>OZ020223.1:29786487-32186487 GCA_963971325.1 Aphodius granarius
ATTATCGACAGTTAATAGATACCATTGCCCCAATAGAGAACCAAGGATTGATAACCACTTCAGAAAAACCTCTATTTACCGTGTAACCATTATCCGAACCATACGTTGACTGATGTCCTTTAAAGCGATCGACTTTCTTTTCACTCTTTTCTTAAGGACGAACGTCTGCATCGTCCGTCCGCTATTTCTTCATTTGGGTAGCTGGATCGCGGAGCCTACGCGGTCGCGATGACGACAATATGTGCAGTGTAGGTGTGCCGTGGGATTGATATTATTAATTTCGTAACTAGCCGTGGCGACACGACCTGGTTTACGTGGTTTTGCGACCATTGGCGCCGTATAATGGCCTGTCTATCCAGATGGATGCTGATGGTTGAAACTGTCCCATTTCTTACTTATAGCTTAAGTGTTTTCTATCTAAGAAAGAAAGAAAGTTGTCGCTGCTTGGTACTTCCGCTAAGTGATAAATCGAATTTTTATTTGCGATATAAATAGATACGGGATTGTCCTTTATGTTCTGACTGGTTTTCCTCATAATCCTTGTAAGTTATCCATGAAATAAAACACTTATTCACAGATGTAAACAAACAATAAACGAACACCCAATATCGTTAAACTTATATAGCGGAAATATGTAGCAAAAGACGCGAGAATATGTTAGCGCCATCTGTAAAGTAATTGCACAACTTTCTATGTATCTCTCAGAGTAATAATCTTGGGTCAAGAAACTGCTTTTTTCGTTGAAGCATACATATAATATATATTTTTCGTAAAACGAAATATTTTTGTTGTTGTAAGACAAAAGTCTACTTTTTTATAGAAGAATAACCTTTTCTTCGTCAGAGAAACATACTTGACGTAAGAATAACTAACCGTTGAAATAATTAACGCAAGAATAATTTTTCTTGATATCCAAGAATAGAGTTCGCTCTGTGTAGTATTAAGAGTTATTTTTATATATCGCAGAATTAAAGTGAGAATTGATATCCATCAGAATATGTAATCTGTCTAGTTATTGTATTACCGTTTGCCACATAATATGATAATTATGTAAGGTAATCAAATTTAGTTACTGACCAAGCCATTTCGTTTATATGTTGAGATATGAAGTAATAATTGCTGGCTCTATCATTTGCAAATAGCAGCTGTTCACATCATTATGAAAGCATATTCTCTACAACCTAATGCAACACTTCCACAAATCTCGAAACTAATTACCATATCAATTTTATTGTTCTGGCTATTCGTCCGTAGTACTTATACGTACAAAACCATACGTAAGTAAACAGTTGATGTCTTCGTACAGAGCCATAATTGAGCTCTCAACTATGCAATGCTAGTAGTCCTTTATGTCCTGCCGTATCTAGTCGCATACCAATGGGAGGACCACACGTGAATGCGTTAATTAACGCCCCGCCGCGTTATTTACATTTGATCGGGCGCAATTAAGATGCGTCAATTGTACACAATAAACGCGACCGACTGTGATCGCCTCGTGCAGATTTAGTAAAGCGTGAGCCGCGGCGTATGCATATTCATCCTGATTGCAATTTATGAAGATGATGCTGGAGTGCAGTGGCAAAGAGTGCAGAGGAATATAGGGACTAATTGGTCGGTTAAGGTTTAAGCAAACTTGAAGATGTAGTACTTTGTCCTTACCTTCTCGGTCGAATATCACTTCATCGCAGGAGTCGCTCCTCCTGGTGTCGCATTTGTATACCAGGCCTCCTCTGCTTACTCCTGGTTGCCGCGATTGAGCCCTTGGAGCACCGACAAGAACCCTGAAAGAAGAAGAATTTGATTGTACTATAGAAATATTAGATTTTGGACAATACAACAGAATATCTTGTTAAAATACTGTTTTACTTTGAATAGTGGATTATATGGTAGTTGCTGAAATAAATATTATTTAGTTTAATTCGGAATTATTCGTAAATATTCAGTCATTTTAACTTCAGGTATACATACGAACGCTACAAAGAAAATTTTAAAATAGCCCAGCATTAAAAATTGATTATTACGTGTGTTTTGTCGAAATTATTTTGGACGGTAGCCAAACATTTGACTACATCGGAGAGAGTAATCATATATAAATAAGTTAAGCAGGTGTTGACTTAAATTATATTTCCTCTTTAATAACACACATGACACCACCTAATCGCGGATTATGTAATCTTCACACCATGCATACGGCATATGAATTATAAAGATATTTACTGTTGTAAGACTGTAAGTAATCCATACACCTTCAATATGAACACGCCTTTAAGAAGTTACGTTCGCAAAATGCTCAAACCGGCCGTTTCCAGGCTTGGCTTTCCATCGTGACCTAATAACCTTTTCGATTTTTTATCTGGGTCGATTTTCCCGCAATCAAATTTATTGTGTTGTTAGTAGTATTCGCTGTCAGCGAGATTGTGTAGGGCTTTCGCAACATAGAGGAAGTATTATTGAGTTTGGGAGTGACTCACGACTCACGATTGCAAGAATGCGTCGACAGCTATCACACCCGGCAACCCGGAGGGCACTTAATGCCCGGAAATACCCTTCCTCCATCTGAGACGGCCGGCGTCAGTAGGAATTACGTGAGGTTAGGGACGTTGTCTCCCAACTGGATAATGCTTGACCTATACACATTGTTCCATTGTATTGTCTAAGATGTTATAAGATCTCACTGGATGTTTGTGGAAGATTAAATTTTACCAAAGAAATAATTTCTTTGCGGCAACTAAAACTTTGTCTACCTATACTAATTACGAACTTTCAAGTGTAGGGCCCGTTCAGCGGAATCGCCCATTTTCGCCGACATTTGCGATCGAGTAGCTGCAAAATTGGGCTTTTCGATATTACTTTTGACGCTCGAATTGAAAAAAGGACACAATTCCGCGTGGACTGCGCGATATTTTGTAAATTAAATGCGTCAATTATGAAAAAAAATCACGTTTTTGCACCTCTTCGGGTGAAGGCGAACCTCGAGAAAATGTCACGTGACGTCTAGAAATTCCGACAAGCGGATCGATGAACGTCAAAAATTTACATTTTTTATCCGTTCCTGCCGACCTTATAAAAGCCGCTCGCTCTCATGTCTTACGATAAGATCCCTCTAAATACCCTTCGCAAAGAGTTTTGAGCAAAAAAAACGGCCTTAAAAACAATTTTCGATCCAAAAAATCGATTTTTGTCGACCCGTGTTTTGCTGCTATTACCACAGTAACGTCAAACCCGAAACGCCCCCTGCCGGACATTCGTAACAACAGTAACAGATAGCAGATAACCTAAAATGTATCCTAAAATGTCCATATTGCGAATGTGGACAGGTGGGAAGCCTTAACCACATATTTCTAGAATGCCCAATAACTAAATTCGAAAATTTTGACTTATACACAGAGCTAGTCTACCACTATTTAACATCGATTTTCTTTGACTTGAAACAAATTCGTTTCATTCAATTTTTTTTCTCTCTGTGTATGTCTGTCGCTTGAATTACTTTTACATTATAATCTATCCATGTCAATTTAGTGCATAGTTGTTTGAATTATCGAGCTATGTGTAAAATTATTGAAGAAGCGAAACGTGGTTAAAACATATTGCAAATATTATACTTTCATACATAAATCTTTAACCAACAGATAATAGATAATTCAAATAATGGTACTAAGAACCTCAATATAACTTAATATACTTTTAAGAATAGAAGGGCTTCGAAAGATTTTCTTAAGCTGAATACATATCCGGGCCGTTAACACAACTTCAAAAGGCAATTTAACACTTTAAGTGGAACACTACCATAAACACAGAACCATAAAACGTTAGATTTTAACAGCTTGCTTGTCAGGTCGGAACCGAATACGCCATTACGGATATAATATGGACGCGGCTTGAAAGTGGAAGGCATCGAAAGTATATGCAGAACATTAATAATCTTATTGGTGCGGGCGCCAGGAAGATAATGCGGCAAAGGCGCACCTTCTTCCTGTTTCAATCTATTAAATTGGTTTACTGGGTTAATATGAAGCATTGTTCTGATACCTGGCGAACGTCAATTTTATGCTACACTGCATGTTGTCCTTAATAAAGAGAACCGCACTGCACCATTGTATGCAGTTGTTCGTGTTCTTCACGCTGCCTTCTTTCCTTGGCGTGCTACCATAATATTTAAGAGATTTTCTATGGCCACGATTTATCATAATTAAATGTACTGTGTACCGTAACCTTTATTAATGTGGTAAAATATAGTGTGTGCAAATCAATAGAATTACTGTAAACTAGTGTAACGTCACCAATACAACAATTTCTTAAGATTTTATCTGTTCCTTTTATCTGGTCTACCGCAAGGATCTGTGTTTGGTCCCTTGTTATTTACTATCCAAGTCATCACGTCAGTCACATCAATCGCCTACGTCAGTACTTAAATTTTATGAACCATAGAATTGTAGGTGTATAATAAATGACACAATTTAGTCACCACAAAAGTCACTTTAATTTCCTCAAGGGATTGTAATACAATCACTTGCCTTATAGCAAACAAAATCTCAGATATCTTATTTCGTTCGTTAACACCGGATCTATTTCCAGTCAGGGATATAGTGACGTGGAAAACATAGAGAGACACCTGACAGAGCGTTTGAAAATATACGTGAGTGAATCACGCTTCCTTGGCTAGTTGACAATGTTTCCGATATTTTTAGGATGCGGCTTCCGTCGCGTGCAGACTTCTAGTATTGCTGCTGCAGTGAACAAACCTGTGCCACTAGCTGAGAAAACGGGTTCTGTTTGTTGCTAATAATTTACATGATTGGTGTTGTGTAACTTTATGATCTCTTAAGGTCACCACTATAAATATTTCAGTATAATACGGTCGCTAAATGTTTAAAGTTTTATTTAAGCATGACGTTTATACGCTTGCTCGATGCTTATGACACTAGATACTAAAATACAAACTTATTAACCACAAGAAAAATAATAAACCAATAATTATGGGTATATATGGGAAGTAATCAAAGAAGATGTTATAAAAATTCACCAAATAAGTTTTGTTACATGGAGTTACATGTTAGATCGCACTATTAACGTCTATGAAAGGGAAGCAAAAGAAAATACCGTTTGCAGTTGCCATGTTGTGGAGAGAGCCTTCCAATCATGTAGAATGTAGATGATTGCTATTTTTGTACGATAAGCATTCCCGGTTATTCGAAGAAGGATAAGCATAAAATAAAATATCCAAATTTGCCATCAGCATCGCGACCGATCCCCCATGGAGAGAAACATCCTCTCCCAAGTGCGCCATCCACTTCATCATCTTCGATTTTTGACACGACGATTTTCAGAAACCTGCCTCATTTGACAGACTGTCTGAAATCATTCTATCAAATCAGGCAAGTCGTGAAGATTCACCATTTGAAACTTGAGGAACACCTCACCTTATAAACCAGTGCGAACTGAATGATTTGGTTAAAGACTTTGGTTTATAAAAAGAAACATCCGAGTTATTGGGTTCTAAGCTACATGAATGGAATCTTTTTGCACGAGGTATGAGAGTGTCTACATTTACAAAGCGTAACGAGCCTTTTAAAGAATATTTTAAAATGGAAGGATCTTTACGTGTATGTCACGATATTGAGGGTCTTATGAACGAGTTTGATATTCCCCATGATCCTTCTGAATGGTGGCTCTTTATCGATTCATGAAAATACAGCTTGAAAGCACTATTTTTTGAATATATTCTTTGAATTTATATAATTTGTTAACTGATTTTGTTGCAGTTTTTTTACAGTATCGCTGTATCTGTAAATATAGACCTGTTACAATAAATCCACTTTCAGTTTCTAGTTATGTAAGGCAAATATAATCTGGAACAATTTTTTTTGTTATCATCTATATTCAGATATAGAAAAAAAAAGAAAACACGATTGACATAAATCTAAGACTGAACTTATAAGGTAATGCAAATTTCTATTTGTTAGCCTAAGTACTACCGGCTCTCAAGATCAGTAAGTTTCTTTTTCCAGTGTCGACTAACTCTTAAAGTGTCAGATCCCAGAAGATTTCCTAGTCAAATCCGTATACAATACAAACAGCTGAACTGGTTACTGGTAATTACACCACAGACCTAAAGAAGGTCTATTTCGCTTTTGGTTTGCTCGATATCACCTTATATGAGTATTCAGGTCGTTTACTTTATTGGCAAAGGAAAGGAAAGAGTTTTACTACACGTTTGTACTTTGATACGATGGACGAATCAATAATGACCAACGTCCGTACTTTTCAAAGAAATTCTACATCTCTTCCTTCCATGAGATATTTTTAGACATATAAATCAAGATAATAAAAGAAGATTGTGCATAAACGTTCCCATTCAACCAAATTATGTAAAAACCAGATTGTTTTAATGCATTTAATCTTCCAATTTGCACGTGCTTGTAGATTATAAGTCGCTAATTTTGCATCAAGCTGAGTGGACACGCGATCGAAGGTGTTTAATTTGCATAATTCGAGTGAGTTTTGCAGCGAAATTGCGATACTAAACGGCGGTTTCTGTCGATTACGCGCACGCACGGTATCGGAGTGTGAAATTTTACAATGTAAACGCCGTAAACGGTTGTAAAGTCGATTTGGTTGGATACGTGTGCCCGTTGAAATGATGCCAAACGCAAACGGATAAACAGCCGGTTGGTTTCTTTTTGAGTCGGTGTATGTATGTGGAAATCGACGTGATTCAGTGGTAGGCGCCTGGCTATTTTTACTGGGTCGAGTTGGTTCGACTAATTCTTTTTCTCGCTGTTCACTTTTGAATATTTCATTGTTTGGTGCAATGTTTACCCGCGACGTGAAATTAATTTAATGGTTGCGGGCTTAAAATTCGAGGAAAAGTATAAAAAAAATACCTGGAAGTGTGTGGGTTGCATAAGGATTCTCATAATCATTTATAATTAATAAATATATGGAATATTTACATGCAAATTTTATTGTGATGTCAAAAATTGCTGGCCCCAGAGCCGAGAAAATACATCTTAATTTATTTGTTTCTTTACCAAATGGTGCTAAATAAAAACAGTAATAATCTATCCAAACAAAAATAAAAAAGAAACTGTACCTACTTAGAAATCCAGATTGAATTGATTCGGTTTCAGTGATAAAAAAAAGTTCTTTCTATAAATATATTATATTATATACAAAATTGATTTAGAAGTGGAATATAGCTAAAATCGATTTTATGCCATAAAAAATCTAAACTTTAAACAAAAAGGACACTATTACTTACTTGTACTACTACTAAAAAGATGTAATTTCTTCAACATAGTTACCTACCTCGATATGTCTCTAAAACCAAATTGGTATTCAGTAGAAAACAGTTCATGAAATACGCTTAAAATTCATGAACAGTAACACCGCTATTCGTCTCCATTTTAAACCCATTACTTTCTTTTCCTTTTTGTTCTTTCCGTCAATGTAAATAGTGTATTGAGTATTGACTGAGCTAAAAGTTGCGCAAACATCGCTTAACACTTTCATTCATCGTGTCCAGTCGAAACCCACATACACGACTTCAAGTGGAGGCTCTCTGTATACACAACGTCACGATTAATTCCAATAATTTTACATATTCTCGAGCGTTATGCAGTTACGTAAATGAGTCAAGGACGGCGCAACATTTAATTCGCCATAACGTGCAACACATGCTACTACAATCGCCATTTCAGACAGGAAAATCTCCAGTAAAGATGCACGATTGCGCATCTATTGTTAGGTTAGATCGGCAATTCTATAAAGGTCTACACCTGCAAGAGTTTGATTCATCTGGGACGATGTTATTAAAGGCTTATTCAGCATATTGGTTGGCTAGTGGATTATAAGAATAAGAGAAATCTTTTTTTTTTGTTAATGGTAGGAACTCGAAATTGCACGATGCTAAGAAGGCTTTCGGTTTCATTGACAGATGAAATCGAAAGTCGTTTCGGCCAAGATTGTGATGCTTAGCTGCTACACGAGAGATGCGAGATGAATATTAAAGAGTAATAATCAGGTCAGTCACGCAGACGCCTATGCGAATTAACGAGGAACCCACTTCAGACTGTGACGTCATACGGCACACTCCTTATTGGTATGCTTTGTAACCAATAGGTAAGTACTTACAACAGCAAAGATATATGTTGTGTTTTCTGCTTTTTATTTTCCGACTAGTACCTACCCTAGAAAGAGAAAGTATTTTAATCGACGAAAAAAATTGAGATTTCGGCGGAAATACGCGTTTTGGGGTTCCAAATCAAATGAAAATAATAGATCCATACAGAACAATACCATATCATAGTTTAGTTTCTTACATAAGCTGTTGTCCATCATTTTCTGCAATAATGCTGGAATGATCATAGAAACATCATACTTTTGTATATTATAGGAAGACAAAGAAAGGACCGCAGAGACCATATCCATGTGTTGATGGTGTGGCATCACATAACACTCTATATCCTTGCCATCAGATTCCGTTACCTCGAGCGCTTCCAAGTTTATTTCAACTGGCGATATAGCCATAATAACTCTACGAAAGCTCCAGTATCTCTGGAACGTTTATCTCGTCAACCATCTTGAATATATTCAATGGGGAGCAAATTTTCTTCTCTCTACGCCGGCGATTCGCCTCTTGTAAATCGGTGTCTGTGAGTGATGACGTCGTGTACAGAGACTTGCGGGGCAGTTCGTGGGTGAGGTCCACGGCTACCGCTGTGGACACCCACAGGTTACCCGCTACCGTAAATACCATATTTATGTCCTTGCATTGTTTATAAACGCGATGAAGTGTATCACTTTCAGGATCTGCTCACGATGAGATCTGTATTGAGAGGGTCGCCGTGGCTCCTGTTACGGATAGGATACGCCGCGGACGGTTTGTATGCCGAGGAACAAAACGGTGGCTGACACGCCGTGTTTGTTACGCAGTTGGTGATATCCTTTTGTTGTGGGTTTGGTTTGGTATATTAATAAAGTTGACTACAGTTTTGATGGTACTGATTATAAATATAATAGGGATAATTTTGAGAACGATTACTAGGTTTTAATGTTCATTATGGAGTTTAGTCATCGGTAATATGTGGGACGAACTGAATTGTTTTTGGTGACAATCTAACAACCAGAAGTGGCAAATGTTACATGCATTTTTTTCGGGTTTCAAGTAATTTTCACCAAACTCTAGTATCATCAGTTTGATGAAAATTACTCATCCTCCAGTGGCTTTAAATGTGTATACCGGTTTCCAGATCAATGGGATTAATTGCTTAGGCGCTGGAATCCAAAGAAAAAAATTCCAGCGTGATTTTTTTCTTCACTGTGCCAACGATATAGTCGGGAAGTTGTGGACCACCCTAAATCTGTATGTCTTCTAATGTTTCTAATGTTGTTAGCTTACAAAGTTATATTGCACATTTTTATAACCTTTAAGACTATATCTCATGTCTCTCTTTAAATGCTTTATTGTACAGTTTTCATTGCGTATGTATCTCCATTTCACTTTCTGAAGAAGCATGAAAACGCTGCCGAACATTAAACGCAAATAACTTTTAGTGAAGAGACATAAACAACATTTATTGATGAGCTTCATTTAAAGAATGAAATTCCTGCATTACATAATTATTAATTATTCGACAATGGCAATTGATAAACATATTATAATACTGCTAGACTTTCATAATTTGATTTGTATCTCAAATCCAGTAACATATAATTAAAAATCGTTTTTTTTTTATTTAAATAGAGATGCCCTTATCTGAAAATTCATTTATCGGCTTTGGTATATAGTTTAAATTCATTTCTTATCTAATGTTAGAAAAAATACATCAATAAACTATTTTGTGACATAAGAAAATATATAGGTGGCATCAAACCAGCTTTCCGACTACCTCGTTGACACATTAAAACGTCGTACTCGTAACCTTCTACAAAATTTCAAATTTGTGACGCACAAGCCACTCTGAATCCCAACCTAATGTCAGTCATAGAACATTAATGTCATGTCAGTGACTGCCGACGTTTATCAAAGTACTAACAACAACCAACTGACAACAATAGCGACTAAGGATGTGGATTCTGTCAGACAGCTTCTATGAATGCTTACCTATAGCGCCTAAACCGTTCATCCCAAAAATCATCACGTTTTTCGGTCGATTACAATACTTTCCTTCTAGGGTACTAGTCAAAAAGTAAAAAACATTATTTTATTAACATTTCTTAACCCAATTGTACATATCATATAAATCTATCCACATTCTTGTGTGTGCAATCTACAGTGTCAGCAATATTAACATTATTCAGTAACTTCAGCAAAATTCAGATTTTTGCAAGGGATAGTTTGTTTTTATTTATGGTTTTCAAGAAAACTAGTCCTAGTTGTCTGTGCAAACTTTCTCTGTTTTACGTTTCTTGCACAAAATATGTTTTTTTTTCTATTTCATAGAAATATTGAATTGTGTAAAGTTGGAGGTTTTGCAACTGCATGTAGAATTCAGTCGTAATCACAATCCATTATTTATTCATCCACAATAAAATCAACGTAAAACCTGCCATAACTTTTGCGAAAGATGCAACTATTAAATTATATAATTGTTTTGAATTGACAATTACACGAAATAATACTTCTTCATAGAAGTTAGTCAATCATTATAGATAAGCAGTATAAAAAATGAAAGAAGTACAATTAAATTGAATTAAAATGGTCAACATTAAATTTTAAAATAATAAAGTTTAACACCTTAAAAACACATTTCCTCCAACAACAAAGTGGCCATTCGACATCTTTAAATGCAATGAATAGCACTTACATACATACTGAATATATATACTGAATATATATATATATATATATATATATATATATATATATATATATATATATATATATACATATATACTGAATTTAATTCTGGAGAGTTACTAAAACAACTTGTTATACCGGCGTTATTTGCCGGAGTAACAAGAACACAACGAACACTTTTTAACGCCCATTTATATATATATATATATATATATATATATATATATATATATATATATATATATACATATATACTGAATTTAATTCTGGAGAGTTACTAAAACAACTTGTTATACCGGCGTTATTTGCCGGAGTAACAAGAACACAACGAACACTTTTTAACGCCCATTTGTCACATTTGTCATCAGCTTTATGATCAGCGTATTACTGATAATTTTGGCGTAGAAAATGTACTACAAGCACTGCAACAAAATAGCAATAATGATCTTATAAAATTTGCTTCATTTAGTTTAAAAGTTCTTAATAATGAAGTATAGAAAATTGAAAAAGATTGAAATAAAAGACATGCGACTAATTAATGAAATTCTTTGCCTCCGATAAGCTCAATGAATTGATTGATATTTAGAGTAAATGTGATTCGTAACTTCCATCGGTGATATATTGCTTGTACGACTTGTGATAGAACAACCAAATTTAATATATTTGACAGACTCTAAATACAAGAAATATTAAATGGAGCCATAAATTTGAAAATTTGTAGAAATTAATTAATTTTTAGATAGCTTTCATTAAACATATCGTCGCTTCAGAGCTGCACTATCTTAACTTCTATTAAATTTAATAGAACGTAAGTTACCTCTTCAGCTTTGAAGCATTGATATAAGCTTCCAAATTTATCTTTTTAAAACCTAAATGTCGATCACGTTTCTAAATCTCGTTTAAAAAATCGAAAATCATTTCAAACTGTATTGTTTAAAAATACTTTTTTTGCATCCTAACCATTCTTTCTTAATTTCAGTTATATTTATTAATAGAAACATTATTCTGTAATTAACAGCTCCACTTACGTTACTACGATAACTACAATAAATCACCGTGTGCTTTATTTATAACAAGTAACTAATTGTTATTTTCGTGTACGTGTTTGTAACCGAAATGTCTTCTGTCGGATATCAAATGCTGCTTTTCGTGTGTTGAATAGAACTTACGCCAGAGGTATATCGGAAGTCTGGCTCATTGCCATCTTTTTTTACCAATGCTTTAGCACGGCGCGCACGGATTATATTTAGCAGATCCAGTGAGTCAACAAAGCCTATAACCATCCTGAATACTGAACAAGACTTGAGCAGGATGTATGTCCCAGCATATTTTGTCTCAGAACAATTATATTCTCATATTGAAAATGTGTAGCATAAAATTTTAATTATTTTGGCAATGTTTACGTTATAATCAAGTGTTACGTTTGAGTATTGGTATCACGTAATTAAAATGAGACTGCAGGAAAGGAAACGATAAAATTATCAAGTTCAATGTCTGTGTGGGTTTACTAGTTGCAGTTCTCCACTCAAGAGTAAAGGAGATAGATCGTTAAGTAATATAATAAAATCACTGGGATGCACTGTTCTACAGTTTAATCATTCGTTTGTGGTTGTTTATGATCAGGACTGTCAAAGTGCGGTAAGACCTTTTCGGTTTAGATGAAAAATTTCTTTAATGGTAATGCGCTCGATAATTTTTGAGACAGTTTCCATTATTTTAGTATTTATTGTAATTAACGAACGGAAATCGAACCATAACAGCTTATCTCCAAGTTAATTATGGACATTAAGATTATCAATAAAGTAGTGAATAGTAGGTCTATAATAGTAACTTCCGTTGAATTATGGTGACAATGATCTTTGTTGATTGTTTTCATAAGACATAATAATAATAACGTAACAATAAGTGTGACATGTTTTTGAATTTTGTTAATAAATTTTTATTTTCTGTGTTGAATTTGTTCTGTGTGTTATTTTGCATCTTTCGACTTATGCTTACAGAAATCCAACCTGTTCACTGCGCCCCATTGCTGTTCGCTAAGCCCATTAGCCTTTGTTTTTCTTATTTTCACCCAAACTACCAGTGCAGAGCAGACATACTTTATAACTTCCTTTCGAGGACTATTTGTATTAAATGACAGGTTGAGTGGGTTTGGCAGGACGCCCATCTGCGACGAATATTCGAGACATGTGCTTGTCCAATTTCACAAGAGAGAAATGTCCTCAAAGTCCCGCACTGGGCCTACTTCTTTGTCAGACGGCACGTATTGTTATTCAAAAGAGATACGGTTCACTACAAACTAGCAATAGTTATTTGATAGTGTTTCAATATCTATTTATGACAATCAAATGATAACTGCAGTAAAAAAATCCAGTAATCATCACATCTAAGTATTATAGTTCGTTGAAAGTTTCATTCATTCAGTCTTGTGAATTTTCCAAGTAGATAATAGGCACGTCTAGCTGTGGGTGTTGTCGAGACCTTGGATGGTAGAACGCCTGTGTAATCAATATCTATAATAAGTCGTGTGACATAGACCGTGTTAGCTCTGCTAATTGAGATGGTGGGCATCACGTTTAAACTTTAAACATCTGAGAATAACACATGACCAGTGAGTGTTATTAAAAAACAACAAAGTTACACAGAGAAAAAAAAAGACACCCAAAATAGATTTATATCTTTTTTTCTCTTAATTAATTAGCAGGTGTTTTGAATGTTCATGTCACGGTGGCGTCAGGAACCTAACTCAAAATATTCTTGATTTGCATACATTAACATGTCGCTCTTAGCACAAGGTCGCTATCATAAAGGTTGTGTGTGTGTATCTTTGTATAGAAATGGTAACATGTCTCTGGAAGTTTTAAGTTAAAATCGACTATAATACGCAATGATAAAAAATAAATGCAACAAATATTTAAATAGAAAATGATGTTTATTTTAATTTACCGGAAAATGTTTATTTTTATTTGGTTTTAAAGTACTAGAAAGAAATTTACAGCGGTATTAAAAAGTGAGAATAAAAATGTCTTTTTTTAACAAGTTTTTTCAAGGAAATATTACGTTTAATAACGACTATACCTTTTTTTCAGACAAAACTACACTTTGCGTAAAATTTTTTAGACTGTGGCATAAATTGTATACCAAATATATTATTTATTTGGATCGCTAACCAATCTACAAACAAATAATATAAACATCATTCATTATCAACAATTACCACTTTTTTTGCTATGTATGCAACCGGTATTTTGTAACTCGTCGATATAAAATGCAAACCTATACTGAAACCCAAATAATGTATTGCTTATAATGCATTATGACAATTGTTTTCTAAAATACGTGAATGGTATTGCAATAGACACTTTATGTCTCCATATTAAGTAATTAATAATATTAAAGTTAAGCGTAACAGAATTGTAGACGTTCTTAATATACAGCAGAAATTCCTTTGAGATTTTTGAGAAGTTTTAACCAATCGACGAAACTGACAGTTTGTTTTCGTAAGACCGCGCGCAAAAATAAACATCCTATTTCTAGATTAAATCGTCATTTATTGGAAATTCTTTTCGAATATAAGAATCGTAAAAAATACAACTTACCAGCTCGTTCCGTGTTCCTTGTGTCCGGCGACAGAAAATCCAAACATTTCTTCCCTCGGAATCGAATGTTTCACATAATTCACAGTATCTACATTATAACAATTGATAAAACTAACACAACACAAGATGACAACGATCACAAAACACTCGCGTTTGCTTAACTTCATTTTAAAACTCTTTTTCTAAAAGAACTAAACAAACGAGAAATCCGCACACATTTAAATTTAAAATAAATTATTAAAATACTTTTTTCTGTTTAAGGAGGGACTGCCTGACATTCGGGAAAATTTCGATCTTGTTTATATTCGTATAAATCGTTTCGCGGATGGTATTCAGTTTCGGTGTGGCAGCGCGCGATACATTTTTGAAAAAGGCACGAGACGCGCGTTGCGCTATTCTAAAGCGCTGTTGATGTTCATCTGTTTTCAGAAGTCCGCGCCAAAGTAGTTCCACGCGCTCCACTGCACCGCCAGCGCCATCTATTCCAGGTGCACGACACCTGACTCGTAGCCTAACAAAATCCTGGCGCTTTTATTTTAATTTAAGTATCCTTTTTTCGACCACTTTATAGGGGGCATTTCTAAAAAGATGTTTTCGAATCATTTGAAATTATGTTTTTCACATGACTGTGTTTTACATGACTCCTGATAATTCCTTAGTTAATGCTAATAAAATATAAATAATAGTGAATATCTTTCCATGTGATTCTAAAAATAGTGAAGTAATAAAAAATAATTACGTATGGTAACATTTTGTGACGTAGGCGTACACATACGTCATACGACGATTCCGCTATCGCGTAGGGAAATGGTTCAAAATAGAAATCCTTGCTTTTAGTGTAAATTATTGCAAGTAGCCCTAGCAACCGCCGCGGTGTAGGCAACCAATATTACATCGAACATGCAGCGTGGTATTCTTTATACCATGCAACCTAATACACTCCTCTTTCAGTGTCGCCATCTATGTATCAAATCACAATGTATCAAACACGATTACCGAAATTAAGGAGTTAAAAATTTCTTTGCAATTGTTTAATTTCACGAAACTTTATGTTAGTTGCCACTGAATATTAAAATTTGCCAATTAGCAACCATAGCGCCTAAGTATGTATGTGGTTACTGTCAGAATGTTTCTATGAACGCTTATAACGCCCATACTGTTCATCCCATTGATCTATAAATTGATAGGTATACATGTTCAAAGTGATTGGATGTTGCCATCGTACCAGTTTAGTCAAAATAAGCTAAATTCCTAAGGAATAGTAGGTAACATTTGCCACTTCCGGTTGTCAGATTGACACCAAGAACAATGCAGTTCGTCCCCTGAAAGTTCAAAACATGTATATCGGTGTACCATTTGGGCGCTATCGTGTTCTTTGTTTCAAAAATTATCCCAGTTATATAATCAATACCAAGCAAAACTGTAGTCAAAACTTTAGTATTATTCTTTATCAAGATACGAAACCAAACCCATAACTAACCCCGAATACCGCTGAAATGTCGAAAAAATAGTTGTTTTTATCAAGTGCAATACTTTAATTCTAGGGTACTGGTCAAGAAGTAGAAGTCTAAAACCATGTTTACACGGGTCATGTAGACGGTCATGTAGAAATAAGTAGAATGGTCTAGTAACGTATATTGTTCAAGTTGAATCGTGTAAACAGTTCGGGTCAAGTCAAGTACCGACTTGCGTCATGTAGTGAGGCAAGTCAAGTTGTTCTGCACGGTGGACAAGTAACTTCACTTGACTACTACCCCCACTACTATTTTCTTTGGTAAAATTTATTAAATATAAAGCTATCGTATTTGGATGAACGTTAGTTAACTTAAATTCAATAACATAATATTTTCAAACGAAATGAGCATTTTGTTTCAAGAACTCGACGTTCTTTTTAAATAAAAAAGCTTTTCTTTACTATTTTACAATTTAGTACTTGAATAAATAAAATCGAATGTTGATTTAAAAACTACAAATTTTGATATAATCAAATAGTAGTTTAGTTTCAGTAAAGTGTACTATCAAATCAATATTTTATTATGTTTGGATTATAATCATGGTACCTTGATTATATAATCCAAGCATAGTTGAATCGAAGACCACAATAAAAGATTATGGTAGACTCATTAAATTATTTTACTCCACGGTAATCTTTACCAAAGACTACAGATATTCCCAAATGAAGAGTAATCAGAATTCCGCTCGCATTCTGTAGTTGAGCTTATATAAAGGCCAAAAAAGCCCAACGCATGGGCCATCTCCTCGCCAGTAGACATAGCAATAATTTTTAATGAAATCAATTTTCATTTGATTCAAACAAATAATCTTTTTACTCAAATCTTTCTCTTCCAAATAGAATACATATTTATGTTATATACCGATCTTTATTTCAAATAAAACCAGATTTATTTCATTCAAACATATTTCTGCAATTAAACCCAAACAATTTCTACATTACGAAAGTCACGGAAACCCATTTGGTGTAAAAGAATCGTTTTTTCAGTGAAAACTATTTCCTTTTACTTCAAATAAAATATTTCTTTCAGCCTATGCAACTATTTTTTTTAAATTTAAAAATACTTATTTGTTTCAAACATTTGATTCAAACAAATGATCTTTTTACTAAAGATCCTTGAAAGAAATATGTTCAAAGAAATACATTTATTTGATTTTACACTTCTTTTCTCTCTGTGCAGAGGAAGAGACACTTAAATTTGTAGATCTGTACTGCGAAAAGGAATGCTTGTGGAGAGAAAGTAACGCCAATTACAGTACCAGGAAAGGTGCGGAGAAGGACGTTATAAAAAGGATGGGAAAGGAAGAACGTTATAAAAAGGATGGGAAAGGAAGGTTTTGGCATTACTGAGTCAAAACAAAAAATAGAGATGATTTGTTAAATTAATTAAACAATTTTGTGCCACAGTGCGTTTAGCACCCATGATTAGAGACTTTACTTGACTCACTCGGCATTTCTCTACTTGAACCTCATGTAAACGGGTGTCTTCAAACTGTAGTTGAGTCAAGTCAAGTAGAACAAAACCATACAAGTGCGAAGGCAAGTTACTTACACTTACATTATACATTTTGGTCGTTTTCGGCTTAACTAAAGTAAACATTAATAAGATAAAGTCATTAGTACAGTATCGGGGTCATTATAATAACAGTACAATTACCTGTATCTTATTTGTTGAATTCATTGATAATAAAACCTGTATAAACGTAGTACCTACAGTATTTTTTTAAATGTATAACAATAAATCCAAGTTACCTTGCGACTTAAATTGCAGAAAAACTATTTTTTGATACTTTACTATTAAATTGTTTTAATATTTAAGTCACTTCCCGACTCAATTGTTGACATGTTGACACAAGTTAACGTCGTGTCATTTTGTTTGTCAAAATTTGTCAATTTGCAACCACAGCGACGAATGCTGTGGATTCTGTCAAACTGCTTCTATAAACGCTTATAGCGCCTAAACCGCTCTTGTCATTAATCTATAAATTAGTATACAATTAAAAAAATATAAATTAGTAGCAATCTGGTCAAAGACGAAAACATTTAACATTTGCCACTTTCGGTTGTCAGATTGTGACCAGTTCGTCCTCCGGTAATTCTAAATATGTATCCAGCCCGACCCGTTTTACCGTTTAGACACTATCGTGTTCACAGACACACCCACATACATACATACATACTTACATACAACATACATACTAACAAACATATTCAATCATTGCAATGGATTCAAGGAACCCCAAAAAGCGTATTTTCGTTGAAACCCCAAAAAGTTTTTTGTCAATTGTCTGTTACAAGTACATTATTTCGTACATTGCATTAATTTATTTACTTATTATTATTGTTAATAATTAATTAGTATACCTATGTATTAAAGTAACTTACTGTGCAAGGAATGTACTGCAGTCGACAGAAATTTGACATTCTTCTCAATCTCATATCTTAAAAAAAAGAAAAAAAAAACACATAAATTATGAAATTTGACTGTATTCTGTTTCTCTGACTGACATTTGACCATATGAGCATAGCAAAAATGTGGGAAATTGGATTTTTTTTAATAGGCATTTTCAGTAAAAGTTAACACAATCAGTAAGTTTTAATTGGTGCGTAATTTTCCGATTTTGGCATTAATATACCTCTAGTTACGACACGTCACGTCGTAACTAGTCTGCAGAAAACGGTTTATATTCTTCAGTTGGTTTTAAAAATAAAGGCGATGAGTACTGTGAGTACTGTGGTGCCCTGCACCGATTGCAATGATTTCTAGAAAATGTATCGGTTTATGTGTGTGTATGTCTGTGAATACGATAGCGTCCAAACGGTACGTATAGTACAAACCAGGAGAGCTGCAAATGACTCATCGCTTGCAAGGTTACGAAACAGATATACAAAACGAAGGCTGTTTCATTCTAACATGGGTAATCGGTCAAACAAGATCTGTCGCGTACGTCAAAAATAACAGCAGAAATCGCTTAGTCATTTGCAGCTCTCCTGGTTTTTACTATACAACGGTTCGTGCTGAAATTTGGTATACGTATTTTGAATTGCCAGGGGACGAACTGGATTGCTTTTGGCCACAATCTGACAACCGAAAGTGGCAAATGTTACATACATTTTCTTACGGATTTAACCGATTTTAACCAAGATAATACCAGTTCATCCTCCAGTGACTTTAAATATATATATACCAATTTGTAGATCAGTGAGATTAACGGTTTAGGACATTTAGGTGGTACAAGACTAGTGTTGGGCAAATTTTAATTGTAAGGACAATTAAAAATTAACAATTGATTAATTGTTACTTGTGACCACAAAAACTAAACATTGATCAACTGTAATTGCTGCAAATTTGGTGGTAGCAATGAACAATTAATTAATTTTTTTATTATTATAATTAAAAAATAGCAATTAAAAATGAGTACTGTACGGGCCTGGGATGTGGACGAGTATCGTAACGAAATGTATGAGATAGCTAATGAAATATGCATGTTAGTAACAAATAAAATACTGGTATTGTTGTCAATGACTTTAATTAAACATGATTGGATACATTCCAACAAATTATAGTTTCTTATAATAGTTTAGGTTGCATTTTAGCACGACTCTCTTTTCGAACATACTGTTGGACAATTTGTGATTCATCGGCAGATTTGTCATTGTCGCAAAAGAAAAAAGCGATTTAGTTGCAGCTGAAGATGGTAAAGGTGTGTTGTATTTAATGAAAATGTTTTTTATTTCAGGATATCTATTGAGAAGTTGCAAATCACAGCTTTCTTCAGCAAAAAACTGCAGCATTAAGAGTTCGGCTTTGGTCATTGGTACATTCGAAGAGCTTCGGTTTATTTCTGTTCCTGAAATATCGGAGTCGGAGTCAGAGTCAAAGTTGAAAAACAATATTGTGTCGGGAACTTTTTTTGTTGCCACTGTTGCTGCTACATTTTCATTCATTTGTTTGGAAATACAGGTCTTAAAAACGTTTAGAACTTTTGTACGATCTGCGAGCTCTAAACAAGTTAACCATTTATTTTTAAATCTTGGGTGCGATAATGCCGCGATAGCCGCATTTTCCGCTTCAGGAGTGCTGACGTCAAACATTTTTTCAAATCTTTTTTCGACACTCTGTCTGTAAGCCTTGATCAAAGGGTTGCAAAAGGAAAAGTTGTTTTTCTTTTCAATTTTTTTTAGTTTTTTTCTTAACGCCAGGAGGCATGGCAGAACCATTCCATAATATGCGTTGGTCTCACTCTGCATTATGTCGAGGGCTTCTGCCACTGGCGAGGTACAGGTCAAATACTCTTGTATGTAATGGAATTCATTATCTTTGAATGCATTTTTTATGTTTAACGATCGATGTAAAAGCAAGTTTTTTTCTTTAATGTTGTAAATTTGCTGGAGGGCATCAAACAGACTATTCCATCTGGTCTCACGAGGTCGGCTTAACGTGTGTTGTAATACGTTCTGCATTATTTCAGCACTCTTTGGTCGTCCTGCAGCCTTCCACAAAGCATTACACTTCTTCATGATCGCAGCATGCATTTCGGACAATGGCGTATTTGTCTTGCTTAGAATTTTGTTCGCATCCGTAGTTGCGCATAGGCTTAACGTATGCGCAGAGCATCTTAAATAAGCAGGAAGCAAATTAACATTATCAGAATCCTCTGTATTTGGTGATTCGTCTTCTTCAGCATCTGACTCAGAAGTGAGTTCAGGTGGATGAGAGTCTGGCATAACTTCACCGACAAGACTAATATTTGTTAATTTCACACCGAACATTTTAAAAGCTTTTACGAAGTAGCTGCCACTGTCCATCACTGTCGCAACAATTTTATTCACATTGAGGTTAAAGTCTCCGTTAATTTCTTGAATGATTTCGCACAGTTGATCGTAGCTGTGGACGCTTTTGAATCTTTGGCAAGCTAATGCCACTGAAACTCTGCGTAGATCACTTGTTATCCAGTGCGCTGTCACTCCGATAAAACTTCTCTTCTTGCTTGACCAAATATCTGTTGTTGTGCACACATAGTCAACTTCTTTTAGTTCCGATTTTATCTTTTCCATTTGCATTTCGTAGTGTTTTTCGACACAACGTCCTAGGGTACGTCGACTCATTAGAGTTAAGCCCATTTCAGAAATTTCCAAGTCCGTGAATATTTTTGAAAAATATGGATCTTCCACTGCACGTAATGGGATCATGGAATGTATAAAGTATTTCAAAATATTTTCATCGAATTGTTGTTGGGTAACTTTATTCACATTTGAGATCTTCGTTAAACTAGTTTTGGTTTTGAAAATACTCGCTCTTTTCTTTACGTCAATTTTAATTTTTTTCACATATTCTTTGTACTCATCAACGCATTTGTTTCCATGTTTTCGCTTCAAGTGGCTCAGAAAGTTCGATGTACAATTATGATATCCTTTAACTTTAGTTATGACATCTCTTGGACATTTCATACACACTGCCGTGATTTTATTACCCGTAGACTCTTCAGGCAAGTTCTTGAAATATGTTCCATCAAGTAAGAGAAGCCGCGCTTCCGAAGATAAAGAGCACTCGGTGCCGTTGGTTGGCGATACGGGCGTAATCGGTTCTAATGACTCATTAATTTCCGAAACATTCACTGAAATGTTGCTGTCACCGTCAATATCCTCCATCGACAACATTTTATTGCACAAACTTTAGTAAAAACAGGGTATTTACGTTGACCAAACCAAAACACAAAGAACTATGCGATTATTTGCCTTAACGTCACAAAGTATTTTTGTACGTGCAACGTGCAAGTTCACGCAGCAGACAAGTGAACACTGAACCACTAACCACGGTGTACCCCACGCTTATTCAAGTAGAACGGTTACCTCATTCATCACTGACAACAGTAATTGTTTCATAGAACAATTAAAAAATTTAATTGTTTTTTTTTTAATTGCAATTAATTTAATTGTAATATGCAATTAAAAGTTTCATTGCGACCAATTTAACGGCAATTAATTTAATTGCAATTAATTTTTTAATCAATTAACAAGTTGATTGAAAAATTAATTGATTACACCCAACACTGTAAAATAAGAGATTATAGAAAGAAACTGACATAATCCACAGCCTTCGTCGCGGTGTTAAAAATTGTCAGATTTTGACAAACGTCAGTGCCACTGACATGACATGACATTAAATGTCAGTATGACAAATGTCATTATCGCATAGAGACGTTAGATGGGGTGCTATGGTCAGAATGGCTGTGGCTTCAAAAAACTGAATAATTGCATAAGTGTTTAGAATGTTGGGTGAAGGCCACTCCGATTTAACATAAGAAAAATAGCTTGCTTTAAAGTTTGACACTTTAACACTAGATATTGATCACCCTGCATGATTTGGATTAATGGAACTTGGAAAAAGTTACCACTAGACCTTACTTAATGAGTACGTCATAAAATTTTATTAACGAGACGTTATTTGTGGTTTTCATTAATTTTCTAATCTACTTATGCAAAATTGGTTTTTTTTTTGCTTGCTATGAACCGAACGGTGCTCCTCCAGATCCTCCAGGGTGGACTTGAAAGCTCTGATTATTCGCAGCTGCAAACACAGGGAAGCAGGGTACTCATAAAGCTGGGATCAGCATGCACACACGCACTCACGCTCGCCACCTACTCTCCCCTTCGACGACGGCGCGTTCTTACTAAAAAAACTCATCAACTATTCGCAATTTTCAATTCTCACACATTTTACACAATATAAATATACATCCATCCAATCTTTACGTCGTCCCGAGACGGAACGCGCCCCGGCCGAAGGCAGCTGACTGCGGCCAGCGGACACTCATGTCCTTCCTTCAGTCATGTTACGTTTACTCTACGGTCGACATTGGTGATAATTTCATACAGTTTCTGAGTTGTTCTTGTATCTAGGTTAGTTTCATTGCTCTTTTTTTGGTTATGATCAGTATTTCCAAATATGCAGGATTTTCCTTGCGTATATGCAGGATATGCCTGCAAATATAAAAATCTGATGTGGCCAGGCACATGACTTTATCATACGATACAGCCGTGTTCAGGGGGACAATTTGGAAGTTCAAGGAGCATCCGCTTACTATGATTTAATTTTACAAAAAGAAGAATTATTTTAATCTCAATTTGAAATAAGCGTAGGTACGTTAAGTGTTGCACACCAAAAAATGGAATGGACATAAATTATACAAATTTTTCTCTACTATAGTTTATTATTCAACTATTTTGACGAAATTACAGAAATAGCGGCTAATTTGCAAAATCGTTGAAAAATGATAAGAGTAAACCTCGAGTTCCTTTGGGCCCTTTTGGACAAAACTTCTTTCAGCTCTAAGTTTAGTCACGAAACTTCTAAATATGAAGTTTCGTCTCGATACCTTCAGTAGTTTCTCCGGAATCGTCGCCACAAAAAAACGGGTACACACACACAGACATTTTTTTGTACCTTGGTGAAACATGTTCAGGTGACCCAGAACGACATATTTCCGCTAAAATCTCAATTTTTTTTCGACACGATTACAATATTTTGTCATACTATACGTATGATAAAGTAAAAATAACAAACTCTTAACTTAGTCAATAACTGGGCTACAGAAGACACCAGCTTCAAGACCCTGTGAAACCACATGACCGCGACTGCGAAAGAAAGAATTTATTGAACTACATAGTTATTAGCTAAATTATCCCACATCATACAATACAATAAATAATTACCAAAAAAAATATTATCAGATTTACAATCACTAAATATCTAGGGTGGCCCTCAACCTACTTTCCGACTAAATCGTTGGCACAATGAAGTGCCTAAGGCCGAGTATTTCAATTGCTGCACAAATCGACGTTTATCCGAACTACGTTCTATTTTAGATCGCCGTTTACTCTCAATGAGTTTTTCAATTCTGTCTGTGCATCAGTTCATCCAATCGTAGTTTATCTTATTGGGGCTAATATCACCCCGCGTTGGTTGGTGACGTCAGTTACTTGACATCTATACATAACCTTAGTAAAGTGAGAGTTTGACAGTTAACTGTTGCCGTGTGCAGTACGCGTAGCATCTAAACAAGTTTGATACACAGGCCACAGTATTCAACAGTACTATTACTTCGCACAGTACTATTTTATTGGGAGAAATACCGATTCAACCCGCATGCGTTTGATACGTGTAATGGAATTTTGATTTATACTTATTTAATAAGACAGACTGGGATCAGAAAGGAGCCAATAGTGGCCATGTTGACACCGATGACAGCAAATATACCATGATTCCTTGATGAATCTGCGTTCAAGCCAGATAAACGGTCCACGGCGACCGTTTATCTGAGAACGGCGATTGCGTGCTGAACTATGATTGAAAACCCCATAAAATTCTTGAACGGAGATATAAACGCCGTTCGGGGTTTAAGCTGGTATTGAAAAACTAGCCCTAAGAAACACTTTTGCAATTATTTAATTTAGTAAAGCCAGAGGCATCTCTGGACGCTACCTAACGTCAGTTTCAGTGACAGAATTACATTTGTCATACTGACATTTAATGTCATGTAATGTCAGTGGCACTGACATTTGTCAGAATCTGACAATTTGCAATACAACCACGAAAGCTGTGGATTCTGTCAAACTGCATCTGTAAAAGCTTATAACACCTAAACCGTTCATCCCATTGATCTTTAAATTGGTATCCATATTTAAAGTCACTGGATGGTGAGTTGATACCAGTTTGGCCAAAATCGGATAAATCCCTAAGAAGATGCTTGTAACATCTGCCACTTTTGGCTGTCAGATTGTCACCGAAAATACTCCAATTCGTCCCCCGATAATCCTAAATATGCATACCAAATTTCAGCCCGATCCGTTGTTCCGTTTGGGCGCAATCGTGTTCACGGCCATACACACACACATACATAAATACTCAAAACGCGTATTTTCGCGGAAATCTCGAATTTTTTTTCCGTCGATTACAATACTTTCCTTCTAGCATACTAGTCGGAAAGTAAAAAAAGGTACATCACCGAATATCAACAAGATAATAACCGCATTTTACATACAAGCCTCAACATTCCACAACACAACGCGAAACGTCAAAGTTTCAATATGGCGAACGTGCAAATTTTGTATCCACAACAATCACGGCGATTATCCGCAAAAATAAACTTACCGATGATCGATCGGCTCTGCAGATTGTATACAAATGATGTTCCATATTCCCACTCCTACACTGGTAACACTAATAACATGATTCGGTGCGATATTTAACCAAAATATTGAAATTATCAAGGACGCGACGCGCACGACTTGGAGGCTTTGCAGCGCAGCGGTGATAACCTGCGCGGGGCGCTCTCGTTTTTGTTTGTATTGTAGCACATGTGGTTGCTACGATACGTGTGTTGTCCAAAAACTGCGGGTGTCAATAGTATAACTGGTGTCATATTAACTGTTTTTCTACTTTGCATTCACAATGCACACATTGTAACACTGTTTTCGGTGTTACAATTAGCAAATTGTAACACCGTTTTTAGTAACTTTTTTCTAAGATTGGTGACATTGATATCAAATGCATGTCAAACGAAAATACACATAACCACAAAAGTAAGCACAAACTGATTTTTTAGAATCGCACAAACTGCGAAGTATGTATATTTGATACATATTTAAACATGCGTGTTGCATCCTAGGTTTCGTACTACTAGTATATGATGGTATATAATAATTATCAATAATTACTTTTTCACAGATATTTGAATTTAAGTGACAGATGACAGTGTTACCAACGGTTGCACCCATAAATACTCTAGATTGGAATTTTACCTAATATACTTCTAAATTTTTATAAAATTAATGACGCAAAGTAGAAAAAGTAGTATATTACACTCGTTTTATAAGACATATTGGCGCATTCGTTCATTTCAACTCATCCGCCAATTTGACGTCTTATAAAACTTGTATAATAATATACTATTATGGTTTACAGTGACGTTTTAATTTCTTCATTATTACAACTGTATCATTATTGTTAATGAATTTTTATTATTAAGAGACGTTATGAATACTTTTTGAATTGAGGGCCGATGCGATGGCTAAATTGACTGTTAGTGATCAGTTATCATATACAACTTACTGCATCAAACAGTGCATGTTTACGAGTTTTATTTTGTGGGAATATCAAATTACTGAGCAAAATCACTTGGAGGAACCGTGTTGTATAGTGCGTTAGGTGTTTTTTACTTTCCTACTAGGAAAGTATTGTAATCGGCCAAAAATCGAAATTTCAGCGGAAATACGTGTTTTGGGGTCCCTTGAGTCCATTGCAATGATTTCTGGAAATTGTATGTTTGTATGTATATATGTATATGCGTATGTGTGTAAGTATGTATGTCTGTGAATATGATAGCGTCCAAACGGAACAACGGATTGGGCTGAAATTTGGCACATGTATATATTTAGAATTACCGGGGGACGAACTGGATTGCTTCTGGTGATACTCTGACAACCGGAGGTGTCAAATGTTACATATGTCTTCTGAAGGATTTATCCGATTAAGACCAAACTCATACCAACTCCAGTGACTGTAAATATGTACACAAATTTGTAAATCAGTGGGATGAACGATTTAGCCGCTATAAGAGTTTATAGAACCAGTTTGACAGAATCCACAGCTTTCGTAGCTTAGCAGATTTTGACAAACGTCAGTACCACCCCAGATATTTTATTTTAATTCTAAAATATCTTTTGACAAGTTGGTTTTGCCAACAGGTGAAGACCGTTACTTGTTCAAAAGTATATTCTAGGCTTGTTTAAATTTTATGTGTGTTTTATTTAGACGTGTTTAGGCTGAAGTGGCAGGTTATATATTATTCATGATCATATTGATCATGCATTATTTTGTTTTCATGTTTTTTTTTAGATTATGGACATTTGGATGTCTTGTATATCTCCAGTTTCATGTTTCCTAAATTATGGTATGATATTATTATCTCCTGGACAAACGAAAACAAGACAGTTAATTTGGTCGGTCTGCTCTAGATAACTAAATGAGCTTTTAAATGTCACATAAAGTAAATAGTCGTTAGTAGATGTCATTAACGTAATGGGTGCTTCTTTTATTATATAATCGGAAAATATATAAACGACATTGTTCCACTTCAAACTTTATTCAGTCATGACGTCCTCAGCAACTAGGACGTTAGTACTTTGTGTCTTAATATCGTTACAATGTACTTATATCAGTAGTCAGAACTGTGGAGATGCCATAGTTCCTCGTCAGGACAATCAGGTAAATTTGGTCTAGTATTTAATTCTTATATTTAGTAGATTTTGTCATTATAAGAAATAAAACACGCACTAAATAACTTTTTCAGGTCCAATCGACATGCAATGTTTGGGGTGGCCTAAACGTCAAAACCTTCAATGGGAATGTCTTTAGGTAACCATAAATTTTGACCTCAAAATCATCTTCACCTCAAAATTATCTTCACCTTAAAATCATCTTCACCGTTTTAATTTTCAGCTACAAATCCACCTGTGGTTACACTCTAACATCTACAAAGATCAGCGGTGTTCCTTTTGAATTAATCTTCAATCAGAATCCATATAGCCTCCTCATCAAATACAACGCAAATTACGAAATAAAACTATCCGGTTTGTTATTGACTTCACACCAAAAAAACATTTAATAATTATAAATAATTTACCAAGGTTCTTCGACGGTATTAACCAAGAATGGTAGGTCTTATAACATTCCCACCACTCTTGATGGTATCAAAGTTTCCCAACCTGGTTCCCTGGTCATTATCAGAATGCAAGATCTTGGGTTGACCATAAAATGGGACAAATCTGTAAGTGGAAGACATGGTGGCTTTTCGGCTATGATAAATTTTATTTTGTCTAGGATACAGCTGAGGTTATTGCTGACAATGAGAGAAAGCTTGAGTTTTCTGGTTTATGCGGACAAAACGATGGTTGCAAGGAATTTGATATGGTAATGCCATCAGGGCAGAGGACTACAAATGAAGTAGATTTTGCTGATAGTTGGAGCAAAGGTATGTTATAAATATTTTATAACAGAACGAAATGAAATTATTTTATATGTTTTCTAGCCAATTGTAAAGCGAAGACAAGCGTTAACAGCTGCGCAGGTGGGAGACCATCCCTCAGGTTGAACGCTGAAACCTTTTGCAAGAAGTTATTTTCAGATGCTAAATTTAAAGCTTGTCAGGTAATATTACCTTTTTTTACTATTACCTTTCCGGTAATTTAAAGAAACACATTTCAGGACGAATCTGCATCATTTATGAATGTATGTACCTCAAACTACTGTAGTTGTACCGCAAAGAATCGTAACGACTGCATGTGTGACATATTGGATACGTTCGTGAAGACATGCAAGGTCAACAAAGGATTGGAATTTATTAACTGGAGAGATGCGAATCTTTGCCGTAAGTGGTTGAATAATATCAGTGTCTAAACGTATAGACCTATAGACTATAGAGGGTGAAACACCAAAAACGAATGTCCGTAAGATAATAATAATAATAATACTATATCGGGATTATAACAATACAAGCAACCTCTCGATACAAATAACTATAATATATACTGTCACGTGTCCGTGTGTTTTCCTACGAGGTTTATTTCTCTACTTCTCGTTTATTTATTCTTCAATCGCGTGCCGGGCGATAATATCCAAACAATAACGTGTGGGCTAACGCTGTATGATACCGTCAGTTCTTCATAATCTCATTGATCTGTAAATTTGTATACATATTTAAAATCACTGCAGGATGCGATGGTGTCAGTTTGGTCAAAATCGGATGAATTCCTAAGAAAACGTATGTGACATTTGCTACTTCCGGTTGTCAGATTGTCACCAAAAATAATCCAGTTCGTCTCCAGGTAATTGGTAAATATGTATATCAAATTTCAACCCGATCCGTTGTTCCGTTTGGGCGCAATCGTGTTTACGGACAAACATACACACATACACTTTCCAGAAATCATTGCAATGGATTCAGGGGACCTCAAAACTCGAATTTTTTTTTCGTCGATTACAATACTTTCCTTCTAGGGACTAGTCGAAAAGTAAAAATTGACAAATTATTATAATTTACAGGTAAGAAATGCAGTAATCCTGATCAGGAGTACATGTCGTGTGCTCCAAACAAGCGTCAGTTGTCCTGCGGCGAGGACGAAGTGGTAACACCGATTGGGGAATGCGAGGAAGGATGCTATTGTCCACAAGGATTCCGCCTGTTTAAAAATAAGTGCTTGTTGTTAGATGAATGCCCTTGTGTCTACGAAAATAGGGATTATTTACCAGGAGCGACAATTCCTCAAGAATGCAACACGTGCACTTGCAAGAGAGGACAATGGTCCTGCACAGATGTAAGTCTTGTGAGAAAGATTGGGATTGTTTATTACACTTTACACTTACATTACACTTCTTCTTCTAATAAAATTAAACGACAATAACGGATGGTGTTATTTTTAGAAAATTTGCACAGACTCTGCAGATTGTTGGGGTGATCCCCATTACACGACTTTTGACGGGAAGAAGTACGATTTCATGGGAAAATGCATGTACTATGTGGTGAGAGGAATTGGATTTGATGTCATCTGTGATCATTACGTTCTAAAGTGGGCCGCCTTCGTGGTATGTGTTGCCACTCGCAATTAAAACTATGGATGATACTTCAATATGAATTCAATTTTCAGAAAGACTTCCAGTCTCCTTTACCATCATGGTGTAGAAGAGTCATCGTAAAAGCAGGCGATGAAGAGATCGAACTTGGCCAGAAGCGTGAAGTAAAAGTTAACGGACGGAAGCTGACTTGGTTACCAAGAAAATTTTCGGGAATTCTCATTAGTCAACCGTCCAGTGAATTTGTATCAGGTAAGTTCTCTAATAACCTTCTACCTACACACTGAGAAAATTATGCTCAGTTTAAATCAAATTACTTTGAATCAAAACAACAGTTGATTTCCATATCCACGAAATAACTATCCACTTCAGCCAAGACAACATTTTCTCAGTACAAGAGGGTTAAGTGCTTGATTCAAGATAAATTTAGTTTCAATGAGTAAATTATAGTCACACCAAACATTCATCAACTACAAAGGACTATATGTAGTTTTGAATTTTCTTTGTAGTATTACCTCAAATATTTAAACATTTCGACCAAACTAATATTGTTTTATTTCAACCATTGGATGGATTAAAGGGAATAATAATTATCGTTGTTTTGCTTGGAAAAACAAATGATCCAGAAAAAAATGTTTAGGTTTGGTTCAACACCTTCTGTGTTCTGAACAGAGTATTTTATTCCCACTCATTTTATTATATCTTAAACTAAGTATTAGTTTCGAGGCTCATATTTTTCATATGTGAGCTTGATTCAATGCAATGGTTCTTTTTATTAGAATATGTATATAGAATTTTTCAATGCAAAACACTATATTCTTAAAAGAAGTTTTGAACAAAAAAAGCTCTTCTTTATTGAAAACTTTATTTATTTGTTCGGAGTAAATTTTCCCAAGACAACGAATGTCTAAAATATTTCTCTGTGTGTAACTAACAGTTCTACCTAATATAACATATTTCCAGTGCAACTCGAAAATAACGTGATCATCAAGTTTAACGGCGAAGCCAGAGTTATCGTAACAGTACCAACCAGCATGAAGGGCAGAATTAAAGTAAGTTGTACAAACAACAAGTAGCAATAATCTAGAAACTCCTATTTTTAGGGATTGTTTGGAACATACACAAAGAACCAAGCTGATGACTTCCAACTACCCAACGGTACAATTGTGACAGATCCCACAATATTTGGCAACTCCTGGAAAGTTCCAGGCAGTTGCGAAAATGAATTCACTGGTATTGCTCCACACCCTTGTGTCGCAAACGCAGCCTTAAAACCGTTGGCCGAAAAGGCCTGCAGTCTCTTAAAGAGTCCCACGTTTGCTGGTTGCTCTAAAAATCCTCAGGAAGACTACGAGAGTTGTTTATACGATGCTTGTTCTTGCACAGAAAATGTAAGTTGATATGACTCGGATCAGAATATAGAGTATTTAATGTTAATCTTTTAAATAACGTAGCCACAAAGATGCGCCTGTGATCCTTTGGCTATCCAAGCAGACATTTGCGCCAAAAACGGAAAATACATCGAGTGGCGTCAAAAGATTGAAGAGTGTGCCATAAAGTGTCCAGCTGGGCAAGAGTACAAAGTCTGCGGAAACGCTTGCGCACGAAGTTGTGATGATATTGCTTTCAATCCAAAATGCCAGAAGAGTTGCATTGAAGGATGCACTTGCCCAGAAGGTAAAGTCCTCAACGAGAAGAACGTCTGCGTTCCTGTTGGCGAATGCAAGTGCAAGTGGCAAGACAGCTTCTATCCACCAGGTTATAAATATCGCAGCGATAACAAACTAAGGTAAATTAACGTTTTCTGGCGTTTTGACTGTCTAATAAATCATTTTTACAGGACTTGTAAGGATGCTAAATGGATTGAGAAGGATGCAACTGATGATGACAAAACAATTCCGGATATAAAAGACCTAGAGGCTAAATGCAAACCTGAAGATTTCTTGGAGTTCACGGGTTGCAAAGCGTCAAATCCAGTTACTTGTCACGTATGTCTATAGTTCTATATCTATTACTATCCTGTTATACCTTGTGATTACCTTAACACAGAACATGCATAAAAATCAACGTCCGGTATATGACAATTGCAAGGAAGGATGCCAATGCACGGACGGTTTTGTCCTGGACACAAACACTGGCGAATGCATGAGACCTGATGACTGCCCATGCTTGCACAATGGCATTAGTTACGAGGAAGGTGTTATACGAAGGGACAAAGCCCAGAAATGGTATGCTTTCATCACTTTCGAACATTATTTGGTGAACAATTGCAACATTCACTAGCCCCAGGTGTATACCGTATCCAATATGCTTAGCTTGCGGCAGTGTCTTCATTGGTGAGACAAAGCGCTCTGTCAGCGTTCGGGTTTCAGAACATGGACGTTGTACAAAGCTGCGCCAGATCACCAGTTCGGCTCTTGCTGAGCACAGACAGGTCACACAATACTTTTCGTAGAATCCGCGAAGCGATCGAAATCTTTAAACATCCCTCCAATCTCAATAGAGATGACGGTTGGCATTTATGTCACAGCTGGAATGCACTTTTACGACCAGCACAGCCAATCACAGCTACCCCCAACCGCCCTCCCAACCAATAGTTGTTTGACTACCTACGCAGGCGCCTGCGCCAGGTACATATAAATACTGTCTTACGGTTACGTTGACTACTTTATTGTCGTTGACGCGGTTTTCTCACGGAAATCTAGAACTTAATTACAACATTCTTTTGTAAAAAACCATTCATTCTTAGCACATGTAAAAATGCTGACTGGGAATGCATAGAAGAGGTCCAACCATGGGAGAAATGCAGCGTTTGGGGTAACATCCACGTCAGAATGTTTAGTGGCATGCTGTATTCATTCAAAGGTAACTGCGAGTACACCTTATTCGAAGATTTATCAGAAGAAAGGTCCATTAAGGTTACAATGAAGGTAGATAACTTTTTTTAAAACTTGTTTTTCTAAATTTGATCTATAATTATCGCTAGAATGAATACTTATCTCATTTCTTTAGAGTGGAGAATGCGGTACTGGTTCATGCATCAAGAGTGTTAAAATGCTTTATAGTGCAAAGGGAATCGAAGAAAGCATCCAATTCGGTATAGGGGAAGAACCAGTAATAACAGGAAAGTTGATTAATCTTGTTATGACCAGTTACGATGTGTCCACCATGGTGGAAGTTAAAGGAATTGGTATGAAGCTACTTTGGGTTAAATATGGTTGGTTGCATTTGCATGTCAAGAATAGTTGGAAATCTAAACGTCAATACGGATTATGTGGATCTTACAATGACCTTGGCGGTAACGATTTTGTAACGCCAGAAGGTACTGGTGTAGCATATCTGGTAAAGAATTGGATGGTAAACAAGGAATGTCCAAAAGCAGAAGAATTACCGGTTTGTTATATTCTCAATACTTCTAGAACTATGTTTTGAGTTGTTTTTGAAATGATTTTAGACTGTTAACATCATACTTCCTGATCATACATGTGATGCCATCTTTGATGAGGAGTTTGATGTATGCCGAACAGTGATTCCTGTTGCAGAGTATTACAATAAATGCTTAATTGATGCGAATCTTCAACTGCTGACGAAAAAATTCGTTAAGGACTTCCATTGTTCAACTTTGTCTACATATGCCCAAGAATGTAGCGACCTTGGGGTACCAGTAAAGTGGAGGAAGCGAGATTTTTGCTGTAAGCATTTCCTATTATTCGACCATCTTAGTTTACCTAATTTGTAATCAAATGTTATAGCCGTTCAGTGTCCGGAAGGTAGGATATACAATGAATGTATATCAAGTAAAGATGGAGTTTGCTATGAAGGATGCGAGATAAAGAACTCTGGAGGACATACGGATGAGGGAAATGGCGACGAGGAAAATACGATTATCAAGTTGGTGTGTAAGAATGCTAAGAAGCCTTGCAAGAAGACGGTAGGTATATCGTTGATAATACTTGATGTAGAGGTTTGCTAATTATGTAATTTCATTGGGGTTTATAATTGCTTTCAGGTTCAAATCAATATTGAAGGAGATGGAGTCTGCAATGGAAGTAATCAGTTCACTCTAGTTTTCAATGTTGGAGAGAAAACTACCACTGCAGTAGCTGGTTTAGATTAATGATCAAAATAAAGTTTATTTTAGATATACATATATTGCTTGACAAGCGTTTTTATTTTACCTAATCTAAACCATACTCTCCAATCTAATACCCGTTATTAAACTGCAAAATACAAATCCGGGGTACTCTTGACTTCAACCTAATAGTTGGACCCGGTATAAGAAATATATACCCTCATCTGTTATTTAATGATAATAAAGAGACAGAGAAGTGTTGTGCGCGCAATTTCATTTGATAGACAAAGATGCAGCGAGTTCTTTTTAAAGATTTCTCCGATAATGTAAATATTAAAAACGATATCAATTTTTTTCACCGACACATTCATTTATCAGTGAAAATACATAATTACGAAATAGTAAGTTTTTTCGTTCAATTAAAAAGGAGATTTTTTCGACCCGATTAAATACTGGTAAAACTAAAATAAAATATCACGTAATTATATAAATATTTTTTTTATTAATACATAAATTTATCAATAGCAAAATACAATTTTTTTACAAAAACTTATTCTGAGTCTGACTTGTCAGAAGTGCCAATGTCAAAATCAAATTCTAATACATCATCGTTTTCATTGTTGCTCGATTCTCTTAATATATCGTTAACTTGTAAGGGTGTTGGGTCCCCTTCAAACCACTTAGGCTTCAAATAGTCATCCAAAAACTAACCACAGTCTTCAGGATTGATTTCAACGCAGTATGCATCGGTTGCATAAAGCCACATTGAATTGGCATATATTGCTTTTTTATAAAATGTTCTTTGTCTTTGTTCGTTCAATACGTTTTTTTGGAACTATTGACGTGATGCTTTATATGACTTTTACCAGTATTTAATCCGGGCTTATACGATCGGAAAAATCTCCTTTTAAATCATCGGCACGTGATTTAGCTAGACAACCTATTTGTGATGTGTTAATGTATATGTTACGGTTAAAGTGATAAATGTGGTTTGTATTAATAATTACCGGCTATTATTAATAATAACCGCATCATTTGGTCAATGTGATTAGAAACACTTAAATAATCACATGGACCGGCTATTATTAATAATTTCCTAACGGGCACGGTAAAAGTGATAAAAATGTTACTTTTTACAAAAGATCTTTTGTATACAGTCTTCAAAGAAGTTAGCTCAGTTATTTTGATTACTATGTAAGCTATTATATTTATTTACTCGACGCAAATCATCAGTACGGCTACCCCAATGACCAAAATTACGAATAATACAAAACATTGATAATACAGAATGCTTTTTTTGTCTCCCTTGTACTTTAGAAACTACTGGATATAATTGATACTGATATTTGGTATACACCCAAGGACGACTCAATGACGAAAACATAAAAAAGAACAGTTTATACAGAGTGTTCAAAAAAGTTAACCATTTTATTATGAACACCCATTTTTATATTTAATGCATGTGGGTAGTTTGTTGTAAATGTACAATTACAATTTATTAAGTAAATTCTCAAATCCTAATTATCTTGAAATGTTGCGCATTTAATAATAATTTTTTCAATATTGTATTTTCATGCAAATATGTACATGCAAGAACTAGACTAGTTTACTTAGATGTTTTTACATAAATTGCACCGCACAAATGATGCAAACATTTTTGTATGGTACTGTTCCTAACACAGTATTTTTACTTTTGGTGTTTGACAATAATTTTATAAATAAAAGATTAAACATGGTAACAACTTGCCTCAATCTTCCCTACATTAGTATGTCCATTACCTATACCTAACATACCCTAAGTATATCTAATATCTCACAGATATATTTATTATAAAAGTGTTTATCACCAACAAAAAATACAAAAAAAACAAAAGAAGATGACGTCCTATTGTTACAAACTTTATTTCGTTCTATTTTTACAATATAAATGGTGTCATTGTTGTACTACCACAAAAAATAAAGGTCTAGAAGGACTTTTGTATTCAAAATTAAATATAAAACATTTTTTAAAGTTTTGTATTAAAAAGATAATAAAGTTATAAATAAAAATATTTTTTTTGCCACGAGTTGCAAAATGCAGAAGCACTACGTACGTTTGCACTGGTAAAATAATACAAACCGAGTTTCTAATTTATTACTTACTTTGCTTTTAAGAATTGCTCAAATAAGCATGACCCAAAGAGTTACACACTCGTGCATGCAATTAGTGTGGATTGGCATTTTTTAGTCTCGTTTTGATAATCTTCCTTATTTTAGTCATGAGTAGTAACTAAATAAGTTAGTCAGGACTAACGTCACTAAAGGCCCAACACTGAAAACCCAGTGAATAGATTCGTTGTGTGGCGATTATGTAGATACTAACAGAATTTCAAATCTGAGGCTCTATTATATTGTAGCATCACCTTAAAGCAATATCGAACTGAAATATATCACATTGACCACAGCATGCTGGAAATTATTAATAATAGCCGGTTCATGTGATAAATTCTTCACTTTAACCTCGCCACTTGGCTATTATTAATAATAACCGGTAATTATTAATAATAACCTATTTATCACTATGACCGTAACATATACATTATCTAGCATATATTCTTTATTACCATTAAATAACTGATGAGGGTATATATTTCTTATACCGGATCTCGCACTATAACGTCAGTTATAGAATAACACAATGTTATGTCATGTTAGTGGCACTGACGTTTATCAAAATCTATCAGTTCGCAAGACAGCGACGAAGGCTGTGTATTCTGTTGTGTACACTGCTTCTATAAGCTGTTATGGCGCTTAAGATGGAAGTTGAAAGACAAAATAGAGATAATATACATAATATGAAACCAAATATACGGCATCCTTCGGAATCTTGTTCCTAGAAGGCGGTTAAATACACCTTTGAGATTATATTTGGGCGAAGCTGACTGTTTCACGTGGAGTGTGCACGTGACCCGTGCATTAGCTCTGAGGCGCGTTTTTTTTTTTTTGGGTTCTAGGGTCTCGCCAGGCAAGGCAATAAAATATTTTTACATACCAATTGACCCGATTTGGTGTTACTAATACAGGAAGGTTTCTTACAAAACAGACAAAAGCCGTTCGGAAAAAATACAATGTGGACCAGATACATATATCAGCGCTATAATTTTAGATGTATTCAAAAAACATAATTTAGGTATATTAAATAATATACAAACTTACAATTTATATTAAATTACAATATTTATAATTAAATTAAAATTTATTTATAAGCCGTTTATTGACAAAAGAAATAATAGTTACTAGTAATATGTTTGAAAACAAATATTTCTTGCTTTTGTTAGTAAATTAAAATAATCATTAAACTAAATGTGTTTCTGTGAAACAAACTCCGTTTTTACTTTCTGACTAGACCTAGAAGGAAAGTATTGTAATCGGCGGAAATTTTTTTTGGGATTTCAGTGGAAATACGCGTTTTGGGGTTCCTGAATCGATTGCAATGACTTCTGGAAAATGTATGTATGTATGTGTGTATGTGTGTGTGTCTGTATGTGTGTCTGTGAACACGATAGCGTCCAAGCGGAACAACGGATCGCCTTAAACCCCACCTTAAACTGCTCATCCCAATTATCTGTAAATTAATATACATATCAAAAGTCAATGGAGGATGAGCAGGTATCGATTTGGTCAAAATCGGATAATAAATATAACCACATACACACATGCAACCTCTACATTTTTATACCGTAATATCTGAGCTATGTACATCGGTAGATGAATAAATTGTTCTTAAGGATTAAATAATCCGTTGACTAGTTTGGGGCAAGGTCGTAACAGTCGACAAGGGTCAATAATCTCACAATCCAAAGACCAGTCTTTAGGAGATGAATTTGGAGGTTTCTTTAGTTCACGTCTGTATCAGGGTTTTTAATTGATAATTTTAGATTTAGATTTATAATTTTATTCAGTAAATACAACTTTTACCATTATAACGCGACAGATTATTCCTTTTAATGGGTTGTCCTATTAAACAACTTTTCGTTCGAAAAAAAAAAAAAAACAACTCGGGTCGAATCCACCACTATATAAAAGACGAATCTTTACCATGAAGACTTAATCCAGATGCCATGTTGCCCAAAGTCGGTGGTACGTTGCTTTGTGCCTTAATTGCTTTATCCAGTTATCCTAGTTGCGCGTGTGAACAAGATGAAGGTATTCCTAAAGGCAATGGGGTAAGTAAATTACTTTTTTTTATTGGACTTTACTAGAATTCCAAGACTAGCTAAGCAAGTCAAAATAAAAGTTTTAAAACATAGTTCAACCAGTAATTTTTTTTAAATTTTTTCTTTGATTTGCATCTTACATTTTTATAGGAATGGTTCATTTATAACAGCTATTTTAACCACTTTTTACTTTCCGACTAGTACCCTAGAAGGAAAGTATCGACGAAAAAAAAAATCGAGATTTCAGCGGAAATGTATGTATGCGTGTATGTGTGAATGTGTGAACACGATTGCGCCCAAACGGAACAACGGATCGGGCTGAAATTTGGTATACATATTTAGAATTAACGGGGGACGAACTGGATTGTTTTTGTCACAATCCGACAGTCGGCAAAGTGGCAAATGTTACGAGCGTCTTCTTAGGGATTTATACAATTTTGGCCAAACTGATATCAGCTCACCATCCAGTGACTTTAAATATGTATACCAATTTGCAGATCGATGGGATGCACGGTTTAGGCGCTATAAGCTTTTACAGAGGCAGTTTGACAGAATCCACAGCCTCCGTCTCCGTGTTGCAAATTCACAGATTTTGACAAACGTCAGTGCCAATGACATCACACAACATTAAATGTCAGTATGACAAATATCATTGTGTCCTAGAAACTGACGTTAGGTCGGGTCCAGGACTGGCTGTGGTTTTACAAAATTGAATAATTGCAAAAGTTTAGATAATTTTTGCGTTAACGATATAGTCGGAAAGTAGGGCAAGGGCCACCCCAGATATTTTTTATAAAATTGAGATGCTAGTTGTCAGCAAGTTCTCACATACATTGATTTTGTAATGGTTCGTATTTTATATTTTTCAGGAGAAACCAGCAACCTGTATTGTATGGGGTAGTACAAACGTAAAAACTTTCAACGGCAATGTTCACAGGTAACATTCAGTAGACGTGTATCAGACATTGTATTAAACTTTAAAAACTAAATTTTTAGCTTTAAATCAACGTGCGGTTACACTCTAGCTACCTTTCCAGTCGTTGGGGCTCAGTTTGAAATCATCTTCAGACAGAATCCTTTCAGTTTACTGATCAAATATAACGGAGACTATGAACTGAAGCAATCTGGTGTGTTGTTATAAGGAGTAGAGAAGCTGGATATATATGGGAGAAGTATCCCATACATGTCAAACTTCTTGCTGGGGAATTAACCGATAAAAAGACGTGACTGATCATATAATAATAAATTATTTTATAGGGTCTTCAACGGTATTTTCGAAAAATGGTAGAATGTATAATTTCCCAACCACTCTTGATGGTATCAAAGTTTCACAGCCTGGCAGCCTAGTCATTGTTAACATTCTAGATCTTGGTTTGAAGATAAAATGGGACAAATCAGTAAGTACAATTTTATTTTAAGTACTACTATGTTTATGTTTCAAATACTCTCTAACTGAGATTGTTTCTAAAAGCAGTTTACTGCTGTTTTGTTGATTGTCTAAATAAAAAGTAACAATAAATTACTTGTGCAGGACACCGCTGAAGTTATAGTGAGTGATAAGAATCGTCCTATATCAGGATTGTGCGGTGAGAATAATAGAGAGAGATATGCCTATGGGTTATTTGGAATATCTGGTGAGAGGGCAAATTCTATATTAGATTTTGTTGATAGCTGGAGTGAAGGTAATGTATCTACTACACACTGCTAACTACAATAAATAATTCACTCAAAACTACGTATAACATTCGAACAAGCAAAATCATAACGAAGTACACTCTTAACTAAAAATTATTCTTTAGGTGGATGTAAAGCAAGGACAAATCCTACTGTCTGCTCAGGCAGGCAAGCACTCTTAGCAAAAGCTCAGGTCTTCTGCAAGAATTTATTCTCAGATACCAAGTTTTCGAAATGTCAGGTGAAATTTGAAAAACAAAGTCATATATATATGATGCCTTAACTTCTTTTCTTGTAGGATGAATACGCACCTTTTATGAATACGTGCATGTCAAACTATTGTATCTGTACATTAAAGGACCGTAATGACTGTATGTGTGCAATGTTGGATACATTTGTGCGTACTTGCAAAGTCAACAAAGAATTGGAATCAATTAATTGGAGAGATGCAAAGTTTTGTCGTAGGTTTAGGGTTTATTACGTAAAGTACTTTTTATCATCAACTTCGTGCAGCATGTCGTGCCACACGACGTGCTGAAGGCTCCCCCTCTTCAAAGTATACTTTCTGACCGGTGAAAAATCACAAATGCCAACACGAATTGTGCCAAAGCTTGAGCGCGTTTGACACACCTTTGATAGAATGGCAATTTTGGCGTGGAGGAACCTTCAGCACAGAGTATAACACGTGGTACGAAGTTCGTAATAACTTTTTTGATACGTTTCGCTTGATATGTATCAGTCCAAAACACCAAGATATCATATTTAATATGTACAAAAAATGTGATGATCAAAATAACTACAATTTAAGTGAGTTGACGTAACAGTTGCTGATGTTATCCCGTGTTGATAATACCGTGGTAACTTAATTAATACCATTTTATCTAGCAATTACTCAAACAAAACAAATGCGTAATTTTGGGCAATTGTCTAACTACGTGTGCATAATTATATTATAAATCCATTTGAATTGAATAATCGATGCAGTAGAGTTCTCACCGGAGAACAACAATCAGATTTTTTCATAATATCACAGTAGTACAAAATAGTACGAAAGAGCATGCTATTTATTGGCGAAAGAAAAGTTTTACAGAACAATTTTTATTTTGCTTATATCCCAAGAATCACATAATATTGGTTTACCCCACACATAAAAAGTAAATAATTGTTGTCAATCATTTATAGGAAAGAATTGTGCTAACCCTGATCAAGGATACATGACTTGCGCACCCAATAAGCGCCAGTTATCCTGCGGAGAGGAAGAGGTTGCGAATCCAATGGACGACTGTGAAGAAGGTTGTTATTGTCCACAAGGATTTCGATTGTCTGGAAATAGATGTTTACTGCTGAACGAATGTCCATGCTTTTACGACGATAAAGAATACGGTCCAGGAGCAAGGGTTGCACAGGAATGCAAGGACTGCATCTGCAAGAATGGTGTCTGGAATTGCCCTAATGTAAGTTAATCAGGTCATAGTTGTTATCATAGTTTCTATTGGAGTTATCATTGGACATCTTTTCTACAAGTGGCTTACATGACAAGCCAGTTTTTGTTGTTTATCTTTGCATTTCAAACTCAAATGTTGCGTCTCGTAAAGGATCCACATTAGCAGTTCACGAACATTACACAAGCATATCCAGGGGTAGTTGGTCTTTCTTCCTGCTACGTTTCTTCTTCTGGTAATATCTCAGTAAAATCTTATGACCTTACTAGGACTAAGTTGCCACATAACTGAATAATGGTTTATTATGTTCAGAAAATCTGTACAGTAACTGCCAACTGCGGTGGAGATCCGCATTACACAACGTTTGACGGCAGGAAGTACGATTTTATGGGGAAATGCATGTATTACGTGGTGAGGACAAGTCAATATGATGTCATCTGCGATCATTACATTCGAAAGGGCGATGTCTTTTTGGTAAGTTATTAACAGTTAATAATAAGTCTTTTTGGTAAGTTAGTTATGGATGCCACTCAAATGTCTGTTATTTTTCCAGAAAGACTTCCAATCTTCTGCACCATCTATGTGTAAAAGAGTTATCATCAATGTTCATCAGAATGGGGATGAAATAGTACTTGGCTTCAATAATGAAGTAAAATATAACGGACGGAAGTTGACTTGGTTTCCAAGACAATTTTCGGGAATTCTGATTAGTCAAGCATCCAGTGAAGTTGTACTTGGTAAAATTTTGCAACCCAACTTTTAAACCTAATGCCTTTCCGTGAACCGCATTCAGGCCAATTCTCTATCAAAATAACAAAGTTACCTCTTTATCAGAGCAACGTTTCCAAAATGGCGAGAAGAAGAAATTTAAGGTTCAATTTATCAATGCAGGTTTATTGTGGTAGCTCAGGTAAATCGAAGTTCTCTCCACATTGGCGTATATTCAAACAAGTCAGTTTTAGCTTAACTAACGATATGGCAAAATCAGATTCCAACGATTATGGCAAAATGAGATTTTTACTGCAATAAAGTTGCCATATATGAAATCACTCTTGATTATCGAGTAGTTTTTATATAATTATCCATTAAGAAATTCTTTCATAATGACAATATTTACACATTCATCCTGGTATTTTATTCCGATTTGTCTCCACCATAATCTGGTAAGTAATCACGAACTTCTACTTACGATAACTACCACTTCAGACCTAACATAAGTCTAATATTTTGCCATTAACGTCCACTTGTAGTACTCATAATCTCACCTAGTTTAATCATCTCACTTTCGTTTGCAATTTTGATATAGAATTGATGTGGCAGCCACTAGTAAGGTTTAGTATATACTTATTACGTTTATTTATATGAATGATATTTGCAGTTCAACTTGCAAACTATATGGATGTAAGGTTTGATGGCAAGACTGTTGCTTCAGTCACTATACCAACAACCATGAAGGGAAGAGTTAGGGTAAGTTATTTATGCGCCAGCGAGTGTCAATATTCTCGTAATTGTCATGTCTAGGGATTGTTTGGAACTTATACGAAGAATCCAGGTGATGACTTTCAACTACCCAACGGCACGATAGTGACAGATCCAACAGTTTTCGGAAACTCCTGGAAAGTACCTGGAAGTTGTACAAACGAATTCACCGGTACTGTGGTTCATCCCTGTATAGTCAACCCAAACATAAAACCTATTGCTGAGAAGGCATGTAGTCTCTTAAAGAACCCAACATTTGCTGGTTGCTCCGAACACTCAGAGGAAGAGTATGAGAATTGTCTCTACGACGCCTGTAATTGCATACACAATGTAAGTGTTATGACGATATCGGTTTGGAGATACTTACCAACATCCTTGTGCTTGTAGCCTCAAGAATGTGCTTGTGATATATTGGCTATGCAAGGAGAGAGATGCGCTAGAAAGGGCAAACCAGTCGAGTGGCGTCAAAACATACCAGAATGTGCCATTACATGCCCAGCTGGACAAGAGTACACGGTCTGCGGAAATCCTTGCACACGAAGTTGTGATGATATTGCATTTAATCCAACATGCGAGAAAGATTGTGTCGAAGGGTGTCGTTGTCCAGAAGGAAAGGTGCTCAACGAGAGAAACGAGTGCGTTCCTGTGAGTGAATGCAAATGTTGGTTCGAACAAAGTTGCTATCCCCCAGCATACAAATATCGTACTGATAAGAAATTATCGTAAGTATTTTAGGTGGGTTTGTATTTGTTAATAGTTGAGTTAATAGTTGAACTGCAATAGCACATGCACGGACGCTAAATGGAGTGAAAAAGACGCTACTATCGATGAGAAAATAACAGTTCCTGACATAAGGGATTTGCAAGAGAAATGCAAGCAAGAGGAGTTCCTACAGTTTACAGGTTGTAAAGCATCAAACCCCTCTACGTGTCACGTAAGTAATTCTCGTATCATAGATGTCTTAATTTGTGTTGAGTTTCATTTCAGCCTTCATTAAATATTAAGTAGTATATTAAATAAATTACCGAGCTTATCGAGAGAGTTTCATGCGCTCATTTTTGCATTATTGTGCATGCATTAAATTTGCTAAAATATTTACTACTGGCCCTCCTATATGTATATACTTATTTTGTCTGCTCAACATAACCCGTAGTCCTCAAAAAATAAACCGATGTATAAAATTAACATTTCTATTATATTGTTAATCAAATAAAAACTTATTTACATAGAATATGCACGAACATCAACGTCCAATCTACCACAATTGCAAAGAAGGGTGTCAGTGCATAGAAGGTTTTGTTCTTGATCCAACCACTGGCCTTTGCACAAGACCTGATGATTGTCCATGCTTGCACAACGGTATCAGCTACAAAGAAAACGCTGTGCGAAGAGATAAGAATCAGAAATGGTATTATTCGTTCAAATATTTTGACAGGTCCTCCCGGAGTTATGTCCGCGTCCAATACAACATTTACTATTTCAGCACTTGCAAAGATTCTATCTGGAAATGCGTTCAAGAAGACCTGCCGTGGAAAAAATGCAGCGTTTGGGGTAATATTAATGTGAGAATGTTTAGTGGAGCAATATATTCCTTTACCGGTAATTGCCACTACGTGTTATTCTCCGAAAATAGAGTCACAGGGACAACAAGGATTATTCTGGAGGTGAAAAAGTTCTATTTAATCACTGTCAATAATTTGATAAGATTCTTTCAATGTTTCCCGTAGATTGAGAGGTGCACGTCTGGTTCCTGCATAAAGTCAGTAAAAATTGAACACAACGCGGAATCTATCGAAATCACCACCTGCAAAGAGCCTACGACATCTGCGAACTTGCAAAACCTGGTGATGACCAGTTATGACTTTTCCACAGTGATAGACATAAAAGGCGAAGGAATTAAGTTCGTTTGGAACAAAAATGGATGGCTACATTTACACTTGCAAAGGAATTTCCATACTCAGAGACAAAATGGATTGTGTGGCCCGTTAAATTATGAGGGTCAAGATGTTGTAGCACCAGATGGTACTCGAGTATCAGATCTAGTAGATAAGGCGAGATTGAATAACGAATGCCCAAAAGCAGTTGAGCTACCGGTAATGTACTACCATTAATAATTGAAGTATAATGCTATAATACACAATATTTTTCTTGCCAACATTAATGACCAGTAAAGCAAAACATTCTTTTAAAACGTTATTGCAACTGATTTCAGGCTATTGAGCCAGATACTCTCCTACTTCCTGGATATACTTGCGATGCCCTATTCGATGAAGTCTTCCAAACTTGTCGTGCCATAATTCCAGTTGGAGAATACTATAAGAGATGTTTGATAAGAGCCAACGAATTGATGGTTACGCAAATTACTGACAATGACTACCACTGCTCTACTTTAGCTGCTTATGCCCAAGAATGTAATGACCTTGGGGTACCAGTCAACTGGAGGAAGAAAAACATTTGTCGTAAGTATCTCCTATATATGATCAAATCCATCCTTATTTTTTAATTTGTTTAAAAAAAATCGTAGCCGTGCAGTGCCAGAAAGGTTTCCAATACGACAAATGTATTCGCGATAAAGACGGTGTTTGTTATGAAGGATGCGTGAGAGAAGGCGCTATTATAGATGGATCTGATGGGCCAACCGTTATCAAACTGACGTGTAACGACGCGAATAAGCCGTGCAAGAAAGTGGTAAGTACTAATATTAGTTTATTATTATTGAATACGGATCTAATGGTTAATTTGTTTTTATAGGTTGAAATTAATATTGACGGAGATGGAGTTTGCAATGGAAATAATCAGTATACTTTAGTTTTTAACGTTGGAGGCAAAACTACAACTACTGTCGGTGCCTCGACGCTATAATTATGCTTCTTAAAGATGTATTTGCTATTATCTTGATGTTGCGATTATGATAACAATAAATGGATCGGCGAGTTCGAAAACAGTACAAGTCCAAAATTGCCAATTTTTAACTGAAATAGCCAAAATGTTCACTATGATTTATTCTATCGAATAGACCTAAAAAGAATGCTGGGGCGAAATAAACAAATTCAGAATAGTGCATTTTTTGCTGCCTCATGCAACGCGTGCTGATGGTATATCAGTCGTAAACATTCGGTAGCTCTGTAGTTAATTTTGATAAAAAATTGTGTTTGTTTTGCATTTTTCGTTCGAAATATTTAACAATGACGGACAGTGATAGTAGCAGTGCAAACAACAGTGAAGCTTGTGAAACTCGAAAACGGAAGCGTAAACCGGACACTTGGGCTAAAGAAAAGCAAAAGTATTCCCGGCTGCATGGTGAACCGTACGTTGGAAGTACAGGAAAGGTAGTCGCTAGAAAAACAACCGGACCACGTTGCAAGTGTGGCGACATTTTTTATCTTTTTTTAAATACTTATTTGAAATCTTTATCCTCAGTTGTCAAAAGAACTGCATGAAGAAATTTTGTTTATTATGCATGAAAGGGACAGCGCGAATATTGATTTGCAAAAAGGCGTTTATGTCATGCATAATGTAACACACATGCAAGTTCAACGATAAACAAAAATTTTATTGTTAGGGCAGACTCCAAAAGACCAAAGAGGTTTCCATAATAATGGACCTCGTGTGGTTCCAACGGAATACTTAACAAAAATCAAGTAACATATCGACAGTTTCCCTTTCAAAACATCCCATTATTCTTCAAAGAAGTTGCATTATTTGCCAGCAGAGCTAAATGTAAAAATAATGCATGAGCTTTTTGTACGCAAACACACAAACTTACGAAACAAAGTAAAATATGATTTCTACCGAAACTATTTTAATGAAAATTATGACTTATGTTTTGGTAGACCACAAGTTGATGTGTGTTAGGAGTGTGAGCGGTGGAAAGTGGAATCAAAAGATAAATCAACACTACTGAATCATACAGATGAAGCTGCTCTTCTGGCGCTTTTTACAGATGCATCCAACGTCGCTATCGGTGCAAGTCTTCAACAGCAAATTGGCGAATACTGGGAACCAATAACATTCTTCTCGCAAAAACTCAGCAAACGCCAGTGCGAATGGCCAACTTACTATAGAGAGTTATATGCAGTATACGCGGCAGTTCAACACTTGCGGCATATTTTGAAGGCTCAACATTGTGTTATCTTCACCGACCATAAAGCATAAAGTAGAGGTTATGCTTTCTCTCAACAACGCGAGAAGCTTCCTCCAGCACAACAAAATCAATTGTCTTTTATTGCACAGTTCACAAGAGAAACAAAAGTCAGTATGGACAGGGTCAAGCCAGCTTATGTCTTAAACTATTTCGTTGTGAGCATTGCTGAGAAAACTGATTTTCACAAATGTACCAAGAAGATACGATTCAGTTAAGTGTGACCTCTAGTCTCAGAGGGGGAGTAATGTAGCTGCAAGGATCAATATGGCACTGCACCAAAAAGCAGTCAAAACAGCCGAAAAAAAAAATAAGTCAAGTCAGAACATAGAGACTGATGGTGTTGAAATTCGTTATATATCAGATTGTAATAGCAATAAATTTAGTGTATTATTAAATAAAGTTATAGCAACTAAACATTGTCGTCACATTGACATTGACACGTCACAAATAGGTTGCCTAGCTAAATCACGTGCCAATGATGTTAAACAACCACCAGTGGTACGCGTACCACAGGTTGAGAAACCCTGCACTGGAGCATCCGCTTTTTTTCGGATCCGTCATCCGACAAGTGGGAACCGGCCGTAATACAGTTGGATTAGGAATAAAAATAACCTTTCATTTGATATGTAATTCGATAAAATAACTTATGAAAGTATATTAATAACGCTTACTTACCTGTCACACTGTTTCTGTAAGTTGTTATGGCGCTTAAGCTGCTCATCCAAATTATCTATAAGTTAGTACACATATCAAAAATTACTGGAGAATGAGCAAGTATCGATTTGGTCAAAATCGGATGAACACCAAAGAAAACGCATATAACATTTGCCATTTGCTAGATTATAAATAAAACCACATACATACATGCAACCTCTACATTTTTATAACGCAATATATGTACTACATAGGTCCGTTGACTGAAAATAATAAAATAAGACTGAAAATAATGAAATGCACACATTTATCAGATTAGTTTTTGTTCGACGATATTCCAGTTCTGGTTTGCGGCAAGGTCATAACAGTCGACAAGGGTCTATAATCCCATAAGCCGAAGTCAAGTTTTTAGGAGATGAATTTTGAGTTTTTTAGTTTACATCTGCATCAGGGTTTTTAAATAATAATTTTAGATTTTTTACAGATGCACGCTTTAGAAAATAAAGACACGTTCTTCGAAAATAAAGACTCCGTGGATCTTATGTAAAAATACAATTTTAGTTTAGACGGTATAATTTTGCGCGAGTATATTATTTTCGTTTTTATTTTTTTGCGGTTGTATGATTATGAATTCTTCTCATAGTAATAAAACTATTAACATCTTGCATTAAACAATAAATTGCGTCTCTCTTATGGTATAATCCACATAAATTTCATTTTTTATAGAAGATTTTATCAGTAAATACAACTTTTACCATTGTAACGCGACAGATTATTCCTTTTAGTGGGTTGTCCTGTTAAACAACTTTTCGTTCAAAGAAAAAAAAAAACAACACGGGTCGAATCCACCACTATATAAAAGACGAATCTTTACCATGAAGACTTAAACCAAATGCCATGTTGCCCAAAGTCAGTGGGACGTTGCTCTGTGCCTTAATTGCTTTATATAGTTATCCTAGTTGCGCGTGTGAACAAGATGAAGGTATTTCTAAAGGAAATGGGGTAAGAAAATTACTTTTTTTGTTGGACTTAGAATTCCAAAACATAGTTCAACCAGTAATCTTTTCTTTTTTTACTTTTTTCTTTGATTTGCATCTTACATTTTTATAGGAATGGTTCATTTATAACAGCTATTTTAACCATTTTTACTTTCCGTCTAGTCCTACAATCTGACAGCCGGAAGTGGCAAACGTTACATGCGTCTTCTTAGGGATTTATCCGATTTTGGTCAAACTGATATCAGCTCACCATCCAGTGACTCTAAATATGTATACATATTTGCAGATTAATGGGATGCACGGTTTAGGCGCTATAAGCTTTTACAGAAGCAGCTTGACAGAATCCACAGCCTCCGTGGCCGTGTTGCAAATTGTCATATTGGACATTAAATGACATGACATTAAATGTCAGTATGACAAATGTCATTGTGTCCTAGAAACTGACGTTAGGTCGGGTCCAGAGTGGCTGCGCTTTTAAAAAATTGAATAATTGCAAAAGTTTAGATACTTTTTGTGTCAACGGTATAGTCGGAAAGTAGGGTGAGGGCCACGCCAGATATTTTTTATAACATTGAGATGCTAGTTGTCAGCAAGTTCCCATATACGCTGATTTTGTAATGACTGTATTTTATATTTTTCAGGAGAAACCGGCAACCTGTATTGTATGGGGTAGTACAAACGTAAAAACTTTCAACGGCAATGTTTACAGGTAACATCCAGTAAACTTGTATCAGACATTGTATTAAACTTGTATTAAACATTTTTAGCTTTAAATCAAAATGCGGTTACACTCTAGCTACATTCAAAGTCGTTGGGGCTCAGTTTGAAGTCATCTTCAGACAGAATCCTTTCAGTTTACTGATCAAATATAACGGAGACTATGAACTGAAGCAGTCTGGTACGTTATTAACTCATTATAAAGACCAGAGAAGTTGGAAATATGTGACCTCGGATGCAAAAAGGACCTATCGTGCGAAAATAACGTGGGCCATAACGGTACCTGTCGGAAGAGACCTTACGTGCGAAAATAGCGTGCAATATAACGTCACGATAGGTCCCTTTTCGTATCCGAGGTCACATATATGGGAGAAATATCCCATACATGTCAAACTTTTTGTTGGGGAATTAATCGATAAAAAGAAATGAGTAATCATACAATAATAAACTATCTTCAAGGGTCTTCAACGGTGTTTTCGAAAAATGGTAGAAAGTATAATATCCCAACCACTCTTGATGGTATCAAAGTTTCCCAGCCTGGCAGCTTAGTCATCGTTAACATCCCAGATCTTGGTTTAAAGATAAAATGGGACAAATCAGTAAGTTCAATTGTTTTTTAAGCACTACTACGTTTATGTTTCGAATACTCTTGACTGTTTTTAAAAGCAGTCAACTGCTGCTTTTTATTGATTGTCTAAACAGAAAGTAACAATATACTTTTGTGCAGGACACAGCTGAGATTATAGTGAGTGATCAGAATCGTCCTATATCAGGATTGTGCGGTGAGAATAATAGAGAAAGATATGCCTATGAGTTATTCGGAAAATCTGGTGAGAGGGCAAATTCTATATTAGATTTTGCTGATAGCTGGAGTGAAGGTAATGTATCTAGCACACACTGCTAACTACCATAAATAATTCACTCAAAACTACGTATAACATTCGAACAAGCAAAATCATAACGAAGTAGACTCTTGGCTAAAAACTATTCTTTAGGTGGATGTAAAGCAAGAACAAATCCTACTGCCTGCACAGGCAGGCAAGCACTGTTAGCGAAAGCTGAGGCCTTCTGCAAAAATTTATTCTCAGATACCAAGTTTTCGAAATGTCAGGTGAAATTTTAAAAACAAAGTCATATATATGATGCCTTAACTTCTTTTCTTCTAGGATGAATACGCACCGTTTATGAATATGTGCATGTCAAACTATTGCAGCTGTATATTAAAGGATCGTAATGAATGTATGTGTGAAATGTTGGATACATTTGTGCGTACTTGCAAAGTCAACAAAGGATTGGAATCAATTAATTGGAGAGACGCCAAGTTTTGTCGTAAGTTTAGGGTTTCATTACGTAAAGTACTTTTTATCATCAACGTCGTGCAGCATGTCGTACCATACGACGTGCTCCCCTCTCCAGACCAGAGTATACTTTCTGACCGGTGAAAAATCACAAATGCCAACACGAATTGTGCCAAAGCTTGAGCGCTTTTGACACACCTTTGATAGAATGGCAATTTTGGCGTGGAGGAACCTTCAGCACAGAGTATAACACGTGGTACGAAGTTCATAATAATTTTGTTGATACGTTTCGCTTGATATGTATCAGTCTAAAACACCAAGATATCATATTAAATAGGTACAAAAAATGTGATAGTCAAAATAACTACAATTTAAGTGAGTTGACGTAACAGTTACTGGTGTTATCCAGTGTTGGTAATACCGTGGTAACTTAATTAATACCATTTTATCTAGCAATTACTCGAACAAAACAAATACATAATTTTAGGCAATTATCTAACTACGTGTGCATAATTATATTATAAATCCATTTGAATTGAATTTTGGATGCAGTAGAGTTCTCACCAGAGAACAACAATTAGATTTTTTCATAATATCAAGGTAGTACGAAAGAGCATGCTCCTTAGTGGCGAAAGGAAAGCGTTACAGACCAATTTTTATTTTACCTATTTCCCAAGAATCGGATAATATTGGTTTACCCCACACATAAAAAGTAAATAATTGTTGTCAATCATTTATAGGAAAGAATTGTGCTAACCCTGATCAGGAATACATGACTTGCGCACCCAATAAGCGCCAGTTGTCCTGCGGAGAGGAAGAGGTCGCGAATCCAACGGATGACTGCGAAGAAGGTTGTTATTGTCCACAAGGATTTCGATTGTCTGGAAATAAATGTTTACTGCTGAACGAATGTCCATGCTTTTACGACGATAAAGAATACGGTCCAGGAGCAAGGGTTGCACAGGAATGCAAGGACTGCATCTGCAAGAATGGTGTCTGGAATTGCCCTAATGTAAGTTAATCAGGTCATAGTTGTTTTCATAGTTTCTATTGGAGTTATCATTGGACATCTTTTCTACAAATGGCTTACATGATAAGCCAGTTTTTGTTGTTTATCTATGCATTTCAAACTCAAATGTTGCGTCTCGTAAAGGATCCACATTAGCAGTTCACGAACATTACACAAGCATATCCAGGGGTGGTTGGTCTTTCTGCCTGCTACGTTTCTTCTTCTGGTAATATCTCAGTAAAATCCTATGACCTTACTAGGACTATGTTGCCACATAACTGAATTATGGTTTATTATGTTCAGAAAATCTGTACAGTAACTGCCGACTGCGGTGGAGATCCGCATTACACAACGTTTGACGGCAGGAAGTACGATTTTATGGGGAAATGCATGTATTACGTGGTGAGGACAAGTCAATATGATGTCATCTGCGATCATTACATTCGTAAGGGCGATGCCTTTTTGGTAAGTTAGTAGCAGTTAACGTTATGGATGCCACTAAAATGTCTGTTATTTTTCCAGAAAGACTTCCAATCTTCTGCACCATCTATGTGTAAAAGAGTTATCATCAAAGTTCATCAGAATGGGGATGAAATAGTGCTTGGCTTCAATAACGAAGTAAAATATAACGGACAGAAGTTGACTTGGTTGCCAAGGCAACTCTCGGGAATTCTGATTAGTCAAGCATCCAGTGAAGTTGTACTTGGTAAAATTTTGCAACCCCGCTTTTAAAGATAATGCCTTTCCATGAACCGCATTCAGGCCAATTCTCTATCAAAATAACAAAGTTTTCTCTCTATCAGAGAAACGTTTTCAAAATAGCCGCGGTCGCGTCCTTTGATAAACGTCCCGCTTTTTATGAAAGTGTGGATTATTTGCTTAGTCAGTTTTAGCTTCACTTATAAATATTCCAACGATTATGGCAAAATGAGATTTTCACTGCAATGAAGTTGCCTTATATTAAATCACTCTGATTATCGAGTTGTTTTTATATAATTATCCATTTAGAAATTTTTCCTTGATCACAATATTTACACATTCATCCTGGTATTTTATTCCGATTTGTCTCCACCATAATCTGGTAAATAATCACGAACTTCTACTTACGATAACTACCACTTCAGACCCAACCTAAGTCTAATATTTTCCCATTAACGCCCACTTGGAGTACTCATAATCTCACCTAGTTTAATGATCTCACTTTCGTAGCAATTTTGATATAGAATTGATGTGGTAGCCACTAGTAAGATTTAATATATACCTACTTATTATGTTTATTTTTATAAATGATATTTGCAGTTCAACTTGCAAACTATATGGACGTAAGGTTTGATGGCAAGAGTGTTGCTTCAGTCACTATACCAACAACCATGAAGGGAAGAGTTAGGGTAAGTTATTTATTCACCAGTCAGTGTCAATATTCTCGCAATTGTCATTTGTAGGGATTGTTTGGAACTTATACGAAGAATCCAGGTGATGACTTTCAACTACCCAACGGCACGATAGTGACAGATCCAACAGTTTTCGGAAACTCCTGGAAAGTACCTGGAAGTTGTACGAACGAATTTACAGGTACTGTGGTTCATCCCTGTATAGTCAACCCAAACATAAAACCTATTGCTGAGAAGGCATGTAGTCTCTTAAAAAACTCAACATTTGCTGGTTGCTCCGAACACTCAGAGGTAGAGTACGAGAATTGTCTCTACGATGCCTGTAATTGCATACACAATGTAAGTGTTACGACGATATTGATTTGAAGATTTTTACCAACATCCTTGTGCTTGTAGCCCCAACTATGTGCTTGTGATATATTGGCTATGCAAGGAGAGAGATGCGCTAGAAAGGGAAAACCAGTCGAGTGGCGTCAAAACATACCAGAATGTGCCATTACATGCCCAGCTGGACAAGAGTACACGGTCTGCGGAAATCCTTGCACACGAAGTTGTGATGATATTGCATTTAATCCAACATGCGAGAAGGATTGTGTCGAAGGGTGTCGTTGTCCAGAAGGAAAGGTGCTCAACGAGAGAAATGAGTGCGTTCCTGTGAGTGAATGCAAATGTTCGTTCGAACAAGGTCGCTATCCACCAGGATACAAATATCGTACTGATAAGAAATTATGGTAAGTATTTTTGGTGGGTTTGTATTTGTTAATAGTTGAGTTAATAGTTGAACTTCAATAGCACATGCACGGACGCTAAATGGAGTGAGAAAGACGCCACTATCGATGAGCAAAAGACAGTTCCTGACATAAGGGACTTGCAAGCGAAATGCAAGCAAGAGGAGTTCCTGCAGTTTACAGGCTGCAAACCATCAAACCCCACTACGTGTCATGTAAGTAATTCTCGTATCATAGACGTCTTAATTTGTGTTCAGTTTAATTTCAACATTCATTAAATATTTAATAGTATATTAAATATATTACCAAACTTATCGAGAGAGTTTCATGTGCTCATATTTGCATTATTGTGCATGCATTAAATTTGAGCCAAACAGGCTAACATATTTACTACTGGCCCTCCTATATGCATATACTTATTTTGTCTGCTCAACATAACCCGTAGTCCTCGAAAGATAAACAGATGTATAAAATTTACTTTGCTATTATATTGTTAATCAAATAACAAATTATTTACATAGAATATGCACGAACATCAACGTCCAATCTACCACAATTGCAAAGAAGTGTGTCAGTGCATCGAAGGTTTTGTTCTTGATCCAACCACTGGCCTTTGCACAAGACCTGATGATTGCCCATGCTTGCACAACGGTATCAGCTACAAAGAAAACGCTGTGCGAAGAGATAAGAATCAGAAATGGTATTATTCGTTCAAATATTTTAACAGCTCCTCCCTGAGTTATGTCCGCGTCCAATACAACATTTACTATTTCAGCACTTGTAAAGATTCTATCTGGAAATGCGTTCAAGAAGACCTGCCGTGGGAAAAATGCAGCGTTTGGGGTAATATTAATGTGAGAATGTTTAGTGGAGCAATATATTCCTTTACCGGTAATTGCCACTACGTGTTATTCTCCGAAAATAAAGTCACAGGGACAACAAGGATTATTCTGGAGGTGAAAAAGTTCTATTTAATCACTGTCAATAATTTGGTAAGATTCTTTCGATGTTTCCCGTAGATTGAGAGGTGCACGTCTGGTTCCTGCATAAAGTCAGTCAAAATTGAACACAATGCGGAATCTATGAAAATTACCACCGGCAAAGAGCCTACGACATCTGCTAAGTTGCAAAACTTGGTGATGACTAGTTATGACTTTTCCACAGTGGTAGACATAAAAGGCGAAGGAATTAAGTTGGTTTGGAATAAAAATGGATGGCTACACTTACACTTGCAAAAGAATTTGCATAGTCAGCGACAAAATGGATTGTGTGGCCCATTAAATTATGCGGGTCAAGATGTTGTAGCACCAGATGGTACTCGAGTATCAGATCTAGTAGATAAGGCGAGATTGAATAACGAATGCCCAAAAGCAGTTGAGCTACCGGTAATGTACTACCATTAATAATTGAAGTATAATACATAATATTCTTCGTATCAACATTAACGACCAGTAAAGCAAATCTAATCTTAGACACGTTATATCAGTTTCAAAATGAAAATGTTAAAATACCATTAAATTATTCTTTCAAAAAGCTATTACAAACGATTTCAGGCTATTGAGCCAGATACTCTCCTACTTCCTGGATATACTTGCGACGCCCTATTCGATGACGTCTTCCAACCTTGTGGTGCCATAATTCCAGTTGGCGAATACTATAAAAGATGTTTGATAAGAGCCAACGAATTGATGGTCAGGCAAATTACTGACAATGACTACCATTGCTCTACTTTAGCTGCTTATGCCCAAGAATGTAATGACCTTGGGGTATCAGTCAACTGGAGAAAGACAAACATTTGTCGTAAGTATCTCCTAAATATGATCAAATCCATCATTATTTTCTAATTTGTTTAAAAAAATCGTAGCCGTGCAGTGCCAGAAAGGTTTCCAATACGACAAATGTATTCGAGATAAAGACGGTGTTTGCTATGAAGGATGCGTGAGAAAAGGCGCTACTATTGATGGATCTGATGGGCCAACCGTTATCAAACTGACGTGTAACGACGCGAATAAGCCGTGCAAGAAAGTGGTAAGTACTGATATTAGTTTATTATTATTGAATACGGATCTAATGGTTAATTTGTTTTTATAGGTTGAAATTAATATTGACGGAGATGGAGTTTGCAATGGAAATAATCAGTATACTTTAGTTTTTAACGTTGGAGGCAAAACTACAACTACTGTCGGTGGCTCCACGCTATAATTATGCTTTTTAAAGATGTATTTGCTATTATCTTCATGTTGCGATTATGATAACAATAAATATAGATGCTGCTTATATTATCTTGAGTGTTTATTTCAAAACTAAGTAAATCTAGTAAACATTTTCTTAAAATTTATTTAATTTTTAATTTTTATAGAAAAACATCACTGAAAATATACGGTAAGTACTCATTCTTTTTGGGTACATATCGGGTATACAGGTATTTAGAAAAATTTGGCGATGCCATTGCAACTAAGAATACCATTACAAGATCTTTAAAATTTTGTACTATATAAAAACTGGGCCAACATTTTTGGACTCGAGATGAGAGAAAACTGCATATCTATTATTTTAATATTAGACATTACTGAAAAATGTTAAATCGCAACCAAATCTTTTTTCAAATTGTCTCAGTTTTCTAAAATGATCTGCATTGGTACCTATTCTTGAATTTAATAGCCCCTTTTCGGTCTAATTCTGCAATTTATAATGAAAAGTTGACGTAATTTTCTATGCTGATATCAGATTAATGCATGATTTTACACTACTGCCAAATTGGTTATCTTATTGATGAGATTTTGTAAAGGCAAGTGACGATTATTGTAAATAATTAATACAAGGCGATACAATAATGTGTATTAATTAAAATGTTATGTGTAATAGTTATTCCATGGCAATAAATAATACTTAATCGAGAAATATCAAATTATATGATGAAAATAGACAATTTTGCGACACATTCAATAAAAGTTTTTGCAGAAATAAGTTAAGGAGACCAAATTCAATAACAATAACCCACCCTGATAAATGCTTAGGGCTCATGAAAATCACAAATTTGACAGTTGTTCAGAATAGAACACTACAATTATACCAAAATAAATATTAACGTAAACTTTTGATTGGAAATTGCAAAAATAGGCAAAAGAAAACAACGGTATTAAGTATTAAATGGGTTTGTACAAAACTGAAAATATCCGGGGTAGCCCCCACCCAACTTTTCCACTACCTTCTGGATATGATGAAGTGTCTAAACACATTTACAATTATTCATATTCGTGAATCTACAGCCACTCTGGACCTTACACTAAGGTCAGTCATAGAACAACATTTATCACCTTAGTGGCCAGAGTGCACCCATAGCGACCATAGGGATTCTGTCAGACTGCTTCTACAAACTCTTATAACGCCTAAACCGCTCATATCAATGATAATGTGTAATTTGAAGTACATATGTAAAGTCATTGGAGGATGAACTGGTATCAGTTTGGTTAAAATTGAAGACTCCCTATGCAGAGGCATACAACATTTGTCACTTACGGTTGTCAGATTGTCACCAAAAACAATCCAGTTCGTCCCATAAACGATGTAGATAAATATCACAGATTTTAATGAACACAAATATTTTAAAGCAAAATATATTTTTAATATTTAGATATAGGTATTTGTTATAAACGTTATAATATAAACTTGATGTTTTATTTACTTGGGATATAACTGTTATGGTTATAACAGTCTTAACATAATTTTTATTATGTGCTATTACTTGTCTATCATAACTCTCACAACAGATTTTTACTTTCCGAATAGTACCCTAGAAGGACTAGTACCGACTAGTACACTAGTAGGAAAGTATTGTCATCGACGGGAAAAAAATCGAGATTTCAGTGGAAATACCAGTTTTGGGGACCCCTGAATACATTGCAAGGATTTCTGAAAAATGTATGTGAACACGATAGCGCCCAAATGGCACAACGAATCAGGCTGACAGTAGGGTGAGGGCGACCCCAGATATTGTTCTTTTCTAAACTGATTCTAATAATTTATACATTAATAGAAAGCTATTGACAAATAATTATACAGCATATGACAAAAGTTGTACATATCAGTCACAACTATAATATGGGCTAAAAATTATTAAGAGGAAAGACAAATAAAATTTAATTATATCACTTCCAAAATGTGACAGATTTTTACAAGTCTTTGGTTCGAATCCAAGTCGTAGTTGCAAATGTTTAATTTGCAATCTGCTTGTTGAGCTATTTCGAAAGCGAATTACATTATTTTTAAGTAAGAAACAATTAAAGAGAATATTTACAGCTCATTGTCTTTCCATAAAAAAATAAAAATAAAATGCAATGTTACGTGTATTATTTACGAAGTGATGAAAACCAATCTAATAAAATAATATAACATAATACACGGATAATAAAAAATAAATATATTCGCCCTACTTTTATCGCATATTGTGTAAAAGATACCACTGCATTTAAGCAATATTTATTTTAGCGCATATTTTACGTGATAATCATACATAAACTGGAAGTAAACTGGTTACTAAACAAAGTTTTTTTTTATTGGCCAGGCACTGTATAAAAGAGCGAAATTTACCCCATTACGATATTATTCAGATACCATGGCATCCAGAACAACTGAGACGCTGTTATTGTGCTTGGTGATTGTTTTGAAATGTTCGTACATTTTTTGTCAGCAGGATGATCAGGTAATTTCAAAAACACCTTCTGTTATAATATTTAAAAAATTAGAACAACCACGTTTCATAAAAAATTTATCACTGAGTAATATATTATTATTATTATTATTAAATGTGCAAAGTCTATGTCTAATATGTCTATGTTTCAAATCTACATGATTATGTAGTAACAAATGTTCAAATACGTGTTTGTTTTGAAATATTATTTAGGAAATGTGCTAATATGTAACGAAAATATCTGGGGTGGCCCTCACCCTACTTTCCGACTAAACCGTGGGCACAATGAAGTGCCTAAACATTTTTGCAATTATTTAATTTAGTAAAGCCAGAACCATCTCTGGACGCTACCTAACGTCAGTTTCAGTGACAGAATTACATTTGTCATACTGACATTTAATGTCATGTAATGTCAGTAGCACTGATGTTTGTCAAAATCTGACAATTTACAATACAACCAGGAAGGCTGTGGACTCTGTCAAACTGCTTCTAGAAACCCTTATAGCGCCTAAACCGTTCATCCCACTGATCTGCAAATTTGTATACATATTTAAAGTCACTGGTGATCTGTCACCTGTGATGGTAAGCTGATATCAGTTTGGCCAAAATCGAATAAATCCCTTAAAGACGCTTGTAACATTTGCCACTTTGTCAGATTGTCATCAAATCCAGTTCGTCCCCCGGTAACTCTAAATATGTATACCAAATTTCAAACACACACATTCACACTCACACACATACATATGTACATACATACACTTTCCAGAAATCATTGCAATCGATTCAGGGGACCCCAAAACGCGTATTGCCACTGAAATCCCGAAAAATCTTTTCCGTCGATTACAATACTTTCCTTCTAGGTACTAGTCGCAAAGTAAAAATGATTAACAGACATTTTCCGATGGCAGTTAAACAAATTAAATTTTATAATGTTCACTAGATGTGTATAAGTTAGGATAAGTTAAAAAGCATAATATGATATTAATCATCTTTTTCAGGAGCAAGCGGCAACCTGTATGGTATGGGGTAGTACAAACGTGAAAACGTTCAATGGCAATGTTTACAGGTAACTTGCAGTAAACGTTCATCATGACATTGTATTAAACTCGTATTAAACAATTTTAGCTTTAAATCAACGTGCGGTTACACTCTAGCTACATTTCCAGGCGTTGGGGCTCAGTTTGAAATCATCTTCAGACAGAATCCTTTCAGTTTACTGATCAAATATAACGGAGACTATGAACTGAAGCAATCTGGTGTGTTATTATAAAGAGTAAAGACGCTGGATATATATGGGAGAAGTGTCCCATATATGTCAAACTTGTTGGGAAACTAACCGATAAAAAAAGTTACTAATCATAGTATAATAAACTAAATTACTTTCAAGGTTCATCGACGGTATTCTCGAAGAATGGTAGGAATTATAATATCCCAACCACTCTTGATGGTATCACAGTGTCTCAACCTGGCAGCTTAGTCGTTGTCAACATTCCAGATCTTGGTTTGAAGATAAAATGGGACAAATCAGTAAGTACATTGTGGTGTTGTTATAAAGGCCGACGCATAAGTGGGCAATATCGCCGATCTAGACATTTCTTATGATCTTTTTGAAACAAATGTAGTATTTTTTTTAGTCGGAACTAACTAGAGTTCTGGCTTTAATTCTAGTAATAGTATTTGGCAGGGACTATTTTCATCTTTTATATACTCTCTGAGGTTGTTTTTAAAAGTAGTCGATAACTGCTTTTGCTCTATTGTCCAAATAAAGTGTAATAATAAATTTCTTGTATAGGATACTGCTGAAGTTATTGTGAGTAATAAAAACCGCGCTATATCAGGTTTGTGCGGAAACACTACTAGATCTGGTGAGAGGCCAATTTCCGCATTAGATTTTGCTAACAGTTGGAGTGAAGGTAATGTATCGAACAGGCACTGCTAACTAAGATAAATAATTCAAAACTACATAACAAAATCAACAGCAAAGTAGAGACCTAGTTCATAATTTGTGATTTTTTGTTATATAGGTGGATGCAAAGCAAGTATAAATCCGAATGCTTGCATAACAAGGCCACTACTCTTAGCGAAAGCTGAATCCTTCTGCAAGAATTTATTCTCAGATCCTAAGTTTCAAGATTGTCAGGTTAAATTGAAAAACAAAATAACATATTCGATACCTTAAGTTCTTTTCTCCTAGGATGAATACTCACCTTTTATGGATATGTGCATGTCAAACTATTGCAGCTGTACATTATTGGACCGTAATGATTGTATGTGTGAAATGTTGGACGCCTTTGTGAGGACCTGCAAAGTCAACAGCGGACTGGAATCAATTCAGTGGAGAGATGCCACGCTTTGTCGTAAGTTTTTAATTTGTTCTGTGTTTTTAAAGCATAAAATTGTTTTTATTATCAACTTCGTGCAGCATGTTGCGCCGCACGACGTCTTAAACGCTCCCTCCCTTCAGAGTATCCTTTCTGTCTGGTGACAAAGTTTGAGCGGCTTTGACACACCTTCGACAGAAGTGTAATTCTGTAGTGGGGGAAACTTCATCACAGATTATAACACGAGGCAACGCCAATATATCATATTAAATATGTACAAAAAATGTCATGGTCAAAATAACTACAATTTAAGTGAGTTGACTTAATGTAACTTAAATAATATCATTTTATCTAGCAATTACTCTGAACAAAACAAATACCTAATTTTGAGCAATTATCTAACTACCTGTGCATAATTATATTATAAATCCAGTTGATTTGAATACTGGGTGTAGTAGAGCTCTCACCGAAGAACAACAATCACATTTTTGCATAATATCAAAGTAATACAAAATAGTACGAAAGAGCATATTACTTTAAGTGGAGAAAGAAACACATTACAGACCCATTCTTATTATGCTTATTTTTCAAGAATCGGATAATATTGGGTTACCCAACAAATAAAAATAAATAATAATTGTCGAACATTTACAGAGGTGACGTGTACTAATCCTGATCAGGAATACATGTCCTGCGCGCCCAATAAGCGCCAGTTATCCTGCGGAGAAGAAGAGGTTACGAATCCAACGGATGACTGCGAAGAAGGTTGTTATTGTCCACAAGGATTTCGTTTGTTTGAAAATAAATGCTACCTGCTGAATGAATGTCCATGCATTTACGAAGGTAGAGAATACGACCCAGGAGCAAGAGTTGCACAGGAATGCAATCAATGTATCTGCCAGAATGGTTTCTGGCATTGCACTAATGTAAGTTAATCAGCTCATAGTTGTTTTCATAGTTTTTGTTGGAATTATCATTGGTTATCTTTCCTGCAATTCGCTTCCATAACCAGCCAGATTTTGTTGTTTATCATTGCATTTTAAACTCAAATGTTGCGTCTCGTAAAGGATACAATTAACAGTTCACGGACTTTACACAGGCATATCCAGGGGTAATATCTTAGTAAAATCATTCTTGGTAGTATCTCAGTAAAATCTTATGACCTCACTAGGATTCTGTGCATTTCAAACTCAAATGTTCCATCTCACATTCACAGTTGCCTGCTACGTGTCTTTATTTGTGCCAATATCTCAGTAAAACCTTATGACCTTACAAAGACTAAATTGCCACATCTGAATTATGGTTTATTATGTTCATAACTGAATTATGGTTTATTATGTTCAGAAAATCTGTACAGACCATGCCGACTGCGGTGGAGATCCGCATTACACAACGTTTGACGGCAGGAAGTACGATTTTATGGGAAAATGCATGTATTACGTGGTGAGGACAAGTCAATATGATGTCATCTGTGATCATTACATTCGTAAGGGCGATGCCTTTTTGGTAAGTTAGTAGCAGTTAACGTTATGGATGCCACTAAAATGTCTGTTATTTTTTCAGAAAGACTTCCAATCTTCTGCACCATCTATGTGTAAAAGAGTTATCATCAAAGTTCATCAAAATGGGGATGAAATAGTGCTTGGCTTCAATAATGAAGTAAAATATAACGGGCGGAAATTGACGTGGTTGCCAAGGCAACTCTCGGGAATTCTGATTAGTCAAGCATCCAGTGAAGTTGTACTTGGTAAAATTTTGCAACTCCGATTTTAAAGCTAATGCTTTCCCATGAATCGCATTCAGGCCAGTTCTCTATCAAAATAAGAAAAGCTTTCTCTCTATCAGAGCAATGTTTCCAAAATAGCCGAAAAGAAGAGATCTAAGGTTCAATTTATCAATGCAGGTTTATTGTGGTAGCTAAGGTAAATCGAAGTTCTCTCTACAATGACGTATATTCCAGCCTGTCAAATGCCTAGATTTTGTAGGAACTACCCCTATTTTTCATACCATCTCGCGTCCTTTGATAAACGTCCCGCTTTATTATAATAGTGTGTATTATTTGCTTAGTTAGTTTAAGCTTAACTTACAAATACTCCAACGATTATGGCAAAATGAGATTTTCACTGCAATAAAGTTGCCTTATATTAAAGCACTGTTAATAGTAAATAGTAGCCTTCATACTTTTTTATATCAGTCAGATTATCGAGTATTTTTATATAATTGTCAATTAAGAAATTTTTCCATGATCACAATATTTACACATTCATCCTGGTATTTTATTACGATTTGTCTCCATGATAATATGGTTATCTTATGTATTTTAAAAACTTTTACATACACTAATAATAACAAACTTCTACTTACGATAACTACCGCTGCAGACCCAACCTAAGTTTAACATTTTGCCATTAACGTCAACTTGGAGTACTCATAATCTCACCTAGTTTGATGATCTCATTTTCGTAGCAATTTTGATATAGAATTGATGGCAGCCATTAGTAAGATTTAGTATATACTTATTACGTCTATTTATATAAATGACATTTGCAGTTCAACTTCCAAACTATGTGGATATAAGGTTTGATGGCCAGAGTATTGCTTCAGTCAATATACCAACAACCATGAAGGGAAGAGTTAAAGTAAGCTATTTATGCGCCAGCTAGGGTCAATGTTCTCGCAATTGTCATTTCTAGGGATTGTTTGGAACTTATACGAAGAACCCAGATGATGACTTCCAACTACCCAACGGCACGATAGTGACAGATCCAATAGTTTTCGGAAACTCCTGGAAAGTACCTGGAAGTTGTACGAACGAATTCACCGGTACTGTCGTTCATCCGTGTATAGTCAGTCCTAACATGAAACCTATTGCTGAGAAGTCATGTAGTCGCTTAAATGACCCAATATTTGCTGGTTGCTCCGAACACCCGGAGGTAGAGTACGAGAATTGTCTCTACGACGCCTGTAATTGCATAAACAATGTAAGTGTTACGACGATATCGGTTTGGAGATTTTTACCAACATTCTTGTGTTTGTAGCCTCAAGAATGTGCTTGTGATATATTGGCTTTACAAGGAGACAAATGCGCTAGAAACGGAAACCCAGTCGAATGGCGTCAAAACATACCTGAATGTGCCATTACGTGCCCAGCTGGACAAGAGTACACGGTCTGCGGAAATCCTTGCACACGAAGTTGTGATGATATTGCATTTAATCCAACATGCGAGAAAGATTGTGTCGAAGGGTGTCGTTGTCCAGAAGGAAAGGTGCTCAACGAGAGAAACGAGTGCGTTCCTGTGAGTGAATGCAAATGTTGGTTCGAACAAGGTCGCTATCCACCAGGATACCAATATCGTATTGATAACAAATTATGGTAAGTATCTTTGGTGGGTTTGTATTTGTTAATAGTTGGAGTTAATAGAGTTGAATTTCAATAGGACATGCACGGATGCGAAATGGAATGAAAGAGACGCTACGACTGATGAGCAAAATACAGTTCCTGACATAAGGGACTTGCAAGCAAAATGCAAAGAAGAGAATTTCGTGGAGTTTACAGGTTGTAAACCATCAAACCCCGCTACGTGTTATGTAAGTAGCTGTCGTATCATGGAGGTTTTAATTTGTGTTGAATATCATTCAACATTCATTAAATATTAAATTAAAGCTAAGCATGCTAAATTGTTAAATACTGTGGCCGCCTATATGCAGTCCTCTAGAAATAAACCGATGTAGAAAATGTACGTTATTATATTGTTAACCAAATAAAAACTTATTTACACAGAATATGCACGAAGATCAACGTCCAATCTACAACAACTGCAAAGAAGGTTGTGAGTGCATAGAAGGTTTTGTCGTTGATCCAACGACTGGCCTTTGCACAAGACCTGAAGATTGTCCATGTTTGCACAACGGCATCAGCTACAAAGAAAATGCTGTGCGAAGAGATAAGAATCAGGAATGGTATTATTCGTTCAATAGTTTCATAGCTCCTTCCTAAATTATGTACTCGTCCAATAAAAAATTACACTTTCAGCACCTGTGAAGGTTCTATCTGGAATTGCGTCCAAGAAGAGCTGCCGTGGGAGACATGCAGCGTATGGGGTAATATTAATGTGAGAATGTTTAGTGGAGCAATGTATTCCTTTATTGGAAATTGCCGCTACGTCTTATTCTCCGAAAATAAAGTCACAGGGACAACAAGGATTATTCTGGAGGTGAATAAGCTCTATTGATGCACACACACACACAGGCAATAATTTTATTATCTTCTATTCAATTTCTATTGCAGGTTGAAAGGTGCACCTCTGGTTCCTGCATAAAATCAGTCAAAATTGATTATTATAACGGGGAATCAGTTCAAATTACCAACGGCGAAGAGCCTACAATCTGTCCAAATCTACAAAACCTCGTAGTAACCAGTTATGACTTATCTACAGTAATAGATATAAAAGGCGAAGGAATAAAGCTGGTTTGGAACAAAAATGGATGGCTACACTTACACTTACAGAGAGGTTTGCATACTCAGCCACAAAATGGATTATGTGGCTCGTTAGATCAAGATATTGTAACGCCAGAAGGAGTATCAGATCTAATAGATGGGGCGAGGCTGAATAGCGAATGCCCAGAAGCAGTTGTGCTACCGGTAAGTACCGGTGATGCACTAGCATTCAGTATTCAAGTATAATATATAACACTCTTCTTACCAACATTAATGACGAGCAAAGCAAACCTAAATTTAGACATGTTACATTTCTTTCAAAATGAAAATGTTAAAATACCATTAAAACATTTCTTCAAAATGCCATCACAATTGATTTCAGGCTATTGAGCCGGATACTCTCCTACTTCCTGGATATACTTGTGACGCCCTATTCGATGAAGTCTTCCAACCTTGTCGTGCCGTAATTCCAGTTGAAGAATACTACAAGAGATGTTTAGTAATAGCCAACGAATTGCTGGCTACGGAAAATATTGACGATGACTACCACTGCTCCACTTTATCTGCTTATGCCCAAGAATGTAATGACCTTGGGGTATCAGTCAACTGGAGAAAAAACAACATCTGTCGTAAGTAGCTCATATATATGACGACCTCTATCATTATGCTTGAATTTATTTTTAAAAAATCGTAGCGTTGCAATGCCAGGAAGGTTACCAATACAACAATTGCATTCGGGATAAAGATGGTGTTTGCTATGAAGGATGCGAACCCGAGCGCATGGTTATCAGATTGACGTGTAATGATAGCAATAAACCGTGCAAGAAAGTGGTACGTACTGATAATGATGAAGTAACGTTGAATACAGATCGTACAATTAATTTTTGTAGGTTGAAATTAATATTGACGGAGATGGAGTTTGCAATGGAAATAATCAGTATACTTTGGTTTTTAATGTTGGTGGCCAAACTACAGCCGTTGGTGGATCTACGCTATAAATATGCTTTTTAAAGATGTATCTTATATGATTGCATTGATGATGTATCTTATATTATTGCGGTTATGGTAGTAATAAATACAGTATAGATTCAGCTTATATTATCTTGAATTTTTATTTCAAAACCAAGGAAATACAGTAGACGTGTTCTTAAAAATGAATAAGCATATGGGTGGCGCTTGGAATGTAATTTTAATTGTGAAAATATGTTAACTGTTCTCCAGTGATTAATGTAAATAAGAATAGCAAAAGTAATAATCGCCTGTTTTATTTATTAAAACTACACAGAATTATGATTATTATTTATTATTATATATTTGTATATATTTATTATATATATTTTATTATTTCTCAATTGCGTGTGTCATGTGGAGATGTTTCTGTTCCAGTTACAGAAAATCTTGGAAAAATCCAGTTTTGTTGACCAAGCGAAAGCCGTGTTCCATTGCTGCTATTTGGATGTGCAAATGAGTAGAGTCCGACCGAAGGTCAATTTTTGACCGAAGCCGAAGCCGTAGCCGAACTTCGGCTTTTCTCATTGGCTTCGGCCGAAGCCGAAGCCGAAGTCGGAAGTATTACGATTGTACGTATAAAAAATTGAACAGAGTAGAGTAAAATAGTAAAATATTGTCAAATAATAACGTAAGGTAATAATAACATATCATTTGTGTTTCCAACTCTACAAAGCGTACCTACTTTTTAAGTCCTACTGTAATTAAAACATGAGAAATCATAAGAGTTATACTTATATTTTCTAGCCATATAAAAACCACTGTTTTTCTCTTTGGGACTATCAAATATGGATAAGTTTTTAAGTCCTTTAGGTTTTAAACAAACCTAACGGACCAACATATGTACATGATAAAATGGCAAAAACCACAATTAATAAAAGAAAGAACAATGAATGTCACCGTCAAAGTTCGCCGATTTTAACCGATAAGGGTAAATGCGGTATATTCATTCATGGTTTTCAACCAATGGCTGCGCCCAGTACGACCTTCAAAAACATTTTACTGTTTGATATGACTGAGTATCTGACTTTATGCCTAGACTTACGTTTTTAATTTTGCTATTAAGTGACATATCTTATTATGTGAAATATTATCGTAAAATCGCAAAATTAACAACAGTGCGTCGTGGGTGTTGTGGGTTGTAACTTGTTTGTTATGTGCACTGTGACCGCGCAAGTGCTGTGTAAACCTTCGACTTCGGCAAAACCTTCGGCCTAATTTTAGCCGAAGCCGATTATTTAGCCGAAGGTGTATTTTTTGGCCGAAGGTGGCCGAAGCCGAAGCCGAAGCCGAATGTTCGGTCGGACTCTAATGTTGTTATTATTGGCAACCCAACTTGAACTGTGGCACCAAATTGGTCAGTTTCCTTAAATACTTTGAAAGTAATCTTCGTAACAGTTACTACTGATTCATAAAGTTTGAATTCTGCTTGCTTCTTAATCGAATTATAGATACTCTTATAGCTATTTGGTTTATAACTGACTCCGGGTGGATCTGTTTGAGTTTTCAAAGTTATGCTTTTTCCATAGTCTTTATCAAAAGTCACTTTAAAGCCCAACTTTTGCTCTAGAACAGACGTCGATATCCATTCAATAGCACAGGAGTGTTTATCGTAGACTTTACATAAGAACACTGAACCAAATGCGAACATGTACCACGACTTTGGTGTCAAATCTGTCAGGAAGCAAACATTCGTATTTATAATACTATTGCTGTGATTTTCTTGGAGATGTGATATGAAATCCAAATATCGGTCAACAATAAAAGAGCAGCTACTAGATGCACAATGAAATTTCTTGAAAGGGCATACTAATTCATGGTTTGATTTATGGCGAGGTATATATTGCTTGCACCCAAAAGACTTGTGCGGACATGAGAAAGTAAAGGCCCCAATGGAGGTTTTTAAAACCGAGCCAAAATTAAAACACCAAGTCTGGCCCAAATCCTTGCATGGTTTGCAGTGCATATGCCTGCTCCCGCATTGATAATAATCCTGTGTTAAAAAATCTCCACAAGTAACACACAAAAAGTTTTCAAGTACCTTGGTACAGTAAATATTTTCCACCATCTTGCATTCGACAACAAGGCTGATCTGGCTAAATATATCTTTCGCTTTAATCAATTTGTCAAGATCAAATATAGCGACAGGTTTATTATTTTCGTAGAAACCTAAATCTGCATTCGTTATCTGTCTTTGCATTCGGTATCTTTTTTGTTTATCCCATTTTACATTATCAGCCATTATAGTAACTTTGCAATTGAAAACTGGATTCGTGTTCCTGATTAAATACAGAAAGGTAGATAATTTCTGTTTTACACTTTCCACACGACAAAAAAATACATCTTCACTAATCGTAACCATTCTGCTCAATTTTATATCTTTGTCTACATCAATAGATACAGAGAAACAATTTTCCTTGGCTAATAAGCACTGGGAACGGTGATTTTCGGTCATATGATCTTCAAAATTCTTTGCCATAAAATTTCCACAAATGTTGTATGTTACGGGACAGCGTATTTTACGATACGAGCAACGCTTTTCGTGCTTCTTGATGTCTTTCATATAGTCATTCACAATACAACCAGCGCTCTTGTACATACAATCAACTACAGTAGCGAGCAGTTCTTGAAACCGTGACATGTCAATATCAAAATCGAGGAAATCCTCCGGCTTCTCACCTTGGATTCTAACCATTCTGGTTTTATCTCGGGGAATATTTGTGGAGCCCATAGGTATATAGTTGGAATGGAATAATTCTATCTTAATAACGAATCAGCTCAGTCAGCAACTGATTAGATTACTTTGTAAATGTTGACTAGATATCTCAGTAGATTTCCAAAATTGAGCAATTCTCAAAATCAGCATTAAAGATAAAATATGTATTCCTAAAAAAAGGACAAAATAAGTTTTATTCATTTAATTTAATTATGAAAAATGTTTCTTATCAATGGATTTATTTTGTTACGCACCGTAAAGTCGGCTTATTATATGAAACAAGGGGGTAAACAAGGTCAATTTTATATACCTACTTGGTGTTACATGATAATGTTGGCAGGTTTTTGGAGGTATAAACGATGCACAAGTTTATTTGACACTGTAATGTAACTTTGTAATCGTGAATGGTCGTATTGGCACTTGATAAGATAGAGACTACTTTGCTTATCTCCCTCTCATGTGTAGTCACAGTGCCGTCATCTATTCTATGTTGAAAACTTCGAATCAAATTCGACGAATTTGATCGCTGCTCTTCAGCACAGCGAAAACGGGTCAATTAGTTGTCCCAGACTCCTAGAGATAGCAAAACCGCAGTGAGTAAACCGGGCGAATTATTTCATTATCTAATACTTTTGGACAAGGTACTATAGGTTCCATATTTTTCTGATTTTGGATTTCCACATCCTCAAGATGGTTAATTCTGCTTGGCTTCATTGTCTGATAGTGTTAGGATGTATGTGTCCACTTTTTTCAAAAATATCTGGGGTGGCCCTCACCCAACGTTCCGACTACACCGTTGGCGCAATGAAGTGTCTAAGTCTAAAACTTTTGCAATTATTCAAATTAGGAAAGCCAGAGCCTTCTCTGGACGGTACCTAACGTCAGTTTCTATGACAGAATTACATTCGTCATCCTGATGTTTAATGTAATGTCATGTCAGTGGCATTGACGATTGTGTTAAGTACGTCTACATAGAAATTCATCCGATTTGACCAAACTGATACGTGCTTATCCTCCAGTGACTTTAAATATGTACACAAATTTGCAGATCCGTGGGATGAACGGTTTAAGTACTATAAGGATTTCTAGAAGCAGTTTGATAGAATCCACAGCCTTCGTCGCTGTGTTACAAATTGTCAGATTTTGACAACCATCAATGGCATTTACGTGACATGACATTAAATGTCAGTATGACAAATAATGTACTTTCTGTCATAGAAACTGACGTTAAGCAGCGTCCAAAGATGGCTCTGACTTTACTAAATTGAATAATTGCAAGAATGTTTAGATTATTCATTGTTCCAACGATGTAGTCGGAAAGTAGGTTGAGGGCCACCTCAGATATTTAACCTTTATTAAATAGAATGCAAACACCTCACTCAATGAGGTTTTCCAAACCGATGGATAGGAAAATATTCGAATATCTCATGGCATGTGAGATCGCTCAAACTTACACCAATGGATTATTTTCTTTGGGGCAGTTTAAAGCAACGTGTGTAGGTACAACGGCCTTTTAGAGACGTCCAACATGTCACAAATGTCATCGAAAATTGCATCCAAGACAAAACCCCTCAAATACTCAGAAATGTGCATAAAGAGATGAACAAACGTACAATATTATGCACTGAAAATGGGGGCGTTGTTAATAAAAAATGTGTGTTTTTATTACTTTTACTATTTTCAATACTTTAACAATAAATTTCTGTTTTCGTTATTTGTTGTTTTGTGTGCTTAGTTAATTTTTTAATGGAAATAATCAGTATAATTTGGTTTTTAATGTTGGTGGCCAAACTACAGCTGTTGGTGGATATACGCTATAATTAAGCTTTTTAAAGATGTATCTTATATGACTGCATTGATGATGGATCTTATATTATTGCGGATATGGTAGTACTAAATAAATATAGATGCTGCTTATATTATTTTGAGTATTTATTTCAAAACCAAGGAAATACACTAGACGTGTTCTTAAAAATTGTTTAATGTTATGTATAATGTAATGAATAATGATTATTTATATATTTTATTTCTTCTCAATCGCAGTGTCATGTGGAGATGTTACAGAAGATCTACTGGTGCTCTTGAGAAACTGAGTTTTTGGATCATAGGTCATAGGATCATAGGTTGAGGGCCACCTCAGATATTTAACCTTTATTAAATAGAATGCAAACACCTCACTCAATGAGGTTTTCCAAACCGATGGATAGGAAAATATTCGAATATCTCATGGCATGTGAGATCGCTCAAACTTACACCAATGGATTATTTTCTTTGGGGCAGTTTAAAGCAACGTGTGTAGGTACAACGGCCTTTTAGAGACGTCCAACATGTCACAAATGTCACCGAAAATTGCATCCAAGACAAAACACCTCAAATACTCAGAAATGTGCATAAAGAGATGAACAAACGTACAATATTATGCACTGAAAATGGGGACGTTGTTAATAAAAAATGTGTGTTTTTATTACTTTTACTATTTTCAATACTTTAACAATAAATTTCTGTTTTCGTTATTTGTTGTTTTGTGTGCTTAGTTAATTTTTTAATACTAATTGTTTTTTTTTAGTTTATAATATTGAGAAAAATGTTAGCAGGCGATTTAAAAGAAAATCTGATTCTATTTGTGATTCTGACTTCAAAATTCAATTTTTTGAAGTGCCGGACAATACGCTATACAATACACATTAACAAATTTTCAACTCGTTTGGATTTAAATACTGGAATAAATAAAGCGGCAGCAAACACGCCACTGACTTGCTTATAACTCTTATGCTCTATTTTGGATAAAAGAGGACCCATAACATTCGAAAGACAAGATGGGTGCCGCCATCTAGGAAACTATTTTCGAATCTTCCCTGGACAAGGACACCGTGATCAATCGTCAGCAAGCTACGGGATACCACCGCAAGAGGGCCGATCAAGTTTCAATCCGCATTTTTTTTTTGCTAATATCCCAGTTTTTTTCAGTCGATTACAACACTTTCTAGGGGACCACTAGTTGGTAAGTGCCTTGTAGTCCCTGTATGCAATATTATACTTTGTTTCATCAAATGAAGTAATCTGGGAGAATCTTTGCGGCATTACACTTGAAATCGCATGGTTTTATGTTCACATTATAACCGTATGTAACAACATGCCACAATTGAAAGAAAACTGGACTAAAATGTCGACATCGAAACTCCACATCGATTAATCCAACAATGTGCTTAGTTTCTAGGCTATTTGCATGTACCATTTATTATCAAAAAAATCATCAATAACACTATATAATAAAATAAAAACGTTGTGCCACTACTAGCTAGTAGATTGTGTTATAAAGTAGATAAATGACTGAACCCGTACAGTGTTCAGGTTGCTCTTTCGGTAATTTAAGAGAAGAAGGCCACATTGACGCTTAGATTGATGAGGGTACTTTTTCTCTTATAGGTTTAAGCGTTACTCTGTCTTCGTTAAATATGCATAAGTCTCGATATACTTTGCATGGGGCATACGGGGCAAGTTCAGTTTACTCTTGGGAAGGACGATGCGCAAATAGAAAATCATGCGAGGGAAAATTTTGTTTGCAAAAGTTAATTTAACTTTTCCATGTATTCCTGCCCTTTTTTGTTTTGCGATCGCTACGTTTAGGAACAAATGGACTTGTTGAAATGATTTTTGTGAGAGAATTTCAGAAGCTATCTATCAGTCGTTTATGTTTTTCAAGTAAATAGATGTATATTTATCTCAAGTACGCATTGTATGTAAATTATAAACATTCTACGATACACTTTACTAACTAACTTATCACTTAAGTGATTTTAACAAGTTCATGTGTACAGTGGTACAAAAAAGTCTCCGTACGATAATACTTCTGCATTTTGCGAATATATGGCGTATTTTTATATGTAAATTAAAAATAATTAATTTTGCATGAATTTTTATCTCCGTACTTTAAAATCAATGTAAATGTTCTAACTGAATTTTGCTTGTAATTCAAACAGTTGAAAGAAAAACTCCAAGAAGAGTGGAATAAAACTGAACCTTCGGTCACGACAAAACTGGTTAATTCTATGGAACGAAGATTGCGAGCAGTAATTACATCAAAGGGAAATCCTTCCAAATATTAATATTTTGTTTCTGAGTTCAATTCTTTTCTTGAATCAATAAAATTATTTAATATTTAGTCAAGCGGTTATATTAGTACGGATATTTATTTGTAATAAATTTAATGCTTATTTAATAAAATGTTTTTTTTGTTCTGGAGACCATTTTAGAATTATTCTTCACATTTATAAAAAATGACATCCTTTTGTGTGATTGACGGGCAATTACTCTGAATCCCATTAGAATTTATTTTTTTAATTTTACAAAATATACCACTGTATATTAACCATTTCCATATAAATGTCAAATTAAGACAAAAAATGCCATAATACAACGTTACAATAAGCCATAACGAAGAACGCAGAAGCCATAATGTAACGTTTTTTAGCTTTCCTGTAAAATTAGTCAAAATGGACATGCCTGGTTAATACTTTAGACAGACGATATGTTAATTTACTGTATACAGTAAAAAGACATCATCATTGCGATAGTAAGTTATTGATGATCTAAAATAGGCAATCCATGAGCAATTTACATCTGTAGTTTATTTAGAAATACAAAAGTTGTCAGCTATTGACGATAATGCACCATAAAGTTCAGCTTGAGAGAAAGGATTCATCCCCCATTGTTGAGTATTCGATGGAACATGCGGTGAGGCTGATTGTGAATAATTTACGTAACAATAAATCAGTGTTTGGTGGTGGTTCGTGGATGCTCGTTTGCGCAAAATTTTTTGATTTGGTTGGGCATTTATCGACAGCGCATAAACTGGGCGTATTCGTGACACTAGCACGCGCGAAAATCGTGCCGCGAACTTTGCTGGATTCAGCAAGCAGTCAGTCTCCGACATCTGCGCGCTTTGAAACCTCGAGGAAGCTCAGGCCCCGCAACCACATTGCGTCGCACTCGTAAAAAGCGAATAGCATCATCCAATTATCGCTTACAATCCGAGGAAACATTTTTTTCGCGGGAAGGAAAAAAATTACCGGTAGAGAAAACTTTTTGTTGAGTTTTAATTTGCTCGTTAAAAAAGTTTTGATCTAAGTTTTTTGAGCGCGAAATGGGTGTCAATTGGGCTTTCTTCGCGACTGTTTTCCTGTCGTTTTTTGCCGCCACCTTCGCCGTGCAGTGCTTTAAATGCGGCGAGTATAATGACGGCGTTGGCTCCATAACACCCTGTATAAATGACACCCATATGAAGTTGATTGACTGCCCGTTGAGTGATCACAGCTTCTGCATTGTAAGTACTTTCTGCATATACTATTTATTAGTAATTTAAATAAATTTAGTTTAAATATTTATTGATATTAAATGCAAGTAAATTTCGGAAAAAGGAATAAACTCTTCAGGTCAAATTTTCCATCTAGGTCACGATGTCTTAAAATTAAGAGTGATCGAAACTTATTTTTTATTTCAACACATGTTGTAAAAAATAAATTAATATACGTGCTAGGAATTCCTATTTGCGCAATTTGCCAACTTTCAGTGATTAGGAAAAACAGACAAAGGTATAAAAAGGTTAATATAATAACATCTAAATTTATGATCATGAAGTGTCTCCACAAAAATATCCCGAATATAATTTTGTCAGTAGGCAGCCAACTAATTTTAGCGATACTTGCGTACGAGACCTAATAATACCTACACTGCATGCTATATAAACAGAATGGACATATAATGTAGTTACGAAAGATGTAGTTAAGAATTTGAAACAAAGTATATATGTTTTCGAGTTAACATAAACAAAGATAAGAAACATTTAAATTTGTTTTAGATGTACGTAACACTTTATAATTATGTTTAATATTTTAGGATCAGCTGTTGTGTTTCAATTTTATTTTTTATTATTGCCGAAATAATGAATTACAAATGATTTTTACAGCGAAATATTCTATACCACTACTACTACTGTATTATGGAGACTTGCTGATTCTCATTTTTTTTTTAAGGGAAGAATAACATTTTCTTCGTCAGAGCAAAATATACTAAACTCTTAAACCGGAAAAATAACTAGCCGTTGAAATAACTACATAATATGCAGTCAACATATTATATAGAAAAATTCTTATTACAATAAAATATTATTTGGATAGCAAAAATATCCTCTTCATGCTACACTTTATACGTAAAAACAATTTTTCTTGATATCCAAGAATAGCGTTCTCTCTGTGTATACTGTTCCACTACAATCCTGGTTAATCTTCGTAATCCTCGTAAGTCACCCATGAACTAAGGCACTTATAACAATCAATATCGTCCAACTTATATAGGGGCAATATGTGGCAAAAGACGCGAGAAACTGTTAGCGCCATCTGTAAAGTAATAGCAGAAATTTCTATGTATCTCTCAAAGTAAGAATCTTAGAATCTTGGGTCAAGAAACTGTTTTTCGTTGAAGCATATATATTTTTCGTCCAACAAAATACTTTGTTGTAAGACGAACGTCTCCTTTTTTATTGAAGAATAACTTTTTCTTCGTCAGAGAAAAATATATTTAACATAAATATACTAAATTCTTAAATCGTAAGAATAACTAACCGTTGAAACAACTATATTGTCAATTCTTATTAGAATAAAATATTATATGTATTGAAAAATATCCTCTTCTGATATCCAAGAATAGAGTTCTCTCTGTGCACACAAAAAAAAACTTGTTCTTTGAAGCATTTTTGCTTCAGTTAAACCTTAGAAATTTCAGTTTGAACTATTAATATGTATTTTTTTCGATGATTGGTGCAATTATTTATTTTAGACACTGGCATTAACCAACTACTTCAAAATTATTTACTCAGTTAGTCAAAAAAGTAAACGGAGTCGGTACTGTGGTGACTACGAGAGTTTTTTCTTAAACAATTATCGCACTTTGCGTTTTTCTATTAATTGTATCCGTTCCTTAATAAGACCCATAATTGAAGTTAAAAAGTATTCCAATTAATATATTATAATGTTATCTTTTATAGTTTATTTAGTTTAGTTAATGATTCGAACTTAATAAACTGGTACAAACTGTACATATTATTACTGAAAATGAAGAAATACTCTGTACATTACAATTCAGTCCCAGTTCGCTTTACCGTGAGTAGAATAAATCATAAAGTTAGGACAAAAGAGCGAGGAAAGGCGAGAAAGAGAGAGAGAGGGAGAGATTTGACTCCTTATGTGGAAATTTTAATATACCTTTTACTTACCTACCCTTGTTTCGTACGAAATAAACATTTTTCTTCGCGGACTGTTTCATTATAATAAATCATCTCACCTAACATCCGCAATAATTTTTACTCTTGACGTCAAGGCTTGTTTCTTACTGCTGATATAAAACATTACGGCACTGCTTTATGCAAAAAGATAATATGGTGGATAACAAAAGTAAATTTTACTTTGCGACATTTTTATTGAATTAAATTCTTTAGATAAACACAAGATAAATTTATGGAATAAAAGCAGATATAAAATCGTTAAGGTGTTATTTATGAGAAACTTATAGAAAATCACTGCTGTCAATTATTTTTTGTTGTAACTTTATCCTGAAAACAGTAGGTATATAAGTCACTGTTTTTGTCTGATTGGCCTATATGTTAAGACACTAAGTAATTTGCTTTTACCGCAGTATCAAAAGGGGAAACATGGATAACAGAACGGTCTAATGTTAGCCAACATGATGGGGTGGTCATTAGTAAACTAACAACCTTATAGGCCGTGGTAACCCAACCTAATAATTGAAATCGATTTTGTAGTTACAAATGGACTATTATACATAAAGATCAAAAAGTTTTGAATCATTCTAATGTTAACATAACAAATCTAGTGTTGATAAACATATTTTACCCTACTTTTGTATTTTTGCTTATTTGTAATGTATGTATATAATATAAAATTATTAGCGATTATCAGTCAAAGAATGTATCCCACAACGTACAATATATCATAGATGTCACTACTTTTTAGTCCATAACGTGTCTTGCTACCAACATTAATAAATATAATACAAAAGTTCTTTCATTTACCATGTCCAATATTTTATAACTTTTACTGTATATATACAGAACTTCCTACAACCGTAATTTATTATTGCATAATTTTAGAATCGTATATTAATGATTTATGCCGAAGTACGTGGTACGGAAATAAATACAAATCACGTTCGGTTCGGAAAACTAATACCATTAATCGTGCAATTTAGACTCAACAGAAGGCGAGCAAAACACCGAATACAAAAGCGTTTAACACTGTGCAAATAGACTCACGGGAAATTCATCTTTCACTGGATTTTTTTATTTATTTGTATGCTCGTGCATATATTGGATTTAGAGTACCTAAAAGATAAACAAAACTAAAACGTGCTGGTGAGTATCCAATATTTAACATGAATATGCTATCAATAATATGCTGCTATATTTATAAATATTTTATTTTATCACAAGAAACCTTTTGCGTGTGACTTTTGTCAATATAATATTTACAGTTTTAATACATTTTTGTTACCTTTTGTGATTTTGATGCCAGACTTAGTAAAAGATGTTAATCAAATCGTCATAAACCAACATGTGTTGTATTCCTTATTTATTCCAGGAATGTGTGTTAACACAAGCAAACAAGCCCAACGTACAACGATAATCTAACTAACGGTTTATTGGCGCAGGACAAGTAAATGTATAATTAACCCCACACATCACACCCCTGTATATACACACATAATCAATTTGCCATGGTAATACTGGTCACTGAATATGCATTATACGGCCGAATAGGTTCCTTGTACCATGTTGGCCTTATGGTTAGTGATTAGGATATGATTCACAACATAATTAATGTTCAAAATTTCAAAATCAAACAAAAAACGGTTTTATCCAAGGTTTTAGAATCAAACAGTTGTGATGACGCGAATCGCACTTAAAATAAATTCAGCTACAAATAGCAGTGGAGAATAATAATTGGGAATATGCAAATAGGTGGGGAAATGTCAGTTGGCGAGTGGAAAACTGACACTTTAGCCAGAAACGTTTTAGCGTAGAATAATAGGGCGGACGGGTATTCGCTCGATAGAGTAGCGGAGTGCATTTTTTAAACAATAAAACGAAAGACACCTGTCTACTCAAAGACCGTGTCAAGTGTCGCGGCAGATACCCGCACCTGACTAGAATTTAACTACAAAACATGAATATATAAATTTACAGCTCTATGCTACATATATGTAACTTTTATGAATATGTTTTGATATACAGTTGACCAAATTATGGTTGTTTTCTAGAAAAGTGGTTTTATATTATTATATTTTATAACAATAATGTTATTTCTTAAAATATGCTTGATTTAGGTAAAGTTTTACACTCAAAGTGGCGTACATAACCCCCAGTCTAAACTGGAGCACCTACTTACGAAATTTAACCAACGAGGTGGGCCGTTAGGCGGAATCAATTTATAATTAATTAAGATTCTAGACGGGTCTCACCTCCCTTGCCAATAGGCATTAAATTTCAGAGTGGGTAAGCTTGTATGGTGAAATTATTCCGGCGGCCGCCTCTCAGTATTGACACTTTAATTCACAACGCGAACTTTCAAAAGTTCGAGCAACAATGCTAATTTATACATTGGCATCAAATTTCAATATAGTTGTTTCAACGGTTAGTTATTCTTACGATTTAAGAATTTAGTATGTTTATGTTAAGTATATTCTTTTCTCATGAAGAAAAAGTTATTCTTCTATAAAAAGTAGACGTTCGTCTTACAACAACAAACATATTTCGTTGGACGAAAAATATATATGCTTCAACGAAAAAGCAGTTTCTTGACCCAAGATTCTTAGTCTGAGAGATACATAGAAAGTTGTGCAATTACTTTACAGATGGCGCTAACAGTTTCTCGCGTCTTTTGCCACATATTACCACTATATAAGTTTGACGATGTTAAGTGTTAGTATATTGTTTGCCTACATCTATGCAGAAGTGTTTTATTACATGGGTGACTTAGAAGGAATGTGAGAAAAACCAGGATTGTAAGGGAATAGCCTACGCAGAGAGCACTCTATTCTTGGATATCAAGTCAAATTGTTCTTGCAAATAATACTTTATTGTAATAAGAATTTCAATATATGCAGTTATTTCAACGGCTAGTTATTCTTCCGGTTTAAGAGTTTAGTATGTTAATGTTGAGCATATTTTGCTCTGACGAAAAAAATGTTACTCTTCTACATATAAAAACAGTAAGACGCTCGTTTTACAACAACAACAATATTTTGTTGGGTGAAAAATATACATGCTTCAACCAACAAACGGTTTCTTGACCCAAAAGTATACGTACATATGTATCGCTTAAAAAAGACGTAATTCCTTTCAAGCAGTTCCTTCATACTTAAAACAAGAAAACGTTATACTTGGAACATCAAGAAAATCATACTCTTACTCTGAGAATTTTGTATTTTACTTGAACCAACCAAATGACCTTTCTGCGGATATAGAAACAAGTGATATTCTTCACTCAAAGATAGTCGTGTTGTATCGAATAAATGTTTCCCTCTGTGGAGGGATATATTCTGCATGTATGGTGAAATATTTAGGCGCTGATGATATTCTGCTGGTTGTGTTAAGGAAATGTACAGAAATGGCGGAGGTGCCGGTGTTTTAACTATCTTTTTAACTATCATAAGTGTTGTTGCAAAATATCAAAATATAATGCAAAATATCGTTTTATATATTCCTGAAACCGAATGTAAATTTTTACGGAAAAATATTCGATTGCTTGTCTTGCTTAGTGCAGGAGATGTTTACTTTCTATTACACATGTCAACAGAGGGGAAAAATAATGAAATTTGTGAAAAAAAAATGAGACGTATCTCAAGAAAGATGGCACCATACGGCCAAAAAAATTCAATATTTTCATTTCGATTCAAAACGTGCATGTCAGCTAACAGAAAATTGATACATGTTATTATTTGGAAAGTATCAACCATATACACAACACACAACATCACAGACTTCTAAAAATATACAATATAGTGTACTTACCGTCTATACCTAAGTGAATTGATTCGCAAGAAGAAAAATCGACTTGGAGGATGCTGAATGAAGTGAAGTTGAGGTGAAATGGCATAAGTAAGTTAAAAGCTCCTTTATATTCTGGAACGACAAAGTTGAGTTGGTCTGCTACTGCGGAGACACACCTGACATTGGTATCGGCTTCCTCTTCGTCGCAGTGTAAAGTTTTGATTATAACTTGATTAGCTGAGCGTTGCCGTAGATGCTTAATGGATACCTCCGCCTCTCTTGGAGCACTCCCTGTAAACGAATATTAATTAACGACTCCATTAATGCGCCCCCACAAACTGTTCACCGAGTACAATCAAGACTGGTTTATTGTGTTTACCTTTCAACTATGAACTTCACGAAAACTATCTAAGCAAAGATAACACGATTATAAATAATCCGCAGAATTAATAACAGTTGAAGACTATCCATAATTCAAGTTTCAGTTTATATGTTAGTATGAGTAGGCAAAAACATCCCCAAATGAGTTGTAGAAATAATTATTTAAAAACTATAGGTATACATTCCATCATAATAACAAATAAATTTAACTATTTTATGGGTTTTGTGATGAATAATAAATAACTGCTATTGCTATGCGTAATTATGAGTTTACTGAACGGGACAAAATTAACCATCAGTTTTAAAACAATTAGAGTATACAATTATACAGTTTCCGGTTGAAACTAACCGAATTAAATTATTTAACAAGCACTGAAATGCTTTTCGAGCGTATGGAATATTAACCATAAAATAAAATTTCTTGCCCTAAATCGATCTAAAGCGAATTACAGAAGAGCGTTAAATTAACGAAATGAAACGTTTTTATTTTGAACACAATCAAAGTACCTAGGGCATTACGCTCTAGAATTTATAGCACTGTGGTTACAACCGAAATTAAAGACATAAAACGGTCACCAGCAATAAAATATTTTGCGTTATTTGTCACAGTTCTTCTTTTTATTGTTATTTTAATGGCTGTGTTTATGGTGGGTATCTGTCATATCGTTTGTTCTAAAATAATTAATTTACACTGTATACTAATATACAGGTCAACAGGATGAGCAGTTTAGGCGCTATAAGGGTTTTTAGAAACAGTTTGCGAATTGTCAGTGGCACTGACATGACATGACTTGTCATGTTATTCTATGACTGATGCTAGGTTGGGGTCCACAGTGTTTAGACATCTCGAATTTAATATTACTTCTTCGCGATCCTAATTTTAAGAACCTCAATTTCCCGTCCTCCACCATCATCTCCAGATTTCCTCCAGAAGTTTTACCAGAAACCGACGACGTTACATTTTGAAATGTAATTTTCTACAGTCAACACCGCGCACCAGTAGACTTCTGGAACTTTTAAATCTGCACGAGAGGCAGCTCTGAATTTAGTTTGCCCACTAAACGTCATTTCAGTCCGATCCTTTATCCGATGCATCCAAACGGCTCAGTCAAAAGTTGAATTATTTATGACGACTCGTAACTACCAGTGCCGGTCGACTGCCATCGAACGATCTGATAGCAAGGTCCGCCCTTTGTCAATTCCAAATGGACGTATTTTAACACAAAGCTTTCACTGAAAATCCCGTCTAGTTCGGACGAGATACGTTTGTCCAAGTTCTTCGTACGATTTGTTACGAGAAGTTCACTTGTTATCAAATTCATTAAAGTACAGTTCGAATATTTTGTCAGGCGGTTCTCTTTTGTAGCTGTAAGACGTTCGGATGAATAATTGAAATCAAAGATAAAGCATTTTAACAAGATATGCAAGATTAAGTTCTAGATTTCCGAGAAAAAAAAAACCACGTCAACAAGGATTCAGGACGTAACAGTAAGACAGCTACGAAGAGCTGAATGTGCTGAATTTAATACAATATTTCAGAAGATAAATTTGTGGTTCTACACATTCTAGTGCTTGAAATGTTTGATTTGTCTATACAAAGTTTGTTGCTATTCAACAATACACAAATTTCTACCCAAATGGAACAGTAATCCGAATTATTTATAATTCGATTAGGTTTGGGGCTATTCACCATTGACTTGGAACCAAAAGGGACCGAGGCCGTTGTTCGAAGGTTTGACGCGGTTTTCGCTCATAATATAACCAATTTAATTAATAACACGTCCATACAATTGCCGGCTAAAGTTTGCGTTTTGCGGCTAATACCACCGTAATAGGTTTAAGGGATTCGGGATACGTCTATAGCGCTGAAGATTACTGGATAGCCCGCAGCGTATACATACATGACGTGTGTGCGGATGGATTAGAAACGCTTGAAAATTTAATGGGCTTTTAATTATGTACGGATATTTATGCGACGGTTTGCAAAACTGAGGTTGTTAATTTTTTCAGGGCTATAGAAACGTGCATAAGATGCATCTACTAGTGTTCAGTAATCCTGTATTTGACATCATGGAAATAGCAACATAAGCTATAATTCCCTGTTGGTTATTATGTGTTAACAATATAAATTTTTCTAATTCTGGGTTTGCAAACACTGAATTTAATTGAACAAATGCTGTTTGCTTGTTTCTCTGTTCGAACTGAAGCGGTAAACGTTGTAGAGTGTCGAGAATCGCAAATTAAAATCGCCAAAGTTGTTCGATGTAAAATGTTTGGTGGGCTACCGTGTTTATTTGCTGTGCCGGCCAGTGCAAATCTGGTATGTTACGAGTCCCTGTTCGGTCGCATCATGAATTGTAAATTAGATAAACATGAGATCAGTGGCGTACACTTGTCCACGTTAAAGTTCACTCAGATACAAAAAAATAAAAGCGTTAAACAAGCCATGCAAATTAAATTGTCTTTTGAAGCAGATTTTAATTTCTGTGGCCTTTTTACTTTCCGATGAAAGGTATTGTAATCGACGGGAAAAAAAAATCGAGATTTCAGTGGAAATACGCGTTTTGGGGTCCCCTGAATTGATTGCAATGATTTCAAACTCATTATGACAAACGTCATTACGCCATAGAAACTGACGTTACGTAGGGTCCAGAAATATCTTCTATGACAGAATTCCATTTGTCTTGTCATGTCAGTGGCATTGACGTTTGTCAAAATCTGACAATTTGCAATACAGCCAAGGCTGTGGATTCTGTCAAACAGCTTCTAGAAACTCTTATATCGCCTAAACCATTCATACCATTGATCTGCAAATTTGTATACATATTTAAAGTTACTGGATGGTGAGCTGATATCAGTTTGGCCAAAATCGTACAAATCCCTAAGAAGACCCTTGTAATATTTTCCACTTCCGGTTGTCAGATTGTCACCAAAAAACAATCCAGTTCGTCCCCCGGTAATTCTATATATGTATACCAAATTTCAGCCCGATCCGTTGTTTCGTTTAGGCGCAATCGTGTTCACGGATATACACACATACATACATTTTCCAGAGATCATTGTAATCGATTCAGGGGACGCCAAAACGCGTATTTCCGCGAAAATCTCGAAACTTTTTTTTCCGTCAATTACAATATGTACTTTCCTTCTAGGGTAGGTCCTAGTCGGAAAGTAAAAAAACACATGGTTTGCTCTAAATATACGCAACTTAGTTTAGTGGACATAAATTATGGTTACTCAATTGCATAATGTTCTGTAAATATTGATAAAATACATACATATGTCAATAGAAATGTATTGAATGGGTACTTATAATATCAAACAATATCCAAAATTAATCCAATTCACTAGATTGCTTGTATCATTTATATTTTGTATTTTACTGATTGCACTGATAAAAGATAAACAGAATATAAATTTGCTACACACGTGCCGCTGGCTGGTAGAAAAAAATCTGTTAGATAATTTGCTTTAAAAAATCATATATCTCGTCAATGACATTGGTAAGTCTAATGACATTGACGAGATATACTGTTGCAATATTGGATGCTCTAGTTTAAATGATGGACAATCCCGCGAATATTAGGTAAATGCCTAATTACTTTGTCCAGTTAAAAATGAATATTGAGTATTTTTATAATAATAAAATATTGAAGAAACAATATTTTTGAATTCCACAAATATTATACGTGGTTAATGTTCTAAAACTATATAAAATACAGGTATTTTTAATTTTTTAAATATTTTAAATATTTAATAAGTTCTAGATTTCCGTGAGAAAACCGCGTCAACGACGATAAAGTACTTCGTAGCTGTGTTACTGTTACGTCCTGAAGATGCCTCTTGCAACAGAGTGCGAAATGTTGACTACTTTATCGTCGTTAACGCGGTTTTCTCCCGGAAATCTAGAACTTAGTGATTTAAATACTTATTGAATAGTAATTGATGTCACTTACAACATGATGTTTTCGTTAAATCATGGCTGAATGACTTTCTTATTTTAGTGCTCAAATAAATAACTTATGGGGCAAAATGAATAAATTATTGCTCAAAGCAGCATTTTCTATTTGACGCGTGAGTATATATTTAATGGACAATTTGTAATTTTTTTATTGGACGCAAAAGTAAATTTAATGCACAAATTAGGGTTTTTTAATGCAGGTATTGTATAAAATAATTGAAGCTTAAATATGACTCATTACTCTACTTAGTTTACTTGGTGCTTCAAACTTAGACTACTAAATACTTTTTCTTCTTGCGGTATAAAAAGTTGTGAGATATCTACACTTTATCACAGCCTGTCAGTTACATTTACAAGAGTTTAGCAAGTTAAATTTGCAAAGTTTCAGTTAAGATATAATATCTTCTTTGATAATTAACATATCGAAATGAAAGAAAGGTACATTGTAAATTAACAACAGAATAGTCCGAAACTTGACTAATGCTCTTAATTGACACACAGGGTGTTCCAACCGTAAACAAAAAGACATCATATCAAATCGTTATCTACAAAAGTAACTGGAGTCCAAAATTTATCATGTACGTGAGTCTAAACACTGAAAACGGTTTATCACAAAATCTTTTTACAACAGCACTATTTTTCAACGCTATTTTCTCTCGTATTTAAAATGTCACGCTTAACGGTTATTTTACCCTGAAGTAGTATAAAATGTAATGAAGTTCCGAGCGTTTTTGATCTATCTATGTTGTCCAGTGGGAACGATGCATATTGGTTTTATTATGAATACGATTACATTTGTTAAACTACTAACATTTTGCTGTATACCAAACATAAGCGAACAATTACTTTGCTTGGTTTTGTTATGTGTAATTATACAACGGATCTGACATGATTATTCTACATTATGGTTATCTATCATAAATTTATGCTAAGGATTAAGTTGTTGTAGATAGTAGATTCGTGTGCAATAGACGTTTGATAACTTAATCCCCGTATAAAAAAAAATAGTTATCGCCTACAAAAACAATCGATTAATGGATTGATAAATTGCATGTTGGAATAGTTACAACAATAAACTCTTAGCAAATGGTGTCACTACAGCGTAACACCTCACACCTCAGTGGTCATCTACCTAAAACCATGGGTTCTACAAGTATTCCAGACAAAGATCTAAATATGGTTAATATCCACTGCAAAACTCCCGTTAATGGTCAACTCGACTTCGATATCGACATGTCACAGTTTGCAGAATTATTAAATACATTAGTGGATTGCAAGTACAAGTCTACTGGCTGCTTTGTAAATGACTACATGAAGGATATCAAAGAACATGAAGAACGTTGTTTGCATCGGACCGTTCGTTGTCCCATTAAATTTAAAGATGGCTTGTGCGAAGACATTCTGGTAATGAATCTAGTTCAACATGTGCAAGAATATCACCATTCCGATTACATGTCCACAGAAGAAAGCGTTTTCTCTCTACCGATTGATCCTTGCAAAGAAATAGAGTTATCTAAAATGGTCGCGATTAGTGAAGACATTATTGTATGTCGTTTGAAGTGCGTTGAAGATCAGAAGTTGCACGTAAATCTACTTACTATTAGGAGTATAAACGCCATCTTGAATGTGGATGTTACCTTAATGGCAGATGATGTTAAGTGGAGCAACCACCAAATCGAATTATCAAATTCGGATGTAAGTCTTAATGGACATAACGAGCAGGCGGTAGTATTTGATATTGAAAAGTTGATTCAAGTTAGAAACGTTTTCAGCATTATCACTGTACGAGTCGAATGTAACAGGTCGATTCAAGAAAATATCGTGCAAAGTGATGAGTTACTTCAGAAGATTATATGTGCTTTCTGTGGAGATTTTCTAACAAGTGATTATTATCAATGTTATGGAAAGCATATGCATTGTGCAACATGCCATACATTAGGAAATTCTGTTTATATAGGTCACAGGTATGGGACAAGAGTAGAACTATGTTCAAACTGCAAAGAAAGCATGCTTTCAGACAAACATTTCCTGACGGTAATTGATTCCCTTCAAACATTTAAATATCCATGTGAGAATCAATCACTTGGCTGTAAGGAATATATACCCCGCTTCACTTCAAAGCACGAATTGTTATGTCCTTTCAAGATATTCAATTGCGCATTTGATAACTGCGAATTTACTGGGAACAACTCCGAATTCATATCGCACCTCCAAGAAAAGCATACGGACGATATTGTCAATAAAAATGTTTGCGACATTACATCTAAAAGTGACACGCGTTTCTACATGTTTGCTTTTGGGTCTGTATTTTTATGTACAGCAAGTTATTGTGAATGTAGCATTGAATGGATATCGACATCGATTTTAAAGCATAATTTTGTTTTCGAAGTGACCTTTACGTATGGCTTCGGAAAAAGAGTTACTTTGAGAACTCACACCAATCCGCGAGGAATTACTGTTGAGGAAAAACAAAAGTTGAAGAGTGTCTATAATATTATCAAGAAAACGGCAAATTTTTATCTTTATGGAGATCTTTTAAGAGACAAAATACCGGATACACAAACAATTAAAGTAGTCAAAACGAGTACATAGGTGGATTACAAGGTAATATTTCACTCTACGTGCCAAAAAGTATTGACCAAAAGCTGTTATTTTAATTCGGAACAAAAACTTAATATTCCTTATTAATTACTAATTATGTTTGTTCTTTGTAATAAGTGTAATAACTAAAGGTATAACAAAAAAAATTAAAATGTGCAAAAACTTTTCCTGTCAGATGATACGGTAATATTTCAGTGTAACGTTATATGTATATAGAATATTATAGTCAAGTATGTATAAAAATAACGTGTGTAAATTTCCTGTAATTTCCTATAATAAAATGTGCTAATTCACCGATTTGATTCAGTTATTTCCTGCCTACTCGCTACTAATGTAAAGGTTAGAAGATGGTTTTCAATCACTATATAATGCAACATAGGTATCTCGGGTGACCTTCCCCCAATATTCCGACTACCTCGACACATTGAAACGTCGAGACTTATAATATTTCGTAAAGCCACAGCCACTCTGGATACCAACCTAATATCAGTAATAAAATAACACTAACATTGTTCTAGCAGCAGTAGATCTCTAATAAAATGCATGTAACATTTCTGGGGCGACCGACCGTACACAGAGGGAAAAATTTATTCGATACAACACGAATATCTTTGAGTCAAGAATATCACTTGTTTCTATATCCGCAGAAAGATCATTTGGTTCGTTCAAGTAAAATATAATATTCTCAGTGTAAGAATATGATTTACTTGATGTTCCAAGTATTACGTTTTCTTGTTTTAAGTATGAAGGAACTGCTTGAAAGGAATCACGTCTGTTTTAAGCGATACGTACGTTATACTTTTGGGTCAACAAACTGTTTGTTCGTTGAAGAATGTATATTTTTCACCCAACAAAATGTTGTTGTTGTTGTAAATCGAAATTACTTTTTTATATGTAGAAGAATAACATTTCTTTCGTCAGAGCAAAATATACCCAACATAAACATACTAAGCTCTTAAACCGGAAGAATAACTAGGAAACTAGCCGTTCAAATAACTACATATTATATTGAAATTCTTATTACAATAGAATATTATTTGGATAGCAAAAATATCCTCTTCATGCTACACTATATACGCAAGAACATTTTTTCTTGATATCCAAGAATAGAGTTCTCTCTGTGTAGGCTATTCCACTACAATTCTAGTTTTCCCCATCATCCTTGTAAGTCACCCATGAAATAAAACACTTATGCATACATGTTAACAAACAATATACGAACACTCAATATCGTCGAACTTATATCGCGGTAATATGTGGCAAAAGACGCGAGAAACTGTTAGCGCCATCTGTAAAGTAATTGCACAACTTTCTATGTATCTCTCAGAGTAAGAATCTTAGGTCAAAAAACTGTTTTTTTCGTTAAAGCATATGTATTTTTCGTCCAACGAAAAATTTTTGTTGTTGTAAGACGAACGTCTACTTTTTTATTGAAGAATAACTTTTTCTTCGTCAGAGAAAAATATACTTAACATAAACATATTAAATTCGCAAAATCCGAGCCCTTTTCTGTTCTTCTGTATAGCCCAAACACAAGGGTGCGCACGCAGCAAGCAATATGGAGCACAGAAATGCCAGCGTCCAACAAAATTGATGCAAATGTTCACTGCGAGATTTTATTATTGTTACTGCATAGTTTGTTTTGATCTTGAAATATCCTTAATATGTATGGTACAATGTTTCTCCGTCAATTGGCCTACGGCGGAAAGAGATAGACCGCTCGACTCGAAAAATTGAAATTCCTTAGTTCGCAAGCAGGTTTTTTTGCTAACTGTAGTATTGGGTAAACGATGCAGATGTTGGCACAACCTTGCCAGAATTTATGTTAACACACAGGTTTATTTTTATTTAATATATTTTCAATATTTACTAAAGAATACTTGCAATAGCTGATTGTATTGCGAAAGAAGATTGTTGATCACAGCGTCCAATAAGCTACCTATGTAAAGTTAGCCCCCAGACCCCAGACCCCCTCTTATGGGAACTTACGTGTATCTAAAAATACTAATTACTCCACTATCTTAAGAGATTCCGCAATGAAACTCACTGTTCGAAAGAACGTTCTTTGGCCAAATTAAAAGTGGAAATGACCGGTCTCAAATATGTAAATTTGTATACGTAATTAATGAATACTTGCCGAGATGTCACAAAAATTTCATAAAAATCGGGGGTTTTGAGAGACTGTATCTCGTAGTCACATTGTTCAATTTTAACAAAATAAACGCCATTCGATTTCCCATTCTTTTTACTGTTGATATCTGGAAATGCCCGGTAGAAAATTTCGACGACTGAGGTAGTACAGATGTTTGACTTCCAGCCCCCCTGTTATGGGAACTTACGTGTATGGAAAAATACTAATTACCCGTCTTAAGAGATATCGCAATGAAAATGCAAAATGGTTACATTAGGTTTCTGTCCAACAGAAGCTACAAAAGTCAACTCTCCTCTCAACCGACACGGGCGGATGTTTCACTCCCAAATGAAGGTCAACACTGTTCCAAAGAAAAGCAGAGAAGACACCATGTTATGTCGATTTATAAAGAAAGGCGGAAAGTTACAAATCTCCCTTCTTTTTATCAAGAATATGAACACAGACATGGATTGTGAAGTTTTTCTAATGGCCGATGACATCGATTGGAACAAACACCAACTCCAGGTGTCAAATTCCAACATGGTATACAATAAAACTAATGAACTGACTGTAGAGTTTGATCTCGAAAATTTGACACAAGTAAGAAACGTTTTTAATACTATCGCTGTACGAATAGAGTGCAACATTACTAATAAGGACAGTATCCCTCAAGAGTTTTTTAATAAGTTGTTATGTGGTTTGTGTGGTGATTTTCTGACAAACAGTTATTACGAATGCGCGACCAAGCATGCGTATTGTGAAGCATGCTACGATTATAGACCATATGTCGCTACATCCAAATCACCTGTTGACCCAACTGTTGAGGATACAACGAATAGAACGAAAAACTGTTCAAAACTTTCTTTCAGTTCATTCTCTTCCTTTACAAAATACGAATTTCCATGCAAGAATCAGAGAAACGGATGTAAGCAGATAATACCCCGTTTTAAGTCAAAACATGAGTTATTATGTCCTTTTACGTATTTTATGTGTCCTACGTGTTCCCATTGTGCAAGTAAATACCCCGATTTTGTATCACACCTGCAAGAAAATCACACCAACCTTATTGTGTATAGCAATGTTAAAACTGTCACACATACAAGTCCTTCAAGCTCTTTGTACATGATTGCATTTGGTTCGATATTTTTATGTAAAGTTGGCAACGCAGATTGTACTATTGAATGGATATCAACTTCAGTTCTCAAATATAACTTTATTTTTGAAGTAACTTTTGTCAGCCCGGGGAAAAAATAATTTTATCAACGAACACTGCCCCGCGCGACATTAATTATGTGACCGATTCTTACTTAAGTAGGTATAATACGATTACAAAAACTGCAACCTTCAAAGTTTGCGGAAAGGAAATATCTAAGGGATGTAAAGTATGTTTGTTAACAATATACAAGATGTAATACGTAACGTTGTATTTAAAAGCAAAAATCTGCAGTGTTTTTCATTCGCTTTTCAACTTTTTGTTTGAAATATAATGTAAAAAGTATCGATGTGTTACATGTCACTTTACATGTACACATACGTGTAATATAAGTAACATTAGTAGTTATTTTGATTTGTAAGATACCTGATATATTATTATATATGTGACTTTATTTGTACTATGGTTATTATGATGGAAATAAAGGGGGATAACAGATAAATGTTGGTTGCTTTGCTTTTTTTATCTCTCCTACATTTCTAAAATTTAATGCTTATGGCTTTACCAGATTTTTGATTTTCAAGAACATTTACATTACATACATTAATATACAAATTTCAAAAACTTTTCGGACGAAAAATTCTATCAAAGTAACCGTTACTACACATCTGTATATCACGTTGCATAACTCTTCCTTATTTACGTTTATATTGCGGTGTAAAGCGAATGGTGCGCATATATCACCTAAAGGCTGGCCCACACAGCCGTGATTTTTAGTCTATACTCTCTATACACTCTATACCATTCGGTGCGATTTTTAATTATGTACATGCCGGTAAATGATACAGCGCCTCGATATATCATGGAACGAGATATTGCAGCAGGCGGTATATACCGTTGCGGTATTTTATCGTTATGTCACCGGAATGTCACCAATATGTCATTAGCGATTGACCTTTAGAAGTTTTCTCAAAATCATGGTCAAAACTAGCTAACTAAAGGTACCTTTTGGAAATATTTGATAAAGAAATGCCCGTTTACCCCGCTTTGGGATCCCCTAAATCCATTGCAATGATTTCTGCAAAATGTATGTATTATAGTAAAAACCTGGAGAGCTGCAAATGACTAAGCGATTTCTGCTATTTTTTTTTACGTACGCGACAGATCTTATTTGACCGATCACGCGTGTTAGAATAAAACAGCCTTCTTTTTTTCACTGTCCGACTAGTACCCTAGAAGGAAAGTATTGTAATCGACGGAAAAAAAATCGGGATTTCAGCGGAAATACGCGTTTTGGGATCCCCTGAATCGATTGCAATGATTTCTGGAAAATGTATGTATGTGTGTATGTATGTATGTATGTATGTATGTATGTGGGTATGTATATCTGTGAACACGATTGCGCCCAAACGGAACAACAGATCGGGCCAAAATTTGGTATACATATTTAGAATTACCGGGAGACGAACTGGGTTGTTTTTGGTGACAATCTGACAACCGAAAGTGGCAAATGTTACAAGCGTCTTCGTCGGGATTTATCCCATTTTGGTCAAACTAATATCAGTTCATCCACCAGTGATTTTAAATATGTATACTAATTTACAGATCGGAGGGATGAACGGTGTAGGCGCTATTAGCTTTCATAGAAGCGGCTTGACAGAATGCACAGCCTTCGTCGCTGTGTTGCAAATTGTCAGATTTTGACAAACGTCAATGCCACTGACATGACATCACATTAAATGTCAGTGTGACAAACGTTATTATGTTACAGAGACCGACGTTAGGTAGGGTACAGAGTGGCTCTGGCTTCATAAAATTGAATAATTCCAAAAGTGTTCAGACACTTCATTGTGCCAACGGTGTAGTCGGAAAGTTGGGTGAGGGCCACTCCAGATATTTTAAATGGCAACCCCAATTTTTGGCTTTGTTTTTTTTTATAGAACTCCTTACCACTTCAATGACGATTTAACAAAATCGAAAAACCCAAAAAAAAACCCAAAAAAACACAAAATTTAGGGCAAATGTTCAAATAAATTAAATATTGCGTGAATCGCACCATATAGCACTAGCTCATATATATACGTGCGTTTATATTTGTCGACAACTACCTGTTCTCACTTCATTTATATACAATAATAACAATAAATTGTTTTTCTAGACCCATAAAAATGAATTCATACATCCACTAATAGACAAATCATAATAATAATGAGACTAGTAGAATAGGTTCGGGAAAATTAAACCATCAATTTACACCCACTAAACTCCTAGTCGCGACGGTGTGTTAGAGGCTTTATACGGTTTTTGCGTCTTGTTTGCGTCTACGAAGCATTGCCAAGCTTGCAGTTTCTATTGACACGACGCACCGATCGGATCGTGTTGGTTATTTTAGCAGCAAAGTTGGGACCAATTAACGAAGAAGGTATGTATGTATACGTACGTCTGTGTAGGTCTAGCATGTCTATATAATACAGTCTATTATTAATACAGTTGAATATTCAATATTACTATTTAGCAAGACGTGCTTATCAGTGCTTATGCTAATTTAATTGTTTATTTAGTTACCATGGGATCCACCAGTATTCCACTGCACGAAGAGGCGAAAAGGGCGAGAATCCAGTTAACTGTATCCGATGGTTCTACATACGATTATGATATAGACATATCTTTGGCTCAAGAATTGTTAACTAAAGTAGTGGATTGTAAGTACAAGGCAGCCGGTTGCTTTTATAACGATTATATGAAGGACATAACAGAGCACGAAGGGCGTTGTTCGCATCGTAAGATACGCTGTCCTTTGGAATCTGAAGATAACTTGTGTGGAGATGTGTTACCAGTGAACTTGGTCACCCATATGACGGAGCAACACAGTTCGGATTGCATATCTTCAGAAGAAAGCTTTTTCGTTCTCGCGATTGATTTGGGGGAACAAATGCGATTATCGAAAATGGTTACTATACATGAAGACATTCTTTTCTGTCGTTTGGAGAATGAAGAAGAAAACAAGCTGCAGTTATCTCTACTGGCTATTAGGAATACAAACAGCAGTTTGAAATGCGACGTCGCCCTAATGGCGGATGAAGTGAAATGGCACGACGACACAATCCAAATTCCAACTACTGGTTTAGAATTTGATGAAGAAAGTGAACAGTCTGTGGTGTTTGACCTTGAAAAATTGATGCAAGTAAGAAACGTGTTTAGTAGCATCACTATACGTATCGATTGCAACATTCCTCCCCAGGAAAATGTGGCCAAAGGTTCCCCTCCAGACCTCGTATGTAGTAATTGTGGAGATTTTGTTCAAGGCTCATATTATGAATGCCCTACGAAGTGTTTGCATTGTCAAGCGTGCTATGTTTTAAAGGAGTCTTGGGGATCTGTACGGCAATATGGTGGCACCTATCGAGATGAATGCTATCATTGCCGTTCACCTATGTCTGCGACAAGTCGGTACTTATATAATTCCAGAGAATTAGATTTCCTTAAAGAACTCGAATACCCATGTCAGAATAGATCATGTAAGCAAAACACCACCCGTATATCAAAACACAATCTGTTCTGCCATTTTAATGATTTCTAGTGTGATTATAAGCAATGCAATTTCCATGGCAAATCTTCGGATTTTTTTTTGCACCTCCAAGAAAATCACCTTATGGGTATTATAAATACAAATATTTACAAAGTTACAGAAACGAAGCCAATAGGGAAGTATATGTTGGCATTTGGTTCAATATTCTTAATTCGGAGTGATGCTTTGAGCAGTTGTACTATTCAGTGGTTATCGACATCAGTTCTAAAGCATAATTTCATTTTTGAGGCAAGTTTTGATTGCGCCGAAAGAGAAGTAACATTAAGAGCTAGCGGCGATCCGGAGGAGATACTATCTATGGATAATATTAACAATTATCCAGCAAATCATGAAGAAGGTCATTATAAGAGAATGTATAACTCGATTAAGAAAAAAGCATGTTTCAAAATTTATGAGAATGCAAAAGCAATAAAAATCACTATACATAAAAAGTAAAAGCTGGTTTTGATTATTTGCTTTTCAGTTGTCTTTTTTAGAACAACTTTAACATTGGTATAAGCATATGAATATATCTTCGATACAAAACAGTACAATCAGAAATTCTAATACTTAATTTATAGTTTTTATAGTTTGTATTGATTAGTATTGTTCTTCTGTATTATTAGGGTATTTTTCTAGAGTTCAGATATTGTTTGGTTATCAAAGTGTATCTTTTTTATTTTCTTTATTAATAAACTTATAAAAAATATTACTTTTATTGTTTATTTTTACTTTCCGACTTGTACCCTAGAAGGGGTGTATTGTAATCGACGGAAATTGACATTTCGAGGTTTCCGCGGAAATACGCGTTTTGAGGTCTCATGAATCGATTGCGATGATTTCTGGAAAATGTATGTACATGTATGTATGTATGTATGTATGTATGTATATATGTGTGTGTGTGTGTGTGTGTGTGTGTGTGTGTGTGTGTGTGTGTGTATGTATGTGTGTATGTATGTCTGTGAACACGACAGCGTCCAACGGATCGGACTGAAATTTTGCAGACTTATGTACTTAGAATTGCCGGGGACGAACTGGATTGTTTTTGGCCACAATATGACAACCGGAAGTGGGAAATGTTACATGCATCTTCTTCGGGATTTATTGGCCAAACTAATATCAGCTCACCCTCCAGTGATTTTAAATAAGTATACTAATTTACAGGTCGATGGCATGAACGGTTTAGGCGCTATTAGCTTTTATAGAAGCGGCTTGACAGAATCCACAGCCTTGGTCGCTGTGTTGCAAAGTGTCAGATTTTGACAAACGTCAGTGCCACTGACATGACATCACATTAAATGTTATAATTTAAACATTAAATTGAATAATTGCAAATGTGTTCGCAGACACTTCGTTGTGCCAACGGCATAGTCGGAAAGTTGGGTGAGGGTCACCCCAGATAATTTTGTTTATTTTTTATAATAAAGGTAGGAACATGTTATGTTCCCGTAACAAATTAATCACATTTAGACTCCTTCATATTGCTCAGTTCCAGGTTTTGGAATGAAGAGAACCATTTCTTCGGTAATAGGATGACCAATGTTAAACTTCAAAAAGTTTTATCTGCTCAACCAATTTCTATCAAATTTGGAATATACATGTAGATACACGATCCTTAAGTTTGGAGGGAAGAATTTGCGAAAACATTTCACATGTGTCCTAAATCATACAAAATTGGGCATTAAAATTGGTGGCGCATTTTTTTACAAACACATTAAAGAATTACATAGTTATGTTAAGTTTGAATCATTTTTTCCCACATACATTATTGTAGATTAAAAATTAAAAGTGATATTGCAGTAACTTTATCATGCGTTTTCAGGCCATCGTAAAAAGAACCATTCATGTCTGTCTCTATCTGAAAGCAGTAAAATTTAACTTACACGGACGATAAAATTTACAACATAATATAAAATCTTTAGTGGTCAATTTGGCGAATTGCTTCCTTCTGCACTTTAGTGTTTTCGAATACACAAATAAGAGGTTCTCGTAAAGTCCTTTTGATCCATTTAACTTTAATTCCATATTAATTAAATCATACACGCTGAAGTTCACCGCACACATCAAAGTCTTAGTCTTATTTTGAAGACCTGACAAAAAACAACTGATAATAAAATTCTAATAATAATAAATTGATATTATTTATTAGCAAATTTGTATAAATATTCTTACACTATGCACTAGTTATTTCATCTTTGAAGTAATTGGCACTGGGCTGTCTACATCTGGCAAGTCGACAAGACGTCGACAAGCAACGTCATAAAAGCTTTTTGCCTCCGGCAACGCCTTGTTTGCAGCATCCGCTCTGGTATGGACCTCTCCTCCTTCGAAAACACCCCGACAGTTTGCATTGCCCCCACCATCCAATTTTATTACTGGTTATTTATGATCCACCTCAGGAATCACAAAAGAGGGACGACGCATTTTTATTTACCGACATTCTTTACGAGCAGCCACCGTACCAACAGACTCTACGTCTCATTGCCGACAAATTCCCACTTTTACTATAACGGAGGGCAACACTAAATTCATTATTCTCCTCAGTGGTTAAAGAGTATTTATCGTTGTTCTTGTTCTCTGTTTAACGGAGTTATACAGAGTATTATACGGGTCTTCTGCGAGAAATATGCTAAAAGCGGACTAGTTCTATTTTAGAAATAGTAAAATTCATAAAACATCTAACAGAATTTAGTATTTTGCTCAAGATTTTGTGACTTGTACTCAAATTTATCAAGATTACACGTACGCATTACAACAGCAAAGTAAATGATATTAATGGTCTACGCCTATCGTTGACACATGGATACGTCGAAACCTTCTAGTGACTTCACTCACTAGATAATGAGCTGGTGTCAGTTTGGTTAAAATCAGATGATCCCAAAAAAAAAGCATGTAACATTTGCCACTTTCGTCAGAATACCACCAAAAGCAATCCAATTCGTCGTACATACACATAAGTGTTATAAGTTTACTTTCTGCTACGTTGAGCTCATATTAAATTGTGCAGGATCTCGTGACAAAACAACTGTACATCAAACCTATTAAGAATTCCTTTGCTGACAAAATGAAAAGCTCTGGAATTGGAAAGCGTTTAGGAATGGAAGTAGTCCGTACTCTACTTGGTCATTCACAAAACAGAACACAGCGAATTACTAGTACTGTGGTTCTCCTACACTCACTCATATACTCGCACATTCTGCTCATTTAGGCAACCCTTTTCTGCCTCATATCTTGTACACATTAATCGTGATATTGTCCCATTTCGCATACTACCACTGGCTTATGAAGTAGGATTACTCTCGCAACCTAAGCCACTTTAATAATAAATTATATACAGTGAAATTTTGATATACCCACCAGTACCAAGTACATGTATAAATCAACTAGATCTACAGCAGAAGTAAAGCCCATATTTTGTGTGGCTAATCATTTTACCACTCTCGTTCGTTATATAATTCTTATTAGTACTGTTCTTGATGCATACACGGCTTATTATTTAGTACATATCTCTGAATCAAAAGTTAATTTAACGTCATGTAAACAGTGCTTTATGTTGGGAATATGAATTATTTACATAACTGCATTTCCTTTGTTCTAGAAATATCAAAGCGAGGGCTCTATAGTTAGGGACTGCGTTGTTGATTGTCAAGAAAAAGGTAAGATGTTCCTGTGATTTTCTTTATTTGCATATTGCAGAATTGCTTTTAACATTGGTGTGTGTGTATTTTGGGTGTATTTTTGTGTCATAATTTAAATTTGACTGATAAAAACAAGTACTTCTATGCGAATAAGTTCATAAATCTCCTCACCAGTTTCAACGAAGGACAAAACAAAATCTCATCTCTCAGTTTAACATTTTTTTGCTGTGCTAATGGACTTAGTGTGATGAAGAATTTAATTTTCTATATTAAAATGCCGCGGCAAAGGAGCGAAAAGGGGATAGCTATGCAAATCTCGTACGGACGTCAGAGCTTTGTGTCCCTCTAGAAAATCCTCGAATACCCAATTGATTTACATAAGAAAAGCGGGATTCGACCTCTCTCCACAGAAACTCTTGCCAGACGAACTGGAAATATACAATTAATCTTGGAGATTGTAAAACCCGTATATAGCACGTTTCCACTGTTTGTTCTGCATATCAGCTTTGATTCTTTCTGTAACCGTTTGGTTATATAATTAGCCTTGCAGAGAAAGCTTTGCGTTCTCTGTAACTGTTACTGTTAGCTAACTTTCTGTCATATTTGGGTCAAATTGTGTTTTATCACTACGTTAGTTTTTCTTCATTCAACACGCGCTAATCACATAGATCATTACCGATATGACGTGTATTAAACATACAGTCCCAAAGTGTAACATTAACTACGTAATTGATGTCCAAATACATACAAATTTGCTAACTACTTTACCCTACATTGACGCATCAAGGTTGTGCTGTATAAGTAACCATATGCCTACCTGGGCATTACCGAAATTACACAAAAGTGGCGGACAAAGAATAGCATTTAATGAAAACACCTAATCAAGGACATGATGTATACTGATGTTCTATTAATAGGACTATTCCACTCTAGAAAAAATCACAAAATTAAGGTAGTTAATGCTCAGGCGTAGAAGAAAATTACCGAAATCATATATAATGGTCATTTAATCTTGAGATATTTGTACAGAAACTCTAATATTTGTGTGAACTATATTTGGTCAAAGTTTACATTAATTTATGGGACTTATATTCTCCCAATACCTGACCCTTATCCGTATACTGTTCTTTGTTATTCTTAACCGCTACATGGAAAATCGAATAAAAATATTTTTAATTTAATTCTTTGTCAATAGAAATAAATCGATGGACTTTTTTAATATTGTTTCTTCCATTATGCTTTGTTGGAATAATAAAAACACAAGGAGGGAAAATATAGCCGCCCCAAGGGCATATTGAACATCTGCTGAACAATAACACCCGATGATGGATGCCCCAATCGCTCGCAGGCGCCGAACTAATTACAAGGGTCTCAGAAAATAATTCATGTACGCTTTTTACTCTTCGTTAAAGTCCTTATTATCCAGTTTTTAAACGAATCCACAACACTGATTTTATCCATGCAAAGATCCGATATTTCACAAAGAAAAACATAACCAATTTACTTTGTTTTTCTTCCTAAAATATAATTCATCTTTCTTTCTCCGATGCAGAAGATAGGTAACTATGTAAGATATCATAAAGAACAGTCTTGGCAGTTTCACTAATTATTGCTTCTAAAGATCCAACTTAGATGCACCTAACTGCTACATGATTTCAGTACAGCAAAAAATGGTTACCAAAAAAGCCGAAATAATGAAAAATGGTGGGTTGGCAGTAGTGACCTTTCCGTACCCAATATAGGGTTGTAAATTTTAAAAATCCTGTTAAAGGACCGTATTATATGCCTACGGTTGAATACGCAGGCACCCTAAGGATGCTGAGGTCCAACTCCCTCCAGTAAACATATATTTGCTAGGGGAATAAATCAAGCTAAGTGTTGGGACACGGTTTCGCATTATGTATGTAATTTTCACGTTTCAGTGGACCGGCAACACGCATGGAACCGTGCGAAAAATTGCCAACCCCCGTGAATGTTGTTCACCTGACAACTGCAGACTTCGCCCCCACGCAAAATATTACTTGTGCCAGACAGGGTTTTTTTTTTAAATAAAATAAAGTAGTTTTTCCAGCAGCTGTCAAGAATTAGTGACTGAAGAATAAATCAACAAGAAGTGGTCCAAGCTATGCAGCTATAGAGACCTCGCATGGAAAACATGTGGTGCCTTGTATTGTTATAATCCTAATATAGTATTATTATCTTAGTTTATAAATGTGTCAACAATGTAGTCGCAAAGTTGGGTGGGGTCCACACCGGATTTTTACTTTCCGACTAGTACCCTAGAAGAAAAGTTTTGTAATGGACGGAAAATGACGTATCGAGATTTTCGCGGAATTAGGAGTTTTGAGGTCCCCTGAATTGATTGAGTTGAATTGAGATTTATCCGATTTTAACCAATTTGATAGTTGCTCATCATCCCGTCACTTTAAACATGTATACAAATTTTCAGATCAGTGGGATGGACGGTTTATGTGCTATAAGAGTTTATAGAAGCAGTTTGACAGAATTCACAGGCTTCGTCGTTGTGTTGCGAATTGTGAAATTTTGATAAACGTCAGTGCCACTGACATGACATGACATTAAATGTCAGTATGACAAATGTCATTATTTCATAGAAATGTTAGGTGGGGTACAGAGTGGCTCTGACATCACAAAATTGAGTAATGGCAAAAGTGTTCAGACACTTCATTGTGCCAACTATGTGGTCGGAATGTTGGGTGAGAGCCACACCAGATATTTAAATTTTAATTTAAGGAAACAGGATAAAACTTCCTTAAAGTACCTACAATAAAAACTTTCGCGACATAATTTTGCAAATTACTTCAGTAGTACCATCTGTTGCAAGCAAATTTAAATACACATCCCCTTTTAATAATGTAATGAAACAGGAAATTTGAAATGAGGGAAATAATGAACGACATTTCTGGATGATTATCATTATACGCTATTAGGATTTTTAGTGTTTAAATGTCAAAAGAAAAGCTTAATTCGATAAAAATTAAGCTAATAATAAATACATAAAGAGAAACCGATTACTGGAAGTGTGTACCTAAAAGCTACACTAAGTTTGTTCGAAAATTTTTATTTGGTTACTTAATATAATAATATGTCTCTTAAAACAGTGATTTCCAACCGGTGGGTTGCACAGAATTAAATGTTTCGAAGTGTAAGATTCGTAAGATTTGGTCCTTACTATCCCAACTTTATAATGATTTTTTTTTTGCCCGAACGGTTAGTTCTTACGATTTAAGCATTTAGTATGTTTATGTTAAGAATATTTTTCTCTGACGAAGAAAAAGTTATTCTTCAATAAAAATGTAGACGTTTATCTTACAACAACAAAAATATTTCGTTGGACGAAAAATATATATGCTTCAACGAAACAACAGATTCTTGACCCAAGATTCTTCTTACTCTGAGAGATACATAGAAAGTTGTGCAATTACTTTACAGATGGCGCTAACCGTTTCTTGCGTCTTTTGCGACATATCACCGCTATATAAGTGCGACGATATTGAATGTTCGTATATTGTTTGTTTACATCTAATCTATGCATAAGTGTTTTATTTCATGGGTGACTTACAAGGATTGTGAGGAAAACCAGGAGTGTAGTGGAATAGGCTGCACAGAGAGAACTCTATTCTTGTGAATCAAGAAAAAAAATGTTCTTGCATATACAGTGTAGCACGAAGAGGATATTTTTGCTATCCAAATAATATTTATTGTAATAAGAATTTCAATATATTATGTAGTTATTTCAACGGCTGACGAAGATAATGTTATTCTTCTACATATAAAAAGAGTAAGACGTTCGTTTTACGTCAACAACAATCTCTTGTTGGGTTGTATGCGTACGTATCGCTTAAAGCAACGTAATTCCTTTCAAGCAGTTCTTTCATAGTTAGAACAAGAAAACGTAACACATGGAATATCAAGAAAATCATAAACTTACTCTGAGAATTTTATATTTTACTTGAACCAACCAAATGATCTTTCTGCGGATATAGAAAAAAGTGATATTCTTCACTCAAAGATATTCGTGTTGCATCGAATAAATATTTCGATAATTGCATTAATATTTTAATTTAAAACGACGATATCACGTTCACATTTCGACAAAAAAGACATTTCGGAAGTTGCGGTGTCAGTATTGATCTAAATGATTAGTGTATCGAATGCCCAATCGGACCCACGTTTGGAATACGGTTGCCTGGTGGTAATTTTTCTGCTAAACGATGGTCGGACGGTTCGTTGGGCACCGATACTGCTGCGGCCGCCAGCAGCGGTGCCTTTTTTTAATTTTCCGGTCGCAACACCAAACATCCGATTTAGAATTGATTGATAGCTTTATTGAACGGGGTCTGGACTAGGCTAGGTGACCTGACCGGAACGGCCGAATATAAATACCTTTTATTAATTCAATTCGAATCACTGCACATAGGGTAGATTTGAACATTTCCATTGTTTTATTATTATTATTATTATTATCACAACAAAAATTGATAATATATAACTAAGTTTTTAATTTCTGAAACAAAAAATAAGTCCAAAGGGTCCTAAAATCTAATCATTTTTCTTTACAAAACACAAAATCGTCTAAAGTCAATTTATTTCGATACAAAATCCATTATAGCTCAAACAGGCTTGCAGTTTATATCCCCTGGAGTAATACACTACGGGAAAACATTGATAATAAATCGGCGTTGGTAGAAGTTAGTGTAGAGACGAATTCTTGAGTTTAGACCAGAGTTGTAGTAGCATACGGTTGGTACTTCTAGTAGGCGACAAATGTTTGCGCATTGTATCGGACATCTTGTCCCAGTTTCAGAGTGTAAACTTTCGGTAGGCAAGAAATCCACATGGGAGGCCAGTCGAGTTACACAGTGACGTGTTAACGGGGTTGGCGACTGCTGTGTTCGGAGAAGGGAGCGAAACGAAAACAATACCATACTTCCGCGTTGGAGAATTATTGGAGCTGTCATATTCGCAAAAGCGCACCGCTTTACCAAAACCGTATAAACGTCGAGACACCTACGACTTTACGGCTGGCAAAGTGAAATGTGTTATAAATTTGACAAATTATTTTCCCGGCGACTCCGCCATTTTTGCGACGTTATCTCATAGCGATCATTCAAGCTTTGTTTAAAGTTACACTGATTATTAGGAATGTACAAAGTAATCGAGGAACAATAGTTAGATTTACAGGCTGATTTAATTAATTTTATATAAAATGCGATTACAAAATTATAATAAACCCACTTACTTTACGCAGTTTAAATTGTATTATATTATATATATACAGAAAATAAGCATGCGGTCATAATATCTTTAAAAGTGCAGCACAACATGCGAGTGGCTCAAAATGTGTGGAATTAGTATAACAGTATAACAGTTAAATTTAAATTTTTAATTACAGCCTCACATTAATTTTCAGTTTCTTTTTTGTATTAGATATTACCAACTATCGTATTATTCATAATCTTTTAATTTACCTTAACTTGTTAACTTTGAAAGTGTGATTTTTGCCATTTTGTTACGATCGCAAAGCGTTATTGATGTTTTGTTTCGTTGTTGACAATTTCAGAAGGAAAATGTAACTAAGGTGGCCATAATTTGGGAGAAAATCCCTGGATTTGAAGTAAACTATTATAGATAGGCTGAATATACATAACTTGAAAAGAATAGTTATTTTAAAAAATCCTCGGAAATTATCACTAGTTATATAACACAAGATACCTATTCTAATACTATTAATACTTCCAAAATATCTTTTTAAGACTGCCTGCTATTTTATTGCAATTGCCTTGATATTTCAATGACACACAGGAAGCTTGTGGGTTTAGATAATTGTATTGTTTGTATGTCTCATATCAATACTCTGCTATATAATGTTTATAAATATGTTGTAATTTAAAACTACCGTCTGTACAAGAGAACATCACCACAGCTGCTTTTCTTATTACAAGAATATCTATATATCCATCTTTTATCTTCAACTTCAAATTACACCAGATCGATATCAGTAAATTCCACGTTTTCTTTTATTTACTAAGCAGGAAAAGGCGTCACAAATAACACTGCTTAGCTCTTTGCAAGGAACCCCAGCAGTAATGCGAAATTGCAGTGCTCGAAACTCTTTCAAATTCCACTCTCGTCGAAATTAGAAGTTCATCCCACCGATTCACTCATCATTTGTTTTTCTATTTTCACCTCTTAGATAAGGGTGGAAATCGTGCTTTATCGCATAGTAAAAATACTTTATCGAATGCGAAAGATGCCCCCAAATATACAAAGCGTAATATTAAAATCAACTTTTGTTGAGTGAATAAACTGACACTCATACTTTTTGGGCAGGCGAGTATATAGATGGCGAGAGGAAACAGTTTGTATTGGATTTATTTGGGTTGCGAAAACAAAGCGAGGGGTTTCGGCGGCGTAATTCCCGAGGAAAACACGTTCGTTTAATTGTTTACCAGCGCCCCGAAAGGGTTAAATTCGTTATATTAAATCGTGTTCCATTAAAAGGCAAACATAGAATTGGCGACGAGACGAGCGTACATTTTCTGAATTAATCTCTAATGTAAATAATTCTCTAAGGGTTATATCCTAAAATACTCTTTAATCTCCATGTATAAATTATTGTTGAAAGTGTGCTTCTTAGACCTTCCCTATAAACCAAATGAAGAAAAAATGTAATAACAAGTAATATCCTCTTAAATCTCTTTTGTCCCACAATATATTATATGAGACAACTGAGCTCCTGGTTTTTGTTCGTACGTGACTAGGAAGTGACATTCGACCTGTAACAAAAGGCCACCACAATTACACCTCAAAAAAGATTTATACTCTTCTGGCGCGTTTATAGTGATTACTTTTTTTCTCGGGAGCTTCTGTCTCGCAACATCTGTTCGGGGAATTTACGAGAGGAGTAGCGCTGTCGGTTCTTGTTTGCCATCAAGCAACTTAGATTAACATATTGTCACTTCTCAGGCGTAAATCACAGACGCCCGGGATGGGGTCGTTATTAATATCTGCACTTTGTCAAACATCTAACAATCGTCAGCCATAACTAGAGCGAACGCGGATGTCTGTAACTGCGAACTGAGCGTAATTAAATTTAGGGTAGGTGTGGACGGGTCGTGGGTTGTATAAAAGGTCAATCCGAAATTACAAGTTCAATTAATTATGGATTAGATTATTAGTAATTTGTCGTTGGTAATGACATCAACCGCGTTGTTACACAGAGAGAACTCTATTCTTGGATATCAAGAAAAATTATTCTTGCCTATACAAATAATATTACCTGAACCAACCAAATGATCTTTCTGCGGATATAGAAACAACTGATATTCTTCACTCAAAGATATTGGTGTTGTATCAAATAAATTTTTCCCTCTGTGTAACGTAGAAGTTCACCCCATGACATAAGGCACACAAACATATCAGTTTATTATTTCAAATTGTGAAAAAAGTAGGACATTTATTTACATAATATTTTTGCTAATGCATCTCAAAGATATGTGGGGAAAATGTTTAAAAATAAATAAGGTGTTACATTATTTTTCATGCATATTTTGAAAACCATACTCTGAATTATATTTTTGTTTTCATAATCTTAATGATCAAAGCAAATACTACTACTAATTTCCTAATTTAACCGACCTTGTACTTTCAGTAATAAAAAGTACTTTGAATACATTTTTTTATCAATAATACATTTCAGAGCCTCTTTTATCTACTCGACAAAAAAGAGTGACCAAAAAAATGACGTCACCGTCATAGATAATTCTATTGTCTCGTTCGAGTGGCGCACAATGGGCAGAACAAAATAATGACAGATGATATAAGGGCGCAGATAGGAGACTGCAATCGTGAATCGTGAGTAGTACCTCTGGAGCGAACGGAACTTGGGCGTGAATGCAACACATCACGAGTAGCCATAAATCTGGACTGAGATAAAGCAACGTCACCCGTAATTCTAGTGCTTAGGTGTATACATTTTCCAAAACGTTGCGGGAAACGCGACTCGTTGAATAGAAACTGAACGTTCGCCATTTGTACGCAGAACACGTGCGTTTTTCTCACTTATACAAGCATTTTATAATATATATGTTTGATGCAATACCTAAGATAGCAACATTACTACATTGGGTATATTTCAATGCTATTATTTAATAAGATAAATCTTACTTAAATACCGTGACGATCTAAGCATCCTCCTTCGAAATGAACAATTAATAGTAAAGGACGGGAAGGATATTTAATCTCTGCTCGTACGCTAGCATTATCCTGTAGTTGGCATGATGGCACTGTAGGAAAATTGGGTTTTGCTGCCCTTAGCCGGAGGCTGTACATTATTCAGTGTCAAAGTCAGTTCAGTAGAAATTACAGCCACTTAAGTAACGTGATATTAATTTGGAGTAGCATCGGCACGTCACAGAACACGAGGGAGATAATAACCCTTGTGGAATCGAACTGGAGCCGCATAGCCGCTCCATAAGAGTGACACACAGAGGTGGAAATTGACAATCTAGCCGTGCAAAGGTCCAAATTCTCCTGTCAACAGAAATCCTAGAATTTCTGTATGTTTGGTTACAAAAATCCCACGGATCCCGCCGATTGTAATAAAAAAGGGTTTGGTACTTAAAGTTAACAAGTAGAGGCTGCCAAACCTTGTTTATTGGTACATACTAGAATTATTTACTTGTAAGCTGTCTTCGTGCGTGCATCAAGCGTATGTGCATATTGCCTGTGTCGTTTGCTTTGTTCTGTCGTAATGGATAACACAAATAAAGGTATGCAGTAATTTTTTATGTAGACGACTTATTAATAATCTTGATTTTGTAATTTGGTATGAAAAATAGCATAGCATTTCTTGTAAATGTAGTATAATATTTTATTTAGTTGGATTGAAACCTTATGTATTCACCTACATTCAGTTTTTCAGTATTTCTTTTATAAAAGAGAAAATATTTCAGTATAATATACAACTCAAATTTGCTGCAGAAACTTGCATATAATGTTGCTACATAATATTTTTTGATGCTGTGATCGCATACCGGCGAGTGCTGTTTGCTGTGTGGCAGAAAGAAAACAGTTTAAGCGACAAAAAAATCAACGGTATCCTCATACGTTATCGATAAACTTGGAGAAAAAGCATACATTACGGACGAAAAAAGCGGAGATAAAACTAAAAATTAATAATTTTAATAGCAGGTGTTCAAAAAAATGACTGTCTGACTGTCATCTCTCATCAAAACCAGTTTTATCCCAAGAAGCAATGTGGTTAGACAAAACTGCAAAAAATAGAATAAATACTCTTTTATATACTTCTGACTTTTTAATATCTTCAATTTCAAAAAGCAACACTCGCTCTTATAAGGACATCACATTTGATGAAAACGATAACAGTCTTTTGCTGGACACATCTGTTGATGTTACTGGCGAAGACATTATCTTACATGATGCAAAATATAAATATGAGAGCGTTCATCATTTGACATGATGAACAATATGAATATGAGAGCTAGGAAAATTGATTTATACAATTTTTGTTGTCATTACTCTAAAATTTACTACATATTTTAAGGACCACCCTGTAAAGAGAAAAATAATTTTAAGATGACTACTTTCGCTTTCCACATGTAAAAAAATTTAATTTATTTAATACTATCTTTAAGAAAATGTACCATCTCCCGACATCGCACTATTGGAACACCCTGTATATGTCTGTATATAACTCAATATTAGTACTAATTTAATACTGAATGCTACTAAATATGATATTTCGCATTAAAATTTAGTTTTCTTTCTATACGAGTTTTGCACAGCTAGATTAGGCACTTCGACCAGTGTGTGACGTCCTTACAGATCCTTACAGTAGTGTTGAGCCAAAATACAGGCATAATAAAAACATGTTATGGGATGTTCAAATCGTCTTATCAATGACCCGATTTGTAGTTAATTCAAATAAATTCTAATAAAAAGAAGTAACACAATAATATATAGGGTGTCCAAACTTATCGGTTTCCATTCGGTTTAATTTCAATCTATAATCCAATATTTACTTCGGTTTCAGGACGAATCAAGTGGAAGGAATTTTTAGGGGAAAGAGGAAAGTATTTTACAAGCGTACCAAGTTTTATCACAAAAATTGATTATATTTTGGAACGCTGACGAGCAAGGAAACTTTGTACTGCCGTAGCTAAAGAATTTAAACCAATTCGGAAAGTTGTAAAAGTTTTTTCTCACCGCCTTGACGTGTTCCGACGACGGTTTTCAGTACCGAAACTAAACCAGGTGTTTTTATCTGCCTAGTCATCGACTTCCACGGGCTGTTTGAACTCGAATGAAAACGAACTCTGTCGGAAACTTTTCTTGAGAAATATGCAGGAGCTGATGTCTTACATATTGAATAAGATCTTTCTTTATGTTATGATGGTCATCAACAATTTAAATGCATTGTTAAACATGCACAAATGCACATCCTCTGTCCATGGTAAGACAGTATAATAGTGTAACGTAAATTTGGGTCCATTATACACATAATACTTCCCGTTGAATTTTCTCTCCTAACGACATCCTCCTTCAGACGTAAACACCGTCACTTTATCAAATTACTTTTCCTAGCTTGGGGAAACCCTCGTTAAAGTCGGACCGTTCAGACCACAGCGTTTCACACGCGTCCTGGCGAGGTAATTCGAGAAGTTTCTCCGGTCACAGCTTGGTAAACGAAGTCTATTTTACCACGCTACACAGTAGGAGTACACGACAATGATATTTTAAACATATCTGGGGTTACCCAACTTTCCGACTAAATGGTTGGCACAAAAAAGTGTCTGAACGCTTTTGTAATTATTCAATTTTGTGAAGCCAGAGCCACTCAGGGTACTACCTAACGTCAGTTTCTATAACATATAACATTTGTCATAGTGACATTTAATGTCATGTCAGTGGCACCGACATTTATCAAAATCTGACAACATGCAACACAGCGACCAAGGCTGTGGATTCTGTGAAACTGCTTCTATAAACTCTTATAGCACCTTGTACATATTCAAAGTCACTGGAGGATGAACAGGTATCAGTTTGGTCAAAATCGGATAAATCTCTCAGAAGGTATTTAACATTTGCTACTTCCGGTTGTCAGATTATCACCAAAAACAATCTAGTTCGTCCCACGGTAATTCTAAATATGTATACCAAACTTCAACCTGATCCGTTGTACCGTTTGGACGTTATCGTGTTCACAGTATACACACATACGTACATACATACATACATACATACCCACATAGCCACATACATTTTCCAGAAATCATTGCAATCAATTCAGGGGACTCCAAAACGCGTATTTCCGCTGAAATCTCGATTTTTTTTTCCGACGATTACAATACTTTACTTCTAGTCGGAAAGTAAAAATGCTACACTTGATTATTTCCTTTACCGCATTATAAATAAATGCATAAAGATTCTCACACTTAATTGACTAACGTTAAGAAAACTTACTTCGTACACCAAAAGGAGTTATTCAACTCAAAGGATTGGAAATTTTCATTGCTGTTTCTAACAAAAGAATTCATGTTTTTCTTAGATTTTTGTGAACAAAAATGTACTTATTAATGAATAAACTAGGTGCAGGTAAATAACAACTATACAAGTACTAAAAAAATCAAGTTTTCAATTTCTACTTTGATTTATGACAAAATAAATAATAATTGTCAATTTTAGACCTTTTAGAACGCGATTTTACAAAGAAATAGTCAAGAAAATGGTGCATATGTGTCGTTAACCTGGGTCCAGACTATATAAAAACATGTTGTATAATATTTTCTTTTTTGACATTTGTTTGACAGTTTATTTTATTGTAATAAGTGGAATAGTATCTTTTGTATTAGTAAATCGTTATTAACAAATATCTGAAGTGATACTCACCCAACTTTCCGACTACTTCGTTGACACAACGAAAGAAATAATCTGCAAATGTGTCTTGCAAAAATAAGAAATAGTTTTTCCGATTTTTATTTTCCGACTAGTTCCCTAGAAGGAAATGGAAAAAATCGAGATTTCAGCAGAAATATATTGGTCCAATATAGTCAAATTGTGTTTTTTGTTTTCAGATTTATAATACTCTCTAATTACATCAAGATGAAGTAATTTTAACTACCAATTTACGACAGACTTGTCTACTGTGCGCTCGTAGCAAGTCACCAACTTTTTCCTCTTTACTTCTTTTAGCATTTTTATTTTCGTTACATCCTTCCTATATCCCTTTACCGTTCCATATCCGACCTAGTTATTACTCTAGTCCCTTTAATCGCAAAACCGTACCTGCACCGCCCCCTTTGAAGAGAATTAATTTAACTCAGCACACACAACCCCTATCCAAGGGGTATACCATGTTACGTAGACAGATATTCTACACCCGTTTCGCCATAACTGCACTAACTCCAGATTGTACAACTGCATAGTGGCACTATCCCTCGGGACTTGTTTTTCTTTAGACAGGGTGAAGTGAGTCTTCCACCCTAATTATACAGTCCGGTTCTACTTAATTTACTTTTAAAGTTAGTCTACTCTTTTCCGCGCCTGAGTTTTACGTTTGCTTTTCAGACACAAAAGGTAGTATTCTTGCACTCCGAGGTGACTTCTCTCAAGTAACTGTAGGAACCCTCCAGTGGGATATTAAAATTATACGTCATTGCTTACCACTTGAAGAACTACTTTAACTAGTTTAATCGTTTATTGCGGGTATTTCTGTTGGTGATGTTCTTTATTGAGTTTTGAAGTACTTACAAGTTGATAAAAAATCGTACTTACTTAATTAATTATTTAATTAGTTATCAGTATTAATTAGTTTTCTTTTGAAATCGAAAAATTATCGCCTTGACGTGTTGACCACTTGACCCGTCCGTGTTTACGGACATCGGCAGGCCGAAACACGCCGTGAGCGGTGATATATTGTAAAAGCCTAGCAAGGCATTACAAGAACAGCTGCTGTTAAAATACGGTCTTGAGAAACGATATCCCTACTACCGCTCAGGAAAACTTCATTTCCCAGTTAATTATCTAGATGACAATTACAATTATCTTAACGACATCTCGTTAGTTCTTTATACGTAAGTTTATTTGACGTTTGTGACTGGACTTTCTGCGCCATAGAAAGAATTGCCACGTATAGATATCATTTCAAAAATGGTTTAAACACTAACAATTTCGTTCAAAATGGTGGAGCCGCTGTGAGTTAGTCATCAATTTTGTTTGTTTATTGTCTAGACACCACAACACACAAAAATTGTATCCAATCAAATGGAGAACATAAATCTACTGACTTCACAAAAGATTTAATTACCATCTCATCTTAGGATGTTAAACATTCGAACGTCTACTTAATCAAAATGATGTATAAAATAACGCATGTTTATGGGGGAATGCTTTTATATTGCTTACATATGGGTTATAATATTTTATCTGCTGTTTATCTACAATATTCCACTGCTGGTGTAATCTGAGGATATAGCGGAGGGTTTAAGGTGATAAAAAGGAATGCGTGGGTCTGTTAGATTGTCGATTTTATGTCAACATAAATTCAGTGGTGTCTATAACGTCGGTCAATAACTAGTTTTCCAGTGCCGTTCGACACGCTAGATTGTTTTTAATGAGTCCATCCGTTGATTTAGTATGTTTCTCTCGCCTGAAAAGAGGAATTTCTCTTGGACGATGCGTTGCTGAGGAGTTGTCTTTCGTAAAGTATCAAGTGCAATCTTGTTAGGCACCTTTTTCTTGATATCTAAGAATAGAGTTCTCTCTGTGTATATTAATATTCCATCTATGTATGCCATCTTATATAAGACTAACAACGTTCTAAATAGAATAGAGTTTTCATTTCTATGAATTACAGTATACCCTTTAAATACCTTTCCCTGACAACCAGATAAATTTCTAAAAATGTTTACATTGCACAAACTCGGTATATGAATTACATTGCCAAGGAAACAATACTAGAAAGACAAAGCATTCTCAATTTATAGTGCACACACAGCGATAAAAGTAACACTGAAAGTGTAACTTTACCCCATATAGTAAAAGGCACAAACGCCTTTGGGGGCGTCCGGACCAATCAAGTGGGTAAGCCACCGCTACTTGAACCACACAAATAGAACCGGCAGTTGGTGAGACGCATCCACTTATTGTACTAGCTGAACTTTGTTATCATCAAGCCAGACCGACGGAGGTCCTCTCAGTTTCAGTGTTCAGCAGCGGCAACCGGCAGCTGGAATGTAGGGATCGCGGAGACCGAGCCGCATAACTGGGCTAAAATACTACAAAGGCCCTCCGTTAGCCTTTCTTTTATTTGTACAGAGTTAGAGGCAAGCACAAATTCCGTCCGGCATTATATCTTGTTTATTTCAACGTCACCAGAGATGGTTTGCGCATACCACTTGTAAATATTGTCCATGTAAAGATTGATCGAAATCTCTACTAGAATTCGTAGGACTTTGTGATGTTAGACATGTGAGTAACTTATTTAGAATAGAATAGAATTGATAAAAAATACTTGAACGCAGTAAAACAGGTGCATTAAATATAGCAATGGATTCAGGCTACCTCAAAACGCATACTGGAAGTAAAAAAGAACATACGGAAAAAAGGAAAGGAAGACCATAATGGAAGAAAAACGAACAGCATAAGAGAAAATTCATTTTCTTGCAAACATTCTTTTAGAACCAATTACCGTAACCAGTAAGTTAAAGAAAAGTTATAAGAAGAGGACATTCTGTGTGTAGGTAGCAGAGGCAATTGAATGAGATCTACATAGACAGTGACAAATGGAATTTTAAGCCAGGAGTTTTTTTTTTCGTCTGCTTTCGGTAGGCCCTCGACGGCGCATCTAAATTCAACGGTCGTCCGCTAGGTGCGAATGAATAATGAAAATTGTTTCATTTATCAACGGTAGCGTTGCATACCGTAAGTCAAATGCACCATTTCGGAATTTCATTCCTTGCATTATCCAAGATAGCTTTACTACAGTTTATAGCACGAGAACCTTCATTTTTACTTTCCGACTTGGTCTCCTAGTTTTGTAATCCTAAGGACAATACTACATCTATAGACTATAGAGGATGAAACACCAAAAACTAATGTTTGTAAGATAATAATAATACTATTTCGGCATTATAACAACACGAGACTGACCTCTCTATACAAATAACACTAATATACTGTCATGTATCCGTGTGTTTTCCTACGAGGTTTATTTCAAACAATAATATTCAAACAATAACGTATGGGCTAACGCGGTATGATGCCGTCAGTTCTCCATTACGTCACAAACCAATCGATAAAAATCCTTATAACGCCTAAACCGCTCATCCCATTGATCTGGAAATTTGCATACATATTTAAACTCAATGCAGGAGTAGATAGACACTCACATATATACACAATATACATACATAGCGACATATTCCAGAAATCATTGCAATGGATTCAGGGACCTCAAAAACCGCGTATTTCGCTGACATTCAGTTTGTCTTCGTCGAATACTTTCCTTCCAAGGTACTAGCCGGAAAGTAAAAAGCAATAACGAAACAGGAAAAAAATAAATAATATATATTTTTTATAAAATATCAAGTTTACGCTTATAGCAGCTATAAAATATCACATTTACATGGCGTACTAGTATCACCACTTGCCAAAATAGCAGTCTCTATAAGATCTTCAATGCCAATTTGTAATTTTGACGAACATTCTATGTAGCAATGTGCCCCAATCTCATTGGCTAGCTGTTGACCCACCTCAGTCTTGATTAGTTTTGATAAAACATCTTCCATTCTTAAGTCGGATTTTGTACCTAAAGGACAAAAAAAAGTATAGCAAATGAGAGAAGAACATATGGAAAACAAACCCGCTAATATAAATTTAGTTCTTGGTGAAAAATATTTAATTTCTGGATACCACTTCTCCTTGACGTTGTCGAATGAAGTATCACAGTCGATGGCAAAGCATACTATATAACATGTTGTCTGAAAATTTGATTATCGTGAGATATTGCACATATATTTAGTTATTATAATATATTAAGTGACAGTTCTTTTAACCGTTTTGGGCTAGTTTTGTTTGGAAGAATGGAAACTGATATAAACTTGTATACTTCTCACTAATATTTAAAAACTTGGTTTTTTATACTAACAAATGGATATCCGAGTGGCCGTAGACGATCATAACTTTCTTGCCCAGCTGTGTCATAAAAGTTAGCATTGAATCGTTGATCTTCCAAGACGATTTCCCTGGAGTAAGTGTCGTACCTAAAAACATAAAGATAATGCAAAGATGTTGAAATCTTACCTTTTTATTAAGTACCATTCGATAACGTTCAGACGCAAGCAAGTTTAATTAAGTGCCTAGGCCTCTAGGGCATTAAAGATTGCAGTAATTACTTATAAACACATCTTAGTTATATCAACCTATTAAAATTATTCTATGACAACTTACACTGTTAGATTATAATTATCGCTGTACTCTTTTTTGTCATATGCTCTTAGGATGGAGGTTTTTCCAACAGTTGCGTCTCCGACAATGGTAATTTTCGCCGTGATAACTTTTTCCGGTGCCATTGTTACACTAATACACGAAATATCACATTACAACAGTCATTCAATCGTCAGGTAAATGATATGAATGTAAAAGAATTCCGAGTCGACATACACCGCGCAAGACTAGATACCGCTATCGACGATACTGATAACCAATCTGTTTTGAGCAAATGAACTGAACTTATCTGATGATTCAGAACGGAATCTCGGTAATTATTAATATGTTATGATAAAGGTTTATGGTCATTGTTAAATGTATTCTATACTGTATGTTATAAACAACAGATATGACAGATCAACAACAGGATAAGGAAATAAACTCTCTCAAAAAAAATACGTATCATGATAGCAAAAACGTTAAACGATAACAAAATTCGAGGTAAAAGAAAATTAGTTAATTAATTTATTTATTATTCTTTTATAGACACCGGTATCAAGTTCTTGCTATCTGCTTTATTGGCACTATTGTTGCGTTAATAATGTAGCCTGATAAACCATTAATACTGTTTTTTTTAATAATAATGGTGCGGTCACACTAATGCCGCGGTCACACTAGGCTGTTTTACCAGCGTGCTATTTGCTACTGACCACTAACAGCATAGTGTGACCACTCAGTAGCCGCTGTTTTACCAGTTGGCCCACCAGCGCTTGTTTAACTTTGCAGCACCCAGCATGAATGTTATCTCAGGAAATTATGTATTTTTGAAATGTCATTTATAAATATTATGCAAGGTATTATTTTCCCAATATATAAAGAGGGATTTAAGCGATACAGTTATTAAAATACTGATCACATACTTAATGAATAGTCGCCGACCGAAAAGTTATGCTGCAACGTTGGAATGCTAAATATGGGGTGGTCACACTACGCTGATTTAGTATTTGCTGCTTGCTGTAGATTATTAGCCGCTGTTAACCAGCATAATGTGACCACTCAGCAGCCGTTATTTTCGCATGCCGGTGAATAGTTTTGGCCGTTGTTTGTAAATTTGAACATGTTGAACTTTCATCAGCCGCTATTTAGAAATTGCGCTGCTAGCTGAGGACAAATGTGGATTGAAATTGTCGAAAATACCAACCAGCGATTATAATAAATAATTTAAAGCAATAATTCATTACTTTTGTTAAATGTATAACTAGTAATATAAAATTATAAACATGTGATGTATAATTTTTATTTTAAATAATATATATTTTATGCATACAATGCAAATATTATGTAATATTTATAAGTTGATGTGACATGTAATGCTTTATTTGAAGTAGAAAAACACATCACTGTCGCTGTTGGCAGCAACAGCAACTAGCGGCTAGTAAAACAACCTAGTGTGACCGTGGCATAAGCTGTTTTAATAGCAGCTGAACTATAAATAAAGACAGTGACACCTATGTCTACTCTTTAGTGATGATATAAATTATTATTTAACTCTATTAACCTTAAGATATTTTGTGCAACTTTTCCGATGGGGTTTAAAACTGATCCAGGTAGTGCGGAAAGTTTTCGTGGGAAGATGAAATAAGTGAAGTTCTGGCCCCATTATGATGCGGACTAACTGTTCGCGGTGGTTAAAAATGGCGAAAAAGTTTAAAATTAAAATTTTACGCTCTGGCGCCTCCACCTTTCCCGCAAAGAAATTTACCGGCGCGTTAAATTCAACGATCCTCGCCGAACACTGTTTAAAAATTCACAAATTCACCGACGGAATTTATTCCGCGGCCACCAAACCGAAAAAAGAAAGGAATAATCAGCGGTACAATTTTATATTGTTTTGTTAGGAGACTATTGTTTTTATTCTTGCGGACAATTAATTATGCATAACTTGAAATCCTTGCCTTCTACAAGATACGTCAACGATTTTTAATCTATACCTTTTACAGTATGATTTCATACTTTTGCAATATGATTTTATATTAACAAAAACTGACTTCATAAAAACTTTATCCACTTGCAATTGTTTTCCAGTCCTTTCTTTCTTCATGGGCTTTTAGAATCTTTATTCTATCGTATAGTGAAATCTTATTTTATTTCCCACGAGGCATTTTATTCAGACTTCTCAATTTCAGATACAATATTGTTTCGTTTTTATTCGACTTACTTAGATAGACATTTTTGTTTACTTTCTTCGACCTTGCTCTAAAATAATATTTCTTGAACGTAACTAAATTCTTCCATGCCGGAGAAAAAGGTGCTAGAGCGTTTCACATGATCGAAACGATCATTACGTCAGGTGATAAGTTGATATTTTATGCCACCCACGTGCTCCACCCATGGCACCTAATGCAAGACTTGCCAACTCATGAAAAATATCGGATAAGATGATAAACTAGCAAAACGTTCACCATATGAGACCTTTAGAGACACTTTCAAACATTAATCTTTCATCCATAGTTAGATTATAATACAACGTTTTTGCGATCAATATTCCACAATATTGTTGACTTATGCAGGGTGTCCCGAAACTCAACGTCCAGTGGATGCCAGGAAAGAGTTGCATTGAGTTCTTCTGCTGCTTGAGTGGCGCAGCTCGACGGTATTTTGAATAGCGTTGGAATAAACGTTTTCTTTCTGCAGCCCCAATAAAAAAATCCGAAGACCGGGTTGGCCACAAAATTGCACCCTGATGCCCAATCCACCATCCAGAGTATTCTCTGAAAAAAAAAACTACCCCGATTTTCTTGTTCCAACAAAAACGAAATATCGTATTTATTAGCATTAAATATTAAATTACTACTAATATTGAGTTTTAAACAGATATACAGCCCAGCTCAAGACGTCCCATCCGTTTTGTGCGAGTGCGAGAGAGAACGTTTGGTTCATGTCGCTTGGTGGGGGCATGCAGTGACCGCCTTTATATTACTTTCTTGCTCTCATATATGGCGTATACGGCGACTGGAACTGGCCGACACTGTATACAGCCTGTTCCAATATTGCGATGTCGGGAGATGGAACATTTTCTTAAAGATAGTATTAAATAAATTAAATTTTCTTACGTGAGAAAAGCGAAAGTAGCATCTTAAAATTATTTTTCTCTTTACAGGGTGATCCATAAAATATGTAGTACATTTTAGAATAATGACAACAAAAATTATATGAATCAATTTTCTTAGCTCTCATATTCGTCTCAGAAGATGAACGCTCTCATATTCATACTGTTCATCGTGTAAGATAATGTCTTCGCCAGTAACATCAACAGATGTGTCCAGCAAAAGACTGTTAACGTTTTCATCAAATGCGTTATCCTTATAAGAGCAAGTAACTGTGAGTGTTGATTTTTGAAATTGAAATTATTAAAGAGTCAGAAGTATATATAAAAGAGAATTTTTTCTATTTTTTCCAATTTTCGTCCAATCATATCATTTCTTGGGACAAAAATGTTTGTAATGTGCGATGACATTCAGTCATTTTTTTGAAAGCCTGCTATTAAAATGGTTAATTTTTAGTTTTATCTCCGCTTTTTCGTCCGTACTGTATGCTTTTCCTCCAAATTTATCGATAACGTATGAGGATACCGCTGATTTTTTGTCGCTTATACTGTTTTCTTTCTGCCACACATCAAACAGCACTCGCTGTTATGCGATCACAGCATCTAAAAATATTAGGTAGCATCATTATATGCAAGTTTCTGCAGCAAATTTCAGTCGTATATTGTACAGAAATATTTTCTCTTTTATAAAAAAAAAATAAATGAAACTGAATATAGGTGAATACGTAAGGTTTCAATCCAACTAAATAAAATATTATACTACATTTACAAGAAACGCGGTGCTATTTTTCATACCAAATTACGCAAAAAATCAAGATTATTAGCAAGTCATTTACATGAAAAAAACTACTGCATACCTTTATTTGTGTTATTCATTACGACAACGCTTGATGCACGTACGAAGACAGCTTACAAGTAAATAATTCTAGTACCCATAAACGAGGTTTGGCAGCCTCTACTTGTTAGCTCTAAGTACCAAACCCTCTTTTATCATAATCGGTGGGATCTGTGGGATCTCTGTAACCAAACATACAGAAATTCTAAGATTTTTGTTGACAGCAGAATTTGGACTTTTGCACGGCTAGATTGTCAAATTCCACCTCTGTGTGGCTGCCCAACGCATTATGTTCGTACTGTATGTCAATTTTTGGACAGAGAACTGGAAGGTGGATTGCGCGTTCAGGGTGCAATTTGTGGCCATCCCGGTCTCCAGACCTAAACCCAATTATTTTTTTTTACTGGGGCTGCAAAAAGTAAAAAGTTTATTCTAATATTCAAAATATCGCCGAGCTCCGCCACCCAAGCAATAGAAGAGAACTCGCTACGCATATTTTATCAAACGATCATTTTTAAAAAGATGCAGACGATGCAGACGAGCCTGTATTCGTACCTATTTGAATTTGTAAAATAAAAGCATCTTTTTTACTCTCATACTTTTCGTTTTATTTTTCAATTTATTTCCTCAATTGATTAACTAGGCTAAGTTTATTGCAATAATTTAACTACCTTATTTTTATCAATGTCACAAAGATAGTAAAAAATTGTGGGCAAAACTCGAAAAAAACCGAATTTCGGTTACGGATTCGGTATCGCAGAAAAATCGGTTTCGTTTAGATACTAAACTTGACTTATAGTCGCCGGAAATGCAGTGAAGTCGAGAATATTTCAGTTTGAAAGTTCAGATCGCGTAGAATCCTATTCCAAGGTTCCAAACATTCAGAACAAGTGGAACATCAAAAACACATCAAAAACTCACATAAAAAACTTCTAACAAACCAGTTGTGTTACGAACTTGTTTTCATACTTAAAGTTTTTCCTCACATTTGACGTACATCCTTTGTTAAAAAGAGTCAACTAGGTAGTATTGATCTTCATACTATTGGACCCTATCATAATTTTGTCGGCACAATTCTTCCTTATGTCTTTCTTTTTATGGAGACGATAGCTCAGTTCCTGTTTCGCCCGAATTACCTCCTCGCAGTCGAGGAGAATGCCCTATCAAATATATTCAAGAGGTCTCCACGAGATTAGGGAAGAAAGCACTAGGATGTGATGATGAAATTTTTAGGGTTTAGCTATCTTGGGAAACGGCTGTACGTACTATCGAGGCAAAAGAAAATAATTATTACTTTTCTAGGCTGTAGTTAGTTACCTTCAAGTTAATTCAACATTCCATAGAAAACAGTTAATAATGGTTTTCGTGGAGGCACTATGGTGATTACGTTTTAGAGGAACCTCAAATTTCCCTTCATCTACTTCTACCTTGTGATTTTAGAAATACCAAGTACTCTTATCTCCCCCAGCTACTAAAAATCCCTGATCCCATCGCCCTACTAGCTAATTGCTGAACGACAGTTGACATAATTTCCGAGTCTTACTCGGTTACCACAGATCGATAGATAGATACGGTGGACGAGCTGCGACGTTTCCCCTCAAATATGACCCGAAATTACCAGAAAATCGGATCCGGAAAATGGAGATCGACTCAGATATAGACGACCATTTTCATATATCGAACGATGGCGCCGTCATACGGTTTTCGGTTGAACCACTTCAATTTGAATTTTAAGTTTTTCTATTCGAACGATTTCCAAATAAATCTTCCGCAGCCCTTTTAGGGCCATCCCACAGTTCAACCATTCGAATGTCTCTCGCACATCACGGCGCTGCAAGAAAAGCGACAAAAAGCTTTTGTTCACTACGTTTAACGGACACAATCTTTGTGTTCTCGACCCTTTCTTTTTTTTCTGTCTCGGCTCACTTCAATATCAGGATGTTACAATATGTCACATACGTCAACCATGTTAACATCATGTGCGTAGTTAACACTTCGACTTCCATCAATGTTCGATAAGATCTTTAATGGATGATTATTTTTGCTACACAGAGAGAACTCTATTCTTGGATATCAACAAAAATCATTCTTTCGTAAGAATTTCCATATAGTTGTTTCAACGGTTAGTTATGCTTACGATTTAAGAATTTAGTATGTTTATGTTAAGTTCTATAAAAAATAGACGTTCGTCTTACAACAACAAAAATATTTTGTTCGACGAAAAATATATATGCTTCAACGAAAAAACAGTTTCTGATCCCAAGATTCTTACTCTAAAAGATACATAAAAAGTTGTGCAATTACTTTACAGATAGCGCTAACATTTTCTCGCATCTTTTGCCACATATTATCGCAGTATAAGTTTGACGATATTGAGTGTTCGTATAGATGTTTCAAACTAAGAAGAGCACAGTTGTGTATGCAACCAAATATACACAGGCAATTTATAAACCATACACTGGGTATGATTGGTTGCATATACAACTGTGCTCTTCTTAGTTTGAAACTACTCTATATCGTTCGTCTACATCTATGTATAAGTATTTTATTTCATGGGTGACTTACAAGGATTATGAGGAAAACCAGGATTGTAGTGGAATAGCCTACACTGAGAGCTCTATTCTTGGATATCAAAAAAAATTGTTCTTGCGTATATAGTGTAGCATGAAGAGAATATTTTTGCTATCCAAATAATATTGTATTGTAATAAGAATTTCAGTAGTTATTTCAACGGCTAGTTATTCATCCGATTTAAGAGTTTAGTATGTTTATGTTGAGTATATTTTGCTCTGACGAAGAAAATGTTATTCTTCTACATATAAAAAGAGTAAGACGTTCGTTTTACAACAACAACAATATTTTGTTGTGTGAAAAATATACATGCTTCAACGAACAAACAGTTTTTGACCCAAAAGTATACGTAGGTACGTATCGCTTAAAACAGACGTAATTCCTTTCAAGCAGTTCCTTCTTACTTAAAACAAGAAAACGTAATACTTCGAACATAAAGAAAATCATATTCTTACTCTAAGAATTTTGTATTTTACTTGAACCAACCAAATGATCTTTCTGCGGATGTAGAAACAAGTGATATTCTTCACTCAAAGATATTCGTGTTGTATCAAATAAATTTTTTCCTGTGTGTAGATTGATGTATTTTTGTCTTTTACCGAAATTCTTTTAGAAAGGTATACACTAAATAAATGTTCAATGTATATTGTAAATGTTACAGTACATTTTGTAATTTAACATGGTTAGAGTTGTAGTCGTATAGAGAAAAGCAGACCTACCATTTTGTATAATTAACACGTCCACTTTATCAGCAAATAATGGGCCTGTAACCTAAGAATTCCTGGGTGATCTCCATCCACTAAAACAGGATAAATTACGTTGTATTTTATGGACGGGAAAGCGCAAATTTATGTTAATTACATGAGGCCTGCCCTGTTCACTCGTTAAGAATTTACGACCAATTACCTTGTTGGGTGCCTGAGTATTTATTTCAGATGAGAGTTTCAGGAAAGCAACACATTTTACGCACACTCACAAAAAACAGTATTAAGAAGAATTCGTTACTTTTGCGCAATGGTCATTACTACTAATACAGCCATTTGGTAGTTTTGCTTGGAGTTTGGTGACTTTGCTTGGATTTTGGTGAATATATTGTTACATATTGTTATATATTCTTTTTATCGTAAAATGAGTCGGAAAGGAGATATTGTCAAAAAACTGGTTTTAAGCGCTATTTTTCCAATGCTTGTAGCTCGGATACGATAGCGTTTTGGATGTATGTTCATTAGATATTTTTGACATGAAATCACCTCAGCAATGGGGCGAGTGGCTCTAGCGGTAGAGTGCTGCTCTCCTGCTAGGAAGTCTTGGGTTCAAATCCAGGCGTCAGCTGAAGATCCTCGTCCCATCGCCTTTCGCAAGAGGCGTAAAACCGTGGGTGCCGGCAACCAGTTGAACACCTCTGGTTGTCGTTATCAAACAGTATGGAATAATGGGTAAGCGCAAAGGGCCAAGACTGACCTAGGTGCAGCGGAATAAACCGCACCCATAACTATTACATACAAAATCACCTCAGCAACAACACACCCCCACGCTATGGCAGTCACTTCGTGGGACGTGTTATATATTGTTATATATTGTTATATATTGTTATATATTGTTATATATTGTTATATATTGTTATATATTGTTATATATTGTTATATATTGTTATATATTGTTTATATCGTAAAATGAGTCGAAATTTTTCCAATATGGCGGCATGAGCGGCAAACCTCTTGTTTGAGCACCAAATGACTGGACTATTGTATCCGGACAAAAAATATACCTTGGCGGTCGCCCAATTTTCGTCTCCACAGATAATGAGATAAATATTATAATTGAAATTTGCCTTTAGTGGCAGTCGTGTTTAATTTTTCAAAAATCGTTTTCTGCCTTAAACTGGTGTTACATGAATTTGGCACGTTTTCAAGTTCGTTGTCAATCTTTGTAATTAGGGTACGTTTTCCGGACATTTCCATTTTGAGATGGCGAATTAATTTTAGGTGACATCCTTTTATTTTTGGACGCTTCTCGTCTCAATTTTTTATTCCAGCCTTGATTAAGTTTGCGTCGTAATTGATTTTTATAGAAATTTAATTTGTTTTATATTTTGGGCTGGACATTAATTCTCTTTTCAAAGTTTCCTTAAATCGTAAAACAAGCTTATAAAATTCAAATTTGTGTGTATTCTGTATGCCATAACTTATCGCCATTTGATTTCGTAAATATTACCTTTGTTTAGATGGATATGTATAAAGCGTATATGGAATATGTGAGAAGTTTTCCACATGTGCCTATCTTTCACAGCCAGTAACTTTCAATATTGGAATTTTCCATTCAAAATCAATGAAGTGCATATATAGACAAACTGCTGCCAAGAAATGATAAATAACATAGAATAAAGAAATATGACGACGTATATCTGCTTCACCAAAACTGTACTGATGAAGACAATAATTTCAAGAGCATTTTGACGTTTTGCACTCTGTTGCAAGATGCATTTTCAGGATTTCTTCACACCACGACAGTTACCAAGAAAGACTTCAATCTCCACTGCAAGAGACATCGTCTCTCGCAAAAGAGATTGTACTTTTTTATGATTCTTTCAACAAATTATGGACATAATTTTCGACTAGGAAGTGCCACCCAACTTTCCGATTTATTTCACACAAAAAAGTTAGGAATTTAATTATGCAGAATCAATAAATTCCCAAAAAATATGGAAACAATCAGCCATGTGTCCAAGCCATTTCACTGATTACATCCCTCTAAGGGGATAACATCAGTTTTTTTATTATCCCTAACCCCCTACACATACCTAATTTTTTATTCCATACACCGCACATGCGATAATATCATTTTTTCCCGTAAATTAGCAATCTGCGAGCGATCGCAAGTGGGTCAAAGATAGGCGACATAGGTAGGGCAGAGGTTACCGGCGCGAAATTGCCTTTAAAAATTTAAAATTTCATCCGACTGACGCTTTCGCCACAGCGTGTACGTGTCAGGAACGACTGACAGCAGCGATACAGTGGCGTACGTTGCCATTAGATACACAGCCCCACAACGCCGCTCTCTAAAAGGGGATTATCGTAAAACCTGTCAATTTGTAGCATGCGTTGCGTAAAGAACATTCCATTCTGGATTCACTTTGGGAGCGGATAAGATAGAACGGCTATATCGCAGTTTATTGTGGGCTTAAACTGTGAAAAATTTCGGGATGGGTGTAGTCGAATTCGTTCTGCTATACGGGTATTCTTTTGAGCGCAACAATATGTTACGTGTTCTAAAGTCGTGAGGGAGCTTTCTTTCTGTTATTTTCGACAGTTTTGAAACGAGATTGTCGAAAATGTTATCATACATCACTTTTTGATATGTTTGTGTATGTTAAATATTTTGACAGTTACAACAAATAATCGTACAGTGTAACAACAACCGATTATGAAACATCGAGATGTTTTAGTGATTTGTATTTCTCCTAGAAGGAAAGTAGACTACATTGACACATTGTTTACACATTTATAAACTCCCTAAACAGTCTAACTATAGACTATGGAGGGTAAAACACCAAAAACGAATGTCAGTAAGATAATAATAATACTATGTCGGGATTATAACAATACATACAAGGCACCTCTCGATACAAATAACTATAATATACTGTGACGTATCCATATGTTTTTCTACGAGATTTATTCTTTACTGGTTGTTTATTTATTCTTCAATCGCGGTCGGGGCGATAATATTCAAACAATTAACGTGTGGTCTAACGCGGTATGATGCCGTCAGTTCTGCATTATGTCACAAACCAATAGATAGAAACCCTTATAGCACCTAAACCGCTCATCCCATTGACCTGTAAATTTATACATATACTTATTTAAAATCACTGCAGGATGAGATGGTGTCAGTTTGGTCAAAATCGGATAAAGTTGCAAATGTTACATTCGTTTTCTTAGGGGATTTATTCGATCGTGGCCAAATTGATACTAGCTCATCTTCCAGTAACTTTAAATAGTATACTAATTTATATTTTTTATTGGATGAACGGTTTAAGCTCTATAAACTTTCTGTCTGAGAGATTCGATAGCCTTTATCACTGTGGTAGCTTTACGAAATTGCAAATAATTGCAAAAGTGTTTAGAAATTTCAATGTACCAACGATTCAGTTATACGTTTTATTTTATTCGATAAAAGGTAATGAGAAATTTACATGTAAAGAACAATTAAAACAAATAAATTATTTATTCAACAATAAAGTTTTGTACATCCTAAGCAGTTCTTTTTCTCTGGTACTCTTGGATCCAATATGCTCATTGCCATTCCTAACTGAGCGGGGTAATACGTTCCCATCACGATGTACTGAAAATTTAGCCATTATTACTGGTACAATGTCTGGTTTTGATTTAATCCAATAATTTTTATAGTGTTTTTATATCATAACTACGCCAACATTTTCTGTATTTACTGTCAAATATACCCAGAAACGTTATATAATGCATTTTGTGTTGATTTTCTGCTAATTAGCATTTCTAACAGCTAACAGAAGATCCATCATTTTAGACTAGTGACTAGTATTGCACTTGTATCGGAGTGACTTGTCAATTTTATCACGTTTTCTGATTATTTTTCCTTATCATCTTATCAGAAGTCGATTATGTACGTAGATTAACAGTAATGTAGTACTTACATGACTATGGTCTACATCGACGACAAATTTGTTGATAGCAATTGTCAAATCTGACACTACAAAACATACAGCACCAAAAGCTGTAATCCATTTGCCTACCGTCCAGTCTTCCTACAAAATAAGAAGTTGTTACATTTGAAATGCATCCTTTCTTGTAAGTTGTAGTCAATCAGTAAGTTATAAATGTTATAAATGTTCCTTGTCAGTTACTATACATGTAACTTACCTTATTGCAGTACAATCTAGACCAAGCCCTCCATGTCATTGTAAATATCACTAAGGCGTAAATAGGAACTCCTGCTGCTACAATACCTGTTAGCCCAGATCCTTCTATGAACATGTAGATAACTCCTAGAAATAGAAAAGCTATGTATAACGTAATGAAAAAGAGTATCTTTCACAGACAACTCTCTGTCAACGTAAGCTATGCTCGTATCCCCACTCAAAATTCTGTCACTAAACAAAAAGATACTCTGTTATGCTACAACACATTGAGATCTGGAGGGGGTGAGGTCAGTAAAGAGCAGCGTAGACATGCTGCACATAGTTGGTTGTGAATGCACCTTATTATTATACATACCACCAATACAAATTAAGTAGATTACGAGACCTAAGAGCCAGGCTCTTGGGTTAAAACCAAAAGCCGTCATATAAAATATGTGCCCAACTGCAAAGGAACACAGTCCATATTCGAAGAATTTATTGTAGAGTAGTAACGCGTCTCCAACTGCACCGAAGAATAAACCAATCATCACCATTACTGAATACCATGTCATTCTAAAAACAATCGACTCATATATCATCATTTTTTAGGACGCTCTCAAGTTTAAGTTAATAACTTACTCCTTCTCGTAGTTCCTTGATTGTAGTCCAACGAAAATTATCAAACTTAAGATTGGTGCACATTTCACTACTATACTTGTAACCTTATCATTGTCTGGCGGAATAAAATCTAAGAAATATACTATTACCGTAATTATAAACGGTATTAGTTTTGAGACTACACCTACAATCTAAAACACAATGTACACCCAGCATCATACCTTAATACAAACAAGATTTATAGGTACTTACTGCCAGTTTATTCATTGTTGGGTAATGTTTATGAACATTTCTTAGTAGTTGTTGCGCTACTCCCTTGTCTACTGATTGCCTATTTCATCTAATCGAACGATGATAATCTATAGATATTCCTCAATTGCTCAGATTATAGGTAGTATCAAATATATAATTAATAGGTATCGTTTTAATTCATTGTGTATTTACTTATTTACACCTGTATTTAATTTGGCTTTAAAAAAGACTAGGCGAAAACAATGTTTTTTCGACTAACAGTACATTAAATCCACTAAGATGAGCCTAAGATGGCATTAAATGGCACTTTATGCCTGTGTATTATACTTATAAATCTTGTGTTTATACGTCAGTAAAACATGATAGCATTCTTTCTTACATATATTTCAAAAAATTATAAATTTATCTTCATTCTTTTCAAATATCGTATCTTGCGCTTTGCAATAAAATTGACACCAACATAAGATTTGGTTTTAGGGTTGGGATGATAAAGATCCGTCTACACAACGTCTGCAAAACGTCCACAGTGGGAATCCTGTAATCCATTGAAAATTCAGCTGAGTTCAGCATCCCAGTACATTGTGCCTCTCTCTGAAACCCACTGAAAGATTGTAAAACTTTTAGAAATTATTTCACCCCACAGTATCAAATACATTATAATAAAAGTAAACACAATGACTCTATATTTACATAATGTCATGAATATTGTATAAATGATAAATTAAATTAAATTAGGGATGTCGAATTGTCCAGTTAGCGTATCATATATGCAGAAATTGACACTCGCAAATTAATTTTGCACTGCATTGATTAAATAATCCCTATTGTGATGAACAACGATACGCCTATAAATTTGAACACTACATTGCTTTGTCGAATATGCGAACTAGTGAATTGGAATTTGAAATTTAATAGGCATAATGCTAAATTAAATACAAACTTAAAATATTAAAAGTCTTTGTGAAGATCGAATCAATATGGATTTAGTGAGTAAATGAGGTTTTGGCAATCAAATATTTGTTCTATAAGGGACAGTTCAGTTGAAAGTTACGAACATGAAATGGAAACTAATATTCCCACTTGTTTGTCAATTTCTGATAAGCTTTGAATAACTTAAACTTTAACACAATGAATCTAATGCAGTTTTATTAAACTAGAGTATAATACAAAAATAATCAGTCATTGTTAAACTTATTTACATTTCAAGTTTGGTAGATTTTAATAAGTGGGAAGGAATATTTATTTAAGGACATAATCCGTATCCTTTATTAATTTAATTAATTTATTATAGTACGACCAAATTAGAACTTGTCTGACTTCATACACAAATTACGACGGTTACATTGCGCAACACGCACTGTATCTGGCGCAATTAGCAACCGGGTGTTGTACGTGGTAATTAACGCCCCTAGATGGCACCACAATGCTATCACAGGTCAGACGTGAGACGTGACATAGTAGGCTCCGTCATATCTCCCTAACCATCCCAGGATTGATAAGGTAATCGCTAATATAATGGAGACAAATCGTTCTTAGCTACGCACCTCCATCCCTTGGCATATACACCTACCTACTGGGCAGTATGTGACATTTCTTGGGTGGGACTGTCAAGGTGTGTTCATCAATTTAATTTAAGTAGATTATTTTATGATGAGAGATTGAAGTTAGTTCTTATTTTAATTCATTTACCGTTAGATAAATTTGTAAAACTTATCTCTCACTTACTTCGTACGATTGAGTGAAGTAATTAATTATTCGTCTCAAAAAGTTTGACGCGGGTTGAAAAAGTTCTCAACCGGTTTTGATAAATGGGCGTGCGGCTTAAGCTCTATAATTAATTGCAAAATTTTAGAGGTCGCTCCTTGATAGCTAGTACTACAGACCGAAGTTTTTATTTTGATGATAAATCAGAATTACATAAATGAGGTAACCATAATACTACTTAAAATAAATCCACAACAATACGCTCTAAGAAATATTTTGTTTTCAGTTTATTTTCAGTTTGTTTTCAGTTTATTTTCAGTTTGTTTTCAGTTTGTTTTCAGTTTATTTTCAGTTTGTTTTCAGTTTATTTTCAGTTTGTTTTCAGTTTATTTTCAGTTTGTTTTCAGTTTGTTTTCAGTTTATTTTCAGTTTGTTTTCAGTTTGTTTTCAGTTTGTTTTTAGTTTGTTTTGGGCTTATGGACATTTTTCAAATCTTCACTGTTCTCATATTTCACTGCTCTATTCAACACAGAGAGAACTTTCTTGAATATCAAGAAAAATTATTCTTGCGTATATAGTGTAGCACGAAGAGGATTTTTTTACTTTCCGACTAGTACCCTAGTAAATAATATTTTATGCTAATAAGAATTTCAATATAGTTGTTTCAACGGTTAGTTATTCTTCCGGTTTAAGAGTTTAATATGTTTATGTTGAGTATATTTTGATCTGACGAAGAAAATGTTATTCTTCTACATATAAAAAGAGTAAGACGTTCGTTTTACAAAAACAACAATATTTTTTTGAGTGAAAAATATACATTGTTCAACGAACAAACAGTTTCTTGACCCAAAAGTATACGTACGTATCGCTTAAAACAGACGTAATTCCTATCAAGCAGTTCCTTCATACTTAAAACAACAAAACGTAATACTTGGAACATCAAGAAAATCATATTCTTACTCTGAGAATTTTTTATTTTACTTGAACCAACCAAATGATCTTTCTGCGGATATAGAAACAAGTGATATTCTTCACTCAAAGATAATCATGTTGTATCGAATTAATTTTTCCTTCTGTGAATATTGCACCACATTCAGCTACATATTTTAGCAACGCATATAAAATACAATGTATAAGATCTTGCTAAAATATTAAAAAAACTTCTGGTTCTTAAAAGTCAATCTCCGTAACTATTGTAAGAGGAAAAGGGCGAGAAAATTGCACATATAATCACATCCCCCTACCATTACCACCTTAATATCAGTAATATAATACTAGAACAGGGGTTGGGCTCCAACTGCTTCTGATTTCGGAAGTTTCAATTTCGGTAAAAGCTGTTTCCTAAAGGACAACTTTTGGAGAAAATGGGTGACCCTTCCTTTGGGGAACGGTCTTACTGCCAAATCTCTGCCATCCACCGTTTCCTTATTTTATTGTCTCCGTTATCTTAAACTATTTCCTTTATGCGCGCCCATCCTTCTTTCTTACCAACATTTTTAGGAAGGTCTTTACATTTAGAAGAAGTATTTATTTGTTCAAAATTGCCCAACTTTTAACACATTTTACAATTTCATAATATAACCTTCCACACCGTCCGCTAACCTTAATATACATACATAAATTTATCATGTATGTATATGAAATAAATTTTTTTATATTCGTTTAATATCGTAGCCCGGTCAAAATCTTATACGTTTTGCTATATATTTACTTAAATAGGTCGGTAGATATACTGTATATATGGGGTTGAAAGTGGAGATTTTGAGAAGAAGGAAATCCGATAGCGTGCAGCCTGAAGAGTTGAAATATGGCCACTGGAAGGTAAAGTGCGAGTATTAACATTTTTTCAGATACGCCAACCAACCCCACCCAAAAAAGAGGGTAACTTTTTGCACGTAAAATGAAATATTATAAGCTTTCAAACGTTATGAAGGCTAGGAATATAACGATAAAGTTTTATGATATTTAAATATACATATTTTAAGTAATGCTTGTGATTGTTCGTGTTTTTATTATGACATGAATTATACTGTCTTGTTTGTTCGCATATAAAACATGGTCAATAACATATAACATCTGCTCCATCTGCATTCCATTTGTATTATTGATACCTTGGTCCTTGATGTCTATCTCGCCACTTTATGACGACACACAAATTTCTCTGCAGTTTATGAGCACCGATATATATGGCTTTTGGTGACCGTAAACTTTCCGTTTAGGGACAAGGGTGAAAAACTGCCGAATATATCTTCGGTTAATATCTGCTATACAGAGAGAAAAAAATGTTTTAATGAAACGAATTTGCTACAAGCCAAGATCGATGTTAAATAGTGGCAGACAAAGCTTTGGTTACCGCAAAGAAATTACTTCTTTGATAAGATTTATTAAATTCAAAGCTATCGTTTTTTTATGAACGTTAGTTAATTTAAATTTAATAACATAATATTTTCAAAGGAGATAAACATTTTGTTTCAAGAACTCTATGTTATTTTTAAATAAAAAATTTTCTTTTACTGTTTCACAATTTAGTACTTGACTTAATAAAATCAAAAGTTGATTTAGAAACTACAAATTTTGATAAAATCAAATAGTAGTTTAGTTTCACTAAAGTATACTTTCAAATTGGATAAATATTGCAACCGTGAATTATTTTTTTTTGTTAAATTAAAATAAATTTCTTTAATTTAATCATTATTTTATTCTGACTGGATTATAATCAAAGAAATCAAGGAAATCTTCACGGAAATCTTTAGTAAAGACTTACAGACTTATTCCCAAATGAAGAGAAACCAGAATACTGCTCGCTTTCTATAGCTCAGCTTATATAAGCTCAAAGTAGGTCAACATGTGACTAGAGACTGTCAGCGCCATCTTCCTGCCAGTAGACATGGCCATAATTTTTAATAAAACAGCACGTCTTTGATTCAAACACATAATCTTTTCACTCAAATCTATTATGTCTTTCTCTTTCAAATAATTTCAAATTGAATATTTATTTACTTCAAGTCCGATCTTTATTTCAAATAAAACCAGATTTATTTCATTCAAACGATTTTCTGCAATTAAACCCAAACAATTTCTTTATGGAAATTATGGAAAACCATTTGGTGTAAAAGAATTAATTTTTCAATGAAAATTATTCCTTTTTACTTAAGAAATACTTCAAATGAAGTATTTCTTGCAGCCTATGAATCTCATTTTTTTTTTAAATTTTAAAATGCTTTTGTATTTATTTTATTTTACATTTCTTTTCTCTCTGTGTATATACTACACCTATGTTACAGATACAACACAACAAATTATAACATGCTTTCTCTGATACAAAGTAATTAAACAGTAGCAATCGTTGACCCATGACTTATTATTCCAACGAGGAACAGATTGCAACAGTAGTTACATTAAATAATGATTACACTAATCCTTCACAAAATAATACTGCGCATTACTAATAGTTGTTCTTCTGTTTGTTCCAGAAACCTGGGGTACAAAAACGTTCTGCTGTAACATGGATGGCTGCAATTCCTCACAGGTCACGCGATCCACCGTATACACGGTGTTCGCAATTGTTTTCATGCTGCTCCTGGCCCACTGAGATAATTACACGGTCTCATAGTCAAGAACAAAAACTACAGAGAACATACGAAATGATAAAAGCGATTCTTTGAACAACTGTAACGAGTAACAATAGCATTATTTGTATACACTACCGCTAAAATGTTATACCGGGCGTTCATAAATTCCCCTGTCAATACACAACAGTCAAGTGTGTTAATTTGGTTGCATACTCTACCGATGGCGGAATTTATGAATGGGCGATATATTATATAAAATGTAGTCTTCCTGCTCATCACGGATTTTTATCATATTCTTTTTGTTAATTCGATTTTTAATGTACCTATCTGACTCTTGAATATTACCTTTTTACTCACTAGCGAAATTATTCTTAGGTGTACGTGTTAAGATTTTATTTTTCGAGAATCATATCCTGTATAAGAAAAACTTAATACTCATGGAGAAACCATACAAAGAACCACGTGTATATAGATTTTAAAGAAGAATTATTCCAAGAAGAATGTCTAGTTTTTATTTTGAAAGTTAAAAATACAGGAACAATTTTTAAAGGTGAATGATATCTCGAATACTTTATTGAAAATCAAGAAATACATTCCTATACAATATGTTACATCAATCAGAGTTTAATACATGCTGTTTTAATGTTCTTAGCGAGGACATATTCTTTAAAAGGCAAAAAAAGAAAGGAATTACATATATTCTAAAATTTACAATTCTAACTAGCATTTTAGAAGAAATAGATTTTAACGAGATATATATTATTATATATTACGTACGCAAAACACAAATCATCTATATTATACACACATACACATAATAAAATAGAAAATAAAAATTGCATATAGACGAGAAATTGTTAGGACTAATGCCTCGTGTTTGATAAACTAAATTTTGAGATGACATGACACATAGAGAGACAGGCTAAAATATCTATATATAAGAACAATCCATTAAGTTGTTTGTTTGCTCATATTTTAGGTCAGCGAAATACATCACAGAAAATGTCACTCCAAGTATTCACCAACTCGCCATTTCCTTTCTGGTTTTGGGTACATTTCAACACAAACGAAACTCATATTGTCGCATTAGAATCTTTTAAATCCGACACGTTACTAAATGAAATATTAATTGTGTCTATCACGTTTAAAATAAGTATTATTACATATGTAAGTGATACCACAGAACTGCTTCTTTTCAGAGTAATTTTGGTCAATATTATAAATTTTCTAGAGATAATTAATTATAAATATGATAAATATTAATTGCTTTTTACATTAATATGTATGTTGTATGTCTATATCTAAGATATCATTACTGATGCTATAGCAAAAATTGTATGTTGTGCAAACATTAATATAATCCTTAATATGGATGGAATTTCAGTTTTGTGCTTTGTACTTCCGCTATCAAATCGGCTATATCAGTTTATTTAGTGTGCCCGTGAAAACAACAACCCTATCAATACTTTTCTTTAGTTACTAGTTGTTAATTGTTCAGCCAACTCAACAGATGTCAGGTTGTGGTGTATAGGTAACCACATGACAAGCTTGGCATTACCCAAATGACACAAAAGTGGTGGACAAAGAATAGCATTTAATGAAAACAACTGTATAATTAATCACGGACATGTATATCCACGTTCTATTAGTAGGACTATTCTACTCTAGAAAAATGACAAAATTAAGGCAGTTAATGCTCAGGTGTAGAAGAAAATAAATAATATTACATAATAAATGATTTTTGACAGAAGAGATGCCTGTTTTGATGACAGCATAGCATGAGACTTAAATTCTCCCAATACCTGACACTTATCCATAAGTAATTCCAACATAAACAAGTAATTTTTGATATGTTGATTCATTGCGTTAGTACATTGGTTGAAAACATTACTTATCAAAGTCGTTCAGGGTACACTCACCTGGTTTAAACACGCTAGTTTTTAGTACTTATGCTGCTTTTAAGAATAAACCCTGGAAGTCATATCAAGGACTGTGTGTATTTAAATATGTCAATATGTTCGTGCAAATTTTACTCCTCCTTCAGTGTACTAGTTATACCTGTAGGGCTTTTTCAGATGTTTTTGTGTTGGATAAGCTGTTATTTGGAAGTTTTAGTCTGAATATATTTTGCATTGAATATTAAATGTGCTAACTTATCAACAGTCTACTTCAATTTGCGATTAATAAACAAGAAACTATATTTATACTAAGTTATTATGGAGCCGCTTCTGTGGACCAACAAACATAGTTCCCAGAAATGCATTAATCTTCAGATTTAACAGCCCCAAAACAAAGCAGTTTATTCCACTGTTTTTTCCCGGAAATTCCTCGTTTTTCGAGGCGTTTATTTTATTTTAATATTCCGTACGCGTATCTGACCTTCTTCAACTGTTTGCGGCTTTTATTTCGGCCATCCATCACCGTACGTACCTGATGGGTACTATATATCCCAAAGTCCGCATTCAAAACATAGAAAATGCATTATGTATTCAGCCGGTCATACGCGGGCTGTAAGAATTTACAGCGCGGTTGTATGTTTATCTTTTTTATGCAGTTGCTTTTTGCTACTTTTATGTCAGCTCGCAAAAATATATGAACCGAAGGCGATACGCACACATGACTTGACGCGGTTTTATTATCACATATGCTCTTCCTGTGGAATACACAAAAAAGTTATTTTAGGTATTTTACACTCAACCGGCTTTCCGTAGATAAGATGCATGCAAAATTTTTTATGTGAGACTCGATATCTTTGCGAAGTTAAAAGAGTCAAATTCTTTATAATAATATATTGCACTACAATTATTACACACAACATTATATAATTGTATTTGTTTTAAATAAAAATGCTATTACCAATTTGTGTGTATCTGTGTTTATAATTATTTAACCCAGCCATTATAACACCCATGTATCACAAAATCATAATATGTCATTAGGTAAGTTCTAGATTTCCGGGAGAAAATCGCGTCAACGACGATAAAGTAGTCAACGTTTCGCACTCTGTTGCAAGAGGCATCTTCAGGACGTAACAATAAGACGGTTACGAAGAGAATGAATCTTACTGTTACGTCTTGAAGATGCCTCTTGCAACAGAGTGTGAAACGTTGACTACTTTATCATCGTTGACGCGGTTTTCTCCCGGAAATCTAGAACTTAGTGATTTGGACCGCGGAAGTCTCCAATCTAAATATGTCATTAGGTAAGTAATTATTGTTACTTATTTCTTTAAATATGCCTTCGTTGTTACAGATTCCACAGAGTGTAAAGTCGGTTTTAGAATCTGTACGCTTTGCTGTATAATAGTGGTCACAGAGCATACGGATTCTTATACTGATATTACAAATGTTCTGCAATAAGTAAAAAGCCCGTACAAAGAATTAACAAAATTGCAAATTTGAGAAACTTATAGGCACTAGTCACTAGTTGACCCACAAACTCCATCTTACTTTCCGACTACTAGTCCAGCCATTTGGTACTTTTGCTATTTTAAAATTGTTTTAGCCAGAAAGAATTTGGAAGAACTTGTCTACAATTCGATAAAAGAACCATCAAAATCCACCAACGACTATCCACCAAAGTAATTAACATTTTACTATACTTTGTAATGATTATATGTTAGTCAACAATGCAATACAAAGCATCATTATTTCCAACGTTATAACTTCGATAAAACAAAAACTGAAACAATATATAGAATATTGAAGTATTGATAGATTAAAGTGTTTCACAAAAATGCTCCTGTATATTGTTTCCACCAGTGGCGGTTCGTATGGGGTGGCAGGGTGGGCAGTGACCACCCAAAAAATATTGGATCACCTGGTACTGGTAATCAGTGTTTCACATTTTTATTTGGACGTTATTAATACAATATTTGTTACAGTTAAGTATTTGCCTAATATAAATTCCTTACAACCACTGTCTATATGCCTGCATTATTATATTGAATACATAATAAAATCCAACGCTGCTACGCTACTGGCCGTAGAATTGGTAAATAACTGTAGTGTATGCAACCGAAACTACCAGGTCGGGGTGGCAATTGAGATTGTGCCCACCAGCGGTGACGGTTTTCTACTGCAAGCGCGTAAACTGTCCAGCAAGCCGGAGGAGTGGGGGTAGCGAAAAATGCATGTGTGACGTCAGAGGACTAGGCAGCTAACCCCATACCATAGCATAGACGTATTCTAATAGCTAAATAGGCAATAGCACATGCAACAAATTCGCGCAAAAAGTCTGCCGTTTTATTAGGGTTGTTTAGTGTTTACTCGACCTTCTTGATGGTTCGTTCGGTTAACTACTTCTTAAAAATATGTCGGTTCAAATTTGTAGTGTTTACTTTATAACATATAGTAACACTTCATTAAATAAGTCCTTAAAACTGCATTGATATTTTGCCCACCCAATTAAACATATCACGAGCCGCTACTGGTTTCCACCCTGCATAAATAATGCGTTCTTAGAAAGCTATTAGTGCTATAAAAGTTTGTGCTCTGTTCATTGAACTGTCAGTGTTCATATAAGTTGCCATAATGTAAATAAATTAAATTTTCTTTGCACTCTCTTAGATGCGCTTGAAATTCACTCTATAAAATGTTCCGATAATCTTTTTGCCATGCTACTGGATATACATAGAACCTCACCAACAAATCTTCCTATATGACCTAGTTGACACGCGACTAGCGTGTCTTCTTTAGTAGCGGCAACTCTGCATATAATTTTAAAAGAGCACCTACAAACTTTAAGGTGATTTATTTACGGAGTTCTGACAGTGTTCTCCGTGAATACACCCTGTCATATATTATGGTTATATACGAGATGCTGAATAACAGATAAGTAGTTCACCCAAAAAGTTCGTATCGAAAAATGAAAGCAACAAGTCTTACATTTTCAATAAGAATTATTGTAACTTCAATAAAATTCATCAAATAAAATCTTTCTCCTTTTAACTACACAAAATTACAGACATTAGTGTACATCGGTGAAATAGCTGTATTCCACCGAATACGAGAATTTTTTGAAGTGCTGGTAAATGGCACACGATGGCCAAATTGATTTCCGAGGGGGACACGGCAGGAAAAAAGGAACGACGACCGAAAAAGTGGACCTATTATATCCAGATCCGCGGGATTTTATGGCATTTAGGGCAGCCGCATGATATATTGCTGTGTTGTCATTAATTTGAACTTAGGCAGAGCACAAAACGGACGTTCCTCTGTTACGCCAATCAAAATTTTTACGTCATACCAATAACCGTTTTTAATTAAAGGTTTTTTCAGTAATCCATTTCAAATCTTTCTTGTATATGTTTCTTAATTAACAATTCAGGAATAGATAAGGTTTGTCATGACGGACTCGAACAAAAATGTATCCTTCCAAAACATTCGGCGAAAATATTGGAATCTGTTGCTCAGGCCTTAAAGAATCCCTCATTATATATTGGGAGAACATAACCTCGCGTAATATTTATAAAACACATTTCAAAAATACATAGTTTCCTGAGTTAACATTCATGCTGGTTGCTGTAAAAGTTAAACAAGCGCTGGAGGGCTGGCTGCTGCTAAACTCACTCGCCAACTGGTAAAACAGCGCTGCTGAGATGGTCACACTACACTTACCTATTGTACACAAGCATCACCCTGAATCTTTTAGTTTAAACATAGCACATATCGGTAACTATAAATGACAAAATAGTACCATACGCAAATACAGCTAAATATGTTGACATGACAGTTGAAAAAGAAACGAAAACAGTTGAAAATTTGTTATAGAAAGATTTGATTCTTGGAAGAAAATCTGTGCTGTCAGTACGTCCCCTGGTAATTATGTATGCCAAAGTTCAGCCCGATCCGTTGTACTGTTTGGGCGCTATCCTTTTCACAGACACCCACATACATACATTTTTCAGAAATCTTCGCACTTGATTCAGAGGACCTCAAAACGCATATTTCCGCTGATATCTCGGAAAAAATATTTTCCGTCGATTACAATATTCTCCTTCATGTAAAGTAAAAATATATAAATTTGTCCAACACATACAATTCTATAGTTATAACATTGTAAGGTTATGGCGTGAGATTTTATGGTGCAAGTTTTTAGATGGTTATCACGTAGCAAATGTTCACAACGTGTTTACGAGTCGCGGAACGAAACAGCCAATCTTCCGGAACGGGCAAAAAACAGGACGAGGCAAAAAAGTTTGTGGCCAGTTATTTGAAATGATATAAGGTAAATCCTGTACAAGCTGGTCTTTACATTTATTGCTGTTTCTTTTAACATTATAAATGCGGTTGGAATGACAAGAATCTGCTTACCTTAAAAGACAGTGCTACTTAACCACAAAAGTGCCAACAGAGTCAGTGCTATTGACAATAAAAAAGAATTGTATTTCTTGCCTTAATGCATTTTATTTATTATTCGATTGTAGTAAGTTATAGTAAATTTTATATGGAAAAGTAGGTATTCAATTAACTAATTGATACTTTTTTTAACTTATTTCGTTTCCCTGGGATAGAAGTTCAACCAAATCCCACCAAGAACATTATTCAAGAAATCACTTGGAGCTCTAACAAACTTTCTAGGTGTTTTCTCATTGACTCGAACATCAAAGTTGGTAACAATCGCGAAAAGTGCCATTTTAATCTGAGCCACGGCAAATCTACGCCCTAAAATTCAACGTTTTAGAAAACTAAATCACACAAAGGAAAAATAAACAACCAACCGATACAAATACGAGGCCCATCTCCAAATGGAAAGTACGCATGCTTTGGCCAGTCTCCTTGATCGTCAGCAAATCGTTCCGGCATAAATTCATCCGAATTTTCAAAATACTCGCTATCGGTTTGTACTGCCCCGGTTGGTATACAAATTTGCGTTCCTTTTTTCAAAATTAACTCAGGAGAATTAGGTATAGCTGATGGTAAATTTATTGTTTCCGTTGTTTCTTTAAACATTAAGGATAGCGGTGGATATTTGCGTAGTGTCTCTAAAACAGAATTGGTTTGGAAACCAATAACGTGTTTTGCTAAGAACTTTTCGGTTAAGTACCTTTTAAAAACATATCTAAGTATTTCAAACCAAACAAAGCATCATGGGTCAATTTTCCATCAGTGCTGTCAAGCATTTCCTCAAATTCTTTACGTAACTTCTCTTGAACGTCCCTGTTTGCAGCTAGAGCGTATAAGGCATATTGCATTACCGTAGCACTGGTTTCAACGCCATCTAGGAAGAACGACATGGCATGGGCTGTCATATAATCCGACGTATATTCTGTAAACATGAGTAATAAAAATAGGCAAGTAAATTTTTCAAGAGGTTACCAAACGCTATAGTCTTATGTTTCATTTCAATGATAGCATCTAAGAAATCTCCTCGTCTTAACATATTCTTCTCCCTTGCTGCTACGGTGTCTAATATTATTTTCTTAAATTTGTCTGATACTGATTTCTTCAAGAACCTGAAATAAGAAAAGATTTTAGTTTTCTTTAGGTTTGAAAGTCTAACACCTAATTTAGATTTCTTGTAGTAAGTCAGATGATTCTAAGGTACACAGAGGGAAACATTTATTCGATACAATACGAATATCTTTGAATGAAGAATATCACTTGCTTCTATATCTGCAAAAAGATCATTTGATTGGTTCAAGTAAAATATAAAATTCTCAGAGTAAGTATATGATTTTCTTGATGTTCCAAGTATTACGTTTTCTTGTTTTAAGTATGAAGGAACTGCTTGAAAGGAATTACGTCTGCTTTAAGCGATACGTACGTATACTTTTGGGTAAAGAAACTGTTTGTTCGTTGAAGCATGTATATTTTTCACACAACAAAATATTGTTGTTGTAAAACGAACGTCTTACTCTTTTTATATATAGAAGAATAACATTTTCTTCGTCAGAAATTCGTCAGAGCAAAATATACTCAACATAAACATGCTAAATCTTCACTTAAACCGGAAGAATAACTAGCCGTTGAAATCATGGTGAAATAACTACATATATTGAAATTCTCATTACAATAAAATATTATTTGGATAGCAAAAATATCCTCTTCATGCTACATTATATAAACAAGAACATGTTTTCTTGATATCCAAGAATAGAGTTCTCTCTGTGTAAAATGAATAATGTGATTAACTGATTAACTTCTGATAATCAGCAGGTAGATAGATAATGAGCAAAAATGTGTTAAGAATGCAAATATCTTCTTTAATAGTTTTTGACATCTTTTAGAAATTATTGCAAAAACTGCGTAATAAAAATAACACTTTATGATTTACTTACGTTGGTGTGGTAATCTTATACATGGCAGGAAACAGCAACGCAAAAACTTGAACAAATACATCAACGTAAGAAGACGCAAAAACCTGCTGAATTAATTGAGAAAATTCTGCGTCCTCATCGACGAAAGAATTTCCGTTAAGACCAAAAGCGCAGCTGGCTACCATGTCCGTGGCGTATTTTAAAGATAATGTCTTTGCGTTTAAACCATCTTTGCCAATCGCCTGAGGTTCTTCTCTTAAATACTTGATTAAAGAATCTTTGACTTCGACCATCAACGGAAACATAACTTTTATCTTTAAAGGTGTATATTGTGGCGTCAGTTGTGCTCTAATCTGTTTCCAATGATTTCCTTTTGCGAAGAATGGATTCTTCGAAAGAATCGGGTCTTTTTTCTCGTCAATTTGAAATGCGTTATTAGCATACTTTGGGAAATCCTTTATTAGTATATCCTTTATTAAGTCGATGTCACGTACTAGAAGCACAGGTGTACCATAATTCATAATTCCAACATACTTATAACCTTTATATTTTCTGAAAGAGAAAACACAAAACAGCCGTAAATAGATGTAATTTAGTACTGATTATATACTTTACTTGTAACATTCTTCGAATACATCGATGAGGGACTTCTTGCCCATCATGTTTTCTGCCATATTACCAACGAGAAGTTTGGCAGGTTCGAAAGGTACATCGAGGTCCTTCCAATATTCATTTCTTCTTTTCAGATACCACAGAAACAGCACAAAAATGGTAAACACACCCACTATTATATGCCACATTGTGTTGTCGGTAAACAAATTTTGTCTGTTGATCCACAGATTTGACTGAAGGATATAAATGGGTTTAGGCACAACAGATAAACACTGATAAAATCATTCACGGTCGAGTATGATAAATATAAGTTAATATAATACTTTGATCCTGCAAACGTACACATGACAAACATAATTGTGTTGTAATTTGCCACTTCTATATAATATCATGTATATTTGAGTAAAATATTCTGAATGTTTTCCTCTTAATTCACTTTTATCGAGTATTCAGAAGAAATAATGTTTTTCGGTCCCATAAAATGTTTATTTCTCTAGCACGAAGAATCTCTTTTGAGTAAATGCACTATGTAATGATATGGCTTTGTCATGAAAGTATTGCATTATTTTTTTGATAAGCAATAGACATTGTACTCATATCTGAAAAGATTTAAAGATGACAATCAATATAGTTTTGTACGTAACAATGCTCGTAGCTTAAATAATATTGTTGCTTGTTGCATTGCACGTGAAAATAAAGCAAAATTTAATCACTTGAGATTTACTTTAGTGCAAGTTAACCTTTTATCTGTCCACTTCTTCTGTTTCGTTAATAAAGTTATGTTAATGTTCCTTTCTGGGTGTAGCACCTGAATTATACATATTCTGCTTTAGTATTTATTATATAAAATTTCAAAATTCAATTTGTAACTTCGCCTTTTTGCTTTTGCTAAAAAAACACTAGATATGTAGTAGATATGTTCTCAAAATTATATAAATAGGTATACAATTACGAACCACAACTCCTTACTTATAATAATTAATAATAATTTATTCCAAGAACTTTAATCATATCAGAAAAACAATTTTAGCTTAAATATTGTTATGTAACTTTTTTGTCGATTGTGTATCTCAGCTAATACAAAATAAATATTGTATGTCTGTATTCCACAATAGTGTACACAATTAACAGATGTCTGCCACCATTTATTTTTACGTACGTTATTGATCGTTTTCACATTAGGAGAGATAGTGAAAACATTGTTTTTGTATAGATATCTATTTCGTAACCTTTTAAGCGATGAGTCACACTGCTGCTGAAAACTGGTAAAGCAGGAAAACATATAATAACGAGTTCGTTTAGAGCGGATTTCCTATAACAGATTTCTTCTTAACAGAGTGTGAAAAAAGTCTGGAACGCCGGAAATATCTTCAAAATGAATTATATTATGAATTATATGTCTTTTCATTAGCCTATACTGTTTTACAGTGAATTTTCAGGGCTGAAGAAGGCACAGCATTTTTAAATGGTAATGCTTATTTTAAAATATGGAAGAACACATTTATTTTGGTATTTTACAACAAATTTTGTATTAGGTTTCATAAGAAACATTTTGTGAAAGTGGCAATTATTGATTGATAAATATTTTAGTTGAAAAATTAATTGTAAGCCCTGGTTACTTATTTTACGTGAGTTAGATAAAATTTACTTTCAAAGCATTTAATTATCTAACTTCTTAATAAATAGCCTTCTTAATGTGTCTTTCTTAAATAGATAAGATTGAAATTCGTATGATGTATGGCTACACAGATATGAGAAGCAGAGCTAAAACTAGTCAAGATTCCATTCAAAACTGGGTTTATTCACTTCTGAATGGAACGGTAAACCGATGAAACCGTAGATATTGGGCTCAGAAGGATGCAATGTCTTACACAGTTCCCAAGAAAAGTCAACGTTTAGGCTGGTATCTTTAGAAAAAAAAATTGGGACCGTGATTTTTATGGAAACTTGACTGGCGCTAAATAGTTACGGTTTTTAAAAAATGACCTGACTTGAACGCAAATTAGATTTAACTAACATCAAATAATGAGTACTTGAGAGATTTAACTAACATCAAATAACAGTTTGTCTACAACAAGTCTACAAGTAACTTTCTAACTTCAATATTTGTTAATAAATAATTGCGTTTTGATCAGTTTTTTCTTTTGCAACCTAATAACACATTTGTTCAAACTCAAAAAAATGTGTTCTTCCGTATTATCGAATATATAATGAAGAACTAATGAAGAAACACAAAATTGAAATAGCGGAAATAAAAGATAAGAACACGTTATTCCTTAATGTTTGTGTACCCAAACCTGTTACACCATGTATACCCTATTCTTCGATATGTATATTTTAATATTGTATATATTGCTAGTATATATTGCATATTTTCTGCCAAAAGTGCTCTTACATAACAGCTAAGAGTATATTCTTTCAAATGTACCAAAAGTCTACGACTTTCACATGATAGTCATAAATTATAGCAAAACTTTTGAATCTAGACACGCCGTTCCCGCTTTTGACGGTAGTATAAATGGCGGAGGTGCCGGTTACGACTAAATTATTGCTCATTTCTCAACAAAATTAATATTTTAAATACTGTTATATACCTGTTCGTATTATTAGAAGAGAATCTCTAACCATGGCTCAATGTCCAATTAATTTTTAATTCGATACCGTGAACAAAATCAATATCCCTACGATACTGTTCTTAATTACGAAAAATTATTACAGATTTTTATCTAATCTCCTTTCTCCAGACAAATTATTATTAATTGCTGTATGCGTAGGTGAATTGTTGGAAGGTGGGGTGGTGCCTCCAACGCCCCCATTGATCTACTGCGATCATTAATCAGTGGGGCCAACATGAATGCCCTTCGAACCATTGCCCGATTTTCCCGGATAAAAATACCTATTATTTCTGTCAATTAGATCCGTTCTCATGGTACGAACCGGATGGTCTAATTAATTTACGATATTGACGAATCTTTTTCGTAGAAAAGAATGTCCTTTAACCTTGAACTTTTTAATCTCTATGATTTAACTTCTGTCATCTTCAAACCCGTTTTATATAATTTAGAGTTTAGCAGAGTTTAGCCTCGTAAAAACACACGGCAACGATCAGCAACAATCATAACAATTTTACGTCAACCTGTTGTGTCACCTTAACGTCGTTCCAGACTTTCAACCAATGTACCTGAAAATTATGTTGATTGTGTCCATTCTACACCAAGTTAGAAGCCAGAATGGTACAGGGAACCCTAGTACAGGACCTGTTCCAAAGCCGGACGACTCAGACTATGCAGAAACAACAGCAGCAGCTCCAGAAGTACCTGACAACAGTACTGAAGAGCTTGTATACATTCCTCCCATACCAAGAGCGATAGCAGCTAGAGAAGACAACGCAGGAGGTTTTAACTGTCACGCAGATTGGTACCCTTATTTGGTATTGCTAAAAATTAGTCAAGTTTAATATACATATTTATAAATGGACTTTTTTTTGTATAGGTTTATATACAAAGGATAGCCTCTGGATATTGTGCTGGAACACTCTTAGGACCAACCTTAGTCTTAACAGCAGGACATTGTTGTTATGGTCATACAATAACAGGGGTGTATGCTGGATATTTTCACGATAGGAATACCTGGGATCAATTCATCGCTCCAGAGAAGGCAGTAGTCCATGGGCAATTTGATAATGATACGTTTCAGTATGATGCATGTGTTATAAAGGTAGATAGAAACGTATTTTACATTTGCAGTGGTTATTGCAACAAACAGTTACATCCCGGGAACAGCGATTTTGATGTTTTTTTTTTTGTTGATATGTTTTGTATTTAGTTTAATTGCAATACTAATATCGCGTTTTGCTTCACCAAAATACTTAAAATTTCAGTTGTCAGAGGGTTTCGAAATTAGCAAGATTGTAAAGTTTATATCGCTGGCGTCGATGTGGCAGAAAGACGCAAAGGTCTTCACAGTTGGTTATGCCACTAATCACTCGTCGCACAACAAGAACTTCTTGGAATTGGCTGCGATGCCGTGCATAGAAAATAAGATATTGTCTGAGGAAAGATGCAAGCAGAAGATGACAAGTAATGGACTAGATGTTAACCATTACGACCCAGAAACAATGATATGCACTGAACCCTCGTACAAAAGAACTGGAAATAAAATAGAGGTATTTGTATTGATATTGTAACTAAAAGAAAACAAATTATACTATGACTGTATATAATCTCTATATTTACAAGAATATATTTCTTTGTAGGTTGATGCTGGTGGTCCAACAATTATGGCAAATAAGCAAATTGGTATTAGCAGTTTTGTGCTGAACACGAAAAAAGGAAATGGACTTTCGTATCATGCAAAAGTCGATGCTGTTTTCGATTTTGTTACAGCGTATATGAGAAGTGCTGCGCATATAAATACATGCTCTATCGTTATATTATTGTTTCCACTTCTCAGATTTTTAGCATACATATTTTAGATTAAATATCTTCATTATACAATATATTTAAATAAAGTTATAAAATAGACGAAAAGCGATTTTTAATAACATCAATACCGTTTAATTGACAGTAAGAGTGACAGTTTTTCAAATTTTAACCTAAATATATGAACAATGTTTCAGCCATATTTAAACGGAGATGAAATTAAACCAAGTTATGAAGGTTCTGGTATTAACAATAATGATTTCGTCATCAATAACATCCAAGAACATCATTGATGATATACCCACTGTAGAAATTGAGAAAGCCTGTAGCCAAAATGACATCAACACAATTGTAAGATAAACAAATTTATTAAAACTGTGTTTGTAAACCACAGCATTTCAGGCGTTATTAATTACTTCAAACGTGAAAGACGTTTTGTTCAGTTGCTCGGGTTTTGTAGCATCAAAAAATACGGTATTGACAACAGGTTTGTGTTGCCATAAAATGGACAATATTGTTGCATTTGCTGGATACAACGAATTGCTAAAAACTTGGGATAATGTGAGATCTGTGAAAAGCACAAATGTTGTAAAAAAGCAAGGCACATACCACCCCTTTAGTGGATTGTGCGTTGTAAAGGTATATTTTTGTTTTTCTTTAGTAACAATGATCATTAGGTAAACATTTTGTAACAATAATAAACATATTCAAAAATATTCTCTTCCAAGACACATTAGATGGAAGAAAACTGCAAATGAGACTGTTAAAAACTTTCATCCACAACGTTTCATTTCAGTTAAGTGAGAATGTAAACTTTGAAGTGAACATTACTAACTACGCTCTTACAACACGCATAGACCTAATGGAAACTGGCGATACACTGCAGGTAACTGCTTTTGGGAGACATTCTTCTATCAGTGAAAAAACTAGATACAAACTAGCCTGTAGAAATGTGAAATTAATCGACCAACAGATATGCAAGGATATGATTTTGGTGAATCCTGACCAAGGGTTTGAGATGAAAGATTTCTTTTGTACAGAAAATTTCTCGATGGGAGATGAGTTTTGTTGGGTAAACATTTTTAACCGTTTATTACGTTCATAAAAAATGTTTGAAATGTTTTAGGGACAAACTGGATCCCCAGCGAAATTCAACGATGAAGAGGTGGGCTTGGCTGCATGGCTCGCCAATAATTGCTCAAACGTGAAGGTCCGGTTTTTCCACAAATTCGACAAATACGCCAAATTTATTGATATGCAAATTCGCAGTGGATGTAATGCGCTTCAGTACTCGAAAATGTTTATTATTGCGTCAATTGTAATTTACATTTAGAGTAAATCAATAAAAAGTACATATATTAATGTGGTGCTTTAAATATTGAATAGATTTAATTACTACTGAATTTTTGTGGTCCTGATTTATTTATAGTTTAAAACTCTAGCAACATCTATTGAACAACAACTGAAGCTTCCTTCAGTTCTAGGAGAATACGCTAGCGACCTCTGACGGACTCTAAAACAAACATTGACACATAACTGACATAACCCTCAATTTTGATTTATGGTTATGGTTATGAGGAAATAACGATCAACTTTTGTTGTTGTGTTACCCGTAAAAGAAATTCCTCCTGCCACAATAATTCTTGACGGAATAGTCATAAATATAATGGATTACGATAACGAAAGTAACAACCAATTATTAAGTAAACTAGAAATTGAGGCAACATCCGAGACAACAGCACCTAACATCCCTGAAAAATCGAGAAAGAGTTATGAACAATCCTACAATCACTTCATGGAGTGGAGGAGCAAGAAGCAAATCAATTCCTTCTCGGAGCAGGTTCTTATGGACTATTTTGTGCACTTATCGAGCAAATTTAAATGCACTACAATGTGGACTTATTTCTCCATGTTACGCAGTACATTGCATATCCATCACAATATCAAGCTCGAACAATACCACAAGTTACGTTTGTTTCTAAAACGAACCGGAGAAAATTATCAACCTAAAAAGTCAAAAACGCTCACGCCTGAAGAAATTAATAAATTCATAACCGAAGCACCTGATGAGATATATCTTGTAACAAAGGTAAGAAAATTTGTAATTTTAACTACCTAAATAACTGATGATTTGGATTATAATAAGGTTAACGTAATAAATAGCTAATTATTTTAAAAAATCCTTGGATTTATTATTCAGACTACCTGCTATTTTATTGTATCTGTTTTATGTGAATTAAATTCTTTATAATTCATGCTTGTCAAATAATGTAGTTTTATTTTAGGTATCTTTAATAATGGGAATCATGGGTAGTTGTCGAAAGTCTGAACTGTACGCAATGAGAATTGAAGACGTACAAGATCTAAACACAGCTTTTTTTGTAACAGTACCAAATCCAAACTCAAAAGTTACCAGAAGATTCACTATAACAGATAATTTCTACAGCATTTGCAAAAAGTACGTTGATCTTCGTGTTCCAAATGCGAATTTTTTCTTTCTAAACTACCAAAATGGGAAGTGCACTATTCAGCGAATGGGTTTAAATAAATTTGGTCGAATGGGTAAAGACGTTGCTCGATATTTGAAGCTTCCAAATCCGGGATTGTATACGGGACATTGTTTTCGAAGATCTTCAGCAAACTTACTGGTTGATAAAGGGGGTGATATTACTGATTTGAAGCGTCTTGGGGGATGGAAAAAACCTTCTGAGCTTACGGAACGATATATAGATGAAGCTATAAATAAACTACAAAATATTGCCCAAAATTCTGTTCAACAAGCTAATCCAACTGCACCATGTACATCCAGCATAAACCAAAGTGTCCCTGATGCAAGAAACGGTTGTAATCCTGTAAATATTTTACTTGGGTTTTAATACAATGTTAACCTTGGTTTAAATTTCTTGTAGGTTCCTAATTTTGGGCTTCAAGAACAGTCTAATTTGGTGTCACATGATGAACAGGTAATGAACTTAAATTTTAATACAGAATTGTAGAATTTTTATTTAGGTCTCAACTTCGACAACACCAATTGACCATTTTGATGAAATTCGTGTAAAACAATCAATATCTGATGAGGAAACGAGTTTTCTTGATAATGAGGACAATTCCATGCCTGTAAAACCAATGTATGTGGATGTTAAACAACGAAATAATGTAGGTCGTGTTTTGTTACAAAATTTGATTATCAAATTATATTGAAGAATGGTTTTTAGGCTAATGTTGCTGATAAACTTTGTCCTGAAATCATAGATGTTAATAACCAAAAAGAAATAATTAGTCACCAGTTGAAGATTATGGATGAGGAAAGTAAGAAGAGAATAGATCTAATGAGAAAGGAATCTGAAGTAAAAATAAAATGCTTAGAAAGAGAACACGAAGCAAACATGGATTGTATTAGACTGAAAAAGGAGATATTGCATAAAGAGATTGAGCTGCTCAACATTAAAATAAATAAAGAGAAATCGTGATTTTGATTTGTAAACTATGATCCATTTATAGTATTATTATTTATAAGAGAGTTTCCTGTTGGATCTTTCTGTGTTTCAGTGCAATTATAACAATACAAACTAACTAGTTAATTAGACAAATTAATTAGACTAATATTTATTATTAAATCAAAAATCACAAAATAAAAATGTACACAAAACATTGTATTTAATTTAATTAAAAATTGTTATTTATTGAATTCCTTATTGGTCTTTTCTGATTGTTGCTATAAATTTCTTCCTACCAGAGTAAAAAATCTGTGATAGCCCACCATACTGCAATACTTCAATTTTGTGAAGCCACAGGCACTCTGAATTTCAACCTAATGTCAGTCATTAAGACTGTGGATCAGACAGCCTCTATAAAGGTTTATAGCGCCCAAACCGTTCATCCAACTGATCTGAAAATTGGCATACTCTTTTGAATAAGTGGCAACTGCTCCTTGGGTGTCTGTCTTGTCTGTGGGCGCCATCTAGTATTCATGCAACGCACTATGTAGTAAACATTTGAACATAACCTCTCAATTATGATTTGTTGTCAAAATATAACAACAAGACACTAAAGTTTGGATAAAAAGGTCTTCTTCATCCGAAAATCCATATAAAAAAAGTGTAATGGACAGCGATAACGAGCAAAACAGCACATTATTAACTACACTGGAGATAGGAGTGGAGTCATCATCCTCAACTAACATACCAGAAAAATCAAGAAGGAGTTACGAAATAACATACAATCAATTTATGGATTGGAGAATCAGCAATCAAATCAACTCCATATCCGAGCAGGTTCTTATGACATACTTTGCATTTTTATCAAGCAAATATAAATCTTCAACGCTCTATTCAATTTATTCGATGTTACGCAGCACTCTTAACATTCATCATAACATCAAGATCGAAGAATACCACAAATTACGTTCATTTCTGAAACAAACCGGAAAAAATTATCAACCGCAAAAGGCAAAGACCCTTACACCAGAGGAAATAAATACATTTATTACACAGGCCCCTGATGAAGTATATCTTGTAACAAAGGTAAGAAATTTTGTAATTTGTCTGTTGTTGAATAATATATGTTTTTAGTTATTCCAATATAATTATTATAGGTTGCTTTGATAATGGGAATTATGGGAGCTTGTCGTGCCACCGAATTGTATGCAATGCAAATTCAAGATTTAAAAGACTTAAATACAGCCTTTTTTGTAACAGTACCCAATTCGAATTCAAAAGTGAGCAGAAGATTTACGATAACGGATAGTTTCTACAATATATGTAAAAAATATGTCAACCTACGAGTTCCTAATATCAGCCCATTCTTCTTAAACTACCATAAGGGAAAATGCAGTATCCAAAGAATGGGAATAAATAATATCGGTCGAATGGGAAAAGAAGTTGCAAGGTATTTAAAGTTACCAAATCCGGGATTATATACGGGTCGTTGTTTTCGGAGCTCTTCAGCAAACTTATTGGTGGATGGAGGGGGTGATATTACTGATTTAAAGCGCCTTGGAGGATGGAAGAAACCGTCTGATATCACTGATAGTTTTATCATAGATGAGGCTTTAAATAAACTGCACGATATCGCACAAAATTCTGTTCAACAAATGAATCCATCTTCTGCAAACCAATGGGTTTCTCTTACAAGAAATAATCTTGTAAATATTTCACATACTTTCTAAATTTTTCTTGCAAAAGTATATGAAGTATAGGTATTCTACATATTTTCTTCAACATTATAGATTCCAAATTATGGGCTTCAAGAGCACACTGATTTGGGGTCACAGGAACAGGTAATAGACATTAAAATTCCAATATGGAATGATAAAATTTTTGTTTTGAGGAGATACACATAAAACATTCATTATCTGATGAAGAAACGATTCTTGATATCGAAGATCTAGAAATGGATAATACTATGCCTGTAAAACCCATGTATGTGGATATACATGAACCAAAGAATGTATGATGATGATACCATCAATTTTTGTTTCTTATATTAGAGATTCTTTTTAGGCAGAACCCATGAGTACTAATGATGATGATATACTCTGTACAAATAACATAGATGTTAATAATAAAAAAGAGATCATTTATCAACAAATAAAAATTATAGATGAGGAAAGCAAGAGAAAGATAGAACTGATGGAGAAAGAAACCGAAGCAAAAATAAAATGTATCCAGAGAGAACATGAAGCAAAAATAAAATGCATTGAAAGCGAACATGAAACAAACTTGGATTATATAAAGCTGAAAAAAGAGATACTCCACAAGGAAATTGAGCTATTGAATGTTAAAATAAATAAAGAGAAGTCATAATAGTAGTATTTTCTTGTTACCTATTTATTAAACCTTCACTTGCTGTAACTATGCTAGTACACAAGAAACCTTTGTGTAACTACTTTATTTCTGATTAAATAGTTCTATTATTTATTGGGATTTATTTATTTATTTTGTTCTTTTCTGCATTGTATTGGAAACAACTGAAATAATATGCACAAATAATAAGGTATGACCGTAAGAGAAAATAATATCCAAAGAATTTTACAAGCGACATCTAGCGCGCTACATGATAAATATTGGCACATAACCTCTCACTTTGTTGCCCTATAATAATTATAACCAAGTATGTATGTATATAATTTAAATAAAAATACATATAATGGATAGTGATAACGAACATCCTGAAGAAACTTCACCAAGCATACCGGAAAAGTCCAGGAAGAATTACGAAATAACATATAATCAATTTATGGAGTGGAGGTGCAAGAAGCAAATTAATTCTATATCGGAGCAGGTTCTCCTGTCATATTTTGCTTATTTATCGAGCAAATATAAATCTTCAACTCTATGGACGTATTACTCAATGTTGCGGAGCACTCTCAGCTTACACCATAATATCAAGATTGAACAGTACCACAAGTTACGTTCATTTTTAAAACGAACCAGTGAAAATTATCAACCGAAAAAGGCAAAGACGCTTACGCCGGAGGAAATAAATAAATTTATAACCGAGGCTCCTGACGAGGTTTATCTTGTGACAAAGGTAAGAAATTGCATAATTTTTATCTATTTGAATAATTGAAATTCTGAGTCCCTCATATAATTTCATAAGAATTATCACAATATTAAAAAATAAAAAAAAGTCATTTGAAGACATCAATGTGTTCCTTACTAAAGTCTTTGGATGATTTATCTTGGTATGTATCATTAAATATCTATTACCAAGAGCTGTTGATACCTAATCAGTAAGGTTTAGATAAATTGGGACAAAATCCCAGAATTTGAAGTCAAAACATGTATAAATGTTTCAAAGCAAGGAGAGCACAGTTGTGTATGCAACCGAATATACGCGGGTCAGTTATAAACCATTCACTGGGTATAATTGGTTGCATATGTCACTGTGCTCTACTTAGTTTAAAACTACTCTAAAAAGACACATATTGGTGCAGCTGATGTTGTACTCAATGGAAGTGTTTGTGAGGAAAACTGCAGGTTTTCTCTGTAGTGTGGTGTGTTTTGACTTCCTCAAGGTGTTAGTGTTGAGACAACTGCATCTATGAGGTAAAACTGTAAAGTGTTATTATGTCCTGCTTTATATACTTAAAAAAAGACATTTTCTTTGTTTTGAGCAAACTGTGTCCGATCTAATCGCGCTATTTGGATGATTCGAACGGTAGCGGATGAGAAATTATCCCAGGAATCCATTTCTGAAGATCTCGTTGCTTTAAGATCGTTCGCGAGTAAAACGCAAAAAAATGCAAACATCTTTTTTTGCATTTTTTCGAAAACCAATACCATTTTTGAAATCAGCACAGCTCAATCCACCTTGAGTAGGGGTGTGCAATCATATCAGTCGAGTAATCAACAGGTAGTCTCACAAACGTTCACCAAACTGCTGTTTTCAACTGTTTGCAACTGCTTGTTAATTCTGGCTTATATTATTAGGAATAGACAGTGCATTTTTTTGTCATGAAACTCAATGGAACTGTGTTCCCCAACCTTTCTTCAATATATTTTAAAATTTTTGCAATTATTGAAAATTTGATGTTGGTCCATGTAAATTGCTATGCTAACTGAGCATTGAAGGTTTGGCAACAAAATTTGAAGACGGTCCTACTTGTGTGCCGCATCTTGTACATATATGCATATATGATCGCAAGCGTTCCACCACCTTTTTTTAAACACTGGGAATAGGACTGTAAATGACTCACCGATAGCTGATCTTGTAGATTGGTCCTCGTTTATCTTCGCCAAATCGATCTTCAAACTCCTTCTGCAGGGGGAATAGCTAAACCGACGATAAATCCGTGTCCGAGGAATTTTGTAATCAGTAATCACAATATTCACGTCCAATATACACTTCACTTATGGGCGACACAGTCATAAAGTCAATCAATCGGTTTGTGGATGCACATGCACTCGCTAAACACTTTACCACGATAATAATGTATACCCGCACTTCTGCATTGATCAAGCCGGTCCAAGTTGTGGGGACCAATACAAGAAAAACCAGAACTAGTTTAGAAGAAAAACCATTGAATAAAAAATTACATGGTCGAGCAAAATATAGAGAACAAGGTAATGCGTTCACTTCAACGCAAATATTTGGGTTGTATAGGTATTTGCAGGATAATCCAACACAGGCCGCATTTTACTAGAGAATTAGCAATGTATTTGTGATTTTGTCACGATTTGCTGGCATCTTTCTCTCAATAGCTAACGCGTTTTTGCAAACACATTATGCACCTTTTCCTGCAGAAAATCAGTACTTAGTAATACGACTACAAATTCACTCATTTCAAAACCGGTCCAATAAATATTCGATAACTTGAGAATTGCTTAAAATATTGATTATATTTTAGGTTGCTGTGGTAATGGGAATAATGGGAGCTTGTCGTGCCACCGAATTATACGCTATGCAAATCGAAGATGTGCAAGATTTTAACACAGCTTTCTTTGTAAAAGTACCCAATCCCAATTCAAAAGTAGTCAGAAGGTTTACGATAACAGATAATTTCTACAATATCTGTAAGAAGTACATCAGTCTCCGCGTTCCTAATGTCAACACGTTCTTTTTAAACTACCATAACGGAAAATGCAGTATACAGAGAATGGGTATAAATAAATTCGGTCAAATGGGAAAGGAAGTAGCAAAATACTTGAAGCTACCGAATCCGGGGTTGTATACGGGTCATTGTTTTCGGAGATCTTCAGCAAACTTGTTGGTGGATGGAGGTGGGGATATCACCGACTTACAACACCTTGGTGGATGGAGAAAACCCTCGGATGTTGCCGAAATATTAATAAATGATAGTCTAAATAAAATGCAAAAGATAGCTCCTAGAGTTGTTCAAGAAACCAAATCACATGCAGAAGAATTTGGTGAAGATTTAAAGAGATTGCAAACGATAAAGCCCAAACCTGTTGAACAGACCAATTCATCTACAGAAGACTTAATAAATGAGACTTTAAATAATCTGCAGTCGATAGCATCAAAACCCATTGGGTCAATGTGTTTAGAAAATGGATTTAATACTGTAAATATATTATTGAATAATGCAAATGAAAGTATTTGCATAGTACAATGTCTATCTACATTGTAGGTTCCAAATTATGGACTTCGAGAGAATTCTGATTTAGTACCACATAACCATGAGGTGACAAATAGTTAAATTGCAATACAGAATTAATACATAATACAACAACATAATACAAGTTTTATTTAGTTATCAAGATCAACAACTCCAATATCTTCAGATCCATTTGAGGACATTCACATAAAACAATCAATATCTGATGAAGATAGTTCTTCCCTTGATAATGGTGACTTGGAAATTGATACTTCCATGCCTGTGGAGCCGATGTATGTTGCTGTAGACAAGTCAAATAGGGTGGAAAATAATTGTGGTAGATTTCGTACCAACGAAGTGGATGTTGCTAATGACCAGAACGAAGTGGTTTACCAGCAATTGAGGATAATGGATGAGGAGAGTATCAAGAAAATGGAACTAATGGAAAAAGAGATGGACGCAAAAATAAAATTCATGGAAAGAGAGCATGAAGCAAACATGGATTGTATACAGTTGAGGAAGGAGATACTGCAAAAAGAAATTGAGCTGCTCAACATTAAAATAAATAAGGAGAAATCATGATAATATGTATTTTTTAATTTGTGATTCATTAAATAGTAGATAGTTTTATTTATAATATTATTCTTGTTTGATTTTAAGTTTTTCTACAAAAGCAGCTCTAGGCAAAGACGGATATAATCCAGGCATGGTTCAATCAGGGTTTTTTATTTTCCGACCAGTCCCTAGAAGTATTAGAAAGTATTGTAATCGACAGAAAAAAAATCGAGATTTTCGTGGAAATACGCGTTTTGAGGTCTTCTGAATCCATTGCAATGATTTTTGCAAACAATCTTTGGTGACAATCTGATAACCGAAAGTGGCAATTGTTATATACGTACATTTTCTTAGGGATTCATCCGATTTTGACCAAACTGACACCACCTCATCCTGCAGTAATTTTAAATATATATACAAATTCAGAAAGTTAGTGGGGGCCACACCAGATATTTTCAATATATTTTAAACGTTTTAAGAGAATTTTCAAAAATTTGATGTTGGTCCGCCTGAATATTGAGAATAAAGTTTGTCAACAAAATTATTAAGATGGTCCTGGTTCTGCTTGTGTTGCCAAATCTAGTGTATGATCACATGTGTTCCACCATCGTTCCCCCACCTTTCCTTCCCAAAAAAAAGAACACTACATAGATACATATCGAAGTAAATATGACGCAGCAAATATCAGAATGACATTCCTTCAATATTTGTGTCATAGCTGATTGTAAAAGCTTGATGTTTATGAACTTATGTCAATTCATATTTGATTTAGTTTTCATGTTCAGTATTTTTTTAATGCATTTGTAGGAAAAGTATTGCATGACACTTGTGCAAAGTTATTTTTTATTGTATCAAAAAATATTTTATAACTGATCAAAGATGATCAGAAAAGACAGTCTGAACCAAAAAGTTCAGCAAATTTATTGATAGGGAATTTAGTTACTTACCGTACTTATTATTTCTTTATGGTAATACTATTACAAAATCAGTTCTAACAACAATTTATTTCTAATCACATTTATGTGTAATTATATACATATTTTCATTTCATTTCCTACTTATCCAAATACCAATTAGTATCAAACCTTAAGTTACCCACGACGACCACCACAGTAGAATAAAATCCGCTTTGTAGGCATGCATACATCGATCGTAACAAATCATTATTAGAAATAATAACGGTACTTAAAATAATACATAAAAAAAATCAGACTGTTTATGAAAAGAACACAGTTACTCCACATTTATATCACCCTACGATGACGGTAACTTGTTCGGAGGGAAAGGGGGAAATTACATAAAATAACAAAAAAAACTGAAAAACATGAGACAACATAATAATTAATGGATCCCTATAACTGGTTTTATTAACATAATTTACAAATTGGTTTAGGGGGAGCCGTCAGACCCCTTCACTTAGCGATTGCGTTTTTTTTCCAAATTTCATCAAATTAAGTCATCAATATAATATATCTTACACATCTCACACGTTAAATAGCAAATTAATCAAATCAATCAATGAGTTATATATATATAAATTCACGTATTTCACAGATACATGAGGCCGCTGGCGGCAGCATGCGCCATCAGCGTGTTTGCAGCCTGCTGCGTCTCCAACAGTATTCTAGTCTCTTCCATCCATTGTCTAGCCACTGATCGGGGCGCCCCCTTAAGTAAATTCATGTATCGAAGTGTTTGTGCAAAGTCACCTCTATCCAACCAATACCTACAAACAACAAATCAGGGTTGTTATGTTTTAAAACATTTGTTTTAAAACATTCTTTTAAAAATGTTTTAAAACAAAGTTTTTAAAACATGTTTTTTTCTACTGTTTATTTCCAAACTACATTCAATAGAATCATTTAGAGACTACTTACTTTAAGTGTTTTGCATGTTGACCAGGGTTGTTTAAAAATAACAGTAAAAACCTTTTAAAATAAATAATAGTAAATAATTGTTTTGTATTAAATCCAACTAACTACCCGTGAGATACTCCCCTAACCGTCAGGGAATCCCATTACAATGCCAAATGGAACAGAGAACCTACTATCAACTCAAGAGAGCCAACATTTATAATAGGATAGATTTTATATTATTCTTAAATCTCCATGAGCATCCCTTTATATTCGAAAACCATAATTTATTTTTTTCTGACGCTTTGCCATGATTTAAAACATGTTTTTTTTTTGGAGATGTTTTAAAACATTGTTTCATGTTTTAAAACAAATTTTAACAAAAAAAAACTGTTATTTTTGTTTTAAATAAAAAAAAACGTTTTTTATAACAACCCTGCAACAAATACGTTATTTAACATCGCCCGCGCCTGTGGAAAGTCTTATGATGTTTAAAGCATATAAAGAACAAACCTTGCCCGCTGTAAGATTTCATTAGTGCTAAGATTTCCAAAGTCGGTCATCTCATCGTTCAGCTCAGACTGTGGAATGGGATTAGCCGCCTTCAGGAGTAGCAACGACTGTAGATAGGACAGCAAGTACATGTGCAGACCGGTGCCGCTCTCAGGGACCAATGCCATCTTCCGTGCCGTCTTCTCGACCTTAAGGAACCGTTCCCTTAGGGCGTCCTCGGGATAGACGCCTCTGTTCTTTGCGACATCAGGAATACCCTTAATTACTACCCTGACTAATTCATCATTATCCGCTGTAAAAATCAGAAGAACATTTGTTGAAGATACATAACCTTATTTAGAGAGGGCTTGGTACGCTTACCCGCTGCTTTTTCGACGGCAGAAATCTCGGGATCCAAAGGTCTCAGCTGCTCCGACCACGGTAGACCTGGACATCCAACTTTAACGGATTTGAATAACGCCTGGCAGGCGCTCCACAGTACCTGTGCCTGGTGTGCCGACTTGTCAGCTTCCGCTCGTGCTAAAGACAAACGATATCCGTAAAAAAGATGATAATTATGTATTTCTACTTCTGCATTGTCACCCAGTTTGTGGCACAACTATGCACAATAAAAACCGTAATTTTCTATTATTTTGTTGTTTATCAGTTATATTTTCATTAATCTTTCACATTACACGAAAATTTCGTTATATTACGCTTAATGTAAGTTTTGTTATAAATGTTTCAAACCAAGGAGAGCACAGTTGTGTATGCAACCAAATACACGCGGGTTATAAACCAAACACTGAGCATAATTGGTTGCATATTTCACTGTGCTCTACTGAGTTTAAAACTACTCTACCCTTTAATGAACATATTTGATGTTTTACGAGTTTTAAAATAAATAAGAACAAATTAAAACTCATTCTTTGTAGTAATAAAAAAATAATTAAATTAATAAAAATTTAAGATTAAACAAGGATGAGCGTCCTAGACACAAAATTAGAAGCAACTAAATCTACCTTGTTCTATCCAGCAGCACAATAGAAAATATATTCATCACTGTTTTGCAAATAACCAAAATTTACATTACATGTTTAGGTTACAACCCATCTATACCTTCACTGATAAGACTACTCCTCCGCTGCTCGTGTGGGTCACAAACCATGATTTTGAGCACATTTCCAAATATTATATCCATACAAACCAACACAAAATATAAAAAAACTATACTACAAATTGACACTTAACTTAATTATAACCTCAATTATGTGACATCCATGTGACATCTAAAGAACAGTCTACTATGATATCTAATGACACTGAGTGAATATTATATTTTATTTTTTTTTTTAGATAAAATTCTTACACTATAACGTAAAAATTTCAATTCAATTATAATAAATTCAAAACTCCTGTTATGGACTTATGTCTTTGGGAAAATAAATAAATAAATAAATAAATAAATAAATAAATAAATTCTAACCTTTTAATGCGCCGTCCAAACCGCGCAGTCTGCCAATCATGCTGGCGACCTGCATCTTGAATTTGCACCGTTCCTCTGTAAGTTGTTCGTCAAATGTTCGCGTCAGCTGCCGTTCGACTTCTGCCTCGCGAGTTTTGACCGCATCGCTCAGATGGTCAGCGAAAGCCTCAGACTGCATCTTTAACTGCTGCCGTAACTCTTTCTCGTTTTCTTCCCTCAATTTCAGACACTGAAAAGCAGAAAAAAGGAAATTGATATCTCAAGAATTTACCAATTTCATGATTCTTTACCTTCTTTTGGAATTCTTCTTCTAACTTCCTCCGTTCCTTCTCAATCTCGGCACAGATCTGTTCGGTGGTGAGCACATCGAGGCCCCCCTTCTTGGCAGCCTCGACGGCCTTCGTCAGTCGTTCGTCGCTGATCGTCTCCAGCCTGTGCAGCTCCTTCTGGTAGAAGAGCACCTTGGACATAGCCTGGAGTACAAACAGGTCGAGGTCGCCCTCCGATATATTCCACTTCTTGTCCTCGATCTTCATGTTCGGGAAGAGGATCTCCAGCTCGTCGCCGAAAGCCTTCCTCGCCTCGTACACCTTCTGCCAGTACTTGTCGGTGATTGTTGCCAGCTTCATCTCCTTCTCCAGTTCTTTACGCGCCTCGGCAATATCTTTGGTGACCTTTTGGAGGTTCCTCTCGGCCTGATCCTTGACCTCCTGTGGAATACCTAAAGAGATACAGAGAGAAAGATAACTATCTATGGAGTAGAAATATATGCAGCTGCAAAATACAATGTTGGTAGACCCATCAAGACAGAAAACTAAAAGGAAAAATGGAAGAAAAGGAACAGGAAAAGTCACAGGAATAGGAAAGGGAACAGGAAACGAAACAGGAAACGGAACAGGAAAGGGAACAGGAAAGGGAACAGGAAAGGGAACGGGAAAAGGAACGGGAAGAGGAACGGAAAAAGAAACAGGAACGGAAAAAGCACCAGGAACAGGAAAAGCACCAGAAACAGGAAAAGGAACAGGAAAAGGAACAGGAAAAGGAACAGGAAAAGGATCAGGAAAAGGGACAGGAAAAGGAACAGGAAAAGGAACAGGAAAAGGAACAGGAAAAGGAACAGGAAAAGGAACAGAAAAAGGAACAGGAAAAGGAACAGGAAAAGGAACAGGAAAAGGAACAGGAAAAGGAACAGGAAAAGTCACAGGAATAGGAAAGGGAACAGGAACGAAACAGGAAACGGAACAGGAAAGGGAACGGGAAAAGGAACGGGAAGAGGAACGGAAAAAGAAACAGGAACGGAAAAAGCACCAGGAACGAACAGGAAAAGGAACAGGAAAAGGAACAGGAAAAGGAACAGGAAAAGGAACAGGAAAAGGAACAGGAAAAGGAACAGGAAAAGGAACAGGAAAAGGAACAGGAAAAGGAACAGGAAAAGGAACAGGAAAAGGAATAGGAAAAGGAACAGGAAAAGGAACAGGAAAAGGAACAGGAAAAGGAACAGGAAAAGGAACAGGAAAAGGAACAGGAAAAGGAACAGGAAAAGGAACAGGAAAAGGAACGGGAAAAGGAACGGGAAAAGGAACGGGAACAGGAAAAGGAACAGGAAAAGGAACAGGAAAAGGAACAGGAAAAGGAACAGGAAAAGGAACAGGAAAAGGAACAGGAAAAGGAACAGGAAAAGGAACAGGAAAAGGAACAGGAAAAGGAACAGGAAAAGGAACAGGAAAAGGAACAGGAAAAGGAACAGGAAAAGGAACAGGAAAAGGAACAGGAAAAGGAACAGGAAAAGGAACAGGAAAAGGAACAGGAAAAGGAACAGGAAAAGAAACAGGAAAAGGAACAGGAAAAGGAACAGGAAAAGGAACAGGAAAAGGAACAGGAAAAGGAACACGAAAAGGAACAGGAAAAGGAACAGGAAAAGGAACAGGAAAAGGAACAGGAACAGGAAAAGGAACATTTTATGCAAATGTAGTTAACCAGTTTTGCAGGAACATTATGAACATTATTATAAGTAACGTAAAATGTCCAACAGCAGATTTTAGGATACATTCATTCTCACTAATAATAGTTTTACATACCGCTGTCACTCTTTCTGAGGATGTCGCGAAGCTTCTTGAGGTTCTCGGTGGCGACGGCCGCCTGTTTATCGGCGTTGGTGATTGCCTCCTCCTTGGCCTTCGATTTCTGCTTTAAAGAATTCCAAATGTTGGGATCGACGCGGTCCACAGACGACTCGACAATTGTCTCGACGTCCTGCATGTAATTTTTTAAAGCATACACCGCCGAGTTATACGCAGACACGGCCTCCGACGCCGCGATATTTATCGTCATCTCGATATCCACCAGGTTCCTCGGGTGATCGAAGGGCAGGGGGATGTCCGTTGGTTTTGGATCAACTGCCATCATAATTACAAAAATAAACAGTGAAAAAAAATTGACCAAAAAAAAATCGAGTCAAGTTAAGGTGTTCATTAAAATAAGATTCAAGCAAGCCATGATACAAGAAAAAGTTGGTAGGTCCGCATTTTGACATTTGACAGATGTCAAACTTACTCTTTTGAGGTTAGAGTTATTCCAACCTTGAATTACTCTTGTTTTTAATGAGCACATTTTAAAGTTGTGATATGAATATTGTTCTCAAACCTATCTCAACTGTTGGTTCCGGTAGTTTTTTGTCCTTAGACTCCAGCCGAATTTCGTCGTACTTTACATCTGGGTCTTTGGCATCTTTTGCTATGCTGGGAAACAGTGGGCTAGGCGCTATGTGAGAGATCGTTAAATTGTTAGTGATGCAACACACACACACACACACAAAATGTTCTATTATTTATTACACCAAATTTGAATTGCATAATATGTGGTTCCTTTTTTTACGTTTTTTTTTTATGTTTCTGACTATAATGTACAATAAAACATCATAATGGTCGCGTTCAGCAACCTCAAGAGCTGTCAAGAATTGCAAACAGCGGTTTGGTGAAGGTTTGTGATATATTTATTGACATGGCTGCATATGTTTACTGATAAATATGCCTAGCATTCAACAAAACAATTTTGACAGGAATTTAAACACATTTTGCTGATTACACAACCGTTGAATTTTCTGAACGCGACCAATAATCCAGGCATCTTAATCCAAATGAAGTCCTAACTAATTGAAAGTTTTCACCCCACATATTATGTCAATCAACATAGAAAAAAAAATCCAAAGCAAAAAAAAGCATGCTACTTACGTTGGTAATCCTTGGGCACCTCCGTGATGGCCTTCTTCATCTTCTTGGTTCCGCCCTCCGAGACGTATTGCGCGCCGCTCTCGGCGCTGCCCCTCAGATCGTCGTAAGCGTCCCTGAGGCTCTCAAAGTAGGACTTCTCCTCTTGGAAGACGAACTTGATGACACCGTCGGTGAAGGGGACGTACTCGGTGAGGTAGCAACGGAAGTCCGGGTCGTACTTGGCGTAGCAGATGATGCCAGCGCCGACGAGTGCCAGCGCGCCGATGGTTAACCCGGTGCCGGTGTTCGGCTTCTTGGGTGGCGGTGGCGGGCAGAGTTCACTCTTCTGCTGCTCCCTGCTGTAGTAACGCATGGTCTTGTATAACCGCGATGTGCCTCCATTGCACCTCTGAGACATTACAGGAAAATTACAATTATTGAATAATTATGTACATGTACCAACGAAGGCATTGTCAAAAATACAAATTTTTTACTCAAAGAATCCTCTTTAACAGCTATTTAAGTAAAAGCTCATACTTATAGTAAAAGTAAACACTCTTTTTAATCATACCACCCAATAACTGCAGACATCAATCTCAGTCTTGTTATTGTTGAAAAATATTATGAGTTCATATTTTTTTCTGTATTTGAAAAAATTAAATAAATACATATTTAAAGATTCTGACTTAGGGCTGGTTTATTCACCTATACGCAAAGTTCTGTATAACTATGTGTCAGATAGGTTGATTTTGTTGCCCCATTTTTTGCCATTAAAACAGAAATATGTTAGTGGCAGTATGTAGAAGGTGAATAAAAGAGTCAAGTGACAAGTTCTGTACACCATGATTAATAATCTATTACTTGAATGAGTTGTAACCCGGGTTGTTATAAAAAACGTTTTTTTTTTTTATTTAAAACAAAAACAACAGTTTTTGTTTTTGTTAAAATGTGTTTTAAAACATGAAACAATGTTTTAAAACACCTCCAAAAAAAAAAACATGTTTTAAATCATGTTTTTTTTTATTTTTCAAGGCAGTGTCAGAAAAAAATAAATTATTGTTTTCCTTTTACAAATGTTGGCTCTCATGAGTTGATAGTAGGTTCTCTGTTCCATTTGGCGTTGTAATGGGATTCCCTGACGGTTAGGGGAATACCTCACGGGTAGTTAGTTGGATTTAATACAAAACAATTATATACTATTATTTATTTTAAAAGGTTTTTACTGTTATTTTTAAACAACCCTGGTCAACATGCAAAACACTTAAAGTAAGTAATTTCTAAATGATTCTATCAAATGTAGTTTGGAAATAAACAGTAACAGTAGAAAAAAACATGTTTTAAAAACTTTGTTTTAAAACATTTTTAAAACCATGTTTTAAAACAAATGTTTTAAAACAATGTTTTAAAACATAACAATCCTGGTTGTAACACACCAACAAAAGTTGACCTACCTGACACAGCTATACAGGACTTTACCTGTAGCTGAATAAACCAGCCCTTATTTGTAATAAGAAATAGGTCATTCTAATCAATATCTGCATCTGTCACAATCTCAAGAATGTTCCAGAAGGTTTTAAATTGATTGATTGTCATTAAAAACATTGTTCTGGTTTTCATTCATAATAAAATTATATTTATTGCAAATATATGAGTTCTATGATTTTGTAGACACATAGTAGACAATTTATCAGCATAGCATTCAGCACACACTACTCGATTATCGATAAGGTTAATTTACTAACCTCAAAATAATAAATAAATACAATTACTAAAATAGTTGAATACCAATAACAAAAATAAACGTATAAATTAATTTGCTATCATCATAATTAAGGAATATATGTCCCGCTGCAGCTTTCTTTTGAAACGTTACAAACCGTGAGATCATTGCTATGTCCATATGTCTGAAATGAATTTAAATACAAATATTAGCATACATATTTTGTTACAGTTGGTTTTTGACATGTAATGATATATTCCTGAAATGGTGTGCTGATTTCTGCAAAAAGTAAAAAAAGTTGGTCAAATGCAATGCTTTGATGACATAACAGTCCAATGTCCCTGATGTAACATTAAAAATGGTGATCAATTAGTTGAAATTTCCTTACCCCATGATGTAACCTAGTTGCTGATGCACTGACAATTCTAAACATCTTTCTGGGGCACCCGGTTCGGGAGCGGGAAAAACGAAGTCGTCAAAACAGGAATACACCCGTGATCCTGGGACACCAGTGCATGCAAAAGAGGCAAACGGGATGTTGAGAGTTCTCGTCGGAGGTGAGTCTTTTTTCACTGATTTTGACAATTATTTACAAGGATTTTGATGTATAACATAGTGGTGACATAAAATTCACAACACTTATCAACGGTAAATAAATAATTTGACTACACTATTCGCAGTACCAAATCGGCAGGAAGCATTTGTTTTAAGCACCACACATTTCTAGGTTAACTTCTAGTTATTATTTTTCACAAGTTGCACAACAATTCCCCCAAATCTGCCCATCTCTTTTCACATCATCCCAAAAGATAGTGATAGCGATGTAACTTTTCTCGTAACCTCTCTAAATACCAACGTACTAACAAGAAATGTTTCTACTTTCAGCACTTCGGCAATGTCCGAGAACAATTTCCTATTTAAATGCGTTTTCTAATGGTATTAAGATCGCTCCGAGGCCGGTGAACCAAGTTAGACACATCTCGGGCATTGTAAACGGAAATGTACACAATAACACCTCGAATTTGTTGGCCCTTCCCAAGATACAAGACATCGCACAAAACATTGTCTCCAGATCAGTTACAAAGTACTCCCTGAATAAAGGACGAAGGAAATCAGTAAAAGCTGTACTTAGAAGGTTCTATCGATTGAATTGGGGTGGTTGGATACGCACAAAAGCTGGTAAGAACAAGAAATTATGGAAGAAAACATCCGCAAGAAAACGCCGGCTACGCCAACATGTATTCTGTAATGCTACGCAATCGAGGCTTCTAGATAAAATGGTTGGAAGTTACTGGAGGAAACCGAGGTTCTATGTTGAGGACCCTTATGAGCCTTATCACGTTAGAAATGAGTTTCAGTTCACTTCTAGGCAGCCTAGACCATATGTTCCGAAAGAATAAAGTGGTAGAATAGTTTTAAAGTAAGTAGAGCACAGTGACATATGCAGCCAATTATACCCAGTGTATGGTTTATAATTGACCCGCGTATGTTTGGTTGCATACACAACTGTGCTGTCCTTGGTTTGAAACATCTATATAGATTTTGTTATGTATTTATTTTGTAAATGTTACAAAAATAAACATGATAATAAAGTTTTATTATGTATGTATAATAAGAATGTTTTATTCAACTGTGTTGATCATTTTCCCAATGCCTTCAATTTCACTTTCTAGGACATCACCAGCTTTGAGGAATTCTGCTGGTTTTCTGTGCATTCCTACACCGGATGGGGTTCCTGTTAATATTAGGTCTCCTGGGTATAATGTCATAAACCTAAAATTAAAAAAAATAAATATGTCATGTAATTTACATGAAATAACATTATAGGCTGCATGAGATGGTTCTGAATTAATTAGGTAAAGTAATAAAGTAATTCTTTACTATTTTAGAGTAGTTTTAAATTGAGTAGAGCACAGTAACATATGCAACCAATTCTACCCAGTGTATGGTTTATAATTGACCCGCGTATGTTTGGTTGCATACACAACTGTGTTTCTCCAACAAATAATTCCACTTCTACTAATAAACATAACGAAAATATTACAATTTTTACTTACTCCGATAAATAGGCAACCAGGAAATCAATTTTGAAGATCATCTCATTGGTGTTGCCATTTTGTTTCAGTTGACCATTAACATAAGATTTGATGCTCAAATTTTGAGCATTCAATTTATTTTTGGTCACTATCACAGGTCCAAGGGGACAGAAAGTATCCATAGATTTTCCCAACAGAAATTGTCCGCCATTTCTTAGTTTCTGCCAGTCTCTAGCGCTGATATCTTGGGCAATCGTATATCCGAAAATGTGGTCCTGCGATTGGTCGGGCGTAATATTCTTAGCTTGTTTTCCTATAACTATAGCTAGTTCAACTTCCCAATCGACGCTCTAGAGTAAAGAATAACGGTTTAGAAGGTTTAATACATAATATACATTACACCCATTCATATTTTAATTTTAAATTTGTACGTACATTGCTGACTTTCGGTAATTTTATTGCGTCATAAGGACCTACGATGGTTGAAGCAAACTTGCTGAAAACCATGGGTTCCTTTGGATAGGGAATATTTTGTTCATCACAATGTCCACTGTAATTTAATCCAACGCATGCAACTTTATCCGGATGTGTAATTGGAGGTAGCAGTCGGACATCTTCTAGCTTAACTAGAGACTTTCCTTCTGCAACGATTCTGCAAACAAAAGTATTTAAATGTTACACATAGTTTTAAGAATGTGGATATTTTTATATCAGCTTTGTTTGAGGAGGACTCTTTCAAAATATGTATGTATAAACAAGTTGTTATTACAATATTTAAAATTTACCCACAGAAATTGCAAAATACAATCATCAAAAAAAAAATCGTGGTAGTAAAAATAAAATAGATAGCATAAATCAGTCGTGTAAAAATAACATTGGGTAAATTTTACGAGATAATGTGATTATTGCCTTTTTATTGATAAATGATGTTAACATGCCAATCTTATCTGGTAAAAAGAGATTATAAACAGCATTCTAAACAGTTCTAATCAAATGTTATACCAGTCATAAAAATCGATAATCAAGTATTAATGTGTACCAAAATAACAATAAAAACAAACTCCTGGCACTAACAAACAAAATCTAAAACTATAAAGAAGTTATTAGCATTCAATTAACTTTTTAATATTATTCAAGAGTTAGGTAGTAAATTTTTGAGTAGATAGAGAACGAATTAAGGCCAAATTTAATTGTTACTCCAATATAAAACTCGTTTTCATTGTGCATTTAGGAACATTAGCACGTTAGTTTTACGACACAAACCAATAATAATAGTAATAAAGGGTAAGTGTAGTAAATGCAATGTATATGTTTCCTATATGTATATCCCACTTTAAAATATTGGGATTATAACAATACGTATCCGTGTGTTTTCCTACAAGGTTTATTTCTCTACTTCTTGTTTATTTATTCTCCAATCACGGGCCTTCTGATTCAGAAAGAAATGAGTCAAATGACAGGAAATTGAATAATAATAACTGATATCGATGTATGTTTAACAGGGAATATTAATTCAATGAAAATAGATAAGTATCATTAACTCAGTATTAAAGTCAAAACCCAAACTACTACACACACTGTATATCATTCAAATATAAAATAATAAATTACCAATTATTGCATTCAAATTTATTTAAGGACGAATCAATATTAAGTACTTGTAATATTCATTAGACCTATTTGCAAACATGATTAGGTGCCATGTTTTGAAATCCACTTTCCACGTAAGACTGTTTACTATTACTATTATTTTGAGTGATAATATACAGTATGTTTTTCCTTGAAATGTACTTAAGTGTACATTTTGTTTTAGGTAAAACATGAATCAAATTAATATTGTTACATCACGAGTTGTGTCGCCAGCAAAATATTATTGTTTGTTCTGTAGTTTTTGTTTTTATTGCACCAAAGAAGATTTAATTAACATGAAGATGAATTAGTTTTATAACTTATAATAGTTTTACAAATGAAATAAAATACTTCTATTGAAAGAAAAACCCCATTTCCTGTTGTTCCTACATTTTGCAATCTTTGACAAAGCAATGGATTTATCTCGATTATCTATAAAAACGTCGATATCAATGACACATAAATACATTATTTTCAAACATAAAAAGAAAGTACATGGTTGTCACGTAAAAACGCAAAGATAGTGGATATTTTCGTCTAATGTTACAGTAAGACAAGTTGCAATTATTAATTGTTAATATCAAGCATTGCAATATAACAAACACGTTCCCTACAAAGATCAGTAGCGGCTCGTGATATGTTTAATTGGGTGGGCAAAGTATCAATGCAGTTTTAAGGACTTATTTAATGAAGTGTTAACTATATGTTATTAAGTAAACACTACAAATTTGAACCGACATATTTTTAAGAAGTAGTTAACCGTAAGAACCATCAAGAAAGTCGAGTAAACACTAAACAACCCTAATAAAACGGCAGACTTTTTGCGCGAATTTGTTGCATGCGCTATTGCCTATTAGAATACGTCTATGCTATCGTATGGGGTTATCTGCCTAGTCCTCTGACGTCACACATGCATTTTTCGCTACCCCCACTCCTCCGGCTTGCTGGACAGTTTACGCGCTTGCAGTAGAAAACCATCACCGCTGGTGGGCACAATCTCAATTGCCACCCCGACCTGGTAGTTTCGGTTGCATACACTACAGTTATTTACCAATTCTACGGCCAGTAGCGTAGCAGCGTTGGATTTTATTATGTATTCAATATAATAATGCAGGCATATAGACAGTGGTTGTAAGGAATTTATATAAGGCAAATACTTAACTGTAACAAATATTGTATTAATAACGTCCAAATAAAAATGTGAAATACTGAATACCAGTACCAGGTGATCCAATATTTTTTGGGTGGGCACTGCCCACCCTGCCACCCCTGACGAGCCGCCACTGACAAAGATTATGAACGAGCTATGTTCCAATTAGTACATACCTAATGCTAATACTTAATTTACGTTTTGCATACCATATTTCAAATTTTTACTTTCAATTTGTTGTTACTTACAGTAAGCTTTTGTAATAGTTTCTTTCCTTTAGAATAACACGTTTATTCTTTGGGTAAAGCGTGGTCTTTATCCAAAGTTTTGAAGTAAACACTCTGTATATATGTTCCACTATGATCCACATGGAAAATGTATGCCATAAATTCTTTAAATTATGTATGAATAGGTATATATTTACATAAATTTGACAAAGGGGAACAATTTCGCAAGAACAGGTCCCTCTCATAACTACATAAACAACGTTACGTAAACCTGTCTTTAGAAATAAAATACATAAAAGCAGTAAATTCCAGAATAAGGAATAAATAAGTTTTATACCTTTTTGCCTTTTCGATGAGTCCATTTCCTTCCCTCAAACATTTCAGGAGATTGTTTGGAATGGAAGAATCAACAGCACTGATGTCGATTATATCACCATCAATTGCCAACTGTGCGCCAACATGCTGAGGTCCACCAGATTTCAGTTGAAATTGTACGAATCGCATCTTTTCAGTCGCTGTAACACTAAAACATCTCGCCTGTACTAAATGCTCGCAGCTTTTCGATAGAAATTCGTTCAAGAACTGCTTATTCCTAATTAGTTTTCTCAGAGCCATTACTTGTTTGATTGCCGGCAAATTGACGCACACTGTAACCAAAGCAACTCGCGAAGGAGGTGTGTCTTTTCAGCAATACCGTGGCTCGTCCAGTGATAAGTAAACATACGCAGTTGATAGCGCAGTGAAAGTTGAATATATTCCGAGTTATATTTAGACGGGACACTGCGAGGTGTACGACTTGAGGTTCAAACAAGACTGAAGACGCCAGAGGTTTCGTATTGGGTGAAAACCGGTTGGTTAGTTACAAATAAAATGTTTAATAATACTGGTAAAAGTGCAATGCAGCGGAACTTTTTGTACCTACTACTACAGGCAATTGCATGCCATAAATTTGGGTGGACAGCAATGTTCCGTTATTGTTTTGTCACGTGTTTTTATTCCGTGTATAGAGGTTTTTAATGGCAAGGTCACAAGATTGAGGATTGTCACGCAAACGTATTGTTAGCAGGTAGAGAAACGAAGCGAAATCGGGAGACTCCGGTAGCCCTGGATTTTGAAGCAGGGGCCTGGAATCGACATGGGAGAGAGCAACGAGATAAATGTGTTGGCAAATCGTTTTATCTCTTATCAAGTATTTAATAAACTCATACGTTTACTCATGGATCTCAGAATTAAATCAAATATCACGTATAATGTCATCTTGAATTTGTGATTTGTACCTGCTAACATTCAACAATACCAATACTTCTTTCCACAAAGCATGTATTGTTTCAAAGAGTTAAGTCGTTATATAAAATGTGAATAAAAATATCTGGTGTGGCCCCCATCCAACTTCCCGACTACTTTATTGTTCTTCAATTTCGTGAAGCTTCAGTCACTCTGAATCCGAACTTAATGGCGACATTCAGCCAAGCTATATGCTACCGTAGCGCTGCGAGCGCTAATTGCTACACTTTGTGACACCAACCGTTACAAGGCGCTACGCGTATAGATGTTTCAAACTAAGAAGAGCACAGTTGTATATGCAACCAAATATACACAGGCAATTTATAAACCATACACTGGGTATGATTGGTTGCATATACAACTGTGCTCTTCTTAGTTTGAAACTACTCTAGCGGTGGCCATTTTTGCCAAACTAAAATCCAAACAAAATCTTATCAGATAAGAAGAAAAATGTGGTGGTTCCGTGTGCTGTAATGAAGTGAAGATTTGATTAAGTTGTTTAGTGAAAAAGTCAACATCAATTTTGTTATTGTAAATGGGTAAATGTTTTTACAGTACCTAATAATAAACAGAATTATAAACCCCAACTAATAAAATACGAAAATAAGTTATTTAGTAATATAGACTAGCTCTGTGTATATGTCAAAATTTTCGATTTTAGTTATTGGGCATTCTAGAAATATGTGGTTAAGGCTTCCCACCTGTCCACATTCGCAATATGGACATTTTAGGATACATTTTAGGTTATCTGCTATCTGTTACTGTTGTTACGAATGTCCGGCAGGGGGCGTTTCGGGTTTGACGTTACTGTGGTAATAGCAGCAAAACACGGGTCGACAAAAATCGATTTTTTGGATCGAAAATTGTTTTTAAGGCCTTTTTTTGCTCAAAACTCTTTGCGAAGGGTATTTAGAGGGATCTTATCGTAAGACATGAGAGCGAGCGGCTTTTATAAGGTCGGCAGGAACGGATAAAAAATGTAAATTTTTGACGTTCATCGATCCGCTTGTCGGAATTTCTAGACGGCACGTGACATTTTCTCGAGGTTTGCCTTCACCCGAAGAGGTGCAAAAACGTGATTTTTTTTCAAAATTGACGCATTTAATTTCCAAAATATCGCGCTGTCCACGCGGAATTATCTCCTTTTTTCAATTCGAGCGTCAAAAGTAATATCGAAAAGCCCAATTTTGCAGCTACTCGATCGCAAATGTCGGCGAAAATGGGCGATTCCGCTGAACGCGCCCTACACTTGAAAGTTCGTAATTAGTATAGGTAGATAACAATAACTAAACGATAATAACTACTAATAACAAAATACAGGCTCAAAACTTGAATGAATATTTTAAATTTCGAATATGGCGGGAGGTCATTGACCTATCGACGTTCCGTGTTTGTTGCAAGTAGAGCCTATCGTCAATACACGCGGTTAGTCGGTGAACACAATTTCAAATTTCGCGCCGCTTGAACGCAATGACCGTTGGTCCGTGATTCTTGCAACTCGAGTCTTGTGTCAAACGCGACACAGCGGTTAACCTCTTTTGGTCAGTTTCTCGATCAAAATTAACCAAAAGGTGCGGAAATGTGTTTTCGGGACTTGAAATTGTGTATAAGTGCCAATTGTCAACAAAAAACTAAATATAAGTGTCGAAATCTTTGATAATGTGGTGGTATGTTTTTGTACGGAAAAGGTATGTTTTTATTAATGATTTACGCATGTTTTGATGGAACAAGTGCTGATGTGAAAGCTTGAAAATTCAAAAAAACTGGTATACATATTTTTAGTTTTTAGACCAAAATTGCATGGATTTTTAAGAAAACTTATATTTCTGAGACAACAAATGGTATATTTTTAAAGAACTTGGCCTAGTTCTGTTGTATCTTGTATTCGCATATGTACAATTGTACACCTAAATACATGTCTCATTCACATTTTGATTGATACCTCATTCACATTTTGATCAATATAATTAATTAATATAATTTAAATCATATCGTCGATAGCTCATATCTTAATCTGGTACTCAACATAAGGTGATTTTTATTCCTATTCATAGATATGGTTATCATTTTTTTTTAATACAAGCATTAATCAAATACCGTTAGAGGTATTAAATTTTTGTTGCTATGTATATTATATTCGTAATATTACTTTTTTATAATCATTATTTCTATATTTAATACCTCACGATAGATATAACTCAATAAATAAAATATACTGATGAAAATAATGACATGAAAAATTTCGTTTGGTATAAACGTAACATTGTCTATGGATAACAACATATATATGTCATCCAAGATAAATTGTCCATTCATATCGCCTACTATAATAAACAGTGGTATTCAGACAACCTTGGACTACTGCAAAGTCAAAAAATACGTACTGTATATACGCATATAATGCTTATATAAGTTAACCTTTCATAACTGTACATTGTAACGAAAATAATTCTGATTTTACATTTAAGAAATGAAAACCTACCATCACCAACAAATATGTGTTTTCTCTTAATTTTATTTTAAATATTATTTTACGGCACCTACATAATTAAAACACGATTATTATTTTTATCAAATTGAAAACCAGTCATCGATGTTTTAAGCACTTAAGTAGAGAAAAAATACTTTCTCCATAACAAAACTTAATTATGTAGGTATAGATAAGCCAGAAATTGTAGGATTTCTGTAATGACGTTTACTTACATCTTATTTATAAGAGTTCAGCAACACTATAGTTATTTTTAAATGCTGGATTATTAGCACGGTATCAACTAAACTTTTTTTAATTCAGAAACATAACCTCTTTTGATTATGGGTATCAAAGGTCGCCAATCAATTCGAATTGAAATAAATATCGTAATAAAACGTTTAAATATACAGTTTGTATTTGATATATTTCATAATAATACCAAAAGGATACACTTTAGTGATTTATTATTATAAAAAAGAAATTTGCACAGAATATTAACTGAGAAAAAAATTATGCCCATCTACTAGTTATTAGGAACACATCCCTTCGAGTTTTAGGTAGAATTCTTTATAATCGAGTATCTAATTTATCGACTGAGAACAGCGGACACCATTTTCTTTCTTATGCCCCCAAAATGGCGTCACTACTTCTTGCTACTGTCCGCTTGGTGGCGCTACAATGAAGTTTTAAGATAAAAACATAAATAAAGCACATGATTAAGTATCTACAGAATTTTACATGATCACCTACCAGAAAAGTTTCTTTCTCCTAGCAATTTATTTATTTATTTTAAAAGCTCTTTTATCCCGAAAACAATGATACTCTATTAGCTATACTTAATGCGCAAAAAGCGAGTAATTTGCTTTTTTAACTGCATATTTATGATAAGAAAAGGTAATTATCGAGCTATTTGGACGTTATTTATTCCATAAAAAGTAAAAGGAATTTGCATGCCGGTCGTTCACGTGTGTAAGTATTTTAGTTTTTCCGCTAATTACTAACAAGTATGCAGACATCTACTAATATTTTTCTACATAAATATTTCGTTCTGAGTAAATTATTACTGTATTGTTGAGCATTTTTCTATATGTTGAACGTTGCTGTTTCATTTACGACGTTTTTTTTAACATTTGTTTATTTGAATATTTTTAAATACGACGTCCTTAAGAAAATTGACAAGCGATTAATAATAGATATGTTTATTATTATGTTATTAGCATGTTTACAGCATGTAAACAATATGTAATTGTTCATAATATAACATATGACTCATGTTTTGATAAATTTAACTGTATTTATTTTCAACTTTCTGATACAAAAAAAAATATTTGTTCCAGATTATATTTGCCTTACATAACTAGAAACTGAAAGTGGATTTATTGTAACTGGTCTAAGTTTACAGATACAACGATACTTAAAAAAACTGAGAAAACTGCAACAAAATCAGTTAACATATTATATAAATTCAAAGAAGATGCAAAAGTACTGCTTTCAAGCTGTATTTTGATGAATCGATAAAAAGCCATAATTCAGAAGGATCGTGGGGAATATCAAACTCGTTCATAAGATCCTCAACATTGTGACATACACATAAAGATCCTTCAATTTTAAAATATGCTTTAAAAGGCTTGTTACGCTTTGTAAAAGGGAGACATGTCACGCCCCGTGCGAAAAGATTCCATTCCTGTAGCCTAGAACCCAATAACTCGGCTTTTTCTTTTGATAAACCTAAGTCTTTAATCAAATCATTCAGTTCGCACTGGTTTATAAGGTGAGGTGTGTCTAAAACTTCAAATGATGAATCTTCACGACTTGCCTGATTTGACAGAGTGATTTCAGACACTTTGTCAAATCAGGCAAGTATCTTCAAACAGGCGAAATTTCTTCTGTGTAAAAAATCAAAGAGGATGAACTGAATGGCGCACTTGGAAGAGGATGGTTCTCTCCATGGGGGATAGGTCGCGATGCTGATGGCAAATTTGGATATTTTATTTTATACTTATCCTTCTTCGAATATCCGTAGACGCTTATCGTGCAAAAACAGCAATCATCTACGTGATTGGAAGGCTCTCGCCACAACATGAGAACTGCCAACGGCGTTTTCTTTTGCTTCCCTTGTCATCCACTTTAAAAGTCCGATCTAACAGGAAATACAGCATATATTAGGTGTCCAGGGCTTTTCCAGATCTCCAATTCGAAATCCAAAATAGCAGTAGTGAGCTGCTTTTACCTCTTCCGTAATTTTTTTCAGATGTGTCACTCTACATAACAACCGCACGTGTAACAAAACTTGTTTGGTAAATTTTTACAATCCCAGTTCTGGTTTTAGGACACATGTTCCCTTTAATATCTGGGGAACCCCTAATCAAAAAAATCAAAGTCAACAATAATATTGTAAATAAAAAATCTGATGTGGCCAGGCACATGACTTTATGTATATGTTGATTTTATGTATCACTTTACCATTGATGTCGAATTTTTCTGACTAATTTAATAAAAATACAATCAACGTGTTTTATTCTTATATCTTATTCATCAGTATACAATGATTAAAAACTATATACCTATTTTGAAAGGTGCACAAGTACTTTAATCGTATGCATTGTGTGCTCTAATTTGTGCAGAGAGTTATGGATGACTGGTTGTATAAAATCTTGTCGTGCTGACACTCGATTATAAATTATTCATAAACCGTTTCGCCGAAAACATTTAATTTTAATATATCGTTCGGAATAAAAAATCTCGCTTGTTGGAATAATATAGACGGAGGTGCTCAAATTAATGTGTAATGCATGCATATCAACTGGGCAGGTATTATGTAAATTGCGTAATAATCGCCAAACCGTTCGCAAATAACTGAAAAATTGAATGATTAATATTAAATTGATGCTATTAAACGTGATTGGCGACTAGAATATCAACAACGCATGTGTGTACGTAACGAACTAGGTATGATGGGTACTTAGGGTCTTTTTTGCAATTTTATTATCAGTTTCAGTGATATAGTTCTTTACACATACATGTGTAGTATACAGACATAAAAATTTGTAAATGGGAAGAAGTACATAAATAGAAATTTATAAAATATATGGTATCGGTATGTTTATATACTTACTACACTTCATAATGTCTTCAAGCAGTCGTGGCCGAGCGGTTAAGGCGTCTGACTAGAAATCAGATTCCCTCTGGGAGCGTAGGTTCGAATCCTACCGACTGCGACTTACTTTTTTCTTTTTTCAAATATTTTCATTATTTGTCATCCTTAAACACTAGTCGCTTAAAACATGTTATGTACAATTAAAATATTATTTTTCTACTTTGCATTCACAATGCACACATAACACTTTAACACAATTTGCTAATTGTAACACCGTTTTTAGTAACTTTTTTCTAAGATTGGTGACATTGATATCAAATGCATGTCAAACGAAAATACACATAACCACAAAAGTAAGCACAAACTGATTTTTTAGAATCGCACAAACTGCGAAGTATGTATATTTTTATACATATTTAAACATGCGTGTTGCATCCTAGGTTTCGTACAACTAGTATATGATGGTATATAATAATTATCAATAATTACTTTTTCACAGATATTTGAATTTAAGTGACAGATGACAGTGTTACCAACAGTTGCACCCATAAATACTCTAGATTGGAATTTTACCTAATATACTTCTAAATTTTTATAAAATTAATGACGCAAAATAGAAAAAATAGTATATTACACTCGTTTTATAAGACATATTGGCGCATTCGTTCATTTGGGGCAACTCATGCGCCAATTTGACGTCTTATAAAACTTGTATAATAATATACTATTAACTGGGCAGTTTATAATACAGAATAAATATAATATAAAAAAATCTAATGTGGCCAGGCACATGACTTTATCATACGATACAGCCATGTTCAGGGGGGCAGTTTGGAAGTTCAAGGGGCATCCGCTTACTATGATTTAATTTTTTTTTCCAAAAAATGGAATGGACATGAATTATACAAAATTTTCTCTACTATAGTTTATTATTTAACTATTTTGACGAAATTACAGAAATGGCGGCTAATTTGCAAAATCGTTGAAAAATGATAAGAGTAAACCTCGAGTTCCTTTGGGCCCTTTTGGACAAAACTTCTTTCAGCTCTAAGTTTAGTCACGAAACTTCTAAATATGAAGTTTCGTCTCGATACCTTCAGTAGTTTCTCCGGAATCGTCGCCACAAAAAATGGGTACACACACATACACACGCACACACAGACATTTTTTTTGTACCTTGGTCAAAAATGTTCAGGGGGGCCAAAAAGACCTATTTCCACTAAAATCTCAGTTTTTTTTTTCGACACGATTACAATACTTTGTCATACTACGTATGATAAAGTAAAAATAACTTTAGTGATGCAGTTTTGTAAAACTGCTAAAAATCAAATAAAAATGAGAAATTTACTAAAAAAAAAGCACAAAACATTTAACTTGTATTGCTTCATAAGATGCCAATCACGATACAGTAATTCCTCCCGTACACAGAGCAAAAACTAGTTTCTAGTGCCGATTTCAATTTAACGTTAGGAAATTATTTATACGGGCAATAAAAGTCCCACGTAATTACGTCAATATTATTGATTTATGTTGATTTAATTCACCAGCTTGGTGTTTGCATTCCGCTGTACGCCGTACGCCGACTCATGTACGGACATAGGTATATTAATTTACTTAAATTACGATACTCTGAAACGCATAATAACGCATACATTCGACAGGCCACTCCGCAAAACCTGATCAAAGCTGCTTTACGTGTACAGATCGATAATATTTACGCATATGTGGCAGTGGCGGCTCGTCAGGGGTGGCAGGGTGGGCAGTGCCCACCCAAAAAATATTGGACGTTATTAATACAATATTTGTTACAGTTAAGTATTTGCCTAATATAAATTCCTTATAACCACTGTCAATATGCCTGCATTATTATATTGAATACATAATAAAATCCAACGCTGCTACGCTACTGGCCGTAGAATTGGTAAATAACGGTAGTGTATGCAACCGAAACTACCAGGTCGGGGTGGCACTTCAGATCGTGCCCACCATCGGTGACGGTTTTCTACTGCAAGCGCGTAAACTGTCCAGCAAGCCGGAGGAGTGGGGGTAGCGAAAAATGCATGTGTGACGTCATAGGCCTAGGCAAATAACCCCATACCATAGCATAGACGTATTCTAATAGGCTAAATAGGCAATAGCGCATGCAACAAATTCGCGCAAAAAGTCGGCCGTTTTATTAGGGTTGTTTAGTGTTTACTCGACCTTCTTGATGGTTCTTGCGGTTAACTACTTCTTAAAAATATGTCGGTTCAAATTTGTAGTGTTTACTTAATAACATATATAGTAACACTTCATTAAATAAGTCCATAAAAATGCATTGATATTTTGCCCACCCAATTAAACAAATCACGAGCCGCTACTGATATGTGGGTCAATAATTATCGCCATTAGGTACTCGAAACTTTATGCGGGAAATTATAAAATAGCAAATAATATATTTGTAAAATGTGTATATTTTTTGTCGCTTATAAGGCGTGTCATAAATATTTAACCTCTTCAGATCATACGAGAGAAAAAAAAGTTGAATGAAACGAATTTGCTTCAAGTAAAGGAACGAATAGTGGTACACAGAAATGTATTAAATTCAAAGCGATGGTATTTGTATGAACGTTACTTAACTTAAATTCAATAACATAATATTTTCAAACGAAATGAACATTTTGTTTCAAGAGTACGTAGAGATTGTCAGCGCCATCTCCCCGCCAGTAGACATAGCAATAATTTTTAATGAAACCACTTTTTTTATTCAAACACATAATCTTTTTTCTAAAAACCTATTATCTTTCTCTTCCAAATAGAATATTTACTTGTTTCAAACATATATTGTTTCTTTGAAAGAAATATATTCAAAGAAATACAGTTACATATTTGATTTTAAATTTCTTTGCTCTCAGTGCAAGAGTGACAAGAAACAAATAGTATTTTAAACAAATTAGTTTACTTTTCTCTACGCAAAAATAACTTGCTTGGTTTATCGATTTTATTATTGGGAATGTTTTGAATGTCGCATTTCGGTTCGGTCACTCAATTAGTTGGGCTTACAGCCACCCGCCGCGCTACTGACAATCGACAATCGCTCATGCTTCCGTTTGTCACGATTACCGAACAGTGGTGGCGCTGTGAGCACTCGAAGAAGCCATTGTTCAGACGCTTAGTTTGTCGGATTCGATATTATAGATTATTACTCTCGGTTAATTATGATTTCTGCCCGGTAATCCATTGTGCCTGACCAGAACGGCCTAAACTGACCGGTTCCACACCGCTATACGCTATGCGCCAAGTCATTGTTGCCCCCTGCGCTTCACACAATGCCTATAAATTGAATGATCGCTACGTACATCTCTGTTATGACGTGATATGCATCGAGATATTTTGATGTATTGAACGGATATATTAAAAATTTTCTCCATAAGAAAAACTTAAACTTGGCGACTGTCGTTGAATTGCAAAAGAAAACGATATTATAATAGAAAAATAGCATATACCCTGAGTCTCATGCATCCATCTCGCACCAAATTGTTCAGTGAGCATCACAAAGGCGTAATAATAGAGTCAGAAAGATCAGTCGTTTAGATTATGGGCGGCGATCTTGATACGGGAGCTGGCTCTAGCCGATTCTCGAAATTTTGTCTCCTTACATCATTTTGAACAAAGTTATTGTGTCCCAGATCGCATTTTAACAGCGGGGCACCTAACTGAAAGCAAGATTTATTCAAATGCCGACTTGCCAGGACCCAGAACCATTACAACTGTTGACAACACTTGGGTAATAACTTGTTGTCAACTTTTGCCACTTTTGAATAATCTCAACTAGAGATGGGCTTATTAGTTCTTTTTAATGAACTAGTTCTTCCGGACTAGTTCACAAAAAGGAACTAGTTCAAAGAACTAGTTCTGAAGAACTACTTTGATGCTGAGACATACAACTTCGATGAACGTGTCTTCATGTGTTCTAGCACGTGTATATCTCGTTCCGAACGAAACTAGGATCTAGTTTGGACAGAATCTATGTCTACCTTCCCACTTTGTCTTATCTTGAAGAATCGTTATTTTGTTTTATTTGTATTTTTTTTTTGAAAATAAATAATTATTTATAATTATATTGATCGAAAAATAGTTGTCTTCTTCGTTTGATGTCGCCCTACACAAGTCGTTCACTGAATGAGAATGTTTTAGCAAAGCAGGTCTTTTTAGAACTAGTTCTTTTTATTTTACAGAACTAGTTCTTTTGTTCTAAGCCGGGAGCCATTCTTTCGGACTAGTTCGTTTACGAACTACCCACCTCTAATCTCAACCTGTTATTTGGAACGTTTACACACTGCTTTTGTTTGGCGTTTATGGAAAAAATTGTTGCAGTATAATAAGTAGCCGCTAGTTGCTGGTGGCTACTATCAGCAAGCCTCAGTTCAAACTATAAGGTCAACAATTTCTGGTGCATTTTATATGTCACCAGGTAGGTACATACAACAGTGAGACAATGTATGGTCTTTTGTCACGTGAAGGCGTCGCAACTTCAAAAATATTTCATATTTGATACCAATTTGTGGGATTTTATTGACTACCTGCCCACATAAATTTTGACTATTCATCATGTAATCAGTATTTTAACAATTGTATTGCTTAAAGCCCTCTTTATATATTGGGAGAATATCACCTCGCATAATATTTTTTATAAAACACATTTCAAAAATACATAATTTCCTGATTTAACATTCATGCTGGTTGCTGTCAAAGTTAAACGAGCGCTGGTGGGTTGGCTGCTGCTAAACTCACTCACCAACTGGTAAAACAGCGCTGCTGAGTGGTCGCTATGTAGAATTACCAGGGGATGAAATGGCTTGTTTTTTTTTGTTTGTCTCCATGAAACCCAATCCTACAAAAACGGACATACCACCTCCATAATTAAAATATATATGTGGAGGTTTTGGTATCACCAAAGGTCGATCTGCATTTTAACGAAAACCTCACGGTGATCAGTCACAGTCACACAGGTGTCTAGTATCTTGAGAGTCAGCGAGGGGTCGACCCCACCCTGCGCGAGGCACTTGTTTCGTAGAAAATTTGGGGATGATTTCGTGTTAATGTGACTCCCGCGCCGCAGGGGTCCCTTGCCAAGACGTTTCTATTATGGTTGGAAGGTATGACATCTTGCCAGATCAGTCAATCGATTACTACTCAGCATTGTTTCCTTTTGTATATTAAAATTTATGAATTTTCTCTGCGGCGAAACAGGTAACGCGTGAGAATTGTGTACCTTTTCTTTCATTCTTTGTGCAAGTGCGATAAATTCTGTGAAATGCGAAAGGGGGCGGGATATTTCAACTGTCAATTGGGGGTAGACTTCTACCTTAACCAGCAAGAAGGCATAAGAAAATCGACTGATCAGAATAAATTGCAGTTGTTGATATATTCATAACACGAACAAACTTAATGGAAATTGATTACCACCGTACGAAAGTGGTATAGTTGTTACGGTCATAGTGATAAATAGGTTATTATTAATAATTACCGGTTATTATTAATAATAGCCAAGTGGGGAGGTTAAAGTGAAGAATTTATCACATGAACCGGCTATTATTAATAATTTCCAGCATGCTGTGGTCAATGTGATATATTTCAGTTCGATATTGCATTAAAGTGATGCTACAATATAATAGAGCCTCAGATTTGAAATTCTGTTAGTATCTACATAATCGCCACACAACGAATCTATTCACTGGGTTTTCAGTGTTGGGCCTTTGGTGACGTTAGGCCTGACTAACTTATTTAGTTACTACTCATGACTAAAATAAGGAAGATTATCAAAACGAGACTAAAAAATGCCAATCCACACTAATTGCATGCACGAGTGTGTAACTCTTTGTTTGGGTCATGCTTATTTGCGCAATTCTTAAAAGCAAAGTAAGTAATTAATTAAAAACTCGGTTTGTATTATTTTACCAGTGCAAACGTACGTAGTGCTTCTGCATTTTGCAATTCGTGGCAAAAAATATTTTTATTTATAACTTTATTATCTTTTCAATACAAAACTTTAAAAAATGTTTTATATTTAATTTTCAATACAAAAGTCCTTCTGGGCCTATATTTTTTGTGGTAGTAGAACAATGACACCAATTATATTGTCAAAATAAAACGAAATAAAGTTTGTAACAATAGGACGTCATCTTCTTTGGTTTTTTTTTGTATTTTTTGTTGGTGATAAACACTTTTATAATAAATATATCTGTGAGATATTAGATATACTTAGGGTAGGTATAGGTAATGGACATACTAATGTAGGGAAGATTGAGGCAAGTTGTTACCATGTTTAATCTTTTATTTATAAAATTATTGTCAAACACCAAAAGTAAAAATACCGTGTTAGGAACAGAACCATACAAAAAATGTTTGCATCATTTGTGCGGTGCAATTTATGTAAAAACATCTATGTAAACTAGTCTAGTTCTTGCATGTACATATTTGCATGAAAATACAATATTGAAAAAATTATTATTAAATGCGCAACATTTCAAGATAATTAGGATTTGAGAATTTACTTAATAAATTGTAATTGTACATTTAGAAAAAACTACCCACATGCATTAAATATAAAAATGGGTGTTATTGATAATAAAATGGTTAACTTTTTTGAACACTCTGTATAAACTGTTCTTTTTTATGTTTTCGTCATTGAGTCGTCCTTGGGCGTATACCAAATATCATTACCAATTATATCCAGTAGTTTCTAAAGTACAAAGGAGACAAAAAAAGCATTCTGTATTATCAATGTTTTGTATTATTCGTAATTTTGGTCATTGGGGTAGCCGTACTGATGATTTGCGTCGAGTAAATAAATATAATAGCTTACATAGTAATCAAAATAACTTAGCTAACTTCTTTGAAGACTGTATACAAAAGATCTCTTGTAAAAAGTAACATTTTTATCACTTTTACCGTGCCCGTTATGAAATTATGAATAATGGCCGGTCCATGAGATTATTTAAGTGTTTCTAATCACATTGACCAAGTGATGCGGTTATTATTAATAATAGCCGGTAATTATTAATACAAACCACATGTATCACTTTAACCGTAACATAGTCATTGGTCTCCATGGTAACCTGCTGTCGGTGGTTCAAATGTGTGATGAGTAGAAAACAGAGGCGGTTGGTCCGGTTGTTGCTGGTGAACGGGGCAGACGAGCAACGGACGGGTAAGCAAGCATCAAGCAGACCAGCGCGTTCGGTTTCTTGTTTATTTTGAAGTGTTATGGCGGGTAATTTCGTAAATTACGGGCCCGAGGGCTGAATTTGTAACTAAACTACGTATTAGCGGCGGATCGAACGGCCGGCTAATTCCTATCATTAGCCCGTTAAGGTTCGATTCGTGATGTTTGAATACGCTGACGCGAGATGGAGGAGGGAATCATACAATACACTGAGAACGGACCAGAACTTTCTTATAGTCAACACTCAACGCAACTCGACGTTGGTCTTGGTTTATTAAATATATATTAATACCAACAATGAAATACTTAAACAAAACGTCAATGAAAACATGTATTAAAGATAAGAAAAAAAATCAGCTGTCCGCAACTGTCCGTATGCTCGTGCTCGATCACCTTATTTCTACCAAGTATTCTTCTAGAACTAACCGTTAATTGTTCCACAGTTATGTGACTTTCTTCATTGCCTGATGATGGTGGTGTATTTCGATTCAATAAGACACTTGACTTTACCTCTAAGGTCTGTTTTCTTCTGGTGTTGCGACTCTCCACTTCTTCCACCTAATACGTTTTTCTCTTGCATCACACTCCTTTATTGCTTTTATCAGTCCCAGTTCATTTTTCTTATGATATAGTTCTCGGTCTTTTCTCCGTGTTTACTCTAGATCAGCTGCAGACATTTTCTTCCGAAATTTTCTTTAATCTAGCTATTTTGCAGTTTTTTTTGTGCGCAGTTCTACCCTTTTTCACATTTTTCATTTTTAGTTTTAAGCTGCTGTAAAAACATTTAAGGAAAAACTATAAAATAATGAAAATCAGTAATTTTGGTAACGACAATCTTTATAAAAGTGAACAACACCACCTTCTCATATGATAATACTTGAGAATAAAAGTGAGGCTTTATTCAGGCTTATATGTCATGTTTTATCAGTACATTAGTTTTTCTTCATTCAACAAGCGCTAATCACATCGAGCATTACCGAAATGACGCTCATTAAACATACGGTCTCAAAGTGCAACATTAACTACGTAACTGATGTCCAAATACATACAAATTCAAGAACTTACCAATCAAACATTGGTGTACCGTCGATGATGCTAACTACTGCACCTTACATTGACGCATCAAAGGTTGTGGTGTATAGGTAACCACATGCCAAGCTTGGCATTACCGAAATTACACAAAAGTGGTGGACGAAGAATAGCGTTTAATGAAAACAACTATATAATTAATCACGGATATGTATACCCATGTTCTATTAGCAGGACTATTCTACTCTAGAAAAATCACAAAATTAAGGTAGTTAATGCTCAGGTGTAGAAGAAAATAATAATATTACATAATAAATGAGGTTTGGGACATAAATCATACATAGGTAATGGTCATTTAAACAAAAAATTTGTGTGAACTACATGTAACACAATTCACGCACGCAATTTGTTTGGCCAACCATTACATTGATTTTTGACAGTAGAGATGCCTGTTTTGATCACAGACTTTTATATTTTCCCAATACCTAATTGATATATAGTCCAAAAATGGATATGAAGTTGTTTCATTATCAGTACCAGAATTTATCTACCTATACTAATTACGAACTTTCAAGTGTAGGGCGTGTTCAACGGAATCGTCCATTTTCGCCGACATTTGCGATCGAGTAGCTGCAAAATTGGGCTTTTCGATATTATTTTTGACGCTCGAATTGAAAAAAGGACACGATTCCGCGTGGACTGCGCGATATTTTGTAAATTAAATGCGTCAATTTTGAAAAAAAATCACGTTTTTGCACCCCTTCGGGTGAAGGCGAACCTCGAGAAAATGTCACGTGACGTCTAGAAATTCCGACAAGCGGATCGATGAACGTCAAAAATTTACATTTTTTATCCGTTCCTGCCGACCTTACAAAAGCCGCTCGCTTTCATGTCTTACGATAAGATCCCTCTAAATACCCTTCGCAAAGAGTTTTGAGCAAAAAAACGACCTTAAAAACAATTTTCGATCCAAAAAATCGATTTTTGTCGACCCGTGTTTTGCTGCTGTTACCACAGTAAAGTCAAACCCGAAACGCCCCCTGCCGGACATTCGTAACAACAGTAACAGATAGCAGATAACCTAAAATGTATCCTAAAATGTCCATATTGCGAATGTGGACAGGTGGGAAGCCTTAACCACATATTTCTAGAATGCCCAATAACTAAAATCGAAAATTTTGACTTATACACAGAGCTAGTAAAACGATACTAATGGAATAATAACAAGTCGCGAAAGCTATAAATACTTATCTATTCGAACATATCTACTTAATCGTTTCATATTTAGATAAATTGCGTCGGTATTTAGGCGAGGTAGCCTCGGGTGACAGTTTATCACCAACGCCAACTCCATCGATAATTTTAAATGATATAATGGCGGCTATAAAGCACCGACCGGGTCTTATCTGTCAAACTGATTTCTTCCCGCCATGTTTCCACAATTCCTCGCATCACGTATCGCCAACATCGCAGATGGCCGACGAAAAACGATCAAAAAATCCGATCCTTAAAGAAAAGCGCGGAGCAAAAAGGAAGAAAATAAAAGTAGCGGGAGATAATGCAAAATTTATTAATGAGCCGTAGTTGGCGATGGAATTCGAGGGAATTGTGAGTGAATGGTATCATAATTACATAGATTAAGCAAAGTTGAGAAAACTACCTAACTAATATACGTTAATATCGGGTTGCGGCCAGAACGTGAGCGATTTCGTCGGAAACGCCCGCGGACGGTCACAGTCTACCGGTATGATAATAAATCGGGAACTGGTTTTCTGGATATTTTGAAAACGTAATTACACGTTTTCGATCTGTAATGGAATACTCATGGACGGGATAATACGTAAGGCTTCCACTAACACAAACAAGCCTCTGCATAATATACTGGAGGTACACTCCAAGAAAAGAATAACGCAGACGTTTCTGCTACCAGCGCTGTTTTACCAGTTGCCGAGTGAGCTTAGCAGCAGCCAGTCTTCCAGCGCTTGTTTAACTTTTGCAGCAACCAGCATGAATGTTAACTCAGGAAATTATGTTTTTTAAAGTGTGTTTTATAAATATTATGAGAGGTAATATTCTCCCACTATGTAAAGAGGGCTCCTGGTCCAAATCCTGGTCATGCTTGTGTGCAGAATCTTGTGTGCGATAACGAGCGTTCAAATACTGTGATAATATAGAGTGTACAGCAGTATTTCCCAACCTTTTTTGAGCTATGCCCCACCGAAGCTGGTCTAAAAATCTCATGCCCCACTTCATATTGTCTTTTTTTATACCTATAACAGAGTTGGAAATGAACCTTACTCGGAACGGTGTACGTTTCTCATTTCGTCATTGGTACCTACACATTCTGCCCAACAAACTTTGACTAATTTCCTCTCTGTGACGTAATGAAAAATTTGCGCCATTGGGGGTATAAAAATAATAACATAAAACAATAATTTATTTGATTATTGAAATAAATACTAAGCATTTTAGCAGAAACAAAATTTGCTACATATTCTATTATAACAAAATAGAAATAAACATTCACTTAAAAACTAATACAACACAAATCTGCCATATTTTATTATAACAACACAAAGTTAAACATTTACTCTAAAACTGAAATTGTCACTGCAAGTGTTAATCGTACACTTGAGTCTAGTTATCAAATATTCGTGCTCATTGCTAAATCTGGAAAAAGCACAAAATAGGGGAACATTTAATTAAACTGTCAATATCAACATTTGTAAAAACGGTTTTAGAAAAAGATGACAAAGATGTGAAAGCTGTGTCCCTTAGTAACAACACTGTCAGAAAAAGAATGGTTAAAATGAGCAAGAGTGAGAGGCACTGAGGCCTTGTTGATAACTTATGTAAGGTACATTAACAAAGAACATTTTTTTGAGGAAATGTTATTCTGCAAATCATAAGAAAGCACCACGACCTCCAGAGATATTTTTTCTAAGCTAAAAAACTATGTTATTAATTATGTCGATAATATTCCAATACAGAACATAACATCTTGTGCTGCCAATCGTGCTCCTAACATGATGGGCAAGAAAAGTGGCTGTTTAAAGATGAAAATCCAGAAATGCTTCTTGTGCATTGTGTAATCCACAGGGAAAACTTGGTAGCCAAAAATATTTGTTCAATGAAGTATTAAATTTAGTTATAAAAAGTATGAATTATTTTGTACTTCACAAATTAACTTGAAATGTCACATTCGGCATTAGCTTTGATACAATTGACATATTTTATAACCGAATTTAATCTTCATTGAGAACTGGACAAACATTTTTGGTTACCAAGTTTTCCCTATGGAGCTATATTAGACAATGCACAAGAATCATTTCTGGATTCTTATCTTTAAACAGCGGCTTTTCTTGTCCATCATGTTAGGAGCACAGTCTGCAGTACAGGATGTTATGTTCTGTATTGGAATATTAAAGACATTGAAGTATTTTTTTTTGCTTATGAAAAATATCTCCGGAGGTTGTGATGCTTTCTAATTTACAGAATAACATACCTTCAACAAAATGTTCCTCAACAATGTATCTTAAGTGGCATAGCTATCACATCTTTGACATATTTTTCTAAAAACGTTTTTACAAATATTGATGGCTTAATTAAATTTTTCCCTATTGTGTGTTTTTTTTTTCAGATTTAGAATTGTGTAGGGATATTTAATAATTAGCCTCAAGGATATGATTAACGGTTGCAGTATGAACGGTACAAAGAGAATTTAAGGCCAATAGAAAATTCCACCAGAAATCATCCCTAAAGAAGAAAAAAGGAGAAAATCTTGCATGTCACTTTAACAATTTCCATCATTTGTTGCTTGGAACAGTCGAATTATCAGGTACTTTAACCAACCCTAGAGCATCAATCCTACCATAACTAATGCTCGTATATCATTGCCCACTTGTTGGCAGCGTCCAAGATCGTCCGATAAAACAGTGGAATAAGGGACGCTTTGTACTAGTTGGGAAGAAGAGAGATAGAGGCAGACGAAGCCAACAAACACGGAGCTATTAAATTAATAAACTCTAAAGGGTATAATAACGAATGGGGCAAAACTGTTCCACGCCCCCCCTAAAGCGTTCTCCACTCTCCACGACGCGACGATCGACCGTCTGAGTTGGTCTGTGAGGAAGGCATGGTCTGCGCGATAATGACTATTTATTTTGAACCGTTTAACCCGTACCTTAAACGGGACCCCTAATGCCGATAAATTACGTGCCAGAGATTCGAAACCCCGACGGCCATAATGGGCCAATTTTCGTCTCCCCGTTCCTACGTCTCACCCTTCCTGACAATATAAATTCGCAAACTCGTCAAGAACAATTTTGCCATACGCTGCTCAGACTCTTCTCTTCTCTGATGATGATGCCCTCGTAAGAAAATATCCGGTTTTTTTCTTTGATCAAGTTGATCATGCACTGAAGATGTTGGTGCTTTTATTTAATTTTGTTCTCGAAAGTAAAGCAGGATTTTTTGGTTTGCATGTTTGACATTTGACCACGACGTTGTTTGTATTATTATCTATATACCAGCAATAACCATGATGCACGAGATGCAAACATTGATTTACGTTTGATAGTTTGGCCACCAAAAGTCAAGAACCTAAAGCCGGTCTTTATGGCCACTAATTCTATATCATTTTCAATGGTCAAGCCGCAATAAATCCTTAATTATTTACGGCCGTAAACTAACCGCTAATTATTTATTTAAATTTAAAAACCTCGGCAGCCTATTAGACGTATAATGGCCACATGGTCAGATATCGCCTCTAGTTTTTACGGTCTAATGTCTTCACTTAATTTCCATTTAATTTACGGGTATACCTGTCCTCAAAAATTTTGGGGGTCAAATTAGAATTGCTAGAATTAGGGTTGCTGTTCCTGCTTTTGCGCTGTTTTAGATGACGCGCTGGTAATTAAATCATTTTTTTTTGCTAAACCGTTCGATACTTTTTATGGGAAAAACTCTGGGGTATACTACTTGAACAGCTCTATCAATTGACATATATTTTATTAAGAAATTCGAACAAAAAAAGTTATGGATATCTTTTATGGTCGTCTCCCGACCGGCCCATTGCATATGGCATATTAGGTGCACATCAGGGTCATTTAAAAGGTGTTATCGAGTGAGCATAACTCTGAGCATACCAGGATGGCTAGCTCTATTAATTACCTACAATATGACGTATAAATCAAAGTTATGCAAGAATATTTACAAAAGTTATTAATTATTTTATCTGTCTGCCGTCGTATTCCTTGTTATGGGGTAAGTCAATATTATTATCATTTAAGGGGTGTTATTGAGTGGGCAAAACTCCGACCTTTTTAGGTTAGTTACCCCTATTAATTACCTACAATGTGACGTATAAACCAAAGTTATGCAAGAATATTTACAAAAGTTATTAATTATTTTATCTGTCTCCCGTCGTATTCCTTGTTATAGGGTAGGTCAATATTATTATCATTTAAGGGGTGTTATTGAGTGGGCAAAACTTCGACCTTTTCAGGTTAGTTACCCCTATTAATTACCTACAATGTGACGTATAAACCAAAGTTATGCAAGAATATTTACAAAAGTTATTAATTATTTTATCTGTCTGCCGTCGTATTCCTTGTTATGGGGTAGGTCAACATTATTATCATTTAAGGGGTGTTATTGAGTGGGCAAAACTTCGACCTTTTCAGGGTAGTTACCCCTATTAATTACCTACAATGTGACGTATAAACCAAAGTTATGCAAGAATATTTACAAAAGTTATTAATTATTTTATCTGTCTGCCGTCGTATTCCTTGTTATGGGGTAAGTCAACATTATTTTCATTTAAGGGATGTTATTGAGTGGGCAAAACTTCGACCTTTTCAGGGTAGTTACCCCTATTAATTACCTACAATGTGACGTATAAACCAAAGTTATGCAAGAATATTTACAAAAGTTATTAATTATTTTATCTGTCTGCCGTCGTATTCCTTGTTATGGGGTAAGTCAACATTATTTTCATTTAAGGGATGTTATTGAGTGGGCAAAACTTCGACCTTTTCAGGGTAGTTACCCCTATTAATTACCTACAATGTGACGTATAAACCAAAGTTATGCAAGAATATTTACAAAAGTTATTAATTATTTTATCTGTCTGCCGTCGTATTCCTTGTTATGGGGTAAGTCAACATTATTTTCATTTAAGGGATGTTATTGAGTGGGCAAAACTTCGACCTTTTCAGGGTAGTTACCCCTATTAATTACCTACAATGTGACGTATAAACCAAAGTTATGCAAGAATATTTACAAAAGTTATTAATTATTTTATCTGTCTGCCGTCGTATTCCTTGTTATGGGGTAGGTCAACATTATTATCATTTAAGGGGTGTTATTGAGTGGGCAAAACTTCGACCTTCTCAGGGTAGTTACCCCTATTAATTACCTACAATGTGACGTATAAACCAAAGTTATGCAAGAATATTTACAAAAGTTATTAATTATTTTATCTGTCTGCCGTCGTATTCCTTGTTATGGGGTAAGTCAACATTATTATCATTTAAGGGGTGTTATTGAGTGGGCAATACTCCGACCTTTTTAGGTTAGTTACCCCTATTAATTACCTACAATGTGACGTATAAACCAAAGGTATGCAAGAATATTTACAAAAGTTATTAATTATTTTATCTGTCTGCCGTCGTATTCCTTGTTATGGGGTAAGTCAACATTATTATCATTTAAGGGGTGTTATTGAGTGGGCAAAACTCCGACCTTTTCAGGTTAGTTACCCCTATTAATTACCTACAATGTGACGTATAAACCCAAGTTATGCAAGAGTATTTACAAAAGTTATTAATTATTTTATCTGTCTGCTGTCGTATTCCTTGTTATGGGGTAAGTCAACATTATTATCATTTAAGGGGTGTTATTGAGTGGGCAAAACTCCGATCTTTTCAGGTTAGTTACCCCTATTAATTACCTACAATGTGACGTATAAACCAAAGTTATGCAAGAATATTTACAAAAGTTATTAATTATTTTATCTGTCTGCTGTCGTATTCCTTGTTATGGAGTAAGTCAACATTATTATCATTTAAGGGGTGTTATTGAGTGGGCAAAACTTCGACCTTTTCAGGGTAGTTACCCCTATTAATTACCTACAATGTGACGTATAAACCAAAGTTATGCAAGAATATTTACAAAAGTTATTAATTATTTTATCTGTCTGCCGTCGTATTTCTTGTTATGGGGTAAGTCAACATTATTATCATTTAAGCGGTGTTATTGAGTGGGCAAAACTCCGACCTTTTCAGGGTAGTTACCCCTATTAATTACCTACAATTTGATGTACTAATCAAAGTTATGCATCAACTTTCGCAGTTGTTATAAACACCACTTGATAAGCCGCACACCAATTTGCGGCTTATCAAGTTGCAACTTATGTAAGAGGGGTTGTCACCATAAGGGTAGTGTCGTATTGATACCATTACTAGATGCAGAATTTCATGTAGATTCCGAATTTGTTATCGCCGATGTTCTACGGTATCGGCGGATGGCGTTATTTGCAATTCTATTTGAAGACACTATGAGCTGTTTTAGATGACGCGTTGGTAATTAAATCAATTTTTTTACTAAACCGTTCGATATTTGTTGTGGGCAAAACTCTGGGATATACTACTTGAATAGCTCTATCGATTGATATATGTTTCATTAAGAAATTCGAACAAAGAAAGTTATGGATATCTTTTATAATATTAACTTCAAACAAAACAGTAATTCAATCAGTTTTCTTTATTGCTTCCGTCCAATTTATGTGACCACCCCATATTTTGGATTCCAATCAACGTTGCAGCATAACTTTTCGACCGGCGACTATTCATTATGTGATCAGTATTTTAACAACTGTATCGCTTAAAACCCTCTTTATATATTGAGACATAAGACATTTGAAAAATACATAATTTCCTGAGAGAACATTCATGCTGGTTGCTGTAAAGATAAACAAGCGCTGGTGGGCTGGCTGCTATGCTAAACTCAGTCGCCAAGTGGTAAAACAGCGCTGCTGAGTGGTCACACTATACTGTTAGCAATCAGTAGCAAATTGCACGCTAGTACACTGCTAAATGATGCGATGTATAAATGATTCAACATTATTCCAACCAAAAGTATTTCATAAAGCAAACAAATCAGAATTAATGATCTAATCAAATAAAACGGTGCATCATTCTGGTCAGATTTGCCTCACAATGATTTTGTTATGGATCTTATACCTGCCTGGAAGATGGTCACAGGTATCAAAGACATAACCACGGACTAATTAAATTAAAATACCTCTGGTTGGAGCGGAGATAATTGATTGTCGAAACAAAAGACTACCGATACGATCTGCACGGCCATCTGGGCCCTCGTCCCTCATCAATAACATTAAAATGACAAACTGACCAGAGCCGTATTTTATTTTCGCCTAATGAAACCTTCACCATAAAAACTCACATTTTATAACCCACAAATATATTTATTACATTACGAAGAATTTATATTACCGTTCTTTTATTTTGCTTTCTAACCCATAACGGTCGTACATAATACATCTTCTTTTAGTGGACTTGATGATGATCGATTGTGATGTTATACCGGTCGGTACTATTGGAACCTGTAATTTTGACAGGGCAACATCACGGAGTTTGTTTTTGTGAGCACTAAAAACGCAGTACGAGTCGGTTGTCAATTGTTCTTCTGAGACCCTCTTCGTGAAATGTTGTCATACAAGTCTTTTATCAGATGCATTTTTTATTCGTTTATGGTTTGTGGCCGTCGTGTGTTACATCTCTGTTTCTTCGTTTATTAGCTCTGCTGTTCATCGTTTATCGAGGAAAGGCCTTTCCTTATTTAACCAATGCAATGTAAAGTAAATCATTATTACCTCAATATAAAAGTGTCAATTACCATTTACCTTGCGAGGACTAAGCAATATTAACCAGAACACACCTAATTCCCAATTAAATAGGCGTTATACTTTAACCCAGTTATTCCGGAAACGCACCACGTCGTGGATATCATAATTGCACTGCTATAAGCTACACAGCATAGTCCACATACCGTTGCCTAGCCTAAAATAATAATATTAGAGAGGAAAGCATAGGCTTAATAGGCAAACTTCTCGGACAGAATAAAGTAGGAAAAAAGAAGCAACGTTTAATTCTAATTAGGCGAGACGAGGAGGGGGCAAACTGCTATTTTCCAGCGGTTTGAGTGAATTGACAGGGTATAATTTGGTCTCGTGTTCCTCCTTGCATCTAGGTTGGTTCTGTGTCCGTGCTATGCATCTTGGAATCTCAGTTGACGTGTAGCCCCTGGCCTAATTGGATGCTATTTGGCATTTGTTTCCCATTGAGGTTATAATTATTTATCGATTGGTTAAGGAGAACACGCCTTTCGAGAAAAGAACAATGAAAGTATGAAGAAAAGGCTTAAGAAAAGGTAACACGATCTCCACAAATACAAGACTCCATATTTGATTTGAAGTTCCAGTGAGAGTGATATTGCTTTTTTTCTTAGTCACTTTTTTTGTTGAATTGAAGATAACTATTATTTCAAGACGCAGAGAAAAGATCTATAACACAAGGGAACAAATTTCCATCTTTCTGACACAAAAGAAAAATTATTTGTTCCAGATCAAGTATATTTGCCTTGCATAACTAGAAACTGAAAGTGGATTTATTATAACAGGTCTAGATTTACAGATACAGCGATACTTAAAAAAACTGAGAAAACTGCAACAAAATTAGTTAACAAATTATATAAATTCAAAGAATATGCAAAAGTACTACTTTCAAGCTTTATTTTGATGAATCGATAAAAAGCCACAATTCAGAAGGATCGTGGGGAATATCAAACTCGTTCATAAGATCCTCAACATTGTGACATACACATAAAGATCCTTCAATTTTAAAATATGCTTTAAAAGGCTCGTTACGCTTTGTAAAAGGAAGACACTGTCACGCCTCGTGCGAAAAGATTCCATTCCTGTAGCCTAGAACCCAATAACTCGGCTTTTTCTTTTGATAAACCTAAGTGTTTAACCAAATCATTCAGTTCGAACTGGTTTATAGGGCGAGGTGTGTCTTTATAGACAGTGAAGTTATCTTCAAATGATGAATCTTCACGACTTGCCTGATTTGACAGAGTGATTTCAGACACTTTGTCAAATCAGGCAAGTATCTTCAAACAGGCAAAATTTCTTCTGTGTAAAAAATCAAAGATGATGAACTGAATGGCCCACTGGAGAGAGGATGGTTCTCTCCATGGTGGATAGATCGCGATGCTGATGGCAAATTTGGATATTTTATTTTATGCTTATCCTTTTCGAATATCCGGAGACGCTTATCGTGCAAAAACAGCAATCATCTACGTGATTGGAAGGCTCTCGCCACAACATGAGAACTGCAAACGGCGTTTTCTTTTGCTTCCCTTATCATCCACTTTAAAAGTCCGATCTAACAGGAAATACAGCATATATTAAGTGTCCATGGCCTTTCCAGGTCTGCAATTCTAAATCCAAAACACTTTTACCTTTGTTCTGGTTGTAGGACCCTTGTTCCCTTATGTAATAAATCGATAATCACGTAGATGATGTGATTGGAAGGCTCTCGCCACAACATGAGAACTGCAAACGGCGTTTTCTTTTGCTTCCCTTTCATCCTCTTTAAAAAAGTCCGATCTAACACGAAATACAGCATATTTTAGGTGTCCATGGTTTTTCCAGATCTCCAATTCTAAATCCAAAATAGCAGCAGTAAACTGCTTTTACCTTTTCCGTATTTTTTTCAGATGTTTCTCTACATAACAACCGCACATGTAACAAAACTTATTTGGTAAATTTTTACATCTTTTTTTTATCACTTCCCATATTTTAATGCACACAATGTCTGTATAACTTAACCTGATAAAGTAACACAAAAAATTTGTTGATTCGTAATATTTTGAACAATCTTTTATGAGAACGTATGCACAGAAGGCTAATTCAAGCGAAATATATGACTTCAAATAAAATGAATCTTAGACTTGTCAGAACACTTTTATGATTTGATCTATGAAAAGTGATGTTAGGTCAACAAAAATATGTGATTCCTGTGCTGGTTGTAGGACCCTTGTTCCCTTGTGTAATCGTTGGAAACTTTCTCCATCCACATAACAATACCTAATTAATTAACATTAATAATTAGCGTCGGTAAGTGTTGGTGGCCACCCATTGTGAACGGACACATGTAAAGAAAGTGCATCGTCCTTTTAAAAATTGATTATAGGTTCCTTTTTCCGCATAATGACCGCCGCAAAGCAAATAGGAAATATCAATTTACCGTATCGCGCATATTAATGGCCAATTAATAAATGTCCGATGCGAAGGATGATGACCAAACGGGCCTACCAATGGTAGGGACTAGGTGCACTTTTCCTGCGATTAGCGTTTCACTTTTTGCCATCATTTTGCCCACTAGCCGCTGATAGCGGTACAATCGCTTTAGACCTCACCCGTGTTGCCGATAATGATGGAAGTAATTTGTCTCATTTGCATTTTTATGCGTATAGCGGTTGTTGCTAATCGCTATGCCGATACTCCTTTGTGATGCCTTCAAAGGCATTGCCGTTTGTTTGAAAGTTCTATAACAATTTGCCGACGTGTCTCATGTTTACTGCATGAGCCTGAATAAAACTCTGAGGTATTTGCATTTTTTTATTCTGATATTGTCTTTACTTTCCAACTAGTACCTGAAATTTAGTATACATAGGTATTTAGAATTGCCAGGTGACGAACTGAATTGTTTTTCGTCACAATCTGACAACCAAAAGTTGACCAAACTGATACCAGTACATCCTCAAATTTTTTCAACAACATGTGTATTGTGTACCAATTTACTGATCAATGGGATGGGCTTTTGAGAACCAAAACCAAACGAGAAATAATTCCTTATTTATGAAACATATCGTGCCAGACCGCAATAAAACTGTAATTACGTAGGCAATAAAGCATCCAGTTTCAACGCGTACATCATCTCGCAATTGACCGATTGAATTCCTCTCAAGCTATCACATCAACTTCCTTCATTTAAGCCCAATTACCCAGGATTCGCAGAAGAGGAACGTATTTGAACATTCACATAATTTTCCACGGATTCATGGAACCAAACCTGACCAACCGGTGAGAGAGACAACGACACTGGTCGAGGGGGAGGGGGAAGTAACGAGAAGAGAAAGACTCTCCGACACGTACCTGATAATCTTGATAAATTAGCAAGATCCTCGTTCGCGAGCCGAAGCAACGATACCGCGAATGACGGTCAATTATCACCAATCAAGTTACAAATGGTCCATGCACGAGTTAACGTACTGATGACGACGTGCATAACACTTGCTTAATTAAATTACACATTGCAAATTACACAGTTGGGGCCCAGGCCGTGCCCGAACCACCTCGCTCTTATGGTCCGCATAAGACGGGCTGGGGCTCTTAAATTTTCAATATGCTGCACCTTGTAACACCAATAAACAACCGTTGCTTTATATTTAAGATTGCGTGGTGTGGTTCTTCTGTGAGGAAAGGTGATGGAAAGTCAACGGTTTATCGTGAACTGTATGCAATTTAGTATACCACGTAGCTGTTTGGGTGTTTCAAAGTACACAAAAAATGTACAAATTTATGTTGTTGGTATCGATTTATTACATAAGGGAACAAGGGTCCTACAACCAGAACAAATGTAAAAGTGTTTTGGATTTAGAATTGCAGACCTGGAAAGGCCATGGACACTTAATATATGCTGTATTTCCTGAAGATTCACCATTTGAAGTTTTAGGAACAACCTCACCTTATAAACCAGTGCGAACTGAATGATTTGGTTAAAGACTTAGGTTCATCAAAAGAAAAAGCCGAGTTATTGGGTTTTAGGCTACAGGAATGTAATCTTTTCGCACGAGGTGTGACAGTCTCTTCCATTACAAAGCGGAACGAGCCTTTTAAAGCATATTTTAAAATTGATGGAACTTTACGTCATGTTGAGGGTCTTATGAACGAGTTTGATATTCCCCACGATCCTTCTGAATGGTGCTTGAAAGCAGTACTTTGGCATATTCTTTGAATTTATACAATTTTTTGTTTCTCAGTTCTTTTAGTTTCGCTGTATCTGTAAATTTAAACCTGTTACAATAAATTCACTTTCAGTGTCTAGTTATGTAAGGCAAATATAATCTGGAACAAATTTTTTTCGTTGTATCAGATAGTTGGAAATTTGTTCCCTTGTTGTATGGATTATCCACACTAAAGCACAATTTCAGCAAGATACGAAATTCTGGAACTTGTTGAATTTTGCAATAAATAGAACTGCTACAAAATTCTTCACAAAGCTTCTGGACCTTCTAGACACTCTGGGCCTTCCATTAGTTTGCATTGGCCAAATTGCCTCTCCAATAGATTTTGAACAACATGATACATTATGAATAAATGAGAAGCATCTGCGGAGAAATTTTTGGTTGGACTGAAGCAGAAGCAAGACCAAGAGGAACAAACGCAAAATTTCTTCAAAACAACCCATTCCAATATTATCACGTCAACAAGAATGCAAATCATACGAAAACAAATTACTCTAAATCTAACAAGGCTTGTTTCTTGCAATATACGATGTGCATTACCCATCATGAGCTCACAATAAGTCTTAAACTGAAGAAGTTAGCGTACATACGTTTTTTCCAAGCCGCTAATAATGATACACATTTGCGAGAGTTGTAAATCATAGTGTGGCCGTGATCAGCACGCAGTATCGAGTCTGTTACAGGCGCTCTTTCTTCTCCATGCCTAGCATATATAAGTATATATACAGTCGAGTGTAAACGTTGGCCATTTGTGTTGGGAAAATTAAACGGTATGCCGCAGTAGCTAAAAATCGGTAATTGGCTATTTCGACTTATTTATACTGCAAACAAGGCAGCGAGGCAACGGACTGGGGCTCCGTAAGCCCTCGCGAAGAAAACTACCCAATTAGGCTAATGCATGGTTTTGAACATTGGAAATTTATGTTTTTAACAGTGCTTATATTTTATTAGCGTTTCTTGTTAAAGCTGTACCAGAACGAGCCCTAACCACACTACTTACCCACGGAATTAACCTTTAATAGGCAGTTCGCTTGTAATATCTGGCGAGGCATAAATTTCAATGCTGTGTACTTTTCGGTTTTTCTTGCTTCATTTGGAATTTGCAGTCCCCGCAAAATGATATGGTAAATATTGGGTAAGTATCCTCTACCTACCTGCGACTCATGCTAACCGAACTAGCCTATGGTTGCTATTACGGCCTGTGATTATAGTGAATTGCAAAACAAGTGAACACCTGGAATATGAATGAGTTCAATTGAATATTCGATCAACTTGCCGCTTGCTAATATGCAGCCTATGTATTTGCTGTTCTGTATATCGTTCACTTCAACTGCCACATGTATCCTGTGGATCTTTTTTTGTTTGAGGAATAAACAAGACAATGGTCAACTTTGAAAACACATCTTTTGAGTAGAATATACAACATCCATGCTAGGAATGTTGTGTGTTCTACTCACAACTCACACTCTCAAATTATTTATTCCCTAGAAATTCTAAATCGACCAATTACCGATAAAAAAAGTGCCTGGAATTCATTAATTTATTTCACCCACCAATTGTTAAAAATTTGCGTTGCAATAACTATGGTAGGTAGGTGGAAATCTCAGCTATCTTTTGATGTATATATCGATAAGATTTAATCTTGCAAAAAGTTTGCACAAAAGGATTTACATAGCGCTGTTCGCCGTCGACCAATAGCCGATGGTAAAAGTGTCTGGAATTCACTAATTTATTTCACCCGCTAATTGTTATAATTTTGTTCTGCACTAACTATGATGGGTAAAGGCAGGTCTCAGCTGTCTTTCGATGTATTTATCGATATGATCACACAAAGCGAATACGTTTGTTTAACTTAATTTAGGTGGGACTACATATGGTACCCGGATGTTAAAAATACTCATATTTGATTAATTTATTTGAGGCACTAATCAGCAAAATTTTGGGCTGCAATAACTATGGTAGTATAACCGAAGGTTGCGCTTTCGTTTGGTGTTACACTTAATAAGTATAATGAAGTATTGGCGAAGATATGCGGTTCTAAAGATATGGAAATTCATTGAAATTTTGACTTTCTTTTTAATTTTTTAGGTAGTAGTTATTAATTGATCCCGTTGCAATAACTATGGTAGACTCAGCTCGTCATGGGCTTTCCAACGGTGTATAGTTCATTGCAATCGGATGAAAAAAAATTTTGTTGCTGGCTTTTGTTGCTAACTTCACACAGCTCGTTTATGGGCGCTATTGTGTACACTGTACAAACATACATGCAAACATTTTCCACAAATCATTGCAATGGGTTTACAGGGTGTATTTCTGAAACCCCGATTTTTTTGTCGATTATAATACTTTTCTAAAATACTGTTTATCTTAATAGGTACATATACCATTTTTAACATAAATTTGGTTTTCGAACAGAACGATTTTTAATAACTATTGTAAAAAGGTTGCAGATTGTTTACTGAATTTGAATTACAATCAATATAGGTACGACATTCTAAGTTAACTATATATAGCAACATTTTGTCTGTCTGTACATTATGAAATACTTCGTGTACATTTTATTGATTGTGATGTTTAAGAATTGATAGTTTTGATTAAAAGTCAACGTTTGCAGTAATAAATGTTGCAAAATAACGTAATTACTGCTGTTGCCATATGCAAACACCCGTATGTATAATTTTCCCATTACACGATACCAGAATATCTTTATTAGCTGGTGAAATCCCAACATTACAGTAGGTACCTACCTACATATTGTACCAATTGATTTTCATATTTTATATGCAGATCGATATCAATATCGTATACACGTGATGGTAATAATGGATAATTATTATTTTAGAGTTGTTTTCAATGAACCAGAATGAGCAAAACAATGATTTTTTCCACACTTGGTACCTACTACCAAAAAAAAGTGTTTTAATGACACAAGAAATATCTTGCTTCCAGGACATATTGTCTTAATTCTCGCCTGGAAAACTTTGACCAGGAAAACATTTCCAGCCATTTAATAGCAATTTCGTTCCGTCAAAAATACGGCACCAATTATGCAAATCTAATTCGACCGTTTTGACGCTAATAACACTAAATTGCCTTGTCTGGAAATTTTAATTGTCGGCCACGGTAAGCAGTCGTATGTTTTCTTTTTTTTCTTACTTCTGCATCACGACAGGAATACTGAGCGTAACGTGTAATTTTTGGCGTCCCAGTTATGTCAATAACACTGCTGGTGTCTCGGTCATGTTTGGGCAATTTTCTCGTAAAACGGCTTTTTAGCAAAAACGATTATTATCTACCCACCGGGTGTACCCAATTAAAAAAGCGATTTAATTATGAAATTTAATTCGTAATTAGTTCAATTTTGAGTTTAAACAGTCTTTTAAGGTAGGCATAATTATAATAATATGTAGAATATTAATTATTTTGTTGGATCGTAAACAACAATTATAAAACTTGGGTACCTGGTTTATAGCAAATAGTACGTACGATCTATAAGAATATGACCTTTCGTATTCGAACCACTGTACAGATGGCGTTCAAATTTCTAATAGACGTAGCTACCTATACATCCAGGGACTGCAAAATGAAGTATCGCAATTTGTACCTATTTACCGGTAAACTGTAAATATTTTAACACAAACGAGTTAACCGGAAAATTATTGCATACACTGAGTCTGCATAATAGTATATTATTATACAAGTTTTATAAGACGTCAAATTGGCGCCCCAATATATCTTATAAAACGAGTGTAAAATACTATTTTTTCTACTTTGCGTCATTAATTTTATAAAAATTTAGAAGTATATTAGGTAAAATTCCAATCTAGAGTATTTATGGGTGCAACCGTTGGTAACACTGTCATCTGTCACTTAAATTCAAATATCTGTGAAAAAGTAATTATTGATAATTATTATCTACCATCATATACTAGTAGTACGAAACCTAGGATGCAACACGCATGTTTAAATATGTATAAAAATATATATACTTCGCAGTTTGTGCGATTCTAAAAAATCAGTTTGTGCTTACTTTTGTGGTTATGTGTATTTTCGTTTGACATGCATTTGATATCAATGTCACCAATCTTAGAAAAAAGTTACTAAAAACGGTGTTACAATTTGCTAATTGTAACACCGAAAACAGTGTTACAATGTGTGCATTGTGAATGCAAAGTAGAAAAATAGTATATTATTATACAAATTTAATAAGACGTCAAATTGGCGCATGAGTTGTTTGGGGCACGAGGAGCGCCAGCGACGAGTGCCCCAAATGAACGAATGCGCCAATATGTCTTATAAAACGAGTGTAATATACTATTTTTTCTACCTTGCGTCATTAATTTTATAAAAATTTAGAAGTATGTATGTTAGGTAAAATTCCAATCTAGAGTATTTATGGGTGCAACCGTTGGTAACACTGTCATCTGTCACTTAAATTCAAATATCTGTGAAAAAGTAATTATTGATAATTATTATATACCATCATATACTAGTAGTACGAAACCTAGGATGCAACACGCATGTTTAAATATGTATAAAAATATACATACTTCGCAATTTGTGCGATTCTAAAAAATCAGTTTGTGCTTACTTTTGTGGTTATGTGTATTTTCGTTTGCATTTGATATCAATGTCACCAATCTTAGAAAAAAGTTACTAAAAACGGTGTTACAATTTGCTAATTGTAACACCGAAAACAGTGTTACAATGTGTGCATTGTGAATGCAAAGTAGAAAAAATACTTTTTTCAAAATAGTCTTATAGGTTGGTACTGACAAATCAATAGGTATATAATAATATACCTACCTACGAGTAGGTACATTGAAGAGCAATATCTTCGCTTGCTAGGTACTCTGATTTCATGTACATATGTTGAGCTGGTTTTACTGATAAATAAAAAAAAAACATTATTTTAAAATATTATAAATTTTATTTCAAAATTATTCTTGTACATTTTAGGTGATGTAGGTACACAAAGAGAAAAAAATTGAATGAAACGAATTTGCTTCAAGTCAAAGAAAGATCGACGTTAAATAGTGGCAAACAGGTATGAACGTTAGTTAACTTAAATTCAATAACATAATATTTTCAAAAAAAAAAAATGAAAATTTTTTTCAAGAACTCTACGGTTCTTTTAATTAAAAAAACCTTGACTTAATAAAATCGAATGTTTATTTAAAATCTAGGAAATTTTGATATAGTAAATTGTAGGTACCTACCTACTTTAGTTTCAGTAAAGTGTAGGTAGGTACCTACTTTCAAATTAGATAAATATTGCGACCTTGAATTAATCATTAAGTAATTAATATTTTATTATGTTTGGATTATAATCATGGGGCCTCGATTATATAATCCAAACATAGTTTGGTCGAAAACCACAATAAGAGATTATGGTGGACTCATTAGATTATTTTACTCCATGTTAATGTTTAGTAAAAACTACAGACTTATTCTCAAATGAAAAGCAACCAGAATACTGCTCGCATTCTGTAGTTCAGCTTATATAAAGCCCAAAAAAGGCCAACGCGTGCGTAGAGACTGTCAGCGCCATCTCCCCGTCAGTAGACATACCAATAATTTTTAATGAAACCACTTTTTTTATTCAAACATAAACTTTTTACCCAAATCTATTATCTTTCTCTTTCAAATAGAATATTTACTTTACTTACTCAAGACCAATCTTTATTTCAAATAAAACCAGACTTATTTCATTCAAACGTATTTCTGCAATTAAACTCAAACAATTTCTACATTATGGAAATCACGGAAAACAATTTGGTGTAAAAGAATATTTTTTTTCAGTGAAAACTATTTCTCTTTTACTTCAAATAAAATATTTATTTCACCCCATGCAGGTCACTTAAATTTAAAAATAGCTATTTGTTTCAAACATACAGCTCGGGCCAGCTCAAGACGCCCCATCCGTTTTGTGCGAGTGCGAGAGAGAACGTTTGAAGCACATCCCCACCAATTCAGTCACCGCGCTAGCACGGCCTCGTGGTTGGTTCATGTCGCTTGGTGGGGGCATGCAGTGACCGCCTTTATATTACTTTCTTGCTCTCACATATGGCGTATACGGCAACTGGAACTGGCCGAGTCGACACTGTATATTCTTTCCTTGGAAGAAATATGTTCAAGAAAAACATTTATTTGATTTTACATTTCTTTTTTCCCAGTGTCTGCGGTACTAAAAGACTGCGGTACTAAAACCAAATTATTTTATTGTTTGTTTGAAGGATTGGTGAATAAAACCTCTATAAATTGATTTATTATATACTTCGGACCGGTTTCGCACCTTATTTCTGCCGAATTTAATGATAAAAACTAAAAATAAATGTAGATAGAGGTAACAATAAGTTTGTCACCTTTATTTTCAAATCTTCAATATACGAGCCTCGGCAACAATCAAAGCCTTACCGACACAAAATTATCTCGATAATTGCAATAGCCACGAGCACATTGTACAAAACAAGGCCAACCAAATTACCATACCAGCACAGTACCACTTAATAGTAGGTATATTATTATACAAGTTTTATAAGATGTCCAATTGGCGCATGAGTTGTTTGGGGCACGAGGGGCGTCAGCGACGAGTGCCCCAAATGAACGAATGCGCCAGTATGTCTTATAAATCGAGTGTAATATACTATTTTTTCTACTTTGCGTCATTAATTTTATAAAAATTTAGAAGTATATTAGGTAAAATTCCAATCTAGAGTATTTATGGGTGCAACCGTTGGTAACACTGTCATCTGTCACTTAAATTCAAATATCTGTGAAAAAGTAATTATTGATAATTATTATAGACCATCATATACTAGTAGTACGAAACCTAGGATGCAACACGCATGTTTAAATATGTATAAAAATATACATACTTCGCAGTTTGTGCGATTCTAAAAAATCAGTTTGTGCTTACTTTTGTGGTTATGTGTATTTTCGTTTGACATGCATTTGATATCAATGTCACCAATCTTAGAAAAAAGTTACTAAAAACGGTGTTACAATTTGCTAATTGTAACACCGAAAACAGTGTTACAATGTGTGCATTGTGAATGCAAAGTAGAAAAAAATAATAATCAAATTTTTAAACCTACACATCCCCTCCGCTCGCTTCCAGCAATCCGTGATATCACCAACTCACTGCACTCTCGGATCTTAACGAGACACTTTGTCGTAATCGGCCATATGCAATCCGTGCACAGTCCTCTCCTCCTAAAGTCCTAATCAATACGTTAAAACGGAATAATAAAATAAGAAGTGACAGCGCACGTCAATTAAAAGAACGCGCTAGGATTACAGGACAGGCCACGCCCACGAGCGCCGCGAATATGCGCGCGCATATCACGGGCGTTATTCAATTATTCCCTTCATTGAAACAAATGTCAACTCGCCTACTACACAAAAAATATATAAGCGTAACCACACCTCGACAACCTGTTTGTTTTAAGATTCTTAAGTGCTATATTCCAGGCGTTTACCGATCTTGTTCGTTTTTTCGGTGGTGGTAACGGTAGGTGTTGACGGTGGGCGTGGCTTAAGATCCTTTCAGGATTTAGGGGAGAGGCTTGTCCAATGGGAGTGGGGTTAGGATCGAGATGATGCCGGTTCGAAGGACCAATTGTGGAGTCACCCCCTCCATAAAGTGTTCAAAACCATTTAGTGTGGTATTTCCCCACTTTTTCGTTCGACAGGTTGGGTCGGTTTGTGTTAATACAGTCATAGCAGCGCTTTCGGTAGCATGTTGTCGAGTATTTTATACTAATACGTGTGTAATTTCGAAACGCACTCTTACCATAGTTTTTTTTTTTGGTTGATAGACTGAGATTTGTGAGTGGTTGTGTTTTGATAGTGTTGTACTATTGGTGACTGTGATTTAAGAACACGAATTTATGTTGTTGGATCGTAGAAGAAAGTTGAGGACGTTGTTTGTTTGAGTGTTTCAAGAAAAGGAACAATGATGCCTTTGGCACCTACACCAATCGTTGCTGTGCCATCAAAACCAAAAATCGGATTCTCGATAGACTCCATCGTTGGAGGTGCTAGCCAACCAAGTCCCCAACACTCACCGATCCATTACTCGGAGAGTTCAGCACCTTTAAGTCCATCCAGCGATGCTGAAAACCGATTGAACTCATCACCGAAACTATACTCACCAAAATCACCGAACACATCCCCAAAACCGCCGATTATGGTACCGGGGATTCCCGCACATCCCCTAGTGAGGCCCAGTCCTCAGTACGACCACAATATGGTTCCTAAAAACGGTTTCTTGCAACCGGAGATGGTGCATAATCACGGTGGACATCCTTTCGCATTGGCGGCGCATTTTCAAGGAGCTGCCATCGCGGCGGCTTTGAGTCAAGGACAACACGGATTCCCGCAACCATCCCCTTTGAGTACTCACACACCTCCGAGGGATAGCTATCCCTTATATCCTTGGTTGTTGTCAAGACACGGGAGGATTTTTCCACATCGGTTTCCAGGAGGTAAGTCAAAATTGTTATTTATCCGACGGATTCTTGAAAATAATTAAAATAAGTTGCCAAAGTCATAAAAAGCGTCGTTTTGGACATGCAAAATGTTGGTCCAGTATGGGGAATATCCCCACCATGGTAATAGATACGGTAATATGGTTAGAAATGGGCGGGGCTGAGAGTTGAAATCACAAAAATGTAATACTATAATGTTCTGATGACAATAAACAGTAAGAAACTAGCTCTGTGTATATGTCAAAATTTTTTATTTTAGTTATTGGGCATTCTAGAAATATGTGGTTAAGGCTTCCCACCTGTCCACATTCGCAATATGGACATTTTAGGATACATTTTAGGTTATCTGCTATCTGTTACTGTTGTTACGAATGTCCGACAGGGGGCGTTTCGGGTTTGACGTTACGGTGGTAATAGCAGCAAAACACGGGTCGATAAAAATCGATTTTTTTGGATCGAAAATTGTTTTTAAGGCCGTTTTTTTGCTCAAAACTCTTTGCGAAGGGTATTTAGAGGTATCTTATCGTAAGACATGAGAGCGAGCGGCTTTTATAAGGTCGGCAGGAACGGATAAAAAATGTAAATTTTTGACGTTCATCGATCCGCTTGTCGGAATTTCTAGACGTCACGTGACATTTTCTCGAGGTTCGCCTTCACCCGAAGAGGTGCAAAATCGTGATTTTTTTTCAAAATTGACGCATTTAATTTACAAAATATCGCGCAGTCCACGCGGAATTGTGTCCTTTTTTCAATTCGAGCGTCAAAAGTAATATCGAAAAGCCCAATTTTGCAGCTACTCGATTGCAAATGTCGGCGAAAGTGGGCGATTCCGCTGAACGCGCCCTACACTTGAAAGTTTGTAATTAGTATAGGTAGATTACCATCATACCAATCTGTCAAACAAACTAACCTGAAAATAGAAATAATTTTTTGATTGCGCACCCCTCTTTTGGATACAATTAAGAAGAAAATCCTGTGGATAACATACAACATGAAACTTTAGCAATAAACATGCAAACTTATACACCATACGCTTAAGTTATGCGGCGGATTTTGACATGTAAGGCAATGATTGTACCACGTTGCCTTGGCAACACTTGTAACAAAACAACTGTCATTACATTGTCCCATTTTATACGTCTTAAGAACATTTAACAATCTTACAAAAGCAAAAGCGTCAAAATTGTTTAAAATATTTCTTATTTTGTTTTATGGTACTAAAAACATTTGCAGTATTCCATGTAAATGGATTTTTGTTCTGTTTTATGTCCTCATATTCAACTTTTAGAGGTTAGAGTTGACTGGTTTTGTTATTGTTTTTGTTCCTTCAATTTTCTGACGTTTCTGTTTGACGTTTTATATGTCAATTTCTAAAGCGTATAACCTATAAATTGTCAAAAAATAAATCATGGCACATTAACCAACCTTTTTTTATTGACCATACGACATAATATTATATTGTGAGATCCAAAGAACAAATCCAACCTAACCGTTACAGGAGAATAAGCTAATAACATACACTAGTTTTCACTTTGTATTTTGTATTGTATATTTTTCCACCAAACGGTGAAAATGGCGTAACGTAAAGATCTAAGAAACCATGTTAAACATTTGGATTTCTGTCTATACATAACCTGACGTTTTATACCATGCAAAGTGACATTTATCATCTCTTTGACGACAAGAAAACAAGTCCAATTATTCAGCAGCCACAAAAATATCTATTTTTCTACTTTGCATTCACAATGCTTACATTGTAACACTGTTTTCGGTGTTACAATTAGCAAATTGTAACACCGTTTTTAGTAACTTTTTTCTAAGATTGGTGACATTGATGCATGTCAAACGAAAATACACATAACCACAAAAGTAAGCACAAACTGATTTTTTAGAATCGCACAAACTGCGAAGTATGTATATTTTTATACATATTTAAACATGCGTGTTGCATCCTAGGTTTCGTACTACTAGTATATGATGGTATATAATAATTATCAATAATTACTTTTTCACAGATATTTTAATTTAAGTGACAGATGACAGTGTTACCAACGGTTGCACCCATAAATACTCTAGATTGGAATTTTACCTAATATACTTCTAAATTTTTATAAAATTAATGACGCAAAGTAGAAAAAAATAGTATATTACACTCGTTTTATAAGACATATTGGCGCATTCGTTCATTTGGGGCACTCGTCGCTGGCGCCCAAAACAACTCATGCGCCAATTTGACGTCTTAAATTTGTATAATAATATACTATTTTGATTCTATATGTGAGCACAGTTTCAGAAAACGACCACTAGATGGCTTTCGAACCGATATAACCAACAAAAACATGACATTCCGTTTGTATTTGTTTTTCCCGCCATGTCATATATTAACTCACAGCCGTAATGGTCGTTTAACAACACTAAATACACAGTTCTTCATTAGTATATCACTTCTACAATGTAAAAATCACTATTTGAATAAAAAATAGACATTAAAATATAAATTATAGGGGCAAAATGTCAGTTTGACACTTGAGTTTGACAGTACCTAACACCTTCTATTTATTACTGTCTTTTGCCAAATTTGTTATGTTTAAAACATAAATCGAAGAAAAAAATAGGAAAACGGAAATGACCGCTAATGTCTCTATCTGGTTTTTTAAGTGACATTTCGCTAGACGGTAATTTTTTCAGGCTGCGTTCCTGCCCCAAGTGTAATTTCGATATAAACATCGTAATTAAGGCGATGCAGGCAAGTGAATTAAGCGACTTAACGGCACACTGGAAGGCAATTACGCCATTAAGGTATTAATTTCAAACGGAGCTCTGTGGAAAGGCTAGGCGAACTTGAGGGCATGTAAGCCAGAGCCGGCATGGCCAGTAGACCGCGTTGCAGTCCTCAAACAGTTCTAATGGCCGCAGCCACGGGGTATAATTAGCGAGCTGAATACGCGTGGTACCCAACAACAAACGAGAGAACCTTAATGTGTAAATAATTACTTGTGCCGACGGTTTTCAACGATCGGTATCACATATTCATACCGTGTATATTGAGGCTGGACAAAAACAAAAAAAAAACGCGCCGGAAAAGATGAGGAGCGCCATCAAGCAGGCGAGGATGCACAGAAACCTGTAATTTCGTTGCTTAATACGGACCAGAATTATCATAATATAAGATCGTATGGGAATAATACGAGAGGTTGTTTTTCGGTAATTTGATTTTCTTTTCTACCGTGGTGGAATTTACATACCAAATTGGTCCTTTGCATGATGCACTCTTTCCACCAAGGTTTTGTAGTCCATCGTTTTTTTGTAGATATCACTAATCTATCTTATTAACAACTTATTCAAAACCAAATTGGGTTTCCAATCTTTCCACCAAGGTTTATTTCAAGAATTAATTAAATTACCTATAATACAAAGTCAATTCAATTACGGAAAGTAATTTCGTCTGATACCAACGAAACAATTGAATTAAAGAAACGTATAAACATTATTAATGTCATAATGGAAACCAATCAATCTCGTGTGGTATTATAGCTGCAGGTATATAAAATCGAATTAAACAATAACTAAAGAATTTGCAGCGAGACGGAGTCGATTGGTCACTTTATTGTTTTACCTCTGCGACTGTTAAATCGGTTGATTATTAGTAGCCAATTGCATGTAGCGAAATACCTCGCAATATTTTATTAGTTCACACCTTTACGATGGAAAATCAGGAACAATGACCACTTCTGAATGATTAATTTTCAGGACTATTACCTTCGAAATTTGTTTGATTGATGTATTATTAGTTAACGTTTTACAATATTCGAAATTATAACGTTATAATCAGTTTTAAGATCACAATAGTATATTATTATACAAGTTTTATAAAACGTCAAATTGGCGCATGAGTTGTTTGGGTCACTCGTCGCTGGCGCTCCTCATGCCCCAAATGAACGAATGCGCCAATATGTCTTATAAAACGAGTGTAATATACTATTTTTTCTACTTTGCGTCATTAATTTTATAAAAATTTAGAAGTATATTAGGTAAAATTCCAATCTAGAGTATTTATGGGTGCAACCGTTGGTAACACTGTCATCTGTCACCTAAATTCAAATATCTGTGAAAAAGTAATTATTAATAATTATTATATACCATCATATACTAGTAGTGCGAAACCTAGGATGCAACACGCATGTTTAAATATGTATAAAAATATACATACTTCGCAGTTTGTGCGATTCTAAAAAAATCAGTTTGTGCTTACTTTTGTGGTTATGTGTATTTTCGTTTGACATGCATTTGATATCAATGTCACCAATCTTAGAAAAAGTTACTAAAAACGGTGTTACTATTTTCTAATTGTAACACCGAAAACAGTGTTACAATGTGTGCATTGTGAATGCAAAGTAGAAAAAAGTTATTTTGATATCCAATTGACTGTGGCGCCATCTATTGAGACGAATCCAAAACCGTAGCGAAAGCACCACCTTCTTACATTATAACTGTATAACATATTAAGTTTTCAGTCTTTCGTATACCTACCTACCTACCACTTAAATAAAATTAATTTCATAATAATAAAGTACGTACGGTCGATGGCGGAATTTGATAAAACGACGCCCATAAATTCATCCCTAATGAGGCGCATTCATACCTAACCACCCACAACAATGCATAAATAAGTCATTTTCGTGTTAAATTGATATTCCGCGGCGTGCTTATCGCAAAATGACTTTATGGTGCTCTTTTGTCGAATAAATTACGCCAGCCTGAAACTTATATGTAAATATGGTTGGTCACATGACTGTGAGGCGCGTTCACAACACACACACACAAGCTTCGGCTTCGCTGCCGGCTGAAAATACAAATTACACGCACACTGCTACGTAAATAAGCGTGTGTGCTGTATATAAGAATATAAGTAACAAGGCCCGGACCTTAATGCACAGGTGTCTACACACGCGATTTGATGAATAACCTCAAAAACGAAAATTAATTACAAACAATAAATTACGACACTTTCGGATTGGTCTGTACTTCTCTTTTTGTTGGTGTGTGTATGGTACCTATAAGTATACATCAATAAACACCCTTAATTAAAACGTTTAGGTATTATTAATAAATCTTTGATAGTTTGACATAACCTTAACACAACTGTCAATTCGTCTGAACGAACGCATGTAGAGGGCGCTAACATTAGTAGGGATTAAATTTAAGTTTGCTATAGTTAACTATTTGACTTTAATTACTCTGACGAGTATTTATAAGTATGTTGGGAACCCTTAATGAAAAAATCTGATGTGGCCAGGCACATGACTTTATCATACGATACGGCCGTGTTCAGGGGGGCAATTTGGAAGTTCAAGGGGCTTCCGCTTACTATGATTTAATTTTTTTTTTCCAAAAAATGGAATGGACATAAATTATAGAAAATTTTCTCTACTATAGTTTATTATTTAACTATTTTGACGAAATTACAGAAATGGCGGCTAATTTGCAAAATCGTTGAAAAATGATAAGAGTAAACCTCGAGTTCCTTTGGGCCCTTTTGGACAAAACTTCTTTCAGCTCTAAGTTTAGTCACGAAACTTCTAAATATGAAGTTTCGTCTCGATACCTTCAGTAGTTTCTCCGGAATCGTCGCCACAAAAAACGGGTACACACACATACACACACACACAGACATTTTTTTGTACCTTGGTCAAAAATGTTCAGGGGGCCCAAAAAGACCTATTTCCGCTAAAATCTCAATTTCTTTTTTCGACACAATTACAATACTTTGTCATACTACGTATGATAAAGTAAAAATATGTAGGTATGCAGATTATAAGGGACAACCCCTTAAATAAGGAGAAAAGTTATTTGCAGCAGGAAAATGTGACTATATGTGGATTTCTTAATAAAAACGTTTCGTTTTGAGGTTAGATCCGCAAAATATCAAACTTAAAAACAATATGATTCCTTTACTGTACACTCTACATGATTTATTCGTGTACAAATCTTTTAGAAAATGCTTTGAACACACTAGCATGGGTCTTGAGACATTTTTGCCAATTTTTTGTACATACACGTCGCCACTCACTGTGAAACCTTTCCCTTTGGGAAACTTGTGAAATGACAAGCCCTCGCCTTGATATGAATTGCATTGTGGAACGCAACAATAGATCTTACTTCTGCTTCTTCTTTTTTGTCGTTTTTTCATCTTTTGATTTAAGTACCAGCATAATTCCACTCAACTATTCTTACTGGTTAATTTCTCACTGGTTATACTCTACCTAGAGATACATTAGAAACAATAATATACCTATTGCATTAGGAGCGTTAAAGATGGCGGCTTTGTACGCCATAATCACGCGTGTGACGGGCATTTATTTAACAATTAGTGAGCCAGGTTTAACACAAAGTGGATTTTAAAAACAGCCTTCTTAATGGTGTGTGGATATAATTAAAGTTAATTGTTGGGTTGCTGTATTCCGACGCACTCCACCTTGTAGTTCTCCTATTTTTATCCCCCCTCCTTGACAATCCTAATGATACCCGGTATAAAAAATATAGTAATTTAGAGAAAAAAAGATAATTTCGAGATTAAATGATCATTAGCTGTGAAAATTGCCGGGTTTCAACGGGTATTATGTTTTATATGCGCAAGCACAAGGTCTTATTCATTAAGGTCACATTTGAGGCAATGTCTGTAATTATAGTAGTTTGTATTGACAATTTAGCATGTCAGTAAAAATAGAATAACAAACCCAATGTTAGAAAAGAACACAAAAATGATTGTAAAACAAAAAATGTCACCAGGTATTCGATAATGTACAGTAATTTGCTAAATATCTCGTCAAGTACATACATATATGGCGCAATAGTTGTTGTAAAGTACAATACCATTCTTATAGTCTATCTGCTCGTAAATATTCAAGTAACAACTAGAATTGCTCAACCATTTGCTGTTTATTATTAATACAGGAGATATTTAAATTCCAGAATTTCATATAACGCGAAGTTAGCTTTCAACTATGAATTTAAAACAGAATTAATTGCGTTGTGTTGTTGCCGCTCAACACACACATTCAAGTATTTTACTACTGTCTCGGTGATCCCCCTTATCTCTGTATATAATCGTATATCGTTGAAAAATTTACAGTCTGTTGCGTTCTAAGCCGTCCCATAATAAGGGGCTCAATTTTTTTCTCTACACACACTCGAAATAAGGGGCGTGAAAACTAGATTAGGGGTATTGTTGTGCGCACCCCATTATTATTAAATGGAACCATTCAGGAGTCAATCATTTTCTTGTTAGCGGGATAAAAAACCTCTCGCACACTCGGTAAAAAGCCAATTGTCCTGTCATGGGCGATCGCGAAAATGGAGGCAATCCTCTCTCACTATAGTGTCTGTTGTGTAGGCATCAGTGTGCGTGTCTGTGTGTGAAAATATAAAAAAAGACCAACGCCAACTGTCACTTAGTTTCTTTTTTCTGTGTACGGTCTGTTGAATTTCAGACAGAACCGAAATAATGGACGCAGCAGTATGAATGTAACTGATAATTTTCTTTATGTATATCATATTTCTCCAAATGGTAAATGCAACATAACAATTAAGTTAATGTATGTGAGGAATATTAAGTCAAACGTGATGTTGGAGTAAGAGAGTAAACATATTGTACTTGAAATAAACAAAACGTCAAAAACAATTTATTATAGATAAAAAAAGTGTCTGTATGCTCGTGCTCGATCACCTTATTTCTACCACGCATTCCTCTAGAACTACCCGTTAATTGTTCCACACTTATATGACTTTCTTCATTGTCCGATGATGGTGGTGTATTTCGATTCAATAAGACTCCTGTCTCTACCTCTAAAGTCTGTTTTCTTCTGTATGTTATCTTCTGCTGTTGCAACTCTCCACTTCTTCCACCTAATACGCTTTTCTCTTGCATCACACTGCTTTAAACTTTTTATCAGTTCTAGTTCTTTTTTCTTATGATATCGTTCTCGGTCTTTTCTCCGTTTTTACTCTAAATCAGCTTCATACATTTTCTTCCGAATTTTTTTTTAATCTTGCTGTTTTGTAGTTTCTTGTGTTCAGTTCTATCTTTTTTCACCTTTTTCATTTTTAGTTTTAAGCTGCTGTAAAAACATTTAAGGGAAAACCATAAAAAGATGAAAATCAGTAATTTCGGTAATGATTACGTCATGTGTAATGTGGAAGCTTTACCGAAATGACAATCTATATAAAAGTGAACGACACCACCTTCACATATGATAATACTTGAGAATAAAACTGAGGCTTTATTCAGGCTTATATGGTATGTTTTATCACTACATTAGTTCTTCTTCATTCATTAACGACGTAATTGATGTCAAAATACATACAAATTCAAGAACTTACTAATCAAACATTGGTGTACCGACGATGATGCTAACTACTGCACCCTACATTGACTCATCAAAGATTATGGTGTATTGGTAACCACATGCCAAGCTTGGCATTACCGAAATGACAAAATTGGTGGACAAAGAAGAGCATTTAATGAAAACAACTATATAATTAATCACGTATATGTATACCCATGTTCTGTTAGTAGAACTATTTTGCTCTAGAAAAATCTAAAAATTAAGGTAGTTAATGCTCATGTGTAGAAGGAAATAAATAATATTACACAATAAATGAAGTTTGGGACCGAAATCATATATAATGGTTATTTAATCTTGAGATATTTGTACAGAAACTCTGTAATAATAATATAAACTCTCTGTAATGTAAATAAACTCTGTAATAGTTCAATATTTGTGTGAACTACATGTAACACTACATTTATGCACAAGAGTAAACGTGTTTGGCCAAACTTTACATTGATTTTGGGCAAAAAATATGCCTGTTTTGATCATAGCATAGCATGAGACTTATATTCTCCCAATACCTGACATTTACCCAAATAAACATTGAAAGAAATCCTTTCCAATTTTCCTAAATCGCTCATCATTTCCAAAAAGAACCAACATTCGCACACAAAAAAACGGGTCTAATGAATTCAAATTGCCGATCTCGCTGTTTCTAAATTAACATAAAAGCGGCCGTAGTCTTCCAGCTTGCGACTTGCTCTGCGTCTCTCTCTCTCTCTTTCTCCTCCTCCATATTCTTCTTCTTCGCTATATACCTTTGTTTCACTCGGTTATACGCAAAGCTGGACACGGCGAACGGCATTCTTTTATATGCTAAGTGGACAAACACAATAAACCCGACGCAAAAACGTACAAATAGGTACAAATTGTACCTTGTTATTTCGACGAGATAGCTTTATTTTACACCGCATTACGCCGCGCGCTCCGCGAAAGGAACAAATTAAAATTAATCGTCTCTTTCGAGCAGAATTTAAAATGCCCGCGCTCCTCCTCGCCGGCAATAATTTCTGCTTGTTTAGTTGGCTGCGGTCCGCTAGTTAGCTTTGACAGTTCCAGTTGGTATTTAACACAGACTAGACAGACAGCGCAGTAAACGTTATTTTCCATAACCCCCGATATCTCGTTTCTCTCTTCAACTATCGTCTATTTCACTCTAAAAACATGAAACCGTGACATAGGGGGCGCTTGGGGCACGTTGGCGCCATATTTGAAATAAATCTTTCGAATTAATAATCTAGTTAAAATTTAGATTAAAAAATGTTTGTTATCGCAGTCTTAACTTCTTGCATATTATTGTAAATAAAAAATATAAAGGAATTTATTACACATATTATATCAGTGTAATATAACTGATTATAGCAAAACGAAAATGTATATAATTGAATACAGTTGCGGGATACTACAAAACATATAAATAAATAATTTTAGGCCACATAAATAATAAACATATATAAAACAATATTTTATTAAGACAATAAATTAAAATTTATTAGTCGAAAATAGAGGTTACACATAAGTACATAAGTATACATAAGTACGCACCTATCCAATTTCTTCGGCAAACAGAATAATTTCTCTTTATCGGTTTTTCCACAAATTATACCAAAACATTTTACTAATACGCAAATATTGAAATTTGACGCTTGTCATAAGTAGTGAAATGACATACTGATGATATAATTTATAGATTTCTATGGGAACTCTGTCCATCAACCGAGCGCCCCCTGGGCAACGGTTTCACAAAAAAAAGATAAAGATGTCAATATACCGATTTAATTGGATGGAAGAAAGACAGAGGGATGTGCACTTATTGCTATCTAGCTGCGGTGTCTGTCTAGTCTGTGGTATTTAAGATTTATACAATGTCGGTAATATAGAGGTTTACTTTTTTGAGGTTAAGTTAAAACTGTCAAAACTCGTTTCCTAACTAAAACGTTGTTGTTGCCAAATGCCTCGTGCCGAAATAACAAGACTAACCAAACAATGCTTAAGAATTAATACACAATAGATTATTCAGGTTATGTAAAAGCCATTATAAGATTTGAGCGCTGGTCAACAACGGTATTAATTTAGAAATCGACGACGACGGCGACGTGCATGCATATATACCTAGTGTGCTGGCGCGAAAACAATGTGAAGTGTCCAATTATACAAATTAAATGGGCAATTTTGCCGGTATCGTGCTGTTTGCATTCAATTTGAATAGCCGTTTGGCATTTTAAAATTACAACGGCCATAACTGCAAGACGTGACCATTCCCATTCGAGAACTGGCAGAAAATACAAAGCAAGCAATTACACCGGTATTAGTATTACTTTGTGTCTCTCCTACCTTGCTTCGTGTAGGTCTTGGAGGAATGATGCACTCGTTTGAATTTTAAATTGCCTACGTATGGAATATGGCCAATTTTCCAGATTTCTTAGATTCTTTAACTAACTGCGGATCTGGCTGTCAAACTCACGTTTATAGGTTAGGTATTGATAACTTGACATCAGCACCGGTGGTATAGCGTTTTTTTTTTTTTTTTTTGGTATAGATGTTTCAAACGAAGGAGAGCACAGTTGTGTATGCAACCAAATATACGCGGGTCAATTATAAACCATACACTGGGTATAATTGGCTGCATATGTCACTGTGCTCTACTTAGTTTAAAACTACTCTAACACTGGTTACTAATACTCGTGGATATTTTTCGTGTTCTTTTGGTCTGTCTAAAATAAGAAAACCAAGTCTTCTATGGCATGTGTTAAATCTACCTCTTCGTATTTTAATAGCCGTTCTCCTTAAATCGTTACCTAAGCCATCCTAATTGCAAGACAATCCATTACAGACACTTGCGTTTTTATTTAGGAAATGGGCTTGATCCTAAAGGCGTGTTCAAAGTGTATAGTGAAGGTGGTTTTCGTGTTAGTGCCCGTGCACTGTTAGAATCTAAATGAATACGTTTTACTAGTTATAATCTGTCGGATCGAAACGTTGGGCCACTAATGGCACCTCAACATGCGAACCACTCTAATTGACTCGCCTTCAGACTTTACAACGGTGCGGCGCACATGTACAAGTTAGGTATACCTACCTACCACCATCAACTTCTTCTTGCCTCGCTCACTTCTTATTGTTTCTCACGGTGTTTATTATTATTGCACCCAATAAGTCGTCCGTCAAACAGACACTGTTTAATAAACGAAGTGTTTGGTTACAACTTACCTTTTATGGACGTATCACATTATTCATTGGGGCGTCTATATACAGAAGAAAAATCTAGAAAGTGGTGGTGATGATCGATATATAGATCTACCATACAAGTAGCTATTATTGATTGATTTGACACCTACAGTTTTGTAATAATTGTAGGTGTGATTGCTATTTTTGTCAGTTAAAAGACTTTACTATTCCCCGCCAGTAGACATAGCAATAATTTTTAATGAAACCAGTGTTTTTTTTTAATTCAAACACATAATCTTTTCTCTTCCAAATAAAATATTTACTTACCTCAAGGCCGATCTTTGTTTGAAATAAGACCAGATTTATTTTATTCAAACGTCTTTCTGCAATTAAACGCAAACAGTTTCTACTTTACGAAAATTATGGAAAACCATTTGGTGTAAAAGAATCGTTTTTTCAGTGAAAACTATTTCTTTTTACTTAAGAAATATTTCAAATAAAATAATTCTTTCAGCCTATTCAGCTCATTGTTTTAAATTTAAAAATACTTATGTGTTTCAAACATATACCTATTCCTTCTTTATAAGAAATATGTTCAAAGAAATATATTTATTTGATTTTACAATTCTTTTCTGTCAGTGTACTTGAATGAGTAACACAATTTTACATATCTGATACATAACTATCTCTGTTTCCATATAATCTGTTTACATATAATTATAAAACATGTTTTTAGTTTGCAATATTCTTTGAAAGAACTTTTGGACAGTGTATCAATAGAGACAAGTATCACAAATTTCGTAGAAAACAACATACTTTGGTTTTAATTGATGCATCGTGAATCGTTTGATGACATACACCAACATAATTAAGAATATTATAATCTACAATCGGCGTTATTTCCTAGAAACATGCCATTTACTGCGATATTAATTGCAATTACTGCGCTGATTGCAGTTATCGTTTATCTCGAAAATTATTCCAAATTGTGCATATCGTAATTTAATTGCTTAATTGACAACTAATATCGACACTTTACGTCTACATCTAAATATAAACCGAAATTAAACTAAACACAAGCTGCCACAGCAGAGCGAAAAAAATTACAATTTATGATCATTACGATAAATTATCTTTTTGCCTAATTATAATTTTAGTTTAACGTGTTATGATTAACGTAATAAAATCGCCAGTTGTATTTATACGTAAGTTGTGACAATGCAAATTGTTGATAGCGTCAAAAAATGAACGGAAAAACATAATTATTAAAATATTCTAGATTGATATGTAATTGACGTATCATGAGATTTTCAATGGTCACTAATGATCACTCATATCGACATACATTATTCAAATTGATGATAAAGTATGCAAATTGAGACGTCTGGCAATAACTAACTGTATGTGTTATTAGTTATTACACAGAGGGAAATATTTATTCGATACAACACGAATATCTTTGAGTGAAGAATATCACTTGTTTCTATATCCGCAGAAAGATCATTTGGTTGGTTCAAGTAAAATATAAAATTCTCAGAGTAAGAATATGATTTTCTTGATGTTTCAAGTATTACGTTTTCTCATTTTAAGTATGAAGGAACCGCTTGAAAGGAATTACGTCTGTTTTAAGCGATACGTACGTATACTTTTGGGTCAAGAAACTGTTTGTTTGTTGAAGCATGTATATTTTTCACCCAACACAATATTGTTGTTGATGTAAAACGAACGTCTTACTCTTTTTATATGTAGAAGAATAACATTTTCTTCGCCAGAGCAAAATATACTCAACATAAACATACTAAACTCTTAAACCGGAAGAATAACTAGCCGTTGAAATAACTATAAATGAAGTTCGTATTACAATAAAATATTATTTGGATAACAAAAATATCCTCTTCATGCTACACTATATACACACGAACATTTTTTCTTTATAACCAAGAATACAGTTCTTTCTGTGTAGGATATTCCACTCTATCCTGGTTTTCCTCATAATCCTTGTACGTCACCCATGAAATAAAACACGTATGGATAGATGTAAACAAACAATATACGAACACTCAATATCGTCGAAGTTATATAGCGGTGATATGTGGCAAAAGACGCGAGAAATTGTTAGCGCCATCTGTAAAGTAATTGCACAACTTTCTATGTATCTCTCAGAGTAAGAATCTTGGGCCAAGAAACTGTTTTTTCGTTGAAGCATATATATCTTTCGTCCAACGAAATATTTTTGTTGTTGTAATAAGACGAACGTCTACTTTTTTATTGAAGAATAACATTTTCTTCGTCAGAGAAAAATATACTTCACATAACCATACTAAATTCTCAAATCGTAAGAATCGTTTTCCAGCAAACCTGTAGATTCTATATCTTTTTTTAAACCTCAGATTTAAAGTAGTAAATTCTAAACAAATGGTTTGATACACAGAATGTAAACAAACATCTATAACCTGATAACGAATCCTAAATTATTCCTGCCCTGTCACAATATTTACCACACGAACATGATTTATGAATGCTCCTTGTAACTTAGTAACGAAGTTATATAGCGGTGATATGTGGCAAAAGACGCGAGAAATTGTTAGCACCATCTGTAGAGTAATTGCACAACTTTCTATGTATCTCTCAGAGTAAGAATCTTGGGTCAAGAAACTGTTTTTTCGTTGAAGCATATTTTTCGTCCAACTTTTTTGATTGAATAATAACTTTTTCTTCGTTAGAGAAAAATATACTTGACATAAACATACTAAATTTAAAACTAACCGTTGAAACATCTATATTGAAATTCTTATTAGAATAAAATATTATTTGTATAGAAAAAATATCCTCTTCATGCTACACTATATACGCAAGAATAATTGTTCTTGATATCCAAGAACAGAGTTCTCTCTGTGCAGTTCGAATTATTTGAATACGTTTTTAGTCAGGAATCACTTAATGACAATGTATTACATGTATGTTGATATGCAACCCATCTCGACCGATGAAGTATCGCCTGTATAACTATAGAATTTAAATGAATTGATTACAAGACATTGCGGGAAAATAACTGTACTTATAATGAGTTATGCCAACGATCAAGACACAACGATAAATTCATTGTTATCGATATATTTATTTCTTCAGTTGTGGCAATTACACCCAAGAAAGAATAATGAAGTACGAAAGTACGTTCGTTGTTCTCACCTGTTTTCAATTTTTTTCCGACGTGTTACACCTTTAGAACCGCAAAAGGGGGTTCAAGTTATTTATTGAGGTGTATCTTCTCTTTTGCTAATGTGCGGGTACGTAGGTATGTAGGTTTTCTATTTACTTTTCTACAATTTGCATAAATTGATGTGGTAAAGTTGTGGCTAAACTGTTGCTTTTTTTCTGTCTAAATTACGTTACGTAATCAAGTCAGTTATCTTGAAGACATTAAATATAAAACACAAACACCAAAACTATAAATACAGTGCTACTTATCAAAAGAAAAGGTTATAATTTATAGCTTATTTGTCTGTGCTCTCGTTCGACAAGGATTTATCAAAGGCAATTACAGCATAATTAAATGATTGATGAGCGCCACTAAAATTGTAACGCAACTTTATTCGGCTGGTAAGCAACCTATTTCGAAATGTAGCGTGACTATCATTCGAGGGAATCTTAATATTTCGGAGGAACGAATATTTAATATAAATAGACTAATTTATTGTGGGCAATTAGGCGACTTTCAACTTTTTTATTGCCCTATTAATTTCGTCTAACAAATCGCCTGGTTTTGAGAACAGATATTCAAACATGATTTTTTATGCTCCAAGCGTAATTTTTTATACGATATTTTCTTTGCTTTCAGGTCCGGACATACCGGGTTTTCTTCTGCAACCATTCAGAAAACCAAAGAGGATCCGGACGGCGTTTAGTCCTTCGCAACTGTTAAAATTAGAACACGCCTTCGAAAAAAATCACTACGTCGTAGGAGCTGAGAGAAAACAATTAGCACAGAGTCTTTCATTAACAGAAACTCAGGTAAATAAATATATTTGTATCATTCTTCTCCAATGTTTCTTGCAGAATACAAATCTTCTGTTTTGAATCGTGTACCTATGTAGGTACTACCCGTGGTTTTAAACGGAAAATAAACGGTTGGCAAACCTGTTCTTTTCGTAGACATTAGGAGTTCTGGAGCCTCCGAAACCCATAATTTCGACCGTTTTAGATGCCAGTAAAAAAATAGGAGCCATCAATTATGATTATCGTTTCGGGGGAATTTATAATTTCACAGATCATCTAGTAATTACCGGCTTCTATATCATTATTTACGATTCGACGAAAAGAGAATCTTTTTTCGTTCATTATGTACCTAATTTCATGTCCTATGATACCAACCGTTATAAATTATAATGAATAAGACGTTTTCTTATAAATGTACAATGTGTGTAGGCGCTTTTTGTTTACAATTACTTTACTTACAGTGTATGTAATTGAAAAATGGTTGTGTTTTAATTAAGACTGTGAAACAAACAACTGAATTCAGTGACTAATTACCGGATTTTAATGCAAATCAAGCAATTAGGGCATCATTTGCAAGGAATTTACGCTTATTGCTTTTGTGCAAGCTTTCCTAAACCACACCCAACTATTATTTAATGTAAATACGACCCGTAGAACAAAGAATAGACGTTAAAGCGATTCTAACCTCAAAAATTTAACTGTCGTTTGAGAAACGTAAACTAAAAATCAAAATGGCGCATCAAATTCGTTGTTGTTTTCCGGTATTATGAGCACGCCAATCGTTGCTCATTGGGTACGAAAAAGGGGTCCCCATTGTCACGTTTGCTACCCTTTGAGAAGGTATAACCCCTGTCGTGTGACGGGTGGTGTGAAATTGATAGTTGATTATACGAATTTAGGGGTCACGTTGTTATGGGAAGGGGTTACAGATGGAATTAACTATGGCTATATTTTCTTTTATTGTTCGAAACTGGATCGTACTCGGGGCAATTTGAAGGTGACGTCCTCCCCCTTCCCCTTTGTATATCGCAAGATAAATAGATTTCGATTAACATTATTAACGACCCTCGTTGGATGGGGAGATGACGGGCTACGATATCAAAATTTACAAGTTTCATTTGCGCCGCAGACTCCGTTATTGTATTAATTATTGTGAATAAATTAAGGGGGTCTGTGGGGAACGCCCTTTGGTAGCGCCCCCTATACGGACTGAGTCGATAATTTACTTTTTTTACACATCCTCACTTGTCGCCATTCATCTTTACACTCATGATTGTTTTAACGCCCATTGTTTTTTGTTAAATTGATTAAACTTGGCTCGTTTCTTTTTATTTATTTCACGAGCGAATTCGTATAGCTTCTGACAGCAACTGTCGTTACCATCTGTTGCAGTTTTTTTTTCTATAGAAAATTAAAGTGTATGTGATGTAATGAGGGCTTTAATTTCTAGTCAATAAGGTTGAAAAAAGTGTTTTTATTGTGCTTCTGACACATGCAAAATACGTGCTTATTAATCTGCCACTGGAAAATTCTACATAATTATGATTAATATCCAATTGCTACAATTTATTTCATAATTATTAAAAGGTTATCTACCTATACTAATTACGAATTTTCAAGTGTAGGGCGCGTTCAGCGGAATCGCCCATTTTCGCCGACATTTGCGATCGACTAGCTGCAAAATTGGGCTTTTCGATATTACTTTTGACGCTCGAATTGAAAAAAGGACACAATTCCGCGTGGACTGCGCGATATATTGTAAATTAAATGCGTCAATTTTGAAAAAAAAATCACGTTTTTGCACCTCTTCGGGTGAAGGCGAACCTCGAGAAAATGTCACGTGACGTCTAGAAATTCCGACAAGCGGATCGATGAACGTCAAAAATTTACATTTTTTATCCGTTCCTGCCGACCTTATAAAAGCCGCTCGCTCTCATGTCTTACGATAAGATCCCTCTAAATACCCTTCGCAAAGAGTTTTGAGCAAAAAAAAACGGCCTTAAAAACAATTTTCGATCCAAAAAATCGATTTTTGTCGACCCGTGTTTTGCTGCTATTACCACAGTAACGTCAAACCCGAAACGCCCCCTGCCGGACATTCGTAACAACAGTAACAGATAGCAGATAACCTAAAATGTATCCTAAAATGTCCATATTGCGAATGTGGACAGGTGGGAAGCCTTAACCACATATTTCTAGAATGCCCAATAACTAAAATCGAAAATTTTGACTTATACACAGAGCTGGTAAATCACTAGTTGTCAACTGTCAGGAGAAAGTGCATACTTATTATTTGTTACTTTGTGCATCATATTTAATAATACTTATACAAACATCGGCTTATTTTCCATCAAGTTTTATGTCGAACAATATCTTAACAATCAAAGCTCATCTGAAGAAAGAAAAACAACCTTTTGAGTGACGTTTCATCAATCATATAGCGGAATAATCATTGATTCTCCAGATTTCGTAAAGAAATACTCGTAAACAAGTAAAAGAAAAAAAAACTTTCCCGGCAAAAATGTATACAAAATAGCGACAGCGACGTACAGATCGTTAATCATAGTTTATTAGTTCGAAAATGACGCGTGAAAAAAGTCGAACAAAATGGCCGCGCATTTACCGACCGGTAGCACGTAGAAAAATCGCGAATTTACAACCCATTAACTTTTTGATAAATTGCCCGTCGGCGCGCTGCCCTCTTCTTCCTCCGTTCGTTCACCATTATTTGCCTACGAGAAGAATCATCGAATGACAGGGGTCGGCCCTTTCACAATAGCACGCGCATTTTTTTATTACACGGATCACCTCCCCTCGGCGCATAACCGTCCGTTATGCGTATATATTTCTATACGATTTTTTTCATTTCCGATTTCATGGCGACAAATCGGCAACTTCCGCTCGCTTCGCAGAAACTAGCAATTTATCGCGACAATAACGCTTATTGCTTCGTTAAATTATTGGGTTCAATTTTGGCTCGTTTTTTTTCTGTATTTGACATTTGAGACGTCAGATGGAGTTTTTGGAGACGCTAGTTATGCAAGAATTGTTGTATGTATACATTCAGGGCTATGACGTAACCAGCAAAACGGTTATCAACATTTTTGTAATAGTCATGTCACCAGTAAGTGAAAAAAAAAAAAACATGGTGAAAACATAACATCTGTCATAACAACAGCGGCAAATTTGCGTCTATAAACAAGTGCCGCCATCCGACGGATGTCTACCTATACTAATTGCGAACTTTCAAGTGTAGGGCGCGTTCAGCGGAATCGCCCATTTTGGCCGACATTTGCGATCGAGTAGCTGCAAAATTGGGCTTTTCGATATTACTTTTGACGCTCGAATTGAAAAAAGGACACAATTCCGCGTGGACTGCTCGATATTTTGTAAATTAAATGCGTCAATTTTGAAAAAAAAAAACACGTTTTTGCACCTCTTCGGGTGAAGGCGAACCTCGAGAAAATGTCACGTGACGTCTAAAAATTCCGACAAGCGGATCGATAAACGTCAAAAATTTGCATTTTTTATCCGTTCCTGCCGACCTTATAAAAGCCGCTCGCTCTCATGTCTTACGATAAGATCCCTCTAAATATCCTTCGCAAAGAGTTTTGAGCAAAAAAACGGCCTTAAAAACAATTTTCGATCCAAAAAATCGATTTTTGTCGACCCGTGTTTTGCTGCTATTACCACAGTAACGTCAAACCCGAAACGCCCCCTGCCGGACATTCGTAACAACAGTAACAGATAGCAGATAACCTAAAATGTATCCTAAAATGTCCATATTGCGAATGTGGACAGGTGGGAAGCCGTAACCACATATTTCTAGAATGCCCAATAACTAAAATCGAAAATTTTGACTTATACACAGAGCTAGTTATCTTTACTATCAAACAAAACGTCACATCAACATGACATAACATATACCTATACCTACATAACTTTAGCTTTATAAACATTTAATTATTAGCAATTAACGTCTTGAGATTGAATTAATCCGAGAAGCAAAAATTAAATATCAGTTTTAATGTTTGTGCAGTGATGATGATTATGTTGCATGATCTTATCGTTTTAATTTTCTCGATATTGCCTCGTATGACATGTTAACGGGCACTTGAAGTCACGATACGCCCTGGTAAAAATCCCCCAGTAATTGAAACCTATACGTCAGTTCTGCTCTATCGACCCTCCATCTATTTTACTGATACGTCCAACCACCTTGTTACGATTAAACGATAAATTTATACTCACGAATCCAATTGGCAGTGATGAGCTAGAGATGGGTATCTTCCAGAATCTATAGAGCCTGGTGTAACTTTTTTAATTGCAGCTTGAGATATAGATAGATAAATTAATACATAAAACATAGATCATTCTAGAGATGGGTATATCATGGTTATGAATCTTCTAAACTAAACAATTAAATGAAAAATCGTCGACGACCCACACGGTTTAAAAACGAATTAAAATTTGTGTATTCGCCGAAAAACTGATTGGATATAAGGATGGGCCAATTGTCGGTCGGTGTTTGCCATCAGTATAATACGTCAATTTGCGGATTAAGCTCCCCCGTATACCCGGACCGTCGGGCAAAAATTACCGGTTGTTATTTCGGCATACGGAGTTTTAGAATTGGAATGTTTGTACGAGCAAATTGGAAACGTGTACCAATGGAGTTTTCTGCGGGTGCCGTTTTAATGAAATGTAAACAACAGGAGAGATCGGTCCGATCGCAACAAATCGTACACATTCGCCCCTATTCGTTTCCTCGTATCAAACAACGCATTCGAACACTCGTACCACGGATTTTGAGGTCTGAAATCATCCTCAAAACCAGAAAACGATAGTTTATACATGACAGGATCAATTCGAGTGCGAAATAGTTATTCGAAACGCTGACGTGATGGCGCTGCACATGACACAAACAAAGGCCAATGAACTACTGAACGTACATAACCTAATAGTTGTCTCTAGGAGGCAAATTACCTCATACTTTTAATATCTTTGAGTGAAGAATATCACTTGTTTCTATATCCGCAGAAAGATCATTTGGTTGGTTCAAGTAAAATATAAAATTCTCGGAGTAAGAATATGATTTTCTTGATGTTCCAAGTATGACGTTTTCTTGTTTTAAGTATGAAGAAACTGCTTGAAAGGAATTACGTTTGTTTTGAGCGATACGTAGGTATATTTTTGGGTCAAGAAACTGTTTGTTCGTTGAAGTATGTATATTATTCACCCAATAAAATATTGTTGTTGATGTGAAACGAACCTCTTACTCTCTTTATATGTAGAAGAATAACATTATCTTCGTCAGAGCAAAATATACTCAACATAAACATACTAAACTTTTAAACTAGAAGAATAACTAGCTGTTGAAGTAATTACATATATTGAAATTCTTATTGCAATAAAATATTATTTGGATAGCAAAAATGTCCTCTTCATGCTACACTATAAACGCAAGAACAATTTTTCTTGATATCCAAAGAATAGAGTTCTCTCTGTTTAGGCTATTCCACTACAATCCTGGTTTTCCTCATAATCCTTGTCACCCATGAAATAAAACACTTATGCATAGATGTAAACAAACAATATACGAACACTCAATATCGTCGCACTTATATAGCGATGATATGTGGCAAAGGACCCGAGAAGCTGTTAGCGCCATCTGTAAAGTAATTGCACAACTGTCTATGTATCTCTCAGAGTAAGAATCTTGGGTCAAGAAACTGTTTTTTCGTTGAAGTATATATATTTTTTGTCCAACGAAATATTTTTGTTGTTGTAATAAGACGAACGTCTACTTTTTTATTGAAGAATAACATTTTCTTCGTCAGAGAAAAATATACTTCACATAACCATACTAAATTCTCAAATCGTAAGAATCGTTTTCCAGCAAACCTGTAGATTCTATATCTTTTTTTAAACCTCAGATTTAAAGTAGTAAATTCTAAACAAATGGTTTGATACACAGAATGTAAACAAACATCTACAACTTGATAACGAATCCTAAATTATTCCTGCCCTGTCACAATATTTACCACACGAACATGATTTATGAATATGCTCGTTGTAACTTATTTGCTCGCAGCATTCAATGTCAAGTTCTCACATTTTGAACTTTGCATTTCCTCTTTCTTTCGCGTTCTGATATATAAATTTTGTGAGAATAAAAAAGTCAATGAGCAACAATTCACAACACAGTGAATCGTCTATAAGACTGTTTATAAACATCGGGGTTATCAACGAGTTCTCATATCGTCAGCAAGGGTCTTTTTATGTGTTCTTAATTACGACATTAGCTTCTATAAACAAGTAATTATTTTATTACTCACACATCAAGTTTAATACGTAATATAAGTTATCATTTCATTTTTTTTTTCGCAATAATTTATCGCTGTTGACGTTGTTTCTTTATGTGTTATTTAAATCTTAGAATTGTAAACGCAATTAATATTATTATTATTATTAATGTTGTGTTTCTTTTGTTCTAGGTTAAAGTTTGGTTCCAAAATAGGCGAACGAAACACAAGCGGATGCAGCAGGAAGAAGAGGCAAAGACAAGTCAAGGTGGAAACAAGTCAAATAATTCTCAAAGTAATGGAAATAAATGGAAAGAAGAACCTGGTGATGATAATCAGTACGATAGTTATATAGATATGGAAATGGATGATGACTGTGTCAGTGACGTAGAAAGTGAAACGTAAACTTTGTTCTAATCGTTGAAAGAAGTACACCAAAATGATTAAATAACTATATTAAAGAATCTGATGCAATAAGTGAACTCTGAGGATCCTGTAAATAAGAAATTTATTATATAAAGTAGTGTGACTGGTTCTCGCGTACTTTTATGGACATTGTTCTTTTTATTATTTATATAGAGTGCCAATTTCCTAGTGCCAAACTCCTAAAAATTAAATAAATGTCGTATAGTGCCAATTTACCCAAAATCCCTAATTAAAAAGTAATGATGTATGAACGTAAGAATTTATGAAATTTGTACATAAAATTAAATTATTTATTATTATTATCCTCCCATATGAGTTCCCCCCAAGCTGTTGATAACTAAAAATATTTATTTTATTACTTTTATTTTGTACATATTGTATTATTTCTTCCCCTCCCTTTACGATAAAAGAAGTATTACCCGTTGATTGATATTGAAGAGGATATTATTTTCTGTTCTTTTGTAGATATTTTTTAAATTAAAACTAAACCAGTAAATTGTACAATATCCTATTCGTGATCCCATTTGTTATTTGCGCATTTTTACCTGTGTAAGAGAAAGAGAGAGAGAGAGAGAGAATGTGTAAGTGGATTTTTGAAATTTTGTTTTGTTGTACGAATCAAACTTTCAAAATCGCCATTACCGATTTGTAGCATACTTATGTTGAGTATATGATGTACTTAAATTGTAAAAAGTGATGAAACAACAAAAAATTTTATCATAAAAGCTTGAGTTTTATTCTTTACCTACTGATCTAATCTCACCTTTCCACAATTTATGATCAGCATACATTCAAGAATCAATTCAGGTAAGTAGATATAAAATACCTATTTTTAGAGTATTTTTTGTAAAATAACTGTAGTACTAATGTAATAGCTATCATAATTTAAAAAAAAATGTTTCCATTTTTGTGGGAGGGTTGAAGCTCTGCGTCCTTATGGACGAGCCGCCACTGTTGGCCAAACTAAAAATCCAAACAATATCTAATCAGCTGAGAAGAAAAAGTTGGTGGTACCGTGTGCTGCAATGATGTGACGTGACGTTATAGAACTCTCAAGCAGGCCCCGCGCATTAGGGATTTATCTAAACAATAACACCTTAAATGGCTTAATAAAATGGTCAAGATTTCAAGTTGTTTAGTGAAAAAGTCAACATCAATTTTGTCACAGAATTTTGTTATTGTAAATGGGTAAATGTTTTTACAGTAATAATAAACAGAATTATGAATTCGAACTAATAAAATACGAAAATAAGTTATTTAGTAACATAGACAACAATAACTAATGATAATAACTACTAATAACAAAATACAGACTCAACTCTTGAATGAATATTTTAAATTTCGAATATGGCGGCAGGTCATTGACCTATCGACGTTCCGTGTTTGTTGCAAGTAAAGCCTATCGTCAATACACGCGGTTGATCGGTGAACACAATTTCAAATTTCGCGCCGCTGCAACGCCATGACCGTTGGTTCGTGATTCTTGCAACTCGAGTCTTGTGTCATACGCGACACACCGGTTAACCTCTTTTGGCCAGTTTCTCGATTAAAATTAACCAACAGGTGCGGAAATGTGTTTTTCTACTTTGCCGTTTTTAGTAACTTTTTTCTAAGATTGGTGACATTGATATCAAATGCATGTCAAACGAAAATACACATAACCACAAAAGTAAGCACAAACTGATTTTTTAGAATCGCACAAACTGCGAAGTATGTATATTTTTATACATATTTAAACATGCGTGTTGCATCCTAGGTTTCGTACTACTAGTATATGATGGTATATAATAATTATCAATAATTACTTTTTCACAGATATTTAAATTTAAGTGACAGATGACAGTGTTACCAACGGTTGCACCCATAAATACTCTAGATTGGAATTTTACCTAATATACTTCTAAATTTTTATAAAATTAATGACGCAAAGTAGAAAAAATAGTATATTACACTCGTTTTATAAGACATATTGGCGCATTCGTTCATTTGGGGCACTCGTCGCTGGCGCTCCTCGTGCCCCAAACAACTCATGCGCCAATTTGAAGTCTTATAAAACTTGTATAATAATATACTATTTTATCTCATTCAAGGAATTTCAGACAGACTTTTTTCAATACTATGCATTATCTATTAATAATAAAACAGTTTTACATTATATTATTGTCAAAGTAGTAAAAAACAACTCATGCGCCAATTTGACGTCTTATAAAACTTGTATAATAATATACTATTTCGATACTTGAAATTGTGGATAAGTGCCAACTGTCAACAAAAAAACTAAACATATAGTGTGGGACTCTTTGATAATATGGTGTAATGTTTGTGTACAGAAAAGGTATGATGTTTTGTGGAACAAGTGCTGATGATATGATGTGAAAGCTTGAAAATTCGATTGTTGAAAATATGCATTTTCACCAATTTACATGGTAACCACACTGTTATTTTAATTAAATTAAAGTACAAGCTCTACACTTGTATATGAGGTATGTGCCTACTCATGCAGTTTGTTCACATCCAACTATTTGAATCATATTAAGACACTATTTTTCCTTAAGTACTGTGACGGCATGGATGCTTTTTACCTGGGTTGGTATGTTTAAAAGCAATTGTTTTAAAACACTATTTTAAACATATTTTGAAACATGCGTTTTAAACATTTTTGTTTGGTTGCGAATTGGAAACTTTGATAAACGTCAGTAGCCACTGACAGCTATTAACATGCACTGACAGCTACTGACATGCATGACATTAGTGTTATTCCATGACTGGTATTAGGTTAGGTTTCAAAGTGGCTGTGGCTTCTTGAAATTGAAGTATTGTAGAGTTTTCGATGATCCAATGTGTGTCAACAAGTCAGTCGGAAAGATGGGTGGAAGCTACCCCAGATATTTTTGTTTAAAGTTACTTTTAAATTCAGGTGTGGACAGTGTTCTTTCTAATCACAATTTCATTTTCAAAATAGAGTACATACTAGCAAGGCGGATTTTGCTCTGTACTTTCATCAAATATTTTCAATTCAGTTCCTAGTTCTCCATTTTACTAGTACAAATCAGGTTACTTTACAAAGTATTCTGCTCATATAAGTCAACCATATGCACTCCTTGTCAAGTGCAGAGGTAAAAACTCCAGTAGTAAGTAACATAACAGCGATAATTAGCATGGCACTTGTATGCCTGTTATGAGTAAAAGACCATTAAACGCGAAGAAAGAATAAACCCATCATATCGCTATCTGACAGTGACCATAATAAAACAAATAATTAATGTTTTTACGCCCCACATACTAGCGACTCTAGGTGGGTATTAGTCTCAGTGTGACCACAACAGAATATAGATCTTATACAGGTCGGAACAGCGGGCGGTAGGTTAATATGTATATCTTGATCCGGGATCGACCGACTTGGACGCGTAAAAAAAGAAATAGTAGGAAATATAAACGATGGTACAGTTTTCCTAATGGTTATTTTAATTTAAACGCCAGCCAGCTGTTGAAACTAATGGTCAAAATGCACGAGGCAATCTGTTAAATATGCAAAACAGAAGAGGGCTAGACCGGAGGCAATAGACGAACCACGAAGTTCTTTTGCTAATTTTCAATTCTGACCGAAGAACGACTAGGTTCTTGTTTTGGGTGCGGTTTATTCCGCTGCACCTAGGCCAATTCTTGGCCCTTTGTGCTTACCCATTTTTACATACTGTTTGATAACGACAACCAGAGGTGTTCAACTGGTTGCCGGCACCCACGGTTTTACGCCTCTTGCGAAAGGCGGTGGGACGAGGATCTTCAGCTAATGCCTGGATTTGAACCCAAGACTTCCTAGCAGGAGAGCAGCATTCTACCGCTAGAGCCACTCGTCCCACTAGGTTCTTACGACTAGGTAAAATACGTGTTTTGGGGTCCCATAAATCCATTGCAAGGATTTTTGTAAAATGTATACAGTATAGGCCAAAACACAGCCCCATGCTTGGTGCACGTTCCTTGGTTGGGCTTTGCTGTGGCATAGTAACCATCTACATATAAACAAATAAATTTTCATTCACAATAACTAAACAAGTGTTCTTCTAATGACGACCGATATAGCAAAACAACTTTGCTATTAAGGTGCGGTTGTAAAAATGAAAAAAGAATTTCACTTCACCGAAGAACGCCCATTGTCGTTCGCAATTTGCGAACTATGGTTCTGAACTGATTTAAGGCACCACTTAAGGCACTGCGAAAATTGCCTGTAAGTGCTAGTTTGGCGGAAGATATTATGAAGAACTAACAATAATCATACCTCACACCTCGAGTGTCTTGAGTTATGATAGGTACGGAGGGAGTTTACCGTGTTAGCTATTGGAGAAGAATCTCTTTTACTTTTGGTGTGTATTAGAGATGGACGGGTAATGATGTAATCATTACACAGAGAGCACTCTATTCTTGGATATCAAGAAAAATTATTCTCGCGTATATAGTGTAGCATGAAAAGGATTTTTTCTCTATCCAAATAATATTTTATTCTAATAAGAATTTCAATATATGTAGTTGTTTCAACATTTACTTATTCTTACGATTTAAGAATTTAGTATGTTTATGTTATTAAGTAGATATAGTTTCTCTGACGAAGAAAAAGTTATTCTTCAATAAAAAAATAGACGTTCGTCTTACAACAAAAATATTTCGTTGGACGAAAAATATATATGCTTCAACAAAAAAAAAAAAAAACAAAACAGTAAAAAAAACAGTTTCTTGACCCAAGATCCTTACTCTGAGAGATACATAGAAAGTTGTGCAATTACCTTACAGATGGCGCTAACAGTTTCTCGCGTCTTTTGCCACATATCACCGCTATATAAGTTCGACGATATTGAGTGCTCGTATATTGTTTGTTTACATCTATGCATACGTGTTTTATTTCATGGGTGACTTACAAGGATTATGAGGAAACCCAGGATAGTAGTGGAATATCCTACACAGAAAGAACTCTATTCTTGGATATCAAGAAAAGATGTTCTTGCATATATAATGTAGCATGAAGAGGATATTTTTGCTATCCAAATAATATTTTATTGTAATAAGAATTTCAATATATGTAGTTATTTCAGCGGCTAGTTATTCTTCCGGTTTAAGAGTTTAGTATGTTTATGTTGAGTATATTTTGCTCTGACGAAGATAATGTTATTCTTCTACATATAAAAAGAATAAGAGGTTCGTTTTACATCAACAACAATATTTTGTTGGGTGAAAAATATACATGCTTCAACGAACAAACAGTTTCTTGACCCAAAAGTGTACGTACGTATCGCTTAAAACAGACGTAATTCCTTTCAAGCAGTTCCTTCATACTAAAACAAGAAAACGTAACACTTGGAACATCTTGGGTGCAAAATATACATGCTTCAACGAACAAACAGTTTCTTGGCCCAAAAGTGTACGTACGTATCGCTTAAAACAGACGTAATTCCTTTCAAGCAGTTCCTTCATACTTAGAACAAGGAAACGTAATACTTGGAACATCAAGAAAATCATATTCTTACTCAGAGAATGTTATATTTTACTTCAACGAACCAAATGATCTTTCTGCGGATATAGAAACAAGTGATATTCTTTACTCAAGCATATTCATGTTGTATGGAATACATTTTTTCCTCTGTATATGTTATATCAAGATTCTAATCATGGTTACTAACTTTGAGGCACAACACCTGTCATCAAACCTGTTATTTTAGCAAAATGGTCAAATTTTGCTTTGAATTTGGCAAGAAACATAAATTTGAATAGCAGGAATAGCTCTTATTTTTTTCTGCTGTGGTATAATAATAATTCCAGTTGTCTGTCCTGCTAAATCCAGTTAGTTGCCGTGGTCAGCGGTCTTGTGTCCAAGTTCCGCTCTTCGCCGACCGTGGCAGGAGACTAAGGAGACCCGCTTTTAAAATCTCATAAATAAGGCGCTAACAATCTACTAGTGACAGCTTGTTAAGTTCTAACCACAGGTTAAGTTATAATTAATGACTGACGTCATACTGTAATTGTTGACCCTGGGAAACTTTAACACATATTATGACTATTCAATTTAAGTGATTCAGGAATAGGCTTCGTTAACAAGCATTTTAGGAACAAAGCGTGTACACAATTAAAGGAAACTGTCGCCCGTGTCCATACAAGGGTTAAATTTATTAACTAGAACTTAAATGTCCGACACAATAGGTGACATGGAATTGGTAACCGGATATCCAATAAAATACTCCAAGACAAGTCACAAGCTGTTCAACTGCGGCCACGGAGCGATTCGTGGGGGTAACTAAATGGGTACCAGTGTGACTGTGAGTGTGTGGACGAGCCACACCGGCAATTGGTCAATTTACATAAAATAAAAATCAATTACTAGTGGAAACGTTTAACAAGAACACAGAGAATCGAATACCCGACACAAATCTAAAGGTAAAGGTGTGTGTAGAGTGTGTAGAGTGTGTAGACCATCGACAGACGCACAGACATACTGTGGGACTGAAGAAGATAACATGTCCTCAAGAATTTTTTTTTAGAGTTAACAGTCATTATTTGCTGAAAATTGTAAATTAGGCGTTTTATTTGTTATTGTATTTGTCAGTGATGACCAATAAATAATGTTTATAGATGTACAGTGAGTGCCTACATCTTCTAAAAATTCTACTACTATTGCAGAACTAGAAACTGAAAGTGGATTTATTGTAACAGGTTTAGATTTGCAGATACAGCGATACTTTAAAAAAAAACTGAGAAAGCTGCAACAAAATCAGTTAACAAATTATATAAATTCAAAGAATATGCAAAAGTACTGCTTTCAAGCTGTATTTTGATGAATCGATAAAAAGCCACCATTCTGAAGGATCGTGGGGAATATCAAACTCCTTCATAAGACCCTCAACATCGTGACATATACGAAAAGATCCTTCCATTTTAAAATATGCTTTAAAAGGTATGTTACGCTTTGTAAATGAAGTCACTGTAACACCTCGTGCTAAAAGATTCCATTCCTGTAGCCTAGACTCCAATAACTGGGCTTTTTCTTTCGATAATCCTAAGTCTTTAATCCTGAATAACCTAAGTCCTTAATCATTCAGTTCGCAGTGGTTTATAAGGTGAGGTGTTCCTAAAACTTCAAATGGTGAATCTTCACGACTTGCCTGATTTGACAGAGTGATTTCAGACACTCTGTTCAATCAGGCATGTTTCTTCAAACAGGCAAAATTTCTTCTGTGTCAAAAATAGAAGATGATGAAGTGGATGGCGCACTTGGGAGAGGATGGTTCTCTCCATGGGGGATAGGTCGCGATGCTGATGGCAATTTTGGATGTTTTATTTGATGCTTATCCTTCTTCGATCACTTCCCATATTTTAATGCACAGAATGGGTAAAAAAACTTGTTGGGTCGTAATATTTTGAACAATCTGTTATGCGAATATATGTACAGAAGGCTCTTAGACCTGTGACAACACTTTGATTGACTTAATCTATGAAAAGTGATGTTAGGTCAACAAAAATATGTGATCACTCTTATGGTTGTAGGACCCTTGTTACTTTGTGAAATCTACATATTTAAGTCGTCGTAAGAAAAATTCTCGAGCTAAAGATAAAACCAATTCGGACAAAACGACGGTCAATTTATTATTGAGTTAAAAATCAACAGTAGTAAGTTGTCTTGTCAACAGCTGGAACTGGAAAAAAATTCCCGCTAAGTATATTGCGAACGGGCAGATTTCGAGGTAGATTTTCGTGCTGCCTTTGTTTAGGCAGCGTTCTTTAATGCTGCAGCGTGCGATAAAAATCACCGTGGTTCGTGAGCTCCAAGCTGGTAATTATATAGCAGGGGAAAACATTCGAGTTCCACGGCCAGACAGTTTAGTTTTGCACCGATAAAGTAAATTATGATCACTTAATTAATATTTTATACAAAATAATCATGGAATTTGCGAACAAGTATTCTAACAGTTCTCCACTGGATATAATTTTAATACAATTTGAGAGTGTAAAGAAATTTAGTTTCTATGTATAAATATTTACGTGTAGGAATATAAAATCGAGCAGGAGTTAAATAGGTATGGCATATAAATCAGGAAGGAGTGAATGTTATTTATAACGACCAATTAGTAAGGTAAAGGAAAAGGGAATAACAAATTAGGCGTTGCGGAATTGTTATTAATCAGGATAAACTTCAAGAGGCCGGGGCGACAACTTATCAAGTCATTAGCGTTACGGCGAAGTTGAAATTAACCAACGCCCGGGCAAAATTTTGATTAATGACGTTCCAAATTTAAATTTATCACGTGAAATTATTTTCTCAAAAAACGGCAACATAAATTACACTGACTTATATGGTTATGGTGGATACAATAACTGTAACAATAATAATACATTATTTCGGTATTTAGTAGAACGAAATTTACTGTTAAAGCAATGCTTTTGAAATACAAAAATAGAATAGACGAAAAACCAAGTAGAATTCAACAGAAACCCATTTTAACTTGAGTGACAAGACATAATCTGATGAATATACACAGTCAAGTTTTATGCTCGGATATTCTCCCCTTGACAACTTAATTAGGCCCATATCTGTTTCCAGTCTTTATCTAATGATCTCACGCCTTGTAATTCTATTTGAAATCCTCGCGTTTCCATAATTGGATTATATCAAAACCACAATATATATATGTTACGGTCATAGTGATAAATATGTTATTATTAATAATTACCGGTTATTATTAATAATAGCCAAGTGGGGAGGTTAAAGTGAAGAATTTATCACATGAACCGGCTATTATTAATAATTTCCAGCATGCTGTGGTCAATGTGATATATTTCAGTTCGATATTGCATTAAGGTGATGCTACAATATAATAGAGCCTCAGATTTGAAATTCTGTTAGTATCTACATAATCGCCACACAACGAATCTATTCACTGGGTTTTCAGTGTTGGGCCTTTAGTGACGTTAGTCCTGACTAACTTATTTCGTTACTACTCATGACTAAAATAAGGAAGATTATCAAAACGAGACTAAAAAATGCCAATCCACACTAATTGCATGCACGAGTCTGTAACTCTTTGGGTCATGCTTATTTGCGCAATTCTTAAAAGCAAAGTAAGTAATTAATTAAAAACTCGGTTTGTATTTTTTTACCAGTGCAAACGTACGTAGTGCTTCTGCATTTTGCAATTCGTGGCAAAAAATATTTTTATTTATAACTTTATTATCTTTTTAATACAAAACTTTAAAAAATGTTTTATATTTAATTTTGAATACAAAAGTCCTTCTAGACCTTTATTTCTTGTGGTAGTACAACAATGACACCATTTATATTGTCAAAATAAAACGAAATAAAGTTTGTAACAATAGGACGTCATCTTCTTTTGTTTTTTTTTGTATTTTTTGTTGGTGATAAACACTTTTATAATAAATATATCCGTGAGATATTAGATATACTTAGGGTAGGTATAGGTAATGGACATACTAATGTAGAGAAGATTGAGGCAAGTTGTTACCATGTTTAATCTTTTATTTATAAAATTATTTTCAAACACCAAAAGGAAAAATACCGTGTTAGGAACAGAACCATACAAAAATGTTTGCAACATTTGTGCGGTGCAATTTATGTAAAAACATCTATGTAAACTAGTCTAGTTCTTGCATGTACATATTTGCATTGAAAATTTTTTTATTAAATGCGCAACATTTCAAAATAATTAAGATTTGAGAATTTACTTAATAAATTGTAATTGTACATTTACAAAAAACTACCCACATGCATTAAATATAAAAATGGGTGTTATTGATAATAAAATGGTTAACTTTTTTGAACACTCTGTATAAACTGTTCTTTTTTTTGTTTTCGTCATTGAGCCGTCCTTGGGTGTATACCAAATATCATTACCAATTATATCCAGTAGTTTCTAAGGTACAAGGGAGACAAAAAAAGCATTCTGTATTATCAATGTTTTGTATTATTCGTAATTTTGGTCATTGGGGTAGCCGTACTGATGATTTGCGTCGAGTAAATAAATGTAATAGCTTACATAGTAATCAAAATAACTTAGCTAACTTCTTTGAAGACTGTATACAAAAGATCTTTTGTAAAAAGTAACATTTTTATCACTTTTACCGTGCCCGTTAGGAAATTATTAATAATAGCCGGTCCATGTGATTATTTAAGTGTTTCTAATCACATTGACCAAATGATGCAGTTATTATTAATAATAGCCGGTAATTATTAATAAAAACCACATTTATCACTTTAACCGTAACATATATGTATATATACAGGGTGGATTATTATTAAGTCGTATATTCCGCCTAAACACCTACGAATCTCCGATGACAATGTAATCAAATTTCACAGCTCCGGGATATCAATATGTAAATTCTAATTTTGGGTAGAGCCGTATTACAGCCCACGTAATACATCATGTCGGTAAGGACTTTGTTGAAAATATGAAATAGGCGCAAAATCTATTACGAAACGAGACGAGTTTTGTACCTGAACGGTCTAGATTGTTTTATAATGAGCCCTATTCAGCCAAATGACGTGTGACAGATGGAGCGGCCGGATGAATGGACTCTTGACTTACCAGAAAGTACCTTTAGTGCTATTGACACGAGATGGTTCATCTTGAATGTATCGGTAGTTGTACTGGTAGCACTGCTAATTCATCACAGCTGGTGATCAATATTACACCGAATTGTGATACGTTTCTATTTAGGTTAACACCCCGAAGGGAAAAGGTTCTGATTGATATCAATTCTGTATATCCCTTTTTATCACGATGTGAATCTAGCAGTTTACTATCATCAAGCGTTTCTTTTTTGCTCACCAGCTCTGTGTTAAAATAAATAAAGTAGACCTTATGCAATTAACTAAATATGCATACCAAATTTCAATCCGATCCGTTGTTCCGTTTGAGCGCAATCGTGTTCACGGATATACACACATACATACATTTTCCAGAAATCATTGTAAACGATTCAGGGGACTCCAAAACGCGTATTTCCGCTGAAATCTCGATTTCTTTTCCGACGATTACAATACGTTACTTCTAGGGTACTAGTCGGAAAGTAAAAATGCTACACTTGATTATTTCCTTTACCGCATTATAAATAAATGCATAAAGATTCTCATACTTAATTGACTAAAGTTAAGAAATCTTACTTTATACACCAAAAGGAGTTATTCAACTCAAAGGATTGGAAATTTTTATTGCTGTTTCTAACAAAAGAATTCATGTTTTTCTTAGATTTTTGTGAACAAAAATGTACTTATTAATGAATAAACTAGGTGCAGGTAAATAACAACTACACAAGTACTGAAAAAATCAAGTTTTCAATTTCTACTTTGATTTGTGACAAAATAAATAATAATTGCCAATTTTAGACCTTTTAGAACGCGATTTTACAAAGAAATAGTCAAGAAAGTGGTGCATATGTGTCGTTAATCTGGGTCCAGACTATATAAAAACATGTTGTATAATATTTTCTTTTTTGACATTTGTTTGACAGTTTATTTTATTGTAATAAGTGGAATAGTATCTTGTGTATTAGTAAATCGTTATTAACAAATATCTGAGGTGATCCTCACCCAACTTTCCGACTACAACAAATTTGTCTCTTGCAAAAATAAGAAATAGTTTTTCCGATTTTTATTTTCCGACTAGTTCCCTAAAAGGAAATGGAAAAAATCGAGATTTCAGCAGAAATACGACTATATTGGTCCAATATAGTCAAATTGTGTTCTTTGTTTTCAGATTTATAATACTCCCTAATTACATCAAGATGAAGTAATTTTAACTAGCAATTTACCCCAAAACGCGTATTTCCGCTGAAATCCCGATTTTTTTCCCGTCTATTACAATACTTTCCTTCTACGGTACTACTTGGAAAGTAAAAAGGTGCATTTCGCCGGCAAATGCGAATTTAGTGACAAATGTGTCATATATAACGTCACAGAGTGCGCGGGAAATTTGAATAAAATTGACATATCATAGTTAGAAAAATTGCGTTTTTCTAGGTTCAAATCAAGTTCGAATAAAAAAAAAAACGTGTTTTAAGGGGTTTCAGAGATGTCAAAAAACATGCAAAAACGGCATTACGTTGATTACAATATATCAATGCAATTTAAATCGGTTAATATAATATAATACGATAAATTGAGATGATAGCGACATGAATTGTTCCAGTGATTTAGAATGTAGAATTAAGCGTTTTTTTTTCTTTAAATAAATTTATAATTGCGCCAGACGGTGTCGTAAACAAATTAAAAACCATTTATCTCGACCGTTTACCAGTAATTACATAATAATTTGGAATTCCGTATGCAAATGTGTCCGATAGGTACATATATATTTTAATGAATTGTTTTTATCGCTGCCTGATTAATTTGCAATCAGTTAGGACGATCGCTATTTAATTGAGACATTATAGTATATTTTTTAGATGTAATTGAAATTTATTGGACATGAGAGTTATAAAAAGGTAATTAACGTTCAAAGTTCTCGACAATTTTTTTCCTGTAATTTTCTGTAATTTGCGGCTACTGATTTAACTATTATCGATAATTGCAATCATGTGTAGATTTGACGTTTTTGTTATATTCAAGAATAAAAGTTTAATTAAACTCGGTCAATTATTTAGAATACAGATTTTGAAATAAAGCACAGACTGTCAAAAAAACTGGACAAGAGGATTTTTTTTTGGGATATATTATATAAAGCAAACCATCATATCACCATAGGATATAAAGCAAACCATACCACTTATTTCTATTAAGCAACCAACGTCAATTAAATACATTGGATTATTTTCCTACACATTACAGGCTCAATTAAATTTTGATCTCTGATGCATGTACTCCGCACGCCTGGCAAGATATAAATCTAAATAGCAGCAATAATTCCATAATAGATCCCGTAATTAATAACACATTAGAATTTGAATTAATTCCACAATATTACGTACCATTACAGTGAACATTTTAATTTCCCAAGTGGTGCTTACTATGAATATAATCTGCATGTCGTATGCATGTTATGTTATTTCGCAACTTCACGTTATATAACCCCGTCTAGTAAGTAACTAAAATTGTATTTAATGCAACTCTGAGCGGTATAATGTCTTCGTTAATTTGCACCTGTAATGACCAGAGAAAGATCGTGATAATAAAACCGCTGAGGTAAGATGCAAATTATCGTTTGTTAAAACGCTTATTTAGTTTTATTGCGTTCTTCGAGTTTTTAATTTTGTAATGATCTGTGTTAATGGTAATTAATGTGGCGGAAGTTCGTGCGCCGTTATCTCTATTTGTAGGGGTTTATTAGTTCTATTTGAGACATTTAAATAGCGTGATATGTAATTCGAGTTAGGTGTAATAACGAGCTTACTTTATGATAATTATTGAGTGATATCGATATAACCGGATTATGGCAATTTTGCAATTAGTTAAACGGAATTATGAACGATAAAAATCTATGCAAAAGTAGCGAAGTTTAGTTCATTGTGCTTAGTTTTAATGTGATGTTTTCAATATAAATGAGATTAGAAGTGAGTTTGATTGCTGTTTTGCCTTATATTCTTGTCGATATCTGTTTTTCTTATGCGGAACCAGATATAGTTGCCCATCATTTTTTCAATCCAAAAGTCCTGGTAGCGCCGCTCAATAGTCTTCATTTCCTAGTGAAACCTCTCACCATGCTAGCTCCACTGCTAGCTCCAGGTGGATACCGTATCCCATGTGCTTGTGGCAGTGTCACATTGATGAGACAAAGCGCTCTGTCAGCGTTGGGGTTTCAGAACATGAACGTTGTACAAGGCTGCGCCAGATCACCAGTTCAGCGCTTGCTGAGCACAGACACAACAATTCTTCTCGACCAAACAAAAATCATCTCCCGGGAATCACGTTATTATCCTCGTAGAATCCGCGAAGCGATCGAAATCTTTAAAGATCCCTCCAATCTCAATCGAGATGACGGTTGGCATTTGCATCATAGCTGGAAACCACTTTTACGACCACCACAGCCAATCACAGCTACACCAAACCGCCCTCCCAACCAATAGTTGTTTGACTACCTGCGCAGGCACCTGCGCCAGGTACATATAACGTCGATCGAAACACGTACTGACATATCTGAATATCATTTTTTGGTGAGATATGCCACTACGTGTTTTGAGCGACGATAAATACCCTCACCCTTCCACACACGTTCATTCTCTCCGTCCTGAAGATGCCTCTTGCAACAGAGTGCGAAACGTTGACTAAAAGATGCGCATCTTGGTGCAAATCACGTGACGTACTCGTCTTCCGAATGGATCCGACCTCTACCATGCATTTAAACTGCTATAAATGACGAAAAATACAAAATAGAGAAAATGCTGAATTTTGGTAGTTTCGTACCCATCGGTCATAATTGATCATAACTTCGGTATTTTTTCATAGATTTTCATCGTAAATACCTTGTTCTCTTCGTAAAAGCGTAAACTCTACGTAAAAAATAAGAAACTGAGCATATTTTTACTATTTCTACCTTTCACTGGCGGTTAAATGAATGTTCGATTTTCATTTATACTAAAAAAATTCAAATTATGGTCAATTACAAATTATTACAATTACAATTAGCTTTAATTTGATGTATAGAACGACCAGATTTGATGTTCCGAACTCGAGATATGCTCCAAATAGTCGAACTACCTCCAAAAAAAGAAACAAAAAAAAGAAAAATTTATAACTCGAAAATGTATCCTTTCAAAAAATTTTTAATGTGATTTTTGAGTTTAGCGGGCTATGGTATCTAAGAAAAAAATAGTGGCATCTAATGTACATTTTTTTTATTATTTTGTTGACTAGTGTTACTATTGTATTACGCAAACTGGCAACACTTTGCAATTTATTGTTCTGTGGAATATTCGGCCTATAAATCACATTATAACCAATTAAATAACGAATTACGGCCCTATTTGACTTCACTTCACTCGACTAATGGAAACTAATAAACACACCACAAGGAATCGACAAAATGACCATTTAAACTCATGCACAAGTCGTACATTTCCGACGTGATATCTAAAAGATAAAGTAAACGATGCGAAATGTAAAAACATTCCTGCACCTCATCAATTACTAGCAGGATATCAACCGCATACACACAACTCACAACGCATTCGCAATAGAATTTCAATTTTAGAGCGCCGACATTCAGACGATATTTGTTCTCTTTTCACCGTATAATGACCGTAATGATTACTCTTATGTGTCATTTCGAGGAGATCATTAATAATATCAATTCAAGAGGCCTAATTCTAATTCAAGGCCTATTTATGCGTATATATTCATACTAGAGATGGGCTTATTAGTTCTTTTTAATGAACTAGTTCTTCCGGACTAGTTCACAAAAAGGAACTAGTTCAAAGAACTAGTTCTGAAGAACTATTTTGATGCTGAGACATACTACTTCGATGAACGTGTCTTTATGTGTTCTAGCACGTGTATATCTCGTTCCGAACGAAACTAGGATCTACTTTGGACAGAATCTATGTCTACCTTCCCACTTTGTCTTATCTTGAAGAATCGTTATTTTGTTTTATTTGTATTTTTTTTTTGAAAATAAATAATTATTTATAATTATATTGATCGAAGAATCGTTGTCTTCTTCGTTTGATGTCGCCCAACACAAGTCGTTCACTGAATGAGAATGTTTTAGCAAAGCAGGTCTCTTTCGAACTAGTTCTTTTTATTTTAAAGAACTAGTTCTTTTGTTCTAAGCCGGGAGCCATTCTCTCGGACTAGTTCGTTCACGAACTACCCACCTCTAATTCATATGCGGTACCCAACTTTGCTAGATAGAGGCTTGAGCTTATGTTGGTTTCCCCGTCAGGTTCATTATACACGCTGTAGATGTATCTACCTATACGCGCACCATTCTATCTATGATCTTGTTGGTTGTTTTATGCAATGCATATTTTGAGTGTTTTAGTGTATTTGGCTTAGTGATCTTATATTTGGCACACCAACAAATTAACATAAGAAACAATTTCCCCAAACACCCAATTATTTCTAGCCTCACCATCCTACCGGCCATTTACGCCCAGTTAACACATTCCAAAAGGAACGAACGAAATATTAATCGTGCTCAATCACAATAAACTGGCACGTCAAAAAATCCCGCAGCAGGCGTGATCGAGATCCTATCTCGGCCGGTCGAGGTTGGTTATGCTTTGGGTAGGGTTGGTGTGTGTGCACAGCGAAGGTAGGTACAGAACGGGACGGTGGAAGTGTCGCCTCCCGCGGTGATCCATTCAACTATTATAAACATAGGCTACTCTATACAATACGTAGTCCCACACTGCCTGCCGTACAACCTCTTTTCTTTCTCCTACTCTCTTCTTGTACGATTGCTGTGTTTATCGAGTATCCAATGTTCCAACAACGTGACGTTGGTAACCTAGCAACCGTCGGCGAAAACACACCGTCTTTACTTGTGTGACGCCAGAATATCATCTCTTCTTTAATGAGATCTTTCAGTTCTTTGATTCACAGAATTTTGCAGTTTTTGAGGTGTATCATTATTACATATATATATCATTATCTACCTATACTAATTACGAACTTTCAAGTGTAGGGCGCGTTCAGCGGAATCGCCCATTTTCGCCGACATTTGCGATCGAGTAGCTGCAAAATTGGGCTTTTCGATATTACTTTTGACGCTCGAATTGAAAAAAGGACACTATTCCGCGTGGACTGCGCGATATTTTGTAAATTAAATGCGTCAATTTTGAAAAAAAAAATCACGTTTTTGCACCTCTTCGGGTGAAGGCGAACCTAGAGGAAATGTCACGTGACGTCTAGAAATTCCGACAAGCGGATCGATGAACGTCAAAAATTTACATTTTTTATCCGTTCCTGCCGACCTTATAAAAGCCGCTCGCTCTCATGTCTTACGATAAGATCCCTCTAAATACCCTTCGCAAAGAGTTTTGAGCAAAAAAACGGCCTTAAAAACAATTTTCGATCCAAAAAATCGATTTTTGTCGACCCGTGTTTTGCTGCTATTACCACAGTAACGTCAAACCCGAAACGCCCCCTGCCGGACATTCGTAACAACAGTAACAGATAGCAGATAACCTAAAATGTCCATATTGCGAATGTGGACGGTGGGAAGCCTTAACCACATATTTCTAGAATGCCCAATAACTAAAGTCGAAAATTTTGACATATACATTGAGCTAGTTATAGCTCTAAAGTAGTACCCTTAAAGTGGCAGATTGCTCTCTGAACACATGCAAGATCCACAGAGATGTCGCTACGTGTATGTCGTGGTCAAGATTCTTTGTGACGATAGTAAATTTCCTGGAAAACCTTCAAATTGTGTTGCTAAGTCAACTATTCTTCGTGTCCATATCAGGTCAAATCTAACTTCTTCTGATCATTATGGTAATAATGTTGTTCCTCAATTATAGTGATCTCCCTTTGGAGATAGATCAGAACAATCTCTTCATTATTCGAATTTCTCACTTATCGCCGTGTAAATCGATACCTACGTGGTATCCAACAATTCCTAAATGGCAATTAAGGGGTTTGAAATATGTCCCAATAAAATAAAGAAAAATCTAAATAATGCGACATAAAAATAGTTGAGCCGGGTGTATAAAACCTGACAGATCAATGCCTCATTAATTCTTTTACGACCGGGAGATGGCTCGTAAAAAGCCCAAAACTTCCAAGGAAAATATGTAATCGGACCAGTCTTTAGTTCTTGTAAATTATGGCTACTAGGGTTACATTTTTAATAGTTTAGGATAGGTTCGTGTTTTTACACGCTACGGTTTATTCTTGATTTTACATTACGAGATTATGTTTATGGTTCTGTATAGTTCATTAAAGAAGTTATGGGCTTTATTTAAAATTTAAATCAGTGTCGTCAATGTTGGGAGACCACATATTTCATTTTTTATTAGGATAATAAGAAAAACTTAAAATCTAATCGAACATGATCGATGTGGATATTTAGTAAAACAACACCAATAAAATATAATGTTTATCCATCTGTTACTGGGTTGTCTTGTTTTTTATTGTTTTCTTTTTAACAAACAGCTTGCTTAAGACGTTGTCGCTGATACTTTACCATAACTTTTCTGTGCTGATCAAAAATTCTGTAAACTCTCACATAAAAGGTCTCTTCTTTCTAAAGATGGTATCGAACCACTTTCTGACATCATTTTAAACACTACAGGTATCCATCAGTTCGTATTTTGTGGTCAATCTTGTATTTTGATATCATTGGTAATATCGACATGTTTAATACATTTAGGTACGAGCAGTTTGAATGTAAACACGAAGCAAGGTTTTTACGAGCAGTAAAAAATAAATAGTTTAAAATTAATTTGACAGGATAAGCTAACGATAAAAATGATCCTCTCATCTTCTAAGAGGTCTTGTACCTTACACCTTGTTGGATGATTTCATTGTCATTAAAGTTTGGCCTATTCACATGCATGTTCCGACTTTAAATTGCAAAATTAATCCTCATACGACTATGGTGCAGCTGCGTCCCATGCCCATACAAGTGTATACAACTCTTATTTTCTAATTTGTCTCTGATGAGATGAGATTTCCCCCCCACAACTGGGCAATTTATTACAAAGTGTCTGCATTAAAATGGATGCGTAACTTAATATGCCCCCATCGGGCACTCTGAGAGAAAGAAAAACCACGAGAAGTAATGCCCACAAAACCGCAGCCACCTACACGCCCGCATTCTTAACCATCGCGCGCCAGCAGAAGACGACCAAGACGAAAAAACTCTTAACAAGCAATATCTTTATGTGTGTATATATATATACGTACTGTTGTGTATACGCGTTTACGTTATAGGTACGCGTCTTATTTATAAATCCTTCTCTCTCTCTTCTCCTTATTCCTCATGTATGCCTCAAACCCACCAGTTGGTTTCCTCCATTCTCTTGATGAAGATGTCTACCGCGTGGCGTGGAGACTCTCTCGAGGTACTGCTCAGCCGGTATCCACCAGCGACAGCTGTTTAAAACGCAGCGGGCGTCCGATAGACGGATTACCCGCTGAGCTTGACGCCCGACAGCGACACCTGTACGCATGCGTGGCGTACCGGTAGACCGGAGGCGCCAATTTCGAATGCCATCACTACGCACTGTCATTTATCATGGCCGAATCGCCCCCAAACTGCACGTTTCAATCGCCACAAGCTGCGTGTTGTAATTGGTGCGAGGTTAGATGTTATTTTTAAATGGTTCAGTAATGCTAATATGAATAATTAATCTATCAGTGGTAAAAGCTATGGGAGACATTAGGCCACATTTTTAGGGAGATTGTTTTTTACTGCAGCTTTTTTTAAAAGTTTTGCTTCCTTGCATAATGTTAGGTACCTTATGCAAGAAAACTAGTACTAAAGCATTCCAACTTCACTGTTAAACGCTGACGGCACGGATCATGATGTTGGTGCACCATCCAATTTATTTCCGACATTTAACCTCTGAGGCAGTTAGAACAGGTAAAACTAATTCCTTCTTAAGGAGCGTCCACATGCAATAACTCGTGAGAGGTGATTCCCTCCTCATCTCCTCTTTTTTCATCTTCTCCTTAAGCCCGCTACGAACCCAAACTAATAGCACCAATAAACCTCCTCTTGTACCAACAGATCTTGATTAGTAGAGTATAGGAAGTCATCAAAACGAGTAGGTTGGACGCTTTCAGCGCTTTTACCCCCACCACTGCCGGAGCAATGCTTACGCCAGCCTTACACCAGCCGTACACTATGATGATGGCATATGAGCGGTAATTAACTGGCTGGCCGTAACGTGGCGCTCTTAGGTCACGCTCCTCTCGACTCATTTTACCCGGCGATTTTTATCTGTTAATTGAGAACAAGGTGCTAAAGACATTCTATAATAATCCGCTTTACTGTTACGGATATTATTAAATGTGTACGCGCGCGTCTGACTACCACTCAGCTTGTGGATTATGTGGTTGACGAATGAGACGTGTGAAGTCAGTGGTATGGAATGCCAGATTTAACGGTTCCATGGTTCTATTTTTACGGCTATTATGCGTATTTCTCGGAAGTTGACATTTGCATTTGAAGTGGTCTTGCGACAAGAGAATATGGTCTTGTGTACCGAGACAGTCTGGGATCAATTGGGCTCTTTCGCTGATTTTCAAATATTCAATTATTAGTTACATGTACTGAAATTTTATATTAATTATGTAAAGATTTTAATTTCTTTGCAACGCATGCAGCTTTTTGTACTATTTTCAGTCAGAGATTGTCAAAAGTTATAAGCATACGTTCTTCAGAGTCGAATAGTTGTTCCTAAAACAGTTCATTAATTCCGTTCTGTTTGGAAGTTCTATATTAAAACTACACAGTATTAACACATTCCTATACGCACTCCTTTGGATATTGATGAAATTTTATGTTGTCTGCAGTATCTAAAAAAGTAATAACAAATTTTAGTCTTGATATAATATCTACACAAAATTTCAAAAAATGTTCAATTCAACCAATTTCTTCTCTAAATGAGCTTGTAGCTGACTGATTTAATCTCAAGCCAAAGACGAGAAACAAATGTCAGTTATTTCAACATCTTCTAGAACAAACTACCACCACACTGAAAAGCTCTAAAGTCAAGAACTTTACTACTCATTGGTGAATGACTGTAAATAGATGATGTAAAATAGAAGTCACGTAGGCAGATGTCCAATTTCTTGGATTTGTAATAATTTACATGAATCAAATCACTATAATGGTTACCCCTAGAAGACCAAGAGTACGTACGCTAATGTACATGTCAGGATTAAGTTTTTGCGCTATTTTATTCTTCATTACTCAAGCTGAATAATTTATTATCATGTGATCGTGAATAATATTAATACAAGCCTTAACATGACTGTATAATGATTGTCATTCTATGATATCTAGACTGGAGACTTCTGCGGCCCGAATTAATTAATTCTTGATTTTGATGAGAGTGTATTTCTGTGTAACTCTTGGAGTGCAGAGTTGGAGTCTCGTACATCAGAGTGCAAAACGTCGACATTTATACAGGCAACTACCTTCCTCACGGAAATCAATTATTAGTTACATGTACTGAAATTTTATATTAATTATGTAAAGATTTTAATTTCTTTGCAACGCATGCAGCTTTTTGTACTATTTTCAGTCAGAGATTGTCAAAAGTTATAAGCATACGTTCTTCAGAGTCGAATAGTTGTTCCTAAAACAGTTCATTAATTCCGTTCTGTTTGGAAGTTCTATATTAAAACTACACAGTATTAACACATTCCTATACGCACTCCTTTGGATATTGATGAAATTTTATATTGTCTGCAGTATCTAAAAAAGTAATAACAAATTTTAGTCTTGATATAATATCTACACAAAATTTCAAAAAATGTTCAATTCAACCAATTTCTTCTCTAAATGAGCTTGTAGCTGACTGATTTAATCTCAAGCCAAAGACGAGAAACAAATGTCAGTTATTTCAACATCTTCTAGAACAAACTACCACCACACTGAAAAGCTCTAAAGTCAAGAACTTTACTACTCATTGGTGGATGACTGTAAATAGATGATGTAAAATAGAAGTCACGTAGGCAGATGTCCAATTTCTTGGATTTGTAATAATTTACATGAACCAAATCACTATAATGGTTACCCCTAGAAGACCAAGAGTACGTACGCTAATGTACATGTCAGGATTAAGATTTTGCACTGTTTTATTCTTCATTATACTCAAGCTTAACAGTTTATTATCATGTGATCGTGAATAATATTAATACAAGCCTTAACGTGACTGTATAATGATTGTCATTCTATGATATCTAGACTGGGGACTTCTGCGGCCCGAATTAATTAATTCTTGATTTTGATGAGAGTGTATTTCTGTGTAACTCTTGGAGTGCAGAGTTGGAGTCTCGTACATCAGAGTGCAAAACGTCGACATTTATACAGGCAACTACCTTCCTCACGGAAATCAATTATTAGTTACATGTACTGAAATTTTATATTAATTATGTAAAGATTTTAATTTCTTTGCAACGCATGCAGCTTTTTGTACTATTTTCAGTCAGAGATTGTCAAAAGTTATAAGCATACGTTCTTCAGAGTCGAATAGTTGTTCCTAAAACAGTTCATTAATTCCGTTCTGTTTGGAAGTTCTATATTAAAACTACACAGTATTAACACATTCCTATACGCACTCCTTTGGATATTGATGAAATTTTATATTGTCTGCAGTATCTAAAAAAGTAATAACAAATTTTAGTCTTGATATAATATCTACACAAAATTTCAAAAAATGTTCAATTCAACCAATTTCTTCTCTAAATGAGCTTGTAGCTGACTGATTTAATCTCAAGCCAAAGACGAGAAACAAATGTCAGTTATTTCAACATCTTCTAGAACAAACTACCACCACACTGAAAAGCTCTAAAGTCAAGAACTTTACTACTCATTGGTGGATGACTGTAAATAGATGATGTAAAATAGAAGTCACGTAGGCAGATGTCCAATTTCTTGGATTTGTAATAATTTACATGAACCAAATCACTATAATGGTTACCCCTAGAAGACCAAGAGTACGTACGCTAATGTACATGTCAGGATTAAGATTTTGCACTGTTTTATTCTTCATTATACTCAAGCTTAACAGTTTATTATCATGTGATCGTGAATAATATTAATACAAGCCTTAACGTGACTGTATAATGATTGTCATTCTATGATATCTAGACTGGGGACTTCTGCGGCCCGAATTAATTAATTCTTGATTTTGATGAGAGTGTATTTCTGTGTAACTCTTGGAGTGCAGAGTTGGAGTCTCGTGCAACAGAGTGCAAAACGTCGACATTTATACAGGCAACTACCTTCCTCACGGAAATCAATTATTAGTTACATGTACTGAAATTTTATATTAATTGTGTAAAGATTTTAATTTCTTTGCAACGCATGCAGCTTTTTGTACTATTTTCAGTCAGTGATTGTCAAAAGTTATAAGCATACGTTCTTCAGAGTCGAATAGTTGTTGTTAAAACAGTTCATTAATTCCGTTCTGTTTGGAAGTTCTATATTAAAACTACACAGTATTAACACATTCCTATACGCACTCCTTTGGGTATTGATGAAATTTTATATTGTCTGCAGTATCTAAAAAAGTAATAACAAATTTTAGTCTTGATATAATATCTACACAAAATTTCAAAAAATGTTCAATTCAATCAATTTCTTCTGCAAATGAGCTTGTAGCTGCCTGATTTAATCTCAAGCTAAAGACGAGAAACAAATGTCAGTTATTTCAACATTTGGTAGCCTTTCTTGTAATCTATTTTAGGAAATGTATCTTAATTTTCAATATCTTACTAAGTTATCTCAAGAATTTTAGCATCAAGTATGTATTCGTCCCTAATGTTATTAGAAAATATCTGGGGTGGCCTTCACCCAATTTTCCGACTACATGCACAATGAAGTGTCTAAACACTATTGCAATTAACGTCAGTTTCTATGATAATTACATTTGTCCTACTGACATTTAATGTCATGTCATGTCAGTGGCACTGACGTTTGTCAAAATCTGACAATTCGCAACACAGCGGCGAAGGCTGTCAAAATATCTCTGCCAAAATATTTCTATAAACTTTTATACATACCACCTAAACCGTTCATACCACTGATCTGCAAATTTGTTTACATATTTAAAGTCACCGGAGGATGAGCTGGAATCAGTTTGGTCAAAATCGGTTAAATCCCTAAGAAAATGTATGTAAAATTTGCCAATTCCGGTTGTCAGATTGTGGCCAAAAACAATCCAGTTTGTCCCCTGGCAATTCAGAATACTTGTACTAAATTTCAGCCCGATCCGTAGTACCGTTTGGACGCTATCGTATTCACAGCATACATACCCACAAACATTTCCCAGAAATCATTGCAATGAATTCAGAAGATCTCAAAACGCCTATATTCACTGAAACTAAAAAAATATTCAGTCGATTACAATACTTTCTTTCTAGGGTACTAATTAGTAGTAAAAAGTGGACATTTCATTAACTTAAGTTAGCTTTTCTATAATTTGCAAGCGTGCCATTACTTAACCTCAGTACAAAAGTCTACCACTTAACAAGGTTACTAAAAACTACTACAAGGAAAAAATTGAAACATAATTTACTTTGATTAGCAAACCAACCACGAAAACGTTGTAAATTAGTGTCACATAATTATTGTTTATTTTCGGACATAACAATTCTATTTGCATTTACGGCCGTTGTTAACGCACTTTAGCATATAGTTTAGTGTCGCACAGTGCCAATACTAATTATGATGCAATCCTAATGGAAAACTATTACTTTTTACAGTGTGTAATTGCAAATGACAGTGACTATTAAAGGTAATCGCGCCATATTGCATCCACGTCCAAAATGGAAAAGTCATCGCAATCAGCAGAGAAGGATATTATCGATTAAGGCAGATTAGTAGCATCGATATCTAGATTAATTCTCATTCAATGCTTCCTCTCACCACTTCGTACCATGTCCAAGGAAGAAGTGGTGTAAAAAAATATCACAATTTCCTCAATCGTACGCTTATAATATGCTTCCTTAAAAGAGATATTATGCACAATCATTCACTAGTAAAAATGACGCCTAAACGTTTTCCTAAACTTACTGGTGCAATTAAATGCAATCACTTTTGTAGAGAGGAAATGAGAACGGCTTTGAGAACACCATCAGCTTGTACAGACGGTGACTCTAATTACAACTTTCTGGCATGAATAATGAGCTTTCTGCAAGAAAACGATTATAATGTACCCGTGGTTAACGTCACTCTTTAGATACTTTTTATGTTGATTTACATTCACAAGTAATTGTTCTGAAATAAGATTAAGAAGAGATATTCGAGAAATATGCGGAATTAGTCAAACTTTCATGTTTGAATTGTAATTGAGTTGAGGGCAAAAACCAAGACAAAACTTTTTGATAATGCCGGACATTTAAATTCTTATTTTTATGAACTTTTTAATTCAATAAGCAAAATTTTTTATTTTCTACATTAGAAAGTATCTAACAAAATAATAAGTTCACTGACATACCCACATATATTTCATTCTTATTTTCAGTCAACAGTCAATATCCATCCATATTTACTCCAGTCATTATGCATTACCCAAATTAAATCACCAATAAAATGTTAAAATAACATTCCTCTAGTGTAAATCAGTCTTCCAAAAATTGTAAATTTTCTGGTGTGTACGTGGCTTGTTGGGACGCAGCCTGCAAAACCGGTTTGTGAGCTAGCACAGTTCCAGAAAAATCGCGTACCTAGCTGTTAAATTTCAACGTTCGTTGCAGTGGTGGTGTTATATATATTATTATTATACGTTTTCAACTGCGGGAGTGTTTAATCCAATCGTGTCGAGAAATGTGTTTATTGTGATTATAGACAAAAGACAAGATAATCGTAGTATTTTCACTGGTTACCCTGTTAAATTTGAAAAGCAGTTGAAATTCAGCAATCATGTAAGTAATCGTGAGTAAGTTTTACCCGTTCTTCAGCATGAAACAGATAGATGATGAAGCTAACCATCTCTTAGCAGTAAAATCCTAAGTTGGGGCTTTGCCCACCTGCTTTTCGTGAAGTTTTTATGCTGTAAATCATGTCACCTGATTACACTGATTACCAATGATATTATGTATTTTCTTCTAGCAGATATGCTACTGTAACATTCTAAAGTAACTTAACTCGACATAATTTGTCACCCTGGACGATTTCACCCATGAGAAATTATTTCCTGTCAACGCCACACATTCAAATACAATCATGGTACAAGTTAAATGCTATGAAACGGCATAACTAAGTAACTTTCATTCAGGCATTTCATTAAACACATCGAACCGCGAGAACCATTAATTTATCACCATTATCCTAGTTCATGTTAAACAGATGAGATCTGGAACGAGTGATCGTGAACGGTCAGAAACACAAGCAACTAAAGAATCGTGTCAATATCTGCATCGAAAGCGTTAGCACGCCGTCGTTGCCGTCCTTATTCCTCCTACATCCTTCATCACGTTCCTTCAGCGCCCATAGACTCTCTAATGAGTGGCTTTCGTCCGTCTGATGGTCTGGTGGTTGGTTTTGTGTCGGTGCAAACGCCAGGGCATAGCGCGAGAGGCCAACAGAGCGCGCTTTTTAATTGTTATGGATCAGTAATTAAACAAATAAATTACTAAACGGTCCCTGTTCTTCGGTTATTAATGATCTCCGGCCCCCTGCGCCATCCGCCTCGAACTCCGGGCCACTCGAACGTGGTTATTATGTAATTATCAGTTAGTTTTAATCTTGGGTTAAGCAAACCTTTCAGAATGGGCAACAAATTACTCACGGGTACACTCCCCTACAACAAACTAACTTATTACACCGTCACGGCTCCACCTCCTCAGCTTTGTTGGACTTTCTCGCTGTCTCTCTCTCTGGTCACTTGTCTTCTAATTATTCGATTTTGTGTCGTCTCCCTTCGTCTCACTTCTTTGTTTCAGAGCATTGCTAATTGTCATATAATCACGTTTGAAATACCTACGTTGGAAATATTATTAGAACGTTAATATTGTAATTATTTTAAGATCTATTTAAGATCTATCCTCCTGCTGGAGGAATGAACCAGTTGCTGTTTTCAGTGCGATTTTTCGATATTATGAACAGATTTGGTGTGCACTTGAGTCAAGAATGAAACCATTCTTTGATCAGATAGCAAATCATTCTCAAAATGAATGCTGATTTTCTGCTTAACGTTTCATGGTTAGGCAACAGGAAGAGGTTTTTGTAATGCCACCCACGGTCACTCTAACAGCAGCAGCAGGCAGCGGCTATTTTATGATCACATTGCGCTGTTTACCAGTAAAAGTACTGCTGCCACTGGTGGCTACTACCAGCGAGCCTCAGTTCAACCTACGAGGTCAACTATTTCTGGTGTATTTTATATGTCCAGATAGGAGTATTTATTATGTAATCAGTGTTTTAACAACTGTATTGCTTAAAGCCCTCTTTATATATTGGGAGAATATTACTCGCATAATATTTATAAAACACATTTCAACATAATTTCCTGAGATAACATTTATGCTGGTTGCTGTAAAAGTTAAACAAGCGCTGGTGGGCTGGCTGTTGCTAAACTCACTTGCCAACTGGTAAAGCACGCTAGTAAAACAGCCTTGTGTGACCATAGCTAAGTGACAGTGTTGAGAGATGATGTCTGTCAATGTTGAGCCCTCATCAAATGTTGTTCACTTCTAGATTATTTATTAGTTTTATGGGTATTTTATGGAAAGTCTTTCCTTCTGGAGCACTACTAGGAAAGTAAAAAATTATGATAAGTTAACGTGTTTGAAACAATACTAATAACTGCTTTGAAACAATACTAATAAAAATTCTAATAATGCCAGTCAATCCATCTTACTTTGTCAGCTTAAGCAATCATCAACCAGCCAATCGAACATAAACAATAAAACGTCTGTGCCATACTGCGCAAAGTATGGACACCTTGGTTAGGCTGGCATGGGCAGGCATAAAACCCGATTATGCCTGCCAGTATATCAAGTCAGTTTATACGGTTTTTATTGATGTAAAAATCGCGATTAAATCGAAATTAAATATTTTAATGGGTTCGGGCCGCTCCTTTTTCGGGGTATGTGGTGTCGTGGAGGCACTTACATGTCTATACGGCCGATGGTCTGTTCTCCTCTCCTCCTGGTGCGCTTGATGGAGTCTTCGACTGGCCACTCGGACTGCCCGGGCTGTAAAAACTATATTATCACATCGCGACGTGAACAGCGGGTGGCGTGAACACAAAATATTACACCTCACCTTACACGGGCAACTCTGTGACCGGGGTGAGAGATATAAAACCGGAGATACGCCCGGCCACGTCATGTTGGATACACATTATATTTTAACTTGACAATATTATTTGTTCGGAATTATTTTAAATATTGCCCACCGGGTTATTTATTGCTACGGGCCGGCAGATATATTATTATTATGGTATGCCCAATGTACATATTGATTCGTTTAAGTGGTTACCAATGACATCCAAACAGCCACCACTGTTTGAGGTATGTGACGATAATTATTTTACAGCTTCTCAAGTCTGATATTCTTATACTGGAACTGAATTTGATTTTGATCGATGATTGTATGCATATTATTAAATTATTATATATTAGTTAGGTACCTATTTCATATGTCTCAAATTATTTTACCAGCTTGTTACTTGCTATTAGAAGCATAATGTCACCACTTAGTTGCCGTTAGCCAGCAGTAGAAAGGAAACACCTCTTGTATTCCATAAGAGGAAAACTATGTAGGCAAAACAAACTGTAAAATCCTTATGAAATAATTTATTTTTGTATTTTGTCATATATACCAATATACCAGTTATTATAAAAAAAATAATAATATATATGAAAATGAAAATAAATAATATAGAATTTTACATTGTTTGCTTTTAAATACGTTTCTTGTTTATAAATCATAATATATTTCATAGATCAGACCTTATAATATCGAGAGTAGTTCCAATTGTATTCTGATTAAATTAAAACCGTTGTAATCTGATGGATGGCTGTATTGTCCGGGATCTCGATTTAAATGTAAACGACAATTTCCTAAACTGCTCAGCGGTCGTCCGAAATCCGAGATGAACAGTTAAGATAAATCGTTACAATCATAATAATAATCATAATAGTAATATTATTCGGGCGGTGCGGCGGCGGCGAGATCCGTTCCCCAGATCTGTAAATGGTAATCGTTTCAAAAGTGTTAACTCCGAAAACATATTTCCATATATTACCATACATTATAGTTGATTAAAAACTCTTCAAATCTGGTGACGTCTTCATTCGTTCAAACCGACACCGGCTCCGGCGTGCGGAGGCCGACCCCGGATTGTTGTTTATTCAAATCCGTGTAATTTTTAAAGTTGCCACTTTAGGCGCACGATCTTTTGTTACTTGTCACTTTGTCGCGTTTATACATTTTCTACACCCTAGGATCCTTACCTTTCTGGCGCAGCCTTTTTTTGGTCAGATACTTTTTCAACGAGCGAAGCGTGAAGTCACAGATGTTATCTGAGTTTCCAGTGGGTTCATCTTCCAGGGCTTATTTAGTTTTGATAGGCACTTAAAATATACTACAGCGCAAATAGAAGTCGTGCATCCTTTAATTTTGCTAATTAGGTTAGGTTAAGCACGAAAACAGTATATATATGTTACGGTCAAAGTGATAAATAGGTTATTATTAATAATTACCGGTTATTATTAATAATAGCCAAGTGGCGAGGTTAAAGTGAAGAATTTATCACATGAACCGGCTATTATTAATAATTTCCAGCATGCTGTGGTCAATGTGATATATTTCAGTTCGATATTGCATTAAGGTGATGCTACAATATAATAGAGCCTCAGATTTGAAATTCTGTTAGTATCTACATAATCGCCACACAACGAATCTATTCACTGGGTTTTCAGTGTTGGGCCTTTAGTGACGTTAGTCCTGACTAACTTATTTAGTTACTACTCATGACTAAAATAAGGAAGATTATCAAAACGAGACTAAAAAATGCCAATCCACACTAATTGCATGCACGAGTGTGTAACTCTTTGGGTCATGCTTATTTGCGCAATTCTTAAAAGCAAAATAAGTAATAAATTAGAAACTCTGTTTGTATTATTTTACCAGTGCAAACGTACGTAGTGCTTCTGCATTTTGCAACTCGTGGCAAAAAAAATATTTTTATTTGTAACTTTATTATCTTTTTAATACAAAACTTTAAAAAATGTTTTATATTTAATTTTGAATACAAAAGTCCTTCTAGACCTTTATTTTTTTGTGGTAGTACAACAATGACACCATTTATATTGTAAAAATAAAACGAAATAAAGTTTGTAACAATAGGACGTCATCTTCTTTTGTTTTTTTGTATTTTTGTTGGTGATAAATACTTTTATAATAAATATATCTGTGAGATATACTTAGGGTAGGTATAGGTAATGGACATACTAATGTAGGGAAGATGGAGGCAAGTTGTTACCATGTTTAATCTTTTATTTATCAAACGTAAAAAAACACCAAACGTAAAAATACCGTGTTAGGAACAGAACCATACAAAAATGTTTGCATCATTTGTGCGGTGCAATTTATGTAAAAACATCTATGTAAACTAGTCTAGTTCTTGCATGTACATATTTGCATGAAAATACAATATTGAAAAAATTATTATTAAATGCGCAACATTTCAATTCAATAATTAGGATTTGAGAATTTACTTAATAAATTGTAATTGTACATTTACAAAAAACTACCCACATGCATTAAATATAAAAATGGGTGTTATTGATAATAAAATGGTTAACTTTTTTGAACACTCTGTATAAACTGTTCTTTTTTATGTTTTCGTCATTGAGTCGTCCTTGGGTGTATACCAAATATCATTACCAATTATATCCAGTAGTTTCTAAAGTACACGGGAGACAAAAAAAGCATTCTGTATTATCAATGTTTTGTATTATTCGTAATTTTGGTCATTGGGGTAGCCGTACTGATGAGCTGCGTCGAGTAAATAAATGTAATAGCTTACATAGTAATCAAAATAACTTAGCTAACTTCTTTGAAGACTGTATACAAAAGATCTTTTGTAAAAAGTAACATTTTTATCACTTTTACCGTGCCCGTAAGGAAATTATTAATAATAGCCGGTCCATGTGATTATTTAAGTGTTTCTAATCACATTGACCAAATGATGCGGTTATTATTAATAATAGCCGGTAATTATTAATACAAACCACTTTTATCACTTTAACCGTAACATATACGCAAACATATGGGCTTTAATTAAATCTCTAATTTATACCTTGTACGAAAAAGAACCAAGACGAAGAGAAAAACCAAGACAAGACCAACAAATAATTGGGCACACAGTATTGCTGCCCAAATAAGCGAGCTTTCGCTTAACAACTCTCAGTGTTGATGCAGGCGATCCAGAGGAATTGGACGGTGGTGCGGTGATATGCGTGTGCATATCATGTAAAGTAAAGTACTGAGCGGGCAGACACCGTAGGCGTTTCAATTAATTATTATTTAAGTTGTCCGTAAGGCCCGTATATCGAGTGTCGAATAAATTACCTGTACCACACAATACACGGAACGCTTTTGACACATACTGATGTTAATAACAGGCAAACCGTACGACCGCCATTAATAATAATCGTGGTTCGAGACGCGGTGTTTTATATCGGTCGTGTAAATATTCGGACAGCCCTTATTTAAGTCGCTGAGACGACAATTAAGGTGAAAGTCTTCGAAGGGACTCTTCGTTGTAATTATACGTTGTCGTAATTGAATCGAGGCGGGGACGATTTGATGGCGAAAAATTGCCACCCCGCTCATGTCTCGTTGTCTGTCTGACTGGCTGAGAGGACGTGAAACTGATACTGTATTTATCTGCGTACCGGTTGAGTAATTTGGATGATAATTTCGGGAAAAGTGATGCATAGGATTGATATCCTTGTTTGTGGAGTCAAACTTTATACATTTATCTTGGTCGCAATCTTTGGTCGTTCTACAGTTAAATTGTACATTGAATTTCAGAATTTTTATGAAAGAAATATACTATGTATATATTTATGAAAATTTATTACAAAGTGCACAAAATTTGGGAATACGAAATGAGTTTATATTTATACACGACAATGATGCCAAAGACATCTCGAATAGTCCATCTCGAATAGTGAAGGAGTGGCTTCTATATAGGACCAAAGCAACACTGAATCACCCTCCTCAATCACCAAATCCCAACCAAATAGAACATTTGTGGAAAAAATTGGAAAGAAGAATCCGCACACAGAAAATAAGTAACAAAGATAACTTGTATGAAAAGCTCCAAGAAGAGTGGAATAAAACTGAACCTTCGGTCACGACAAAACTGATTAATTCTATGGAACGAAGATTACGAGCAGTAATTATATTATAGTTTAATTTTTGATTCAAGCAATAAAATTGTTTAATATGCAGTCAAGCTGTCATATTTATACGGATACTTATTTGTAATAAATTTAATGCTTATTTAATAAAATAATTTTTTACTTTATCATACGTAGTATGACAAAGTATTGTAATCGTGTCGAAAAAAAAATTGAGATTTTAGCGAAAATATGTCGTTTTGGGTCACCTGAACATATTTCACCAAGGTGTGTGTGTGTGTACCCGTTTTTTTTGTGGCGACGATTCCGGAGAAACTACTGAAGGTATCGAGACGAAACTTCACATTTAGAAGTTTCGTGACTAAACTTAGAGCTGAAAGAAGTTTTGTCCAAAAGGGCCCAAAGGAACTCGAGGTTTACTCTTATCATTTTTCAACGATTTTGCAAATTAGCCGCCATTTCTGTAATTTCGTCAAAATAGTTAAATAATAAACTATAGTAGAGAAAATTTTGTATAATTCATGTCCATTCCATTTTTTGGAAAAAAAAAAATTAAATCATAATAAGCGGATGCCCCTTGAACTTCCAAATTGCCTCCCTGAACACGGCTGTATCGTATGATAAAGTCATGTGCCTGGCCACATTTATAATATTTATAAAGAATAACATCCTTCTGTGTAATTACGGGCAATTACTCTAAATCCAATTAAAATTTCTTTTTTAATTTTACAAAGTATGTTTAGAACTGCTATCGTACGGAGATTTTTTGTACCACTGTATGTCCAAAACGACTTAATGCATTCTTACTAATATATAATTCCACTAACTAAGAACTGGTACAATTATCAATAAAAACGATACGCCAATTACAGGTGGGAGTTAACCACACATTTAAAATTTGTATACGCAATAAAAAATGGGCACAGATAAGCCCATAACCGCGGCAATAATTTTAATTACAACCAGTGTACACAACCCAACAAAAAAAATGCATTGCGTATATCACGTGTGTTCCACACTGTACCCTTTTTCTTCTTATTCCTTCCCGGTCTTGATTACAATTAATAATTACAATATGCGAAAGACAAATGCGTAGTAATTACAGAGTTTATGCTGGCTCCGCAGACCTGTTTATTTCTCATTTCCAACGTTTTACCGACAACATTTAAAACGCCTCATCCCAAGCCGAGGGTGTAAAATATACATTAAAAGACCGGTAACATGACAGCGTACTGCTGGAAATCGTACCAGTACCAACAATTTAAACGACAATTACCCACCGTTGAATAGGATAGGGCCCATATAGATGTTTATAATCGTTAGATGTAATATGCAAATTGTTTTAATTTATCGTAACGTACATGGAGGTCATTTTCCATAAATTACACGTCTTCTTGCCGGGAAAGGGAGCCTATGTTCGTACAGTACGTTGTAGAAGTACACAATGTGCCCTGTGCAATTTATTTCATCGACTTCGAAGAGATTGTTGTGTTACTATTTTCGCCTGAAATTCACTTTAAATACATGTTTCTAGGTTTACGTTATCAATTATACCTGATGTGGGCAATTAAGTGTACATATTGATTATCTAGGTAAGTTATTATCAACATTTTCCACAGCTTTCCCTAAAGTTTTGTTTTCTGTGGCATTAGTTTGTGTAATCAATTTTGATATAATATGATTATGAAGTACTCGGTGTATAATTAGTTAGTTTGAATTGCTAAAAGTATAGTATAAGTTAAATTATTTTAATTTAAACCTCAATAAAAAACATTTTTGCTTTTCGTACGGCTAGCAAGTCTTTATTTATCAAAACCTATCTTTGAACTAACCTTTTGAAATATAACATGTTACTCTATAACTTGCTGCTGCTTTTTTATTGGGTTTGAAAATGGATACACTAAATATCCCTGTTTTCTTTGTCGATGGGACAGTCGTCCAAAAAATGAACATTGGGATAGGAAAAACTGGCAGTCGAGAATAAGTATAACCGTTGGAAAAGCTAACATCGTTCATAAACCATTGATAAGTCGAGAACAAATAATTCTTCCACCACTACATATTAAATTTGGGCTTTGTATGACGGTGAGTCCAAATAGACTCTGACTGCACGAAACGATATGTACATCGATATGTGTGGACTGTATTATATTTTTTTTTTTTTTTAATAGTTACAATGCATGGTTACATCAAATTCAAATATACGCCTACTTATATAACACAAATATTAACATTTTTAACGAACATTCCGCCTCCATTGGCAGAGCTATGGCCTGGCAACAGTGTCGAACGCTTTCAATGGCAAAATTGCAATCTTATTTGCGCTGCGTACGATCTCACCCGTCTGCACTCTCAATGTCACCACTCGTACCACTCCGTCCGCGCCTGGATGAATTTTTGTAATTCGCCCAATCTTCCATAATCTCGGTGGAAGATTATCTTCTTTTATGATCGCTAGCTCGCCAATTTGCGGGGAACTTGTCATTTTAATCCACTTCTGACGTTGCTGTAAGGTGTGTAAATATTCCGTACTCCAGCGCTGCCAGAAGGATTGTACCAGTTTCTGATTGTGTTGGTACTGCGATAAACGATTTGCAGGTACATCCGTCACATCTTCCTCTGGCACAGCAGTTAGGTTTCTCCCAATGAGAAAATGACCAGGTGTTAGTGGATTTAAATCACTACAGCAATCACTCATAGGTGAAATGGGTCGTGAGTTTAATACCGCTTCAATTTGCGTCAATACAGTGTTAAATGATTCAAAGGTTAAAGGTGAATTGCCTAATACCCTTTTTAAGTGTGTTTTTACCGAACCAATTCCCGCTTCCCAAATTCCGCCAAAATTTGGTGCTCTAGGTGGAATGAACTTCCAAGTTATACCTTGCTCGGCTAAGTATCGTACAATTTCGTCATTGTGTGACAATATAAAATCATACAGTTTTCTAATTTCATTAGATGCTCCTACAAAATTGGTTGCATTGTCAGAAATAATTGTTCTTGGCAATCCCCTTCTGCTCACAAACCTTTTAAGAGTGGCTATAAAACAAGGTGTTGACATATCTGTAACTAATTCTAAATGTATTGCCTTTGTATTTAAACAAATAAAAAGTGCTATATAGCATTTTGTTACCTTATAGTTTCGTCTACGGTCTTCTCGTATGAGAAATGGTCCGCCAAAATCAATTCCGGTGTTGTAAAATGGATATGAGACTGTAACTCGATTAGATGGCAAACTACCCATCATAGGTTGACATAATTTGGGTTTTGCTTTAAAACAACTTATACAGCCATGATATACCTTTCTTATAATACCTTTTGCGTTTACTGGCCAAAATCGTTGCCTTAAAGAATTTAACATTGATAGTGGACCAGCATGTAATGTTCGTTTATGTTCATAGTCAACAATCAACCGTGTCAGTGAATGATGTGAAGGTAATATAATTTGATGTGTCTGATTTAAGTTTAAATTAGCCTTGCTTATTCTTCCTCCTACACGTAGTATGTCATCCTGGAGAAATGGCGAAAGTTGATAAATTGCTGAATTTGTTGCAACAGAGGTTTGATGTCTTAATGACTTAATTTCGTTTGCATAGACGTCTCTTTGAGCTAACTTGATTAAATCCATTAGTGTTTTATCATATTCTAATGCACAAATTGGTCCAGTTATTTTATTTGGTGGATGTCTTGTATTATAAATGAATCTTTTACAAAAACACATGACATTAACTAATCTCGAAAGTGATGAGAATTTTTCAAAGATCTCTAATGAATTATGAGCTACTGTCAAACTGATAGATATGTCAGTAATAATATCTGCAACTGGTGTAAAATGTGTGTAGTGTGTAATATTGTACATGCTACTTAGGAATGACGGGCCAAACCACCATAACCTAGAACTTATCAATTCTGATGGAAAACATCCACGAGACACAATGTCAGCTGGGTTGTCATTTGTATCAATGTGATGCCAATCAGGTACCTTTGTCAAACGTTGAATTTCTGCGATGCGATTAGCTACGTATGTTGGCCAGGCTGCTGGTGATTTCTGTAACCAACTTAGCACAATAGTTGAGTCTGTCCAACATATAACTTTATCAACAGAAATTTCCTGTTTGAGTTTATCTGCTAACTGAGAAGCAAGAACAGCAGCACACAATTCCAATCGTGGAATTGTAGCCTTTTTAATAGGAGCAACCCTTGATTTTGATGACAATAAACTAACCTGAATATTACCGTTTGAATTAACACTCCTTATGTAAGCACATGTTCCATAAGCTGCTGATGAAGCGTCAGCAAAAACATGCAATTCGTTTGATACTGAATCACGTAATACGACATGTCTGTTAATTTTCATTTTACTTACATGAGGCAGTTCTAATTCAAATCTCTCCCACTGAGCCTTTATGTGATCTGTCACTATGTCGTCCCATCCAAGACCTGTTTGCCATAGCGACTGAATAATTAACTTTGGTATGACGATGATAGGTGCAATGAGTCCTAGCGGATCAAATAATTGAGTTGTTGCACTGAGTATATTACGTTTAGTAATTGCATCTACTTGTTTTATATTAATGTTGTAGTGTATGATATCATCTTGGGAATTCCAAGAGATCCCTAAAACTTTGCCATTAAGATTATCTATCAAAGTTGACTCATCTTTTTTAGCTGATTCATCGTTTGATCTAAACTTTGTCAAATGAAATCCAATAGATTCAAATGTTGTAATGAGTTTGCATTTAGTTTCATACAACTCTTCTAAAGTATCAAAACCTGTTAAGAGGTCATCTACATAGAAACGTGACTTAATTATTTTTGATAACTTCGGATCTGTAGAATTTATGGTATCAGCTAAATAAGCTAAACAACGTGTTGCCAAATATGGAGCTGCTGCGGTTCCGTATGTAATTGTATTTAGCTTATAGAATTTTAGACTGTCATTGTAGGTTTCTCTGAACATAATGCATTGATATTTTCGGTCATCATCATGAATTAAAACTTGTCGGTACATCTGTTTAACATCTGCTGTCAGAACATATTTATGAAGCCGAAAATTGATAAGTATTTTAAAAATGCTGCTTTGTACTGTAGGTCCAACTAACTGAGTGTCATTGATAGAAATGCCAGTTGATGTTTTACACGAGGCATCAAAAACTACACGCAGTTTGGTGGTTGTGCTCGACTCCCTAATGACACCATGATGTGGCAAAAAAAATACATTTTTAGCTTTGCTATAATCAAACTCCGACATATGACCCAGCACTTCGTATTCTCTTAAAAATGCGATATATGACTGTTTAAATGATTCATTCTGTGTGAAACGTTTTTCAAGTGAAAGTAATCTTTTATATGCTATGTCAAATGTTTGCCCTAGTTGCTTGATTTTAGAGTTGACCGGTATTTTGACGACATATCTACCTGAAGAAGTTTGACTAATATTTGAAATGAAATGTTGCTCACAAAATTGTTCTTCTTCTGTTAAATGTTTCTCTGGTTTTAGGAATTCATCTACCTCCCAAAATCTTGCTACATCATCATGTAATGTATTCATGGTGAATAGAGATTTTGATTTGTAACCAAGTATTCCAGAACAAGCTAATTCTACTAAACCAGCGACAATCCATCCCAACAAAGACTCAAACAAAACAGGTTTTTTACTTCCTAAATTAAGCTTATTTGGTAGTAATGTCTCCCAAAACAACGCAGAACCTAATATAATGTCTGTTTCGCCTGGTACGTGAAAATTGGGATCAGCTAATGTTATGTTGTGAGGAATGTTTAAATTATCCTTCGACAACTTCACTTGAGGTATAATGCCGACCACCTTAGGAACTACTAAACATGAAATCGTTGCAGTAAAATATGAATAATTAGATTGTATCGTAACTTCACAACCTTCAGTTATTTCGATTGGTTGCTCCGCAAGGCATGTTGCACCTGCACGCAATGAAAATGGTTCCAAATGTAGGAATTTGACAAGACGATTTGAGATGTAATTTCTTTGACTTCCTGAATCTAACAAAGCCCTAAACGAATGTGCATTGCCATGAGCATCAACAAGTTTAATGACAGCTGTCGACAATAAATCATGTATATTGCTTGATCTTAATAATCCACAATGTATCGCTGATTGCGCTATATCAGATGACTTTGATTCAGAACTATTTAAAGTAGATGTGCATGGTTGATCCTGATCATTTACGATCTGGTTTTGAAATGATTGACTTTCTTTGACAATGTGCAATAACGTATTATGTGGCTTCTTACAAATTTTACATTTGAATGTACTCTTACATTTAAAATACTCATGCCCTTTGTGAAGACAATTTAAACATAAATGAAGTTTCTTTACCTCTGAAATTCTCTGCGGTACAGTTAGCTTTAGAAACTTGTCACAAGAATAAAGATGATGATTATTACTGCAAAAATGACATAAGGCATTAGTTGATACATTCGACTTTAAAAGGCTCTTCTTACATTGAAAAGAATTACCTGACTGACTAGTGGCTTGTAAATGTATGCTCTCTAGAGTATTACACTTTATTTGTAAAAATGATAACAATTCCTTAGCAGAAGGTATTGAGTCTGTCACCTTTGAATTATTTAACTTACCTTCCCACTCTTTAATGGTTTGTTGATCTAACTTTGATGTAATTAAGTGACACAATAGAAGGTTTAAAAAGTCTGACTCGGAAGCATTTGCAAGTAAACAGTTGATATTTCCTTGAAAATTGCTGATTAACAAGTTCAGGTGAAAAATGTTATCTCTTTGAATCTGTTTTGTATCAAAAAGTGAACATACATGATTATACAATATTTTTCTCTTGTTATTGTATTTTTGCACTAAAAGATTCAAAGCAATCTCATAGTTTTCAGAACTGTTAGGTAGAGATGATATTAAATCAAATGCAAACCCTTTCAAGCAACCTTTCAGGTAACTTAGTTTCTGAACATTTGTTAAACTGCTGTTATTACCAATCAAAGTTTGGAAGTTGTCTTGAAATTCATTCCACTTAGAGTAATCACCATCAAAGCAAGGTAAATTTTGGTGCGGTAAAATCACAGTTGTGACAGGGACGCTATTGGAAGATGTACACGGTTTTGATTCTTCTTCATGAATAATTTCATTAGCTCTACTGATACATTCATAATAGTGATCTTCGAACTCTGAAATGTCAAAGTCACTGTCATTTGTATCAAGATAATATTCTAGTTCTTCCAGCAACTTCTCTGCGCGTGACAGTCTTGCCTTCAAATTAAACACATTCGTTGACTTGTCAAATAAATCTAAATATGCACGAAATTTGTTTAATTTGACGACAATCTGATCAATTTTATGTTTTTCATTATTTTGCTTACTAGCGGCACTTTGCCTACCAGGTTTTTTAGGCATAACAACAATTATGTAATTATGTAATGACAACCAATATATTTACACAAATTGAATTAAATGATAAACTCACGATATTTAAATCGCGGCACAATATTTAAATTGCAGAAAATGTAATTGCTGTACCTACTCACCTTCTCAATTGTCTCGAGTAGATAAACGGCTGTGACAGAAAGAATAATGACTGATGAAATGACCTGCTAAACCTGCGCTGACGCTGATACTTGTCTTCACAACGTCAAATTCACGCGGCCTCCAAATTAGCGGATTTCCAAAATTCGGTAAATCCAATGCCTCTAATGAATACTGGTTGAATCTTCTATATCCGGCTCGAATAAGGCCAAATGTATGACGGTGAGTCCAAATAGACTCTGACTGCACGAAACGATATGTACATCGATATGTGTGGACTGTATTATATTTTTTTTTTTTTTTAATAGTTACAATGCATGGTTACATCAAATTCAAATATACGCCTACTTATATAACACAAATATTAACATTTTTAACGAACAGGCTTATTAAACAGTTTGTGAAAGCTTTATATAAGAATGATGTTTGTTCCAAATATACTTGTTGATCATATCCTGGCCTCAATACGGGAAAATTAGAAGCCGGTATCTTTGATGGACCATATATTACATGACGTAGGTTGAACTCGAAGCATGGACAAGCTTTGCATCAAAAAATAATGCTTCAAAATTTTGAAACACTAATATGATTACCAAGTTACATTATTTTCATAGTCATTTCGATCAATTTTCTGACAATCTGAGTGATTACAATGAAGAACAAGAGCAATGGTTTCAGCAGTACAAATATCAAGATAACGCAGGAAAGATATGAAGGCCGATAGTATTGTCATATAATGGCAGACTACTATCCTGAACAAAAATACAATAAAAAGCCACACACAAAACATTTTCTTAATTTAAATTTGTGGGTTTTTAATTCTTTTATTGTTAATTTCATAATTGTGTAATACGCATCATGCTTTCGAATGGCAAAAAAATTCAAATTACATTGAATATGGACTTAGCAGGTGAACACTTTATACCGACAATAATTTATAGCGTTATTTTAGTTTGAAATCTTAAATCTTAAATATATTGAGCACTTTTAGTTAATGTTATTTAAAATATGAATGTATTTGCCTTTATCTCAAAAAGTGGAGTCAATTTAAGAAATATTTTTTTATTTTCATATTTAGTAGACCAGAATTACATAAATTATTATATTTGATAAACTAGTTTCGGTTTTATCATGACAAACCAAACTATAGAAAATAATTTAGTATGATGTGTGTTGTACGAATCCCTGATTGTAATATATTCTATATGCCTAAGTTAGCCGGTTATAATAATAATTGATATGTTGAGTCGCAAAGTAACGGAATGAGCCAAAGGTGGTAATATATCACAAAGTGGAAATTACATCCGCGGCGAAACAACAGGAAATTGTTGGTCTGCCTTCCGGACATTTTATTATATCGCCAGTTCAAGACACCGGACACCGAGCTCTGTGCGAACGTATTAATATATTTAGTTATTTATTGGGTGATAATTTGAGTGACAATGCAACAACCAACGTTGTGGTTCGCAATGCAACAGTTGTCAACAGTACGTGAATTATCACTTTCTGGCTGTCTTGTACAAAGCCATCTGGTGTCTTGCGCGCGATACATAAATTTCTATACATATTATATATTGCAGGTTTAACCATTCGAATAATAAAACCAGAAAATACCATATAATTTTCTTACGCTAATGGTGATCGTTATTACTTTTGAATTATTATTCTACCATATGTGCAGAAGTTCAAAGTTCAAATAGCAAGGATTCGAACTAGTTTCGTCTTTTAGTATTTTTACTAGCTCTGTGTATATGTCAAAATTTTCGATTTTAGTTATTGGGCATTCTAGAAATATGTGGTTAAGGCTTCCCACCTGTCCACATTCGCAATATGGACATTTTAGGATACATTTTAGGTTATCTGCTATCTGTTACTGTTGTTACGAATGTCCGGCAGGGGGCGTTTCGGGTTTGACGTTACTGTGGTAATAGCAGCAAAACACGGGTCGACAAAAATCGATTTTTTGGATCGAAAATTGTTTTTAAGGCCGTTTTTTTGCTCAAAACTCTTTGCGAAGGGTATTTAGAGGGATCTTATCGTAAGACATGAGAGCGAGCGGCTTTTATAAGGTCGGCAGGAACGGATAAAAATGTAAATTTTTGACGTTCATCGATCCGCTTGTCGGAATTTCTAGACGTCACGTGACATTTTCTCGAGGTTCGCCTTCACCCGAAGAGGTGCAAAAACGTGATTTTTTTTCAAAATTGACGCTTTTAATTTACAAAATATCGCGCAGTCCACGCGAAATTGTGTCCTTTTTTCAATTCGAGCGTCAAAAGTAATATCGAAAAGCCCAATTTTGCAGCTACTCGATCGCAAATGTCGGCGAAAATGGACGATTCCGCTGAACGCGCCCTACACTTGAAAGTTCGTAATTAGTATAGGTAGATTGTCGACCTGTTTCTCATTTCCATCATTAATAAGATGATTAATGCATGAAATATGCGTGACGACATTGTTAATTGTAACGTCCACGAACTATACTTGGTTCACGCCCCTAGATTATAAAAGGATATAGTTACGGGGTTGAGAAATGGATACGGTATTTATGTGTATTACAATCGGCACGAAACCTTTGCGCGAGACCAGCGAACAATTGAAAATGGCAGACAGGCACCTCGAGAGATACTTCAAAAAGATAATTTACGGCATTTTTACAACAGTCTCACTCAGTTAAGCAATATAATCTATTGAGGTGCATTGCGTAGGTGGCGTGCTGATCGCCCGACGACGACGACTTTTGTAATACATTCTCTCTCATTATTATTATTATTATTATTGCCTCGCGAGCAATACGCTTAAATTATTTCTTTTGTTAGGGAATTATGGACCGAACGTGCCACGGTACTAAGCAAAGTTAATTATAGAATATTATTGAGGGTATCTATGTGGATTATGAACTGTTTATCGCGTTGATTTCAATCAGATTTTGAGACAGATAACTGAACTATTGAGAAAATGATATGTGTTACATTTGCTATTAACTTCAATCCTTCTTTTGCCTTAGTGAAGTCTTGTCATTGCTTTTTTCGTTGTTCGTCAATACTTTGTTAAGTTTACATTGCAGCTAGTTATTTTTTGTTATATAATAATAAATCTGGATTTAAAGCAAAACTGTATCATTACATTCCTTCCTAATGCTTTTGCACTCGTCAGGTGGCAGAAATAGTGGTCGTACGAAGACTTTTGTCGGACACTGTACATTATAGACAGGAACAATAACAGCACAATAATGTAGGTACAAATAAGGAATATTATAAAAAATAATTGCGTATGCAATTAAACAATTTGTATTATTTTACAATTAGCCGGGCAATTATCTCCACAGTTAACGAACAGAGGCCATGCGAGGCGAGCAATAATAATTTAAATTAAAACTCGAATGAAACCGTTTATGCTTACTTTAACTCTTTTAATAACAGGCAGTAATAAGTATAATTAATTAATGATGTTTGTTGCGATATCTAATTGCAAATTGAACACAATTATTATTGCTATTATTAATGACGTCGGATTCTAATGGAGGTAACCTTCGATTAGTTAAACCAGTGGTTCTAAAAGAGTAAAATAATCTAATAAAAGTACACTTTACTGAAACTAAAGTACTATTTGATTATATCAAAATTTGTAGTTTTTAAATCAACATTCGATTTTATTAAGTCAAGTATTAAATTGTCAAACAGTAAAGGAAAGTTTTTTTACTTCAAAAGGACGTAGAGTTCTTGAGACAAAATGTTCATTTCGTTTGAAAATATTATGTCATTGAATTTAAGGTAACTAACGTTTATACAAATACGATAGCTTTGAATTTAATACATTTCACCAAAGAAATCATTTCTTTGCAACAACCAAAGCTTTGTCTGCCACTATTTAACATAGATCTTTCTTTGACTTGAAGCAAATTCGTTTCATTCAATTTTTTTCTCTCTCAGTGTACAAAGTAAAACGATTTGATTAAAAATGTATCAGTTTCGAAGTTAATGTATGGCAATTCATTCCTATTCCAAGCCTGGATAACTTTGTATTCGCTTTATTGTAATTTCCGGAGATGGATGTCAGACATTTTCATCTTTATTCATTGAAGCTCACTACGCATCAGCACGTGCTTCACTGATGTCCAATTTGGCACGTGATATTTGGTACAGCTGATATAAAGGTGTCATAATGTGGAAAATAAAGATGCCTGGTGTATAAAATGTCAATAAATTTAATTCAGAAGGTTTCCTGTTCATGTTAAGCCTGAGTGTGGCCTATCGGTAAGACGTTGACGTTGCACTCAGGGGGTCTCCGGTTCGAACCCGGGGACCTGCTTCCAGGGTGAGGTTTTCTGTGGTTTTCCTCACTCCTTGGCGAATGCTGGGAGCCAAACATCTTAAGACGTTCCACAGGCTCGGGCGATAATAATAATACTCTGGCCTGCCGATGCCCCCTGTAATTAGCGAAAGCTGTTGGGGGATGTTAAGGCTTGGTTTATTATTATTATTATGTTGATGACAGGGCGCTAAATTTTCCTTGTTGAAATAATGGTTCCATCTCTATAATTCTCTGCTTTCCTTTGATTTAAAGATATATTTAAAGATATTCAAAACGTTCCTTCCGTTTGTCGTTTCTCTTCTGTTCAGTGTGAATCTGGCTTGATTTTCGAGATCGAAGATGTGGTTTGTTTGATATCTCCATTATTCGAAGTTGAAAGGACGAGTTGAGAGACGCTCATACGCGAAGAGAGCTTGCGGAGAAGCAGAGATCCGTAGATTCCGATTATGATTATATTCATGACATTAAGTGGGTTTATGTTGGTTAAATTAAAGCTAGCCCCTTGTTGCTCTCTCGCTTATAATAACGAGTTCGAATAGTCTTCGAGTCCGAGGCTCCGTGCCTGCACTCATGATTTATCAAGTCGATACGATGGTGAGGGGCCCCCTTAATTTAATCGATAAAGATCGTCGATAAACGCTCTGACGTGACCAACTAATATTATAATTACGGACCGTTTTATTAATTTACACACTCATTGTTTGATTAGGGTTGCCTATTAGGACGCCATTTTACTTTGGTGAAGGTGCGGGAAATGGAATATTCTATAACTGAACATGAATGAAGTGACTATTCATTATATCAATATAGTTTTAAGTTATATACTACTAATCTACTGTAGATCGTGTTGAAAAAAATCGGTAAAAAATACCAGAGTTATGAAAAAGTGAAAGTTAAATTGTCCTTAACTACGATCGATGTTAAATAGTGGCAGACAAAGCTTTAGTTTCCGCAAAGAAAATGATTTCTTTTGCTAAATTTATTAAATTCAAAGCTATCGTATTTGTATGAACGTTAGTTAACTTAAATTCAATAACATAACATTTTCAAATGAAATAAACATTTTGTTTCAAGAACTCTACGTGCTTTTTAAGTAAAAAAACCTTTTTTTACTATTTGACAATTTAGTACTTGACTTAATAAAATCGTATGTTGATTTAAAAACTACAATTTTTGGTATAAATAAATAGTAGTTTAGTTTCAGTAAAGGGTACTTTCAAATTGGATAAATATTGCGACCTTGAATTAATCATTAAGTAATTAATATTTTATTATGTTTGGTTTATAATCATGGAACCTAGGTTATACAATCCAAACATAGTTTACTCGAAAACCACAATAAAAGATTATGGTGGACTCATTAGATTATTTTACTCCACGGTAATCTTTAGTAAAGACTACAGACTTATTCCCATATGAAGACTAACCAGAATACCGCTCACATTCTGTAGCTCAGCTTATATAAAGCCCAAAAAAGGCCAACGCGTGCGTAGAGATTGCCAGCGCCATCTCCACGCCAGTAGACATAGCAATAATTTTTAACGAAACCACTGTTTTTTATTCAAACAAAATCTTTCTATTCAAATCTATTATCTTTCTCTTCCAAATAGAATATTGACTTACATCAAGGCCGATCTTTATTTCAAATAAAACAATTCACACGTATTTCTGCAATGAAACCCAAACAATTTCTACATTACGGAATTTGGTGTAAAAGAGTCATTTTTTCAGTGAAAACTACCTATTTTTTTTTACTTCAAATAAAATATTTCTTTCAGTCCATGCAGCCCACTTTTTTAAATTTAAAAATACTTATTTGTTTTAAACATATACATATTCTTTGCTTGAAAGAAATATGTTCAAAGAAATACATTTATTTGATTTTACATTTTTTTTCTCTCAGTGTATCCCACAAAGTTCCACAGATAAAATGAGTCGTAGAAATAATAATTTAAAAAATGGTATTAACTGGGAAGAATTTTGAAGATTTTGTCTATATTTTGCTGAAGGAATCATCAAAATCCACAAAAGATTACAAAAGTTATTAAAGATCAAATTTTCAGGTTATAATAATTATTATATCTTTTGCATAGGTATTTTATACTGAGCCAACCCCAAAATTCTCAAAAGAGCACATTATCTTATTCATATTAATAACCATATTTTTAAACGTCTTTGCTAGACGTCTACACATCAAACTTGCAGACATTCCATTATTACAAACTTAACGTCATCAGATTGAAATTAATGACCTCTAACAGCTTCTCATCGCGACAGAATTAAACCAATTTTAAATTAATAAACACCTTCGGGCGCCTTGCATAATTTACCAATAACAATTTAGCCCTGACCGGACCAAACGGCAAACGAGAATAAAACCAAAAAAGCAAAAAGAAACAACAAAAATGGAACTAATCCCCCAGTAAATAAAGGACCCTTAAATGCCTCCCATTCAGTAATTTCTCCCAAGAAAGGCCATTACATATTAACAAGGTATTCTTGTGTATATTAACATTAAAGCTGTCAGAGGAGACACTGTATAATTGGTTAGCTAGACCAAGCAGGCAATAAACTATACAGCGTTCCCGGTCTGGCGGAGTCACTTGCTGCAGCCTCTTTTGGTCATCTCTCTCTTCTCCTGTCAATTTACATTTTCAAACAGTATACGCCTTTCGCATTACCATAATAATTCAAAAATGCTTTCTGAGAACGTGCACCACTGTTATTTATGACCGTGGATGTGACTTCACAGTCTAACCGTAACGGCTGCTGCTCTAAACAAATATAATTTAATGACAACGAAAAATAAGAACAGGGAGAGTCTGGTACATATAAAAGGGAATATTAGAAGAGTTTGTTTATAGTAATGCAAAAAAATAAGACAACTAGAATTATCCCTTAACTGCATTTTAATCTTCATTTAATTTATGGATTTGCAATCAAGAAATTCAATTTGATTAGCAAATAAAGAAAGCTGATAAATTGGAATCTGATTAATCCACTTTGTATTCGGCGCGTTGTCAAGTAATTAACTATTGCATCCCGACGGAACGAAGCGGACATATTGATTATATCAATTATCCGCAATTAGCATTGAATGTAAATTTTGTCCAGCTTTTGATGGACTTTACAATTGAAGACATTAGCATACTTCGCTCTCTCGCTTGCATGGGCGACGATTTTGAAATCTCAATATCTGGCGGCAGGCGGGAGGCCAAAAATAAATTTGTATACGATTAACTATGCACTATTCTGTTGTCAATTAAAAACTATAGTGGAGATTTAATTTTGTAATATGGCCTACATTTGATATTTTTTATAATTTTTTGGAAAAGAACTTGGTAAATTGATCTTTGGCAATGCGTTGCTTGCTTGCTAACTGTATTCTTGAAATAATGTTTTAAATTCTCGAGGAGTGCGAATCAAGATTGTTCAAGCCTGTACGCAATCGAGTATTGTTGAGTAACAAATGTTGACAATTTATCCGAAACAATTACTCAATTAGGTTGAAAATCCCCTTCCGTAATTGTCGTGCGAGTCGCAACAAAGGGCCACGAGATATTACCTGTCCAATGATAACTTCATTTTCCTTTATGTAGACGTTCCGTAATAATCTACACGACAAATCTCCTCGCAGTACGTCTCCCTTCAACTACTGTCCCCATACCGTGCTTCGTCCTTCTCCGACAGTATTTCACTTGGTGTATACACGATTGTGGGTACGTTTTCGAGTTCTGTAATATTTTATTCGTCCATATTGTATTCGGTTCGGTACCACTATCTCAACCATTTATCTGTACACCTACGAAAGACCATGCTGCACACAGAACCGCAGCTCTTTTCTCTCTCTTTATACCATCTTAGTTGTGAACGAGCGCCTTATGGACGTCCTTTTTTCCTGTCCGGCACCGAAGGAAAATTAATTTCGAAAATCCGTTTAGGACGCGAGAGGTACTGTGCTCACTGATTCCATTGTGCGCTTCAATTCTTCAACTCCTAATAATATTTCTGTATAAATACTATTTCATTCGTCATCCCATTCGACCAGACATACAGTATCTCATTACATACAGGATACGTATTATTGTACCTATATTTTCTTATAACACGCCTATGATATACAATGTAATCAACGACACAGGTGTATTTTATGCTATTTTGTTTGAATGTTATATATATGTTACGGTTAAAGTGATAAATGTGGTTTGTATTAATAATTACCGGCTATTATTAATAATAACCGGATCATTTGGTCAATGTGATTAGAAACACTTAAATAATCACATGAACCGGCTATTATTAATAATTTCCTAACGGGCACGGTAAAAGTGACAAAAATGTTACTTTTTACAAAAGATCTTTTGTATACAGTCTTCAAAGAAGTTAGCTAAGTTATTTTGATTACTATGTAAGCTATTACATTTATTTACTCGACGCAAATCATCAGTACGGCTACCCCAATGACCAAAATTACGAATAATACAAAACATTGATAATACAGAATGCTTTTTTTGTCTCCCTTGTACTTTAGAAACTACTGGATATAATTGGTAATGATATTTGGTATACACCCAAGGACGACTCAATGACGAAAACATAAAAAAGAACAGTTTATACAGAGTGTTCAAAAAAGTTAACCATTTTATTATCGATAACACCCATTTTTATATTTAATGCATGTGGGTAGTTTTTTGTAAATGTACAATTACAATTTATTAAGTAAATTCTCAAATCCTAATTATCTTGAAATGTTGCGCATTTAATAATAATTTTTTCAATATTGTATTATCATGCAAATATGTACATGCAAGAACTAGACTACTTTACATAGATGTTTTTACATAAATTGCACCGCACAAATGTTGCAAACATTTTTGTATGGTTCTGTTCCTAACACGGTATTTTTACTTTTAGTGTTTGACAATAATTTTATAAATAAAAGATTAAACATGGTAACAACTTGCCTCAATCTTCCCTACATTAGTATGTCCATTACCTATACCTACCCTAAGTATATCTAATATCTCACAGATATATTTATTATAAAAGTGTTTATCACCAACAAAAAATACAAAAAAAAACAAAAGAAGATGACGTCCTATTGTTACAAACTTTATTTCGTTTTATTTTGACAATATAAATGGTGTCATTGTTCTACCACAAAAAATAAAGGTCTAGAAGGACTTTTCTATTCAAAATCAAATATAAAACATTTTTTAAAGTTTTGTATTAAAAAGATAATAAAGTTATAAATAAAAATATTTTTTTGCCACGAATTGCAAAATGCAGAAGCACTACGTACGTTTGCACTGGTAAAATAATACAAACCGAGTTTCTAATTTATTACTTACTTTGCTTTTAAGAATTGCGCAAATAAGCATGACCCAAAGAGTTACACACTCGTGCATGCAATTAGTGTGGATTGGCATTTTTTAGTCTCGTTTTGATAATCTTCCTTATTTTAGTCATGAGTAGTAACTAAATAAGTTAGTCAGGACTAACGTCACTAAAGGCCCAACACTGAAAACCCAGTGAATAGATACGTTGTGTGGCGATTATGTAGATACTAACAGAATTTAAAATCTGAGGCTCTATTATATTGTAGCATCACCTTAATGCAATATCGAACTGAAATATATCACATTGACCACAGCATGCTGGAAATTATTAATAATAGCCGGTTCATGTGATAAATTCTTCACTTTAACCTCGCCACTTGGCTATTATTAATAATAACCGGTAATTATTAATAATAACCTATTTATCACTATGACCGTAACATTTATTATAAAAATAAAAAATGCATTCAAAAATATAAAATACAATTTTTTTTTTCGAAAACTATCTCATTCCCAGTGATACCCATTAGTACTACTAGAGTATAGTTGTTATTTAAACTACCGGAATTCTGTTGGACAAAGGTAAGGAGTAACCTTGAGTGGGGTCTGTCATTTAATCAATGTTTAATAGAACAGATGAACAAAAGGTGGGACGCCAGTTTGGTTAACATGGGTATTAGAGGAATAAAAGGCTGCCCCCGAGGGGCTCTGACTTTTTAAACGGTATACAATTTTGAGGCCGATACTTCCACGAAAGACCCCTGTTTTCTCGACTAATTGTGGGGTTTCACTGACCGCACCTATTCCCTATCCAGCTTTGAAGTCAAAACGTTACCATTGTGAGCACCCAAAGTCGGTGATCTATCCTCTCTTGATGCTAATCTGGTATTTTAGGGGACGAGTTTGTGGTTTCTATTAAATGTCAACTTTGCATCACATAACTTTGAATGTCATCATTATCTCAATGGTTTTGTTTATTGTGGTTAGTCAATTATTCTATATCTATTAATCCATATACTGCCTATGTTAGTGTAGAAAAAAAGAAGATATTGACAAATTGTGGTCGCTTATAGTGTGGCTCATTGTGATCAAAATGCGTGACACCTCCACGACCAATAAAATACTGAAACGACTCGACAGACAGTTTAACCGAGCATTCAAATTACCAGAAAACGTTCGACGAAATCGATTTGACTCGGAGCGTACACGTTAAGGCGGTAATTTGTATGTGGCTGGGACGTCACACCAAACGCACGGAAATAATTGTTTACAGACGTACAGCACGCGTTTTTACTAAATTTTATCGTTCAGGCCCAAAGTACGACCGTGTTTTGCTTGTTACGTGATTTTTATGGGAACAGTTCTTCTTTGTTCCTTGAGTTTTTGATGCCATCTGGACGTTGATGGTGTTATTTATTGCAGTTCAGACAAATGTCTATATAAAATCACTGAATCTTTTGTTATACCTAATAATAATACTTATTCTGTGATCTAGCTAATATATAAAAGTATTTTTTTACAACATCTTCTTTGATCATTTCCCATATTTGAATACACAGAATGTCTGTATAACTTGACTTTATAAAATAACACAAAAAAACATGTTGATTCGTAATATTTTGTACAACTACCTATAAAGTAGCAAGTCAGAAAATCAATTCTAAAGCTAAATATAGCTTACATCTCAACACGCAGTCCGTCGGAAATCGTAAAGTGGTAAAAAAATCCCCATAATTATTTCTTTATTGATCAATATAGGGTCAACGTAAAAGAGGATTTGGGTTTATAATTCATCAGAGGTTTTAAGTATGTAATTAACGAACGGTATTAATGACGGGTCTATAAATTACACTGGCACAATATGGGACCCATAAGAAACGCCACAAAACTCATAAAACATAATTTGGCCACATTAACGGTGCGGCGAATGGATGGCTAAACGGTCGGTGTATTATAAGTCCCATTAATGGAGTTTTTTTTTAGAGAGGCTTTGGGTCGTTTAGAATCGGGTTATACGTGTTAAACTTGTAAACAACCGACCAAAAGAATCGGATATTAGAATTTGATCGTAAAGTAAAACTAATAAGAGCTGGCGACCAGCATTCTTTATGGATGTCGTGTTCTTGTCTGATGGGATAACAGAAATGTTACAGAATTAAATCTTGTAATGTTTAGGACCATAAAAACTTCAAAAAGTTAGTCTATTTGGTGGTGTCCTTTTTTTAACAATGTATTTCTATAAATTTGTAAACAAAATTGCTTATAATAGACCAATTGACTCCACCGGTTGGTGGTACTTAGCTGCCATTTTAAACAGTGTTAAAAGTCAAATCGATTTATTAGGGATTATCTACCTGTGGCTTCAAGCAAATCGCTTTGTTATTGATACTCATCACTACTGAAGAAACTTCTTAACATCTTTGCTCAATGGAAGTCATTTGATACGGTGTCTCTTTGAAAAATTAAAGTTGACATTCTCCTATGTCTTGGACATATGAAGACACCATTTCACCACATAGTACAATAGAATTATGGAAAAAGTCTTCACCAGACTACGTTGTTTAACTGTTGGTGGTCTCTAAGTAGCCTTAAGTACATTTGCAGACCTTCTATGGATTATTATACAAGCACCTGCGGCTTTGAGAAAATGACTTTGGCATTTGTACTCATCATAGCCTTTACATTGTAAACTAGCCTACGGTTTGGGTATAGGAAATAAAAGTTAAAAGATACAACAATGACGTTTTACTCTTGTAAACTATCTTTATATACAATATAATAATTAGATAAGTTATATAATTTTACAGCAAATGTTACATTTGCAATACTTTTACAGTTACAATACTATTAGGGTTATTTGGTCAAAAATTGCTTAGAGCGTAAGAAATTAACATAACTAAATTAGCGGCAGTTGTTGGCGCACGCTGATGGTTAAAAATCGCTTGTAATTGTTGCACACCTGCGTTCGTGTGAGTCGCATTTTGCGTTTCTGACGGTGTAATTTGCAATTTTAATTACACACGATTTTAATGTTACGGGTTCTTTTTCTTTGACACTGCATATTTATTATGACAAGTTTGACGTCCACAATACGCAAAAATGAAATATACTTTCACCACGGTTGTGTAGGTTCATTCAAGTCAAATACGGTTATACGGATAAAATTTTTAGAAATTAGGTAAATTAATGTTTTGTTAAATTAAAATAAACAATCTTTCTTTAATTAAATTTTTATGTTATTATGTTTTGGATTATAATCATGGGACCTTGATTATAACCCAAACATAGTGTAGTTGAAAAACACAATTAAAGATTACTGTAGATTATTTATTATTTATATATTTGTATGTATGCTGGTGGTTTTTGTGCGCGCGCAACTGCAATTGTAACGTGAATAAGTTCAGTTTTTTTTTATTATTACTTTTGTTTTATTTTCAATTCTAACGCTGCACCGTAATAAACTCTTTTGTATAAGTTCACCTTTTGAATATTGTTATTATTATTATTATTATTATTGGGTTGAGTAGAACAGTTGACACGTTGTGTCGAACTGAACTCCGCCTTTGCAAGGACAATTATTATTATGTTAAATTTATCGTGTGTTACCTTTCATTTTGCAATAAAGACATTATTATTATTATTATTATTATTATTATTATTATTATTATTATTATTATTATTATTATTATTATTATTATTATTATTATTATTTATTAAGATCATTAGATTATTTTTCTCCACGGAAATGTTTAGTATAGACTGCAGACTGATTCCCAAACGAAGAGAAATTAGAATACCGATCGTTTTCTATAACTCAACTTGTAAAAGCTCAAACTAAACCAACGTGTGCCAGAGACTGTCAGCGCCATCTCCCCGCCAGTAGATCTTGCAAACATTTTTAATGAAACCGCAAGTTTTTGATACAAACACATAATCTTTTCACTCAAATCTATAGGTATGTCTTCTCTTCCAAATAATTTCAAATAGAATATTTATTTACCTCAAAACCCGATCTTTATTTCAAATAAAACCAGATTTATTTCATTCAAACGTCTTTCTGCAATTAAACCTAAACAGTTTCTACTTTACGGAAATTATGGAAAACCATTTGGTGTAGAGTCGTTATTTAGTGTAAACTAGCTCTGTGTATAAGTCAAAATTTTCGATTTTAGTTATTGGGCATTCTAGAAATATGTGGTTAAGGCTTCCCACCTGTCCACATTCGCAATATGGACATTTTAGGATACATTTTAGGTTATCTGCTATCTGTTACTGTTGTTACGAATGTCCGGCAGGGGGCGTTTCGGGTTTGACGTTACTGTGGTAATAGCAGCAAAACACGGGTCGACAAAAATCGATTTTTTGGATCGAAAATTGTTTTTAAGGCCGTTTTTTTGCTCAAAACTCTTTGCGAAGGGTATTTAGAGGGATCTTATCGTAGGACATGAGAGCGAGCGGCTTTTATAAGGTCGGCAGGAACGGATAAAAAATGTAAATTTTTGACGTTCATCGATCCGCTTGTCGGAATTTCTAGACGTCACGTGACATTTTCTCGAGGTTCGCCTTCACTCGACAATGTGAAAAACGTGATTTTTTTCAAAATTAACGCATTTAATTTACAAAATATCGCGCAGTCTACGCGGAATTGTGCCTTTTTTTCAATTCGAGCGCCAAAAGTAATATCGAAAAGCCCAGTTTTGCAGCTACTCCATCGCAAATGTCGTCAAAAATGGGCGATTCCGTTGAACGCGCCCTACACTTGAAAGTTCGCAATTAGTATAGGTAGATAGACTATCTCTTTTTACTTAAGAAATATTTCAAATAAAATATTTCTTTTAGCCTATGCAGGTCATTTTTTTTTTTTAATTTAAAAATACTTATTTGTTTTAAACACATTCTTTACATTTATTTTCTCTCTGTGTACCTACATTCTTTACACAAATTGATTCGTTTTTCTGATGCGTTCACTATTCTTTACTTAACTACTATTCACTGCAAACATTTCATACATGCACTAGGATCGTATAAGCTGGTAGAAGAAAAATATACAAGCGTCAATTATTATTATTCGTAGTAAATTGCGAAACGGTTTCTTCTACGCATTCACGCACACTTTGTCCGAGTTGCACCGTAATTCGGGAAACGGGCAATTATTGTACCAGCATAAAAGGATACGATAGGCTTGCTTTGCGTGCTATTAACATAGTCGTATAGATTGTTTTTTTTCCTTTATTCCGGCCGATCGTTGTAATTGCAAAAGTAGTTGCTCATACGCTTGATATTTATACCCACTAAACTGTGCAATTATGATAATGCGGCTACGGGACATATTGAGTTATTACCGCTGACCAATAACGTTAGGTATTTTTACATAGGAAGTGGGACGTCAATTAAAAAATTTTGCGGACATACTTTTTGCTTATAATATTGTATTTTATGCTATAATAATATCGTATTTGCGTGCGTATTAAAGTAAACGCAACGGTTAGAGAACCATTATCTATAATTATGTACATTATAGCGTGGCGTTTGTAAATATTGCAAATTTAACCTATTAAAATTAAATGCTACTTTGAAACCTGTAACTGTTATTGATTGTCCTGGAATTTGCAACCAACTGCAGCATATTTTTTCCCTAAATTCAAATTTTAGTTAAATACTAGCTCTGTGTATATGTCAAAATTTTCGACTTTAGTTATTGGGCATTCTAGAAATATGTGGTTAAGGCTTCCCACCTGTCCACATTCGCAATATGAACATTTTAGGATACATTTTAGGTTATCTGGTATCTGTTACCGTTGTTACGAATGTCCGGCAGGGGGCGTTTCGGGTTTGACGTTACTGTGGTAATAGCAGCAAAACACGGGTCGACAAAAATCGATGTTTTGGATCGAAAATTGTTTTTAAGGCCGTTTTTTTGCTCAAAACTCTTTGCGAAGGGTATTTAGAGGGATCTTATCGTAAGACATGAGAGCGAGCGGCTTTTATAAGGTCGGCAGGAACGGATAAAAAATGTAAATTTTTGACGTTCATCGATCCGCTTGTCGGAATTTCTAGACGTCACGTGACATTTTCTCGAGGTTCGCCTTCACCCGAAGAGGTGCAAAAATGTGATTTTTTTTTCAAAATTGACGCATTTAATTTACAAAATATCGCGCAGTCCACGCGGAATTGTGTCCTTTTTTCAATTCGAGCGTCAAAAGTAATATCGAAAAGCCCAATTTTGCAGCTACTCGATCGCAAATGTCGGCGAAAATGGCCGATTCCGCTGAACGCACTTGAAAGTTCGTAATTAGTATAGGTAGATATTGTATTATAACTGCATTATTACATAACTACGAGATCAGACAGCACAAACAGTTTTGGTTCAAAACCCCACAGAGGGAAAAATATATTCGATAGAACACGAATATCTTTGAGGGAAGAATATCACTTGATGCTATATCCGCAGAAAGATCATTTGGTTGGTTCAAGTAAAATATAAAATTCTCAGAGTAAGAATATGATTTTCTTGATGTTTCAAGTATTACGTTATCTTCTTTTGAGTATGAAGGAACTGCTTGAAAGTAATTCCGTCTGTTTTAAGCGATACGTACGTATACTTCTGGGTCAAGAAACTGTTTGTTCGTTGAAGCATGTATATTTTTCACCCAACAAAATGTTGTTAAAGAACGAACGTCTTACTCTTTTTATATGTAGAAGATAAACATTTTCTTCGTCAGAGCAAAATATACTCAACATAAGCATACTAAACTCTTAAACCAGAAGAATAACTAGCCGTTGAAATAACTACATATATTGATGAAATTCTTATTACCATAAAATATTTGGATAGCATAAATACCCTCTTCATGCTACACTATATACGCAAGAACAATTTTTCTGTCTGTGTAGGCTATTCCACTAATCCACTACAATCCTGGTTTTCCTCATAATCCTTGTAAGTCACCCATGAAATAAAACACAAACATATAAACAAACAATATACGAACACTCAATATTATCAAACTCATATAGCGGTAATATGTGGCAAAAGACGCGAGAAACTGTTAGCGCCATCTGTAAAGTAATTGCACAACTTTCTATGTATCTCTTAGAGTAAGAATATTGGGTCAAGAAACCTTTTTTTTTGTTGAAGCATATATATTTTTCGTCTAACAAAATATTTTTGTTGTTATAAGATAAACGTCTACTTTTTTATTGAAGAATAACTTTTTCTTCGTCAGAGATACATATACCTACAGGTCTATAATACCTAATCATTTAAATTATACCACATAGATATTATATGTCACATTTAAACAGCACAAAAATTACCATAAAAACTAATAAACAGAAACAGAATTCATACAAATCATCGGTTAAATAAGTGACATTCCGAAAAAAGGCACACACCTGAAAGTTGAAAAGCAAACGAGGTTGCACACACCCAACAGAAACAAAAGAAAAAACAACACCCATTATCCACTATTAAACACGTCAAACAAGGAGGCTAACAAATCGAGATTGGCCCTTAAAATACTCCCGGATCGCTGATACCGGTGCGGCGAAGTCGAAGACAGGAGAGAGACAGAAGACAAAACCGAAAAATACCCGAAGCCAGGAGAAGAAGGTCCGGGCCATAAACAACCGAACCGCGAGAGAAGTGTAACGTTCATTTGTTCGCGTCGAAGCCAAACACACGATGAAAAAAGACGGAGCGAGCGTCGGAGAAACGTAGAAAAAGAAGAGAAGAAACAAACCTTACACCTTAAACATCTGAACATCGCCTTTCGTCGTACATGAATCATTGGCATTCCTATATTTGCCGTCTCGCTTCCACAAAATCGACCGTGGCTAGTCTCCATCCTTGTTTAGGGACGTAATAAATTATCACTAACCAATACGGCCGGTTGAATTATTGTTTTTTTAGCTCATTAAATAAATTTTCAAACTCAATAGGTGTTTCGGAGTCACAGTGGTGGAAGAGAGAAAAAAGGCAGGATAAAGGCGGACGACCCATAATAAAGAATAAAAGGATAAAGGAGGCGTCGATGAATATATTTGGTGTATATTATCATTCCCTGGTCAGTGGTTGTTTGTTGTAATATACGAAATAATAAATAATAAGTTATTGGTTTTTCGTATACATATACCTGAACCCGCGCGGCTCCTGCCGACCGGTATATATATAACACATATAGGTATGAGGAGGATTCGATTATTATCTGTTTTGGTTTTTAGTGACCACCGTTTCACTGTATGCCGGCGTGCTTTTCGGTCCTTGCTGTTGTTGATTTGTTGGTTTTTCGACTGAAGAACTCCTTGCTCAGAAACTGCTTTAATTAGCCAGGTGTTTCCATAAATCTTCTCGAGGATTAGCCGAAATTAAATGGCTCGAAGGATAATTTGTGGACTTAACACTGTCATTAATAGATTTCATCGGTATTAGGCATCACTAATGAGCTGTATAAATTATTCAGATATTTAATGAGATAATCAACGTTAAGTATGTGTTGGCTGTTGTTCTAAAATACGACATCTTAACATTTTAACATATTTTTACGTGAATACTCTAATATGAATCCATAAAAAGCTCAACGTTTCAGTGTCAGAATTATTACACTCTGGATCCCAACCTAATGTCAGTGTCATACTGCTTCGTGATTTATTGATCTGTATTATTGTTATACATATTTAAAGTCTCTGGAAGATGAGCTACTATCAGTTTAGGCAAAGTGCTATAAAAAGAGTAACCCGTTCGTTTTACAACAACAACAATATTTTGTTGGGTGAAAAATATACATGCTTCAACGAACAAACAGTTTCTTGGCCCAAAAGTATACGTACGTATCACTCAAAATTGACGTAATTCCTTTCAAGCAGTTCCTGCATACTTAAAACAAGAAAACCTCTGACAATTTTATATTTAACTTGAACCAACCAAATGATCTTTCTGCGGATATAGAAACAAGTGACATTCATCACTAGATATTCACGTTGTATCGAATATGTTCTTTCCTCTGTGTAGTTTTATGAGAACAAAACACCAATAATTTTTGGGAAAAGTACAAAAAACTTAATATGAAAAATTTGACAGTTTTACCTTCCCTTTTCTGGGAGAGTGGGTTTGAACATTGGTAGTCAAAATATTGAACAATCCTATTGAACAATTTAATAGAAAGTACAAGTCCTCTCCATGGTTTTGCTCGATCATAATTGTAACAACTGTTTAAACAAAATTATTGAAACATTAGTTACAACAGTTATCCACAAATTTTTAACAACCGATTTTAATGAACTGATTTCTGTAGGGTTTTCAGAAAGGACCGTGAATTCTGTCGAGAAATATCAGCACGAGTTTCCAATGTTTGTGCGCTGTGTTGTCGAATTTGAACCAGTTTTTGCAGAATGTCGGTTGTGTGCTCGTACGCGTTGGGTCTGCAGGTGTCCTTTTTATGCATTTCAAATGGTGTTGTTGACGTTTTGTATAGCTATTTGGCTCAGTTTGCGATGTACGTTGTAAGCGGTGAAGTGTTGAAACATTTAACCATATAATCTTGTAGTATATACTACAATATCTCTTGTAGCTATGGTCGGTCACAGCAATAAGTATGTGTTTTTTTTATTACAGAAATGTCAAATAGTCGTGGGACCAACAACTTGATGTGTCACAATTTTGAGCGAAGAATAAACAGTAAGTACTTATTGCATAATTATTGGGAACTAAATCCGAATTATCTAATATAGCAAAAACGACAAAAGCTATATGTATTATCGCGATATCCAAGCAACCACTACACCTTTTGATTTCAAACGAGGTTCAATTGCATTTTTTGTGCCATATTACCAAAAATTTTTACCCAAATTTCACGGCAAAACCGTATGTTATATTCAGAAATACCAGCAAATGGTTTGCAATAGGTGATTTGTGATGTTTAGAGCGGTGTTTTAAGTGATTTCGAACGATTTTATACAGAATGTGGCATATGCCGTTTTGCATACGAGTGAATTCCTAGACTCGTTTACATAACTAGAAATTGAGAGTGGATTTATTGTAATAGGTCTAGATTTACAGATGAGGCGATACTTAAAAAAACTGCAACAAAATCAGTTAACAAATTATATAAATTTAAAGAATATGCAAATAAAGAATGCAAACGAACTGCTGTATTTTGATGAATCGATAAAAAGCCACCATTTAGAAGAATCGTGGGGAATATCAAACTCGTTATAAGACCCTCAACATCGAGACATACACGTAAAGATCCTTCCATTTTAAAATATGCTTTAAAAGCTCGTTACGCTTTGTAAATGAAGACACCACGTGCAACAAGATTACGTTCCTGTAGCCTAGAACCCAATAACTCGGCTTTTTGTTTTGATAAACCTAAATCTTTAACCAAATCATTCAGTTCGCACTGGTTTATACTTAAGGTGAGGTGTTCCTAAAACTTCAAATGGCTAATCTTCACGATTTACCTGATTTGACAGAGTGATTTCAGACACTCTATCAAATCAGGCAAGTTTTTTCAAACAGGCGACATTTCTTCTGCGTAAAAAATCGAAGATGATGAAGTGAATGGCGCACTTGGGGGAGGATGGTTCTCTCCATGGGGGATAGGTCGCGATGCTGATGGTAAATTTGGACATTTTATTTTATGCTTATCCTTCTTCGAATATCCGGAGACGCTTATAGTGCAAAAATTGCTATCATCTGCATGATTGAAAGGCTCTCGCTACTCTCGCTACTATACTAAGAATTTATTATATTATAGGAAGGCTACTAAAAACGGAAACAATGTTTGAATGGTTGTATATCTTTTTTTGAATAAAATTACATTTACAGATACATCAGTTAGCAAATTATATAAATTCAAAGAGTATGCAAAAGTACTGCTTTCAAGCTGTATTTTGATGAATCGATAAAAAGCCACCATTCAGCAGAATCGTGGGGAATATCAAACTCGTTCATAAACCCCTCAACATCGTGACATACACGTAAAGATCCTTCAATTTTAAAATATTTGTTAAAAGGTTTGTTACGCTTTGTAAATGACGACACTTCACACCTCGTGCGAAAAATTTTCCATTCCTGTAGCCTAGAACCCAATAACTCGGCTTTTTCTTTTGATAAACCTAAGTCTTTAACCAAATCATTCAGTTCGCACTGGTTTATAAGGTGAGGTGTTCCTAAAACTTCAAATGGTGAATCTTCACGACTTGCCTGATTTGACAGAGTAATTTCAGACACTCTGTCAAAGCAGTCAAGTTTCTTCAAACAGGCGAAATTTCTTCTGTGTCAAAAATCGAAGATGATGAAGTGGATGGCGCACTTGGAAGAGGATGGGGGATAGGTCGCGATGCTGATGGTAAATTTGGACATTTTATTTTATGCTTATCCTTCTTCGAATATCCGGAGACGCTTATAGTGCAAAAATTGCTATCATCTGCATGATTGAAAGGCTCTCGCCACAACATGGAAAAGCGGCATTTTTTTGCTTCCCTTTCATCCACTTTAAAAGTCCGAGCTAACAGGATGTCCATGGCTTTTCCAGATCTCCAATTCTAAATCCAAAATTGCAGCAGTAAGCTGCTTTTATCTCTTCCGTATTTTTTTTTTCAGATGTGCCACTACATAACCGCACATGTAATAAAATTTATTTGGTCAATTTTTACAACAAACTCTTTGATTACTTTCCATATTTTAATGCACAGAATGTTTGTATAACTTAACTTGATAAAATAACACAAAAAAACTTGTTGATTCGTAATATTTTGAACAATCTGAACACAACAACACTTTGATGACTTGATCTACGAAAAGTGATGTTAGGTCAACAGAAATATGTGACAACCAGAACAGGGGGTTGTAGGACCCTTGTACCCTTGTGTAACCATATTTTGGAGCCTAACTGGCAGCTACTAGTGTTTGTATCTTCATAAACAATGTGGAAGTATACATAATTTATTCGAATCCATTGCTATTTTGCTTTCGCTATTTTTAGTTGTATTATTGTTACAGACGGACGACGACGGTGATGTAGTGACAAACTTTAGTGGTATGGCCCTTGGGGCTTGTACATTAATTATTGTGCGGTAATTTTTTGTTTCGAATGCGGTGCCAAAGATACTGTTTAGTAGTGCGCGCTTAAGCTATCGAGTGCAGTGTTGAATGGCAGCCGTAAATGTGCGAGGATGGAGGACAAGTGAAGTGGAGGAGGACGCCGATGGTGAGAGACATGTCTTACCCATATATTTGTTCCTAAAAATCTTAGTATAAAACATGTCATTATACAACACAATACATCACAAAAAATATTTTACAATACTCGAAGTACATACCTGCTAGGTATCATATTCGCATACACTTTATGAATGGCGTCTTTTGACGTAAAATTTAATTGAAATCATTGATTGCCTAGCTTTGTATAACACTTATCCTACCTTTATTTCACCCTTCGATAGTTTCAGTAGTATCGAATAGAGTGGAGATATTTCACGGCTACTTAAATTCTCGAATACCTTATGGATTTAGCATTAATAAAACACCTTTGAGCGGTTTGAATGGGAGGAATAAACCGCGTCACTGAGCGACCCACAGTGGCCAACAAAGCCGAGTTTTGCAAACTTCAATTTTTCCGAGTCATTTAAAATCAATTTATTACGTCGTGAGTTTGAATAGGGTTGGTTTCAGTAACCAGCCACCTACTTTACCAAAGCCAAATACCGAAGAGAAAGAGAGAGCGCGAGCGAGAGGGGAACAATGTTCAGTGTGGCGTGGAAGAAACGAAACGGGTCGTACCATAAAATCAATTTACAAAGTTTACACACCATAAAATAAATACATAATGCCCTATAGCAGCGGCAACCGTTCGCCAAGCATATAGATTTTAGATTAGTGAGAAATACCCTGTCGCATATAATAATATGAAAAACACAATTAGAATCCATTTTATACCTGTATTCTTCTATTCTTACTCTGGGGCATATGTGACAATACTAGTCATTTTAGAACGACAATACGAGCAGATCATAGGTGACAAAAGACGAACGACGAATTGACGCGTGAAAAGCTGGCAAGGGAGGTATTGCAGATATGTATCGGGGTGCAAATAAACTGAGGATCGGATAAAGCAATATGCCGCGGCGAATCGTGTTTTCTAAATAAATATTTTTCTTTAATCAGTCGTGGATCAGTTCGCAGTGCCGGGACCACCACACGAATCGATTTTCTATAAACGTTTAGGGCTTTTACTCTTTAATATAGCTGTGTTTGTTTAACGTATTTGCGATTAGGGTGCGACATTTCATACGCCGCGAATATTGTCAACGCTTCATATCATGTTGTTAGAACCTATTATTACAGTGTAACGATAAAAAATGTATATAATTCTGGAACAACAAAAGCATAACAAAAAAGAAATATAAGAGTTACTTAACATTAATCAAGTTTATATTTTAAACAACATCAATACACCTAAATATACTAAATCTACTCGAACTACACGTTTAGAAACATCACCTCTCTTCGATAGAACGTCCTGATAATTCATATCATTGCAGAGGTCAGTTCTACAACACTGCACCACATGGAGTGTGCTGATTTCATTGATAATAGCTTCCTCACAATTCAAGACACCGCACGTCCTCAATACCGTTGAATGTGTGTTATCGTTTAGGGTTAAACAAGTGTGATTTTGAGTGTGATTTCCTAATACTTTCCAGCATGGCTCAGGGATTGGATTTTTGCATGATCGGGTATCATTTATGTGAATTTCGGTGCACATGTAGCACTCTAAGGTTTTCGAAAACTTGGCTAGAAGTAGTAGATAGTATGCTATAGCATACACTGACATATTTGGTGCAAGCATTGACAGACAACATGGTTATGACTTGACATGACATGATGTGTGTTATATGCTTGTCATTCTACTGTGCTCTATTCAGCAGACGGTATTATTGACTGATAACTAAGGAGTCTACAAAATAGTCACTTTACTGATAACACGTCCTTTAATAGAGCCTGTTAAATCAATGTAATGTATGTAGGTACAGCTTCATTTCATTTTTCAATCAGTGCAGGACTAATTGCACAAGGGAACAAATCTCCAACGTTTTGATACAACAACAAAAAATTATTTGTTCCAGATTATATTTGTCTTACATAACTAGAAAATGTAAGTGGATTTATTGTAACAGGTCTAGATTTGCAGATACAGCGATGCTTTAAAAATTGAGAAAACTGCAACAAAAACAGTTAACAAATTATATAAATTCAAAAAATATGCAAAAGTACTGCTTTCAAGCTGTGTATTTTGATGAATCTATAAAAAGCCACCACTCAGAAGGATCGTGGGGAATATGAAACTCGTTCATAAGACCCTCAACATCGAGAGATCTTTCCATTTTAAAATATGCTTTAAAAGGCTCGTTACATGTTGTAAATGAAGACACTGTCACACCTCGTACGAAAATATTCCATTAAATGTATGTATTAGCTTTGAAGAATTAAAAAATGTGTAGTTTATTATTTATTATTTCGATAACACGACAAAATATCGGAGGACGAAGCAGAAACGTGGCGGTGTAAAACAGGCAGACAGTGGAGCAAATATCCGAATTGAAACAAAACGCAAACAAGATCAGACATACTTTACAGCGATCTCGGCACTTCTGGGCTCGGAGAACGCAGCTCGGAGCTGTTTTCTCGGCGTTCATTCGCGCTCATAATACGGTGCCGCCGGACTAAGGCGAAAAATAAACACGACCACATTATATAAAATAATATCTGTTTAATATTTAATAGAACCAGTTCCCTTTCTGGTACCCCCGAAACCGAGACCCAAGCCAATAACAGTAAATCATTGCCACAGGTTGGACCGTGAAAGGGTAAATTAAGGCGCATTTTTTTAACGAAGGAACGGCGCGACTACGCGTTCCTACCTCTGCGGATCAGAACGCTTAACACTGCTTCCAGCCATAAGCAGCTGCTTCATTATTGAAATACAATGTGATCATAATATCTTCATTTGCCTTGTGGTTAATTAGACACACCGTAAAGTCGAATTAACAAAGTTAACGACGAAAGTCGTCAATTAATTTAAGATACAAGATTAACAATACATATTTAAAACTGGTAGTTATTTTGTATGGTTGTATGGTCTATGGTTCTTGTGTATATGAGTTCATATATCTATTCGTGCGATTTTTATAAAAAATGTGTACAATGATGAATAAATATCCCATTTATATGCAACTTATAGAAAATACTACGTAAATTATACTCACAAATAAATGTGGGAATAGTTATAGGTGAGCACGCTATGAAAAATGCAACAGCTGAACGATCTCATTTGAATAATTGATAAGCCATATAACTCCGACATCCAGTACACCTTTTACCACATAAAACTAGAAGATAAAAATAAAAGAGAAACATTAAATAACAAAATGGATACAATATTTTGAACGTCGTAAAATATCACCCATTGGGATGCGTATATATACGGTACGATTTTATGAACTATGTTTATTGGCTACTATAACGAGCAGTTTAAAATCTGAACTTGCCAGGTATGAAATGATCATAAATAACCGAAGTTAAGTATATCTCCTATAGTTACAATTTAATTTAAACTTGAACTAGATCATTTATAATTTACAGATGGTAATCTGGCCAAGTATTTTTTTCTCATTCATACATACCTGGAAGTCTTGTGCACCCTTAAAAATAATCTTTTTTGGAAGAGCCAAATTTATCTAGCTAATCTTGTAAAATTTGAAAAATGTTTACCTGAACGTAATCTGCTTGTTGTTGTTGTTGTTATAGTGGGTGGTCGAAAATCTAAGAAGTCAAGTGGGTTTTTGTACATTCTTAGGTTGCTAAACTGATTAAAGAACCTATAATAGGTGTTATATACCTCTAGCTGAAAGGTAACATGGATTTTACGGGGTTTAAACATTTGAGGTTGACCACACACAAGCACCCTTCTCCATGTGAGACATTTTGTTACCCATTAACCATAATTTTATTGTTAACTGAAGCGGAGAATTGTACGGTTATTGTTGTCAAAACTGATGAATATAAGAGATATTTTGTATCACTATTCCTTTGAGAATAGTTATAGGTACAAAATATAGTTAATAGCAACAAAAATAATTTTCTAAATGCCATCTTGTACATACAACCATTACCATTTCCAACGCACTTATTAATAATAGACGTGCCTGGTCGATTTGCTGTGAATCGTGTCCAGATCAGATATGGTATCGTCCGCTTTAGTCGTTCAGCAGGTCTTCGTCTATACGTGCTTGGGCCGGAGCCTGAATTCAACTTACGATATAATGAATCGTCCTGACTTGAGGGCTGGTAAAGTGTTGTATTAACAAAGATTGGTGTCGAGTATAAACAACGGACTGCCTGGTAGAGCTGTCCAATATATCAACCGGTGGGCAGGTTATCATTATGGTACATAAATACACAAGGAACCTGGGCCCTGGTTGGTTAGCGATGTGCCCCGATGCCCGAGCCATCGAGGTAATCAGCTTCACTTCCACGAATCATGCGTTGATTTGTTTACATTTAGCACAATGGGAGAGGACGGCCGTACAGAGGTGCGGAATCGACGTCGGTCGATTCAAGTTTATACTACTGCTAGGAAATAATCGATATTTCCTTTAAGAGAAGTGTTAGTTTGTTACTGATTCTGTAAGAGGCTAGTTTTCATTGAGATGTGTTCAATATGTCCAACAGGACAACCCCCCAATATTAGTATTGTACATCAAAATAAAAGAAAATTAAATCAGAATGTACTATTTAAAAAAAAGTTGTTATGTAAGGTAGAAAATTGCAACAAAATCAGTTTACAAATTATATAAATTCAAAGAATTTGCAAAAGTACTGCTTTCAAACTCGTTCATAAGACCCTCAACATCGTGACATACACGTAAAGATCTTTCCAGTTTAAAATATGCTTTAAAAGGCTCGTTACGCTTTGTAAATGAAGACACTGTTACACCTGGTGCAACAAGATTCCATTCCTGTAGCCTAGAACCCAACCTAACTAGTCTTTTTCTTTAGATAAACCTAAGTCTTTAACCAAATCATTCAGTTCGCACTGGTTTATAAGGTGAGGTGTTGCTAAAACTTCAAATGATGAATCTTCACGACTTGCCTGATTTGACAGAGTGTCTGAAATCACTCTGTCAAATCAGGCAAGTCGTGAAGATTCATCATTTGAAGTTTTAGCAACACCTCACCTTATAAGCCAAAAAGAAATCACTCTGTCAAATCAGGCAAGTCGTGAAGATTCATCATTTGAAGTTTTAGCAACACCTCACCTTATAAGCCAAAAAGAAATCACTCTGTCAAATCAGGCAAGTCGTGAAGATTCATCATTTGAAGTTTTAGCAACACCTCACCTTATAAGCCAAAAAGAAATCACTCTGTCAAATCAGGCAAGTCGTGAAGATTCATCATTTGAAGTTTTAGCAACACCTCACCTTATAAGCCAAAAAGAAATCACTCTGTCAAATCAGGCAAGTCGTGAAGATTCATCATTTGAAGTTTTAGCAACACCTCACCTTATAAGCCAAAAAGAAATCACTCTGTCAAATCAGGCAAGTCGTGAAGATTCATCATTTGAAGTTTTAGCAACACCTCACCTTATAAGCCAAAAAGAAATCACTCTGTCAAATCAGGCAAGTCGTGAAGATTCATCATTTGAAGTTTTAGCAACACCTCACCTTATAAGCCAAAAAGAAATCACTCTGTCAAATCAGGCAAGTCGTGAAGATTCATCATTTGAAGTTTTAGCAACACCTCACCTTATAAGCCAAAAAGAAATCACTCTGTCAAATCAGGCAAGTCGTGAAGATTCATCATTTGAAGTTTTAGCAACACCTCACCTTATAAGCCAAAAAGAAATCACTCTGTCAAATCAGGCAAGTCGTGAAGATTCATCATTTGAAGTTTTAGCAACACCTCACCTTATAAGCCAAAAAGAAATCACTCTGTCAAATCAGGCAAGTCGTGAAGATTCATCATTTGAAGTTTTAGCAACACCTCACCTTATAAGCCAAAAAGAAATCACTCTGTCAAATCAGGCAAGTCGTGAACATTCATCATTTGAAGTTTTAGCAACACCTCACCTTATAAGCCAAAAAGGAATCACTTTGTCAAATCAGGCAAGTCGTGAAGATTCATCATTTGAAGTTTTAGCAACACCTCACCTTATAAACTAGTGCGAACTGAATGATTTGGTTAAAGACTTAGGTTTATCTAAAGAAAAAGACTAGTTAGGTTGGGTTCTAGGCTACAGGAATGGAATCTTTGTCAAATCAGTCAGGTTTCTTCAAACAGGCGAAATTTCTTCTGTGTCAAAAATCGAAGATGATGAAGCGGATGGCACATTTGGAACATGATGGTTCTCTCCATGGGGGGTAGGTCGCGATGTTGATGGCAAATTTGGATATTTTATTTTATGTTTATCCTTCTTCGAATATCCGGAGACGCTTATCGTGCAAAAATAGCAATCATCTGGATGATTGGAACGCTCTCGCCACAACATGGGAACTGCAAACGGCATTTTCTTTTGTTTCTTTTTGATCCGCTTTAATAGTCCGATCTAACAAGAAATACAGCATATATTATGTGTCCATTTACATCTCCTGTTCTAACTCCAAAATAGCAGCAGCAAGCTGCTGTGTGTCACTGCATAACAACCCCACATGGAACAAAACTTATTTGGTAAATTTTTACAACATTTTCTTTGATAACTTCCCATATTTTAATGCACAGAATGTCTGTAGGTATAACTTAACTTGATAAATAACACAAAAAACTTCTTGGTTCGTAATATTTTGATCTGTTATGAGAACGTATGCACAGAAGGTTAATGCAAGCGAAATAAGTGATTTCAAACAAAATGAGATCTTAGACCTGTCACAACACTTTGATGACTCTATGAAAAGTGTTATTTAAGGGAGACCCCAAATATTTAGTATTTCATTGCAAATCAATGTTATTTGTTCAGTATAATTTGCTAAAATATTACTTAATGACTGGAAAGCAAACGTAATCGAATCATCATCTATAAAGAGGCTTCGCCCATCCACCAATTCATTACTAAGTGGGAATAAAACCTGACAGGTCCGATTACGCCCAAAGGACCGTACCAAACGAGATATAAAAAGAAATAAAGCAACAAACAAACAAAACAATGTAATTTAATTATCGCTAAACCAAAACCATTCCGTAAGGTATTTCATTCAAAATCACATCTCCATTGTTTCCGAGGGAGCAGTTTTGACGTCTCCTTTGTTGAGTTGCTGCCACCTGATTGATGATAGATGGCAGCAGGAGCATTCTACTCGTCTCACCGGCACAAGTGAAAAATGCTGCGTCGGCCACGTACGACTCAATCAATTGATCGGCGGTTCTGGTTTGCTGTGGCTGATGGCTGTCCGTTGCTAGGAGCTCGACTAAATAGGTTTGCCGTGTGTGTGCATATGTTCTCCACCCGAACAGGCTGTGGTCATTAGACGCTGGCGCCATTAGTTCAAATTAGTGTGTCAAGTAATAAGGACCAATTAGACGGTTAATGAAATTTGTTCTACTAACGATTCTGTTCCTGCCAAGACCGGTCGGGGCGACTTTGATATATATGCTAATTCCTCTTCTCCTACATGTCATTTTTAAATCATTCCAAAGGACATTTGTCCTATCGTAAGATTTCTGATCGAAACTAGGTATGTCACCGGTGAATAGGCCTTATTTAAAACATACCCCACCTATATAGTTCACACCATATCGTTAACATCTCATTTTCAACAAATACTTGAAAATTATAGCCTGAATGGTTGTGGGATCGCGTTGCCTTTGTGACCATTATTACCTCCTCAATTCCACAGAAGAGTCATTTTGACTTCGTATTGCCAAGGTCTCTAAGAAGCTCTTGATTTCCATTGTGCCAATGGAAATCAAGAGCTTCTTAGAGAAACACCGTTCACCTTCCACATTGTAAAGATGCAGAGGCACACTTACGCCCGTGATTGTTACCCAGTGGAACGTCAGCTGCTAAGCCCAGTATACCGGCTATATCCCCATTATTATTGTATGTGTGATTCCGTCTCTCTTCTGGTTCTGGGAGTCACTTATATCTCAATTTGGACGGTGGTGGACCGGCCCCTTGATCTTTTTATTTGTTAACTACACGCGCATTACCGGCAACAATGCAGGACCATTCGGCCAAGTGGTATCGCATTGACATTCTCAGCGGGATACGTTCGCAAATTGCGACTTACCTGGGCGCCCAAAGGTGAATAGGCAGAGGTATTAATTTCGTCTATTCTCCGGATAGAGGTCGGGCGCAGTGTGGAGTGTTGTGTCCCGTGTTGTGCCAGGCCGATTTCACGTCATTTCTGCTCGCCACTTTAGCCGAAATGATTGAGTGGTTTTCTGCTGGTCAACAAGCTCCTTTTACACACCTTTTATCTCGTCGCGTGTTTTCGACAATCTTTGCAGCTCATACCAGCTGCCCACCGCTGTAAAAAATAGTGTTTCTTGACTATTATGCTACAAGAATGAATCAATTGTGGTGTTGTCAATGTTTACGGCGAGCGATTCCGTGAACTTTGGTTGATAGGTATGCGAATAACACAGGAAGATGTGAAATATTGCGGCTAAATTGGTTTCTTGTTATTCCATTTACTAGCATAATGCATGCCTAATAGCTTTTAAAGGCATACTAGGTATTTATTATGAGTCAATTTTATATGTTAGATATTGAACAAGAATCATCATTAAGTTCTAGATTTCCGGAAGAAGACCGCGTCAACGACGATAAAGTAGTCAACGTTTCGCACTCTGTTGCAAGAGGCATCTTCAGGACATAAGAGTGAGACGGCTACGAAGAGTTTCTCTTCGATGTGCAAACTAAGAATTTATCGCCAAAATAAAAATTTCCACTTACTACTTCGCGGAAGGTTCCAAAATTATACTTAATACCCCACACAGTTTTCAAATTTATATTTAAAGTCAGAATATGTACCCATTAGGATGTAAAGTAAGCCATTCTGATTCCGTACACATTCACCGGTTGTATTAAAAGTCGTAATAAATAAATATAATTCCGTACACAAAATCGTAAACTTTAGGTCAGTCAATTTAAGGAGTACGTGACACCCAACCTCTTGTCTGAAAAATCACGTCTCGCCTATGAAAAGGATGTGCCTCATTTTATTGCCATATTGTCATATATACAAATGCATAATATAGTTAGAAGTGAATAGCCTTTAGAACATAAAAAGGGACATAATAACTTTATTATGTATCTCTTAAGTTTTTTTTGTATGTTATCCAAAAGAATTAAGAGAACTCTAGACTTTCTAGAGTCTAGACCACGTCTAGACTCTAGACTAGCGTGGTCTAATTAATTTAGAATACCTACGTAAACTGAGCAACAGTTTCGATTGCATTGATATTCATCAAATCATTCCAACTTAGACGTCAGTGCTTCTTAGAATTCACAAGACTGCTACGAAAGCTATCAAATAAACATCCTGAATTATCCTAGAAATTGACGTATCGTTTTATGAATATTAAGTGGTTTTCTATATTTATGACACTCGTAGCTATTTTACGAACTGTTTCTACCCAGAAAGCAAGAGTGATGATCGCTCAGTTCAAATTTCTCGACGATATGAGCATTTTTCTTAACCACGCCATCTAGAAGTGGCCTGTAACACTAACATACTTAATTAAATGTTATAGTAAATTAACTAGCTCTGTGTATATGTCAAAATTTTCGACTTTAGTTATTGGGCATTCTAGAAATATGTCGTTAAGGCTTCCCACCTGTCCACATTCGCAATATGGACATTTTAGGATACATTTTAGGTTATCTGCTATCTGTTACTGTTGTTACGAATGTCCGGCAGGGGGCGTTTCGGGTTTGACGTTACTGTGGTAATAGCAGCAAAACACGGGTCGACAAAAATCGATTTTTTGGATCGAAAATTGTTTTTAAGGCCGTTTTTTTGCTCAAAACTCTTTGCGAAGGGTATTTAGAGGGATCTTATCGTAAGACATGAGAGCGAGCGGCTTTTATAAGGTCGGCAGGAACGGATAAAAAATGTAAATTTTTGACGTTCATCGATCCGCTTGTCGGAATTTCTAGACGTCACGTGACATTTTCTCGAGATTCGCCTTCACCCGAAGAGGTGCAAAAACGTGATTTTTTTTCAAAATTGACGCATTTAATTTACAAAATATCGCGCAGTCCACGCGGAATTGTGTCCTTTTTTCAATTCGAGCGTCAAAAGTAATATCGAAAAGCCCAACTTTGCAGCTACTCGATCGCAAATGTCGCCGAAAATGGGCGATTCCGCTGAACGTGCCCTACACTTGAAAGTTCGTAATTAGTATAGGTAGACACCCTCCTTGTTTGGTTTTATTAGAGTTTTATTTTGCTTGTTTACTGCCCCATTACTCCATTTATACCACTTGTAAATATTCCTATACGTAAAAGGTGCGATATCTACATAAAAATCTCATTATGTGGTCGATTTTGGTTGGTTTGGGTGTGTAAAAAAGTGAAAGCAAATTGGTAATATGAGATGAAACGAGATGATTCTTTGGTGCAACAAAAAAAAAAAAACAGAGAACTGTACAGAGAAAGCAAGTAATTCTTGAATTATTTATATTGAGGCGCCATTATAGCGTATGGTGCGTTCTTCGTGTCGGTTTTGTTGGCCACGAAATTTTATTTACGACTGGACGGTATTTTTTAGTGGGGCCTCAGCACAGAGCCGGCGTTAATGAACGGGGTAGTCAGGGCGTATTTACGAGCGATATATGCAAAATGTTGGCGATGTTTATTAAAGCGTTTACCGAGAAACTGTCCGTTTTTTATTGCCCTCTTTCGGACAATTGGGAATTTATTGGACGACCATTCCCGCAAAATATTATGAGGTGCGGAAAGCAGTTGTTGTAAATTGTTTTCTTTCTCGTGAGTGGAGGAGAAAATATGATAATAAATTGTGCATTAAAATTTATTTCGGTTTTGGTTATTATTCGGACAATGGTCGGTCATTTTCGCCCTTGTTGCTTGGGGTTTTTGCATAACCGTAATTATCGAGGTACCTATATACCATGTACGATGATGGTCGTGTGATTATTTTACCATAAAAGGGTAGGTTTGGCAGGATTGTTAGTATTTTAGTAATTAGACAGGTGAATCACTTTTCTACGAAAATTGAAGGATCAAGGAGATAAGACGATTTCCAGGAGATATAAACATTTAAGTTTTACTCATGTCATGCTAGAAAACATGCTTAACTTAATTTTATTTAATAAATCAGCCTCGTGTGACCGTGGCATAACAGATTGTGCTTTAATTTAAAGTCAAAATGGGGTTGCTCTTGTCAGTTTAACTCATTAAGGTGTAGAACAGCCATTATGGATGTTAAATTGAGTTAAAAAGAAACCACTATAATAAATTATGTTTTATTATCGTTTGCAGCTTGATTCTTATGCAGCGTGCAAAGCAACATAAGGTTGCAAATCTGTCAGAAAATTCGGGATCATTGATTGGTGTGTTGACACATAGAGCATCGTAATCAATATTAAAAAGGATACGAAACAAATCATAGCTCGCACACATATCGTTAAACAAAAGACGTTACAAATTACAGTGTGTGAGGGGTACGGGACATGAATAATACAAAAGAATCGCGGAATACCACGCCCGCCGCATATTAAATCGTAAAAATCAGGCGGACGACAGGAGAGCACAGGAAAAATACATCATACGCCGATTACAGCTCGTAAAAAAGGACACGGAGCTATGTGAGTAGGAATTTTAATTTATTACTACTATTGGCACCATTGTTAACTGTGCCCGCAGCACGAATAATAAGCGGGACCCCACAGAACACGGCTATAATTTCGTATAATCTTCGAAATAGGTGACGATAATATTTTTTAAGAAGGTGTATTTAACGGACATTTCTTATTCATGACGCGTCCCGAACCGACTGATTTGTAATGCCACGATGGTTTTTATCAGCATCAGCACATCCTGTCAGATTATTGGACCACTATATAAACATTATCTTTATGTAAACGACCAGTTTTGTAATGCGAGCGATGTACGGCTTTTGTTTGGACACTTTTCGTGAAAGATGGTGTCTGATGATAAAGAACCAATCAAGTCAGAAGCCATCTTGAATTTTATACATTTAATATTTTCAAGGAGGTCTAGGTAAAAAAGAAATAAATATTTAAAAGAAACTGTCTACACAGAGGGAAAAAGATCATTTCGTTAGATCAAGTAAATATAAAATTGTCAGAGTAAGAATATGATTTTGAATGGTAGATAAAACATACTGATTAATAGCATTCAATTAATGTCAATTGACCAAACGACCCATAGACAACCAACTAATACAGCTACAACAAAATATACGTCTATTAATGTATGTATATATTGTTTATCGAAAGCATTTAACATGATGTATTGCAGAGACTGATAAAAATATCTGGGACACTCTGTTAGACAGCTTTTCTAAACGTTTGTAAATGTTTGTAGCGCCAAAACCAAGAGAAACATACGCTTTACAACTTAAACATTCAATTAAAGCTGCAAAATTAATAGTTATTTAATAAAACAAGACATCGATTTTCTTCACTAGATGAAGACTTAATTATTATTAAAATTAATTTAGGTCATTAATTCCTTAGATTTCTGTATAAAAAATATATTTAAAAGAAACTGTCTACACAGAGGGAATAAGATCATTTCGTTAGATCAAGTAAATTTAAAATTGTCAGAGTAAGAATATGATTTTCTTGATGTTCCAGGTATTACGTTTTCTTGTTTTAAGTATGAAGGAACTGCTTGAAAGGAATTACGTCTGTTTTAAGCGAAGAAGTGGGTCAAAAAACTGTTTGTTCGTTGAAGCATGTTTATTTTTCACCCAACAAAATATTGTTGTTGATGTAAACCGAACGTCTTACTCTTTTTATATGTAGAAGAATAACATTTTCTTCATCAGAGCAAAATATACTCAACATAAACATACTAAACTCTTAAACCGGAAGAATAACTAGCCGTTGTCTTGACATCCAAAAATAGAGTTCTTTTTGTATAGGCTATTCCACTACAATCCTGATTTTCCTCATAATCCTTGTAAGTCACCCGTGAAATAAAACATTTATGCATTGATGTAAACAAACAATATACGAACACTCAATATTGTCGAACTTATATAGCGGTGATATGTGGCAAAAGACATAAGAAACTGTTAGCGCCATCTGTAAAGTAGTTGCACAACTTTCTATGTATCTCTCAGAGGCAGAATCTTGGGTCAAGAAACTGTTTTTTTTCGTTGAAGCATATATATTTTTCGTCCAACGAAATATTTTTGTTGTTGTCAGACGAACGTTTACTTTTATATTAAAGAATAACTTTTTCTTTGTCAGAGAAAAATATACTTAACATAAATATACTAAATTCTTAAATCGTAAGAACTTCTTATTAGAATAAAATATTATTTGGATAGAAAAATATCTTCTTCATGCTACACTATACGCAAGAATATTTTTTCTTGATATCCAAGAATAGAGTTCTCTCTGTGTATTAATATTAATATCAGGCCAAGAATTCTTACATTGTAATAAGTAAGTAGATCATTTACGAAATTCGTAATTAGAAATTTTAATAACTCCACCGTGATGTAAACACAGTGATTATATAAAAATACCATTATCTAGTTACGTTGTAACATACTAATTACAGGAAAGTACGAAATGTTGAAAACGCTCGAAGGATAATGTCTAAAAAACATAACAGACGGCATTGCCAATCAACTAAACACACGCGCACACTTATTACCAATAAATAATAATTTCTATAATGGTGATTTAAACGTCAGTCAATTCTTTAGCGATTTAATTAATTAATCAATTTACGTTGGCCCATTAAAGATTATTAATGGTTGTCAGCGAGTCACAATGGGCATAAATTAAACAATGGCATACTTTTCGGATTCTATCTGTCTTCTTCTCGTGGGCGCTGCATAAAATAAATTAATGAACTTATTGATAAGCATCTCTCTTCTCGTCCCTCGACTGGAAGACGTGATGGTATAGTCTTCTATATGAGTCGAGATGACGCATCTGAATTATATGTTTGCTCGGGCATGCGGTGTGTATGTCGGGTGTATTAATTTTGGAGCAACAATAACAGTTATTTAAATTACTGTCAAAATACATTGGAGCTTGATATTGTGTCGGACGTATAAATAATATTGTTCGAAAGTTTGGTCGAGCGAATGAATGGAAGTCAGCGTCCCAAATATTTAATAAAAGATCTTCGTGATAATGGGCAAATTAAAATATTTCGAACGGTATTGATTATTTAATTTCACTTTGGTAACGGTTATTTCAATTTACGTTTTGTCATGTTAAGTCATGTAACGATTTACATTAACAACGTTTCAATTTGAAATTGGTAAATTCTTCATGCAAAATGTTTCTTTTCTTTCATAAAGAAAAAGATATTATTAAACAGTTTGTGAAAGCTTTATATAAGAATGGTGTTTGTTCCAAATATATTTGTTAATCATTTCCTGGCGTCAATATAGGAAAATTAGAAGCCGGTATCTTTGATGAACCACAAATCACATGACTTAGGTTGAACTGGAAGCATGGACAAGCTTTGTATCAGTTATCGAACATTTTTTGGGTAATCACCAAGCTCAACAATTAACATTAACGATACAAATCGTTGTTAAAACGGTTATTTTAATTTACGTTTTGTCATGTTAAGTCATGTAATGATTTACATTAACAACGTTTCAATTTGAAATTGGTAAATGCTTCTTGCAAAATGTTTCTTTTCTTTCATAAGGAAAAAGATATTATATGAGGTTAAAATAGTCAGCAATAATACGTTATTCAGTAAGCATTACAACACGCAAAAATAAAAACTTGAAGGCAGTGTTCAAAATAGCAGATAAAACATTTTTGAAAGGTTTTTTTAAATAATTACCATCATATTGTTACTCTTCAAACATATGGTATACTTAACAAGCTCATGCAAAGTATCGTTTATATTATCAATATGCTGCTTAGTTATTGTCTGTTATCTCATCTGAATAAAATCCATCAGGAGGCAGTTAATGCTCATCATTTATTTGACTGTACGAAGATCACTGATTTCCCAACCATGATTTACGAGCAGGCCGGCCACAAAACAAATGTTAAACTGGCCATAAATAAAACTCTAATTATACGCTGTTCGGTATTTAATTTCCCTCGAGTGTATCTCTATCTCTTCTGCATGCGTTCAACTTGGTGATAGCCCAACTGCAGGCAAGCCACAAGCACTGTCTGTTGGTTGGTCGCGGTGCGCCCAGTTAAGAATTTACAGCGTCAGTATCTTTTTCGATAATTGCCTTGTCTACAGTGCCCATTAAGCCAACTATCTGTCCGATCCCGACAATTTATACTTACCGGTTTATTGAAATATTAAAAATAAACGATCCCGATAACGTTCATCATCCGGCCATGATGTGCTGTTTGGAAAGTTATTAAACCATAATATAAACAGCGTAAACACTTTTACGATGATGATTATGAATGGTAGATAAAACATACTGATTAATAGCATTCAATTAATGTCAATTGACCAAACGACCCATAGACAACCAACTAATACAGCTACAACAAAATATACGTCTTTTAATGTATGTATGTGTTGTTTATCGAAAGCATTTAACATGATGTATTGAAGACACTGATAAAAATATCTGGGACACTCTGTTAGACAGCTTTTCTAAACGTTTGTAAATGTTGTAGCGCCAAAACCAAGAGAAACATACGCTTTACAACTTTAAACATTCAATTAAAGCTGCAAAATTAATAATTATTTAATAAAACAAGACATCGATTTTCTTCACTAGATGAAGACTTAATTATTATTAAAATTAATTTAGGTCGTTAATTCCTTAGATTTCTGTATAAAAAATAGCAATTTCTGGCAAAAGACCAGTAAAATTCAATTATTCACAATGTCAATTATTTTACCACTGCCGGTTGGCTCATAAACTCCAACAATAGAGTACTTTTCCAAAAGCAATAACGCTAATTTTAAGACCTACGTCTCAATTATGTATACTAATTTCATTCGTCGAAAATGTACCCAATAAAACTGTCAAGTGGGCCATTAAAGCTGAGAAACGTTCTATTCAAAAATACTAATTTTGTGTGGTTTGGTGAGGCGGCGGCCATCTTGCTCGAATGAAGTGGCGGCGCGTCGCGGCAATGGCGTTAAACTTTGTGGTTCTCCCTGAAAACGACCCGTGTAATTGGCACTTCTGTGTAAAAACCCAAACAATATAATCAGCGAACAGAGAGACCCCCGTCGTGCCGTTAGCTGCCGGCAATCGCCGTAATAAGTACCGTGAAATTGACTACTCAAATTGATTTCGAATTGGTCATTGTGCGCGCCCAGTCAACTGATTCAAAATATACGAGCGCCGTTTTATATGCCGCGCTTCATTATTTTATTAATTGACATTTTAAAACATTATTATAACATATCATTATTATTAATTTTAGATTATTATAATTGTATTGTTATAGTCGGTAGAGTGAATTTAAACTGGGTTGATGAGTATGAATTGGTTCCGACCGACGTGATCTATGAATTATTTAGCGTTGTGTATTTTATACGCTCTAAAGAGCAATTATGAATGCAAAATGGTAGCGACGCTAATTATTATTGACGTAGGAGCAATTATGTCGGTTCTAGTCGATGTGGTATCACGTCGATGTGCAATAGGATTTTGTTGATTCATAGTTATCAGGTATATCGTGTCTATACGTCATTTTAATTTAACTCCTAGCAAAATACAGGGTGTATCCTAAGACATCACATTAACTTTCAACATGTGATGAGTGAGAGTGGCATCATACTGTGTAGGATTGCACAGGGCAACAAAAAAAAATTCTGCGGTATCAGTTTGTGTAATCAATTTTGATAGATTATGATTATGAATTACTAGTTGTATAATTAGTTTATTTGCATTGACTCCAGTTCTCGTGATAAACCATGCAATCAAAAGTATAGTATAAGTTAAATTATTTTAATTTAAACCTCAATCAAAAAATATTTTTGCTTTTCGTGCGGCTAGCAAGTCTTTATTTATCAAAACCAATCTTTGAACTGACTTTTTAAAACATAACATGTTACTCTACAACTTGCTGCTGCTTTTTTATTGGGTCAGATAAATGGATACACTAAATACCCCTGTTTTCTTTGTCTGTGGGACAGTCGTGCAAAAAATGAACATTGGAATAGGAAGAACTGGCCGTCGAGAATAAATATGACCGTAGGAAAGCTAACATCGTTCATGAACCATTGATAAGTCGAGAACAAATAATTCTTTCATCACTACATATTAAATTTGGGCTTATTAAACAGTTTGTGAAAGCTTTATATAAGAATGATGGTTGTTCCAAATATATTTGTTAATCATATCCTGGCATCAATACAGGAAAATTAGAAGTCGTATCTTTGATGGACCATAAATTACATGACTTAGGTTGAACTCGGAGCATGGACAAGCTTTGCATCAAAAATCAATGCTTCAAAATTTTGAAACACTAATATGATTACCAAGTTACATTATTTTCATAGTCATTTAGATAAATTTTCTCACAATCTGAGTGATTACAATGAAGAACAAGAGCAATGGTTTCAGCAGTACAAATATCAAGATAACGCAGGAAAGATATGAAGGCCGATGGTATTGTCATATAATGGCAGACTACTGCTGGACCTTAGAACGGTACTATCCTGAACAAAAATACAATAGAAAGCCACACACAAAACGATTTCTTAATTTAAATTTGTGGGTTTTTAATTCCTTTATTGTTAATTTCATAATTGTGTAATACGCCTCATGCTTTCGAATGGCAAAAAAATCAAATTACATTGAATATGGACTTAGCAGGTGAACACTTTATACCGACAATAATTTATAGCGTTATTTTAGTTTGAAATCTTAAATCTTAAATATATTGAGCACTTTTAGTTAATGTTATTTAAAATATGAATGTATTTGCCTTTATCTCAAAAAGTGGAGTCAATTTAAGAAATATTTTTTTATTTTCATATTTAGTAGACCAGAATTACATAAATTATTTATATTTGATAGACTAGTTTCACAGCTCAAGAACAAGAGCAACGGTTTCAGCAGTATATCTAGATAGAGGAGGAAAGGTATGAAGGTCGATGGTATTGCCATATATACCTAATATATAATGGCAGACTACTGCTGGACCTTAGAACGGGACTATCCTGAACAAAAATACAATAGAAAACAACACACAAAACGTTTTCTTAATTTAAATTTGTGTTTTTTAATTCTTTTATTGTTAATTTCAGAATTGTGTAATAGACCTCATGCTTTCGAATGGTAAAGAGTTTCAAATTACGTTGGGATGAATTTAGCAGGTTAAGACTTTATGCCGACGATAATTTATAGCGTTATTTTAATGTGAAATCTTTGAATAAAAGCTTTTAAGTATATTGGGCACCTTTATTTAATGTTATTTAGAATATGAATGCATTGCCTTTATCTCAAAAAGTGGAGTCAATTTAACAAATATTTTGTTATTTTCATATTTACTAAACCAGAATTACCTAAGATTGACTAATAAATCTCATGACGAAAAATAATTGTTCCCCTGTGTTATCTTTAGAAGAAATATATGTGACCTCGGATGCGAAAAGGGACCTATTGTGACGTAATCTTGCACGCTATTTTCGCACGTACGGTCTCTTCCGATAGGTACCGTTATGGCACACGTTATTTTCGCACAATACGTCGAAAGGTGTAATGTTACGCCGATTTTGCCTAATTTTGGTACATTGATTAATTCTGTTAATAACAAAATACATTTCTAAGATCCCTACAGACAGCAAAAGGTATTCTCAAAATGTGAGGCAGTCTCAGTGTTATTAATCTGGTCACTTTTGAAGACAGAGCGAGCAGTGCTAAAATTCTGCACTTGACTTTCGGTGATATCAAAACAAGATTTTCAAAATTGACGCGGAAGATTAGTGTGGATATATTTATTTAAAAGATTGTTGGTGCTAACGATTAGGTAAAGGCTTGTGTATATTCTTTATTTGTTTATTAAAAAATATATCCGTCTGTTATAGTTATAATCTTTTGTGCTACCACAAAAGTGTCACTACTAGACTTCCTTTAAACATTATTAACTTTTGAGGATGTTGCATTCAAAACTAAAAAATGTTCTTTCTCAATACTACAATCCACCCTCTACCAGGCTCTTCCAATAATTGTGCAGAACAGCTCGTTTGCAATCGAAGTGCATAAATATAGTCTGTGCCCAGTATAGTGACCAGGCACTCTACACACACACAGACATACCCACATGGTACACAAATTATCGCGTACACAAATACGTACACAGAGCGATAAAATCGGAACGGAACAAGGAACGCCCAAACAAACGAAGCCATGCACAATACAAATTGCACGATCGGAGCAGCGAGCGCTTAGCGTGGCGCACTCTGGCGGACAAACGAGCCAACAGCGAATGAACGCCGTCCGCCGCCACCGCCGTCGATACGCGCTCTTGGAACCGTGTAATTTAGCGACTGCATTCAATGAAACACAATTAATTACCATTCGAACCGATTCGGTTACCATTTCTGTGTCTGGCTGCTCGTCGGTAGGTCGGATAGCGTGGCGGCCATCTTGGTTTTGAGCGTGGCACGCAGTGATTATACAATTATTGTTCTCCTCCTTGAAAATGACACCTGTAATTAGCGGTTTGCGTTTTTATTGGATTTTGCAAAAAAAAGGGTTTCTTTGAATGCGGCCTTGTTGGGACATTGTTTCGGTAATTGGAGCAAATAAGGTGTTTATTTAATGAGCATAATCTACATTATATGCATAGATTGTAGTATGCAACAATTTTTTTTTCAATATTTTTTTTTTAGATTTGTTCAATTATGTAGATGCAAAATGTTATATTTTAATTAAGGCTAGATACTAATTATTTGTGTTTAATTTTCGTTATAGTATTGCTACTGCAAAAGTATAAAAATTTGTATGTTTTAAATCAAAAATTAAAAAAAAAACGAATTTGCTTCAAGTCAAAGTAGGATCGATGTTAAATTCAAAGCTATCGTATTTGTATGAACGTTAGTTAACTTCAATTCAATAACATAATATTTTCAAACGAATAGAACATTTTGTTTCAAGAACTCTACGTTCTTTTTAAGTAAAAACCGTTTCTTTCCTGTTTGACAATTTAGTATAGATGTTTCAAACTAAGAAGAGCACAGTTGTATATGCAACCAAATATACACAGGCAATTTATAAACCATACACTGGGTATGATTGGTTGCATATACAACTGTGCTCTTCTTAGTTTGAAACTACTCTACTTGACTTAAAACAACAAGGAAAGATTTTTTTGTATTGAAAAATAATATAGAATTCCTGAAACCAAATATTTATTCATTTCCCATTTATTTACCCATCTCTATTACGAAAATTAGGTATGATATTTCTATTTTGCTCGTGTGATAGTTCGTCAACTGACATACAATGGTTTGCCAGAGGAAAAAAAAGATTTTTACAGTCATTTTCATGATTGCACCAACATAATTGTTTACTAAATTTGATTTTTATTGTTTTAATACATTCTCTGGACATCTTTGGCGAAATAATAATTTTCTATTCTTCTAACGTACGACGAAATCGATTAAGCATTGGCGTTACTAGCGGGACGGCCTTTAGCAATGTTATTTATCGGCAACATGGCATAACATAACATACCGCAAAGTTCCTCGAAAGCGTGTTAACTCGAATACTCAGATTTGAGAGGCGATTTGCGTGTCGCGTTTTGCAGCTCGTTTCTCGCCCCACCATCACCACCAACCAACCGACCACAACCACCACCACCACCGTGACCGTATAGCAGGCCGTTCTTCTCGCCGCAACTTAATTAATGGTCGAATTAGCGTTGTTTATATTAATTTGAACGATCCCGAGATTAAGTCTTAAGGTTTCTTCGCGCATAAACAATCCTTAATTGGATGCACGACATGGCTCTTTCTCTCCTCATGGCAGCGGTGTCCGGCGGTTATAGTATGGAGACCCTTTGACTCGACATACCCACTTAAGAAGAAGAAGAAGAGGAAGATAGAATACATTTTACTGCTGCGTTTTTATCGCAATGGTATAAAGTTACAATTTACGGCGTCTATGTTTACATTGTAAAAAAATCTTAATTATGGAGAATTAATGGTGATAATTTTTATGGCGGTTGAAGGAGGTATTAATAAACGTTGTGGTTGTTGTAAATTATGCGGGGTAATAAAGTTTTCGATGTAAGATTGGACACCGTACTTACTAGAAGCTAAAGTGTCATGTATGTTGCTTTCGAGATGCTATAATGATTATGGGTAATAATGATGTCCTAGGAAAATATTAAATAGACAACTGGATGGACAAACATGTCTGGCATCCTGCAGGGTTAACGACTTATTTGATGTTACCAGGTTCTTTTTAATTTCTGCTGTCAGTAGCATTGATGTCATTGAAAGCTAGTAGATAACCAGCAGGCTTGTGTCTAGAAGAACTCGTAGCAAATGCTTTTCATTGTCACTTTACGTTATTTGTATTTCAAATTCTTTTATAGACTACATATCCTTTGAATCTGGCTATCATTTGTAAAGTCTTGACTATTAATTGATCTGAATATCTGAATTTTTGTGAAAGATGCACTTCTTTAGACGAAAATTGTTTCGATTTTGTCCAAACTGATACCAGTTTAGCCCACACTGACTTCATATGTGTATACCAATGTCCATAGGGGCATCCTGGCGCATAGTGCATCGACTCTATACAAATGTTGAACAAAAATAGAAAGAGTTGGTAGAATTTGATGAAGTTTTATTACTAAGGGTGTTACCTATGACAAGCTGACTTCAAAAATGAATATGATTTTTTAGTACCAGTTACCGTGAAAAAAAAAAGAAATCCTTTTTATTTTATCCTGTTTCGTAGAAAAGTAAATATTATTGACACTAATTTATGACCTTTAATATTGTAGAAGTAGAATTTGTTTAGTTCTAAGGAAGCAATGAACACAAAGTTAATTTGAATAAACATGAACAATTGACAGTTATTTTTTGTATTCCGTAACATAACAAAATTATATTTCGTGGTAAAACAAAATTTTCATCAATTTCCCCAATCTGTGAGGTGATGACGCCGCGGGTCATAAAAAGCGGTAAACGGCTGACAATTGCGTTTATGGACGCGTTTCTCGTTAGAAGCCGAAAATAATAAACAACTTCCGAGAAATTTGCGTAATAAATTCGAGGAACGACTAATAATAATAACAATAAAAAGTAACAGAAATAACGAAACGATACGATCTCCGCGGAGCAGCAAGTTAGCTACCTAGCAGCGGATAAAAGCAAAACAGGCGCGATAAACTCGCGCGCGCTCGCGTCGTTTCTCGTCATAAAGCCCAGAATGTCCACTTTCGGACGTATTACCATTACGAAATTCCCGAGATGAACCTAATGACACGAGAAATCCGGTAGGGAGCGGTAGCAGTTACCACTATAAACTGACAAACAAAAGCCAGCGCGTGCTACATCCTTTGTTCCACAAGATTACATTTCTTCCCATATCTATCGCAATTCTGCATGAACATCTAAAAAAAAAAACAGCACTGAAGAACTGAATAGCAAACTTGCTGCCAAAAGCTAAATCTACAAAATTTACATGCCAAAAAAAATCTGTCGATTACACATTTCCTTCTAGGATACTAGTAGGAAAGTAAAAATACCGATTCTTTACATCCCTTACGTCAAATTTGACATATGAAGGAACTATACCTATCTATAATTTATGTCTTTATACATAAGACAAAAAGCTAAGTGGCCACTTATTGCTATCTACCTATATTAATTACGAACTTTCAAGTGTAGGGCGCGTTCAGCGGAATCGCCCATTTTCGCCGACATTTGCGATCGAGTAGCTGCAAAATTGGGCTTTTCGATATTACTTTTGACGCTCGAATTGAAAAAAGGACACAATTCCGCGTGGACTGCGCGATATATTGTAAATTAAATGCGTCAATTTTGAAAAAAAATCACGATTTTGCACCTCTTCGGGTGAAGGCGAACCTCGAGAAAATGTCACGTGACGTCTAGAAATTCCGACAAGCGGATCGATGAACGTCAAAAATTTACATTTTTTATCCGTTCCTGCCGACCTTATAAAAGCCGCTCGCTCTCATGCCTTACGATAAGATCCCTCTAAATACCCTTCGCAAAGAGTTTTGAGCAAAAAAACGACCTTAAAAACAATTTTCGATCCAAAAAATCGATTTTTGTCGACCCGTGTTTTGCTGCTATTACCACAGTAACGTCAAACCCGAAACGCCCCCTGCCGGACATTCGTAACAACAGTAACAGATAGCAGATAACCTAAAATGTATCCTAAAATGTCCATATTGCGAATGTGGACAGGTGGGAAGCCTTAACCACATATTTCTAGAATGCCCAATAACTAAAATCGAAAATTTTGACATATACACAGAGCTAGTAAACTTCTAATCATTAAAAAATTAATTTTAGGGTACATCGGTTATGACCGGTACAGCTGTAGAAACACCAGCATAACTATAAACCGATCCCTGTTATAAATAATTATTGGTTGAACGATTATAATCGTTCAACCATTATCAACCATTTAAAGAATATTATCCACCCCATTTGCATTTGAAACGTCCAATCCACGGACGATGTGGAGTTTTCCTTACGGTTGCGGCTAACGAAGCAATTAGCGCCTGTTGACACACCACAATAATTTCCATAAAGGCTCAAGATATTTTAATTGCGTTAATTATTTCTTTATGCGCCCATTTAATTACCTCGATTATGGGCGAATAGTTCTGGACGCTTTAATGACTTCATACAAAACAGCTGAAGGAACTAACTACCTGCCATATACACCGTATATACAATACCCAGAAAAATTAAAAGAACATGCATTATTTATTTTAATTTCAGAGCTGTTCTAGATATTTTTTAACTTAAACTTGAAATTTGTGTCATTAATGTACTAATCCCTAATGCCCTGGATCACACTAGGCTGTTTTACTAGTTAGCGAGTGCGTTTAGCAGCAGCCAGCCCACCAGCGCTTGTTTAACTTTTGTAGCAACCAGCATGAATGTTAACTCAGGAAATTATGTATTTTTGAAATGTGTTTTATAAATATTATGCGAGGTAATATTCTCCCAATCTATAAAGAGGGCTTTAATCGATACAGTTGTTAAAATACTGTTCACATAATGAATAGTCGCCGGCCGAAAAGTTATGCTGCAACGTTGATTGGAATGCAAAATATGGGGTGGTCACACTATGCTGTTTTAGTATTTGCTGCTTGTAGATTATTAGCCGCTGTCAACCAGTTAATGTGACCACTCAGCAGCCGCTATTTAGAGCTTGCGCTGCTGGCTCAGGACAATTAATGTGGGTATTGTAGAAACTACCAACCATCGATTATAATAATATAAAATTATAAATATGTGATTTTTAATTTTTATTTTAAATAATATATTCAAATATTTCTTTAAAATCGAATAACTTGGATTATGCTTATTTATGCATTTTATGCATACAATGCAAACATTATGTAATATTTATACGTTGCTGTGACGTGTTGAGCTTTATTTGAAGTAGAAATACATATAATACTAATATCCTTTGTAAAATATATCGGATTTTAATTATATCAATTGTATATTAAATTGTATAATTATATAATTGTATATTATATTTTAATTAATAAATTGGACCGAAAACTGATTGAATTACTTTTGTGTTTGATGTTAATATAAATTAAACCTTAAATATAAAGTAGAAACTAAATTACAGATGAAAGCAGTAACTTTTGAACAATTTATTATTTAGAAATATACTGAGAAACGATCAAAGACATTTTTTTATGAAAATATATAATTTAATTAATAATAATTGAAATAATCATTTAATTAATAATTAAAACAATTTTATAGATAACTAATTGTAGTAGAGCCATTGACTTGTCAACTAAATACTTCTAAAATATAGAATTTCTAATTTTATTGTCATCGTGACCTTGCTTATGTTATTTACACTCGTGTATAGTGCTTTCAAAATTTATGTAGTCAGGTTCAAGGCAGGTAGTCAATAAAACCCCACAAATTGGTATCAAATATGAAATATTTTATGGTTGCGAGACAGAAGACAATACATTGTCTCACTGTTGTATGTACGAACATACCTGGTGACATATAAAATGCACCAGAAATAGTTGACCTTGTAGTTTGAAGTGAGGCCTGCTGGTAGTAGCCACCAGCGGCAGCAGCACCAGCAAGTAGCGGCTAATAAAAAACAGCCTAGTGTGACCGTGGCATAAGAGAGTACATGTAACATTTGCCACTTACGGTTATCAGATTGTCACCAGAAATAATCCAGTTCATCCCCTGATAATTCTCAATATTAATACCAAATTTCAGCCTAATTTGTTGTACCATTTGGGCGCAATAGCTTTCTATCGACTACAATAATTTTTCTCCAGAAACTTTAGTGCTAGTGTATACTTATTAGCTCACCTAATTTTGACCAGCATTGTATACAGATACGAAGCGAGACACACTCATATAGTGAGTTCGCTACATGACCACTACCTCATTTAACAACAAAAGTATAGTTCTGTTTCACTCTGTGGTCGTAACTAGGTGCTCAATGTAGAGTGAGATGGTCAGTTTTGATATCCATCGTGTGTTGGGACGCGGCAACATGTAAATAAAGTGGTCCTTAAACGAGCAACGTTCCATCCTTCTCCTTCACGTGTTCAGTTCACGCTGTTCGCTCGAAATTTTATTCGGGTCCCGGATTCCGAGAACGCATCGCTCGGATTTTTCAAAACAGGTACAAATGTAAGAACATCTGTTCAGAATGGTTAATTTGACGATTTAATAAAATTGTCAAGCCTTAAGGAGGAGATACACTGGACGCTATAAATTGCTCCAACATTTCTTTCGTTTCGTTGGTCGTTTCTTGTTGTGGCTTTTCGTTGACTGTGACTGGACGAAACGGGACATAAACGCAGTTTTAATTAACACTTTAGGAGTATTAACGTGCCTTGAGTTTAATTAGGACGATTATCTGTAAGTTGTTTCGTTGGTAGCGCTTGTTTTCGTGTTTTTAAAGTAAAACGTTTATTAGTTAATGGGTTGGAACCCATGATACAACTTGGTGAATGAATAGCTTCAAATATCTACCTATACTAATTACGAACTTTCAAGTGTAGGGCGCGTTCAGCGAAATCGCCCATTTTCGCCGACATTTGCGATCGGGTAACTGCAAAATTGGGCTTTTCGATATTACTTTTGACGCTCGAATTGAAAAAAGGACACAATTCCGCGTGGACTGCGCGATATATTGTAAATTAAATGCGTCAATTTTGAAAAAAAATCACGTTTTTGCACCTCTTCGGGTGAAGGCGAACCTCGAGAAAATGTCACGTGACGTCTAGAAATTCCGACAAGCGGATCGATGAACGTCAAAAATTTACATTTTTTATCCGTTCCTGCCGACCTTATAAAAGCCGCTCGCTCTCATGTCTTACGATAAGATCCCTCTAAATACCCTTCGCAAAGAGTTTTGAGCAAAAAAACGGCCTTAAAAACAATTTTTGATCCAAAAAATTGATTTTTGTCGACCCGTGTTTTGCTGCTATTACCACAGTAACGTCAAACCCGAAACGCCCCCTGCCGGATATTCGTAACAACAGTAACAGATAGCAGATAACCTAAAATGTATCCTAAAATGTCCATATTGCGAATGTGGACAGGTGGGAAGCCTTAACCACATATTTCTAGAATGCCCAATAACTAAAGTTGAAAATTTTGACATATACACAGAGCTACTTGTTTATGCTAACCATGGTCTCCTGTCAAAATGTTTGCAGTTTTCTCTTTGAAACACACAGAGAAAAGAATGCTCAGTTCAAGTCAAATTACTTCAACCATTGGATGGATTAAAGAGAATAATAATTATCACAATAAGTAATTGGTTGTTTTGCTTGGAAAAACCAATGTTTCAGATGAAGATTTTTAGGTTTGGTTCAACACCATCTGTGTTCTGAATAGAGTATTTCATTCTCACTGCAAGTAACAGTCATTTAAAATGATATGCGATCAATTATTCAAATTAAGCAATAGTAATTTACATTCAACATAATATATTTATTCGAAATGAATAATTTTGTTGTTTTGTTCAAACTATCTGCCAAACAAAAGTTCATATATACCAATACAATAGTTTATTATAAAAATAAAAAATACATTCAAAATAAATACAAAATACATCCAAAAATATAAAAGAATTAAATGTTATCTGATACATTTCAAAGTATTAAATACATATAATAATTAAATAATACCTCTGGCGAATTTTTTGTCATTGATTTGCATCTCTTACTTTGGACCATGCTATAAAAACACCTTGGTCCATTGTATGCAGTACTGTAGGAACTTTATTAATGCATCATTTGCACCTGTGGTGAAATATAACATACATACATATGATAGATATACCTATACGGTTTCTCATCTCAGATGTTTCCAAATCTAATAGCTTCACAGCTTGCCGGAAAGAAAGCAATTCCAATTCCAATAGCCGGAATAAGTTCTTCTACTTCTTCCTCTGTAAGTTTTCTTATGTTTTCCACAGTTATTTTATTGCCTTGAAAATATAGAATGCACAATTAATTTATTCAACACAATATTATGTAGTATTTATTTAGTGAGATGGAATCATAGCTTATCTATTTTAACATCAAATTCTTTTACAGAAATGTATTTTCTCTAATAAACTTTTAAAATTTTGGTTATTTATGATGATCTAACAAAATCTTGATAGAAAAGTTTGCGTTAAGGTACTTAATGTACACTCTGTATAGTCATCGTTCATTCTTATATCCAATTATGCGAGCTTAGCGCTCGAGGAATAAAAAGAAGAAATAAAAAACAGTCAAGCCGGCAACAAAACAAACATAAACACTGCTAAATACCCAAGGCATTAAGGACCAATAACCCGTTCCTTGTTGGGACAACAATGAACCATCCTCGGTTATTGAATAACGCGCGTTAGGAACACGAAGAGAAGACGTAGGAGAAGAAGAAAAAGCTAGCTGATGGTGAAGACGTCCCATCAGAAGGCAATTGTTAACGTCTACAATAGGCGAAACTTCATTTGTTTAGTGGCCGAACAATGATAAATCGTCTCTGATGGCAACGTGCCGTCTCTCTTTTGGCGAGTGGGAAAAAAACGGACCTCGCTTGTTTAACAAGTTAATAAGCTCAACAATCATTTAAGGCATCAATCAAGCGGCCGGGTCGAGATTTCGACCCGTCAAATTCCACCTTGATTGGCTCAAGGAAATTAATAGTCGAACCTGGGTCCCTGATACTCTACTCATCCTCGTCTTTGCCTGGCCGGTCGGCGGTCTCTCTTCCACGCTCGGCGTGTTTATTTTACTTGTTAATTGTGTAAAATTCACGCGTTTATTTATTCATGAAGCCGAACCCCTGGTGTGAGCGCGGCTCACCACGGTACGAGGCGTCTCACTCCACACGCCTCGAGATGAGCCGGCAGATGAGTCCGCTGGAGTGAGATGCAAAGATCCTTAACGAAGAAAATTGCTTCAGGTGCTGGACGTAGGTTGACTTGAGCGCACGCCAATAGTTTACTTTTAATTTGAATGGCTTTTGTGATTCTTGTTTTGTCTTCTGCGAAAATGAGCAGATTTATATGTTTAATTGCTTGGAGATTACCTTAAAGACTGTTGACGTATCAACAGTTTTATTAGTGCATCATTTATAACGCAGTTGGTCTCACATTTATTGCGATTCTATCCAGTTTTTTTATGTTAGAAACTCCAAGAATTGCTGTGTTGGATATCTTCAAAGTGATTGCGAGGAAGTCTTAGTGCCACTATGGATGGCCACCATGGCAACTAAACATTTCGATGACAAAGCATGGAAAACGTTAGACATCTGAAAGATATACTTATAGTACAAGATCCGGACCTAGATCGACCTTCCCTCATCCTTTTTTCTAATCAAATCTATTTTTTATACAATATAATGTATAAATGAACACAATGTCCTAGGGTTGCCGCCCCATATCCTGGCAAGGCTATTTTGAATTAAATATTATTTAAGGTATTTTTTTAATAGTTCCGGTCATTCTTTTTTTTGAAAAATTTGGTACCAATCGAGAGCCAAAGACTTACAAAAAACACCAAACTAAGATTGGTAACTGGTAAGTGCGAAGGTAATTGCTATTCTGCTTCATTGTCTGTCGTAATAGTAGGCGATAGCACAGCGATAGTGTAATCGCGCGCTAGGGGCTTGTCATGTGAACGTACCCTTTTACTCAACTATTCATATTTAAAATCGCGACAACCCTAAGATATGCCAACTTTTGCAAAGGCAACCCTACACCACGATGTTCGCAACAAAGTAACCTACATTTTGGTATACAATTGATTAGGAAAAACGATGAGGGTAAATTACTAGCACCAATTTACCTTAAATAAGTTTTAATTAAAAATAGCCTTGCCAGGATATGGGGCGGCAACCCTAGGACATTGTGTTCATTTACACCTTACATTGTATGAAATATAGATTTGATTAGGAAAAAGGATGAGGGAAGGTCGATCTAGATCGGGATCTTAGACTATTAGTTTTCGTATTGTTATCATCGAAACGTATAAAGTAAAGATCTGCTGTGACCACAGTTTTATGCTTTTCTCGATCGCACAGAAAACAAAAATAGTTTACCTGTGAGTCATGTTTACTCTTAGGATTAATTAATACCATTGTCAAAAATATCAAATTTTCTATTACCTCGTTAATCTTCTGCAATTCTCCAATTTCTTGAAGCCACACCCACTCGTGATCCCAACCTAATGTCAGAGACCACTGACGTTTATAAAAATTGGCCAATTTTTCCCATTATTCTGGACGTTCGAAAAATGAAAATGATCCATAAGTACTCTTGGAAATGCCCAGCATTATTGTTCACTGTTTATTTTCTTTATAAAAAATAGTGAATCAATCTACAGCTCATACCATAATTTTTTTAATCTTCATTTTGTATAATCTATGCATTTTCCCATTATTAAGTACGAAAGGGGTGACAACTACCCCGATGAACGTCGTGAAAACATCCCGCCAGCACCGCCATAAAAACGACGCTGTTACAAAATAGCCTCAATAATATTAAGCTACCAATTCCCAGTTCATCCCCCTCGGCGTTCAGACTGTGACCGTGCCCGAGCATCCCCTTAGCAATTACCCCTTCCCCTCGTCAACTTTAGCGCGGTTTTCGTGACAGAAGAGCAAAGGGGGTAAGCTCACCCCCCAGTTACGGAGTTAATGTGCTCCGAAACAGTAACATTCTAATGTTGAGGTTAGATGAAGTAGTGGCGATGGTGGGGAGGATGTTTTTACTGGTGATTTCCTCCGGTGGAGAGGAAATGAGGATACGCCATTTTCCAGGGGGGGTTGCTATTATTTAAGTAATTGTTCTACGCTATTAGCCAGACGGTAATCCGTTTAGTGTAATCTAGTTAGCTCGGGACTCGGAATAGCCGTTTCATTTTCCCAATATAGCCGAGCCAACCCTCGACCAACCCAAATTACTTCACCCAATCCCCCGCCAACGCTAACTACTACACTGGCTGCCGCCACCGCTGAAATAATATCTTCGGTTGGAGGTCCATTACCAGGGTAGCACTTTTAGCAGACGAGATGTTTTTATTGGGTTATTCTCGACTGACTCTTGGGGTAGTTCGAGTAAACACATTTGTTTTACTGTTCTTGGAAATTGTTGAAGTTTTTCTTTGATTAATTATAACCTATAAATTTTAAAAACATACTTAGGGCGATACAAACACGAATATCTTTGAGTGAAGAATATCACTTGTTTCTGTATCCGCAGAAAGATCATTTGGTTGGTTCAAGTAAAATACAAAATTCTCAGAGTAAGAATATGATTTTCTTGGTGTTCCAAGTATTACGTTTTCTTGTTTTAAGTGTGAAGGAACTGCTTGAAAGAAATTATGTCTGTTTTAAGCGATACGTACGTATACTTTTGGGTCAAGAAACTGTTTGTTCGTTGAAGCATGTATATTTTTCACCCAACAAAATATTGTTGTTGTTGCAAAACAAACGTCTTACTCTTTTTATATGCAGAAGAATAACGTTTTCTTCATCAGAACAAAATATACTCAACATAAACATACTAAACTCTTAAACTGGAAGAATAACTAGCCATAACTAGCTAGAAGAATAACTATAACATATATTGAAATTCTTATTACAATAAAACATTCTTTGGATAGCAAAAATATCCTCTTTATGCTACACTATATACGCAAGAACATTTTTTCTTGATATCCAAGAATAGTGTTCTCTCTGTGTAGGCTATTCCACTACAATCCTGGTTTTCCTCATAATCCTCGTAAGTCATCCATGAAATAAAACACTTATGCATAGATGTAAACAAACAATATACGAGCACTCAATATCGTCGAACTTATATAGCGGTAATATGTGGCAAAAGACTCGAGAAACTGTTAGCGCCATCTGTAAAGTAATTGCACAACTTTCTATGTATCTGTTACAGTAAGAATCTTGGGTCAATTAACGGTTTTTTCGTTGAAGCATATATATTTTTCGCCCAAAGAAATATTTTTGTTGTTGCAAAACGAACGTCTTACTCTTTTTATATGCAGAAGAATAACGTTTTCTTCGTCAGAGCAAAATATACTCAACATAAACATACTAAACTCTTAAACTGGAAGAATAACTAGCCATAACTAGCTAGAAGAATAACTATAACATATATTGAAATTCTTATTACAATAAAATATTGTTTGAATAGCAAAAATATCCTCTTTATGCTATACTATATACGCAAGAACATTTTTTCTTGATATCCAAGAATAGTGTTCTTTCTGTGTAGGCTATTCCACTACAATCCTGGTTTTCCTCATAATCCTTGTAAGTCATCCATGAAATAAAACACTTATGCATAAATGTAAACAAACAATATACGAGCACTCAATATCGTCGAACTTATATAGCGGTAATATGTGGCAAAAGACGAGAGAAACTGTTAGCGCCATCTATAAAGTAATTGCACAACTTTCTATGTATCTCTCAGAGTAAGAATCTTGGGTCAAGAAACGGTTTTTTCGTTGAAGCATATTTATTTTTCGTCAAACAAAATATTTTTGTTGTTGTAAGAGGAACGTCTACTTTTTTATAGAAGAATAACTTTTTCCTCGTCAGGGAAAAATATACTTAACATAAACATACGAAATTCTTAAATCGTAAAAATAACTAACCGTTGAAGCAACTATATTGAAATTCTTATTAGAATAAAATATTATTTGGATAGAAAAAAATCCTCTTCATGCTACACTATATACGCAAGAATAATTTTTCTTGATATCCATTTTGTTGGATTGTGGGATTTTGTTGTCCCACACATTACTGGAAAATCTGTAATGTACATCCACTGCACATTTAATTTTTTTTTAAATTTTTATTGACTCTATAGTGAAACAAAACTATTCGTTACTTTGCCTCACTATTTTGCAATCAATTATCTTTACTAGTAAGTGTCCATTACCTTTTTAAGCTTTCCATGTGAAATTGCTTCTGTAAATTCTTGCTTCTTTTCTAAATAAAATCAATTACACACCAATTATCAGCCAACCATTTCCGCAATCCTCAAATTAAATTATATACAACCTTTCGATATTTTTATCGGTATTAATTTTCTTCAAATCACAAGAAACAATTACACGTCAATTATCGTTAAAACGGCAATTATTAATTTTCTCTAAAATTTGCTAAATGACATTTCACACTAATTAAAACTTTTTCAATTACGTACTACAAAATAAAATTAATCAATAACAAGCTAAATGATTCAACATATGGCTGGTAGGTACCTACATTTTATTGATCAGTTTTACGAGATAACATAAAAACAAACCATCGAGAGAAAAAGAAGGAGACGAAAAAGAAACGAGTTGTCAATGATGAATTTAAATTGGTGGTAAAGTTGAGATTACGACAACCGATTACCGGCAGAGGTCTTGTGTACGTTAATCGACTGAATGCCGAAGCGAACGTCTGTAGTATGCGGCCGGGCCGTCCCCAAGTGGCCTATCTAAAATGTTGTCTTGTTTAGTTGTTCCCTAATTAACTAAATCCCCAATTGCCTGTATTAATTATTCGAAACCCGTCAATTCGTCACTCCTTATCACGGAACGAGCGCCGTCCGATCGACGAAATAGTTTTACGTCTCTGTCTTTCGACGGCTCATCATCTTTGTCTGCCGAGGTATACACACACACACCCTGGGCATAACCTAACTTTTGACCGCGTTTCTTTTTAATTGGACTAACCGAGTCGAAACGGATAAATTATTCAGTCACTCTATTAGCAATAATTGATTTTATGGTGATCGTAAAATATACTGATCTGAGCGATCGAAACCGAAAATTTAAATTAATACTAAGAATTTATTATATTATCTACCTATACTAATTACGAAATTTCAAGTGTGGGGCGCGTTCAGCGGAATCGCCCATTTTCGCCGACATTTGCAATCGAGTAGCTGCAAAATTGGGCTTTTCGATATTACTTTTGACGCTCGAATTGAAAAAAGGACACAATTCCGCGTGGACTGCGCGATATTTTGTAAATTAAATGCGTCAATTTTGAACAAAAATCACGTTTTTGCACCTCTTCGGGTGAAGGCGAACCTCGAGAAAATGTCACGTGACGTCTAGAAATTCCGACAAGCGGATCGATGAACGTCAAAAATTTACATTTTTTATCCGTTCCTGCCGACCTTATAAAAGCCGCTCGCTCTCATGCCTTACGATAAGAACCCTCTAAATACCCTTCGCAAAGAGTTTTGAGCAAAAAAACGGCCTTAAAAACAATTTTCGATCCAAAAAATCGATTTTTGTCGACCCGTGTTTTGCTGCTATTACCACAGTAACGTCAAACCCGAAACGCCCCCTGCCGGACATTCGTAACAACAGTAACAGATAGCACATAACCTAAAATGTATCCTAAAATGTCCATATTGCGAATGTGGACAGGTGGGAAGCCTTAACCACATATTTCTAGAATGCCCAATAACTAAAATCGAAAATTTTGACATATACACAGAGCTAGTAGGAAGGCTAGCTGAATAAAATTACATTTACAGATACATCAGTTAGCAAATTATATAAATTCAAAGAGTATGCAAAAGTACTGCTTTCAAGCTGTATTTTGATGAATCGATAAAAAGCCACCATTCAGAAGGATCGTGGGGAATATCAAACTCGTTCATAAACCCCTCAACATCGTGACATACACGTAAAGATCCTTCAATTTTAAAATATTTGTTAAAAGGTTTGTTACGCTTTGTAAATGACGACACTGTCACACCTCGTGCGAAAAGATTCCATTCCTGTAGCCTAGAATCCAATAACTCGGCTATTTCTTTTTAGTCTTTAACCGAATCATTCAGTTCGCACTGGTTTATAAGGTGAGGTGTTCCTAAAACTTCAAATGGTGAATCTTCACGACTTGCCTGATTTGACAGAGTGATTACAGACACTCTGTCAAATCAGGCAAGTTTCTTCAAACAGGCGAAATTTCTTCTGTGTCAAAAATCGAAGATGATGAAGTGGATGGCGCACTTGGGAGAGGATGGTTCTCTCCATGGGGGATAGGTCGCGATGCCGATGGCAAATTTGGATATTTTATTTCATGCTTATCCATCTTCGAATATCGGGAGACGCTTATCATGCAAAAATAGCAGTCATCTACACGATTGGAAGGCTCTCGCCACAACATGGGAACTGCAAACGGCATTTTCTTTTGTTTCCCTTTCATCCACTTTAAAAGACCGATGTAACAGGAAATACAGCATATATTAGGTGTCCAGGGCTTTTCCAGATCTCCAATTTTAAATCCAAAATAGCAGCAGTAAGCTGCTTTTACCTCTTCCGTATTTTTTTTCAGATGTGTCACTACATAACAACCACACATGTAACAAAACTTATTTGGTGCATTTTTACAATATCTTCTTTGATCACTTCCCATATTTTAACTTAATTTGATAAAATAACACAACAAAGCTTGTCGATTCGTAATATTTTGAACAATCTGTTATGACGACTTATATCAAGTAAATATATTGTTGAGAAAATAATTTAATTGAAAATCTGTTTTTAAACGATACATTAGTTACCCCATTATTAAGAAAATATAAGAATCCCCGCATTAAATTTCATTTATGCGAGTAATCCGCTTAAATGGTCGCCTCATAGTGAATACAATGCGGCCAAAAATAAAATAGTACGAATCTGGTAAAAATTGCGGAATACAAAAAGCGGCGAACGGCGAAACGCGCTCGAAATCAACTGTCGGCAAAAAACAGAGCCCAGCTAACAGAAAGTTTTCACATTCCTGCAAGGTATTCGTCGTTATACGAGTGAACCAGAGGAAGAAGAGTCACGTATATAGCAAAACTCATCTCTTTTCTGCCTTTCGTTTAGCCAGTTTGTTCATCTCCCCTCCTCCTCCTCGTCTCTTATTCCTCCTGTCCTCTTTTATTTTTCGTCGATTCTGAATCAGCCGCTCGGTCCTTTTTTGTTTCCTCGCCGTTCGTCTGTTTTGTATCAATCAAAACGGACGTTCTCGGATTCTGTGTCCGTGGCCGCACGTCTTTTGTTTTGTCATTGTTAACTCGTTTGTTTTGGGTCGAGCGGCCGCTGGTCGTCCTTTTCGTCTTCGTCTTGTCCTTCTTTTTGCCGGTCTCGGGATCCAGTTTGAGCGAGGACTGGACCGCGAAGAAATCATCCGAGCCGCTTCCATGACACTAATTAACCCGCCTAATGGGCATTTGTTAGATTTTTACTAGTTTTTGACCGGCTCTCATAACTTCTCGATGCCGCTGTAAAAACGGCCGAACGACTCGCGCCGGAGAATTATGCCGCATACTTTGACGACGTTAGTTGTACACATTTTTGATGATTGTTTATTATGTTCGTTGTCTCATCAGTAAGATGGAACGGGAATTAAGAAGAAGTAGATGCTTCGTTTTGGGTTTTTGTTACTATGCTTATACACACACAGAGAAAAGAATGCTCAGTTCAAGTCAAATTACGGGTTAAGTGCTTGATTGAAGATAAAATTAGTTGCAATGAGTAAATTACTAAGCCACACCAACCAGTCATCAACTACAAAGGACTATATGTAGTTTTGAATGAAACTTTGTAGTATTACTTCAAATATTTAAACATTTTGACCAAATTAATATTGTTTTATTTCAACCATTGGATGGATTAAAGAGAATGCTCTTCATTCGGACAACTGAAAAAAGATCAATGTTAGAGTGGATAAAATTATTATGTAATTATGTAATTTGTTTTAATTGGTTTATCTACCTATACTAATTGCGAACTTTCAAGTGTAGGGCGCGTTCAACGGAATCGCCCATTTTGGCCGCCATTTGCGATGGAGTAGCTGCAAAATTGGGCTTTTCGATATTACTTTTGACGCTCGAATTGAAAAAAGGACACAATTCCGCGTGGACTGCGCGATATATTGTAAATTAAATGCGTCAATTTTGAAAAAAAATCACGTTTTTGCACCTCTTCGGGTGAAGGCGAACCTCGAGAAAATGTCACGTGACGGCTAGAAATTCCGTCAAGCGGATTGATGAACGTCAAAATTTTACATTTTTTATCCGTTCCTGCCGACCTTATAAAAGCCGCTCGCTCTCATGTCTTACGATAAGATCCCTCTAAATACCCTTCGCAAAGAGTTTTGAGCAAAAAAACGGCCTTAAAAACAATTTTCGATCCAAAAAATCGACTTTTGTCGACCCGTGTTTCGCTGCTATTACCACCGTAACGTCAAACCAGAAACGCCCCCTGCCGGACATTCGTAACAACAGTAACAGATAGCAGATAACCTAAAATGTATCCTAAAATGTCCATATTGCGAATGTGGACAGGTGGGAAGCCTTAACCAACATATTTCTAGAATGCCCAATAACTAAAAAATTTTGACTTATACACAGAGCTAGTATTTTATTACTAACACACCACCATTCGTAAAAGGATATTCGATTTAGGTAGAGTTTTGTCGTGTGGATTCGCTGATTTGGTCCTTCGACCGCAGCACAGCGCTGAGATAAGAGAGATCTAAAGTGTTGCAGCAAAAAGTGGTCCGTAGTGGCGTTGACATGTGTTCTTACGCGATTTTGTCGTGCCCCTAACCGAGATCTTCTTTGTCCTCTTCGGTACTTTCGTCCTTTTTTTTTTCGCTGCACCTTTCTTCCTCCTTTTCTCTTGTTTAGTTAAATGTTTTGTTCGGGCTCGTCCGCGTTGCCAGCGTGTCTCCGAGTGGGCACCATCAATTGTTTTAGGCGCGCAGGTGTCTCTCCTTCACCTTCACCGCTCCTCTCATCTTCAGCCTATCCTCAAGAGTCAGAGTCCCGGCGATACCCATCTAATTTATAGTCGCTCACCGTTCAACTATAATTCACTGGTGTCATAATTGTCCCGAATTTTTTTCCCTCCTTTGGTCACAGATCATTATCGCGGGCGGCCGGCGCAGGTATTTTCTCTCTCTTCGGGGCCCTTGTTATACTTAATCGGGACCGTTTTAATTCCGCGTGTAATTTGTAGCGTGGAATCCGTGACAGCTTGTGGGCAATATCTCTTTTCGGTGTGGTGCGTGATATCATGTCCGACCAGTGACTAAGATTAGTTCGTCTACCACTCGTTGCTACCTCAGAAAACTCGTTTCATTTTAATGATCTGTTGACTTCTGTGCCATCATTTCTATGTCTACTTTTAACAGACAGTTATAATAAAGAAAACCATATAAAAACGCAATTAATCAGCTCCCTGGAGCAAGCAAAAGCGCGTCCAATTGTGTTTTCACAGTTTTAATTCTATGAAGAATTAGTATTGATACTAGCTCTGTGTATATGTCGACTTTAGTTATTGGTTAACATTCTAGAAATATGTGGTTAAGGCTTCCCACCTGTCCACATTCGCAATATGGACATTTTAGGATACATTTTAGGTTATCTGCTACCTGTTATTGTTGTTATGAATGTCCGGCAGGGGGCGTTTCGGGTTTGACGTTACTGTGGTAATAGCAGCAAAACACGGGTCGACAAAAATCGATTTTTTGGATCGAAAATTGTTTTTAAGGCCGTTTTTTTGCTCAAAACTCTTTGCGAAGGGTATTTAGAGGGATCTTATCGTAAGACATGAGAGCGAGCGGCTTTTATAAGGTCGGCAGGAACGGATAAAAATGTAAATTTTTGACGTTCATCGATCCGCTTGTCGGAATTTCTAGACGTCACATGACATTTTCTCGAGGTTCGCCTTCACCCGAAGGGGTGCAAAAACGTGATTTTTTTTTTCAAAATTGACGCATTTAATTTACAAAATATCGCGCAGTCCACGCGGAATCGTGTCCTTTTTTCAATTCGAGCGTCAAAAGTAATATCGAAAAGCCCAATTTTGCAGCTACTCGATCGCAAATGTCGGCCAAAATGGGCGATTCCGTTGAACGCGCCCTACACTTGAAAGTTCGTAATTAGTATAGGTAGATAGACACACAGAGAAAAGAATGCTCAGGGGAAGTCAAATTACTTTGAATCAAGACAACGGTTGATTTCCATATCCACGAAATAACTATCCACTTCAGCCAAGACAAAATGTTCTCAGTAGAAGCGGTTTAAGTGCTTGATTCAAGATAAATTTAGTTGCAATGTAGGTTTGAATGAAACTTGGTAGTATTACTTCAAATATTTAAACATTTCGACCAAATTAATATTGTTTTATTTCGACCATTGGATGGATTAGAGAGAATAATAATTATCAGAATAAGTAATTGGTTGTTTTATTTGGAAAAATAAATGTTCCAGAAAAAGATTTTTAGTTTTGGTTCAACACCTTCTGTGTTCTGAATAGAGTATTTCATTCTCACTGCAAGTAACTGCCATTTTAAAAGATATGCGATCAATTATTCAAAGTAAGCAATAGTAATTTACATTCAACATAATATATTGATTTGAAGTGAATAATTTTGTTGTTTTGTTCAAACTATCTACCGCTGCTGCAAATGGGTAAAAAAAAGTTCATATATACCAATACAGTAATTTATTATAAAAATAAAAAATACATTGAAAATAATTACAACATACATTCACAAATATAAAAGAATTAAATGTTATCTGATACATTTCAAAGTATTAAATACATATAATAATTAAATAACACCTCTGGTGAATTTGTTGTCATTGATTTGCATCTCTTACTTTGGTCCATGCTATAAAAATACCTTGGTCCATTGTATGCAGTACTGTAAGAACTTTAGTAAAGCATCATTTGCACCTGTGGTGAAATATAATATGTACGTACATAATATGATAGATATATACGGTTTCTCACCTCAGATGTTTCCAAATCTAATAGCTTCACAGCTTTCCGGAAAGCAATTCGATCTCCAATAGCCAGAATAAGTTCTTTTACTTCTTCCTCTGTAAGTTTTCTTATGTTTTCCACAGTTACTTTATTGCCTTGAAAATATAGAATGCACAATAGTGTATAAACATTTTCATAAAATGTAGCTATACGCATGTACTTACTGTCAAATATCGGTATCAGATCTAATAAGATTGAGATTCTCTAATGAGATTCTTTGTGTGCATTTATTTCATATGTTCTTCTGCTAAACCATGGTTAAGACCATCGACCTCTGAGTAACCGGATGAAATGGTCAAATTGGCACAGATGTCAACAAGTTCTTATACAGATAAATCCTCCTGTTCTTGGGCCTTATTATCCACAGATTTGCAGGTCGTTTGTGAACATGGGCATTACCACGGAGACCAACATCTTCACCGAAGGGTGACATAAAATCGCGTTACGTCGACCAATCCTCATCGCCGTTATAAACAAAACACGTGCGACTGGCAGCGATCATTAAAATACAGACAGAAACACGGGTTTTCTCACGCCACTCAACGCGCCGAACGCAGCCAAGAACAAGCCGAACCTGGTGAATAACTAAAAATTCAATTCCGAACGCAGCAAACGATCCTGCAGCCAGGCTGGATGGAGAAGAAGAAACTATACAGCCGACGCGATCTCCTCAATTCTTGGCGCGCAATCAGGATCAAAGTCTCTCGCTCGTTGACAGGCACGACAACGACGACGCGTTCGAATGCGACTCCTAATTTTCGAGAGATACGAACGATTGCGTCTTTATTCAAATTTCCCGGATTTATGTGCGATGGCGCGCGCGATCTTTTGTTCGCCTCGCCGCCATCTTACGCTGTCAATCGGTTCCTCAGCCTCGGTGCGCGTCCCAACCAGACGGAACGCATAAATCTGGCGCGAAATCTACAGATAAAAAGCCGATTTATACCGGCTAAAGATCGACCGCGCCAAATCAAAACTGGAATTTACAGAAAACTGCTGGAAGGTGGAAGAAGAATTTTGAAACAAGGCCTTTTTTCGGACTATATGACTAGGTAAATAGGTTTTTGAGATTCTCTGAAATCCGGTTAATATATTCATAATATGTCAGGTTACCATTTCGGTAATGTACGTTATTTTATTAAATAGCCTATATTAATACCAACAATGAAATAAACAAACCGTCAATGAAACAATTTATTAAAGTTAAGAAAAAATTCAACTGTCCGCAAGTGTCTGTGTGCTCCTGCTCAATCACCTTATTTCTACCACGCATTCCTCTAGAACTACTCGTTAACTGTTCCACACCTATATGACTTTCTTCATTGTCCGATGAGGGTGGTGTATTTCGATTCAATAAGACTCTTGTCTCTACCTCTAAGGTCTCTTTTCTTGTGCTGTTGCGACTCTCCACTTCTTCCGCCTAATACGCTATCTTTTGCATCAAACTCATTTATATTTTTTGTCAGTCCCAGTACTTTTTTCTTATGATATCATTCTCGGTCTTTTCTCCGTTTTTACTCAGCTTCAAACATTTTCTTCCGATTTTTTTTTAATCTTGCTATTTAGCAGTTTTTTTGTGCGCAATTCTATCTTTTTTCATTTTTAGTTGTAAGCTGCTGTAAAAACATTTAAGAGAAAACCGTAAAAAATGAAAATCAGTAATTTCGGTAATGACTACGTCATGTGGAATGTGGAACCATTACCGAAATGACCAGTAGCGAAATGACAATCTATATAAAAGTGAACGACACCACCTTCTCATATTATAATACTTGAGAATTAAAGTGCGGCTTTATTCAGGCTTATATGGCATGTTTTATCACTACATTAGTTTTCGTCAGTCAACAAGCGCTAATCACATAGAGCATTACCGATATGACACGTATTAAACATACGGTCTCAAAGTGTAACATTAACTACGTCATTGATGTCCAAATACATACAAATTCAAGAACTTACTAATCAAACATTGGTGTACCGACGATGATGCTAACTACTGCACCCTACATTGACTCATCAAAGATTATGGTGTATTGGTAACCACATGTCAAGGTTGGCATTACCGAAATGACACAAAATTGGTGGACAAAGAATAGCATTTAATGAAAACAAATATATAATTAATCACGGACATGTATATCCATGTTCTATTAGTAGGACTATTCTACTCTAGAAAAATCACAAAATTAAGATAATTAATGCTCAAGTATAGAAACTAGCAAGGGGAAGAAAACTAGCTCTGTGCATATGTCAAAATTTTCGATTTTAGTTATTGGACATTCTAGAAATATGTGGTTAAGGCTTCCCACCTGTCCACATTGGCAATATGGACATTTTAGGATACATTTTAGGTTATCTGCTATCTGTTACTGTTGTTACGAATGTCCGGCAGGGGGCGTTTCTGGTTTGACGACTGTGGTAATAGCAGCAAAACACGGGTCGACAAAAATCGATTTTTTGGATCGAAAATTGTTTTTAAGGCCGTTTTTTTTGCTCAAAACTCTTTGCGAAGGGTATTTAGAGGGATCTTATCGTAAGACATGAGAGCGAGCGGCTTTTATAAGGTAGGCAGGAACGGATAAAAAATGTAAATTTTTGACGTTCATCGATCCGCTTGTCGGAATTTCTAGACGTCACGTGACATTCTCTCGAGGTTCGCCTTCACCCGAAGAGGTGCAAAAACGTGATTTTTTTTTAAAATTGACGCATTTAATTTACAAAATATCGCGCAGTCCACGCGGAATCGTGTCCTTTTTTCAATTCGAGCGTCAAAAGTAATATCGAAAAGCTCAATTTTGCAGCTACTCGATCGCAAATGTCGGCCAAAATGGACGATTCCGTTGAACGCGCCCTACACTTGAAAGTTCGTAATTAGTACAGGTAGAAGATAAATAATAATCTATAAAAAATGAGGTTTGGAACATTACCGAAATGATATATAATGGCCATTTAATCTTGAGATATTTGATCACAGCATAGCATGGGACTTATATTCTCTCAATACCTGATACTTACCCATAAATAGGCAAACGATCCTTACTTTCATTCAATTCCATTTGGTCTCTCCTTTTTTCTGCTTTACATTACGAGACAACATATAGGCTTCGCATAAAATCGAAATTGAAAAGCGGCCTTTTCCCGGCCGAAAGGCAACGTTGTTCAATTTCGGTCAAATTGTCGACCCCCCAGTATCAGATTTACTTTAAAACTTACGCAGCCCAGGGGTGTGCTTCCACCCTGATGGAAAACCATCGTACCGTCAGCGGTGAATAACAAAAAACGGCGGCGAAGAAGGCGACAGGGAGAGGAAAGAGAAGATGGCCGCGATTGAAAATAATTGTCGCCGGGACGAGAACAACGTCAACTGGCGCTGAAGCGGTGAAGACAACAAACGGTCAATGGGACCCAAGCCGATCGTCCACAGGATACATTCAATTTATACACCGCCGATTTTATAGTATCTAGTTGTTGTTTTGGGAGGGATAAAATAAGAAATAGCAACGGAACCGAAGAGATAATCCGATGCCCTTTTTCGATTCCACACACACTGCCGTCGCGCTTTTTTACCAACACCCCGACGAACCAGCTGTAATCTATGGTGTATCCGGTTAACACTCAAACAGAAGGGGAGGCTACCGATAAATTGTTAGTACTTACTTACTTCTTTAGCTCTGAATGCGACCAGTGTTTGTTGCCAACTCTGTAGTCTTTAACCACTGTTTTGAGAAAGTGTTATATCTTTCCCAGACTTTTGTATTATTAAAACAAAACAAAACTAGTAAAAGGAAACCAAACCTGAACACCACGTAGACATCTATAATGTATGGAATAGGTAGGTATATACCACCCAAAAGAAAAACATTCCGAGTACACCACTGTGTCATGTCATAACAAAACACTGGCGGCTATTGTCTTTTTTCCCAATTGATCTGTGGTTTCAATCCATCGGATAGACAGCGTTAGCCGGCACGTTTGAACACCGAACACGACACTTGTTTATGCGATGGCACTAGGGAACCATATACTGTTGTGTTTTATACTGCATCGAATCTCCTATGAAAACATTACGTAATACAGCGTCTTCTTTTTACATTGTTGCTGGTTGTTTTTATGTAGGTGCATGCTTGGAAAGTAATATTTGAAAAGAACAGCAAATGTTGTTATTTTTTTTTGTCCTGAGTAACAATTTTCAATATTTTTTTAATAGTTTTTCACTAGTTTTTCCATAAAGCAATCGTGATAACACAAGGGAAAAAAATTCCAACTTTCTGATACAACAAAAATTTATTTGTTCCAGATTATATTTGCCTTACATAACTAGAAACTGAATTTATTGTAACATGTCTAGATTTACAGATACAGCGATACTTAAAAAACTGAGAAAACTACAACAAAATTACTTAACAAATTATATAAAGTCAAAGAATATGCAAAAGTACTGCTTTCGATCTGTATTTTGATGAATCAATAAAAAGCCGCCATTCAGAAGGATCGTGGGGAATATCAAATTCGTTCATAAGACCCTCAACATCGTGACATAGTACACGTAAAGACCCTTCCACTTTAAAATATGCTTTAAAAGGCTCGTCACGTTTTGTAAAGGAAGATACTGTCACACCTCTAGACCTCTAGGTTCTAGATTCCATTCCTGTAACCTAGAACCCAACAATTCGGCTTTTTCTTTTGATAAACCTAAGTCTTTAACCAAATCATTCAGTTCGCATTGGTTTGTAAGGTGAGGTGTTCCTAAAAGTTCAAATGGGGAATCTTCACGACTTGCCTGATTTGACAGAGTGATTTCAGACACTCTGTCAAATCAGGCAAGTTACTTCAAACAGGCGAAAGTCAAAGAATATGCAAAAGTACTGCTTTCGATCTGTATTTGGATGAATCGATAAAAAGCCGCCATTCAGAAGGATCGTGGGGAATATCAAACTCGTTCATAAGACCCTCAACATCGTGACATAGTACACGTAAAGACCCTTCCACTTTAAAATATGCTTTAAAAGGCTCGTCACGTTTTGTAAAGGAAGATACTGTCACACCTCTAGACCTCTAGGTTCTAGATTCCATTCCTGTAACCTAGAACCCAACAATTCGGCTTTTTCTTTTGATAAACCTAAGTCTTTAACCAAATCATTCAGTTCGCATTGGTTTGTAAGGTGAGGTGTTCCTAAAAGTTCAAATGGGGTATCTTCACGACTTGCCTGATTTGACAGAGTGATTTCAGACACTCTGTCAAATCAGGCAAGTTCCTTCAAACAGGCGAAATTTCTTCTGTGTCAAAAATCGAAGATGATAAGTGGATTGCGCACATGGGAGAAGATGGTTCTTTCCTTGGGGGATAGGACGCAATGCTAATGGCAATTTGAATATTTTATTTTATGCTTATCTTTCTTTGAATATCCGGAGACGCTTATCGTGCAAAAATAGCAATCATCTACATAATTGGAAGGCTCTTGCCACAACATGGGAACCGCAAACTGCATTTTCTTTTGCTTCCCTTACATCCACTTAACTTGATAAAATAACACAAAAAAACTTGTTGATTCGTGATATTTTGAACAATCTGTTATGAGAACGTATGCACAGAAGGCTTATCCAAGAGACACACCCAATAGGTGCCTCACCAATCAAAAACTTAATGGTTAAATAATTGATTGCGGCTATACCATTAACAGTCCAAAAAACCCCTACTCGGACATACCTACTTAATTTATAATTTACGACAAACGTTCACCATAACTCTTGCGTAACCAAAGCCCGATGACAAGCGCGCGTCCCGCTGATTTCCTCAGATGTAGCAGCCGTTGAGTGCCCACTTTTAACAGCTTAAACGACTCGGATCGAATCGATCCGACCACGGCTTGCCAAGAGATAACTATGAGCGATATACACAAAACTGTTCACGGTTCTGTATATTAATGACCAACGACCATACAGAAGTATACAGGGTGTATACAAATTTAGTATAAGTAACAATTTTAAAAGGTTATTTTGTTTATATCAAATAGAAAGCAGACCAAAATTGCATAAAACCAAAAAAATTCTCACCTTAAAAATTTGTAGTACTTCAAAAGTTAGGTGGAATATTTTTGGTGTTATTGTACTCAATCAGTATACATCCTGTATAATCTGTCTTGCCTTCAAGCTTAAGCATCGTCAGATATTGATAAGTTTATCGACAAGGTGGGCTGGAGACTAGTATTCTGTACTCCATTAGCAGTGTGGTCGGCAAGAAGGCTAATTGATCATTTACTACCGTAACGACGGCAACAATGCCTGTTATAAAACTCCGTCAGAATTTCCTTCGCGGGTTTTAATCGCCCTGTTATTACCCCTAATGAACGGGTACCGCAACGCGTTTTATCGCAAAAAATCCTACTTATAATATATACCATGGATATCGGACTGCAGCATGAAGAGGATAGCCGTGTTCGCGACCTTGTTCAGCCAGTAATTTATTTATATTACTCTTGTTTTATAATATAAGTCATGGAAAAAGTAGGGGTATTATCCGTAATGTACGAGATTAACAGATTTAAAAAGATTTGATATAATCATGTGCTGAAACTTTACCTACATTCTCAAAATACTCATTTCTAAAGCCGATTTATTAATTGCCGAAAACGATTTTACTTTCCGACTAGTCCCTAGAAGAAAAATATTGTAATTGACGGAAAAAAATCGAGGTTTTAGCCGAAATACGCGTTTTGGGGTCACCTGAATCCATTGCAATGATTTCTGGAATATGTATGGATGTATGTATGTGTGTATGTGTGTATGTCCGTGAACACGATAACGCTCAGACGGAACAACGGATCGGGCTGTAATTTGGTATTCGTATTTAAAATTACCGAGGGACAAACTGCATTATTTTTGGTGACAATCTGACAACCGAAAGTGGCAAATATTACATACGTTTTCTTGGGAATTCATCCGATTTTCACCAAACTGAGACCATCTCATCCTGCAGTGATTTTAAATATGTATACAAATGTACAGATCAATGGGATGAGCAGTGTAGGCACTATAGGAATTTATATCAGTTGGTATGTGACGTAATGGAAAACTGACGGCATCATACTGCGTTAGCCCACACGTTATTGTTTGAATATTATCCCCTGCGACTGAAGGATAAATAAACAAGAAGTTGAGAAATAAACCTCGTAGGAAAACTCACGCATACGTGACAGTATATTGTAGGAGGTCAAAATGGTGGGAACAACCGCGACTCCCTAACATGGTAGCATTTGGCCAAGCGCGGTTTAAGGGCTTTAATTACTGGTCAAAATTCTAATTCAACAAATCTCTTCCAATTTATTCGAAGGCAAAACTAACTGGGTTCTTTTTCTTGAACCTTGTGAACACATTTTCTGACTACTAACTGACGCGTTGAAGTATTTAACATTTAATAATGGCTGATAAAGCAAGACTACTCAAATGAAACGAAACACTTATCAAAACAATAACATCTATTAACAATAATAATCAACAATCCCGTTTGATAGGTTACATAGAAAAATGAATGAAGCTTTGAACATATTGGCGTTTAAATTAAACCTAGGAGTTGATTTAGACAGACACACTTTTAGCAGAAATATGAATAATTTAATTTACAATGAAATGCGAGACGAGTTGAAAAGACTTACCAGGGATAAACTTAAGCGCCTAAGAACGCTCCACAAAAACGTGTACTTTACATGACGGTGGTTGAAATGAGAAGAGCGAGATCTGTTCGTTTGCATCCCTCGACCCCAAAGGAAGCCGGAAGCATTTCTTCTTAGCCAATGACAACTCTTCAATTTTAAACTTATAACACGCGGTCAAACCCTAAACCATATGTTCAACCCTAGCAAAAACCTTTGACATTCCCGAATGTTCTTACAAATATCTCGCTTAATTTGATCATATCTTAATAAATAAATAATGGGTTTCCGACCCATTACAATATTATTGTTATTTGTATTGAGAGGTGCCTTGTATGTATTGTTATAATCCCGATATATTATTATTATTATATTACGGACATTCGATTTTGGTGTTTCACCCTTTATAGTCTATACGTTTAGAGAGTTTATAAATGTATAAACAGTGTGTCAATGTTGTCGGAAAGTTGGATGGGGGCCACACCAGATATTTTAACTTAACGCATGCGCATTAACGTTTGCTTAAATCTTGTAAATTTACTTTTATTAGCTACTAGAGTTAAATTTACAAGGTTTTGAGTTAAAACATAGTATGTATATTCTTTGAAAATGAACATATCGAAATGAAAAATGCCGATACATTAAGTAATTTGGCTTTAAAACACAGGCAGAACAGGCAAAAATTTCATAGTCAAATGTGTCAAATCTCTACTAAATAAAAGTCTAGAAATTATTATATATAGGTACAACAACTACTATAGTATATTATTAAACAAGTTTTATAAGACGTCAAATTGGCGCATGAGTTGTTTGGCGCACGAGGAGCGCCAGCGACGAGTGCCCCAAATGAACGAATGCGCCAATATGTCTTATAAAACGAGTGTAATATACTATTTTTTCTACTTTGCGTCATTAATTTTATAAAAATTTAGAAGTATATTAGGTAAAATTCCAATCTAGAGTATTTATGGGTGCAACCGTTGGTAACACTGTCATCTGTCACTTAAATTCAAATATCTGTGAAAAAGTAATTATTGATAATTATTATATACCATCATATACTAGTAGTACGAAACCTAGGATGCAACACGCATGTTTAAATATGTATAAAAATATACATACTTCGCAGTTTGTGCGATTCTAAAAAATCAGTTTGTGCTTACTTTTGTGGTTATGTGTATTTTCGTTTGACATGCATTTGATATCAATGTCACCAATCTTAGAAAAAAGTTACTAAAAACGGTGTTACAATTTGCTAATTGTAACACCGAAAACAGTGTTACAATGTGTGCATTGTGAATGCAAAGTAGAAAAAATGTATTGTATTTGCGATATGAGGCGATAAACTAAACTAGGAATTACGGTCAACTAAATCCGGTAACTAGATCCTGATGGAGTTCATGATAGGGTGTCGTTCTGGTAACGGATCATCAACCCCAGTCACGCGACAACCCCCGAGCAATAGAACAATCAACCCCTAATCGCATTATCCGCCAATTTCGTGGGTACACCGCCCCGTACGATCCCCCTAGTTCCGCATTATAATATGTGCAGCCACCCTCAATTTATAAAGTTGTCACCCTTGATCGTAATACACTCCATTATCTCCCATTGTTTGTCTTCCGCTCAACTTATACAACTTAATTCCAGTAGCAATTATATCAGCATCACTGCAAGATATAATTGCTGATTGCTAAATAAATATTAGAAATTATTTCATTTTATTGGTAAGATCCGTAAGATAATAATAACCAATACTATATTGGGATCATAACAATACTGTCACGTATCCGTGTGTTTTCCTGAGAGGTTTATTTATAATCTATAACGTACGTCGAAGCTAACATCAGAAATCGGTTAGTCATGCACACTACTGTTGAAAAGCAGGTATATGGTAGGAGATTAATCAAGATGTAATAGGCCTTGCGTCCTGCGTGGTGGATCTGCATGCTGTACGGGAACTGCGGGGATGATGTATCCTAGCAACTGTCTCGTGTCTCTTAGCAACGGTGGTGGAATCAATAGCGCTCGCGCTGGGACTCAAAATGGACGCGGATTATCATAAACTCGCGCCCTCCCACAGCAGGCGACTCGCATCCCTTATACAGTGACATGGAAACCCTCCTATTAAACAAACTATAGGCTAGTTAGTTAACCTTTGAATTAATTGAGCCGATACACACTGGATGGGGGGGGGGGGGGGGGTACCTTTAAGTTATAATTAGTTTATAATCTATTTATTCGCTGTACATATTGTAGATGCGACAGTGTTTGCGAGGGTTTATCAATAGGTAATTGATTTTATGTAGAATGTTTTTTGCTACAAAAAAAAACTATTTGATTTGAAACTTTTTGCACAGAGGGAAAAATTTATTTGATATAACACGAATATCTTTGAGTGAAGAATATCACTCGTTTCTTTATCCGCAGAAAGATTATTTGGTTTGTTCAAGTAAAATATAAAATTCTCAGAGTAAGAATATTGGTTTCTTGATGTTCCAAGTATTACGTTTTCTTGTTTTAAGTATGAAGGAACTGCTTGAAAGGAATTAGGTCTGTTTTAAGCGATACGTACGTATACTTTTGGGTCAAGAAACTGTTTGTTCGTTGAAGCATGTATATTTTTCACTCAAGAAAATATTGTTGTTGGTGTAAAACGAACGTCTTACTCCTTTTATATGTAAAAGAATAACATTTTCTTCCTCAGAGCAAAATATACTCAACATAAACATACTTAACTCTTAAACCGGAAGAATAACTAGCCGTTGAAATAACTACATGTTATATTGAAATTCTTATTACAATAAAATATTATTTGGATAGCAAAAATATCCTCTTCATGCTACACTATATACGCAAGAACATTTTTTCTTGATATCCAAGAATAGAGTTCTTTCTGTGTAGGCTATTCCACTACAATCCTGGTTTTCCCTCATAATCCTTGTAAGGCACCCATGAAATAAAACACTTCTGCATAGATGTAAACAAACAATACACGAACACTCAATATCGTCGAATTTATATAGCGGTGATAAGTGGCAAAAGACGCGAGAAACGGTTATCGCCATCTACAAAGTAATTGCACAACTTTCTGTGTATCTCTGAGAGTAAGAAGAGTATTGAAGAATAACTATTTCTTCGTCAGAGAAAAATATACTTAACATAAACATACTAAATTCTTAAATCGTAAGAATAACTAACCGTTGAAACAACTATATTGAAATTCTTATTACAATAAAATATTATTTTTCTACTTTGCATTCACAATGCTCACATTGTAACACTGTTTTCGGTGTTACAATTAGCAAATTGTAACACCGTTTTTAGTAACTTTTTTCTAAGATTGGTGACATTGATATCAAATGCATGTCAAACGAAAATACACATAACCACAAAAGTAAGCACAAACTGATTTTTTAGAATCGCTCAAACTGCGAAGTATGTATATTTTTATACATATTTAAACATGCGTGTTGCATCCTAGGTTTCGTACTACTAGTATTTGATGGTATATAATAATTATCAATAATTACTTTTTCACAGATATTTGAATTTAAGTGACAGATGACAGTGTTACCAACGGTTGCACCCATAAATACTCTAGATTGGAATTTTACCTAATATACTTCTAAATTTTTATAAAATTAATGACGCAAAGTAGAAAAAATAGTATATTACACTCGTTTTATAAGACATATTGGCGCATTCGTTCATTTGGGGCACGAGGAGCGGCAGCGACGAGTCATGCGCCAATTTGACGTCTTATAAAACTTGTATAATAATATACTATTGTATACGCAAGAATAATTTTTCTTGATATCCAAGAATAGAGTTCTCTCTGAGACCATTCCAGAAAACATATTTCCATACTGTATGTGACCGATTACCATCCATATGTCAGACTATAAAAGCTCAACTGATTTCGCGGTTGTTAGTACCGCTACATTTGCCATCAACTTTTACAGTTGAATCACTCGAACGATCACGGTATCACATGACAAGTTATAATAATCGTTTGGGGAAATAGCGGATCAATCACAGCGGCACAATGCCACGTCGGACACCATAAAGTTACACGAAACGATGGGGAGGTCGCCCTCTTTACTTGTAAGTGGTAAACTGGTTAGTTTTCGATCCCTCCCCGTAGTCTTTCATTGTCCCTGAGGGAGCCGACGATGATATAGGGGAGTTCCCAACCCTCCTGCACCACTGCTAACACGGTAAACTCGCTAATTATTATTACATTCAACGTTGACGTAATAAAGTTGATCGCGACAACCCTTCTTTTCATTATTTTCGCAATCTAAGTTGGTAATGCGGCGATTTTACTTTAGGGGAAGAGTATTGAGATACAGAGTTTATAAATTTTATTTAGACCCGGTGTAGTAATTGGACTGGCAATTAAGAAAATGGTATCATCACTACGTTACGTTTTTTCTGGTGTTGTTTATCGATCATCGAGAAAATTCTGTTTATGAAAGGAAATTGGTTGCACTTTATGTTAAGTGGAAAACGCTTTCTGTAATAATCCCGCTAAATTTATCCTTAGCGGCGTTTTCGGAGTTCCACTTAAGATCGAAAACGTTGACGGCGCTATCGTTTGTTTACCTCCGTTTGCTTGCGCCATCTCGCCCTCCCATATTCGGCAGCTGTCGCCACCTCGATTATTCTCTTATTAATTTTCCCGCTGTTTATTTTATACGCTTTGCCACCAGCTATCTCATAAAATAAACACTTCCATCTCGATCTCTGAGAACGAGAACTTCGCAGCGGGGAAATAGATAAAATCGCCAGGCAATTTTCTACTGAGTAAATAGACTTTTAGCAATCGTCGATATTACGTCAGGAATGGTTTAATACAAGTATTAAAGTACATGATGTATGTTGCCTAAATAAAATTTATTATATTACTTTTTATTTTACATTACAATATTATTAATTTTGTGAATGATTAACAAACAGTTGCATAAATTATGCCAAGAAAAACAAGCTCACTACTTTAATACGTTCATTAGTTATATTTGCCTTACATAACTAGAAACTGAAAGTGGATTTAGTGTAATAGGTCTAGATTTACAGACACAGATAGCAACTCATCCTCCAGTGACTTTAAATACGTATACAAATTTGCAGATCAGTGAGATGAACGGTTTAAGCGCTATATGCTTTTTTCTACTTTGCATTCACAATGCACACATTGTAACACTGTTTTCGGTGTTATAATTAGCAAAGTGTAACACCATTTTTAGTAACTTTTTTCTAAGATTGGTGACATTGATATCAAATGCATGTCAAACGAAAATACACATAACCACAAAAGTAAGCACAAACTGATTTTTTAGAATCGCACAAACTGCGAAGTATGTATACTTTTATACATATTTAAACATGCGTGTTGCATCCTAGGTTTCGTACTACTAGTATATGATGGTATATAATAATTATCAATAATTACTTTTTCACAGATATTTGAATTTAAGTGACAGATGACAGTGTTACCAACGGTTGCACCCATAAATACTCTAGATTGGAATTTTACCTAATATACTTCTAAATTTTTATAAAATTCATGACGCAAAGTAGAAAAAATAGTATATTTGGGGCACTCGTCGCTGGCGCTCCTCGTGCCCCAAACAACTCGTGCGCCAATTTGACGTCTTATAAAACTTGTATAATAATATACTATTTTCTATTTTGCATTCACAATGCACACATTGTAACACTGTTTTCGGTGTTACAATTAGCAAATTGTAACACCGTTTTTAGTAACTTTTTTCTAAGATTGGTGACATTGATATCAAATGCATGTCAAACGAAAATACACATAACCACAAAAGTAAGCACAAACTGATGTTTTAGAATCGCACAAACTGCGAAGTATGTATATTTTTATACATATTTAAACATGCGTGTTGCATCCTAGGTTTCGTACTACTAGTATATGATGGTATATAATAATTATCAATAATTACTTTTTCACAGATATTTGAATTTAAGTGACAGATGACAGTGTTACCAACGGTTGCACCCATAAATACTCTAGATTGGAATTTTACCTAATATACTTCTAAATTTTTATAAAATTCATGACGCAAAGTAGAAAAAATAGTATATTTGGGGCACTCGTCGCTGGCGCTCCTCGTGCCCCAAACAACTCGTGCGCCAATTTGACGTCTTATAAAACTTGTATAATAATATACTATTTTCTATTTTGCATTCACAATGCACACATTGTAACACTGTTTTCGGTGTTACAATTAGCAAATTGTAACACCGTTTTTAGTAACTTTTAAAGATTGGTGACATTGATATCAAATGCATGTCAAACGAAAATACACATAACCATAAAAGTAAGCACAAACTGATTTTTTAGAATCGCACAAACTGCGAAGTATGTATATTTTTATACATATTTAAACATGCGTGTTGCATCCTAGGTTTCGTACTACTAGTATATGATGGTATATAATAATTATCAATAATTACTTTTTCAGAGATATTTGAATTTAAGTGACAGATGACAGTGTTACCAACGGTTGCACCCATAAATACTCTAGATTGGAGTTTTACCTAATATACTTCTAAATTTTTATAAAATTAATGACGCAAAGTAGAAAAAAGGTATATTACACTCGTTTTATAAGACATATTGGCGCATTCGTTCATTTCACAACTCATGCGCCAATTTGACGTCTTATAAAACTTGTATAATAATATACTATTATAGAATTGTTAGATTTTGACAGACGTCAGTGCCATCACATGACATGACATTAAATAACATTAAATGTCAGGATGACAAATGTCATTATGTAATAGAAACTGACGTTAGGTAGGGTCCAGATTGGCTGTGGTTTTACAAAATTGAATAATTTCAAAAGTGTTTAGATATTTCATTGTACCAACGATATAGTCGGAAAGTAGGGTGAGGGCCACCTCAGATATTTGAAGATGTGTTTTCACCAATTTTCATGGTAACCACACTGTTATTTTAATTAAACGGTTTTAGGTATTAAAATTAATTTCTGTAGGATTTTCACAAACAAACCATGAATTTTATCGAGAAATATATTTGTAAAAGTTACCAATACGTGAAGTGTATGCTTTGTGCGCTGTGTTGGTTCGGGTTCGCAGGTAAATTTTTTTATGCATTTCATATGTTGTTGTTAGATATTCGGTTCAGTTAGCGACAAGCGTTGTAAGCGGTGTAATGTGGGTACATATTTAACCAAGTTCAGTCAGCGCAATAACAATGTATTTTCTGATCATAGAAGCTGTCATAAAAGTTTGAAGCAAAGAATAAAAACGTTTGTAAGTAATACTAAGTTATTATTGTCTTACGCATCAAATTATTATCGGCTAGTAAAACCGAATTATCTAACATTGCGAACTAGTAAGAACCGACAAAAGCTAGATGTATTAGTCTCGTAACCAAGCAATGACAATACCTGTTCACCACAACCGAGCTAATTTGCATTTTTCGGCCATCTTGCCAAACATTTTCTGCGTGTCTGCGCGTTTTTGTTTTGACAAAATTTCACCGCGTACGCGTGTGTTGCATACATATATACCAGCAAATATTCGCAACAGATAATTTGTGATATTTTGAGTGGTGTTTTAAGTGATTTTGACCTAACCTATTACCCCGTGTGTATAAAAATCATGTTCTGTACTCATTTCAGCGCCATTAATCAAATTTCGTTGAGTAATAACTGGTACTGGTAGTGTTTGGGTCATAATTAACATTGTGGATGAATATTTAGTTATATTTGGTTATATTATTGTTGCAGATGGACAACGACGGTGATGTAGTGAAGTGTTGGACATTTAGTTGTGCGCGTTTTTAAATCTTGCGTGTGTAGTGTTAAATAGCAGCCGTAGATGCCCAAGGGAGAAGAAGGACTGACTTGGAGGAGGATTTTACCGGAGTGGAAGCTTCCAAGGACGAAGACATCTAAAGGTAGGTTCAAGGAGATGTCATCCTTCGTTGGAGGGGAAGAAGACGCAATAAGGTAGGATTTTTCGACTTCTCTAGGTTCGCGGCGCGTTATCGGTCTTTTTGACTCTCTACGGAGTTCTGTAGAGTCGTCAAAAGCAGTGGTAGTGCTAATCATCTGACCTTGATTGGTGGTATTATTGAAAAATTCCGGTAAGTGGGTATTTCTTTGTAATTCTTGCGATACCTGGCAAAAACGAGCGAGAGGGACGAAGATGTCGCTACAGGTTAGCGGGTGGTGGTTTGGGATCTTCCCCCTTGCTCGTTTCTACTTCAAAAAAGTTAAAATCTGTGTGTTTTTTGTTTCAGATGGACGAGGAGTGGGTTTCCTTTTTCCAATAGGTGCTACAAAAGTGTTCAATGTTTATAAGTAGAATTAATTTTTTTTTTTAGTTTTAGGAGAATGTTGGAAGTGATTGAAGGCCCCCACTCCCCATTGTTTATACTCTTTATCCATGGATTAACTGCAATGATCAGGGTTCTGGTTTTTTTAAGTAAGTAACTTTGTAGATGAATGAAGTAATTATTATTTAAACACTAAGTTTATACATTTCTTGTTGCAGATTAGGAAAGAAGAACCTAACCGATCTAGATCAGATATAGGAGTCAGAAAACTGACGTTTTCCAATGCCAGACATACAGGTAATAGATGCCTTTTATAATACCTTATTTGAATGATAAATTTATATGCAAATCTTATGATGTTTGACAGTGCCGGATTTATAAATGTGGGGGCCCCGGGCATTTATTTAAAAAGAACGTATAGTTCTTGAAACAAAATGTTCATTTATTTCAAAATATTATGTTATTAATTAACGTTCATACAGATACGATAGCTTTGAATTTAATAATTCTTATCAAATTTCTTTGAGACAACCAAAGCTTTGTCTGCTACTATTTAACATCCATCTTTCTTTGACTTGAAGCAAATTCGTTTCATTAAAAAAAATTCTCTCTGTGTATTCCAAAACTTTTTTTCTTAGATTTTACCTGTCCCATACAGCAATTTTGTTAGATGTGGTAAACGTAAACCAACAGAGTTCTTTTGTGATCAATACACATTTGCCCCGAATACGCTAACATAAGCACAAAAAAACTACTGGGGAGAAGATAAATAAATAAGATAAAAGAAAATAACCACTGTTTGGTTTACCACTAAACCGTCAATAATTAGTCTTTATGATAAGAACTCCTTGCCATTAGAAAAGTAATGCTATAGATACACTCCGTTATATAGGTATATGAATCTTATATGCGAACAGATCAACATTTTTAAATTTTCTTTTTAAGCATTTCTTGCCGTCCCCAAAAGACTGCCGCCCTAGGCAGTTGCCTTTCTTGCCCAATGGATAAAGCAGCCCTGATGTTAGGTCAACAAAAATATTTGATCCCTGTTCTGGTTGTAGGCCCCTTGTTCCCTTGTGTAATCAAAACCACAACGCGTTTTACTGACTGCAGAACCATTGAGTTCGTTGAACGCGCCCATTCTTTCGCTATGATTTATCATGATCAAAGCTAACAAAACGTACCAAAAACAAGGTAACTTTTACCAAAACAATGTAAGCCTTTTTGTCCATCGAAAAAAGGGAAATAGGAGAACCCAACAACACCCCATTCCAGACACACGAAGAAGACAAAATACCAAAACTGCCCACAGTTGGGGATGCCATCCTCCTCCGTTTTTATTCACACATTTCCCGGAATCCTACCAGTAATCTGATATCCACCGAACGCTTTAAGTGACTCCAAGGTAAAGATATACATGTATATCCATCCATTCCAGGTTGTTGTTGGGTGTTAAACGCGCACGTCCGTGTCTTTCGTGTGCCCGTTGCTTTGGTACGGCTGGATTGGTATTGGAGTCCATATGGTCCTATGCACGAACACTGGCACCTCCCTCGCATACGGAATATATCTATCTATCTCCGTCTAACATAGATAAATGGAAAGAGAAAGATAGATCGGTTCGTATACGAAGGACGCTCCGGTGGTTCCAGAATTTGACCCTTGGTCCGTGCTGTTGTAGCCTTAAAATTAATGTTTATGTCCGTTGACCGTCGTCCGTCTTGGGCAACGATAGAGCAGCGTTTGTTTTATCAAGATGTTCACTTGTTTAATGGCCCCTCGTTGCGTTTCATTTGTTCTCGCACCGTATCGCGTACGATTGTCCCTTGTCACGGTCTGCTAATTTATTAGAACTGCCCGGTATTATTATAAATTCACGTGCCCGTCCAACCTGGATAGCCCGAGAACGTAATTAGGATAATTATTCGAAAATTAATGTTGATTAATATGCACGTAACTGCCCAACAAATCACATGTGGGTTTTTTCTTGTATTACGCTGCACTCCTTGTATTTTTTTGTACACTGAGAGAAAAGAAATGTAATGTAAAAATCAAATAAATGTATCTCTTTGAACATATTTCTTTCAAGGAAAGAATATATGTTTGAAACAAATAAGAATTTTTAAATTTAAAAAAGTGAACTGTATTGACTGAAGGAAATATTTTATTTGAAGTAAAAAAAATAGTTTTCAAAATAACATTATTTCTACCTATAGGTACTAATTACGAACTTTCAAGTGTAGGGCGCGTTCAGGGGAATCGCCCATTTTCGCCGACATTTGCGATCGAGTAGCTGCAAAATTGGGCTTTTCGATATTACTTTTGACGCTCGAATTGAAAAAAGGACACAATTCCGCGTGGACTGCGCGATATTTTGTAAATTAAATGCGTCAATTTTGAAAAAAAAAATCACGTTTTTGCACCTCTTCGGGTGAAGGCGAACCTCGAGAAAATGTCACGTGACGTCTAGAAATTCCGACAAGCGGATCGATGAACGTCAAAAATTTACATTTTTTATCCGTTCCTGCCGACCTTATAAAAGCCGTTCGCTCTCATGTCTTACGATAAGATCCCTCTAAATACCCTTCGCAAAGAGTTTTGAGCAAAAAAAACGGCCTTAAAAACAATTTTCGATCCAAAAAATCGATTTTTGTCGACCCGTGTTTTGCTGCTATTACCACAGTAACGTCAAACCCGAAACGCCCCCTGCCGGACATCGTAACAACAGTAACACATAGCAGATAACCTAAAATGTATCCTAAAATGTCCATATTGCGAATGTGGACAGGTGGGAAGCCTTAACCACATATTTCTAGAATGCCCAATAACTAAAGTCGAAAATTTTGACATATACACAGAGCTAGTTACACATTCTAAAGCAGAGTACACATATTTTTATCAAGAATTTATTGGGCCCCGGTGTATGACGGTGAATACCAGGCTTATATTTAAATCACATCTTTTGTTTAGGCGATATATTCCCTGGTGATATATTGTAAGTATGACAATGTATCGCGATATCACCATAAAAGAAGTAAATTTGTTTTGGTTGGCTGTAACAGCCCGTTTACAGCCACCCGTCCCGATGAAATATGGAATATGCATGCGTGTAAAAGTGTCGAACGTTTTTAAAATATTATAGTGCCGGTTCCGGGCCGAAATAATAGCGTATCGTATAACCGGGCGCCGCTAGGGAAATAGCGAGCACCCTCATTCGTAATGTCGATTTTCTTATTCGGATTCTGTTTGCAATCCATCACCAGATATTGACTCCAATATAAAACAAAACGATTGACTCGTATTTCCCGCATATATCCTGTATATATTGGGTGGGATATCCTATTCAGGTTTATCCATAAATTTGGACACGTTATTTACTAGAATCGAACACAATTTCCCAAAGAACTTCACTGAGAATGTTCGAGTCACTCGCCAACTGGTGAAACAGCGCTGTCGTCACACTATGCTGTTAGCATCCAGTAGCAAATAACACGCTAGTAAAACAGCCTAGGCCCAGTGTGACCATAGCATAAGATACTAGCTCTGTGTATATGTCAAAATTTTCGACTTTAGTTATTGGGCATTCTAGAAATATGTGGTTAAGGCTTCCCACCTGTCCACATTCGCAATATGGACATTTTAGGATACATTTTAGGTTATCTGCTATCTGTTACTGTTGTTACGAATGTCCGGCAGGGGGCGTTTCGGGTTTGACGTTACTGTGGTAATAGCAGCAAAACACGGGTCGACAAAAATCGATTTTTTGGATCGAAAATTGTTTTTAAGGCCGTTTTTTTGCTCAAAACTCTTTGCGAAGGGTATTTAGAGGGATCTTATCGTAAGACATGAGAGCGAGCGGCTTTTATAAGGTCGGCAGGAACGGATAAAAAATGTAAATTTTTGACGTTCATCGATCCGCTTGTCGGAATTTCTAGACGTCACGTGACATTTTCTCGAGGTTCGCCTTCACCCGAAGAGGTGCAAAAACGTGATTTTTTTTTTTCAAAATTTACGCATTTAATTTACAAAATATCGCGCAGTCCACGCGGAATTGTGTCCTTTTTTCAATTCGAGCGTCAAAAGTAATATCGAAAAGCCCAATTTTGCAGCTACTCGATCGCAAATGTCGGCGAAAATGGGCGATTCCGCTGAACGCGCCCTACACTTGAAAGTTCGTAATTAGTATAGGTAGATAGACAAAAACATTTATTAGAATTATGTAAGTGTTAATAGTTTATACTTTTCTCAGTATGGCATACAATCGTGGTAAGTATTTGATCGTTCAGATCAAGAAAGGGTGAATTTGTTCCTTGCATAGAGTACCCAGAACGAAGATCGTAAACCACCCCATCCATTCTTGCGGACGTTTATAAATTGTGCGAATGCTTTTATACGGTGTGGCAGTCCCATGGTCCCAGGGCAATTTTGCGGATTTAGTGGGCAGATCGAACGTCATTTGGGGTTAAGGGCCCGTTTTAAAAAGCTGAAAGCGTACTTTGCACAGTTCAGACCGGCTACCACATTGCACCCTGTGGACCGCCAATAAAATCATTGCTTAGAACGTGACGTCCTCGACCCACCACGAATCCCGCCATTCGGCCAAGTTTTACCGGAAATAAAACAACAAAGACTTCTCCGGAAATTATTCTGCGATCGTCGCTGCATTTTGCCGACTTTATATATGGGACCTCTGGGATGCATATTTTAGCTCTTGATGCTACTATTTCTGCATAGTTAGTTTTAAATTATATACAGGAAAAAGGAATTCGAATAAAGTAGAGATTTTGAAGTGTTAGGTATTGGGATTCCTTATGTTAAAATTAGGTTTACCCATCTGTTATTTATAATTTATATTCACGATTATTTATAAATACTGTGTAAACACTACAAAAGCACTATATAACCATCCAACATGTTTACAAGATTATTAATGCACGTTACCGATTTAGTATCAGTTTATTCGAATCGGAAATGTTTCACTCCCAACAGCACTTGACGCGTTTTACGCAGAAGAGTGGTTATATTATGATGGCGTTTATAATCTAAATATTTGGTAGCGGTCGTGATGGCACCTTATATTTATTTACCTACCACATTTTCGGTATAATTTTATGACTAATCCCGTCCATAAATATGTATTTATAGAAGCACTTACTTAAAACGGTTAGTTTGAGCGAAAACCAACCCACAAAAATAGATCGCTTTTAGCGGACGTGTTGATATGGGTTTCGTCAATAATATGACGATAAGATGCTTAGGAGTGCGCTCAATAAATAGAGGATGAGTGTTTATGTAAAACAGATGTTTGACGGCGTAAAATGATTTTTACTTTCCGACTCGTATCCTAGAAGTGAAGTATTGTAATCGACGGAAAAAGATCGGAATTTTAGCGGAAATACGTTACTATTTTTTTCTGTTAGTATACAACGGTATAAGTTCAACCAAGAGGTCAAGAGAGCACTTCATAATATACGACCGTAGATTAGATAAACATATATTCATAATTAAAATGGGAAATAATGATGCGACCCCATAAATTTTTCTTGATAATCCCAAACTAATTACCGAGTAATTAATGGTAGGAAAAAAGGCAGCAATGTTAGCGTGTTTACATATTTGTTATCATTAGTAAGTGATTATTCATCGGAGGATGATGGGGCGATCGTGTTTTGTTTTTCTTCATCCGCATACACTAATTAAATTAGATGCAACCGCTGTCTTATTCCTTTATTCTTTTATGAAGCAGCGCCGGTGTGAATTGATATGTTCACATGCTAAATTTATCGCTACTTTACACACTTTACATACTTTCATATTCATTTCTGCCTTTTAATCTACCTATACTAATTACGAACTTTCAAGTGTAGGGCGCGTTCAGCGGAATCGCCCATTTTCGCCGACATTTGCGATCGAGTAGCTGCAAAATTGGGCTTTTCGATATTACTTTTGACGCTCGAATTGAAAAAAGGACACAATTCCGCGTGGACTGCACGATATTTTGTAAATTAAATGCGTCAATTTTGAAAAAAAAATCACGATTTTGCACCTCTTCGGGTAAAGGCGAACCTCGAGAAAATGTCACGTGACGTCTAGAAATTCCGACAAGCGGATCGATGAACGTCAAAAATTTACATTTTTTATCCGTTCCTGCCGACCTTATAAAAGCCGCTCGCTCTCATGTCTTACGATAAGATCCCTCTAAATACCCTTCGCAAAGAGTTTTGAGCAAAAAAACGGCCTTAAAAACAATTTTCGATCCAAAAAATCGATTTTTGTCGGCCCGTGTTTTGCTGCTATTACCACAGTAACGTCAAACCCGAAACGCCCCCTGCCGGACATTCGTAACAACAGTAACAGATAGCAGATAACCTAAAATGTATCCTAAAATGTCCATATTGCGAATGTGGACAGGTGGGAAGCCTTAACCACATATATCTAGAATGCCCAATAACTATAATCGAAAATTTTGACTTATACACAGAGCTAGTAATATTCTAACTTCGGTTTTCACGCACTAGCACCGAGGAAACACGCGATATATTCATAATTTGCGTAACATTTCACTTTATCAGCGAGCATTTATCACTCTTATCACTGTTGCGTTTCAAAATAGATCTTGAATTAATTTATTAGATAATTAAAAATAAAAAAAACCATGCCCCGGGTGAGGATCGAACTCACGACCTTAAGATTATGAGACTTACGCGCTGCCTACTGCGCTACCGAGGCGGTATAAGTAGGTTGCTTAATTCTAGTTTTATTCAGTTTTCTTTCGATTATTTTGGTGTTATGAAAAAACAAATCCTATTAAAGACACTTTTGTGGTTTATTTTAGAAAATAGAAAAGATAGGATGCTTTTTTAGGGTAAAACAGCACTTAAGGCAATCTAACACGTTATTTATCAAAATGGGGACATCTGTTCTGCTCTTGCGGATAGAAATATGGGCAGACGATTCCTCGGAAACGTCCTCAAAATTTTACACTCAATATATCACCAATTAACAGGAACGGCTACCGATTATCTCGAACACATCTTCTACACTTTCTACAGGGACTTTTAACAAGACGCACACTGTGCAGGACACTATTTTTAGATAAAAAGTGATTTACACGATTTCCTACGATAAAAAAAAATACGAAGAAGAGACAGATAGTGGTAATCTGCCCATTTTATGGTTAATAAATTTTGGAATATAAATTGCCGTCCGAACAGGCATGTTGACTTCAAATAATGTCTACAGTTTTTAAGATAATTCCTTGGCAAATGGCAGATTTGTATAGATATAAAGACGCAAGAATTTATGAGGTGTAAGCGAGAATTTGTTACTGTTGTTTTCTCTAATTTCTATTCTCTAAGTTGCGGCCAAATAGTTTAGTTAATTTATTATGCAATTATTATTTTTTAAGTAAAATAAAAAACAGGAACGTCAGTGTTCTAATTTGAACCAAAACCAGATAAAAATAAAACATAATATAGAAAATTAAAGTAGGTATCAATCACTCCTAAGTGGTGCACACCTTTTTGTGGAATTCTTAAGATATTTTAGGGCTTGTTACGGGAAAGAAGAAGCTTTTTTTCAAGTGGGGACCACACGTGCTCTCCTATTTAGGTACATCTGCCTTGATGGTGTTACCGAACTACTTGAAAGTGCTAAAACACTTATTAGATAAGTAGCGGGTTTTGATGACAAACATATCACAGGCAACACGCGTAGGATATTAAATTTGTAAAAAAGAAGTGCGTTTTTAAGTGTGTAATAAAATCTAACAGAAAAATGGTGATAACTTCTTATCACAAAGGAGTTCTAACAAGAACTACGCTGTACCACTAAAATCGATTGCAAATGTGACGACATAAGTCCATAAGCTCCAAAAACGTATAAATTTATCGATTGTGGTGGATCAAAAGTTTCTCAAATTTCCCGTTGGTCATCTGCTTGTTTTCACAGACAAATTCCGGCTATTTAGCTTTAACTAGTATGCCGTAAATTAACCATAACCTGTGACAGGGATACCCTCCTTAAGACCTAAATACCCCAAAGAAACGAACGCTGAAAACACACGCTGGTAACACGATATATCTGGGCTTAAAAGTGGCATCCGAAAAAGTGAATAACGACTAACAGATTGGTTAACCGCTTGACCTTTTGCCACGACAATCACGCTGCGGCACTGCAATAAGTGTACAATTGCATAATATACTTAATAACCATTAATGTTGGCATTACAATCGCACTTTATGTCGTACAGTTTACATATTATAACATCGGGGCGGTGTTATCTTTAATCATTTCTAATTAATTGTTAATAGTGCAACACTTATTACTATTGCATCATTATAGATAAAAGAGTTTTCTGCCATTGTGAGTAATGGCACAATAAGATATCACATTTTTACATCTTACGGTTATTTTTATGTCTGTCTACACAATATAAGATATAAGTGTCAAGTATTGGGAGAATATAAGTCCCATGCTATGCTGTGATTTCCGGGAGAAAACCGCGTCAACGACGGTAAACGTTTCTCACTCTGTTGCAAGAGGCATCTTCAGGACGTAACAGTAAAACATCAATAGCAAACGATCAAAAGTTTCACACAGATTCGTAAATACTTTGTGAATAGCATTCATGGGGGCTGCTACCAGCCATTTCGACTGTGGAGATAAATCCACGCTCAGTGAACCATAAAGAGTCATCTGTTGTTAACAATTATAGCCAACTTAGTGACACAATACTGCCCTTAACCGATATAATAGAGTGGATAATGCACTCTGCGCATTATACAGTGCTCTATTATTGTGTCGTGTCGACCATTGTTCAGCTTTCCAGCAGTCGAGCTTTGGGGAAGCTGGTGGGATAGAGAACAACAGAGAAAGATAGAGATGGATTGTTGCGACGAAATTAATCGCTTGTGAAATATAAATTTATATGGTTGGTAGTCGTGCTGCTTGCCCGCTACTGATGCTAGTGTGTATTTAATGGAACCGTATCATTATATTGTGCTGTGTTTGGGGCTCTCTTAACGGAGACCATTGTTATTGTTATCGAACAGCGGCAAATTCGTGTTTACTCGAATCTTTCACTTGGTTCATTCCTATCACTGGTTTTACAAACTAAATGTACTACATATCGTTATCATAATGATTTGTGTTTTGAAATAAACTTGACATGTCAAAAGGCATGGATTAAAAACAAAGGTTTGTTCCTTTTATGAACGTAAACGCGTCGCCTTCTGCGCATGTGTCATTTAGGCAACCAACATTGCATCTGTCATTGAATTTGAAAGTAGTTATATGGTAGCTACTAGCAACGTAGCACAACAACTAAATCAGCTTCAAACATTTTCTTCCGAAATTTTCTTTAATCTTGCTATTTTGCATTTTCAAAACTGTTTGTCAGATTACGTATGCTAGAACTAAATTACGTATGCTGTTTGTCGCCGTTATTCTCGTCCGTAAGACAAAACTAATTTAACCAGAATTATGTAATCATCGTTTAAATTACGACGTTGGTGTTGCTGATATACCGTAGAAAAACTGCTGTAACATTGTAATCTGCATATAAATAATACCTGGAAGGGCGAATCATGAAATCAAATCATCTCGTACGAAATCGCCCGTGATGTTTTAATGCCGCCTAGCTGACATGGCGTTATCTTTAACTATTACCGACGCGCGGTAATAGAGTTTCAACCAGGTTTCAACAATCGGGCGCAACGTGCACTGTACAGTTACAAAACTAGTAGGCCGAAATCATTTGCATACCGCCGTCGCTGCGCTAAGTGAGATGTCATCTGTCAAACGTCAAATCGCCTTGCCGGAGACGCCATCTATGGAGATTAAGGAGGAAACGGCGGTTTTGTAATTTAGTTATTAAACGATATCAAATTATACGTACTTACGGTACAAATTTATTTCTTCTTTTCTCTCTTACTCTCACTGTCTCTCCCTCTCTCTACGGTGTATCCTGACCGGGATCTGTTATAGAAAGGAAGCAATTTACGATGCTGGTTAATTGATATAACGGATATAATTAATTGACTTGTTTTTGCGACAAAAAGATGTTACCTTTTTACATTTAGTCCACGGTTTCTATATAAATAATGAATAATAGTATATTATTATACAAGTTTTATAAGACGTCAAATTGGCGCATGAGTTGTTGAATGAACGAATGCGCCAATATGACTTATAAAACGAGTGTAATATACTATTTTTTCTACTTTGCGTCATTAATTTTATAAAAATTTAGAAGTATATTAGGTAAAATTCCATTCTAGAGTATTTATGGGTGCAACCGTTGGTAACACTGTCATCTGTCACTTAAATTCAAATATCTGTGAAAAAGTAATTATTGATAATTATTATATACCATCATATACTAGTAGTACAAAACCTAGGATGCAACACGCATGTTTAAATATGTATAAAAATATACATACTTCGCAGTTTGTGCGATTCTAAAAAATCAGTTTGTGCTTACTTTTGTGGTTATGTGTATTTTCGTTTGACATGCATTTAATATCAATGTCACCAATCTTAGAAAAAAGTTACTAAAAACGGTGTTACAATTTGCTAATTGTAACACCGAAAACAGTGTTACAATGTGTTCATTGTGAATGCAAAGTAGAAAAACAATTTTTTGTTGTTACAGGGTGGCTGATGAAACGGTGATTTCATAAAATTGTACATAAAATAACACAAAATCGGTTAAATGACTAAAACAATTCATGTAAGATTTGCCACTTCGTGTTGACAGATTGTCATCAAAAACAAACCTGTTCATCCTCTGCTAATTCAAAATAAGTACACCAAGTACAGCCCGATCCGTTTTAGGATCTCGCCGGAAGGTAAAATTGATAAATAACCCCGAAAACTACAAAATCCATCCCCTAAAATCGTGAATCCATAACCCAGTCACAAATAAGCATATTTGTCATATTAATCAAGCGTTACACTTCATTATAACAATACCGAGGAAAATTCTGTGGGGTAAACGCCCTAAGGACATCGTCATTAACCGTCACATTTGCAATTTTGACCTCTATCCCTTTGGTAAAATATACCGTACCGAATTGAACAGAAGGGGTCCCTTATGACCGCAACCAATGCCAATAACACTATAACAGTACCCGTGGCGATTGGTGTACTGCTACGACTCTTCGTGGCGACAAAAGACTGCAATTGCCTGCATAAAAACCCCATTAAAATTACACACACCCTCGTTATTGGTTAATGGCACGCCACTGGACTCCGCGGACGCACGATCCCATAGGAAATGTCACGGATTTCAACATAAAATGACTTTATTGCAGCCGGGAAATTGTAAAATTGTGGTCACTTCAATGCGGATGATTACGTTTGATGTTTTGAATATAAGTTTAATCTCTTGGATCCGGGGGATTTTATGGGGGCAATTTAAATGTAATAATTACTGTGACAACCACTGGACAATTATTAACAGAAAATTTTAGTTACCACTGAATACGTTACTGCTCCAAGTACTATTCACAACAAATAACAAATTTATTCCATGTACCTCTTCTTCCTCCTTTTCTATTGCGAACCTAATTATAAATTCACCAATTTAGCGCTTACAAGCGATTAATCACTCTTAAATCGACACAAATTAATTAATAACAGCAATAATTCTTCGAGCTGTATTTCCTGCTTCGCCTACAGTCTTTACATCTACATACATACATATTCTGCATACATACATAGACAGATTGGTACGTACACATGCATATCAACATTACGGATTCATGTATTCTAATAACGAAATCGTTAAAGCGGACAATTAGCGGTTAAACGTAAATTATCTATTTATCCAACAAGCAAAAGCGGTACCGGCAAAAATTTGCCTTTCAAAGTTAATCTGTATGCGCACGAACACCTTTCCGTGGAAATTGGCGTCGCGTCGCATAGAATGTTGTTTGCAACTTGCGAGAACGAAGAGGCCAAGGTTTATCAATGAAAATTATGTTTCGTGACACGTGCGACACCTGCAGGACGAGCGCAGAAGTATTAACTTTAACCTAGGTAAGATGGCGCTGGAAATATTGTAGGTTAGGTTGAACCTTAGGATTATGTACTTTGTTGCTTGTTAGATGGCGGTTCTGAAGGTTATTTTTTTGTGTGCTACTTTGTCATAGATGTCGCTACACAGTAATTACTTATTTGAATTATTTTTTATATACAGTAAAGCCCCGGTAATCCGACAAACGTTTTGCAAGGCGGTGTCGGATAATTAAATTTGTCGGACTGTATTGCTTGAACAGGAATACCTTATAATCCGACATTCGTTTATAATATTTCAACATGTCTTATTTTATTGAACCGGAAAGTAAACCAGTTTTCAATGGTAAAAGTACAAATTTATTTATTAATAAATATTTACATCAGAAATTACAAATAAATAAATAAAACAAAAGGAACCTACATATCAGTTATCAGTCATTTAAATGTACAAAAACAGAGGTAGGGCTATCAAAAAATAATTTACGGACATCTTCGTTCCATCACTTCTGCTTCTGCTGCTTGATTCTAAAACAAATAAAAGACCATTAATTACAGTTCCATCTCTCATCCCTTACTCATGTTTTAATCGTATCTTTTTTACTTACTCTTCTCATTTGGATCTCGTATTCCACATTGCTTATAAGACAATTTTGACTTCCTCTTCGTATTGATGTGTCCAGGAATGTATAATGTAGGCGAATCCAAACGACCGATGGAAATCAACCTGCTGAAATCTTGTTCTAGTTGATTTGCAATTGGACCCTTGAAATGCATTAAAAATTGTACACAACCGTTGTTATGCAGAGACCGCACTTTTCTTGAATCAACTGTCAACATCCATTCTGGTATTCCCATCACTTCTCTCACATCTTCTATAAATTGTGCCCTAAAAACAAGAAACATGTTTTAGTAGGCACTAGGAAAGAAATGCTTGCAAAAAGAGATAATTACAGGACAAATCTGGGCGGTCTTTCTATATTCGCGTATTTGATGATATCATAATCTGGTTCAATATTGGCGCATGCGTATCTTTGAGGTTGTTTGTTGGGACTCATGATGACAATCGACCTTCCCAAAGCGCTAACTGTCCCCTCCAAGGGGAAATTTGGGTCGACAAAGACCTTACGCTGCAGACCAATGTCGATGGTACCTAATCTGGCGCTTAAATCGCCCACGTAACAGCGGAGTGGGTTTTCTGGGCCACATTCTTGGTTGTATAATTCACCCTGTAATAAAATATGAACACATTGGAAGAAGACTGATATCTCTTTCTTTCAGATTATCCTTACATTTAAAGGATCAGCTAACTGGGTGTAATAAGGATTCCAAACATAACCTCCGGCAACACATCTGGTATCCTGGGTTTTGACAGCCGCATCCACACCAACTGGATTGACGTAAATCGCAAAGTTGTGATCTCTTGTCTAAAATAAAAACATATTAACACGACGTTATCATAGAATATGGATAACATACTATATTCCTATCAAATTTTCCAGGATGTCTTAGTTTAACTTCAATCACTGTGTCGCTCATACTGCCGTCATTGTACACCAATTGTGTCATCCTGAAATATCCATAAGCAAAACCATCTGGATGATGGAAGGACGCAATGGCTCTCAACTCTCTTGCTTCTGAAGGACTGTACCCGCGTTCTATCGTTGAGCAGGCCCATCTTCTATTGTCTATCTGAAAATTTATTCCACGTTTAATTTCGATTTTTAAGGTATGATGTGTAGGTATAATGAAGGTGTGGATAAGTGTCAGATATTGGAAGAATATAAGTCCCATGCTATGCTGTGATCAAAACAGATTTCTGTCAAAAATTAATGTAAAGTTTGGCCAAACACGTTTATGCTGGTGCGAATGTAGTGTTACATACATGTAGTTCACACAAATATTAGAGTTTCTGTACAAATATCTCAAGATTAAATGACCATTATATATGATTTCGGTAATATCCCAAACCTCATTTATTAAGAGCATTAACTACCTTAATTTTGTTATTTTTTTCTAGAGTAGAATAGTCCTACCAATAGAACATGCTATTCTTTGTCCACCACACGTCGTTTTTTTTATATTTTTATTTTCGAAATACATTTTACAAATTATCCCAATGTCTGACACCGTTTGATGTTAAGGTATAATGTATGATGTTAGATGAAACCTTTACCTTTTTGTGAATGACAATAGATCGTCCTAAAATACTCCTAGGACCAAACAACGGCAACATGGTATCATTATAAGTTTCCTTGTATAAAGTATAGTTATCCAATGTACCGAATTTTCCACTTAGATCACCCATTTCGTACTGATCGGGAGTGCCGTGGTAACTCCTTGGAGAAGAGGAAGGATCGACATTTAAAGGGTTCCAGTGGCCATACACTGATGTACCTTCGCATGGAAATTGTAGGTTTTCCTCGATGGATGTCTACAAAAATATAGCATTAGACTGGTCGTTGGTTTCTTTGGTTAGTGTGTGTTGTTCTTACGATATGAACGTGGTAACCACTTGTTTCTTCTAAACCATCTAAGTCCACCTCCACGTTTGTGATATCGTATTCTGTTTGTTGGTAAAACTCGATTTTTCCTTTCACTGACAGAGGATCACCGTTTGGAAACCAATCTCTTGCCACTGCTTTTCTTCTATATACTCCACCAATACTAGAAATACATATTCATTCATACTTTAGCTCTATAACGAATCAAAATGTGTTGCATAGTGACGAATCAAAATGTGTTGAATAATTAATTATAACCTGGGTGTCAAGAACAAATACCTGGTGTGCCTCCCACCAAACTTTCCGACTACATTGACACACTGTTTACACATTTATAAACTCTCTAAACGTATAGGCTATAGAGGGTGAAACACCAAAAACGAATATCCGCAAGATAATAATAATACTGTATCGGGATTATAACAATACATACAAGGCACCTCTCGATACAGATAACTATAATATACTGTCACGTATCCGTGTGCTTTTCTTCGAGGTATGATATCAGTTCTCCATTACGTCACAAACCAATTGATATATGTAAACTCTTATAGCGCCTAAAGATCGGATGAATCCTTAAGAAGACGTATGTAACATTTGCTACTTCCGGTTGTCAGATTGTCACAAAAAATAATACAGTTCATCCTCCGGTAATGCTGAATATGTATACCAAATTTTATCCCAATCCGTTGTTACGTCTGAGCGCTATCATGTTCACCGACATACACATTTTCCACAAATCATTGCAATCGATTCAAGGGATTACAATTTTTTCCATCGATTACAATACTTTCCTTCTAGGGTACTAGTCGGAAAGTAAAAAGCCACAATACTTACATTGAGCAAGCCATCCGTTCACCACGAGCTTTTGGTCCATGGTCGTCATACATAACAAAAGATTTCCCTAAAATAGAATGAAATCCAGTCAATGGCAAATTCGGTTCCACCAAAAGCTTTCTCGAAATGGCATCACTATCCCTTTTTCTACCAGCAATTTCCAATGTGCCATGTCTTGTAGACAAATCCCCCATTCTGCACAGGCCAATACTATTCAAGTAACACCCATCAGATGGCGTATTGTTATTTACGTCGACCTACAATCAAATATTCTCTATATTGAGACTTGTCCAGAGAAGTAAAACTTACTTTGTACGGATTATAGATGTCGCCTGTGCTCAAGCAACGGTTTTGCCAACTGTAGAAGTCTTTTCCAGGAGCTAAATCGTGTAATGCCCACCTATGGTCAGCAGAATTATTGACATTGGAACCATCAGCGTGGACCAGATAATCAAAGAATACGGTGGTGTCTGCCCATGGTTCATCAGCTGGTTGACGGAAAAGAACTCTTCCTACGATAGGGTATCTGAATAAAACTTGCGCGGTGAAGATTTGCTTTTGGTATTTGAAGCTTTGGTCGTATAGTGTTACTCCACCACAGATCCATGGTTCCATCTCCAGTTCTTCCACTTGTCTTCCTAATCTGCTCGTAAGAAATGACAGTTAACATTTAGAAATAGTGGTAAAATGTTCTGGCACTTACTTGTAGACCACCAACGCCCTGTTAACGATGGAATATCTCCCTTGTAGAGGCAAATATGTATCCCAATAAACACCACTCAACTCCTGACTGTTTTCCACCAACATTTCTTTATCATTACGCCCCAACAACTTCCCAGAAAGATCTCCAATAGCATATTGATCCTGCGTACCCAAACCTACACAAAACTTATTACCACAACAATTTCTATTAAATAAAACAGAACATACCATTTGGAATAACACCCATTGTAGCCTTCAATGGATTGTACACGAATTTTGTGGTCAAACATTGATTTTCGACTTGTTCCACAGTTTTAGAAGGACTGACTGGTAACTCGTGAATTTTGTATCCTCCTACTGATGAGCTGTACACCAGTTTTGTCTCTAGATCACCTCTTGCTGTTGATAAGTTGAAATTTAGGAAGGTCGGTTCGAAGATGTTGTATTGAGAGACTTTGATGTCACCTTTGATTCCTCCTGCTTGTAAGATAATTCTGAAAGAATTGTTAGTATTTTAGTCGTGACATTATAGTTGGCTACCCTATACAGCATAGTGTGACCACTCACTAGCGCTGCTTTGCCAGTTGGCGAGTGAATTTCGCAGCAGCCAGCCCACCAGCGCTTGTTTAACTTTTACAGCAACCAGCATGAATGTTAACTCAGGAAATTATGTGTTTTACAATGTGACATATAAAATGTACCAGAAATAATTGACCTTGTAGTTTGAACTGAGGCTTGCTGGTAGTAGCCACCAGCAGCAGTAGTACTTTTGCTGGTAAACTGCGTAATGGGACACCTAGACAGTAGATACATACTTTTTGAGCTCACTATACCAGTTGTAATACGAATTTGGGTCAAGTTTGTTTTTGGGCTCAATACCAACTGAAATATTATCTGTTAGAACTTCAGACGTTCAGTTAGTAAAGTTTAAATTTTTTGAAGAAGAGCTTTTATAGCAAACTGTCAATATCTCGAAATACTGGTCTATTTAAATAATGCTGTTCCGACTTACTTATATTATTTAGATAATTTTTAGACTAATTTTCAAAACTTTTAGTTCAAATTTACCAAATCTGCGTCGTAATTTTGCATTTCAAATCGATACAACATATCGAATTCAAAAAGGTTACGGAGATCTACTTACTTTGCATTAGTTGGATGATCGTATTGTATTTTGGCACAGGCCAAGAAAGTATCGGGATGTTTATTCTCGAACAAAACTAAGTATAGTCTCCTCTGTGGTCCGCTCAAGTCGTTAGGCAACAGAATCAATTGCTCTTCCCTAAATAGCGTCGCATATCTATTCTTATTATAGTCAGTCGAGATCTTCACTTTTCCTAAACGCGTATCTATATCGCCCATTGCCTTTCCATCTCCAACGTTTTCCGGATCGAAAACCAACTGTAACATGTTACAGTTTTCATCTGAACGACCTTTATGACCTTCCAAGATATCTGTAACGTAGATTTTCCAGATGTGTTCGCTGAAGGAATTGTTTTTCCCTAGTTTTTCCGTGTCGGCTACACGGTATAGATCTGTACTGATCAGCATTTCTCTTTCGTTGTTTTTAGTGGAAAACCAACGGAAATACACATTTCCAGCTATCGGTGTGTGGAATCTAGCCACCGCTGTTTTCTCCAAAGTTTTATCAACAATTGTAATCGAACCACAAACATAAGTATTCGTATCAACATTTCTCAACATTAAAGATTTTCCGTATAACCCTTTCGCTCCGGTGATTGACAAATCGCTTGTGTCAAGTACTGATGTAGCATTTTCTGGTAAAAACAAAAATCCACCGTAGATTTCATCCATGTGTATCAGTCTTTTTCCTAGTTTTTCCGCTGTACATCTATTCTCGATTTGGGAATAGTCAACGGGGAATTCCATAACGAACCATGACCACACTTGTGTGGGGTACTGCAGGGTTGCATTTAGGTCCGTCGTTATTCGTACCGTTGCATTGTTGGCAGTGTAGGAGAAGGTTATTGTTCCGTGTATTCCATGGCCGGAAATGTAAGTTCTTAGTTCGATTGCGGATGAATAATTAAAACCTGAAACATGTTGTGAATTAATAATTTTATTTTTACGGTTTACGTTTATCTGTTAGTGTCATATCTGGCTTGTGTACTTTTAAGGGGTGATTTGCATTCTTATCTGTCTGGGTTTTTAATAAGCATGAAGTGCTGTCATTCTTTGAGGTTATTGTTCTTGATTAACTATTTTGATACCAAGGCTGTAAACACGATAGCGTCCAACGATACAACGGATCGGTCTCAAATTTGGTATACGTGTTTTGAAGTACCAGGGGACGAACTTTGACATCCGGAATTAGCAAATGTTACATACATTTTCTTAAGGATTTATCCGATTTCTACCAAACTGATACCAGCTCATCTTCCAGTGACTTTATACCACCTAACACCTACTTATACCACCTAACACCTACTTATACCACCTAAACCGTTCATCCCACTGATCTGCAAATTTTTATATGTATACCAAATTTCAACCCGATCCATTGTACTGTTTGGGCGCTATAGTGTTCACAGACATACATAGATACATATCCACACACATACATATACATAAATTTTCCAGAAATCATCGCAATCGATTCAGGGAACCCCAAAACGCGTATTTCCGCCAAAATCTCTTCTAGGGTACTAGTCGGAAAGTAATAAAAACAGTGGTTGAAATAAAAATGATTATCATAAAAGATAATGTAGGTTTTATAATATGTTGGGCATTTTTCACAATAGGAACTATTAAATTGTTTATTTGAGTTTTTTACGAACATACCTATGTAATTCATAATGTTACTGGGCAAAAATAGGAATTATCAATTACAAGATGTTTTAAACACTAAAAATTATCTATACTTTAAAAGAAAACAAGACCTATTTTCTCTTACACTTCAATATCCAATTTCACTGTATTAAATTCAATTTTACTTTGATGCATCATGTATCATATATAAATAGAAGTATCATAAAATAATAACTCGAGCTATGATCAGTACAATGTTGATTAGAAAATTTTCGCGCCAAACGCAGCACATTAGAAAGTGGTTTCGAGAGCTGCTGCTCCAAATATGTCACTATATCAATGCAACAAGCGCAAGATATCTTTTAACGATAAGTCAATTGATAACAAACTACGAGAAAGTTTATTAATTATTTATTAGAATACTTATTCTTAAAATACGTACCTAAAACTAGTACAGAAAAGAAGCCAACTTTCAGCATCTCCATGGCAGTATTTGGTTTGAAATCACTTTACGTAAAGAAACAGCACAGGACAAACTTAACAAAAAACTACATGGATATAGTCAAAAGTAACGCCATTGTCGCCGCCAAAACCAATTCTTCGGTGTATTTTTTCCAATGTTACTTCTTCGCGAAACCAAGAACGTTTAAAGACGGTGGAAAGAATGAGATATAGATACTGGGTGACCAGATGGGAAAGTGAATGGGCAGGGGAGATGACGTATAATTTACCTGGCCTTCTACCTATACTGCTTTCCGTTATTATACGAACTTCGGCTGTATAACAATGAAACGGTCACTCGAAGGAATTCCACAAATATACCTGGAAACCGCTATTAGTCCTGGCTTATTTGCTATTATTTGTAGCAGTGTGGAGGATCTCGAGCCCTCATGATCTATTGTTAACGACCCCTCAATTCTCGGATGATGGTAATGATTGATGTAACAGTGGGTACATAGTGATATTTAACGTGCTTTTGCCAGTTTATTGTGTGATTAATATACAGTTTGTGGTTAATTATTTTGTCACCTTGACTAGTGGATATCCGGTATTTACGGTGACTCAGGTTTAACATTTGTATTTCCAGTTAGAAGTGTATTAACATGTGATGTTAGCAAGATTAATTTTGTAAGGTATTATGATCTTTACTTGTCGAGTCTCAAAAATCTATAAACTTGAACCCATATACTTCAAATTTTTCTTTAAGGTATCAAATAGTGAATTGAATAATTACCATTACTATTAGATACAATGATCTGCCAAGGTTTTTGCCCAATTAACCATGAACTTCAAACAAATCACTTTCATCCTTGTAGTTACTAAACGAAATAAAGATATATGTTATTATCAAAAGCGAATTCAGACAACATGATTTTTAGGAAATTGAGCAGTTTGCTTAATCCAGTTTTCAGGGGGTCGCAAGTTTTCCAAAGTAATATTTAAAAGCGAGTGAGAAAATCTTAATGATTTATATATGTTAGGTGCTAGTTGAATTTGACTTGGACGTTTGAACAACACATTTCTGCTGAAATGCCGACATTTTTTACAATACTGTTCTTCTAGGACACTAGTCGGAAAGTAAAAACAAATTTTTAGTCCTTGAAACCTGATACCCTCTATTTTTTTGCATATTTTCCAACGAAAAAAAGTTATAATATCTTTCTTATAATTGTGAAAAGTTAACTTAACCATGATCGGTTGCAATCACTAAATAAATAACTATTTGAATTTCTTTAGAATACATAAAGCTTTTGACATTCCATCCGATGATGGTCGGTGTTGTGATGGCCAGCGTAGATTTTTTTGAGCTGAAATTATCTTTTGTTGAGTAGTGGTACAACAGGTATGAAAAAATAAAAACATTTCGTCATGTTTAAAATTATAATATATATTTTTGGTATTTTTCATAGTTTTTATGCATTTTTTTCAGTTTTTGGAATAAAATTTCATTTTTTCATACTATTCTACAAATTAAAAATAAAACACAAAATATAATAAAATTTATTTTATAATGATTTATTATTTATACAGTTTTTTTTTGTAATAAACGCCACCCATATGTTGTTCAGGGCGACGAAGTTTTGGACAGTTAAACAATAACAAAATGTATATAACAGTTAAATACATTATCATCAGCGTCAGGTGTTTTAAATATTTAAGTACTTTTTAAAAAATAAGTCGTACGACTAGACGGATATTACATTGTCTTAAGACTTGGTGGAAATGGAAAGAAAAATATTTTATGTTTTATGCGTGGACTAACAATATGTGGTAACCACTTTCGAAAATTTTTCAACAAAATTTTCTTGATGTTCCAAAGAGAATGTTTGATAGAGATATGGAAACATAAAATGTGAAATTCGATGAAAAAATGAGCGACTAAATTCGTAGTTTTTTTGGTGCTTATGCGGCTTCACCTTCACCTTCACCTTCTTCTTGACTGCCCGTCAACAGGGTGATGAGGGCGTGGGTGTCAATGCCTCCTTTGTCATCGATTTCCATGACGTCGAAGGCATCATCGACCTCCTTGGCGCTGAACTTATCACCCCAGGTCATCAGAGCGTGCCTGAAGCTGAAACAAATAATTTTTTATTAGATCCACAATACACAAAATGATATAATTTCTATGTTATATTCGTAGCTGTCAGAATTTTCTTCACACAAAAGTAATTTATGGAGACGCAAACGGATCATTTTGCACGGCAAAGGACAAAAATATAAATTTTCTCGTCAAGGAGCAAAATAGTACAGAATATATGACCACCAGATGGGTTACAGCACAGGGCATTTTGTTTGACTTGCCGAAATGAAATGTCATTTTGACTTTTTTGTAATTGCATGTTTAACTCGCTTTCTGGCCCTGCAGCAATACAGTAAATGTTTTAAAACCAAATATGATGGAAAGAAGATGTTTTGACAATGTCCAAAAGTTGAATAAATTTGATCCTGTTGTAGACTATAGTAAAATTTACAAGTGGCGCACATAAGTATCCGATTTCTGTTGTTATTTTAGCAGTGTGCGGTAGATCCTTTTTGGCAGATCACGCGTGTTATTGAGAAACAGAATTCTTTTGAGTGTTTCGTAACCTTTCCAGCAATGAGTCATGTGCACCAATAGTGAATTGTACTATTTTATTCTCTCGGTTTACTTAAAAGTTAAGTTTGGTTGGTGTCCTAATTGTTTCAGAATTAACCAAGACCAAATTTAGCCGACCAAAAAACAAATAGCAGAAAAGTTATTTTTAAACTAAAGTAAACTAAGAACTATGCTAAAGTTATTTAGATGAGACATTTTGGAGCATGCGCGTAGTGCGTTGGTGTAAGATTACACTTCCCTTTTGTAAATGGCGGTCTATTTTAAGAAACACCTTGCGCAACAGCTTGTTAGCTGGCTTCATGGTATTCTCCACTCCAATTTGCTGTTTTTAGCTATATTTAGTAAACGTTTTGACGTTATTATGTAATAATACGTACTTTTCACTGTCGATGACGCCATTGTCATCGAAAGATTTGAAGGCGGCGATTACGACATCGTCATCATCGGTGCCACCGGAGTCTTGCATGCGGAGGGCGAACAAGGACAGCCACTGGGTGAAGTTGAGTGGGCCTGGGGCTTCGTTGATCATCTCGTCCAATTCCTTCTCGTTGGAGAGTTTGCCAACTTGATCGAAGGTAGCCCTAAGGTCGCTCTTGCTGATGATACCGTCTTTGTCGGCGTCCATCAGTTGGAAGGCTTCCTTGAATTCAGCTACCTGATGCTGGGAGAACATGGAGAAGACATTGGAACCAGAACGCTTGGCCTTCTTGGAGGATCCCTTGGAGGAAGCTCTGGACTCCGCAGCTGGAGCTGGAGCTGGGGCTTCTGCGGGCGCTTCTTCCTTCTTCTTCTTCTTAATCTTCTTTTCCTTGTCCGCCTAGAAACAGAATAACAAGCGTCAGACAAGAGTTTCTTCATGTCGTCTTCGGCGTAGAACTGCACTGGATAGAAGTAAAGCACAACACTTCTTTTCGGTACACTTTCTCACTGGTTTCTTTTTAACACCTATCATCAGACGCAACTTACCATTTTGTTTGTTAGATGTAATACCCGCTTGTGCTACACCCGCAACTGACTGGGATCTCGCGGATCCTCTTAAATAACTTTCGGGCGGCAGTGTGCGTCCAGGCTTCCCTCTCCAAGCACTGGACGGGCCATATATAGATTGTGGCCGGGAATAGAAACGCCCAGCTCCAGGTTCGCTATGCTATAATGAAACATTATAGTAGAACGCAGAACTCGGCCACCGAACCAAAATTATCTTTACAGAAATGGAATTCTCTAAGGATGTTTTATGTCGATGCTGAACACGTTTGGATGGATTGGTAACTGTACTTGATTTCAGCAAAATTTAGGATATGTACGATATGTCATGGTATTTATTTGACATTCGTTATAAATTATGGGTTTTTTGTATTAGCCAAAGCCAAAGTGAAACACAAAAACATCTAAAGGTTTTACCTGAGTCAATTATTCTTAAGAACCAGTGTGTTGTCATGGGCCAATATTGTTTTAAAACGTTTACTGATTTTCCCAATATTGTTTGAAATCTGTTTTGACTTACTGACCATGCGAACTGCCATAAAATTACAAGATATCTTAATAACATGTCGATTTTACTATACATCTGAATTGCCGGTCATGTATGCTGCCATCCTAGGTTATTTGAATATTAAGGCTATTAATAAATAATGTTTGATAAAACGAATAAGAAATCAGAAAACAAGTTCTTCCTTTTCTTAAGAGGACAGTTCTTGATTTTACAATAAAATCTTGATCATTGATCGGTAAATTGGTATACATTTAAGGTCACTGGAGGATGAGCTGGTATCAGTTTTGCCAAATCGGATAAATTCCTAAGAAGACGCATGTAATATTTGCCACTTCCGGCTTTCAGACTGTCACCAAAAACAATCCAGTTCGTTCCCTGGCAATTCAAAATACGTGTACCAAATTTCAGCCCTATCCGTTTTGCTGTTGGCGCGCTATTGTGTTCACAGACAAACCCAAATTCTCAATTTATTTTCGTCAATTACAATACTTTACTTCCAGGGTGCCAATCGGAAAATAAAAATATTCTATTTCTGATGTTATTAGTTTTATTGACTTTCTTAGGATTATTGTCTACAGAAACCAAGGGTGATATTTTTTTTGAAGAAAAGTGAAGTTATATGCCTTATGCAATGCCATTATCTGTGGATAGGTATGTACAAAACCAGATAATGGTCCAGAACTATAAAATAATGACTTGTTGATGCTAGAATGAATAAGATTTCTTATTTTGAATATTTTTACAAAATGCCTTATATTTTATTATTGTGTATCGACGAGGTATGTAGTAGACGAATGATTTCTTTACATTGTCCAAATTATATCCTTTTTTCAACTAAATAATATCACCTTTCAAGAACAGAAGTGTCAGAAGTACAGAACAAACATTAATGAGAGTTGCCTTGTATATTTAGAATTTGTGTTTTGAGGTCATTATAATGGATATACTTAGCTACGACAGAAAACTACATAAGTAAGGATAAAGTTATATTAGGAAATAACGTGGTGAAAATTATAAAAGTGTAATTATAATAAATGTTAATTTATATTTCATATTATCTTATTTAAGTTTAGACACGTCAACTAAGGGGTTATTTCTGAAAGAAAAAAAACACGACATCGCATCGGGTACCTACATTATATAAACAAATATACCTCACATTCCGAAATGACTAACATGGAAACATGCCAACATTTCTCGCAGGTCTATGCGCCAGCATTATTCAATGGAAATGGTAATTTCATTAAATTGCTTTTGGCGACAAGCTTTACATTTAAGTGCTAATGAATGTAAAGCAAAAGGCAATGTAATGCATAAGGGCTCTGCTGGTTAACAAAATTAATTACTGCCAGTCGGGGTAACTTTTGTGATATAGCATTACAAAATTTAGTAAGTTAAGCCTAATTTCGATTGTTTATTAATAAGAAATGGAAAAGAGGGACAAAAAGACCAGCTCAAAGTCAGAATTGTTGTTTTTTAAAATTTTCAGTGATAAACGGTTACAAAACGAGGACTGGCCCCCACCCAACTTTCGGATAAAACTGTTCACACAAGTGACTAAAAACTTTTACTATTATTCAATTTCGTGAAACCGCAGCCACTCTCGACCCCAATCTGTCAGTGACTACTGCCGTTTATCCAAATCGTTCAATGCGCAACCACAGAGACGAAGCCTGTGGATTCTGTCAAACTGTTCTAAAAACGTCTATAGCGCCTAAACCGCTCATCCCATTGATCTATAAATTAGTATACATATTTAAAGTCACTGCAGGATGAGCTGATATCAGTTTGGTCAAAATCGAACGAATCTGTAAGAAAACGCAAGTAACATTTGCACACCGGTTGTTACACTTGTTACACTGTGGCCAAACAATGCAGTTCGTCCCCTGGTAATTCTAAATACGTATACCAAATGTCAGCCCGATCCGTTGTACCGCTTAGGCGCTATCGTGTTCATAGTAGAGATGGGCTTATTAGTTCTTTTTAATGAACTAGTTCTTCCGGATTAGTTCACAAAAAGGAACTAGTTCAAAGAACTAGTTCTGAAGAACTACTTTGATCCTGAGGCATACTACTTCGATAAACGTGTCTTTGTGTGTTCTAGCACGTTTATATCTCGTTCCAAACGAAACTAGGATCTAGTTTGGACAGAATCGATGTCTGCCTTCCCACTGTGTCTTTTTCTTGAAGAACCGTTATTTTGTTTTGAAAATAAATAATTATTTATAATTATATTGATCGAAGAATCGTTGTCTTGTTTTATTTAGGTATATTTCTTAAATATTTATTTAATAAGGCATAAAAGACATATTGCTGCACGTATTTTAGCCTTATTCATACTGCAATTTTAGGTGGAATTGGGGTATTATTTATAAATTATAGTACATATAACATATACTGGCGAAACTACTATTAACAGTGTAATCCATTATCCAATAGGAAAAAAAAACTATACTCTAATTATATTTTTGACATCCGCCGTTAGGTAAAGAAACAACTGGCGGGCAGGGTGCTATGTCGCTCGTTTGATGTCGCCACAACTCGTTCACTGAATGGGATATGTTTCACCAAAGCAGGACTTTCGAACTAGATTTCATGTCCCTACAAGTCGTTCACTGAATGAGACATGCATAGAGATATGTTTTAGCAAAGCAGGTCTTTTGCAAACTAGTTCTTTTTATTTTAAAGAACTAGTTCTTTTGTTCTAAGCCGGGAGCCATTCTCTCGGACTAGTTCGTTCACGAACTACCCACCTCTAGTTCATAGACATATCAAGTATATTTTCCAGAAATCATTGCAATGGATTCAGGGTATTTGCGCTAAATCTCACAACTTTTGTTTCCGTCGATTACAATACCTTTGATTACGTACCTTCTAGGGTGCTAGTCGGAAAGTCAAACCAATCACACTTCTTGGAGATAATTAAATTATCCAAACACTAGAAAACTAGACCGTAAAGTGATTTAAGTATATACAACCTAACTACTCGATTATTATAACGTTTTTACCATTTCTTTACCAGCTTTGTACAAAAATTAAATGTTTACTGTTTGTGGCAAATAATTTTGCCATCCACTTCCTACTATATATTATATTTAGGGCTGGTTTATTCACCTACAAGTAAAGTTCTGTATAGCTATTATGTATATGCAAAAGTAAGAAAAAGATACAGAAAAATAGCTACATGGGTGAGGAGACACTCATTCAAACAAAACAACTATCTATTAAGAGAACATTTATTCATTTTTTTAATGTTTTTCTGTACATCATAAAAAATACTTTAAAATCCTAAAATAACTCCACTGCAAAAAACTCCATAATTAGATAACCATCAACCTAGGAGCAATATTCATCGACATCAACTCCTGGAACAGCAACTTCGCCGCATACGGCAACCGAACCTGCGAAATCTGCGTCTTATTCTTGCACCCCTTACACTCAAATGTATTATTCCTCAAATTAGCAATAGCAATCAACCCGCAGAAATTACAAATATGAATCCTGTACGGATCCGAAACCTCAAACAGCCTCTCCCTCAAGAACTGCGCAGCCCCGTGGGAAATCTGACAATCGCGCTCCATCTCTCCAAACCGGAGTCCTCCATCTCTCGCACGACCCTCCATGGGTTGTCTCACGAGGATCTGAAGAGGCCCTCTGGCCCTAGAGTGAATTTTATCGTCCACCATGTGCTTCAATCTCTGGTAGTATGTGGGACCTAAGAAAACTTGGGCGTTGATTTTTCGGCCCGTGTGGCCGTTGTACATGATTTCGTTTCCTCTCAGGTGATAGCCGTACTCTTGAAGGAGCGTCGAGATCTTTTGTACGTTGACGGCGTCGTTAAAGGGCGTAGCGTCGCCGATTTCGCCCTTGTTCGAAGATACTTTGCCTTGGAGGCACTCGATCAAGTGACCGATGGTCATACGGGATGGAATGGCGTGCGGGTTGATGATGATGTCCGGGGTGAGGCCTTCGCACGTAAATGGCATATCCTGATAGGGATCACAAACAGTGGTGTTAATATATCATATTCGAATGATTTGAAGCATTGAATTATTAGTATTTGAGCAATTTCCATAATCAAATGATTCAGTTCTTGAGATTTTTTGCCTACTCCTACCTTTATAATGTTCATTAGACTTTTTGCAATAATTATTATTAGTTTCATTACGATTGGATAGTTATTTTTGAAGTTCGAAACACTTGAAAATGTTTATCAATATCTTTGACTTCATAAATTGTTCTCTTGACTTTATATCGTCTTGCCTGACATTTACGGTTGTTTCTACCCTTGACTTTATATTGTTCATCAGACTTTTCGCAATAATTTAGTTAGTTTCATTAAAATTTCATACATATTTTCCAAGTTACAAACTTTTGAACAATGTTTATCAATATCTATGACTTCACAAACTGCCGTCTTGACTTTATATTGTTTTGTCCAACATTTATGGTGGTTTCAATCACTAGTCCTGAGTTTATATTGTTCATTAGACTCTTGGCAATAATTATTGTTAGTTTCATTAAGATTGCATAATATATTAAAACTTGGAAACTTTTCAAAATGTTTATCAATATCTTTTCCTTCATAAATTGTCTCTTTGACTTTATATTGTTTTGTCTGACATTTGTGGTGGTTTCAACCAGTACTCTTAATTTTATATTATTCATTAGACTCTTGGCAATATTTGTTGTTAGTTTAATTAAGATTGCATAATTATTTTGAAAGTTATAAACTTTTGAAAAATGTTTGTCAATATATTTGTCTTCATAAATTGTTCTGTACACTTCATATTGTTTTGCCAGACATTTATGGTTGTTCCAACCACTACTCTTAACTTTGAATTTAAAAATGTAAGTTTATAGAAATAGAATATTTGATCTTCATTCAGTTTTGTAATCTTTGGTGTATTTTGATGTTCCTTTCACCAAATTGTAGACAAGTTCTTCAAAAACCTACACAGCTAACACAATTTTTAAAATAAATATTTCAACAACTTATTTACTCTGTCTAACCGAGATGATGCTTTTTTGGTCTAAGTTTACCCTGCATATTTTGCGATTTTCTTTAATTTTTTTTTCCCCAAATAACACATACCTCTTGTCGATATTGTATACCGCATGTTCCTTTCTGCCCGTGCCGAGACGCAAACTTATCACCAATTTGCGGAATCCTCACCGAACGAACCCTAATCTTACAGAACTTGTACCCCTCGGTGTTCAACGTGATCATCACCTGGTCAACGACGCCAGTCTCACTGTTCCGCAGGAATGTCGATGCGTCCCTCTTAGTGTATTTCTTAGTTGTTCCTTCAAGCTACAAAAGAAAAAGTTTAGTTTTTTTTTTTAGAAGAACAAGTTAGAAGAAAAGTTAAAAAAAAGGAAAAAAAAATGGGTAATTTAAAACAAATAAACCTATTATACCTCATCATCATTTTCTGGCAACATAACAGTCTTTCCAATCACAACATCATCGCCGGACACACGAATACCGGGCGAGATAATACCATCTTCGTCTAATTTATCATAGAGGGCGTTCCTCATGCCTTGACAGGTTGCCCGCGTTGGCTTCTCAAATTGTTCCTCTTGGTCGCCAATACGTTTCGATTCGGCATCTTTATAGGAACGGTAGAAGACAGATCTATAATAATAATAATAATAATAATCATAATAATAATAATAATTTTTAAAATTCCCAGTACCACTTTTGAAATTGTATGTTAAAATTAAAATAAAATTGTATTAATTTATTTATATCTGTACAGTACAATTTCGATAGATCGGACACTCTCTAGTACGGACACTCCAGTAATCCGAACGCTCTTGTCAACCGGACATTTTAGAAATTTTACCTCCCTAGTTCGGACACAAAATATAATTTGCAGTTAAAACTAGGTAGAAAATACCAAAGTATCGTTTAACATTAATGTCTTACTGTAAAGCAACCGGATCACATAAATTGCCACTTAATATTAGCAATAGCGGCAAATCTAGAAGCTTTTAAATGCAGAGTGAGTTCAATACCAGTTGTGTACAAGGCGTCTGATAAAGGACGGATGAGTAGAACATTGCTTACTGAATGTTTCGAAAAATATTTTAAGCCTGAGGTTAAGACATTTTTAACAGGGGTTAACAGGCCCCAAAAAGCTCTAATGTCGATGCTGCCAACGCGTTTTCTTTGGGCATCAGGTGGTCTGCAGAAAACAATTTTCCCATGGAAATCCTGCTTCTCAAAAGGCCCAGAGAAAAATTTACTAATGTAGCTGTATCCAAAAGAATATAAACAAAGATTGACACATTTTTAAAAAATAACTGAAATCTTTTGCTTATTTTATCCATTTATGTTCAGAATTTAGTTTTTAATTTTATGTTTTGGTTATATGTGACCTCGGATGCGAAAAGGGACCTATCGTGCGAAAATAACGTGCAGCATAACGGTACATATCGGAAGAGACCTTACGTGCGAAAATATTGTGCAAGATAACGTAACGACAGGTCCCTTTTTGCGTCCGGGCTCACATATATTAAAATATTCCCAGTTGTTTTCATCTTCATCATAAAAAATGACCCTTCCCAACAAAAGAAAAAAACCTCCAGTGATCCGGATACCTCAATAGTCCGGACATGGTCAGGAACGATATATGTCCGGATTAGCGAAGTTATACTGTATATGTACTATGTGATGTATCAGAGAATGACAATAAATAATAATAATAATACATAACACATGGTAATAATAATAATAATAATAATAATGCATAACATATCATAATAATAAAAATGAGTGGTCAAAAATTGATGATCGTCAAATTACGTACCTGAAAAATCCTCGTTCCACGGCGGAGGCATTCAAGATGACGGAATCTTCTTGATTGTAACCAGTGTAGCATAAAATGGCTACTATGCTGTTGATGCCGGCTGGTAACTCTCTGAAACGTAGGTACTCCATAGACCTTGTGGTTACTAAGGGTTTGTGCGGGTAGTATAGTACGTGGGCCAATGTGTCCATCCGTACGTGGAAATTTGTAATGTACACTCCCATGGCTTGTTTACCCATAGCACTCTAAGCAGAAGAAAAATAAACTCTTTATAAACTGTACTTAAAGTTTTTTTAAAAGTACGTAAGGTTTTTTATTATTAATTAACCAATATCAATATAAATGCAAGTATCATCAAAATATTTAAAGAAATATTATCTCTAACTTCTCTGAATAAATGGTATAATTTAAATTATTCATAATTAAGCTGCAGATTTTAAAGCATTTTTTTAATAAGAGCTTAATATGAGCATAGAAATAAAAGAGAAAATTAAAAACAAGCATTTTTTGCACATCTAATCAGATACTTTCTATATACAGGTAACAGGTTTGAGTACACAAATTTTGAGATATGATAGGTTCTGGCTAGCAGGTAACAAGGTTTTTATATAAAATTATTCTATTCTTCTTAATAATTGAAGTTACACAAGTTAAAAAAGCATTAAAAACGACAATATTCTCAAAAATGGCAAAAAAAGTGGTTACTTAAAAAATAAAAACATCCAAAATAATTGAAGCTGCTTATTTAGAATCCCCACTCCTATTCATAATGTTTCTTCATATTTAAGATTATTGCAGCTAACAGTAAAAAAAACACTTTGACACTATCATATTGGAAACGACATTCATATTTCTTTGTTCAGAGTGTCAGGAGAGAATAAATAAGAATAATTTAACCCAATTTAATTTAAAGTTACCCAAAGTAATGAATAATTTTCCATAGTTTCACTTACTTGATACGTGTTCCTGGGACTTTGGTTGTGATCCGGGAAGGGAATAATCGATGCGCAAACCCCAAGAATCATAGCCGGGTGAATTTCACAGTGCGTGTACGTTGTACAGTAAGCGTACTCCTTCTCTTGTCGTAAATCATCGGGAGTCATAGCGATCATAACAGTCTCTTCTTCCAACGTATCAATATACTCAACCACACCTAAAAATTTTGGGTATAAATACAATTATCATTGAAAATTATTATTGGATATTGAATTTATGACAACAAAAATAACAAGAAGAAACAAAAAAAAAAGAAACAACACTAACCTGAGGCTACTAAAACTTGCCAACCGTAATTCGTATAATCACGTTCCTTCAACATATCGACGTGACTCTTCTTCAGCAACAACTGACCATTTTCGACAATCAACAACGGACGACAAATACGTCCAGCGTCAGTGTAGATCCTAATCTCCCTGTCGCGGATATCTCTGATCATCGATACTTCCGATACGATAATGTCCATCTGACGACGCAGTTTACGTAATGTCGCCATCAATTGTTCCGGGTCTCTATGAATACCAACCTAAACAAAAAAAAATTATTTGTATTTGAATTTTATTAAGTACAGTACAACTTCGATAGATCGGACACTCTCTAGTACGGACACTCCAGTAATCCGAACGCTCTTGTCAACCGGACATTTTGGAAATTTTACCTCCCTAGTTCGGACACAAAATATAATTTGCAGTTAAAACTAGGTAGAAAATACCAAAGTATTGTTTGACATTAATGTCTTACTGTAAAGCAACCGGATCACATAAATTGCCACTTAATATTAGCAATAGCGGCAAATCTAGAAGCTTTTAAATGCAGAATGAGCTCAATACCAGTTGTGTACAAGGCGTCTGATAAAGGACGGATGAGTAGAACATTGCTTACTGAATGTTTCGAAAAATATTTTAAGCCTGAGGTTAAGACATTTTTAACAGGGGTTAACAGGCCCCAAAAAGCTCTAATGTCGATGCTGCCAACGCGTTTTCTTTGGGCATCAGGTGGTCTGCAGAAAACAATTTTCCCATGGAAATCCTGCTTCTCAAAAGGCCCAGAGAAAAATTTACCAATGTAGCTGTATCCAAAAGAATATAAACAAAGATTGACACATTTTTAAAAAATAACTGAAATCTTTTGCTTATTTTATTCATTTATGTTCAGAATTTAGTTTTTAATTTTATGTTTTGGTTATATGTGACCTCGGATGCGAAAAGGGACCTATCGTGCGAAAATAATGTGCAGCATAATGGTACATATCGGAAGAGACCTTACGTGCGAAAATATTGTGCAAGATAACGTTACGACAGGTCCCTTTTTGCGTCCGGGCTCACATATATTCAAATATTCCCAGTTGTCTTCATCTTCATCATAAAAAATGACCCTTCCCAACAAAAGAAAAAAACCTCCAGTGATCCGGATACCTCAATAGTCCGGACATGGTCAGGAACGATATATGTCCGGATTAGCGAAGTTATACTGTATGTCAAAACTTTAATCAATAAATTTAGGAAAAACACCTTCTAGAAGAAACAAATAATAATAATAAAAAATAATAATAAATACCAACCCAGCATCCGTTTACGAAGATCTTTGTGGCATCGGCAATAGCAGATGGCGCTATCTCTTCTAGATTTTCCATGCTCCACTCCTCCAAGAACTCCAAGATGGGTGACGGTTGAGAACCGACGGAAATATACGCCATGAGGGCGAGATTCTTTACTAAGCCTACGGCAGCACCCTCGGGCGTCTCGGCGGGGCAGATCATGCCCCAGAGCGTGTTATGCAGCTGGCGCGGTTTCGCCAGTTTTCCGTCTCGACCGATTGGGGAGTTGACGCGCCTCAAGTGAGACAACGTTGATGCAAATGTCAGTCTGTTCAATACCTGCAAACGGATTGGTTTGTTTGAAAAATTATTGCTTAAAATAACAAATAGTTTTACAATATTTCAATCAACAATATTCTTTTTTTTTTTTTGAAGACTTGGTATTTCTCTATAATCTATATTATCAAAATTATAATTAAATAAAAAGAGGACTAACCTGCGATACTCCAGCACGAGCCTGATGCGCCTTCTTCTGGTCTCCCCAATTTCCCGTGGCCAGCGAATACCTCAACCCATCGGTAATCAATTTCGTCTTTATGGCCAAATCGAGACTGAAGTCCTTCCCGCGATCGATAAATTTCTGAGCGTACATCCTCACCTCCTTCATGAGGTTTTTGAACAACCCGCGGAAGAGGAACGCCAACAAAGGTCCGGCTAAATCCAAACGTTTATTTCCGTAATGATCCCTGTCGTCTAATTCGCGACGCCCCAACGCGGCCAGCAGCAAACGATGCACCATGTACCCCAAGAAATACGCCTTCTTCGTCTCGCAGAAATCGGAAACACCGACGTGCGGCAACATCTCCTTCTGGAGGATTTCCCTCGCGTATTTTATACGTTTATCCTTCGTAACGCCAGGCCTAGCACCTCTAGCGCCGATAAAATTTAAAGCGACGTTCTGCTCTTGAATTACAAAAGCCTCGTCGAGCGACGGTTTCACCATTTCCATCATCTCCGGATCTTCGAAATCGTAGATGATGTGTTCTAAGATATCACGATCAGCGACGAAACCCAATGCTCGGAAAACGATCATGATCGGGATTTCTTGTTTGATGTACGGAAGAATGGCGATTATTCTCTGACCGATTGCGGCTTTTTTTATGGCTTGACCACCTCGGGCCATCATATTAACCCATAGGGTCGATGTGGGGCGAGAACTATGTTCTAGACAGGAACGAATTTCAGCTTTATAGGCGTATTTGCCGTCTTTCATCGAGAAGACGTACACGGTGTTCGTTGCCATCTTTTCTTGCGCGATTAGGACTTTCTCTGAACCGTTTATAATGAAGTAACCCCCTGGATCCAGCGGACATTCGTTTAATTCTGTCAAATCGCGGTCGGTTAAGCCACTGAGCAGGCAGTATGTCGACCTTAACATGATCGGAATTTTTCCTTTAAATAAAAACTATCGTATAGTTTCTCTTAAACTATTTTTTTAAAAGCATTATTACTGTAACAGTATACAAGATTAATTTACATATTATTTTGTTGATCTGTTTTTACTGATTTTTTGTTGTTGTATGTAATAGTTGCGTGCGGTTTATTCTGCTGCACCTAGGCCAGTCTTGGCCCTTTGCGCTTACCCATTTCATACTGTTTGATAACGACAACGACTTGATTTTTTGTTATTTCCGTACTAGTCAGAAATGCCATGGTCACATTAATGTTAACTCAGGAAATTATGTATTTTTGAAATGTCTTTTATAAATATTATGCGAGGTAATATTCTCCCAATATATAAAGAGGGTTTTAAGTGATACAAATGCTAAAAAAAATCTACTTACCAATAAATGTTTTTTGATGTTGGGTTTCAACAGGGTCCTCCCCTTCTTTCACTGTAGTCTTCGTAATATCGACATAAAGAGGCGCGGAATAAGTTAAATTCCTCAAACGCGCCTCGTTAGGCATCATAGGCGACGGAGCACCATCTTTTTCCCAATGCGTCGGTTTCGACAAATAGATTTGCTCAAATTTCAATAAATATCGTGGCTAAAACAATTTCTAATCAAAACTCCGCACCAAACAAAAATTTTAATCTCTTATATTACCGGAGTTTCTATTTCTCCGCTTGTGTGTTGGGCTTCCGCTTGTAAATCAATCGCGGGGGAATCTTCGACGATTCTTTGTACGGACATCTGAATGAATTCGTCAAAACTGTCCAGCTGCTGTCGGACGAGACCTTTCTCATCGAAATACGCGTTAATAACGATCCAACAGGCTTCTTGCCATAAATCTGAACTGATTTCTTCCGCATCTTCTTCTTCAAATTGGTCTAAAACATTTTTTGGAGGTTAATAACATACAAATAGCCTAGCAATGTCAACCTTCATAATTTGGTTTGACCAGAATAAAAAATCTATAATTGGAATAAATCTGTGAGGAAATACACACCTTCTTCTTGCTCATACATTATTATTTATTGTATATAAACACTTTAAATAGCCGGATACCTTTTGTGACCAACAACAAACATCGGCATCCATATGCAAACTGTTTGATTTTGCTGAAGTTAGCTGTTAACCGGAATAATAAATAAAATGAAATAAATTAATACTGATCAATCTTCTTAATAACGCATGCAGAACATAAATACAAATCCAGATTTTATATTCGAAATTGTAAGCAATACAAAATAGACTTGTACGGCTTTTAAAATTCTGAATTCAAAAATACACGCAGCTCCATCTACGTTGAATTTTCTTGACTAGAACTAATATTGAGCGGCATTTTTAAAAATAAATACGTTTTAGCACTTTAAATACTACATTTATGAGCAAAGATTATTTTTGTATATTGAATATGATGTGTATATTTTATTAGTGGTTGCTCTTAATCTATTTATTACTTAATTAAATAATATAAATAATATTATAGTGTACTGGTATCACAGAAAACTGTAATTTTGTGGAATCATTAATTCCAAAAATATTTTGTAATGGTTCCTTTATGTAATTAACTATTTCGAGTTATTAAGCAATTTGGATGATATACATATTCGGAAATTCCAGAAAATACTTAATTTTATTTATTTTCAACCAGTAAATCCACATAAATCAATTTGTTAGGTTATGTTACGAGCCATGGCTGATGTAGATGTTAAATTGGGCATAAAAAGCATACTAAATCGAATAGAAGAAGCTTGTAAGAGAAGACCAACTGTACGCAATAAATATTACGTACGGAAAACATATTTTAACCCATGTTTTTTTTCCAGGAATTACAAAATGTGAAACCATTACTTGTTGCGGTGAGCAAAACAAAGCCACCACAGATGATTATTGATGCTTACGAAGCTGGGCAGAGACATTTTGGAGAAAACTATGTTGCCGAGCTAGTTGAGAAAGCGAGTAACTCAGAAATTTTAGAGAAATGCAAAGATATTAGATGGCATTTTATCGGTAACCTTCAGAGTAACAAAATTAACAAAGTTCTCAGCATTCCGAATCTGTATATGGTTGAAACTGTCGACGATGAGAAATTAGCAAGTAAATTAAACACTGCCTGGGAAAAACTCGGACCGCCAAACACGAAATTAAAAGTTATGGTGCAGGTTAATACTAGTGGGGAAGATGGTAAGTATAGATGATTCAAACCAAGGAGAGCATAGTTGTGTATGCAACCGAATATACGCGGGTCAATTATAAACCATACAGTGGGTATAATTGGTTGCATATGTCACTGTGCTCTACTTTGTTTAAAAACTACTCTAATTTTTTTTATTTGTGCCTTTCAAAAAAATGTTGCTACATAAAACTTGTGTGTTACAGCTAAGAATGGAATTAATCCTGATTCTGTTGTTGACTTAAGTAAATATGTTATCGAAAAATGCCAGAATTTAGAATTGGAAGGTTTGATGACAATAGGAATGTTCGGTTATGATTTATCGCAAGGACCAAATCCTGATTTTCTTGTATTGAAGAAATGTCAGAAAAATGTTGCTGAAAGTCTTGGCTTGGACTGGGAGAAAATTGGGTTGTCAATGGGAATGTCTGACGATTTTGAACATGCTGTAAGTTTTTGTAGATTAAATTTTAAACGTTTGTTAAAATATTTGTTAACTTTTCTTACTTTCAGATCGAGATGGGAAGTTCAAATGTCCGTGTCGGAAGTTCCATCTTTGGTTACAGAGCAAGGAAGGCTTAAATCTTGATAATTATGTGATATTCTTTAAATGGGTGACTTAGTAAAAAAAAACAATTTTGTTGCTTAATTTTTGTGTTATACAAATTATAATATATTTTGTTTATCAATAATTTTATTATCTACATATTATATACATTTATTATCATTGTCATACTGTCTATCCAAACATAGAGTAGTTTAAACTAAGTAGAGCACAGTGACACATGCAACCAATTATACCCAGTGTATGGTTTATAATTGACCCGCGTATATTTGGTTGCATACACAGCTGTACTCTCCTTGGTTTGAAACATCTATACGTAGATAGCATTGAACAGCATATCCTTTATCAAATCACCAAGTGCTTTTATAAGAATTACTGTCATATAGACAACCAACACCACACCTTACAGCTAGCAATGATGAACAACAAACAGTTGCATAAATAATTCCAATCTAGAGTATTTATGGGTGCAACCGTTGGTAACACTGTCATCTGTCACTTAAATTCAAATATCTGTGAAAAAGTAATTATTGATAATTATTATATACCATCATATACTAGTAGTACGAAACCTAGGATGCAACACGCATGTTTAAATATGTATAAAAATATACATACTTCGCAGTTTGTGCGATTCTAAAAAATCAGTTTGTGCTTACTTTTGTGGTTATGTGTATTTTCGTTTGACATGCATTTGATATCAATGTCACCAATCTTAGAAAAAAGTTACTAAAAACGGTGTTACAATTTGCTAATTGTAACACCATAAACAGTGTTACAATGTGTGCATTGTGAATGCAAAGTAGAAAAAAGAATATTTTTTTATGTTGGTTTACTGCTTTAATACTTTGATTGGTAGCACTGCTCGTCTGAGACGTTCAGTTGACATGCAGTTGACTGCTGGACAGAAATCAAAACATATACATAATAGACAATAAAATAAACACCATTTAGATGATTCATATCTTTATTTGTGTTTTTTTTGTATAATAAATCATTCATCAACTAATACTTGAATAACATCTATCATATTATATTATTTACAAATTAGCTAAACATTATCAATCAATCAATAAAATTAAATAAAGAATAATATAGAGGGGGCCGGGAAGATATAAAAATATAAAACTCATTTTCAAAATTACAATTCCAACCCTATAAGTCAGTTCTGTACAGTTAAATATCAACTTTCGCCAGCTATGTACAAGAAAACATTTTTCTATTTCTATATCTCCGTAGAAAGGCATCTTAAAATTTGCACATGTACAATTCGAAACGTTTGAAAAACAAACCTTTGGCAAGTGAAAAAATAATTACAAAACAATAATTACTGTATTCTCGTAAACAAAATTAGTAAAAAATTCCCAAAAAATAACAAATCGGGGTTGTCGTGATATGTAAAAATACATACATTATGTACAGGTTTTCATCTTAAAAATTTTTCTTGTCTTGCTATTTCTCGTGACTTAGAAAATTTTGCAAAGTACCCTAGGAAATTGGATTCGGATTGAGAAGAGAAACACCGGACATGCGGGTACAACGGAAAGTATGGCACAAAATTATGAATATAAATTTATTCATTTCCTAGAATACTTTTTACAAAAATTAGTAGGAAACAGACCTACTTTAAAAGGCACTCCATGATCAGGTTTTCATCTATAAATCTTTTTGGGACTTTTTTTTCAATAAATAATCTATCCTTCTTTATACAAAAAATATGAATATATTATATATATTTATATATGACTGTATATGCAGAGTGTTACAAAACACACTGTATATTGCATATGTAGCTCAGTATAATATGTACATCAGCATTAGTTTTTCATCATTTTTTTTTAACATTAATTACAGTTAATCTCACAAGCCTTGCGACCATTACATACCTAAAAATTACATCTTTACACAGAATGGCCCACAGGAAAAGATCTGGTAGAATTAAAAAAAAAAAGTATGCACTTTTCGAAATTTCCTGCAGACATTCAAACAAACCTCAAAAACTTATTGAGCCTGTATTAGATACACTTAATAACAAATAACATTTAAAAACGAAGTTGCCCGACGCAACAGTCAAACACCAACATTTAAGTAACCAGATTTCGAATAAAGAATTTTCGTGCAAATGCGATTTTACCCGCTTTGCAATTCCAATCCCTAACCTAAAGCGAAGGACAAGTATATAATGTATACATAAAACCTAAAACATTAATCGCCATTTTTTTTTTTTTTTTACCTCGAACAACCAAAGCAAGGGGGACATAAGTTAAACTTGTAAACCTCAACATCACATTGTTTTTTTTTTTTTTTAGTAGTTTTCCTTTTAAGTAAAGTAAACCTAAACGTAACAGATCCATAAATTGTGGTGAAGCTTACAACCTATCAAAGAACCAATTACTTTCCAAGTTAATAGAAATAATTTACAATTGCACAGTTTTGCAAGAAAAATAGAATTTCTCTTTGATTCCTTGTACCGCCGCTGCAAACACTGCAACACTACGTAACATAGTTTTACAATTTCCGACACCAGAACGTTCACGCTCAGACGGCACAAACCTCAGTCCGTTTTCTGCTGACAGTAGAGCTCCTTGAGAGATTTCAGCTCGTCTATCAGCGCCTTGTTTTGGTTCTCGAGAACGGCGACCCGATTCTCCAGGCACTTTATGTACTCCTTCTTTTTCCTCCGGCATTCCCGTGCCGCTTCCCTGTTCTTGAGGAGCCGCATCTCTCGCTTGCGGGCCTGATCTTCCCCACCGCCCCCACTAAGACTCGCACTTTGTGCCACAACTAAAAAACAATAAAAAAAAAATCAATATTACATCTCAAATTTTTTCAATTTTGTGAAAGCACAGCCCTAACTTATGTCAATTATGAAATAACAATTAATATCATGTCATGTCAGTGGCCACGGCTTCATAATTCTTCAAAAATGGTTGGTTCTTATAATAATTTGTTTTTTCGACTTTTTTTACAAAAAAATAATTTATTTAGCTTCATAATTATTCAAAAATGGTTGGATCTTATAATAATTTATGTTTTTTCGACTTTTTTTACAAAAAAATAATTTATTTAGCTTCATAATTATTCAAAAATGGTTGGATCTTATAATAATTTATGTTTTTTCGACTTTTTTTACAAAAAAATAATTTATTTAGCTTCATAATTCTTCAAAAATGGTTGGTTCTTATAATAATTTATGTTTTTTCGACTTTTTTTTACAAAAAAATAATTTATTTAGCTTCATAATTATTCAAAAATGGTTGGATCTTATAATTTGTTTCTTCGACTTTTTTTACAAAAAAATAATTTATTTAGCTTCATAATTCTTCAAAAATGGTTGGTTCTTATAATAATTTATGTTTTTTCGACTTTTTTTTACAAAAAAATAATTTATTTAGCTTCATAATTATTCAAAAATGGTTGGATCTTATAATTTGTTTTTTCGACTTTTTTTTACAAAAAAATAATTTATTTAGCTTCATAATTCTTCAAAAATGGTTGGTTCTTATAATAATTTATGTTTTTTCGACTTTTTTTTACAAAAAAATAATTTATTTAGCTTCATAATTCTTCAAAAATGGTTGGTTCTTATAATAATTTATGTTTTTTCGACTTTTTTTTACAAAAAAATAATTTATTTAGCTTCATAATTATTCAAAAATGGTTGGATCTTATAATAATTTATGGTTACAAATCTTACCAGGAACGAAAAACTCTTGACCCTGAGCGTACTGTACTATCGCACCACCGGTCGTCGAATTAGTCATCGTCAGCGTGTGTATGTTTGGCCCGCCTTCCCCACTCGAAATCTGGATGGCGCTAGCAGGAATCACTGCAATCGAACAAAGTACACTCTCATGATGTATGACTAACTTTACCACCAACAAAGTAATCTCTATGTTGATATATATTCCCTCTATTTATATCACAGTTAATGATTAATTTTATAACCACTCAACTGTTTACGAATTCTAACAGAAGTTGAAGTATTAAATATCTCACTCTTTCTATCTATAACCTCACTATTTTTATGGTGGACTTAAAAATAGTGAGGTTATGTTGCAACACCAATGTCGCCGCCCACCTGACTACTAGCGACACCTGTACTGTCATCTATACAGAACATACAGACTTAACTTTTGAAATAGACAAAATATGATCTGTTAGTCATTGCTGTGTGTAGTGGAGTTAGAGTGAAAGTAAGTTACGTAAATAAAAACAAACAAACACAAAAACAAATTGAGTCTTGAGGATGATGGTGCGCGACATTAAGCCCCTTATGTGAAAGCGAATTATTATTATTATTATTACTATTATTAAAAATTGATCGAATTGTTCTAGTTACCAGAATTTTGCACATTCAACTAACCTGTGTGGTATGGGATTGAATGAGACGACAACTCACTGTCCGCCTCCGATGACGTCGGCTCAAACTTAACCTCTGCGAACACGAATTAAGATTACTACTACTGGACCGTGGCGTTTGTTCCAAAGGGAAGGGAGGCCCCCCACTTGTGGATTTTTACAATTTTTTTTTTTTGGATTTAGTAAATTGTAAAATGATTATTTTGTATTTAGTAGATATCCCATACCACAGCGTGAGCAAGATATTGCATATTGGCTCCACGTTATTATATAATAGGTACATAATTTTTTATATGCAGCAAATTATAAATTAATTAATTAATTGTGGTGATTTATCAGTGGGGCAGCATATTGTTATAAATGCGTTTCTACATTGTTTATAATCTCCAGAAAAAAAAATAAACCTAAAAAGTTGTTTATCTTTGATATTCAGTGACTTTTTTGATCTTGAACTCAAATTTTATCAAATTTTTAGGTAATTTTTGGGGAGATATAACCTCAAATTATGAGCAAGATAGAAATAAAATCAAGTGCATAAGAAATATCACAAAAAATAAAATGTTGAAACGCATATTAATATAATATATAATATTTTGTTAAGATATTACATACAGGATGTACAAATAAATAACTATGTTTTATATAAATTATTATCAAACTGTACTAAAAATGTACATACTGTATGAAAAATTGCATTTCTTATAGATTATCACTGAAGATCCATAAGAAAAACAAAAAGCCAAATGTTAATCCAACAACGTGACATTTAAATAATAAAACTAAATAATAATTATTCAATTCATACGACAACAAAACAGTAGGTTAAGTTTGGTGTAATTATAAACAAACAAAATAATGTCAAGTTTGTGTAGATTTACATAAAACTAAATTAAGAAATAGCAGTAAATAAAAGCAAAAAAAAAGTGACCGAAGTGAGCTAAAATCTCACCGGCTATCTCACCGCCACCAAGATCGTTGAGTATTTTCCTGTAAGATGGCCGCCGCGTCAGGAGGTCCCTACGTTTCTTCGGTGACTCCTCTTCCGAATAACTGTCATCACTTCCCGTCTCCACAACCTGGAACAATAAATACATAACAATTACATTTTTTTTTTGAAACATCATTCGCTCTGGTAAATTAATTCCATTTCAAACTTGATTGAAATGGAATTAATTGAATGTTTGATTTATTTAATTACTATAAACAGGAGTTTACAATGTACGTATTTCAAACCTAAATTGCATGCACTTGATAAAAATGTTTAATTAAATAATTAAACCTTTTTTTGGCGAACATACTACATAATATGACCAAAGAAATCAATCGTTTTTGTTGTATCTGAAAACCAAATTTGATATCAGTAAACATATATTTTTTCCACCTCTGTCAAAAACTTACAGATCATATAAAAATTCAAAAGTGGAGCCATTTTTCAAGTCAACCAAACACTGCATGTAGAAACTCAGTTTAAAACTTGAATAATTACTAAAAATTGGCAGCAGACTCAACTGTCCTAAAGATAAATTGAAATTGTTAAATTCCTGTTTCACATTTAACTCCAAAACTTTATTTATTTATTTTCTACTTTAAAAATAACACTTTGCTTACAATTCACACTGTCTGGCTTAAATAAATAAACTCAACCTTTTTCCTCTTATAGTTTAATTACCACTGTCAGTTCAAGACGAAGTGAATAACAATAGTTTGTCAAAAACCATGAAAAAACATAATGATAGAGATAACTTACTTGTAAAGTTTGCAGTCCTCCTTGAGCTGTCTGTATAACAGAACTAGGTTTCCCGACCAATATAACGTTTCCTTTTCCGAGCACTGGTAAATTCGTTGCCGTCTGTATCACGGATTGCTGATTCGGCTGAATAACCGACTGCACCTTTAAATTAAAATTACCATCAGCACTTAATTTATAGATTTAGTGAAGAAGAAAAAAATCACCAAACTTTCTAATTAATTATGAAGCTTTTATGTATATAAACTATACTAAAGAAATTCAAGCCACTACTAAAACTGATCAACCTAATTTTTTATCAGAAGTATATAACAGTGATAAGAATTAATCTCATTTATCACTGTTTTACAAATCATTCTACTCCACAGAGTCAGCTAGTGAACGAGATAAAAAGTTAGATATGGCTATTCAATAAAAAAGAAGAGTATTTTATACAATAAGGTAAGAATGGATTTTTTTAATACTGAAAAAGTGATTTTGCAATAAGAGTTGATTTATATTTAGAACAAATTATACAGTTTGACTTCCTTGTAAGTTATCGCAGTTTTTCTTTTGCTGTGATATCAATATAAACAAATGTAAAAAAATAATGTAAACTAATTGATAAAAAGGAATTGCAAAGCAGATTTCTTAGAAAAGAAAACAGCAAGCACAAATATCTTTATCTTTGAAACCTCTAATTAAACGCTAAAATTATTAATTTTTAAGTTAGCCTGTATAAAAAACATTTGTTTGTATTTGCGTTATTAATTTGCTATTTTAATAAACACAATGTCTGTGTCTCTCTTTTAAATACCAACTAAAGAAAAAAAACGCAAAAGTATTAGTTTTTAAGATAGCACAAATAACCTGTCAATTGTTATAAATAACTATAATTATAAATAATGAAGTTACCATTGAAATATACATATATATTAAAATATATTAAAATTTATTAAGAGAAATTTTCATTGGCACGTTTTTTTTTTTTTCAGTAAAAGATTTCATTGCTCCACATTAAATTTCATATACAGAGTGATCCCAAACACTCTATACAAAATAAATTCATTTCCAAGCAAAAATCAAGTTACAAATCACTCTATACACTGGAAAACATATACTTTAGGATGGTTGGTGTTAATTAAGGTTAAAAAAGGGGATCATGCGTGTTGACGTCATGCACAGTGGGGGCACCGTCGATAGATAACGGCGAGCGCAACCCCTACCTGGGCTTGAGTCTGTGGCAAAGTTAATTGTACTATGTTAGTAGCGGTGACAAGATGGGGTTGATTGTTCGTGACGCCTACCGAAGACGCTATTGCCACTGGGGGGTCAGGCGACGGAGCCAGCGGGTCAACAGACCCATTTTCTTCCACTATGCCCTCCATTCACAGTATTCCGTAACACCTAGAAAACATAGAACAGATAAAATGTTAATAAGCTGCATATAAAATTAGGGTATTATGTAATAATCAGTGTTTGTGTGGTTAATATTGTGTATATTTATGAGGAAATGTCAAATGTTTGACAGTGTCCCTAACCACAAAGTTATAAAACCGAGCGAATTTAGTTTCGTAACTGGGTTGTCATCGCGTTTTATGCGTAAATTCGTGTTGTTAATAAGAATCGTGGTCGAGTTCGGTAGTTTAGGTGCGTCGTTATCACGATAACAAATGGTTAAAAGTCCGTTTTTGTGATCGTTTCGCTCTTTTCGCGATGTACCGAAGTTATGACGCCATATTCGGTGTACCTTTTCGTGTTCACAGCAACCGAGACGGAGTGGAGACATTTTCGTATAGGAGATTGCCACTGTTCGTTAGCGAATTACACTAATAATAGCGAAGGGTTTTCTGGACCATGCCACCGCTATGTTATTATTCTTCATCTGGGTACTTACCAGTTACGTATCTCTCGTCACCAGCTTGGTGTGACCGGAGTGGGTAATAGGGATATACGTAGTAGCCACGTCAAAATTTCTGGGCGGTCGTCACTGGACAAGTACGCCGAGCCAAACGCGAGTGCGCGTCACAACATGGCCGCCTCTCAGTTCCTCGCGCCTTTGCTCCCCTCGCTTCGCACCGCGGCTCCGCGTTCTCCCTCCCTGATCACCGCCTTGACCTAAACTCGGCGTACGATTCTAGGCCTCTCTGCTTATTATTTATTTTCCGATTACACCTTTATTAATAATTATTTAACAGTGTTAATTAAATAACGAAGATGACCGATGATAGATCCTTGTTAGATTACAACTTTACCGACTTGATTCAAAATTGATTCAGTTTCAATTAGAAACTGAAATAAAATATTAGTTTGTGAACTACGTGAGGATCCAGCAAAAAGTACAGTCATGATGAATACATTAGTGGAATTTTTTACCGATAAACAATAATCTCTAGCTCAAACATTTGAATTTAATTCAATGTAGACGAGTTATACTAAATACTTTTATATTTTAAGTATTCGAACAAAATATAAATTGAGATAAGACAGTTTTTGAGACTATAATAGACGCTATATCGCTGCTTCTTCACAAATATTGACTGTTTTAGATATAGATAGCTATATCAGATGTAATAGTGGCTATCAATATGAAATTCTGACCAAAAATATCTTAAATTTGCTATGTTTCGAAGTTATAAACTAGAAAAGTTTATTTATCGCATTGTAAAAGTTATTTTAAAGCTATACTCACCTAATCTTTTTGTTTATTTTTAATCTTCTGCCTCTTAATTTTAGCTTTCTACCGTTATTTACCACGATAAAAAACTTATTTTTCTGGACGGTTTTTTCCTTTGAAAATACGTCAGAGCTGACGTTTCAAATACGTCACGCTATGAATTACCATCATCATCAATATGAACCTACTTGATCAAAAAGCAAGATAAGTACAGTCAAGTAGTAATTTATTATGATACTGACACTATATATTGTTATTTAATAGTTCATTAATGCACACCTACTGCTTTTAATGGTTTTTTTAAGTATAATAAAAATTCAGTACCAACAACGGATAAGTTACACATTATACGATGAAGAGAAGCAAATTCTTTCGGTAGTTTTTCTAGATATATCAATACAAAATTAGTTACTTTCGTAAAAGGTGTTTTTCTACTTTGCATTCACAATGCACACATTGTAACACTGTTTTCGGTGTTACAATTAGCAAATTGTAACACCGTTTTTAGTAACTTTTTTCTAAGATTGGTGACATTGATATCAAATGCATGTCAAACGAAAATACACATAACCACAAAAGTGCACAAACTGATTTTTTAGAATCGCACAAACTGCGAAGTATGTATATTTTTATACATATTTAAACATGCGTGTTGCATCCTAGGTTTCGTACTACTAGTATATGATGGTATATAATAATTATCAATAATTACTTTTTCACAGATATTTCAATTTAAGTGACAGATGACAGTATTACCAACTGTTGCACCCATAAATACTCTAGATTGGAATTTTACCTAATATATTTCTAAATTTTTATAAAATTAATGACGCAAAGTAGAAAAAATAGTATATTACACTCGTTTTATAAGACATATTGGCGCATTCGTTCATTTGCGCCAATTTGACGTCTTATAAAACTTGTATAATAATATACTATTTTATACACTTGGTCTTCAATTTTCTAAAAGCACAGCCACTCTGGATCCCAAGCTAAAGTCAGTGGCCACTAACGTGTATCAAAATATGTCATTTTCAGTTTGGTTAAAATTCGGTTGTCAGATTGTCACCAAAATAGTATATTATTATACAAGTTTTATAAGACGTCAAATTGGCGCATGAGTTGTTTGAGTGCCCCAAATGAACGAATGCGCCAATATGTCTTATAAAACGAGTGTAATATACTATTTTTTCTACTTTGCGTCATTAATTTTATAAAAATTTAGAAGTATATTAGGTAAAATCCCAATCTAGAGTATTTATGGGTGCAACCGTTGGTAACACTGTCATCTGTCACTTAAATTGAAATATCTGTGAAAAAGTAATTATTGATAATTATTATATACCATCATATACTAGTAGTACGAAACCTAGGATGCAACACGCATGTTTAAATATGTATAAAAATATACATACTTTGCAGTTTGTGCGATTCTAAAAAATCAGTTTGTGCTTATTTTTGTGGTTATGTGTATTTTCGTTTGACATGCATTTGATATCAATGTCACCAATCTTAGAAAAAAGTTACTAAAAACGGTGTTACAATGTGTGCATTGTGAATGCAAAGTAGAAAAACATATTTAAACCATTTAGAATCACTAGAGGACGAGCTTGCGTCAAATTGGTCAAAATCGATTGAATTTGTAAGAAAATCTATATAACATTTGTACTAAATTTCATTAAAAACCGTCGTGATAGTTTGGTACTTTATTTAGTGAATGAACCCAAAATAATGTTTAAAATAAACTGTAAACTAAAAGCAAAATTAGCTGAAAGATATACAAAAATAACGCAGTTGAAAGAAATAACATTTCTATTCAAAAAAAATTTAGCATAATGATATGTTTTAACTACAAAATGCACACTCATTCTCATTTATCGTTCTCGGAATTTACTGATAAAAATTAGTTATTATACCAATTATAGTTCCAAACCGCAACTAAAAGCACTTTTACATATAATATTTTGAAAATTTGCTATGAAGAATACAGCAGTTGCTGTATTTTTTCGTCATGTTTGACATAGATAGTTTAAATGATTAAAACGTTTTAGCGATTTTACGAATTTTAACTAGATACCAACAGAGATTAACATTTCAAATTCTTATACTTTCACAACAAGAACTCACTTAATAAAGTCTTCAAAAAAATCAATTCTACTATTCGTACGGAGCCTAGTAAAATGATTATATTATACTTTCTTTCTACGCGTGTTTAACAAAAATGTTTTCTGGGTTTATTACACCGCGATAGCATCAAGTAGCCGTGCATTAAATCGGCTGAATGTCAACAGATGAATGACTCAGGATGACGTCACGCGGTGTCGGATGACGCAAATCTCTAGGCATGTGCTACCCAGCTGACGTCACCGCCAAGGGAAGTCTGCGTTGGGTAACAACTTTTTTTAGGGTTAGATTTCTCGTTACGTGAATCTGTCTGTGCGCGATAGAAATATTATGCAGAAATTTATCTGTGGGGCTTCTTCCATGAATTCACAATAATCGCAGCAATGCTAAACAAACGCTAACGAGACCGCTAAACTCATCCAAGGCCAACTATTACGCACGTAGCCGCGTAAAAGCTGAAAATAATAACCCATCCAATACAGAAAAATTTCAGTGATATTACATATATCAAATATAAATCAATTTCCATGTTCTACAAGTAATGATTATATATTTAAAAGTATGGGTTACGTGATAATGGAAAAATGCTTTCTGGCTGATGGTATCTATAATAAAAATACTACAGCGGCAAATATTTTTGGATTGTTGTTTTATAAAATTACAGTTAGCTGACGTCACTTCTTTCAATAATAATATTGACTTCTAGGTATATTGCAAGATGTTTTTCACACAGCTCAGTTTTATGTTTATAAAATAAAATTTTTAAATATCGATATGTATAATACAATAGTTATTGGTAAACAAGGTGTTTTTTTTTTGTTGCATACTATTATTTAAAATCAGTATTAATAGTACCGCCATCTATGAATACCTTTGTGTATTTTCGACAGCGCCATCTCGTAGTCGTATCATGAATCATTTACTACGCTATTAGCAGGTCATGGAGGTATATATTAAACTCTGAATGTAGCAGCTTGTGCAAGTACAAAGCCAAGATTTATTAACTTTTTATCAGTTTATCTATCTACCTACACTAATTACTAACTTTCAAGTGTAGGGCGCGTTCAGCGAAAACGCCCATTTTCGCCGACATTTGCGATCGAGTAGCTGCAAAATTGGGCTTTTCGATATTACTTTTGACGCTCGAATTGAAAAAAGGACACAATTCCGCGTGGACTGCGCGATATTTTGTAAATTAAATGCGTCAATTTAAAAAAAATCACGTTTTTGCACCTCTTCGGGTGAAGGCGAACCTCGAGAAAATGTCACGTGACGTCCAGAAATTCCGACAAGCGGATCGATGAACGTCAAAAATTTACATTTTTTATCCGTTCCTGCCGACCTTATAAAAGCCGCTCGCTCTCATGTCTTACGATAAGATCCCTCTAAATACCCTTCGCAAAGAGTTTTGAGCAAAAAAAACGGCCTTAAAAACAATTTTCGATCCTAAAAATCGATTTTTGTCGACCCGTGTTTTGCTGCTATTACCACAGTAACGTCAAACCCGAAACGCCCCCTGCCGGACATTCGTAACAACAGTAACAGATAGCAGATAACCTAAAATATATCCTAAAATGTCCATATTGCGAATGTGGACAGGTGGGAAGCCTTAACCACATATTTCTAGAATGCCCAATAACTAAAATCGAAAATTTTGACTTATACACAGAGCTAGTTTGTTTTCTATTATTATAAACCAACACAAGTTATAATAACGATTATTATTTATTGCTATACATATATAATAATATAATTTAACATCGGTTAAAACTAGAAAAAACTAATTATAATATACATCAAAATAATACTTTGTGGTTTACAAGCAGTGTTCCCTTGGGTTCGCCAAATTCTTTTCCATCTTCATAAACAATTTTGCCCCGTACAACAGTAGCAAGAACTTTTCCTTTCAGTTTCTTTCCCATATAGGGAGTAACCTACAAAAATAAAACGATATATTACACAAGCAAATGATGTAAACAAAAAAAATACCTTATTTTTATGATAAATTATCGATTCTTCAATAAGAATTTCAGATTCGGGATCCCATACTACAAAATCAGCGTCAAATTTCTCCTGGATGCGTCCCTTCTGGTTATGCAGCCCAACTAACTTCGCTGGGGCGCGTGTCATATACTTATTGATGTCGAATATTTGGAAACCGCGTTTTGAGCTTTCCGTCCAAAATAATGATAAACCTTGAACATAACAATTAGGATTGTTTGTTTTTCTACTTATAAAATACAACATTGCAAAGAGAACTGTGCATAAATTCCATTTACAACATACCAAATTGTACTGAGGCAATACCGCCCCAAGCTTTCAAGAAATCTCCGCAATTTGTGCTTGTGTTGAGAAGCTTCAAATCCGGCGTGGATGGTGAATGATCAGAAACCACCATGTCAATTACATTATACTTCAAGGCATCCCATAATTTATCCTAAACAATTCGAAAAGAATAGTTATAATTATTTATATTAAAGCCAGGTTTACATCATAGCATTCATAGCGTAGGAGATAAAGTTATAACAACTGGTAAAATTTCACTACTCTACAGATAGTTCAGTCAAATTGTAGAAAATTTTCTCTAGTTTAATTTATTATTAACTGTTTTTATCGTAAAATGAGTCGGAAAGAAGATATTGTCAAAAAACTGTTTTTAGGCGCCATTTTTCCAATATGGCGGCGCGAGCGGAAAAGAGAGAACAACGAAATCTATAAAATCACCACTTTTTAAAACTCCCGGAAACTTTCCAAGCAAAACTACCAAATGACTGAACTAAGAAGTTTGTGTGAACTATTGCTGTATCTATCAAGGCAGGATAGGCATGGATCTGTTTATGTTTGGACTGGTTTGTACATGCAGCAGTCAAATAAATATAGATAAGATACACATTGACATTTTCTTACTTGATTTTTCGAGTTTCGGATAGGCGGACAGCATTTAAATTCTGTAGCTTTCTCTGGCACCGTTTGTGAGTCTAAAGTGAGATAGTGATGGCAAGTCTCAACAGTTAACAATTTATTGTTGATTTTTGCCTGTTCTATGAGTGGCAATGCACTGGCGGCAGAAAGGTGAACTATATGCGTTTTGACTCTGGAATAATAAACCAGGGATTAATGGCCTTATTCTGTTAATTTCTTTTACATTCATTTCACAGTCTGGTTGGCAAACATGGTTTTTGGCTTATTATTCAAAGTCAGTTTAGTTACTATAACATTGCAAGATGTTAAGTTGTCTAAAAATCATGCTTGCCAATGTTAAAGTTGTGTGCAAAAGTAAGAACATAAACTTACTTAAACTTTTTGGCGATCTCTATCACTTTCTTAATTGCCTTTTCCTCCATACTTGCAGGTCTTGCTTCCAAAAAAGTCTCATATACAGTTGATTTCCCTAAAATACCATTTTTAAAGTTGCAAAACGATGTAATAAAACATTTCTTTACCTGTTGGTATGACATTTTCTTCCTCCATTTCTGCATGGAACTAAAAAACGCAAGAATCATCAGTCTCTATAAATTTGGTGAATACAATATCACTTACAGCTAACACAGCGTTTGTTTTTTCCAAAACTTTGAGTGCTTTTTCGACATCAGACATGTCGACATGTTGAAATTCGTCAACACCAGATGGGGTCAAGAAACATTTGAATCCAACAACACCAGCCTCAACCATACTTAGTAATTCATTCTGCAATAACACAATTAAATAAAAACGTAACCTAATAAGTGTTGGACTAGTTTTAAACTAAGAAGATCACCGTGACATATGCAACCAATTATTCCCAGTGTATGGTTTATAAATTGACTCGCGTATATTTGGTTGCATTACAACTGTGATCTTCTTAGTTTGAAATATCTATAACAAACCTCATTTCCTGGAACCACTCCTCCCCAAAACGCTACATCGACATGCGTTTTGTTTTTAGCTGCGTTAACTTTTGTTTTGAGGTTTTCCATCGTTGTTGTTGGTGGTATAGAGTTTCTGCATGGTAAAACTCATATTAGATCATGCAAATTATGATGTTTTTTTTTGTAAGAAACTAGTTGATTAAACTTACAGTGGCATGTCTACAATTGTTGTGATTCCCCCAGCCGCTCCGGCCTTTGTGGCCGTTTCAAATCCCTCCCATTCCGTTCTTCCTGGTTCGTTTATATGTACATGAGAATCTATAATTCCAGGCATTAACACATTCTTCCCATAATTAAAAACCTAAAAGAAAGTATAGAAAACATTCTGAAGTGGTCTTAATATAATTTCGAAGCATTTATTTGTTTAAAATTTAGGGTATGGATTGTAGGAAAAGATGGCATAGCTGAGATAGCATAGCTTGTGGTTATTAAGAATATTCTTTCACCTCATTAACTGGAAATTTTCAGTTATCGCTGATAACAGAGAAGAAATGCAACCAATGTTATTATATATATTAATATAACAAACATTAATTGCTGATAATTTTTAATTGGGGAATACTTGTTGTCAAGACGACTGAAATAAGTCAGAATATAGATAAGGATAATCATTATTTGAGCGAGAAATATTTTTTTTATTTCTTGTTATAAACTTATCTCTTGATGTTTAAATATGGAAAACAAATACGGCATATAAATGCGACTTTTTAAAATCAGTTTTGTTTTAAATGAAAGCATTTTCAAAGCTAATATAAACTTACAAATGTTTAGAGGAAAACTTGATTTGAAAAAGCAAATTTGAGTGAACTAACGTCAAATAAAGACAACCAATTTGTTGCCCAACCAATGCATCATCTTTAACACGCCGACCCACCAGTTCACAGTATTATAGAAGTAAGATAGAAGACCTAAAGAACATCATGGAGTACTTGCCAGACGAAGCTAAACACTTTAATTCGGACTTTATCCGAGAGTTTACTTAATACTGAATTAAGTGTCTTAATTCAGTTTTTATTTACATAATCAATAAACAAATACCTTGCATTCTTGTTGCAAGAGGCATCTTCAGGATGTAGCAGTAAGAAGGCTACGCCGAGAAGAGAAGAGAAGAGATTTTCTTCGTAGTTCTCTTCCCGTTACGTCCTGAAGGTGCCTGTTGCAACATGTGTGCAAAACTTTGACAACTTTATCGTCATTGACGCGGTTTCCTCCCGGAAATCTACAACTTAGTGTTTCGGACCGCAGAAGTCTCCAATTTAAATGATACCTGATTTATGTTTGAAATAATACGATGTGGCACATAGCCTGTGGGTAGGTTCTGATGTCAGTTGGATCGTTTTGATTATCTCGGCTCATGGTACTTAGACCCTTCTGCAAGGCTCCAAGTTTATATCGACACAATTGATTAAATAGGCTCATTAACCAAACAACGTTTGTATCACAAATCAAGTATGTTAAAAACATTAATTAGGCGTAAAAACAATTAAGGAAAGTACCTACTCATTTTGAAATTGTATATAAAGTTTGTCAGTTTCCTCGGAACTAAATATTGGGTACTTAGACCCTTTTGATTTACAACTCTTCAATTAATCGTATGAAATACCTAGAATAATTAATCTTCAATGACGAATTTTGAATTTTCTCCCAGAGTGGCAAACATCTTTCATGCCTTTAAATGCATTTCAAATCGGTACGTTTATTCGTAGTTGTTGCAATTCATATTTTTAAAACACAAACGAAAAGCAAACGTTTAGGTATATAGTATTTCTACTTAGATCACTGATATTCTATATATAATTTTGTTCATTACATTGATTGACACATTGATTGGTTAATGATTGATACATCATATCGTATAACATGATAACGTAATAAGATGTCCTAATATCATCTACAATTTTACGTACATTTAAGAAATAACTTTTAACAATCTACTGTGGCAAAATATTATTAAAATATAATGAGTTTTAACCTTGTATACAGCGGAAATAACGTATTGAGGTAAATTAAGAACTTAACTTATTATTTATGTGAAATAACTGTCATTTTAAAGCATTTTAACGAGTAAATACTAATTAATTTATAACTTACCATCACATCTTCGTTCTCACTTATAAAACTTTGCACGTGGTCATTGTTAAAAATCTTTATAATCTTCCCCAAATCATTCACCAAAACGCCACCATTTAAAAACCTGTCTTCCAGTAGAATTCTTTCACAAACGAACAACTTTCCTTCCTTCATGTTGTCAAACAAATCACAAAAAAAACGCACGTGATACCTGTTCACTGTAGTAGCTGATTGACGCGGTGTGCTAACACTTTATAGACGGTTTGTTTCCTCCTCCAAAACGCACTGCGCAGGTTTTTGATCAATAACTAAGTAGCTCTAACTGTAGGTCATGGTACATTTTATCTTGATTCGATAAATGTCTTATAATACTACTGGAATGTGTGCGACACGGGAGAATAATTTATTGTGGTCTATCGAGAGCAAAAAAAAACTTTTATCTGCTTGTTTAATAATTCACTTGACTTGTGTTGAAATGTCGATGTACTAAGGTTTGTGTGGCCCCCTGGTGAGTCGTGGTCCTAAATTAGAAGCATTCATTCAATTTCTGGTTCGTTACGAGTTTGTGGACGTAGTATTTTTCCGCTACTGTTTTGAAATGTGTGTTGTTTAGGATTTTTTCTTGTTAAAAATATATTATTTTACGAGTTTACTTAATTATTATCTTTTTTTTATCGCCAACCAAATATTATTCTTGGATATTGTGTACTGCTGCGGTATTGATATCTTCGAAACACATTAAATCTATTAAATAATAACCATTATGTACTTAATAACTTTGTGGTTTGACAACATAATATTACAAATACATTTTATTTCTACAGACAAAGGAAATATTCTTACAATAAAGCTTACAATAAAGCTACAAGTATGTAGATAAGTAATCATTTTTATCAGTCGATTTAAATGTTTTACAGACAGTTGATTTGTAATATGGAATTTGATAAGCGATTAAGAAACTATTTCGGCCAGTTCTGTGTGGCGTATTTGGCAGAACGTCGAAAGATTTCAAATTTGATAATAAATGTTGCGACAGACAGAATATAGTGGGCTAATTCCTTATCAATCATACGAATACTGACAACGAAGAGAAAACGGAAAATTTTATATTAAGTAACAGTAAAATACTTATTAGAGATGGGCTTATTAGTTCTTTTTAATGAACTAGTTCTTCCGGATTAGTTCACAAAAAGGAACTAGTTCAAAGAACTAGTTCTGAAGAACTACTTTGATCCTGAGGCATACTACTTCGATAAACGTGTCTTTGTGTGTTCTAGCACGTTTATATCTCATTCCAAACGAAATTAGGATCTAGTTTGGACAGAATCGATGTCTGCCTTACCACTTTGTCTTTTTCTTGAAGAATCGTTATTTTGTTTTGAAAATAAATAATTATTTATAATTATATTGATCGAAGAATCGTTGTCTTATTTTATTTAGGTATATTTCTTAAATATTTATTTAATAAGGCACAAAAGACATATTGCTGCACGTATTTTAGCCTTATTCATACTGCAATTTTAGGTGGAATTGGGGTATTATTTATAAATTATAGTATAACATATACTGGCGAAACTACTATTAACAGTGTAATCCATTATCCAATAGGAAAAAAAAACTATACTCTAATTATATTTTTGTCATCCGCCGTTAGGTAAAGAAACAACTGGCGGGCAGGGTGCTATGTCGCTCGTTTGATGTCGCCACAACTCGTTCACTGAATGGGATATGTTTCACCAAAGCAGGACTTTCGAACTAGATTTCATGTCCCTACAAGTCGTTCACTGAATGAGATAAGCATAGAGATATGTTTTAGCAAAGCAGGTCTTTTGCGAACTAGTTCTTTTTATTTTAAAGAACTAGTTCTTTTGTTCTAAGCCGGGAGCCATTCTCTCGGACTAGTTCGTTCACGAACTACCCACCTCTAATACTTATGGCTTTGAATCTTTAAAAAACTGAGAAAACTGCAACAAAATAACTTAACAAATTATATAAATTCAAAGAATATTCAGAATTGTTGCTTTCAAGCTGTATTTTGATGAATCGATAAAAAGCCACCATTCAGAAGGATCGTTGGGAATATCAAACTCGTTCATAAGACCCTCAACATCGTGACATACACGTAAAGATCCTTCCATTTTAAAATATGCTTTAAAAGGCTCGTTACACTTTGTAAATGGTGACACTGTCACACCCCGTGCGAAAAGATTCCATTCCTGTAGCCTAGAACCCAATAACTCGGGTTTTTCTTTTGATAAACATAAGTCTTTAACCAAATCATTCAGATCGCACTGGTTCATTAGGTGAGATGTTCCTAAAACGTCAAATGGTGAATCTTCACGACTTGCCTGATTTGACAAAGTGATTTCAGATACTCTGTCAAATCAGGCAAGTTTCTTCAAACAGGCGAAATTTCTTTTGTGTCAAAAATCGATGATGTTGAAGTGGATGGCGCACTTGGGAGGGGATGGTTCTCTCCATGGGGGATAGGTCGCGATACTGATGGCAAATTTGGATATTTTATGTTATGCTTATCCTTCTTCGAATATCCGGGAGACGCTTATCGTGTAAAAATAGCAATCATCTACATACATGATTGGAAGACTCTCGCCCCACTTGGGAACTGCAAACGGCATTTTCTTTTGCTTCCCTTTCATCCACTTTAAAAGTCAGATCAAACAGGAAATACAGCATATTTGGTGTCCATGACTTTTCCAGATCTCCAATTCTAAATCCAAAATAGCAACAGTAAGCTGCATTTACTTCTTTACCCACTCTAGGCCGAGTGTCATCCTTTCGCGCAGGTCTCAGGTTAAATATTAAATCTGTAGTTTTTGGTTCGAATACTAAAGTTCGAATGACGATTGCAGCATAGGGCGAAAAGAATTGTATCTAAATGATGTATCTTAATGTTTTATTTTGATAATATTATACATATACATTATATCTAGATAAGTATGTAATGTATTTTAAAATAATTTTCTTAGGCTTCCTTCTGCGAAATATTAGACTTCTCCAACCATTTGTTCAAAACCTCCAATTGATGCACCACACTACTTTTACTAGTCCCACCAATCGCCTCATACTGCTCAATGCTGTTCTCATAATTCCAAACCTTAGTGTAAGTGTCTGTACCCCCTCCCCTTAACAAAAGTACGCGCGCTCTGAAGAAGCCACGCCTCCAAAAGAAAAAAAAATAGACACTCACGTAGTAAACCCAATCCTCTGTGTGCAACAAACAAAAAAATTCCCATAAAGTGAACTAACGCAAATATTTAAATATGGCTCGTGATCGTCAAAACTCAAACAAATTGGTAGGACCCCACTACTACGTTGTGAAAACTAAGAATTATGCACACAGAATGTTCAGGATCCAACTGGAGAAAGACATAGAAAGGTTCACTTACCTTTACAAGAAAAATACTAACACAACACAATAAATAATATAAGTAATTTAAAGGAATTAAGAAAAACAAGAGAATATAGTTATCTTCGATTTATTGAAGGATTTAACTATAGTTGAAGTATGTCGTAACATTCGTTGATTTCATGTTTATGGTTATTGAACGTTGTTATATTATCTCCAGTTTATATGGTTGATAGTTGCTCCCTTTGTACTTTCAGTTTTTGCTTTGAAGTTATGCTGCCTTGGAGTTTCCAAAGTGGTGATAATGTTTAATTGTTGTGATCAGGTGACTCTGGCTTTTTCGAATTATTATTTTGCACGGTAGGGCTTTGCTGTAGGTCGACCATCGAACATTTGGCATAAATAGAAAGTCAAATAACGAAACTTAACAAAGGAAAAGCGTTGCTGGTTATTGTCGGGACGGGCCCACTCCGGGTTTCGGAGCTTTTCGGGTACCGCCTCACCGCTCTCTGCACTCTACAACGATGTTCATTTGAACTATTCGTTATTATGAATGAATGACATTCTCAGGTCAATCCAAATCAGCAAAGAATAATAATAATAAAACAATAATAATGAGGCTTATAAGTGAAAAACGTAGCAGAGGTACTGACGGTGTCAGCCCACTGTCTTCGCAGCTTAAGGTGCTTACGTTTGCCGCTCCTTTCTCCCTACAACGGTTTTCATTCGTTGCCTACACTATTAATAGGTGAACAATACAACCACAAAAGACAAACCAAAGCAACAAACAACAACAGTCATAATAATAAAACAATAATAACGAGACGCATAAAGGAAAAGCGTAGCAGAGGTACTGACGGTGTCAGCCCACTGTCTTCGCAGCTTAAGGTGCTTACGTTTGCCGCTCCTTTCTCCCTGCAACGGTTTTCGTTCGTTGTCTCCGCTATTAATATGTGGACAAAACAACCACAACCAATGAAACAAATCCACAAATAATAATAATATACACCAAAGACAAAGCAAGCAGCCAAGAACCAGCAAACCCAGGGTTAAACAATAAAGCAAACTAAATACCAGTAAAAACCCACAACCAAGAAATAAACAAACAAAAAAGACAAACAATTATTAGCAAACAAGATAACTATAACAAAAAAGTGTGGGGGCGCTCTAGGTGTCAAAAACCCCACTAAAACTTTGTAATCACCTAGAACCCATTTATGTATTAGAATCAAACTATAATTTTACCAAATAACAATTTTACAAATAGAGCGAACCATAACCGAGGGTGTCGTGTACCTGCATTCCTTTAGCGACCCTTGGCGTCAAGTGTTTATGTTACTGATCTCCAGACATAAACAATACACTCAGGCTGGGCTAAAAAAGGGACGCGGAACCCGAAACAAATGACAAAATATTCGTGACGCGCAAATATTATTATAACAAATAAGTTTTACAAAATAATTTAGATGGACGCAAATCGCTAACTACGCTCCCTGCAGTTTAAATACGCCAAATAGAGTGAGTATTGCTAAGCAAAGATTACCCAAAGCAAGGAAATTGTAGATTAAATAACTTTAAATAAAGTTATTGAGGGAAAATCAAAATATAACTATTTAAACAAAATAAGTAAACATATTGCAACACATATAAATGGTATTACCTGGAATTTCAGCACACAACACTAAAACTATAACAAAGTATTTAACCAAATCTGCATGCGAGTGGTAAGAAGGTTCAAAACCGAATCATCATCCCTTTCCCGGGGGCACAACTACCTGCTAGTTATGGTCACAGTCTCCGTAGGACTTCCCCTAACCCCACGCCCCTCAATCCCTACACCTCGCGCGAAAGATTTAAAATTTGAATTTGAATCGGGTTCTTACATACGCCCCTCAGAGTCTTCGGAATGAAAGAGGCTTCCGCAAGAAGTCGGAATGAAAAATCGGAGACTCTTAGATTCGTAAGAAGAAGATTTAAATTCCTAACTTAACAATACAAACAAATAAAATCAGCAAACTTAAATTTACATAAAAACAAAACTAGGTTACACAGTAAGATACATCTGTTTTTTTGTCGTGTGTCACAGCACAAAGGGTTGTAACAGGGCAACGCACACGTAAAGTAGGTTCCGCGCACTGGGCAACACTAACGCGCACTAGAGGAAAAATAGGTTGGAGTGTCACAGGGTGAAAACGTCATTAAGTGAAATAGTGGGTAGGTGAATGGTGAAGGCGACGGGCAACATCAAATGGGAGTAGTCCTTCATAGTGGGAAGCTTTTATATCAGACGATGAAATAGCTTTAAGTTAGAAATATTGTAATTTCCTTTTCGTACCTCAGTTTGGGGGTCACAGAGGGTATAAACATTGGGGTAGGGTTGATCGGTGATACGGTATGGACCAGAATACAGCAGACAGAACTTGGCTGTTCTCTTGGCGGCAGCATCAGAGGTAGGTGCTTCTCGTAACAAAACGTAATCGTCAACATGTAGGGCGTCCAAGTATGTCTTACGATGACGTTTGCGAACTTCTGCGGCCCTTTGTGAATTTCTACGGACGTTTTGGCGGATTTCGTCTACCGGGAGTGGACTAGACCATGGGACGATAGAGTTGATCCACTTGGTGAAGGCACTGTCGGGGTTCTTCCCATAAAGAACTTGGCTAGGAGAGTACCCTGTACTAGAATGAGGTGTACAATTGAATAGCATTTCAACCGATGGCAGTATTGTGTTCCAGCTGGTGTGGGAGTCATGACAGTATGCTCGGAACAATCTTCCAAGTTCCTTCATAACTCTCTCGGTAGGGTTGGAACCGGGGTGTCGAATGGAGGAAAAGGTGGCCCTTATGTTACTCCTCTTCATAGCGTTCTGCCAGTCTTTTGATAAGAACTGAGTTCCGTGGTCACTGAGAATTGTTTTAATGGGGATGATTTTGTGAAAGTCTTCAATGATCTTCTGAGCAGAAATCTTTGCTTGCGCTCGCCGAAGGGGATATAGACGTGTATATTTACTGAAAGTGTCTATCACGACAAATATATATGAGACTCTGCCTCTTCCTTCTGGGAGTGGTCCAAAGTAATCCACTGTCACAAGGTCTCCTGGGTTATTTGCAAGAATGGGGTGAGTCTCGCCTATGAGAGTTCGGTGGGGGTGTTTCGACTTCTGACACAATTGGCATGTACGGATGATTTTCTTTATATGGTGTCGCAATTGGGGACAAAAGAAAAGACGGGAGAAGATTTTATAAATCTTACGGAAACCATAGTGACCAAAGTGTTCATGGAAAAGACGAATGGTTTCATCTCGGATACTTGAGGGAATAACTAAAGTAGGTGGGTTGTCTGGGAAACAACGATAAATGAGTGTGTCGTCTCTGAGGGAACAGCGCAAAAAATATTTGGCAAGTCGTGGGTCATTTGGGGAACAGTCGTCCTTCAACGCCTGGATGAGGGTACTGCAAAAAGGGTCAAGTCGCTGTTGAGCGGGCAAATCTTCAAAAAGAGGTTGGAGCTGCTTTATCTGAGCCGAATCCAAAGGTTGGGAAATCACGGCAACTAGGGGACAATTCATTTGTGATGCTGGTTCGGATGCACCTGGTGGATATCTTGAAAGTGTATCGGCGACCACATTATCAACACCTCGGACATGTTCTACCTCGTAGTCGAATTCGTTAAGTTTAAGGGACCACCTAGTAAGACGCTCGTTCAGAAGTCTACATTGCTTCAAGAATTTCAGGGCGTAATGATCGGTACGTATTATCAGTCGGTGGCCTAGAAGAAGGGTACGGAACTTTTGCAGACCAAACATGATGGCTAACAGTTCTTTCTCGGTGACAGTGTAAAAAAGTTCGGGGCCTCGTAGGATACGGCTTGCAAAGGCAATGACACCTCTATCATTATCTGCAGTGTACTGGTAAAGCTCTGCTCCTATAGCAGTTCCTGAGCTGTCAGTTTGTAAATAAAACACCTTGTCAAAATCGGGAAACCGTAACATAACGGTGTGGAGAAATAGGGTTTTTAAACGCTGAAAAGCAATTTCTTCAGACGCCCCCCAATTCCACCTAACACTTTTCCCAAGTAGTCGGGTTAAAGGAACTATCTCATGACTGTATTTGTCCACGAATTTTCTATAAAACCCACAAACACCGAGAAAAGCACGTAAGTGTTTTCTACATTTAGGCGGAGGGAACTCTTGAATGGCTCTGATCTTTTCGGGGTCGGCAACTACGCCAGATGGGGTTAATATAAAACCAAGGAAATGGCAGCGATCTTGGAGGAAAACGGATTTTTCAAAATTTATTGTCATAGAAGCATCTTCTAATCGAGTAAAGACCATTTTGAGGTGTTTTATATGTTCTTCGAAAGATGGGGAGACTATAAGGAGGTCATCGATATAATTAAACGTGAATTCCCTAACTTCAGGACCAAGAATGAGATCCATGCCTCGACTAAAGGAACCTACTGCAGTTTTAAGTCCAAAAGGCAAAACTTGATACACGTAAGACTTTCCATTAAAAAGAAACCCGGTGTACTTGGTACTGTCTGAACTGAGAGGAATTTGCCAATACGAGGACCGTAGATCGATCGTAGACATATATTTGGTACCCTGGAAAGATTGGAGGATATCTTCCGGCGTTCTTGGGGATTCATAGTCGGGAATCATCCTTTGATTAAGCCACCTAGCATCTAGACATATACGTACTTCACCATTTTTCTTTCGAACAACCGTAGCTGGACTAGCAAAAGACGATGGTTCCCGTTTTATAACACCAATCTCTAACATCTCTTCGATTGTTCGTTCTGCAGCAGCTCGCAAACTGACAGGAATGGGGTATGGTCTCCTCATAAAGGGGGTAGCATCATGCATCTTAATGGTATGATAATATTTATGGGTTCGGCCAGGAATTTTGGAAAATAATTTCCCAAATCGAAGAAATAGGGACGAAAGTAACCTACGCTCATCAGGACGAATATTGGTGATCGATGATATTTTGGAATTAATTTCCTCAATGGACGTAAAATTAGGGACCGGAGTAGAAACAATTCCTGAAGTCGTAGCAGTCAAGGGAGGTGTTTCTATTTTCACGTAAGCATCACGACTTAACGGAACAATATGGGAAACGTCATCTACTTTTATCTTTATATTATAATTGTTAAAATCAACAGTTCCTTGAACATGAGAGAACCAATCCATTCCAAGGATCATAGGGCGGACCAAGTTTTTGACAACAAGAAAAACAGCAGAAGAGTTAGGACCTCCAATCAATTGGAACTCTATGAGGACTTGATACTTTATTCTACAACTCTGATGTCCAGTAACACCTCGAATAAAAGTATTGGATAATGGTAATTTTGGGAAAGTCGTGCCAATAGCGCAAAAATTCTCTTCGTTGATACAAGAGACCTCGCTACCAGTGTCTAACAATGCTGGGAAACATAAATGTTGCACTTTTACCATCACATGGGGTAAAGTAATACACGGACGATGACAAGGGGACACACCGGCAGTATGGAGGATAGAGATTGGTAGTTCGATATCAAGGATTTGTCGTTCAACTAAAGGCAATGGGGCACGTGGAAAGTGTGTATCAATGGGGGTAACGATACCATCTTGGTTAGATCCAAGTCCCGTACAAGGTTTCCATCCCATCGAATGAAGAATACTGAAACCAGGTCCGTACACATCCTTCAACTGATTCAAAGGCAAATGGGGCATTATTATATAAGGGGGAATAATACTAGGGGTTGATGCAGTAATATCTACGGGTCCTATCGTCTTAGCAGTAAAAGTATGGGCTAATTCAACAGGGTCGAAGGTTTTATGTTTAAGGGAAGGGAAGTCTGTGCACCTTCTTAACAGTTCCCGTGGTGGTTTTCCGAACGAGAGTGGGTCCAGTGGTTCTTACTAGGACTTCTCTTTTCACCAGCGTGGAGACTAGTCGTAGAGACGTGTGGCGATTCGGGAGAACGTTGATCCTTATTGGAATTCGAGGATTTATGGGGACGATCATCAAAGCGGCGGCGCTTGTAAGCCTGGTCTTCGCTCTGCTCCTGTAGGAACGATAGGGCTTCTGACACTGAACGATCCGTTCTTGGAATTGCTTTCCACAAAGATCGAAGAGGTGCCGGAAATAAATCCATTAAGTCGGCGACCATAACAGATTCTGGCAAAGGGAGGGTCAGATTACGTAGCAATTCTACGCGTTGTAAAAAGAAATCGGTCATCGAAGTGCTACGGCTAGTGTCATAGGGTGAAGCGAGAGTACGGGAGAGTAATTTACGCTGGTGAGCATGGGACCAGTAATGAGCGATAAAATGCTTTTTAAAATCCTCATAATTTTCCCATTCGCTACGACAAACAGTAGCCCATAACTCTACCTTTCCTGAGAAGCAGGCTAAGACTTCCTCGAGTTTGTCAACCGGTTGTCCCTTGAAACGGTTAAAGTAACTTTCAAATTTCTCTAAAAATCGAATAGGAGTTTGAAAGTAGGCATCTCCGAATATTGGACGAGGAATTGCTGGGATAGATGGTGTTTTCCAATTATTTGAGAGGGCAATAGCGATGTGTTTCCACTCATCAGCAGCATTCGTCGTTGATGGGGTTGACAATGTGGGCGGATCTAGGTTGACAGATTGAGAGCTCTGAATGTCTACAGAGGGAGCTGTTACAACGGCAGGGGACGTCAGAGATTGTGAATATCTCGGTGGGTCAGACATAGAAGATGACTTTGGTGTGGAGAAGAGCGGGTCTACAATAGGCGGAGAGGTCACGCTAGATGATATCACTGGGTTCGTAGTCGGTACCAACATTGTTAATGGTAGAGGGGTGAAAGTCACTCCTGGCATGGAAGGTGTTGTGGTGACGGGCGACATTGATGGTGCAGCAGGTATTGTCACGATAGCCGATGGAAGGGTGGTGGACGACATTAATGTTGTGAATGGCAATGTCGTAGCATTTGGAGTAAACTCATTAGACGACACGCAGGGTAAAGTAGTGACATTCGAAGGAAGGGTTTGTGATGTTAACTGGGCTAGTGGTTTGTAGTTCATCAATCTGTTGCTGTAGACGAATTGCAGACGGTTTGGGGTTTACACAAATGTTCTTACTCATAGTAGGGCTAACGGGTCGTTGTGGTTGGTGGTCCGACTGACAGAGGGTTTCGGCAGGGTTTCCAGTTGGCTTTCCTTCCATAATTGTCTTTTCCACAGTTTGGGGACGCATGTTCATTCCTCCTTGTCCAAGGGTCGAAATAGGTGGCTCCTCAGGTTGGCACGGAACGGCGTAATGATAGCCTGGGCTCATCGGGGCTTCGACGTGGGAGAGACATCTCAGGGTGAAGGTCAGATAGTCGGAAAGTTTATCCCCGTTGGATTGTCAGGTGGGAGGGACTTCTCGTACTTATCTGGAATTTCAGCACACACGAGTACGACTGCCACAAACAAACGACCAAAACATAATGAGCATCTATGCCTTTCAACAAATTGGATCCTGGTCACGGCACCAAATTCTGTAAGTGTCTGTACCCCCTCCCCTTAACAAAAGTACGCGCGCTCTGAAGAAGCCACGCCTCCAAAAGAAAAAAAAATAGACACTCACGTAGTAAACCCAATCCTCTGTGTGCAACAAACAAAAAAATTCCCATAAAGTGAACTAACGCAAATATTTAAATATGGCTCGTGATCGTCAAAACTCAAACAAATTGGTAGGACCCCACTACTACGTTGTGAAAACTAAGAATTATGCACACAGAATGTTCAGGATCCAACTGGAGAAAGACATAGAAAGGTTCACTTACCTTTACAAGAAAAATACTAACACAACACAATAAATAATATAAGTAATTTAAAGGAATTAAGAAAAACAAGAGAATATAGTTATCTTCGATTTATTGAAGGATTTAACTATAGTTGAAGTATGTCGTAACATTCGTTGATTTCATGTTTATGGTTATTGAACGTTGTTATATTATCTCCAGTTTATATGGTTGATAGTTGCTCCCTTTGTACTTTCAGTTTTTGCTTTGAAGTTATGCTGCCTTGGAGTTTCCAAAGTGGTGATAATGTTTAATTGTTGTGATCAGGTGACTCTGGCTTTTTCGAATTATTATTTTGCACGGTAGGGCTTTGCTGTAGGTCGACCATCGAACATTTGGCATAAATAGAAAGTCAAATAACGAAACTTAACAAAGGAAAAGCGTTGCTGGTTATTGTCGGGACGGGCCCACTCCGGGTTTCGGAGCTTTTCGGGTACCGCCTCACCGCTCTCTGCACTCTACAACGATGTTCATTTGAACTATTCGTTATTATGAATGAATGACATTCTCAGGTCAATCCAAATCAGCAAAGAATAATAATAATAAAACAATAATAATGAGGCTTATAAGTGAAAAACGTAGCAGAGGTACTGACGGTGTCAGCCCACTGTCTTCGCAGCTTAAGGTGCTTACGTTTGCCGCTCCTTTCTCCCTACAACGGTTTTCATTCGTTGCCTACACTATTAATAGGTGAACAATACAACCACAAAAGACAAACCAAAGCAACAAACAACAACAGTCATAATAATAAAACAATAATAACGAGACGCATAAAGGAAAAGCGTAGCAGAGGTACTGACGGTGTCAGCCCACTGTCTTCGCAGCTTAAGGTGCTTACGTTTGCCGCTCCTTTCTCCCTGCAACGGTTTTCGTTCGTTGTCTCCGCTATTAATATGTGGACAAAACAACCACAACCAATGAAACAAATCCACAAATAATAATAATATACACCAAAGACAAAGCAAGCAGCCAAGAACCAGCAAACCCAGGGTTAAACAATAAAGCAAACTAAATACCAGTAAAAACCCACAACCAAGAAATAAACAAACAAAAAAGACAAACAATTATTAGCAAACAAGATAACTATAACAAAAAAGTGTGGGGGCGCTCTAGGTGTCAAAAACCCCACTAAAACTTTGTAATCACCTAGAACCCATTTATGTATTAGAATCAAACTATAATTTTACCAAATAACAATTTTACAAATAGAGCGAACCATAACCGAGGGTGTCGTGTACCTGCATTCCTTTAGCGACCCTTGGCGTCAAGTGTTTATGTTACTGATCTCCAGACATAAACAATACACTCAGGCTGGGCTAAAAAAGGGACGCGGAACCCGAAACAAATGACAAAATATTCGTGACGCGCAAATATTATTATAACAAATAAGTTTTACAAAATAATTTAGATGGACGCAAATCGCTAACTACGCTCCCTGCAGTTTAAATACGCCAAATAGAGTGAGTATTGCTAAGCAAAGATTACCCAAAGCAAGGAAATTGTAGATTAAATAACTTTAAATAAAGTTATTGAGGGAAAATCAAAATATAACTATTTAAACAAAATAAGTAAACATATTGCAACACATATAAATGGTATTACCTGGAATTTCAGCACACAACACTAAAACTATAACAAAGTATTTAACCAAATCTGCATGCGAGTGGTAAGAAGGTTCAAAACCGAATCATCATCCCTTTCCCGGGGGCACAACTACCTGCTAGTTATGGTCACAGTCTCCGTAGGACTTCCCCTAACCCCACGCCCCTCAATCCCTACACCTCGCGCGAAAGATTTAAAATTTGAATTTGAATCGGGTTCTTACATTAGTCACATCCGATTCGAAATGCGAACTAAAACAAATCATTATTACCCCATTGTTTCAACCCCATCAACTCTATTCCATAATTACTTTATAGATTTCAATTCCTCCAATGTCAAATCGTATATGAACACTTCTTGTTTTTCAGCTTCGGTAACTACTTTACCGGCTGCGTGATGGGCCTCACGGAATGGCACACCTTTCCTTACCAGATAGTACGCAAGATCAGTTGCTAGCATCTCCAAGCTTAATGCTTCTTTACATTTTGCGCTGTTCACTTTTAATGTTCTTATCGTTCCACATGCTACTTTAAGAATTGCTGTCAGTTTATCGTAGGTGTTAAACATGGATTCCTTGTCACTCTGTAGATCTTTATTGTAAGTGGAGGGGAGACTTTTCAACGCCATCATTAAACTGCAACACTGAAGTTTGTGGATATTGATAAAGAGTTAAAATTATATTTAATGCTTTTGGACATACTTGACCAAAAATGCTTCCACCAATTCCACGAATCAGTTCCAAACTATCAGGATTTCGTTTCTGTGGCATCAGGCTACTTCCGGTACTATGACTGTCGCTGACTGTTACAAAATCAAACTCCTTGGTACTGTATATAATCAGGTCTTCAGCAAAACGACTCAAGTGGATACCAGTTAGTGAGGCCCAGAATAAAAATTCGACTAAAAATAATAAAATTTCAGGAGTATGTTTTAAATATTTAGACAAAATTTACCTATAAAGTCCCTATCACCAACTGCTTGCATACTATTTTGGGTAATACCATCAAAACCCAAATTATAAGCCAAATCATGTCTGTCAATATGGAACGGGTTCCCAGCTATGGCACCACTTCCTAGTGGCATTATGTTTGTTCTCTTGAATAATTCTTCCAGTTTATCAGCGTCTGCTTTAAAATTCCAAGCGTGGCTGTAATAGATATTATTATAGTTTTTATGCATGATATATTGATGACGTAGTAGCGCAAAAGTTGTCATATCTTTTGTATATCTGTATCATTCAACAAACTCTCCATAAAACTGACAGCAATACCTTAATAACCAGTGACTCCATCTCACAGGTTGTGCTCTCTGCAAATGAGTATAACCAGGCATGACAATATCAATTTCTTTGGTAGATCTCATCACAACGATCTCGATTAATTCCCTTAAAGCAATATCAAGCTTCACCAGAGCTGATCTTAACCATAACCTCATGTCAGTTGCCACTTGATCATTTCTACTTCTCCCAACATGAATCTTCGTAGCTGGTTCACCTATTAATTCCTGTTAAAACTCAAAGATAAAATTTAACGTACTAAGTAAGCTTTTTCCTAAAAACCTTTAATCTTCTTTCGTTTGCTGTATGGATGTCCTCATCCCCAGGTTGAATTTTGAAGTTGTCTTCGTCCCATTCGATTTTGATTTGGTCTAAACCCTTGCAGATTGCATTGGTTTCATCGTTGGTTAGTAGGTTTATTGAATTCAGGCTTTTTGAGTAAGCCTGAGAGCAAAGAATGTCTTCAGCGTAGAGACGTTTGTCGAGACCTATGGAAGCGTTCAGTTTCTCTAGGTCTGGACTTGTTGAGGCTGTAAATCTGCCACCCCATAATTTGTTCGCCTATATAGTGGTGATTTAAAACAAATGTCATCAATGTACTGGTTTAACTGGTGGATTGGTTTAAAAAGTAAAAGAAATCAATAAATTATATCAGAAAATCCCGTTTTCTTTCTGATAAGAATGTTGGTGAATACAATTTATGGTGTTATGTCATTGTAATTTACATTTTTATTAACATTTATTTAACGAATTTGTCCGACAATGGGAAGACGCAGCACAATCCTACGAAGGATGTTTATCCAAATTATTATCTCGGTAAATATTAGGTTATACAGGCATGTAGAGATGAATGAAACAGAATACAGTATAAATTACACCTAAACAAATATCTTTAGTGTTAAAGCCGTCATTCGTACTGCATAAAAAGTGGTACTGTAAAAGTAATAATTTTTATAAAGGAGTGAAAAATGTAACACTTTTAATGCATTTCAAATTTGATATAAAGATTGCTTAAAACTTTTAATATGGTTGTAGGATAACGTTATTTTCAATCAGTCATTCATTATTCATTACATTACACTTTTAACGCTTTATGATGTTTCTAAAATGAATATTGAGTGAAAAGAAGTGTTAAATCAAATAAATGTATTTCTTTGAACATATTTCTTTCAAGGAAAGAATATAAGTTTGAAACAAGTATTTTTAAGGTTAAAAAAGTGATCTGCATGGGCTGAAAGAAATATTTTATTTGAAGTAAAAAGAAATAGTTTTCACTGAAAAAACTATTCTATTACACCAAACGGCTTTCCTTGATTTTCATAAAGTAGAAATTGTTGGGTTTAATTGCAGAAATATGCAGAAATAAATCTGGGTTTATTTCAAATAAAGATCGGCCTTGTGGTAAGAAAATATTCTATCTGGAAGAGATAGATAATAGATTTGAATAAAAAGATTATTTGTTTGAATCAAAAGAAAATTGGTTTTATTAAAAATTATTGCTATGTCTACTGGCGATGAGATGGCGCTGACAGTCTCTACTCTTTATTTGGGAATAGGTTTGTAGTCCATAGTAAAGATTACCGTGAAGTAAAATAATTTAGTGAGTCTACCATAATCTTTTATTGTGGTTTTCGACTCAACTATGTTTGAATTATATAATCCAGGTCCCATGATTATAATCCAAACATAATAAAATATTAATTTGATAGTACACTTTACTGAAACTAAAGTACCATTTGATTATATCAAAATCTGTGGTTTTTAAATCAACATTCGCCTTTATTAATTCAAGTACAAAATTGTCAAATAGGAAAGAGAAGTTTTTTTACTTAAAAACAATGTAGAGTTCTTGAAACAAAATGCTCATTTCGTTTGAAAATATTATGTTATTGAATTTAAGTTAACTAACGTTCATACAAATACGATAGCTTTGAATTTAATAAATTTTACCAAAGAAATAATTTCTTTTGCGGCAACTAAAGCTTTGTCTGACACTATTTAACATTGATCTTTCTTTGACTTGAACTTATTGCGTCGAAATATTTCAATTTTGTGAAGCCATAGCCACTTTGGATACCAACAAACTTAAGGATAAGTAATAAAGCTGATATTCGATAAAGGTAATTACTAATTAGGGAATGAAAATATCTGAAGAGAAAAGAAAAACAGATATGTAGGTAACAACAGCTTGATTCTTTCTTTGTTTGGCATAATTTCGGTTAGGTGCTTACTGGAGAAATTAAGGTATGGTAAAATCAAATGAAACAATTCAGAAGAGCAGACACAAAAGATTCCCGAAAGACTCCTGTCTGATCTTTGTAGATAATACTGTAAGTATATAAGATACATGCATCTTGCTATAATCTTTGCAATAATCAGCAATAATTCGCTTAATCAAAATGTATATGTATAAATAATATGAAGTTTGAGATTGAAAGGAAAAAATACACAATTTTCCTTCCATCAACAACTGCAGTTATAAACATATCCAAGTACTTACCATATTAACTGCACGAACAGCACTATTTTTTCTTGTGATGATATTAAATGAACAATATTGTGCGTTTTTTTTATAGGAACTCGCGAGATTTGTGAGAGCGCCTGACTGTTGTTGCGCAACCAAAAACGGAGAGAACTCTTTGAATGTTTCCTTATCAGAGAGAGGTCAACAGACAAAACCGCGTGCCGGGGGCACAAATATAAAACACAAACATTTGAATTAATATAATAGTCTTTATTGCACCTAAACACACTGTACAAAATTAAATACAGCAATTAAAAATCTCACATAGATAAAAAATAAAAATAAAACACAAGCGGTTAAATGCAACGTGTACATGCACCCATATTTTAAAAGGATCACAAAAATATTAGAGGATAATAGTAATTGTAATAATAATAATAAATTAGACTAAACAGTAATCAAATGGAAGACATTTTTCTTGCACAAAAAGTACACATTATTGTATATTTCTCTCATTTTACTTTTATTATCGTGGCAAGTGATTAGTTGTTTTATAATTTTTTTCTTAAAATGTAGGATAAAGCTTAAGGTTTGTTACAGTTTACAAAAATAAATTAAGTGTTATATCATTTCGTTTTTTCTTTTCGTTTCTTCGAAACGTGGAGTTTAGGAACTTACGTTCTAATTCAGGCAGGGTTACCAACTTATTAATTATTTGTAAAAAAATAAGTAAAATCAGTACAATCTTCTTAAATTCACATCGATTTGAGCCTCAATGCTTGGTCGATCCATCATATCTGCTACATTTTCGAATATTCCTGAAAGAAAAATAAAATAATTAGTGTTAATTTCACTAGTTAGAGCCCATGTTAAATCGAGTTAAAACTATTACTAAAATTGTGTGCGTTAATCTCTTTAGTAAAAAACTAGGTACAAAAATCAATCAATAATAAATTATTCACGTTAAGAGTGATAATTAATATCTACCACTACGACAAAGTTAAATTAAATATCTATGCATAATTATTAGGTACTGAGATTAGTGTTTGGTTTGTTAAATGCAATTATCAGTTATAAACTGATCAGCAAGTACGAAACAATTTTTGTACCTAGAAATTGTACTAAATTTGACGACTTCTTGTGTTCTTGTTCTTAAGTTCTTGTTTGTGTCATGAGCACAGGCACGGACACTGATTATTTTCTAACGCCTGCCTCCGTCTATGATACGAGGACGAGTATTTGTAATGTTTTGATACGTACGCCGTTGAGATTCTCTGCTGCTGTGAACCATCCCTCCCGGTGGTTGATGTTCTTGATCTCTCAGTTCTGGTAGTCGTACTCTGACCTAAAAAACAAAAAATCCAAAATAGCGATAGAAGTTTTCGGTCCGTTCCATCAACCGTTTACAATCTGGTACAATCATCGTACATCTCGTATATTATAAATGACACTAATGACAGTTGTGTCACAATCTTGTATTAAATTAGTTCTCATTGTAGCTCATATGAACGAAAGAAAGTCCAAATGTCAAGATTTTGTGTTATAAGGCATATTCTATGTTAGGATCTCTTTTGACTTGGTGCTAGTTCTTCGCAAGAATATCGAAATGTAAGACATACTAGAAGCTAGATATTCGTTAGGGTTTCGTTCTTATAATGTTTCTGCTTCAGTTTTCGTGCGCTGGGTGGAAACGTCAAAACAAGTCCGATAACCTGTTACGATGACAGGCCTAAGATGTCCAAGATATGAACGATTACATTGAGATAGCTTCAGTGGAAGAATATCTCCAAGATCCGTTCCTGGAGTGCGATTATGTACGCGTATGCGGTGGCCTTATACGCCTGCGCAAAAAGCACACCTTACAGAATAAGAAAAGACCCAGATACGGCTACAAACACTATAACGAGAATTACGAGAAGCATCTGGCGGATATCGCGCGTTCCAACGTCGCAAACAAACAATTAGACCTCATGATTTCGATAAACTGTCGCCGGGACGGGAATATAATACACTTGCAGAATAAAATTCGATATTTGGAGGGGTTATCCTCGGAGGAGTTTTATCAGAAACACGGTTACCACGTAAACCCTAACGACATCTCGCAGGATCAGATGTGTTGGGATATACAGGAGAAATTGAATAGTTTGTCGAATAATCTTCGCCATAGAAAGAAGAGACGGGAGAGGAGTAGGTATAGAAGCGAGCAGACTGTTGATACTGATGATATTGCCATAAACCTTAGAGACCCTGACGAAATCATAGCCCAACTGGATAATTTTGCTGCGAAACATCTGCGAGGCCATTCGTCCAGTAGGAAGAATTCTCCGGTGAGATCTGCATCACCCAAGAGTGGCACTGAAAGTTACGTTGATAAATCCATCCAAACCTCACACGTAAAAGAGGAACAGAAATCAGTACAAACCGATCCTCCTGAAGTGTCAATGATTTGGCGAAACAAAATGTGTCGGCAATATCCACAATACCCAGCCTATCCATATTATGGAAAGGAAGAGTTTGTAGATAGACCAGGGACAAGAGCAAGACCACAAATAAAATCACCAGTTCTATCACCACGGTACGAAACAGTGATGAACTACCCTACGGGTTACAACAAAAGTTACTACGCGCGAAATCACGATTTGGACAGTGCTGTGGGCAGACTAGGACAAGCTGGGGATTGCATTCCAGAGCGGGAATATCAATCAAATTATCGAGAAAAAATGAAGCAGTGCTGCCAAGAACCCGTCGATCATTACTATAAGAATTATCAGCAGCCTTACAAATATGTACCGATGGATCGGCTTCAAACATTGTACAGGAACAAGTTCTGTCAAAATCAAGAAGAGTCTTACAACCAAAGCTTTCCATTGGAAGAGTCAAGCCAGGATACGACTTATACAACTGATAGTTTGTCTTTGCAGTGCGAAGCTGAGAGTTCTGAGGTAACTTACGATGCCTACGAATTAAAATATAAAGCATTGATAGCTCGGGATAACGCCATCCAAAGTTTTAGGAACGCCAATCGCTATACTGAATACCAGAATATGTTGGCTGGTAGATCAGGTTACACAAAACGAAATAGAAGCTGTTCTCCGAAGAAGGATAACTACTACAACGAATTCACGAAGAGGAGTAGATCAGTTCCTAAGAAAATGCCAAGTACTGATTTTGAATTTGAACCGTCAACTCCGCCGGACAATGAGTCCTCAGTGACAACTTTATACTTCAACGATTCAGCTACTACAGAATACGACTCATCTCTTCTTCTACAGCAATGCGAACATTACTCTGAGACTTCCACATACTCCGATTTTTATACTCAAGATAACTATAAAAATACGTATGATCAAGTACAGAATTCTCGTAGTCGCAGTCGTTGTAGGAATGCAGATATCTATAGGCATTTCCTCAAACCTGGCTGCGACCAAATTTATCAATGCTATAATACTCAAACGAATAGGAAGTATAAAAGTAGAAACGCGAGGATACATAATCAGTCGTATCATCATCATTAAGATGTCATTTGTGTATGTATGTAACATATCTGCGTGCCGAGTCCTCAATAAACTTAACTTTAGATTATTTGCCTTTTACTTAGTTAACAATTTATATAATTTCAAAAAATATGTAAACGTACTGCTTTCAAGCTGTATTTTGATGAATCGATAAAAAGCCACCATTCAGAAGGACCGTGGGGAATATCAAACTCGTTCATAACACACTCAAAATCGTGACATACACGTAAAGATCCTTCCATTTTAAAATATGCTTTAAATGGGTCGTTACGCTTTGTAAATGAAGACACTGTCACGCCTCGTGCGAAAAGATGTTATTCCTGTAGTCTAGAACCCAATAACTCGGCTTTGTCTTTTGATAAACCTAAGTCTTTAACCAAATCATTGAGTTCGGGCTGGTTTATTAGGTGAGGTGTTCCTAAAACTTCAAATGGTGAATCTTGACGACTTGCCTGATTTCACAGAGTGATTTCAGACACTCTGTCCAGTCAGGCTAGTTTCTTCAAACAGACGAAATTTCTTCTGTGTCAAAAATCGAAGATGATGAAGTAGGTGGCACACTTGGGTGAGGATGGGTCTCTCCATGGGGAATAGGTCGCGATGCTTAGATATTTTATTTTATGCTTATCCTTCTTCGAATATCCGGAGACGCTTATCGTGTAAAAATAGCAGTCATGGGAACTGCAAATGACATTTTCTTTTGCTTCCCTTTCATCCACTTTAAAGTCCGATTTAACAGGAAAGACAGCATATATTAGCTGTCCATGGCTTGTCAATATCTCCAATTCTAAATCTAAAATAGCAGCAGTAAGCTGCCTTTAGCTCTTCCGTATTTTTTTTTTCAGATGTGTCACTACATAACAACCGCACATGTAACAAACCTTATTTGATGAAGTTTTACAACATCTTCTTTGATCATTTCCCATATTCTAATGCACAGAATGTCTGTATAACTTGACTATAAAATAAGACAAAAAAAAACATTGTTGATTCGTAATATTTTGAACAATCTGTTATGAGAACGTATGCACAGAAGTCCTGTCACTACACTTTGATGATTTGATCTATGAAAAGTGATGTTAGGTTAACAAAATTATGTGATCCCTGTTCTGGTTGTAGGACCCTTGTTCCCTTGTGTTATAAAACATACCTTTAGATTCTCTTGGTTTTTGTGCTGTTGATGTTGAAGTTCTCTTACGTGGCTCTGACTTGTGCTTCTCAGCTCTGGCAGCTTTTTCGGCAGTGCTTCTTATCGTGGATACCGCGGTTTTATGTCTAATCTCTGGTAGGCCAGGTACTCTGGAAGAAGAAAAGGTTTACATATGTATCTCCAAAACGTAATCACCGTTTAAACTTACCTCTCATCAGCTTTGGGTTTGGCTTCCTTTGTATCTTCAGCTTTCCTCCTGCTGGACGTTGTTTTCTTCATATCCAAACCATTACTGACGGTCAACTGCGTAGTTTTAGTTTTCCTAACTAGTCTCGGTTTCCTAATAGGAACTTCTATAGCCAAATCCTCAGAGGACGAACCATGGGATTGTAGCAAAGCCTCTCTACTACTAGCCCTTTGAAGTCTTCTAGCCTTAGTTGTTGCTTTAACTGAGGAGGAATCACTAGCCGGTTTTCTCCTAGACCTTGTCTCCAGTTTATTCCCCTTTGCACTCTCCAGCGATGAGTTTGATGATGTAGCTTTTAATTTTGTTGTGGAAACCGCTTTTGCTTCTCGAGATTGAGTTGTCTTCCTCCACGATTTTGTTTCTGATATCGTATCCAAAGGTTCTCTAGCATAATTCTTCTTTAGGTTCTCATCATCAGTACTGTGTTTGTTACGATCATCATCAGTGTACCCATTAACAGCTTGGAGAATCTGGTCAGCAGCTTTCGTTAGTTCTTCTAAGATGCTAGCATCAAACTCTCGCTTAACACTGTGCTTATTTTTAACGCTGTGTACATTTTCATAGGTGGGTTCTCTGAGTTTCTCTTGAGTCTTATGGAACTGCAATAGATCAGGTTTCTCGGACATCTTGATTTCCTTCTTCTCCGCTTTTCTTGTCACCTGCGGCGAAACAGGAACACCAAAATACGCCATCTCCGACTTCTTAGGTTGCCGCAAAACTTCCTTCGTTGGCGACTTTGTTCTGACCCTTGTTGGACTTTGATTTTTCACTTTAATCCTGGAGGAACGCTCTAAGGAACCTGTTTTTGTTGATATGTTTTCTGAATCGTGACCGTTCGAGACTCGACTCTTTTGAAAGACTAAAGCTGGACTAGATAGTTTGTCTGTGTCTTTTATGTTTCTCACTGGAACTGTCTTGCGTACAGGTAAGGGGGATTGTTTCGGTCTTTGTGTTGGTTTCTGATGAGTCTGATTACGTTTTATCCTTTCTATGCTTGAGGTCTTCTCTTGTTGGATGGGTTTGACAATAGGCATGCTATCCGTATCTACAGAAATGAGATAAAGATCAATATTGTACATGTTGAGAAGATTGTGTGCTTTTGTAGATGTTACATAATCATGAACAATTTGGATGGTCATTATATCGTTTTCTTTTATTGAAGAGAGAAGGCCAAGAATGGGTATACTTTATGGTTTCGCTTTGTGGAACTATGACCCTCAATGATGTACTTAGTAGGCTCAAATGTGCAAGTACATACTTCAATTTAGAGAAAACAATAGATGAAAATTGTGTTGGGTTGGGTTGGGCTTACAAATCAGAACGTACAACTGAACGTACTTCTTAAGCAAGGAAGAAAGGTAACCCAAGATTTCTTTCATTCACCAAGAGCCCAAAATTATGTTACCAACATTTGGCTACGATTCATTCAACAGAAATTGAAGATAGGGTATTCAGTATTGTGCAAAAATTACCTTTTTCTAGTAGTGCATGCAAATGTGTTTGATTGTCTTCTACGCGATTATGTACCCGAGCGTATTGCGAGATATTTTTGAAAGCCCTAACTCTGCTCCAACTTCCAGACACCACGCTGCTACACTCGTTATCACTCCTTCCATCATTTTCCTTGCTCATCAATGACTGGACTTCCTTATCAGTTTCACTATCGCTATGGACGTCCTCGTACATTTTTCTCAGTTCTTCCAATTGCTGTGGAATCTTTATCACCGGCTGATGGTCTACATCAAAACGTTTACTATCACTGTACTTATCAGTCTTAAGTGTGTTTAATATTAATGATGTGGATTTGAAACTGTCCGCTTGCTTGGGGACCTGTTTCAGAGGAACGAATGTTTTCTGAGTATTATTAGTTTCGGTTGGTGTGAGATCAATGGTTATTTTTGTTGTTGTCGTGGTACTCGAGTCGCGATTCGTTGTCGTTTTCGAGTGGACCGTGTGCTGTTGCTTCGTCAGAGTATCGTCCTTTCCGATTCTGACCACCAGGCTTTTATTTAGTGTACGATTTCTCGGATCTGAAAATGCCCCTGTTGCTCAATTTGATCGATGCTGTTAATTTCTTTTTTGGCAAAACTACTACTGGAGATTAGAAGATATCCGGAGTAAGAAGTAGAAGTTAGGTTAAGTACCAAATTGTAAACTACTGAAGAATGCATGCACGTCATAGAAAGAGGTAATTTGGTTTACCTGGTGATGATATTGCTGATGAACATGATATATTATTGAAGAGTGTAAGTTACAAAGATATAATGTTTACAAATAACAGCAAAGAAAGTGCCTTTGCTTGCAGTATACTTTCTATTACTGATAGTAACATAATTAGTAAGTTAGCTATTCCATCTAAAACTCTACAACTACTCCACAATCAACATACAAACAAACTCACCATTTCTCCCGTCTTCCCTCCTAGGCCATGTCATCTGATGATTATCTTCATTTGCCACAATCGTAGCCTCACCATTTCCGAAGTTAATCTTCGTCGAATATCCCTTACTTTCCACAAACTGGAGGTCTTCCACTTGCTTAACCCGATCAGCAACAGACCATGAAGCCCTTCTAGCATCAACTGGAGGAGACACGATCCTAATGCCATACGAATCTTGCGATTTTTCATTAAAGCTTTCAGGTCGACGCGAAGCCCTAAATGGTTTTGGTGTTTCGATGCTGTCGTTGGATTCTGGTTGGTTATAAAATGTATTTCGGACTGTTACGGTTGACCTCCATATTGGAGCTTGGTCATCTTTAACGGGTCGTAGTTTAACACCCCATGGTGTTATTATATGGTCGTCTTCTTGGTGGTTACCATGATCATTTTGGTCATCGTGATCATGTTCTTGGTGGTAACCGTTTTCATAAGCGTCATATTTGGTGTACTTGTAGTTATCCTCATAACCATTTTCGAATGTGGCTGTTTCTCCAAGGATATAAGGCCTCGGCTTCAAGGGTTTATTTTTTAATATTCCTTTAGGAGCTTCGGAATTATCAAAATTCTCTTTGGAATCGTCCTCGAGATCTTTGAAATAACCCCCTGTCAAGTTGGTGTTTACCGTGACCACACCAAGAGATCCGTTTTGCAAATCGTCATTTTCACCATCGCTATCACCATTTGGGATTTGGTCACCGAATTGGAACACTGGAAGACCGTTGGTGTTGAATTCTTCAGTTGGGATCAGCCCTGAATATCTTCTGCGTCTCCTGAAGTTGTTGGTAGGTGGTGGTTTTTCATCAGTTTCGACTATGTTAACCTTCCCGGAGTCTGCTGCAAAGTGAACTTCCGTTTTACAGAATTCAACTCGTTTCTTTCTGCCAGCGTTCAAGTCGTCGTCTTCTAAATCGTGAGCGTTTATTGCTAAACTGGTTCTCCTGTACTTGGGTTGGTCTTGATTTTGAGTTACGTATTTCGATTCGTCGACTGCTATCGAGTGTCTTTTGTTTTCGTCTTCGTTCTTCCACGATTCGATGGAATATGACGTTCCATCACCTAGTTCCCTCTCGAATAATTTCCTTCTGGCGTTCACAGGAGACTTCTTGGCGGTTATAGGAATTGTGATCATGGTCCCTTCGAGTTCTTCGTTCTTCCAGTTCTTCCAGTCCTCGTCCCGCTTGTATTTGTTATTCCAATCGTTCGTTTTCGTGGATGGAACTACTATAATCTCAGAGGATCTACATATTCCACTATCCGTGGACGACTCAACTTTTGATTTTGAGATTGTGTCATCCTGTTGTGCGACTTTTTCAAAGCCATACGATTTCCTCCGATTATACCAGTCTTCGTTTTTCTGTAAGGAGTTTCCATTGAGGTGTTTTGACCTAGATTCCAGGCTACCAGTTCCTGAGATTTCCTTCTTTGGGTGTTCCATGCCAAAGACGTAGGAACGCACTTTTGAATTTTTGGACATGTCGATTGCTTGGTCACCCGTGACTATGCCATCGTCTATGTCATCCTTGATCGATGAGTCAGGTGAGGAAGTCCTCCTCAAGCGATCTTTGACAGCTTGTATGGATTCCACTGTAACAAACGAGTTTCTTTTTGTGGGCGTTTTAGGTTCGTTATCTGATGAGATCGACTGAAGGATTTGATCTAAGGCTTCCAAATCGACGCTGTTGTTCCTCAAAGCTGTGTTTAACCGCCTTCCTTTCTCCAAGTCTTCTTTAATCCTTCTAACACTTCCTATATTCTCTGGGAGATCGTTAGGTTTACAATACGTTTTATTCTGCTTGGGAAACTGAAGAGACCTCCTGATTTTCGATGTCCTCCTCCAGTTCTGCAACTGCTCTAAATCTTCTAAATCCTCGCTGCTCCTGGTCGATTTCGTCTCTAGGATCGTCAAATCTTCGCTGCTCGTGCTCTTCGTTCGTTTCGATGTCTTATCTAATTCGTTGTCGCTCTCGATTTCGACTATTTCGACGCCGTCGCCGTTCTCTCTCTCGCTCACGGGGATCTTGGCGAACGTTCGCTTGACTGCGTCCTCGTGCAGTTGGTGGCATATGCGGGACACCCTGTATAGGTTGGTGGCTGCTGTATCGTGTATTGTGCTGTTGTGTAAACGTGGTGTACGGCTGGGAGGACGCCTACTGACCGCTCTGCCCACGCTTGCTTTCGATTTTTGCGAGGTTACATCCAGTGGGTTTATGGCTAACTGAAATTAAAGGTGGAATGTTAATGTTGCTGGTACGTACTACTGCTGGCTCGTTAGCGGAATTATAATTAGTGAATGACAAATGAAGACTGTTGTGGGATCCTACATTGTTATTACGATCGATAAAGCTGAGAGAAATGTTCAATATTTACAGAAATGTTTGGTATTTATAAAAGCTAACAGTATACACATTTAAAATCACTGGAGGGTGAACTGATATTAGTTTGGCCAAAATCGGATAAATCCCTCAGAAGACGCATGTAACATTTGCCATTTTCCTTACTAGGGTAATAGTCGGAAAGCAAAAACATTATTTCTGGTGTCATTAAAAATTTATAACATTCTGCAAATAAATTACTAATTATAATTAATGAGGAAAGGTGCAGATTCTCTCATCAAATATGAAATGAAAACTATTAGTGCCATTAAAATCAAAGATGACGGCCAGCACAAAGAATCCAGCAGTTAAAAAAACAACAACAAAGAAAATATAACCGTCATATTTTACTGTCAAATTTTTATTAATAGTCTTTTGTAGAAAGGTCCATCAACCTCTTGTTCTTTATCACATCTACGATGGAAGAAACACGTAAGATATATAATCTGATTCGCTAAGAATGGGCCGTTAAGACTTAATGAGATATTAAAAATCGGTTGACCTTTCTTCAACGGACAATAAATCTTCTTTAGATCAAATTTGGAATTAAAAAAAAACACGATACATTACTGTTACCCATCAAACGCATTATTTCATGCAAGGAATGGAGGGTTTGCGTGGAAATTATGTTGACATGTAGTAGAAAATATGCTCTCTTATTAAACAATTGTGTGAAAAACGTTGTTATGATTGAACTGATGGTTGCCAAAGCTCATCGATTTCAAGAATCAATTCTGGAATACAGATCTGAAAGAGAAGGCTTTTCATTCATACCATGAGAGTGGAATTTTCAAAATAATCACAGTTTAATGGAAGTCATCGAATAGTGCATTGAAGATTTGCAGAAATTGAACTTGATGGTTCTTTGAGCAAAAGATAGGTAAATTCTCTTTGTGAATAGGTAAATAATATTGATATGTTTACCTGTAAATTTTCAAAACCCAGACCGTCCTGCAACTCGACCGGCGAGTTAGACTTTGAGTTACTGGTCCATCTGCTACTGGAAACGGTGTGCGTCTTGATGACCTGCAACCTTCCACCGGGTATTTGACTTTGATACACTTCCAGTTGCCTCTTCGCCTCCTGCTGGAGATTCCCGTCAGCACCAGAGCGAGCTCTCGAATCCACTACCTGCGGAAACAGAAAGAAGATGGAACCTCGATCGAAACAACAATGACGGTTCGCGGAATGCATATTTTGTCATGGTCTTAGTCATCGTTTGTGACGGTACAGTTGGCGAGCAGTGTTGGGAGGTTGCCGAGAGTTTGTTTTGACTTGAATTATAATTGATTTCCAACACTCTCGGTGTGGAGAAGTGAAATAAAGACGATTCGAATGCAAATATACAGTTAAGACGTTTTCTTTGGCGCGCTTTGTGGGCGACCCAAGCATGGGTGGCTGCATTTAATTGCTTTTGAATTGTGCGAGCTCTTTTGTGGGGTTCTTGTGTTTTGGCGCGGTGGTGAGCGGTTCTGAGAATACCCTCCCAGGCTTTGTATTCACCAGGTGGCGCGTTCATGTGGTGTGGTCTCTTGTTTGCTGATTTAATTTCATTCTTGTTTCCTAGTTTTGGTAAAAAAAGTATAAAGAATATATACTTCTTGTATTATTGCTTGTTTTCTTCAAGTTTATGTTGAAACAGATTTCTTTTTGTGTATCTATTTTGTAACGTTGTAAGGTAAAACATAACAAGGCTTATAATGGAAATCAATCAGTCGATATTTAAATAAATCATTTCAAATCTTACGTTTCATGAATAATGACTTTGGCATGTTAACTGTACGGAATAGCTATGCATGCGATAAATCAAAGAGAACATGGATCTAGATATACGTTACATTACTCTGCGTTTGGCTACTACACAAAGTAACAACGAGGTGGCTCAGTGAAAGTTTCCTGTAGATCGCTTTAAAGATACCAGATCATCAATTCAAATCACATCATCAAGTCTTATTGTTATTTACTTTTGCGGTTTAAACTGTTTATATGTACTTTAAAACGCATCATCTATAATAATATATTATTATTATTATGATTATTATACGATGGAACAAAAATTATTCATGGAAACCTTGCGATAAAAATAGAAAATTGTGTCCAACGGACCATTTTAACCTTCAAGATGTTGCTAATAGTTTATTAAATGTAATTTATTATAATATTCTCCGCTCGGTGTACAATTTTGCAATTACCGGATAAATTGCTATATAGGAACGTTTCAAACCTATTTTAAATACCACACAACTGTAAATATCTACGCAGTGATTTTCTGACTTATATTAAAACATAAACCATATATAAAAGTAGTTAAACATTCCCACAATTTGAGTCATCTCTATAACTCGGTTAATAGCGTTCTTAATTTTAACTATCCTTTCAGTTTTACTACATTAAATTAATGTTCGTCTAAATTTCAAAATTCCAATAGTTTGTTATCTCTTTCCATATGAGGTAAATCGTTAATTTATGTAAACATAATGTAAATGAAATTCATAGTGCTACTTTAAGTTACCTAATCGATAAGCCTGTATGTCCTTGCACCCAGAGATTATTGCAATAACTTTCCATAATGCATTAATGGCAAGAGAAATTGACAGATGTCGCTGTAGAAACAATAAACAATATACCCTGTGCACATTCAAATCTGTTAATTTGTTTTGTCGATCAATTGCAATGATTTCTGGAAAATGTGTGTATGTATGTATTTATGTATGTGTGTATGTCTGTGAACACGATAGCGAAATTTGGTATAACCATTTAGAAGTGTTAGGAGAAGAACTGGATTGTTTTTGGTGACGATCTAACAACCGGAAGTGACAAATGTTACACACGTCCTCCAGTGACTTTCAATATGTATAAAAATTTTCAGATCGGTGGGATGAACTGTTTAGGTGCTATAGGCGTTTATAGAAGCAGTTTGACACAATCCACAGTCATCGTGGCTATGTTGCAAACTGTCAGTTTTTGAGAAACGTCAGTGCAACTGACAGGACATTAAATGTCAGTATGACAAACTTTAATGTGCCAACGATGTAGTCGGGAAGTTGGGTGGGAGCTACCCCAGATTTTTTTATACAAAATCTGATTATATTGACCGCCAAACTAATTAATTTAGTGATTTTTTAACAGTGACATTTCAATGATGCATTTTATGTTTAATGTCAGGGTATTCTACTAAAATAATGAAAAGACAAGTTTATGAGAAAGAATGTTTATCTAGACCTGGGAAACATATGAAGTTTCAATGTCAGTATCTAAATTTTTAATTAATTTACATTTTTAACAAATTTGTGAATATCAACAAGTTGGTTATAAGTTATAATCAATAGTATGTTTAGAATTAAAGAGAGACTCATAAGTAATGTACACTGCAGACTGTACAGGGTGACTCAAACTTATTATGTTATATATATATATATATATATATATATATATATATATATATATATATATATATATATATATATATATATATATATATATATATATATATATACACTTTTTTTGCAAATATAACATATTTACTTAGAAAAATAGAAATTAAAAGGTTTTACAAAAACCAGATGCAATAAAACAGCAAGTAGTCACAATAAGTTAATTGTGTTAGGTCAGGAAAGTTGTATTTTATATCTAAATATCTGGGGTGGTCCTCATCCTACTTTCCGACTGTATTGTTGACAAAGTATCTAGACTTTTGCAATTATTCAGTTTTGTAAACCCACAGCCATTCTGGACCCGACCTAACGTTATTTTCTAGGGCATAATGACATTTGTCATATTGACATTTAATGTCATGTCATGTCAGTGGCACTGACGTTTGTCAAAATCTAACAATATGCAAGCTCAGTACTAAATAATATGAGACTTGAATATCGCCGTTGAGTGCATTCTTTTTTCTTCTCTTTAAATTATAAAAGACGTAGCTATATAATATATATAGCACCTTTATTACCTGCTGATGCCATTGTTCAAAGGCGTGTTGCTGTACAACAAGCCTTGAATGTTATAGTGTTGACTTTCCAGAACAAACTACCACGATGTGGTACTTTTAAGAATTTCCAATGTTTACTATTATTTTTATTGTTTTTTGGTTGATTTTTTAAAGCTATAGTAGGTACTTGACTTGTTATAAGCAAAGTACACTGACAAATTAACAGTTTTCTTCGTATCTTTCTTCTGACAGTAGATATTTAAATACAAAATGGATGCCAAATTGTGGCAAAAAACAATCCAGTTTGTTCCCTGGTAATTCTAAATATGTGTATCAAAGTTCAGCCCGATCAGTTGCACCTTTTCATGCTCTCAGACATACACACATAAATACAGAAATTTTCCAGAAATCATTGCAGTGGGTTCAGGGGAGCTAAAAATGCACATTTCCTCTACAATACTGACTTCTTTCCGTCGATTACAATACTTTTCTTCTAAATGTACTAATCGGAAAGTAAAAATATGTTGGTCAGCTATTCTACCTTTCAAACAAAAATCAATAATTGTGTTGACAAGCCCACAATTTATGACATTAAATGTCAGTATGACAAATGTCATGTCATGTCAGTGGCACTGACGTTTGTCAAAATCTAACAATATGCAACACAGCGACGAAGGCTGTGGATTCTGTCAAACTGCTTCTGTAAGAGCTTATAGCGCCTAAACCGTTCATCTCATTGATCGATAAATTGGTATACATATTTAAAGTCACTGTATGGTGAGCTGACATCAGTTTGGCCAAAATCAGATAAATCCCTAAGAAGACGCTTGTAACATTTGCCACTTCCGGCTGTCAAATTGTCACCAAAAACAATCCAGTTCACCCCCCTGTAATTCTCAATATGTATACCAAATTTCAACCAGATCCGTTGTTCCGTTTGGGCGCAAGCGTGTTCACGGCCATACACACATACATTTTCCAGAAATCATTGCATTTTCCACTAAAATCCCGACTTTTTCCGTCGATTACAATACTTCTAGGGTACTAGTCGGAAAGAAACAAGAATTAATTTGCAAAAACCAGATGCAATAAAAGAGCAGATAGTCCCAGTAATCAATAAACTTGACTTAGGTCAGGAATGTTGTATTTTATGACAAGAAAGATTTTAATTCGCAAAATTCAAATGCGTTTAAACAACAGGTAGTTTCAATTACTAAGAGTTCCAACCTTCAAAACAACAAATAATTATGATCGAAATTACAATAGTAATGAAACATATTTTTTAAGTTGAAAGCTAAGAATCATATGTCCTACTTAGACCAGCGACTGTACGGTAATTTTATACAAAGAACAGTCATTAACATGCAATGGTGTTGAGTATCAGTTATTTCCCTAAGTAGTCCTTATCTTCACGCCATACATTTATTGCTTCAGTAACATACATAACCCGCTTTACGCCATAAAAACGTACAAACTGCATTTTATATGAGGCCACAAGTATTCAAGAATTTCGCACACTTACGCTTATCATATTGGATGGTCTCATTTTGTTTCATTTCTATTATTTTCATTGCTCAATAAGAAGAAGGTATGAAACCACTTTACGAGTTGCATTTATATAGTAAGTATATTTTGAAAATCCTACTGACTTTTGCAAGCATAACATCGTGATGTTGCGATGATGCATTTCTTCTGTGTCATCCTGAAAGTGAGTATACAAAAATAGAATGCCAAAGCCCATAATCGCTATAAATTTCGGTGTTAACAAGGCAGGCAGGAGATCGCTCGAAGCAATACGGGTTAAATTTAAAAGACTTTACTCGGTCGGTATGTAAGACGGTACATTGGGGACAAGTTTCCAAAAAAGTACATGTCACTTAGGACCTGTTCTCTACCGACAACGACGGCATCTACCGCCTGTAAGCACTACTACTCGTACAAAACATTTTCACTAGTATGTATACACACACACACCCATACACACGAACACACGCACCATTAGGAGAGAAACAAAAAAGTCCTACGCCATGTCACAAAAGAATTTGAAGTGGTTTCGCTTCATGGACTATTTCTCTCTTATGGAATGTCAATTATGGAAAATCATAAATTGTGGGCTTGTCAACACAATTATTGATTTTTGTTTGAAAGGTAGAATAGCTGACCAACAGATTTTTACTTTCCGATTAGTACCTTTAGAAGAAAAGTATTGTAATCGACGGAAAGAAGTCAGTATTGTAGAGGAAATGTGCATTTTTAGCCCCCCTGAATCCAGTGCAATGATTTCTGGAAAATTTCTGTATTTATGTGTTTATGTCTGAGAGCAAGAAAAGGTGCAACTGATCGGGCTGAACTTTGATACACATATTTAGAATTACCAGGGAACAAACTGGATTGTTTTTGCCACAATTTGACATCCATTTTGTATTTAAATATCTACTGCCAGAAGAAATATATGAAGAAAATTGCTTTTTTTGTTTTGTACTATTTGTCAGTGTACTTTGCTTATAACAAGTCAAGTACCTACTATAGCTTTAAAAAATCAACCAAAAAACAATAAAAATAATAGTAAACATTGGAAATTCTTAAAAGTACCACATCGTGGTAGTTTGTTCTGGAAAGTCAACACTATAACATTCAAGGCTAGTTGTACAGCAACACACCTTTGAACAAAGGCATCAGCGGGTAATAAAGGTGCTATATATATATAGCTACGTCTTTTATAATTTAAAGAGAAGAAAAAAGAATGCACTCAAAGGCGATATTCAAGTCTCATATTATTTAGTACTGAGCTGGACAACCTCGGCCTTTTCAAAAGTCTAATTGCCCGGCTCAGGACAACTGGATTAAACAAACCAGCCCGAAATAAATCAATAAGATAAATCATTTCTAAGCGAACGAGCTCAGCACCTCATTTTTTTCTCTCGCGGAGTCGCGAGCGCGCTCTCAACTCCTCAAGATGAAGATATCGGTTTACGATGCACAGTAGGACACAGTATACGATTTAATAAGTTAACGCGTAAGAAAATAATGTTCCCGATTATTTTATTCAATATTTTCCAATTGACTTCAGTTTTGCTGCTGTTTTGATGACGTGTAATAAACTGATAAATGAGCAAAATACTTGTTTTTACTTTACGAAGGAACGTATTGTAATCGACGGACCAAAATTGAGATTTTAGCGAAAATACGGTTGACTTTGCAGTTGATGGTGAAACAATATTGATCAGGTGGTCCAATCAATTATTCTAGGGGTTTTCACTGAGATAAATATTAACAAGTATAACGTTTTTCTGTGAAAAAACTACTGGTTTGATATTATTATTCTATTACGTTCTGATACAAGCTCAAGTAAGGATTTTAGCAATCGAATTATTTATAATAATCGAAAAATAACTTAAATTTTAGGGATTTTAGGTTTATTATGTTTGTTGTTACTATAATCTATATGTGTAAACATATAATATCCCTTTAAATTTCGTTTTTCTACTTTGCATTCACAATGCACACATTGTAACACTGTTTTCGGTGTTACAATTAGCAAATTGTAACACCGTTTTTAGTAACTTTTTTCTAAGATTGGTGACATTGATATCAAATGCATGTCAAACGAAAATACACATAACCACAAAAGTAAGCACAAACTGATTTTTTAGAATCGCACAAACTGCGAAGTATGTATATTTTTATACATATTTAAACATGCGTGTTGCATCCTAGGTTTCGTACTACTAGTATATGATGGTATATAATAATTATCAATAATTACTTTTTCACAGATATTTGAATTTAAGTGACAGATGACAGTGTTACCAACGGTTACACCCATAAATACTCTAGATTGGAATTTTACCTAATATACTTCTAAATTTTTATAAAATTAATGACGCAAAGTAGAAAAAATAGTATATTACGCTCGTTTTATAAGACATATTGGCGCATTCGTTCATTTGGGGCATTCGTCGCTAGCGCTCCTCGTGCCCCAAACAACTCTGCGCCAATTTGACGTCTTATAAAACTTGTATAATAATATACTATTTTAAATAACTAATTTTTAGTACATAGTAACATATGGCAGCAATTGATCCGTTGCAATGATTTCTGGAAAATTTATGTATGTATGTATTTCAGTAAACACAATAGCGCCCAACACATTTGACATACATATATAGAATTACCAGAGGATGAGCTGGATTGTTTTTTATGATAATTTGGCATGGATAAAGTGACAAATGTTACATTTATTTTGTTCAGGGATACATATACACATACATTTTCCATAAATCATTGCAATGATGTCCATAAAAACTAAAAGAACTCGTGTAAATTTTACGTTGATGAGTATAACGTTTGTTCTACTGTGTATAGATTGTCTTGATTCGAAATAGGGAATTGCAATCCAGTTCGGTATCTGTATAGTTGCGAGCCACTCCCATATCGTCTGAGTACGTCCACTACCACTCTATGGTGTAATAAATGATTTTAACAAGAGCGCAAGATGTGGTACTGTTCCATCGACAAGTACCACCGGTAGCCACCGGTAAGCAATAAGTTTATAAATAAATTGCCGCAGTGTCGTCAACGTTGCAAAATGAGATGAAAAAAAAAACGAAGTGAACGGAATGCACAACAGTCAATACACGCTGCGGGAACTTTTTAATTGTCTGTCTTAACAATTTCAATGAGGGCGATAAAAGTAACAAGTGACAATGTTCCGAAACGTATGTTATGCTGTAGGCATTCAAGTCAAGGCTGCTTTACTTCTCAACATGAGAAATTTCAATCTGAACTTGGATAATAAAGACGTTTTTTGAACGAATATTAGTGTAATGGGTCGGAAACCCATTATTTATTTATTAAGATATGATCAAATTAAGCGAGATATTTGTAAGAACATTCGGGAATGTCAAAGGTTTTTGCTAGGGTTGAACATCTGGTTTAGGATTTGACCGCGTGTTATAAGTTTAAAATTGAAGAGTTGTCATTGGCTAAGAAGAAATGCTTCCGGCTTCCTTTGGGGTCGAGGGATGCAAACGAACAGATCTCGCTTCTTCTCATTTCAACCACCGTCATGTAAAGTACACGTTTTTGTGGAGCGTTCTTAGGCGGTTAAGTTTATCCCTGGTAAGTCTTTTCAACTCGTCTCGCATTTCATTGTAAATTAAATTATTCATATTTCTGCTAAAAGTGTGTCTGTCTAAATCAACTCCTAGGTTTAATTTAAACGTCAATATGTTCAAAGCTTCATTCATTTTTCTATGTAACCTATCAAACGGGATTGTTGATTATTATTGTTAATAGATGTTATTGTTTTGATAAGTGTTTCGTTTCATTTGAGTAGTCTTGCTTTATCAGCCCTTATTAAATGTTAAATACTTAAACGCGTCAGTTAGTAGTCAGAAAATGTGTTCACAAGATTCAAGAAAAAGAACCCAGTTAGTTTTGCCTTCGAATAAATTGGAAGAGATTTGATGAATTAGAATTTTGACCAGTAATTAAAGCCCTTAAACCGCGCTTGGCCAAAATGCTATCATGTTAGGGAGTCGCGGTTGTTCCCGCTATTTTGACCTCCTACATTAGGACCTATCAAATAGACAAATAGAAAAGAACACTTTTCTTGGTCCTAAAACTATGTTATGCAGCAAACAATAGTTATTTGATGTTTTCTTTCCAATAGAAAAGTAGTTTGGACCACGACTTCACATGTATAAGAAAAAAAATATATATATATTTATATATATACGTCAATGTCGCACGACACACGACAAACCCACATCTAGCTTGACCAGACACTCGATTGAAAGCACTAAATTTTCTTTCTATAGGCACGTTGACGTGAATTATGAATGTGCTACTTAAAACTCGAACAGGCCACTTTTTCCTGCACTTCCCAGCAACATAACGTAACTCTAACATTGGATACACATACCACAAATACTGATCTGACAGCAAAATTGCCTTTATTCGAGTACACAATGCTACATACATTTCCGATTTCGCGAAACATTGCTTCAGTTGGTAAGAATGTGTTCTAATGTCCTGCCAACCTTGACGTGAGTTTTCTTTTAGCACCAAGTTCACTGTTATATTGTGTTTCTTGTTGGTGCTGTTTCCAATTAAGATGCCTTTTTCAGATTAGCGAATTGTTGCTTCCTGTTATTTCGTTAAGGTAGAAGTCTACCCCCTGATCTAGCACACAAAAACATTCCTCCTTATATTTTCGAATTGTGAGAAAAGTAGGGCCTGTTTTAGCACGGTGTTTTCGTTAATGTATTTCAAAGATGTGTAGGAAAGGCAGAAAGACAGAGGAAATGGATTTTGAGTTTATTTTACGGTCGCACTCGGTATTTATGAGCTGGTGTTTAATTTATTGCTCCCCGATGAGCCTGTTTTAATTTATTCTCGTTTTTAACGTCTTTGTTTCAAAGAAGACTGTGTTAATTTAGATGTATACTTCGATGCATAAATTGGCACTCCGTCGCTAAAGTGTCATAAGTGACAATTATGTGAGACCTTATTTGTTACGTAACATGTTGTATAAAGACTATATCACAGAATGTTATATAGGAAAGTCATACTTCGAGAACCTCAAAACATGGATCACTTTTTAATGAGACTCAAACAGTACATTAAACGACGAAACTTTTTCTGGTTTTAGTAAATATTTGTGCATATAGTGGTAACATTTATAACTTAGAAAATGTTTATTTTAAATAAACACGTTACCGCTGGGTACCATGTATTTTGTGACGTTCTTACACATTTTATATCAAAGTATTTATTACTAAGTAAATATTCTTCAAGGTTTTGATTCATTCCTTTCAATATTGGTCTGGATTGAACATATTATAAGTAATTATTTTTAGTATGTATCTCGAAAAGAATGCTTTATCTAATTTTGTAGATTTATTACAAATAATACTAATAAAAATAGTTTATAGTCTATAGTCAGTGAGGAATAATACCTACTACTGAATCAAACACACAGAGAAATGTTTAAGACATTCGTTGCCTTAAAAACTCTAAAAATTCACAAATTTCTACTTTGAAGCGACAAGATTTTGTTTCCAAATAAAACTATGTTGGATAGCTTTAAATGTTCTTATGAGTTCTTTTAAGAATATAGTGTTTTGCATTGAAAAAATCTATATATTCTAATAAAAAGAACCTTTGCATTGAATCAAGATCACGTATCATCACATATAACTTATCTTCATCATTAATAAGTAAGTCCATTTCTCAAAGGTTTGGATGTTGGTGATGGAATAAAAGACCTCTTTGTTCCTTTGAAGGTTTTATTAATTTAATAGGTACCGGTTTCGATCTCACAGGATCATCATCAGCCTAAATGGTCAGTATTGAAGTATAATTGTACAGAACAGTAAAATCGACGTGCATCTGACAGAGTTTGAAACGGAAAATCAGTTATCACATGCGATAATGGACAGCGTGGGTGATTTTTTAAAATCAATCTCTTTAGATAGATCATTAGATACCAATATTTGACAGTAAGTATATGCGTATAACTACTTTTTATAAAAATGTTAATACACTATGTGCATTCTATATTTTTAAGGCAATAAAAATAACTGTGGAAAACATAAGAAAACTTACAGAGGAAGAAGTAAAAGAACTTATTCCGGCTATTCGAGATCGAATTGCTTTCCGGGAAGCTGTGAAGCTATTAGATTTGGAAACATCTTAGGTGAGACACCGTATGTATCTATCATATGTAGATACATATTATATTTCACTACAGGTGCAAATGATACATTACTAAAGTTCCTACAGAACTGCATACAATGGACCAAGGTGTTTTTAGAGCTTGGACCAAAGTAAGAGATGCAAATCAATGACAACAAATTCACCAGAGGTATTATTTAATTATTATATGTATTTAATACTTTGAAATGTATCAGATGACATTTAATTCTTTTATATTTTTAATGTATTTTGTATTTATTTTGAATATATTTTTTATTTTTATAATAAATTACTGTATTGATATATATAAACTTTTTTACACCTTTGCAGCAGCGGTGGATAGTTTGAACAAAGCAACAAAATTATTCACTTCAAGTCAGTATATTATGTTGAATGTAAATTACTATTGCTTACTTTGAATAAATAATCGCATTTATTTTAAAATGACGTTACTTGCAGTGAGAATGATATACTCTATTCGGAACACAGAAGATGTTGAACCAAACCTAAAAATCTTTTCTGATAATTATTATTCTCTTTAATCCATCCAATGGTTGAAATAAAAAATTATTCATTTGGTCGAAATGTACAAATATTTGAAGTAATATGTACTACAAAGTTTCATTCAAGTAGTTGATGACTGTTTGGTGTGACTTAATAATTTACGCATTGCAACTAAATTTATCTGGAAAAAGCACATAACCTGGAAAAAGCACATAACCCGCTTCTACTGAGAAAATTTTGTCTTGGCTGAAGTGGATAGTTATTTCGTGGATATGGAAATCAACCAGATTAACAAGATTGGACTTAAACTTCACAATGAAACTAATGTCTTAAAAAATAATAAATGTGAGTACGTAATTGGCAGGTTGCTGAATGCGTGGGAGATAGTTACATTAATTAAGTCTTTTTGAATCTAATCTACTCTTCAATACTTCATATTGTCTTGGGTCAAATACCTCTGCACTGAGATATAATTTAATTTATTTCGTTCAAGAAACAAGTCATTTTTAGAACAATAAATCCAACAACTTAGTATTTCCATGCAATATTTGTTATAACACAGTAAGAAGTCTATTTAATCGATTAAAAAGTGTGTAGAAATCTTGCAAGTTTTACAACTTATTACCACATAAAAGAATAGGTGTTTATAACAGTATATTTATCTAGTTCATACGTCATCTATTGAATTTAATACAACACGTTGTCTTAATTTATTGTCTACAACCAACATATGTCTCACTGTGTCCATGTAATACATTAATTTAAAATAAAATTACAACGAAATCCTCAAATTTTAAGCACTTACCGCCGAAGACAAATCATCCACGTGGTATCAAAATCAATTATCCAATCGATATTAGATCACACATCGCTTGTAAAAGTAACACAGATCACTGGACGCACTCGACAAAATCGAACGGTTCAAAAACTAGAGCAATCTAACTGTAGTACCTACGGAGTAAAGTCGCGGTTGGCTCTCTTCTACTCTAAATGGCAATGAAGGAGTCACAAAACACGAGATAATAACGACGGTCTATTGACTGTTGCGGCGGCGGCGGCGACGGCGGCTGCCCAAGTTGCACTTTCACTCAACCTCGGACTTTTCAGGCCTATTTACATTCATACAGCGTGTGCCATTCGTTCATTTTATATAAAGGTGAGCGCGACCTGCTAGTTACCGTGTTAGATTTGCTCATTAATGTCGCGAATTGGACTCGTATTTGGTAATCGCACAGATTCGGTGTTGGTTAGTTATAGCTGAAAGGATTAGTGTTACATTTTAGTGTATCAATACTGGAGAACGATTTCTTATATCTTGTTCTAGCTCTAGCTTAGATTAAGGGTCAAAATTAGAATACTTACACTGAATATCAAGCCATATCAAATTAAAAAGTCTTTATAATGTGTAAATCATTGTAAATTATTTCATAGTTATACAATCAGCTTATCGCCATCTAAATTGCGATTCAATTGGCAACGAGTCGATTATTCATTCATTAACGACCACCTTTCAAAGTAAATAATGAATAAAGGAATCATCTCAGTTACATAACTGAAATAGAAACTCAACCACTATAGTTAAGACCGCAAGATAGACGGTATTAATAATTAGGTTACAACTAGCTCTGTGTATATGTCAAAATTTTCGATTTTAGTTATTGGGCATTCTAGAAATATGTGGTTAAGGCTTCCCACCTGTCCACATTCGCAATATGGACATTTTAGGATACATTTTAGGTTATCTGCTATCTGTTACTGTTGTTACGAATGTCCGGCAGGGGGCGTTTCGGGTTTGACGTTACTGTGGTAATAGCAGCAAAACACGGGTCGACAAAAATCGATTTTTGGATCGAAAATTGTTTTTAAGGCCGTTTTTTTTGCTCAAAACTCTTTGCGAAGGGCATTTAGAGGGATCTTATCGTAAGACATGAGAGCGAGCGGCTTTTATAAGGTCGGCAGGAACGGATAAAAAATGTAAATTTTTGACGTTCATCAATCCGCTTGTCGGAATTTCTAGACGTCACGTGACATTTTCTCGAGGTTCGCCTTCACCCGAAGAGGTGCAAAAACGTGATTTTTTTTCAAAATTGACGCATTTAATTTACAAAATATCGCGCAGTCCACGCGGAATTGTGTCCTTTTTTCAATTCGAGCGTCAAAAGTAATATCGAAAAGCCCAATTTTGCAGCTACTCGATCGCAAATGTCGGCGAAAATGGGCGATTCCGCTGAACGCGCCCTACACTTGAAAGTTCGTAATTAGTATAGGTAGACTAGTGGCAGAGAGCGACACCAGGAAATTCAATTTTATTCCTTCGTTAGTTATAGCATCGCAAATTACCGTTCTGCTGTTCGTTTTTGCTTTTATTTAAACTGTAGGCGTCCTATACACTTTCGCAACGTATCTACTGCTCGAACTCAATGAGCTGAGTAAGTAAAAGGTAGAGACAATCTGCTCTAAACTAATTATCTTCATGGCTCGATGTTATAATTACATTACCAAGACGATCAGGAAATTATTTTGATATTTACACTACGGGTACTTTAGTTGTAACATCAGTAAATAATTATAGATTCTCTGGTTAGATTGGTACACTTTCTCAGCATTAAGCGTTATTAACTTTCTTCTTAGATGTCCAATAATTGTAATTTAGGTATTGCAAGAATTTTATTTTATCGGGGTTTATTTGATTGCATTTTATATACATAGTAGCAAGTGTAATAAAATAGAAAGCATCGATTTTATATTAGTAGTACACAGACTAGATGGAATGCCTAGCTACATATACTAAACCTGTAAGACAATAATTCCCCATACAAAAATATGTTTTAGTTTAGTTATAGCTCTGTGTATATGTCAAAATTTTCGAGTTTAGTTATTGGGCATTCTAGAAATATGTGGTTAAGGCTTCCCACCTGTCCACATTCGCAATATCGACATTTTAGGATACATTTTAGGTTATCTGCTATCTGTTACCGTTGTTACGAATGTCCGGCAGGGGGCGTTTCGGGTTTGACGTTACTGTGGTAATAGCAGCAAAACACGGGTTGACAAAAATCGATTTTTTGGATCGAAAATTGTTTTTAAGGCCGTTTTTTTGCTCAAAACTCTTTGCGAAGGGTATTTAGAGGGATCTTATCGTAAGACATGAGAGCGAGCGGCTTTTATAAGGTCGGCAGGAACGAATAAAAAATGTAAATTTTTGACGTTCATCGATCCGCTTGTCGGAATTTCTAGACGTCACGTGACATTTTCTCGAGGTTCGCCTTCACCCAAAGAGGTGCAAAAACGTGATTTTTTTTCAAAATTGACGCATTTAATTTACAAAATATCGCGCAGTCCACGCGGAATTGTGTCCTTTTTTCAATTCGAGCGTCAAAAGTAATATCGAAAAGCCCAATTTTGCAGCTACTCGATCGCAAATGTCGGCGAAAATGGGCGATTCCGATGAACGCGCCCTACACTTGAAAGTTCGTAATTACTACCCAACTTCATGGTTTATAATGGCGCCACATTGGTCATTTGCGCAACCAAACTTGACGACAATGACGTGCCCAAGCATTCCGAAAAAAAAGTCCGTCAAACTGGACCGCGGTGCGGTCACTCCCTTTTACTTTGCATTGTCTAAGCATGTCGGTCCGTATCATTATTATTACATGTGATTTAACAAATCGAGTATAGTGGCCGGTTGACCTGCCTATACCTATATACCGGTATATAGCGGGCGGACAGCAAGCATGCTCCGCAAGGCGCGTGTGTTATCGCTGCTGTCTATCTATTCTAGAGTTTCATTGTTGACGAAATGTCATTTTTGCATTCGTAGGTACCTAGCGTGAAGTGAATTTAGTTGTTTTGTAATTGGAAATCTAACGTTACGTTCACCGTGTGTCGAAAACTCACGGTTATACCGAGTGTTTGCAGGTGTTACGAATAAGTAATTATAAAAAACAACATAGGGCAAAACAACAGTCAATGTAATGATTTTTTTTCTAGGTCTAGATTGAAAGTAACCACATATTAATATCGAGTTTTTGGTTGACTACAACTGAAACTGAAACTGTTCAATAAAAACTAATAGTATATTATTATACAAGTTTTATAAGACGTCAAATTGGCGCATGAGTTGTGAACGAATGCGCCAATATGTCTTATAAAAAGAGTGTAATATACTATTTTTTCTACTTTGCGTCATTAATTTTATAGAAATTTAGAAGTATATTAGGTACAATTCCAATCTAGAGTATTTGTGGGTGCAACCGTTGGTAACACTGTCATCTGTCACTTAAATTCAAATATCTGTGAAAAAGTAATTATTGATAATTATTATATACCATCATATACTAGTAGTACGAAACCTAGGATGCAACACGCATGTTTAAATATGTATAAAAATATACATACTTCGCAGTTTGTGCGATTCTAAAAAATCAGTTTGTGCTTACTTTTGTGGTTATGTGTATTTTCGTTTGACATGCATTTGATATCAATGTCACCAATCTTAGAAAAAAGTTACTAAAAACGGTGTTACAATTTGCTAATTGTAACACCGAAAACAGTGTTACAATGTGTGCATTGTGAATGCAAAGTAGAAAAATTTTATTTTATGCGTGGTAGCCAAAGGATCAAAATAAACTTCATCGCTAAAGAACAGGGTATTGTTTTAATTTATATCTATGAATCTGTTCAATTCTCCTGAACGAGCAAATGTAGAGGGCGCTAACATCGGCGCATTAGGGGGGATAAAATTTACTGTAGTCAGCTATATGACTTTAATTACTCTGACCAGTATTTATAAGTATTTTCAGAACCCTTATTGAAAAATATGAATACAGATTATAAGGGACAACCCCTTGAAGAAAGAGAAATGTTATTTGCAGCAGAAAATGTGACTATATGTGGATTTCTTAATAAAAGCGTTTCGTTTTGAGGTTAGATCTGCAATATGTCAAACTTAAAAACAATATCATTCCTTTACTGTATACTCAACATGATGTATTCGTGTACAAATCTTCTTTTAGAAAATGCTTTGAACACACCAGCATATGTCTTAAGACATTTTTGCCAATTTTTAGTACACACCGACACTCACTGTCTAACCTTTTCCTTTAAGAAACTTGTGAACTGACAAGCCCTCGCTGTGATATGAATTGCATTGTGCATAGATCTTACTTCTGCTGCTTCTTTTTTTGTCATTTTTTTCATCTTTTCATTTAAATAACCGCAAAATTACTCAACTTCTATACCACACCACATAAATTTTCAAACCATATATATTATCCCGACGAAACTTAGTTCATACTTTCACCACCAGAGCGTTCGTTGAGGCGAATTAGAAGTGATGGTTAAAGATTCTTGAATTTAGCTGTTTTGTACAATTAAAGACATCTATACTCTGATTGATTAAATAAATATGTAATTTCAGTTGTGTGCAAAGAATTCGGAATATTTAATAAACAGAAATCAAAAACTTCCCCCACCACACACTGTAGCAGACACGTGACGTCAGACGTTGCAAAGTTTGAAACATGCGTACCTCTAGCATGCAGTTGTGCGCGATTTTGCTTTATAGTGCGTGTCCGATTTGTTTAAAATTGTAAAAACTAGCTGCTTGTAGAAATAGTGGCTTGAAGACATTGTTGAGTCAATAGAAAAATATCATTCATTACAGGTAAGTGCGCCACATAATACTGAATTCTGCCATAATAGGTAACAAACTATAACATAACCTATAAATTCAATATGATTTAAGGTAGGTGATGGAAATGAATATGCAAACATAAGTTTCTACTTATATATACCTAAATATGAGTAACGTAGGTAGGTGTTTAAAGTGGTATCTGCAAGAATACGGTAGCTATGACGGTAGCAAGTTATCTAGATGAAAATCCTATAGGAAATGGCTGCTGTCTCAGCTATCTGTATGCATCAAATCTAAGATCAGCTCAGCTTATCCGCACACAGAGCATACATAAAATAAAGATTTCTGCGGTCGTTGCTTAGCATATGCGGAGCCATGTAAGGCATGAAGACTATGCATAACTTTATCTTGGCCATCTTGTCGTACAACATGTCCTTTGCTGTATAGTTGTTCGTAAACCGCGGTCATCTGAAATGTATTTTCTGCCCGGTCGGAAAAAAGACGCGGCGTGTCCGGCGACGTCAAGAGAACGGTTGTAAATTATTGTGCGATGTAAATTTACGACACCAAACTCTTGTTGTCCTCTTCGTTCGCCTTTTTTTCTGTTTAGCCGGAGAGATGTACCGGCATAAATTTTATTTGGTATAATCGTGTCTGGGGTTACTTTGGAGACCGAGTACGATTTTTTGTTCGTTTGTTGGCGACACTGAGACTTGCATGTAGCTTGCTTAACCAACTTAACATAACCAACTATTTGGATGATAGATTTACCACAAAGTACTTCACTAAGGTACTAAAAACTAATCAAAATTATTATTTAATATTTGGTTGACCCACTACGGACATCTATAAAGAGCCTGCAAGCGTCTGGTTATTGAAGCAACTAAATTTTCTATTTCAATGGGCGTTATTCGTTGGCATTACTCTTGCAGCTTCTCTTTTAGAATTGGAGCACTACTAATGGCATGTTGTCTTATATTACGCTCCAAAATCTACCCAAGCGTGCTTGATAACATTTTCCTTAACTATGTGTCTTGTTGAAAAATCAAACTTCCTCCACGGCATAATTTATCCATCAATGTTTTTAAATTATGCTCCAAAATATGTTTATATTGATAATGATCCATATTCCCCTCAATGAACACCATATTTCATATTCCAGGTGCATCAAATTCCAAGCAAAGTTTCCGGATTGTTTTCGCTAGTAAGGGGTTTCTGTGTGGAGTTCTGCTGTGGAAACTATTATTGTTTAAAGTTCTTTGAACAGTTTGTGGATGGAAAATTAAACAAACCATATGTAGCCTTTTGTCATTCCTTTTCATTCGTTTTTCGTGAATAATTCGTTAATTTTATATCGCAGCGAGTTTTTTGCAGAATTTTTTGTTCTATAATAATAAATGTGGATTTAAAACAAAACTGCATCATTACTTTTCTTCGTAATGCATTTGGACTCGACTTTTGTCGGCCACTGTATATTCAAAGAGATAAAATTGCGTTAGCGTTTCACTTCCGTGCGTTTTCTTATACAGTGACTCACAAAAGTCTTCATACACCCTATAAAATACGTGTTTAGGCTACACTCGATCTAAAGGATAGGTAAAAAAATGTAAAACAGAAGCATTACCTAATATAATATTATTATTAACGAAAAAATGTAAACTTTCACACCAAATAACACAGAAAAAAAATTTCTTTCTTAATATCGACCTCACAAAAGTCTTCATACAGGTGTATTTCTTATAGTTAATAAGCAGATATTTTAAATATATAAACAAACTAATATTTGGTTGGTCCTCCTTTCGCTTCAATAACGGCATTGAGACGCCTGGGCATTGATAAAACCAAATTTTCAGTGATATCAGAGGAAATCTCGTTCCAAGCGCGCTGTAATGCCTCTTTCAGGGAAGCTTTGTTCGAAATTTTTGTCCGTACGTCGGGTATTCGAATACGACGATCCAGTTCTTCCCAGAGGTGTTCAATGGGGTTCAAGTCCGGCGATTGGGGCGGATGGTCGAGCTGTTTAGGTACGTTGTAAAGTAACCAATGCCTCACATTGATGGCTGTATGTTTAGGATCATTGTCATGTTGGAAAATCCACTGATTGCCGAGCCCTAAACGATCCACACCAGGTAACAAAGTATCGCGCAATATGTCGATGTATTTCCGATGATCCATAATTCCATCAATAAATGTGAGATTTCCCACTCCAGCTGCGGACATTGAACCCCAAACCATCACGTTTCCACCACCATGTTTTACCGTACAGACTAAATTTTCTTTTTTTAACTCTTCGTTAGATTTTCTCCAGACCTTTCCTCTTCCATCGCTTCCGTATATATTGTATTTGCTCTCATCGGTAAAAACGACCTGTCTCCAAAAATCATTATCCTTATCCTTATATTTTAGGGCAAAATCTAAACGTTTTTGAGCATTCACTTTGGAAATCAAAGGTTTTCGTCGCGGTGTTCTTCCATTGTAACCATTCGATCTCAAAATTCTTCTTACATTTTCCGGATGCACAACCTTCTTTGTTCTTACAGCAAGTTCCGTCGCTAAAGTTGGCGCGCTCTTTTTCGGGTTTTTCTTAATCGTATTCAATACAAATCGAACTTCTCTATTATTTAGTATCTTTGGTCGCCCTGACCTGCATCTGTTAACTACGCTACCCGTCTGTTTCCACTTTTTTATAATTGATTGTACCGTTGCACGACATTTATTTACAATTTTAGAAATTTCACCATAGCTTTTATTTTCATTTCGTAATTTTATAATTAAATTCCGTAACTCATCACCTGTTTCTTTTCGTTTTTGTTTCATGACTGTAAACTGGTGACGGCGATGACACAAACTGACAGAAACTGTCACTCCGACTGTCAAATATCAGAAATACAGTGCATCGCCTTCTCGATTGACGTTTGAGAAAACGTCAAACTATACCTACTGCAGGTAGACACCATGAAACCCATGCGGTTTCATATTTGTATGAAGACTTTTGTGAGGTGCATTTTTAGAGATTGTATTTTTTTATTACGTGATTTCTTACAGTAAATTATATTTGGCAATCACAAACAAGTTACAAATGTCAATGCTTTCTTTTACAATTTTTTCAGCGATTGGTTATAATGCGTATACAAATACAACTCATTTTATATGGTGTATGAAGACTTTTGTGAATCACTGTAAATCATTTGCTCTGACGTTAAACAGGCAAAGAACAATTTCTAATAACGGTTTAAAATGGACTCATCGATGTTATGAATACTTATATCTACTTGTTTTAACAGTTTACATAGTTTTACATATTATTCATTAACCCGAGCTGTAGCCAAGTTGGACGCTGTAGCCAAGGTCCACCTGTCACCCCAGTTTTTACAACTCATGCCGACAAAAATTATTGAGCTACCGTTCTTACTATGTATTTCTTTTATGTAGTGCTTAGTTATATGAAAGAATTTTTAAACTATCTATTCTTCTATCTTGTTTAAATCGAAACGGAGGAACTCACGCTAACAAAATTTCTTCAAAGTGTGACAATAGCTTAATAATAATTGACTTACCTTTCCGTATTTGTGTGATGAATTCGCTGTATTTGCTGACCAGTGATCTGTCTCTAAACGGGTTCTTTCCAGACACCCGGTGAGACTGTCAATTCTTGACCATTCCCTAACATCGTGATTGTGAAATGGTGGTACATTTCCATTAGTTGGATTCGCTGCTACTACTTCCATTTTTTATCTTTTGATTTGTCTTCTATCTATCTATCTATCTTTTGATCTTCTCGAATGATTCCTTTATCTTAAATGGCAATTTTAGGCATACAAAACCTGGAAGAAAATAAAAGAAAAATCAGCATTTACATTCAAGTTTTATGTCCTAATTTCAGGCATGAATGTTAAGTGAAAATGGCACCATGTATTACTATTACTCACAGCAAAAAGAACAAAAACACTAGTGCAATTATATATGTATTTGCCATTGGGCACATAATCGATTGCATATGTGGAATAATTAAATCTATAAAATGAGTTTGGCCTTTAGTTTAATTGAAAGCTGGCATTCAAAAGAGTCATAAGACTCATGAGCCAGAACGAAGTTTCTTTTAGTATCTTAGTGTTCTTGATTTAGTTTTTGCTGTTCTTACATGACGAAGATGGACTATCCACAGAAACCATCTTTTGTCATTCAAACTCGGAAGTAAGAACAAACATGGGTTACAGCTGTAATAAACGTTCTTTAATGATGTTTTGTTTATGTTCTGTGACCGTTGTCCACTCATGTAATACCCGGAAAGACAATTACAAATACCATAGCGCATTAAAACGTTAAATTTGAGATACCATGGGACTGTTAAAATTCACATAAAACCACTTGAAATGTTAAATCAGAAACTTGCACCTACACATGTTGAGGAGACCATGAACCCGCCACGGTTTGGTGTAATAAACAAAAAGGTTCATTCATTTTATGTATCACTCATTCAAAGGATTACGTCGTTCTTGAGTGCAAAATTGTCGTTAACAAATTAAGATTGTGCTTAAAAGTGTATAGCACTCTATACATGACAATCAAGTTTTTGCCCACTCATTTTTAAAGCTAAACTAATTAATAACGTAATATCCTGGATTCATTTCGATATGTTAGAAGATCAGATCTTGAACATTTAATATAAAATATCTGGGGGTGCCCCTCACCCAACTCTCCGACTACATCTTTCGCTCAATGAAGTGCCAAACACTTTTGCAATTATTCAGTTGTGTGAAGCCATAGCCACTGTTAACACTACCTAACGTCCATTTCTATGACATGATGACATTTATCATACTGACATTTAATGTCATGTCATGTCACGTTTGTCAAAATCTGACAGTTCGCACCATAGCGACGAAGGCTGGGGATTCTATCATACAGCTTCTATAAACTCTTATAGCACTTAAACTGTTTATCCCACTGATTTGCAAGTTTTTATACATATTTAAAGTCACTAAGAAAATGTATGTACCATTTGCCACTTCCGGTTGTCAGATTGTGGCCAAAAACAACCCAGTTCGTTCCCTGGCAATTCAAAATATGTCAAAACTGCAGTATATACTCGATCCTAGCATGTGCATTTTCAGTAGAAATCGTTGATATACCGAGTGATCAGCAAGGCATGTAAAAAACAAAATTGCTTTGGAATCTTTGGAATTGCTTGGAAAATTGCAAGAACTTTTGTCATGTATAATTTTTTGTGCCTGCACTGTAATAGGAGCTTAACTTCAGTCGCAAACGATATATACAACAGCCAACCTTCATTTAGCAATACACATTTCTCTTTATTAATGTCATTCAAATGTCACATGGTCTTCAATTTAGAGTGGGTGGTTGCGTACATACGAAAACAATAAATATTTATTATTAAATCGACTATATTGTTAAATATGACGTAAGAAAAGTATGCAAACCGTATGTAATATTATGGTATGTATGTTCCCTAGAAAGTGGGTGTGCTAATTGAATAAATAAAATACCAAAAACATTTTAAAACGGTAATAACTACTTATACATAATACATAAATGGCTCTTTGATCTCTGCAATTGGTAGTTTAATAACTATTAAATATTGTTATTACAGCGTTTCTAATGAAGACGTAAGGCCTGCTGTTCTAGAACACAATAGATAGCGGTATTATAAAACTGTTTCAACGATTGACGTGGCGATAGATGTTCTACTGAACGGTAAAAGAGACAATTGATCCGCACAAAAGATGACTTAGATCGATACAAATGATACATTTGTGGAAGATATGTTACATATGCTAATTTCGCGGGTAAGTAAGCCATGAAGCGCTTAGTTCTTCATCTTTGCTCATCGAGTTTACCGTTGGTATTGCTGGAAGACATGCGGCCAGTACACAGGTGTCTGCGGAGAAATGCCAAAGGCTGTCTCGTCCAAAAATGGCAGAACAACTTTTTAACGTCCACTTGACAGGAATAGTCGCTTAAAATTTGATGAATGTGTCGCTGTAACTCAATGGATTTTTTCGCCCAATTCCAGGAATATAATACGTGAATTAACAACGTTATTTATGACATAACACAAGTGGGTTGACGTACATTCTCTGTGATATATTTTGAGTTCCTTTGTCTGGTGCGATTTGTATTGAATTTTGATTGGATGTTTAGAATTTGTTTGTTCTTAGTTGTCAAATTATATAAGATTTATCTGGTTTTAAGTTGGAATCGGTATAGTAAATTAATAATGACATATGGATATAAAACTATGAAAATGTGTGCGGTTTTCTATTGTATTTCCGTTCAGGACAGTAGTATGCCATAATATGTCAATACACTCGGCCTTCATATCTTTCCTCCGTTATCGTGATATACTGGTGAAACCGCTACTCTTCTCATTAACTTTAATTACCCAGATTACACTAGTCAACAGTCAAAATGTACATTGGATGCGACTATTTTTTTTATATATACTAAGGCCATCTAAACTCAAAAATCGCATAAAAAATTTTTTAATGGATACGTTTTCGAGTTACAATTTTTTTTCTTTTTTTGTTTTTTGCGGAGGTAGTTCGACTATTTGGAGCATATCTCGAGTTAAGAACGTCCAATCTGGTCGCCCGGTACATAAAATTGAAGCTAATTGTATCACCAACAATTGTCACTCATATAGTTTTTCAATCGCTTCAGTAGTTTTAGCGCAATAGGCCACGATATTATAAAAATTTGGCCAAAATGAAAATGGAACATTTACTCTATCACCTGTGAAAAGTAGAAATCGTGGAAATATAGTTAGTTTAATATTTTTTGCGTAGAGTTTGAACTTTTACGAAGAGAACAAGGTATTTACGATTAAAATCTATGCAAAAATAGCGAAGTTATGGTCATTTAAGATTGATAGGTACCAAACTACCAGAATTCTACTTTTTCTCTGTTTACAAGTTTAATTCATTGTGCTTAGTTTTAATGTGATGTTTTCAATATAAAGGAGATTAGAAGTGAGTTTGATTGCTGCTTCGCCTTATATTCTTGTCGAAATCTGTTTTTCTTATGAGGAACCAGATATAGTTGCCCATCATTTTTTCAATCCAAAATCCCTGGTAGCGCCGCTCAATAGTCTTCATTTCCTAGTGAAACCTCTCACCATGCTCGTCACTGACGTCACCAAGATTCTCAGGATGAAATCTTCTCAACTGCTAGCTCCAGGTGTATACCGTATCCCATGTGCTTGTGGCAGTGTCTACATTGATGAGATAAAGCGCTCTGTCAGCGTTGGGATTTCAGAACATGAACGCTGTACAAGACTGCGCCAGATCACCAGTTCGGCGCTTGCTGAGCACAGACACAACAATTCTTCTCGACCAAACAAAAATCATCTCCCGGGAATCATGTTATTATCCTCGTAGAATCCGCGAAGCGATCGAAATCTTTAAAGATCCCTCCAATCTCAATCGAGATGACGGTTGGCATTTGCATCATAGCTGGAAACCACTTTTACGACCACCACAGCTACCCCAAACCGCCCTCCCAATCAATAGTTGTTTGACTACCTGCGCAGGCACCTGCGCCAGGTACATATAACGTCGATCGAAACACGTACTGACATATCTGAATATCATTTTTTGGTGAGATATGCCACTACGTGTTTTGAGCGACGATAAATACCCTCACCCTTCCACACACGTTCATTCTCTCCGTCCTGAAGATGCCTCTTGCAACAGAGTGCGAAACGTTGACTAAAAGATGCGCATCTTGGTGCGAATCACGTGACGTACTCGTCTTCCGAATGGATCCGACCTCTCCCATGCATTTAAACTGCTATAAATGACGAAAAATACAAAATAGAGAAAAGGCCGAATTTTGGTAGTTTCGTACCCATTGGTCATAATTGATCATAACTTCGGTATTTTTTCATAGATTTTCATCGTAAATACCTTGTTCTCTTCGTAAAAGGGCAAACTCTACGTAAAAAATAAGAAACTGAGCATATTTTTACTATTTCTACCTTTCCCTGGCGGTTAAATGAATGTTCGATTTTCATTTATACTAAAAAAAATTCAAATTATAGTCAATTGCACTGAAACCACTGAAGCGATTGTAAAACAATATTAATAACATTTATTGGTGATTCGGCTTTAATTTGATGTTCCGAACTCGAGATATGCTCCAAATAGTCGAACTACCTCCAAAAAAATTAACAAAAAAAAAGAAAAATTCATAACTCGAAAACGTATCCATCCAAAAAAATTTTAATGCGATTTTTGAGTTTAACGGGCCATGGTATCTAAGAAAAAAATAGTGGCATTTAATGTACATTTTTTTTTATTATTTTGTTGACTAGTGTTATCAGAAAAATTATCTAAATGTCTGTAAAAATAATGTAACTTGGTACTCATATTAGTTTTCCAAAATTTTGTCAACGATTTGTATTGTTAATATTGTTCAGCTTGGCGTTTCCCAAAAAAAATGTTCCATAACTGATACAAAGCTTGTCCATGCTTCAGTTCATCCTAAGTCATGTGATTTGTGGTCCATCGAAGATACCTAACTTTCCTGTATTGAGGCCAGGAAATGATTAACAAATATATTTGGAACAAACATCATTCTTATATAAAGCTTTCACAAACTGTTTAATAACACCGAATTTAATTTATAGTGGTAGAAGAATTATTTGTTCTCGCCTTATCACGATGTTAGCTTTTCCTACGATCATTTTTATTTTCGACTGCCAGTTTTTCCTATCCCAATGTTCATTTTTTTGCACGACTGTCTCACAGACAAAGAAAACAGGAATATTTTGTGTATCCATTTTGCTGACCATATAAAAAAGCAGCAGCAAGTTGTAGAGTAACATGTTATATTTAAAAAAGTTAGTTCAAATATTGGTTTTGATAAATAAAGACTTGCTAACCGCACGAAAAGCACGAAAGTAAAAAGTGTAATCCAACATCTTTTCTCACACTACTTGCTCAGCTAATTAATAGACACGGTCACCTCATAAACTTATCAATTCCTCGTATAGCCAATCCTCCATCTACCGACTCGAAGAGTCCAGCAAATCAGATCATCCTAAAGTAATACACACTAAACTGGTTCTCGAGCGGATAGACGGACCAGATCCCCGTTTATTATAAGCAATTAGTTTACCACTAAAACACGAGGCGACGCTGCCGCACGGTCTGCACAAAAAGTCGACCGAATAGGTCGAAAGACCTGAAAGCAGAACGAATAAGAGGGAGCGGTTGAAATTACAGCGCTACCTTTTGCTGAATTTATAAGACATAATAACACGTCATAAATATTGAGAGCCGGAGCGAAAATATTATGAGGTGCTAATTGTATAATTTTCAGCATCATTAGGTACGACAGCTCTCGCAAACCACAACTAGTTCCTCATCAACTATACCTGGAAGATTGGCGGTCGCTACCTGCCTACCATCTAATCGATAGCGTCTGATTGAGATTTTGTTTTCTTTCTTTGTTACTTCGTAAACTACTTCTTATCTGGACTTCAGTTTTGACCATATAACAAGGTAGAATAGCAAGTATATTAAAGTTAACAAGTTGTTTGTTCACAATTCACTAGCAACTGTACCGATAAAAATCCGTTCATCGTTTCAAATAACAAAAGAATACCGATTAAAATGACGGTACTAGAAATCTAACACCGTTGGCAAAACTGTAATACCATCATCATTTTGTATTGTATTAGTACTTACAGTTACAAACACCAGATTGTATGTAGCTACGTTATAAAATCGCTAAATGAAGAATTTATAAGGCCGTCAAATTAAATAAATATCAATATCAATCAAATATAAAATTACTTATCTTGAAATACCCGGAACTTTGATTTGTCTATTAAAAAATGTCGATAAATATTCAGATAAGAAATGTCAATTTTCTTCATTGAGTCTAAACAACGTCACAGCAATTATGTCCAATTAACACTAACAAAGTGACCCGTGTCACATTTAAAAAGCTCTAATCTATTTATCGTCGATTTGATCAAGGCTAACTACACGTAACTAAGGTAGTATTATATTACTTACATAGTAATGCACATTGTAATGCAACTATGCATTTCTACCAAAAAAAGAAAACTGATAGCCTATTAGTCACGATATGGAATAAATGACTGCTATTAATAATGTAATGTGTCTGTCGATAGATAGGTATACACCATTGCCCGTAGTATCCTTGATAATGTTGCAAAATTCAGAAATCCGTGTTTTCAGCAACAACAGACAGAAAGGCAAAAGAAAACTAAGAAATAACCATTTGTTATTATAATGTATGTGTTACTGTCATAGTGATAAATAGGTTATTATTAATAATAGCCAGGTGGCGAGGTTAAAGTGAAGAATTTATCACATGAACCGGCTATTATTAATAATTTCCAGCATACTGTGGTCAATGTGATATATTTCAGTTCGATATTGCATTAAGGTGATGCTACAATATAATAGAGCCTCAGATTTGAAATTCTGTTAGTATCTACATAATCGCCACACAACGAATCTATTCACTGGGTTTTCAGTGTTGGGCCTTTAGTGACGTTAGGCCTGACTAACTTATTTAGTTACTACTCATGACTAAAATAAGGAAGATTATCAAAACGAGACTAAAAAATGCCAATCCACACTAATTGCATGCACGAGTGTGTAACTCTTTGGGTCATGCTTATTTGCGCAATTCTTAAAAGCAAAGTAAATAATTAATTAAAAACTCGGTTTGTATTATTTTACCAGTGCAAACGTACGTAGTGCTTCTGCATTTTGCAACTCGTGGCAAAAAAAATTTATTTGTAACTTTATTATCTTTTTAATACAAAACTTTAAAAAATGTTTTATATTTAATTTTGAATACAAAAGTCCTTCTAGACCTTTATTTTTTGTGGTAGTACAACAATGACACCATTTATATTGTCAAAATAAAACGAAATAAAATTTGTAACAATAGGACGTCATCTTCTTTTGTTTTTTTTTGTATTTTTTGTTGGTGATAAACACTTTTATAATAAATATATCTGTGAGATATTAGATATACTTAGGGTAGGTATAGGTAATGGACATACTAATGTACGGAAGATGGAGGCAAGTTGTTACCATGTTTAATCATTTATTTATAAAATTATTGTCAAACACCAAAAGTAAAAATACCGTGTTAGGAACAGAACCATACAAAAATGTTTGCATCATTTGTGCGGTGCAATTTATGTAAAAACATCTATGTAAACTAGTCTAGTTCTTGCATGTACATATTTGCATGAAAATACAATATTGAAAAAATTATTATTAAATGCGCAACATTTCAATTCAATAATTAGGATTTGAGAATTTACTTAATAAATTGTAATTGTACATTTACAAAAAACTACCCACATGCATTAAATATAAAAATGGGTGTTATTGATAATAAAATGGTTAACTTTTTTGAAAACTCTGTATAAACTGTTCTTTTTTATGTTTTTGTCATAGAGTCGTCCTTGGGTGTATACCAAATATCAGTATTAATTATATCCAGTAGTTTCTAAAGTACAAGGGAGACAAAAAAAGCATTCTGTATTATCAATGTTTTGTATTATTCGTAATTTTGGTCAGTGGGGTAGCCGTACTGATGATTTGCGTCGAGTAAATAAATATAATAGCTTACATAGTAATCAAAATAACTGAGCTAACTTCTTTGAAGACTGTATACAAAAGATCTTTTGTAAAAAGTAACATTTTTATCACTTTTACCGTGCCCGTTAGGAAATTATTAATAATAGCCGGTCCATGTGATTATTTAAGTGTTTCTAATCACATTGACCAAATGATGCGGTTATTATTAATAATAGCCAGTAATTATTAATACAAACCACATTTATCACTTTAACCGTAACATATGTTACGGTTAAATATGTATAGATACCAGTATAAATGCATTAAATAGTTTTCTAAAAACATTTCCATTACGGTTTTGGGCATCACATATATGACATCAATATAAAATTAAATACTCTATTGTACATGGTGTATTCATTAATAAACAAAAAAAAAAACACGACAAGTAAAATGGATAGTTGTCAAGTAAAATGATACATGCTAGGCCATTTAGAAATCGCGGAAATGTTAAAAAGGACTTTAAACCTGCGACACTTTTCCATCTTAATTTATCAACGCAATTTCACGAAAACTGTTACAGAATACTTAACCTGTTGCGAAATGTACACAAGTAATAAATCAAACAGTTTCTAAATCGCGAAAGTGTGGTATATTGCAGTGAACAATAAAGAAATTGCGTGATTGTGAAATCGACCGATAAAACAGGTATTATTGTTGCTAATGCCATATAGAATCTCGTAAACAAACGATTTATAAATATAAAGCAGGATGATCCCGCATAATTTCGGTGAATTCGGTGATTCAGTATTAATAATGGCTTTACGGTACTTATAAGACGGTATTTCGAATGAGGACGCGTTGGGCTTACTTATTGAAAATGTTATATGTGGCTCAGAGGTAAAGGCCTCAGTATACGTATGTCTTTAGTACCGTTGCAAAGAAAAAGTACAAACCAAGCCTGGTCCAACCATATATGGACCTAGTTTTACAGGGTATCTACTCCAACCTTTCTTCATTCTGCACTCTTGACTCGACTCCTTCTAACCGATATTTTTCAGTCTCATGAAGGAGGAATAAATAATGTTCTGTCTATGTGTACTAAGTATCTACATAAGCAGCATACTCTATTCTTTTTTTTTTTTTTTTCAATCAAAATAAAAAAGGTTTTAAACATGTTTAAATGTATTCTACAAGTTTAAATATACCGTGTGAGTTATTTGAGTCGTCGTAGTCAATATTTACGTTGTTTTTGTTTAGAAAGACGAAAAGATCTTTTAAGTTATAGGGATCATAGCTTTCTATAACTCAACATTATTTACACGTTTTTGTTTGAATTTGACAGCATAAGACATATGTTTCAACTGTAACAGCATTATAAAAAGCAATGACAGATTATACAGGGGAACATTGATTTTGCGGTATGAGATTTATTAGTCAATTTTAGGTAATTCTAGTCTACCAAATATGAAAATTACAAAATATTTGTTAAATTGACTCCACTTTTTGAGATAAAGGCAATCCAATTCATATTTTAAATAACATTAACTAAAAGTGCCCAATATATTTAAAAGATTTTATTCAAAGATTTTAAATTAAAATAACGCTATAAATTATCGTCGGCATAAAGTGTTAACCTGCTTAGTCCATATTCAACGTTATTTGAAATTATTTACCATTCGAAAGCATCAGGCGTAGGTATTACACAATTCTGAAATTAACAATAAAAGAATTGAAAAAAACCCAAAACTTAAATTAAGAAAACGTTTTGTGTGTGGTTTTCTATTGAATTTTTGTTTAGGACAGTCCCTTTCTAAGGTCAAGCATTAGTCTGCCATTATATGGCAACATCATCGACGTTCATATCTTTTCTCCATTATCTTGATATACTGCTGAAACCGTTGCTCTTGTTCTTCATCGTAATCACTGAGACTGTCATGAAATTTATCTAAATGACTATAAAAATAATGTATCTTGGTAGTCATATTAGTTTTTCAAAATTTTAAAGCATTTTGTCAACGATTTGTATTGTTAATATTGTTCAGCTTGGTGATTTCCCAAAAAAATCTATAACTGATCTTGTCCATGCTTCCAGTTCAACCTAAGTCATGCGATTTGTGGTCCATCAAAGATACCAGCTTCTAATTTTCCTGTATTGATGCCAGGAAATAATTAACAAATATATTTGGAACAAAGATCATTCTTATATAAAGCTTTGACAAACTGTTTAATAACCCCATATTTAATACGTAGTGGTGGAAGAATTATCTGTTCTCGACTTAGTAATGGTTCATGAACGATGTTAGTTTTTCCTACGGTCATATTTATTCTCGACGGCCAGCTTTTCCTATCCAAATGTTCATTTTTTGCACGACTGTCCCACAGACAAAGAAAACAGGGATATTTAGTGTATCCATTTTGCTGACCCAATAAAAAAGGAGCAGCAAGTTGTAGAGTAACATGTTATATTTCAAAAAGTTAGATCAAAGATTGGTTTTGATAAATAGAAACTTACTAGCCACACAAAATGCAAACATATGTTTTTATTAAGGTTTAAATTTAAATAATTAACTTTTGATTGCATCGTTTATCACGAGAACTAGAGTCAATTCAAACAAACTAATTATACAACGAGTACTTCATAATCATAGTCTATCATCTAATTCCGAACTGGTTGTTGTCAGCTGCTTGAACAAACTAATATATTCTATCATTTGAACCTATATGTCAAAAAATGGTAATATAAACATATAGAACTGTTTGTTGAGTTCTAAACTTAGCAAACAGTGTGCGCCTATTAATATCATCATAATAATATTAATAATAGAGCTGACAACAGTGTTCATGTTTTATAGTACCGTTGTCGGGTGCTGAATGTCTGATACAACCTACCAAATCTAGTTGTTAAGATCCCAAAACACTCATAATTATATATTCTCACCGTGTTGTGATGCTGAAGGCTACAAGTATGAGATTTCACACATCACCCGTGACACTAATACATCATTTCCTTATTGAACCCATCCCAATTTCCACCCAGAAATGTACACAGTCCTAAATTACTATAGTAAATTAGACGAAAACGCCGTATTTGGAACATAATGACCCGGAAAAAAATTGTACGTCGTCGTACGTTAACACACAAATTTTGGGTAATTTCGTATTCAAGAACATTGTTCAAGACGGTGGCGCCGAAATTGACCTTGATTGCAGCCGGGACCTTAAGGCCAAGGTGTCTATCTATTTCTAACACAATTGTATGCCGATTGAAATCCGTTAGTATTGTTTCCTCTTATGGATTAACGTGCGCGAACAATTTATATTGCTTACTCTTCGATTCTCTGAATCAGATGACCCCATATTTAGCGAAGCATCCTGTGCATATAAGACGTGCACCGTTAGGATTTGCTTATTACTATTGCTGTTATTGTTATTATTATTATTATTATTATTATTGTGTTTCCTGTATTCGCTGTTGGGTGATGTCATTTTATATAGGTATGCATATTTTGTTGCCGGTAAATAGTTCCTATTGCTCTTGTGCGCACACAATTTGCCAAGGTTTTGCCTATTTTGGTCAGTAGAAGGGCGACAACATTGCGGAATTTATTGGCCTATTAGACAATAAGTGTGCGTTTGACGTTTTGCGAATTGCTGGATAGGTTTTTTATTATTATAGAGGCGACAAAATCAATGCCTATTGCTACAGTACATGTAAAATTTCATAACACAAAAAAAAGGAACCAACTAGAAACTGGAAGTGAATATATTGTAACAGGAAAGAAGAATCGTGGGGAATATCAAATTCGTTCATAAGACCCCCAACTTCGTGACATACACGTAAAGATCCTTCCATTTTAAAACATACTTTAAAAGGCTCGTTACGCTTTGTAAATGATTGATAAATCTAAATCTTTAACCAAATCATTCAGTTCGCACTGGTTTATAAAGTGATGTGTTCCTAAAACTTCAAATAGTGCATCTTCACGACTTGCCTGATAAAAGTAGGAGGTCAGAATGGCGGGAGCAACCGCGACTCCCTAACATGGTAGCATTTTGGCCAAGCGCGGTTTAAGGGCTTTAATTACTGGTCAAAATTCTAATTCATCAAATCTCTTCCAATTTATTCGAAGGCAAAACTAACTGGGTTCTTTTTCTTGAACCTCGTGAACACATTTTCTGACTACTAACTGACGCGTTTAAGTATTTAACATTTAATAAGGGCTGATAAAGCTAGACTACTCAAATGAAACGAAACACTTATCAAAACAATAACATCTATTAACAATAATAATCAACAATCCCGTTTGATAGGTTACATAGAAAAATGAATGAAAGCTTTGAGCATATTGACGTTTAAATTAAACCTAGGAGTTGATTTAGACAGACACACTTTTAGCAGAAATATGAATAATTTAATTTACAATGAAATGCGAGACGAGTTGAAAAGACTTACCAGGGATAAACTTAAGCGCCTAAGAACGCTCCACAAAAACGTGTACTTTACATGACGGTGGTTGAAATGAGAAGAGCGAGATCTGTTCGTTTGCATCCCTTGACCCCAAAGGAAGCCGAAAGCATTTCTTCTTAGCCAATGGCAACACTTCAAATTTAAACTTATAAACACGCGGTCAAATCCTAAACCAGATGTTCAACTGAACACCAAAACTTCGATATTCTCGAACATTCTACCCTGTGTACATCGCGCTTAATTTGATCATAGCTTAATAAATAAATAATGGGTTTCCGACCCATTACATTGACAGAGTGGCTTCAGACACTCTGTCAAATCAGGCAAGCTTTTTCAAACAGGCGAAATTTCTTCTGTGTCAAAAATCAAAGATGATGAAGTGGATGGCGGACTTGGGAAAGGATGGTTCTCTCCATGGGGGATACGTGGCGATGCTGATGGCAAATTTGTATTTCTTATTTTATGCTTAACCTTTTTCAAATATCCGGAGACACTTATCGTGCAAAAATAGCAATCATCTACATTTCTACATGATTGGAAGGCTCTCGTCACAACATAGGAACTTCAAACGGTTTTGCTTCGCTTTTATCCAGTTTAAAAGTCCGATCTAACAGGAAATACAGCATATATTAGGTGTGCATGGCTTTTCCAGATCTCAAATTCTAAATCCTGTAAGCTGCTTTTACCTCGTTCGTAATTTTTTCCAGATGTTGTCACTACATAACAACCGCACATATAACAAAAATTATTGGGTGAATTTTTACAACATCTTCTATGCTCACTTCCCATATGTTGCAAAGCACATAATGTCGGTATAACTTAACTTGATAAAATAACCCAAAAAAAAACTTGTTGATCCGTAATATTTTAACAATCTGTTATGAAAACGTATGCACAGAAGGCTAATTCGCGCAATTCTGTCACAACACTTTGATGACTTGATCTATGAAAAGTGATGTTAGGTCAACTATTGGGTAATGGATACATCACATTTAAGAACTTTAATGTGTGCTTTATTAATCTACCTATACTAATTACGAACTTTCAAGTGTAGGGCGCGTTCAGCGGAATCGCCCATTTTCGTCGACATTTGCGATCGAGTAGCTGCAAAATTGGGCTTTTCGATATTACTTTTGACGCTCGAATTGAAAAAAGGACACAATTCCGCGTGGACTGCGCGATATTTTGTAAATTAAATACGTCAATTTTGAAAAAAAATCACGTTTTTGCACCTCTTCGGGTGAAGGCAAACCTCGAGAAAATGTAACGTGACGTCTGAAATTCCGACAAGCGGATCGATGAACGTCAAAAATTTACATTTTTTATCCGTTCCTGCCGACCTTATAAAAGCCGCTCGCTCTCATGTCTTACGATAAGATCCCTCTAAATACCCTTCGCAAAGAGTTTTGAGCAAAAAAACGGCCTTAAAAACAATTTTCGATCCAAAAAATCGATTTTTGTCGACCCGTGTTTTGCTGCTATTACCACAGTAACGTCAAACCCGAAACGCCCCCTGCCGGACATTCGTAACAACAGTAACAGATAGCAGATAACCTAAAATGTATCCTAAAATGTCCATATTGCGAATGTGGACAGGTGGGAAGCCTTAACCACATATTTCGAGAATGCCCAATAACTAAAGTCGAAAATTTTGACATATACACAGAGCTAGTAAATATATACTAAATAAATGCGTTCGTAACTCTTTCTCTACAATAAAATTAACACCCTATTCGATGGCAAAATATTCCATTGGCACCAGTAGCATTGAGACCTATTTTTTTTCGCATGACGTCGATAAACAGCGCAGGACAGGTTGTTCGACCGACATTACGAAGAGAGATTAGTGTCATTTCCTCAGAAACCAGCTCCTCCGGTAAACTAAATTGGATCCAGCCTCCAGCCGCACACAGGAAATGAGACATTGACATTGACACAAGCATTCCTTTGTTTTCATTTTCTCCCGATATGTAGGTTACCATTTTACTGGTCTCACGTATACCCACACCGCAAATCTTCTGTACTTTCCTGTGAATATCTCAAAAATAATGGTACTTACAGACGTGATTTCAGTGAAGTTTATAAATGACATTCGTATTTTGTAGAATTGAGCAAACAGGTATTGTGGTCTATATCTCTATGATCTGCATACGCCTTAATTTATTTAAATTAATATAAAGCAATCTAATAAATTATTGATGATGTGCGGGTTGCGTCATCAATTGCTATAATATATCTTCATAGAATATTATGACAGACTTAGGTTTTTACCCTAACTTTTGCGACGTAAAATCCAATAGGAAGTGGTAGGTTGGTATTTTTGCACAAGAGCTAACCAACAAGAATCTGACCTTTGGTTTACTTCGGTTAAGCATAATACTTCCTATACATGATCTTATTTTGAAATGCACTGCCATATATGACGCGACATTTACAAATTATACTGGTAGTAAATGCTTTTAGCTATTAATAATATTGGGAAATTTATCATCTAATGTTGTTATGGCGTATTTTTTCCCATTAATTCACTTAGTCTTCGTCTTACAAAAATGGCAACGGCAAGGTTAGATGATGCTCGTCGATTTACTCTCTCACAGATTTGAAATTTACACGACCACCGGTTTAGATGTGTCATTTATAGGTGTAATCGTTTATTTATAAAGTAACTGTAATTATAGTTGCGTTTACGTTGTTTGTAGTTATTAATAAGTATCATTAATAACGAGAAGTCGTAATCAGGCAAGAATTATTGCGGGAAAGAGTTATTATACTCGTTATGATCATAATGTTTTATAGTAAAAAGTTGTTTTGTAGTTAATTGTTCATCTTTTTTAATCTTGATTTTATAATTAAACAATCACATACACACAGAGAAAAAATGTTCAGTTCGAGTGAAATTACTTTAAATCAAAACCAAATTTTCAGCCAAGACCAAATTTTCTCAGTAGAAGCAATGAATAAATTATTAAATTAAGTCACACCAAACTGTCATCAACTACAAAGGATTATATGTGGTTTTGAATGAAACTTTGTAATATTACTTCAAATATTTAAACATTTTGACCAAATTAATATTGTTTTATTTCAACCATTGGATGTATTAAAGACAATAATAATTATCAGAATAAGTAATTGGTTTTTTCGCTTGGGAAAACAAATGTTTCAGAAAAAGATTTTTAGGTTTAGTTCAACACCTTCTGTGTTCTGACCGGAGAGAAGATAGCCATAAAAGATATCCATAACTTTTTTTGTTCGAATTTCTTAATGAAACATATGTCAATCGATAGAGCTATTCAAGTAGTATACCCAGAGTTTTGCTCACAACAAATATCGACCTGTTTAGTGTTTAGTGCCTTCAAATAGAATTGCAAATAACGCCATCCGCCGATACCGTAGAATATCGGGGATAACAAATTCGGAATCTACATGAAATTCTGCATCTAATAATAGTATCAATACGACACTACCCTGATGGTTACAACCCCTCTTACATAAGTAAAGCGTTAAATTGGGGTGCGGCTTATCAAGTGTGTTATATAAATGTTTATAACTATTGCGAAAGTTGATGCATAACTTTGATTAGTACGTCAAAATGTTGGTAATTAATATGGGTAACTACCCTGAAAAGGTCGGAGTTTTGCTCACTCAATAAGACCCCTAAAATGACAATAATGTTGACCTATCCCATAATAAGGAATACGACGGCAGACAGATAAAATGTTTAATAACTTTTGTAAATATTCTTGCATAACTTTGCTTTATACGTCAAATTGTAGGTAATTCATAGGGATAACTACCCTGAAAAGGTCGGAGTTTTGCCCACTCAATAACACCCCTTAAATGATAATAATGTTGACTTACCCCATAACAAGGAATACGACGGCAGACAGATAAAATAATTAATAACTTTTGTAAATATTCTTGCATAACTTTGGTTTATACGTCACATTGTAGGTAATTAATAGGGGTAACTACCCTGAAAAGGTCGGAGTTTTGCCCACTCAATAACATCCCTTAAATGATAATAATGTTGACTTACCCCATAACAAGGAATACGACGGCAGTCAGATAAAATAATTAATAACTTTTGGAAATATTCTTGCATAAGTTTGCTTTATACGTCAAATTGTAGGTGATTCATAGGGGTAACTACCCTGAAAAGGTCGGAGTTTTGCCCACTCAATAACACCCCTTAAATGATAATAATGTTGACCTACCCCATAACAAGGAATACGACGGCAGACAGATAAAATGTTTTATAACTCTTGTAAATATTCTTGCATAACTTTGCTTTATACGTTAAATTGTAGGTAAGTAAAAGGGGTAGCAACTCTGGAAACCTCGGAGTTATGTTCACTCGATAAAACACTTTAAATGATCATAATGTGGACCTATCCAATAAGAAGGAATGCACGGGCAGAGAAATAAAACCATTAATAACTTCGGTAAAAATTCTATATGAATATTTCATATAGAATTTTTCAATGCAAAACACTATATTCTTAAAAGATCTCAAAAGAATATTCAAAGCTATCCATCATAGTTTTATTTGGTAACAAAATCTTGTCGCTTCCAAGGAGAAATTTGTGAGTTTTGAATCAAAAAGCTCTTCTTACTTGAAATGTCTTCAACATTTCACTGTGGTTAGGTACGTTTTTCGTAATTTAAATCTGTCGTTGGTATCTAAACCGTATTACTTACAAGTGACAAAGAATGAATATAAGTAACAACAGAAATCCCTATAACATCCACATATCAAGATAAGTTGTGTCTATAAATCAATGTCTGGCTGAGCTGAGATGCCTATAAATGCTAAATGCCTTCAGCTATCATCCTATTTACTTATTCCACTCAACCAGACACATTTACTATTTAAATGGCATCGACATGGCTCTTCTTATATTAGTTATTCGTAACATACACTCATTGTTTGTTTTAAATAATCAAACAATGCGTACACCAGGGGAGTTAACCTCTATTAAATATTTATAGGTACCGCGAGATAACCAAGGTCAACGGTGCAATTAAATGGCGCGAGCTACAAAACCATTTAATACTCTTTTGTTATCCTATCGTCTAGACTTGGCATAACAGGGCACAAATAAAATATACATTGTATGTGTGTGTGTGTATGTCAGTGCACGCCGTAATGCATTATGAGGAATGACAACAACAAAAAAACCGGGCAAATAAATTGTCGTGCTTGACGGCCTTAACCCTTCCTCATCTGAAACGAAATGACAATTGACAACTGCAAGGCCAGCTCGGATATCCTTTTTAGAACAATGGATTTATTGATAGTCTTATGTTAATGTGATCTTTTTCGCTTTCACGTTTCACTTTTGTTTCTTGCCTTCGCCGAAGTGATTATGATCGCGCTAAAACTGACAACTGTCAGGTTTTTTTTTATTACTGCGACAATTGCGATTCATGCTACAGCAATAAATTAAATTTTGCAGTGCATATTAATGTGTCACTTGCAGTAAACACTGATGACTGATAACTGAAGTTTTCAGTTAAGACGAGCTTTTTGATTCAAAACTCACAAATTTCTCCTTTGAAACGACAAGATTTTGTTTCCAAATAAAACTATATTGGATAGCTTTAAATGTTCTTATGAGTTCTTTAAGAATATAGTATCTTGCATTGAAAAATTCTAGATATTCGAACCATTGTATTGAATCAAGATCACATATTTAAAATATGAGCTTCAAAACAATTAAAATTGGTTGGTTGATGCAAGACACGTTTTGTGTCAATCAAGTAGACAAATACTTAGTTTAAAATATCGGGTGTCTTTTTCTGAAACATTTGTTTTCCCAAGCAAAACAACCAATTACGTATTCTGATAATTACTATTCTCTTTAATGCATCCAATGGTTGAAATAAAATAATATCAGTTTGATCGAAATGTTTGTAGTTGATGACTGTTTGTTGTGACTTAATAATTTACTCATTGCAACTAAATTTATCTTGAATCAAGCACTTCAACTGAGAAAATTGTGTCTTCGCTGAAGTGAATAAAGTTTTCAGTTAAGACGAGCTTTTTGATTCAAAACTCACAAATTTCACCTTTGAAACGACAAGATTTTGTTTCCAAATAAAACTATGTTGGATAGCTTGAAATGTTCTTATGAGTTCTTTAAGAATATAGTATCTTGCATTGAAAAATTCTAGATATTCGAACCATTGTATTGAATCAAGATCACATATTTAAAATATGAGCTTCAAAACACCTAAAATTGGTTGGTTGATGCAAGACACGTTTTGTGTGAATCAAGTAAACAAATACTTAGTTTAAAATATCGGGTGTCTTTTTCTGAAACATTTGTTTTCCCAAGCAAAACAACCAATTACTTATTCTGATAATTACTATTCTCTTTAATCCATCCAGTGGTTGAAATAAAATAATATCAGTTTGATCGAAATGTTTGTAGTTGATGACTGTTTGTTGTGACTTAATAATTTACTCATTGCAACTAAATTTATCTTGAATCAAGCACTTCAACTGAGAAAATTGTGTCTTCGCTGAAGTGAATAAAGTTTTCAGTTAAGACGAGCTTTTTGATTCAAAACTCACAAATTTCTCCTTTGAAACGACAAGATTTTGTTTCCAAATAAAACTATATTGGATAGCTTTAAATGTTCTTATGAGTTCTTTAAGAATATAGTATCTTGCATTGAAAAATTCTAGATATTCGAACCATTGTATTGAATCAAGATCACATATTTAAAATATGAGCTTCAAAACAACTAAAATTGGTTGGTTGATGCAAGACACGTTTTGTGTCAATCAAGTAAACAAATACTTAGTTTAAAATATCGGGTGTCTTTTTCTGAAACATTTGTTTTCCCAAGCAAAACAACCAATTACTTATTCTGATAATTACTATTCTCTTTAATCCATCCAATGGTTGAAATAAAATAATATCAGTTTGATCGAAATGTTTGTAGTTGATGACTGTTTGTTGTGACTTAATAATTTACTCATTGCAACTAAATTTATCTTGAATCAAGCACTTCAACTGAGAAAATTGTGTCTTCGCTGAAGTGAATAAAGTTTTCAGTTAAGACGAGCTTTTTGATTCAAAACTCACAAATTTCTCCTTTGAAACGACAAGATTTTGTTTCCAAATAAAACTATGTTGGATAGCTTTAATTGTTCTTATGAGTTCTTTAAGAATATAGAATCTTGCATTGAAAAATTCTAGATATTCGAACCATTGTATTGAATCAAGATCACATATTTAAAATATGAGCTTCAAAACAACTAAAATTGGTTGGTTGATGCAAGACACGTTTTGTGTCAATCAATTAGACAAATACTTAGTTTAAAATATCGGGTGTCTTTTTCTGAAACATTTGTTTTCCCAAGCAAAGCAACCAATTACGTATTCTGATAATTACTATTCTCTTTAATCCATCCAATGGTTGAAATAAAATAATATCAGTTTGATCGAAATGTTTGTAGTTGATGACTGTTTGTTGTGACTTAATAATTTACTCATTGCAACTAAATTTATCTTGAATCAAGCACTTCAACTGAGAAAATTGTGTCTTCGCTGAAGTGGATAGTTATTTCGTGGATATGGAAATCAACCGTTTTTTTGTTGATTCAAAGTAATTTGACTTGAACTGATCATTCTTCTCTCTGTGTATAGAAAGATGGGATTTTGTTGTGGTTTATAAAATATGTACAGCAATTTAGATAAAAATTTAGTTATTAGGGTAACTCACAAGAATTTTTTGACAACACTGAATGACCCTGTATATGGGCCTCCTTGCTAACAATCATCAACTTATTAAAAGAACACAGACAAACCTAATCACGTACACGACTAACCAATAACGAGTAACTAATCAACACAATGAAAACAAACCAGAACAAATGCAAATTTTGTACGTGTAGCTGTCAACGAGTTCAATTTATTTCACGCCCGTCCGTGACGTGTCCTGTATTAAAGAACATACAGTGTCGGCCAATTCCAGCCGCCGCATCAGTTTTGTGCGAGTGCGAGAGAGAACGTTTGAAACACATCCCCACCAATGCAGGCACCGCGCTAGCACGGCCTCGTGGTTGGTTCATGTCGCTTGGTGGGGGCATGCAGTGACCGCCTTTATATTGGTTTCTTGCTCTCTCTTATGGGCTATACGGCGTCTGAAACTGGCCGACACTGTATACATACGTGTACTATGCTAATTGAGGATGAATAGAGTTCGCTATTATTTTCGGAAAGTGAAATTCAAAAGTGAGTGGTGAAATTATGCGAAACATTGTGTTAAATTTTGCAACGAACGAAAGAGAATTTTACGGATATTACAGTTATTTTAACATTTCTCAATACATAGTGTATGTATTGAGATACATACCCAGAATTTGATTAATGAAATTAGTCTTTCAGTGATTATTGTAAAATCATCTTATATCAGTCATTCATTCATATCCTCATTTTTTCTCTATACCTTTTACCGAAACCCCATTAACAGTCATAAAGACATCGATTTTAAATTTATTACTGATAAAACAACCGTTTCGAGCATAAATTTACTATCTGGGAAACTAAACGTTCGTCCATAACGTAAAACGTAAAGTGATAGGACGTTTAAATCTTATTTTATTGTAAATTATTATAATAATAAACAGCGGTATTTGAATGCCATTTTAGATTACGTGTTTATATCACATGAGTAGGTACTGGATTCTGCTGTGTGGTGAACTGGTTCGGTAACTGTATATTTTTTCGACAACGCGCCTGTATACGTCTTTTGCTAATTATTGAGCGAAATAAAGGTCAGTGTCGGTTTATGGTCACAATTTGCGAAATGTACCGTTTTCGTCCGGTGCATTATTGTTATTAAATGTGAAATCTTGCTTAAGAGACCAGGTCATCAACGTTGATTACTATATGCACCGATGTGTCATCTGAATTTCTTGCGAAATAACTTGTGCTCTACAGAATTGATCATTTATTGAAGATGAATTTGCATATGGAAGTATGTTAGGGAAACATCTAATTTAAATGCCCATAATTCGTGTGTAATGGGTCGGAAACCCATTATTTATTTATTTATTAAGATATGATCAAATTAAGCGAGATATTTGTAAGAACATTCGGGAATGTCAAAGGTTTTTGCTAGGGTTGAACATCTGGTTTAGGATTTGACCGCGTGTTATAAGTTTAAAATTGAAGAGTTGTCATTGGCTAAGAAGAAATGCTTCCGGCTTCCTTTGGGGTCGAGGGATGCAAACGAACAGATCTCGCTCTTCTCATTTCAACCACCGTCATGTAAAGTACACGTTTTTGTGGAGCGTTCATAGGCGCTTAAGTTTATCCCTGGTAAGTCTTTTCAACTCGTCTCGCATTTCATTGTAAATTAAATTATTCATATTTCTGCTAAAAGTGTGTCTGTCTAAATCAACTCCTAGGTTTAATTTAAACGTCAATATGTTCAAAGCTTCATTCATTTTTCTATGTAACCTATCAAACGGGATTGTTGATTATTATTGTTAAAAGATGTTATTGTTTTGATAAGTGTTTCGTTTTATTTGAATAGTCTTGCTTTATCAGCCCTTATTAAATGTTAAATACTTAAACGCGTCAGTTAGTAGTCAGAAAATGTGTTCACAAGGTTCAAGAAAAAGAACCCAGTTAGTTTTGCCTTCGAATAAATTGGAAGAGATTTGATGAATTAGAATTTTGACCAGTAATTAAAGCCCTTAAACCGCGCTTGACCTCCTACACGTGTAGATGCTTGATTAGATCTGTTTTATTGAATCCATAAAGAAATAGATAACTTAAATAAGTATCACATAATTTTTCTTAATAATTTGTTCTCTAGAATCTAGATTAATATGTTCTTGTGTTTTGTAAAATTGTAAGAAATTTAGGTAATTATTCTACCACTTTTTTGTCATCAGTGCTTTTGCACCTAAGAAAACGATGTAATTTGTAATAAGCCAATAACATCATGACATATATTTTAGACACTTCATTAAAAGGTCTTGAAAAGAATACATTTTATATCTTCTCTTACCTCTGTATACTGTCATAGGTTTCCAAATGTACCACAGTAAAGGAGATCAGTCATTAAGTTAATACACTATCCTCAAAATACCTCTAACCTCATACTAACTCGTAACATTTTTATGGTCGTTCAAGCAATGTTTATTATTATTATGTCAAATATGGATTTTAGTTTATTTTATTACCATTTCTCAAACAAATAATTTGCTAACTTTTTAAATTATGATATTGTTTTGCACTGACATTTTTGAGAATGACTAAATTTAAAGCTGAACTAAAATTATTTCCAAACACTTCAAGAAACAACCGACCATTAAGTAAATATTTAAAGAACCATAAAAATTAATCAATCCTTGGATGAGCGAAAACCGTCAAAAGAACATTGGGCCTAAACACTTACCCTGGGGTACACCCTGCAGGATTAACACCTTTGGAAAACTACCGCTCGGGGCGCCACTGAACAAAAAACGATCTAGCGTACTATCGACGACAAGTATCGACGCGGTCCTCTTCTACTCAACGTCCGATCTTCTACCTTCTTCGCGGGGAAAAAGATCGGCGACGACGAGAAACAAAAGACGACGATCGCGCTCGAAAGTCAGCTCGATCTACGCGATCAAAAAAGTGTAACGCTCAGTAGCGCGAATTGTGCAAGACTGCGACTCGCCGTGCTTGTAATCATCAGGTATATACCTGGTCATGGTCTGCCTCCATCCTTCTCTATGTCGCGGCGAGAAAAGGACGGAGATTGGAGATCCAGGTCCTGGTGTGCTGCGGACCCCACCTCTCACTTCCTTCCGTCGAAGTCATCATCAGAGGTCACTAACTGAGCGAAGAAAATCGCTAGGGCCATGACCTTATGGTAGTGTAACTCCAGATTTGGAGTTTTTGTTTGGATGTATGTGTGGCGGCTTTTTTTTTTGGTTGGTTGGTTGGTTGGTTGTTTGGTTATGGTGCTCCTCGGCGATCGATAGAGACACGACTTTGTGGATTTTCTGTTGTGTCATCTTAATCATCGATTTATGCTAACATGGAATCTCAATGAGAGGCCTCGAAGATGCTATCTGTTGATGGCAGCAAGAAGATGCTTGATGCTGGAGATTGGTGATTCGACAAGATGGATTCGTCGACTTCGAACGGATGGATGTGTGTTTTAGGTTTGATGGTGGCTGTACACTGTACAGACCATCTGTTCAACACATATTTTTCTGATACGAGAGTACGATAGTGTTTAATGATTTTCAGGACATATTGAAATAGAAAATGTTCTTAATTAATAGATAAATTTAGCCCAGGATGCAGCTACTTTTGTATTGGGTCGATGCACTGTCCAACGTATCGAATACTTTTACTCGAACGCCCTTTGCGATTTCGATTTCGTCTTTTGAAATCGTTATCTATACCTATACTAATTACGAACTTTCAAGTGTAGGGCGCGTTCAGCGGAATCGCCCATTTTCGCCGACATTTGTGATCGAGTAGTTGCAAAATTGGGCTTTTCGATATTACTTTTGACGCTCGAATTGAAAAAAGGACACAATTCCGCGTGGATTGCGCGATATTTTGTAAATTAAATGCGTCAATTTTGAAAAAAAATCGATGAACGTCAAAAATTTACATTTTTTATCCGTTCCTGCCGACCTTATAAAAGCCGCTCGCTCTCATGTCTTACGATAAGATCCCTCTAAATACCCTTCGCAAAGAGTTTTGAGCAAAAAAACGGCCTTAAAAACAATTTTCGATCCAAAAAATCGATTTTTGTCGACCCGTGTTTTGCTGCTATTACCACAGTAACGTCAAACCCGAAACGCCCCCTGCTGGACATTCGTAACAACAGTAACAGATAGCAGATAACCTAAAATGTATCCTAAAATGTCCATATTGCGAATGTGGACAAAATCGAAAATTTTGACTTATACACAGAGCTAGTAACGAATACTAAACAGCTATCTAATAATATCTTACATGCCTGTTGTATTATTGTCTTGTCATTAGCAAATCACTGTGAAACTTATGTATGTTAATATGAATGTTCCTTCTTCTATTGATGCGGTGAAAATATCTTTTATTTTGGTTTTCTTTTGAATTTTAGCGCTGCGGAATGAATCGGACTTGCCTCCAGTAGATTTTTTTCAACGCAGCATCTCCACGTTCCTATTAAGTAAGTAGAAACTTTGATTTTTTTACAATAAACTGAGATTTAAAAGGTAATTTATTATTGAACGATACAACTTACTTTTGTAACCTTGCGATGTGCTAATTTCAAAACAGATGCATAATCTAAATAACTGATTACTAAAAGGACGACTAATTTAATATGTAGTGATTTCTAGAATCGTAACAGTTATTATTTGTATTCTATTTTATATTATAACATTTTCTGACTAGCAGTAAGTAATTGTAGTACTGTAGTAGAAAAACTAAACGTTAAACTTTACATCCTAACCTATTGTCAATGGCTACTTAATTACGCGACTGTCAAACTGCTTCCGTAAACGCTTGTAGCGCCTAAACATGTCAGCCCATCCCAACTAAATGGAATATTCTCTACAGGGCGTAAATTATTCAAACAATTCGAACATTTACGTTGGTTTTATTAAGTTTACTTTGCTTAATTTAAGTTAGCAATCTGTAATGCCCTATTTTGTCGATTTTTTTCTTCTTCGACGTCGCACAAGCAAAAGAAATGCTACTGTAAAAGCTTATAGCGCCTAAACCGTTCATCCCATTGATCTGTACATTGATATACATATTTAAAGTCACTGGAATGTGAGCGCTACAAAAAGTCGCCTTTAATGTTACAGTTGCTCGTTCAGTAAAAGCTAATGTTTAAATGACATTTTGAAAGTTAAAGTCCAATGTTTATTTACAAATTTTAACTCCCATCTGGTGAACGTTGTGAATATTTACTCGCCCCACATGTAGATATTCGATTTATTTGCAGACAAATAAATCTAAAGGTCGTACTCCTAAAATAATGCACCGTCCTTTACAATAAAGAACCAACAGTCACGGTATTCGTATGTTGTAGCAGACGCAGAAATCGGCGAGCAGTGCATCCGTCAATTTTATGACTCAGGACAAATAAATTCCAAGACCGATACCGATCAGGATACATAAAAATAAATAACTCAAATTTAATATAAGTAATCGGGAAAAGCAAACAAAAAGCCCACAGCTCATTACAATTGATATATAACCAGTCGGGACGATTATTTATTATTAACGAAATTTATGTGGCCTTTTTCGGATTTCTGCCCTCATAAATTTCTTTACTAATCGACGCCTGACACACGAACATGGCATACTAGTCGTCCCATTCGTTTTACTCTGGTGCACAGGAGGTGACAAAAGTGTTCAATGCGTCCATAAATATAAATAATAAATATAAGTATCTCAGCATCGTTCGTACGTCTAGATTGGACATTATAAATTGGTAATGACGCCTGCTTCTTTAGAGGACACCGCGCCATATTTGGAACAGAAAATATCATACTTAAAGCAATTACGTCTTTTGTAATGTGCTTTTTTGCCTGTTTTTATTTTCGATTGTTATTCAAATATTTGAGTATTGATACTGTCAGTTGTCCTTCGTTTAATGCTACGTAGTTTGGACATTGTTAACTCCGGTCGTAAAAGAGAGCACTCCGGGCAAAATATTTATTTTAAGGTAATTAAAATTGACATTGAAATTGATTGGAGGAGTTTTTTTGTTTCAGATATGTATAATAAGTATGGCTAATATAGAATAGTAGGAATGTTACAATTACCAAGATTAATTACCCAATCTATCTAAGACGCTCATCTTAATTATTTGAAGTCCATTAACTTTTCGTTCCTTCTTTTTTTTCTGTTATAACAACTCAAAGTTTTCTTGCGTCTAAACTTTTTGCAATATATACTTCAATTCTGTGAACCCACTGTCACACTTTCATACTAATCAGTGACTACTGAGGTTTATCAAAATTTGACAATTTGTTGCAACCATAATGACTAACAAAACTACTTTAAAAAACTGAGAAACTACAACAAAATCGGTTAACAAATTATATAAATTCAAAGAATATGCAAAAGTACTGCTTTCAAGCTGTATTTTGATGAATCGATAAAAAGCCACCCTGTCTGAATTGTGCCTCATTTTGCCAACAATGTAACATAAAAAAAACTTGTTGACAACAAAAATAGATGATCCAGAAACATACGCCATTACATTGCTAATTACACTTAATTAAAAGTAAAAATATATAAAATAAGATTATAACTTGCAGCAACAATTTTTACACTTATAAGTACACTTCAGCAACTTCTTCTAAAAAATTCTATTTATCCGTTACTAGTTTATAAAACTGGGCTTTGGTAATTTTTTGAACAACAAGATAGTTCATTGAATAAATGGCTTAATATGTTACCTAAAAAGCGTGAAAAAAAAATTGCAAAATATCCTAGTACGGTCCTGTCCAAGATGCATTTACCACAACAACCGACATCTCGCGGACAATTCACGAACTCCCGCCAGATCGCTACCTCATTAATTGACCACACGAACACCGGTCCAAAGACATCGACAGCGGATGACAAGATTCGACACAAATTTCAACAATTTTATCGCGTGGGTGACACCGCGCCATATCCCTTTCTAACCAGCTGTGATTTGACAAGACCTTGGGCTACTTTGTTTTCCGCCTACACCAATAATTCGACAGAGAAACCAATTTTTATACAAATCAAAGCAATATTGTTCATTTATAAATAAGAGATTTTTTTAAATATTAATATTATATATGTTATTAGTTGTTGTTTGATGTTGTGTGAATTGTTTGTTTTTTTTTTTTTTGGGTTCCATTTGAAAGTGACACCCACTGAAACATACATCCGTAACCATTTTTATAAATCCCACGTGTTCTTTTCTTTTTATTCTAAATAACTTAAGGTGGCTACATATTTTAAAATTTTTCTGGTAAGTAATCGCTTTTATCCATTTAAAATAATATAAATAAAAAAGAAGAGCAACATTCTAACCTAAAAATAATAATTATGGCACACTTACCGTCGAAATTCCCAAATTTAACAGTTGACATCTGCAAATTCTATCCAAAATAATCTATGTATATCCACTTTTGTAATAAAATATTAACGTTAATTTAAAATACGCTTTACCAAAACTTTTTTTAAATTTTTATTGTAAATTATGACAGTAACTATTCACTAGGCACACTGTATTCACTTCCTTATTTCTATAAATCAGAGCAATTTCGTAAGATTTCGATCATTTCGAATAGAATTAGAAGATAAAAGGAACAGATGGGTTATACGCGGTTCGTGTACGGTCTACGGCGGTACTAAATAGGCAGTCAGTTGAGAAAGTCACTCACCTGGGTGTCTTAGGTGTTGTGTAAATGATCGTAGAGTTTGGCTTCGGCATCAGAGTTTGTTGGGCATTTACTGTACAGATCTGGCTTTAGAATTGCATCCAACGGTTTATTTATACATACAATTTATTATTTATCGTTTTTTATTTTTCATAATTTGTTTTGTTTAAGGGTCGTTTAATAATAATTATTTTCTGATTTATTGTGTAGCTCTGCAAGTTGTATAGGAAAGTAGATGCATAACTCTTTAAAACGCTCTATGTATGTACATTGTACAATGTACATGTATACACAGAAAGTTTGGATTACCTTGTAGAACTATTCCTGATCTTGTTTTTTAATTAATTTTCAAAAAAACATACATACGACGTTGTAACTAAACCAAATTCAAAACTGTCATCTTCCATAAGACTAAGTTTGAAACACACTGTATAGTAATTGAGGCATATCTTGTACCTCTTCCTCAACAATAAACATATCAAAATAAAAAGACATTACTATCTGACAGAATCATCAAAATCTGCCGAGTGTATGAACTGAAAATAATTTCTACTATAAATAAATTCTTATAAAGAATTAAATTGATTTCTTGTAGAAAATTAGTTACATTATCCATAGCAGACTTGTAAGTAAATGAGTTACATCACAAATCTGGTAGTATGATTGTTTTGACTCTTTTGTTAAAGTAGCAGCTATGTAATAAGTGTGACATATGCATTTATGTACAAATTCAAACAATTATTATTAAAGAAACAAACAATTCTAATGGTTGAATAATAACTATTTGCATCTTCTTCATTACCTACCAGTTTTTGGTAATGATGGTGTAATACTAATGACAAGCATGTTCTTTGTGTAATATTAAAGTATGTTCTTCCTCGTAATATACATTTTTGTTTCAGTCAGAAAGAAAAAAATATTGATTATAAAGTAATTGAGATTAACACTTGAAATGAAACAGATGTTGACGCAGAAAAGAGTCAGACAAATTAACATAATATTTTTTTTATAATTCAAACAGTCTATAAATATAGTAGCAAATGTAATAGTAATAATACAAATGTATTAGAAAAGAACAAATGGGTGTATAATGACTTGAATTGTAAATTTATAATTGTGTCATCAATCAGCTCAATCTCTAAAGGAGCCCCTGTAACATTAGGCACTTTTGGTTGTCAGACTGTTACCAAACACCATCCAGTTCGTCTCCTAGTAATTCTAAATACGTATACCAAATTTCAATTCGATCCGTTCTACTCTTTAGGTACTATTGTGGTGTCAGATATACATAAACGCATATAGGCACTGGGAGGGCAATACTTCACATTTTTACCGAAGATTAAAATGTGACGTTTGATTTTAGAGCAAAGTGTCGGGTACGCCAATATACTTACTTACCTCCGGGAAGGAAATTTTTTTACATTCTTCACTAAATCACAGTGGTTTAAAAATTACTATATTCCATGCAAAATCAATAAACATAAATTTCTGCAATAACTTTATTCACAAAATAAATAAATTAATTTAACTAACAACATTCAACGATCAACTTAGTGGTAATATCCTGGGTAAGCTGGGACGGCAACTTTGGCAACTGGGGCGGCGTATACTGGAGCGGCTACCTTGGCGTATACTGGGGCGGCAACTCTGGCAACTGGGGCAGCGTATGGCTTGGCAACACCAGCTTCCCTGTGGACGACAGCGTTGAAACCACTGTGGTCATCAGCGGTGTACTCGACGACACGTCTGCTACCGTCAGCTTCGATGAAAGTGTAATATCCCTTGACTACATCGCCATCACGAGTTTCTTGTTGGCTCTTGACATCACCGGTGTGGTCATCATGGACTTCATAGGCGAAGTTGTACTGTGGGTGGTCGTTGAATGGTTCTGGGGCGGCATGGGAGTATGCTGGCGCGGCGTATTTGGCCACTGGGGTGTATACTGGGGCTGCGTATTGAGCTGGGATGAGACCAGCAGAGGCGGCGGCTACCAAAGCGGTGAAAACTACGAACTAAAATAGAGAATTTTTGTGAGTTAGATGTTTTTTGATGATTTGGTGTTTTACGAAATCTTACCTTAGCAGACATGGTTGTTGTTTGGTTTTAGATTTTGGAATGATCACCAGAATGGAATTGCTGGCTTATATATTTGGTGGTTACGGAGTGGTTATATTTTGCCCTTGAGTGGTGTTCACTTGTACTGTAGGTATCGACGGTGAAAAGTATAACGCCAAAGAATGTGGGGCAAATATTACGCAAGCGAAATATATCTGGGTGTTGTTCGTTTGGCAATCTATTCATAAATAATTGAAACTAAAAAAATTATCTAATGCATAAGAATTGCTTATATTTTTTCTTTCAATTCGAGTTTTTCGTCAATTCTTGCAGTGTTAATTTCAATTTTTTTTCTTTGATTCATATGTTACCAAAAAGGCATTCTTATTCAACATTTCTAGATTTGGGGGGTCGCGTCAGTCGGTTATGTATACAGGATTTAACACGTTTGAGTGCACACAAATTGAATATAACAACTATGTCATTTCAGAGGTATGAAAGGACAGCATTGTGACCTGCCACTGTCCATCTTCTCTTTCGAAGTCACTAGATTTATTTATAAGTAGAATTTAAGAGTTAAAATAACCAAATGAATGGGGAAAGTGAATAGTATAGACAAGAGCAAGAAATTTAAAACCATTGTCTTGTTCCTGTAGTTTAGAAAGATATGATTATAAAGTAAATTTTAGTACCTTTGCTGTACTTATTTCTAATTTGGCGTGTTATTGCCTATTTATTGTGGGGTTAATTAAAATTTACATTTTGCATATAAATCAGGAAAGCACAACACAATAGTCAAAAGCATTGGGGATATGAATTAATCCTTAGGTTACAGTTATCCTTGATTTGTACTTTTAGGTATACTACAAACTGTATAAAAATATCCGGGGTGGGCCTCACCCTACTTTCCGACTACATCGTTGACACGAGGGTATATTCTATGCGTTAATACAATGAAGTATACATATATTTTCCAGAAATCATAGCAATTGAGACCTCAAAACGCGTATTTCCGCTAAAATCTCATTTTTTTTTCGTCGATTACAATACTTTCCTTTTAGGGTACTAGTCGGAAAGTAAAAATCCGGAGTGACCCCCACCCAACTTTGTACATTGAAGTGTCTAAACACTTTTGCAATTATTCAGTATCGTGAATCCTCAGCCACTCTAGATCCGAACCATCAGTCATAGAATAATATTTTAATGTCATTTCAAGTCAATCGTCACTGACGTTTGTCAAAATCTGGCAGTTTGCAACCACAATGACGAAGACTGTGTATTCTGTCATACTGCTTCTATAAACGTTTATAGCACCTACACCGCTCATCCCATTGATCTGTAAATTAGTATACATATTTAAAATTACTGCAGGATGAGCTGGTATCAGTTTAGTCAAAATCGGATGAATCCCTAACGAAACTAATGTAACATTTGCCACTTTCGGTTGTCGGAGTGTCATTGTCAGTGAAACATGCTGCAGAATGTATGAAACAAAGTTGACACAGAACAGAGTCAGATTTAAAACTTGACAAATTAAGACATAATATTTTTTACAATTTAAACAGTCTATAAATATAGTAGCAAGTAGCAAATGCAATAGTAAATATCTGGGACGTTTGATTTTAGAGCAAAGTGTCGGGTACGCCAATATACTTACTTACCTCCGGGAAGGACATTTTTTAAGTTCTTCACTAAATCACAGTGGTTTATAAATTATTATATTCCATGCAAAATCAATAAACATAAATTTCTGCAATAACTTTATTCACAAAATAAATAAATTAATTTAACTAACAATAATCAACAATCAATTTAGTGGTAATATCCTGGGTAAGCTGGGACGGCAACTTTGGCAACTGGGACGGCGTATACTGGAGCGGCTACCTTGGCGTATACTGGGGCGGCAACTCTGGCAACTGGGGCAGCGTATGGCTTGCCAGCACCAGCTTCCCTGTGGACGACAGCGTTGAAACCACTGTGGTCATCGGCGGTGTACTCGACGACTCGTCTGCTACCGTCAGCTTCGATGAAAGTGTAATATCCCTTGACTACATCGCCATCGCGAGTTTCTTGTTGGCTCTTGACATCACCGGTGTGGTCATCATGGACTTCATAGGCGAAGTTGTATTGCGGGTGGTCGTTGAATGGTTCTGGGGCGGCATGGGAGTATGCTGGGGCGGCGTATTTGGCCACTGGGGTGTATACTGGGGCTGCGTATTGAGCTGGGATGAGACCGGCTGAGGCGGCGGCTACCAAAGCTGTGAAAACTACGAACTAAAAGAGAGAATGGTTGTGAATTATATGTTTTCGGGTTTGGTACAAGACTTACTTTAGCAGACATGGTTGTTGTTTGGTTTTTGATTTTGGAATGATCACCAGAATTGAATTGCTGGCTTATATATTTGGTGGTTACGGAGTGGTTATATTTTGCCCTTGAGTGGTGTTCACTTGTACTGCAGATGTTGACGGTGAAAAGTATAATGCGAAAGAATGTGGGGCAAATGTTACACAAGCAAAATATATCTGGGTGTCGTTCGTTTGGCAATATCTATTCATTAATAATTGAAACTTAGAATTATCTAATGCATAAGAATTGCTTATGTTTTTTCTTTCATTTCAAATTTTTCGTCAATTCATGCAGTGTTAATTTCAATTCTTTTATTCTTTAATTCATACGTTATCAAAAAGGCCTTCTTATTCAACTTTTCTAGATTTTGAGGGTCGGTTGGTTTGACAGGTTTGAGTGCACACAAATTGAGAAGTAATAGATTTTGGGCAGCTGAACATAAAATTCTTATAAAAACCATTTCATTGCTTATAATAACTGAGATATTAAAGGGCAGCATTGATAAACTGTAACATCTAATCCATTGTAAGGAACTTGGTGCATTCTTTAATCAGATAATAACCAGTGTCCAACTTCTCTTTCTACATCACCAGATTTAAGTAGAATTTAAGCATTGAAGTAAGTAAACAAAAGAAGAATCAATAGTACAGACACGAGGAAGAAATTTAAAACCATTACTTTGTTTCTATGGATTAGAAAGATATGATTATAAAATAAATTTTAGTACCATGATGTATGTACTTATTTCTGATTTGGCCAGTGTTATTGCTTATTATATATGGCGGGGTTAATTAAAATTTATATTTTACATATGACTGATGAAAGCGCAACACAATAGTCAAGAGCATTGCGGTCATGGATTAATCCTTAGTTTACAGTTATTCTTTATTTGTAGTTTTACGTATATGTACTACAAACTATTAAAAAGAACACAAAATAAATATAACGTCAATGTAATCCGCTGCTTACACTAAAACAGTAAACACAAAAAATGCTTGCAATCTAAAATAACTCATTTGCTGAGTAACCCTGTATCTTAGGAACAAGCGCTATTACACAAAAAAAACTAAGATTAATAAAGTAATATTTGATTATATTTTGACTTGCTTTATGCCCACAACTTGCAGTAATACTAATTACATTCCTTATTGAGTTACATATTTGAGTGACAGTGCGGGCGGGTCCAAAGCGAAAGACAGATCTCAACTTCGATTATTTAAATTACTTTCATAACATTTGACCCACATTCTTTCATTTCGCACTTTTCACCGTCAATATCTCTAGAGCAAGTTCACAAATCAAGGCCAATGAAACCACTATTCAACCTACCCTACCAACGAATATATAAACTAACATTTCTATCTGGTGATCATTCCAAAATCAAAAACCAAACAACAACCATGTCTGCTAAGGTAAGATTTCGTAAAACACCAAATCATCAGAAAACATCTAAGTCACAAAAATTCTCTGTTATAGTTCGTAGTTTTCATCGCTTTGATAGCCGCTGCCTCAGCTGGTCTCCTCCCAGCTCAATACGCAGCCCCAGTATACACCCCAGTGGCCAAATACGCCGCCCCAGCATACTCCCATGCCGCCCCAGAACCATTCAACGACCACCCACAATACAACTTCGCCTATGAAGTCCATGATGACCACACCGGTGATGTCAAGAGTCAACAAGAAACTCGCGATGGCGATGTAGTCAAGGGTTATTATACTTTCATCGAAGCTGACGGTAGCAGACGTGTCGTCGAGTACACCGCTGATGACCACAGTGGTTTCAACGCTGTCGTCCACAGGGAAGCTGGTGCTGCCAAGCCATACGCTGCCCCAGTTGCCAGAGTTGCCGCCCCAGTATACGCCAAGGTAGCCGCTCCAGTATACGCCGCCCCAGTTGCCAAAGTTGCCGTCCCAGCTTACCCAGGATATTACCACTAAATTGATTGTTGATTATTGTTAGTTAAATTAATTTATTTATTTTGTGAATAAAGTTATTGCAGAAATTTAGGTTTATTTATTTTCCATTATGATCTAGTCCTTCCTGGAGGTAAGTATGAATATTATACAATGTCCACGAAAATTAAATAATGATGTAAACAAAACAAACTTTATTTTGGTACCTACCACCACCAATGAATTGATACACAATGAAAGACAGCAAATTGATGGATACATGAAATATCAGGTGTTATTGTTATCAGAATTCAAACTCTTTACAGTAAATTGTGTTCTATTTTGTCTCGGGAAAGTCTTCTTAAAGGACCTGAGGATGCAGTTAAACCTCTCCTCCAATTCTGCGATCTCCTCTCTCAACTTTTGTCCAGTCTTGTCCTCTCTAGTTCTCTCACCATCTGGAGTACGAGATCTTATCTTGTCAGGCAAAGAAGATTTGCTAGTTTCGGGTTTGTCTTTTTGGAATTCGTGTATTATCGGTCTTAAGTGTTCCTCTTCTTCTTCCCTGATGTCTAGCTCTTTACTTGTGGAGTTTCTTTGGTATATATCCACTATTTCGATATCTGACCAACTAACACAAGGTCTGTTGTCTTTTAATATTCCAGAACGGCTACCACTCTTGCTACGGTTCCTTAGTCTAAATTTGGAAGAGGAGAATTTCGATTCGACAGAATCCGGTCTTAGAATGTTCATTCCAGAGGTACGATTTGGTTTTGGCACTTGAAAACCGTACTTGCTTAGAAGTTTTGATATGGGATGCTGAAGAAAATCGTCTAGTTTCTCCTCCTCTAATCTTTTCCTCAGTTCTTCCCTCTCCTCCAGTTTATTATTGTAGAGTTTCCTGAATTCGTCAAAATGCCTGCGTCGACGTTGCATTTCGATCATTTGATACTGCGGCACCTTCTCTTCCTCGTCCGATGATGAATCGTCATCAAACATCACAGAATCCCTGGATATTACGTACTTCTTGTCGAACAGGAACGACTCTTTATTACTCTTAATTTTCTCCATTTTCAAATGATTTTGCAATGCCGAAGTGTTAATGTAGTTTTGACGTGCGTTGTTTTTTTCTGATCTCTGCTGAACATGGTCACTATGCGATACTTAATAATCAAAGAAATGTCATCTTATTTGGATGACATCTTTGACAATTAAATTGGAACTTATTGGCAATATTGCCAAATGACTACATCTTCCACATTTATAAATACCTATCAATAAAATCGACAAACACATCTAAGAGCACAGTTTATTCAACATCGAATTATTGTAATGCTAAGAAGGCAACAAAAATACATATAGAATTGCATCGTACATCTAGGAACCACGTTGAAACCAAGTGGTCTATTTTTACGTCCAAATTACCTCCTGCTTAGTTCATTGGACAACCAATCTAGACCCTCGTATAGGCCACTTCCTTTGGGTGCGCACGTCGGCTGTAAATACCATTTACATCGCAATTTGTCAAATTGCAATTTCTCCTTCAGTTCTTCCGACGGCATGGCATTCGGTAGATCTTGCTTGTTGGCCAGAACCAACAACGCCACATCTCTGAGTTCGCTATCTTGGAACATGCTATGTAACTCTCTTCTAGCTTCGTCTATTCTATCTCTATCTGTGGCGTCCACAACGAATATAATACCATCTGTACCTTGAAAATAATGCTTCCACAATGCCCTGATCTTGTTCTGGCCGCCGATGTCCCAAACGGTGAAGGAGATATTCTTGTATTCCACCGTTTCAACGTTGAAACCGATAGTGGGGATTGTTGTTACAACTTCGCCCAGTTTTAGCTTGTAGAGAACTGTTGTTTTGCCAACAGCGTCCAGACCGACCATCACTATACGCATTTGCCTCTTGCCGAAGAGTCTTGTGAAGAGATTCGAGAGTGTTAAGCCCATGTTGTAGTGACATGTAACCTCCAAAATTTTTGACAGGTAACAGACGGGTAACAGCCCATGGTAACAACCCAGTGGTCTACTAGACGTCTGGATGAATATGGATGAATACTGGATGTGCGGTGGAAACTAATCAGTTATTTTGTATCTTTTTGCATCCTTGGACACTTCTCGTTGACTATTGTGGGTGAAATATTAGGTATATTGATATATTATAGACATTGATGGATGGTAAAGTAAGAAAGATTGTTACTTTGAATGACCTTAAAGTGAAAAAAAAGTTTCTTATTTTTTGGTATTTAATTTGATAAAAAATCAACATTGACCCCACAATCAGCCTTTCATCTACTAGGAAACCTCGAAATCAGGTCAGGTCTTAAATTGCATACAGAAACGATTAATATGGAAAAAATTCAGAGTGGAGCCAACCCAATTTTCCGACTAAATTGTTGATACAAGTGTCTAAACACGTGTATCAAAATCTGTCAATTCGCAACACAGCGATAAAGGCTGTGGATTCTGTCAAACTGCTTCTATAAACGTTTAAAAGGCCTCTATAGACGCGATAAGTCTAAACCGCTCGTCCCATTGATCTGTAAATTAGTATACATAATATTCAAAGTTACTGCAGGATGAGCTGGTATCAGTTTGGTCAAAATCGGATGAATCTCTTAGACCAGCTTTGTCCATTTTGACTAATTTTAAAGGAGAACTAAAAAACATTACATTATGCCTATCTTGTAACGTTATACATATTATTGTACTTTTCACGCTTTATTATGGTATTTTTTACCTTAATTTGACTTGACAGATGAACAGAATTGTGTAATACGCCTCCAGCTTTCAAGTGTTGCAAAATTTCAAATTTCATTGAAAATGGACTTAGCAGGTTAACACTTTAAGCCGACGAGTTGCTTTTGAAACATATCTGGCTTATCCTGTCAAATTAATTTCAAACTAGTTTTTTGTGCTGTTCGAACAAACGTGTTACAATATTGTATTGTAGATACGTTTACTGTTTTGTCGAAAAAAACGCGTTAAAAAAATCTTGACAATATTCTATTTTCCAACTGACGAACGACAGCACAATAGACAACAACAAGAAACATTTTTGTACCAAAACGAATACCTTAGTACAATATTTTGTACTATTCTTAGTACTTACAATCAAATTATTTTCAGTTATTTACAACATCTTACAAGATTGCGTCTTATATCATACATTTAAATAAACAACACTTTACACAAAACTCAAACAACAAAAACTACATACGTACAGTTTCCAGTTATGATGTGCTTCTTTACTGCATAATCGAATATTACAGGTGAAGTTCCTGTTCCAATTGATAAGCACTTGAGCAGCAGGAGTACAAATATCCTCCTGCGGCACTAGTACTTAGTAACAGGAACCAGTACAGAAACCAATAAATTTTTCAGCCTTCCAATCTCCAAACACCTACAAATAAAGAATAGCAACTAACGAAAATTCTTTACAAACAATTAAAATTCACACAAGATGACCGTTAAATTATACACGTCGCGCGACATAACTGATGATGAGATAATTAAGTTTTATATCCAGACGTGTCATACACAGTAGGGTCATATCACTTAACCCTAAACGAAGAAGAACATGAATGGACAACCAGACAAGCAAAACGAAGCATAGGGGCACAAAAATTCAATGTATTCCGAGTCAGAATAAGGGTTCCATAACTATTAATTAACGATGATTTTTCGCACGAAAATGCGTAAAAAAACAATTATCGATGTTTGATTTTGAAGTTTTGAGGTTATCCGCCATGTTTTCTGCGTTTTGACGCGTCACCACTAGATTCCAAAGGTAACTAACATGACATTTCCCGAGACTGAATTAATTCGTTAATATCGGCTACATTTATTAGTGATTCAGCACTTTAAAATAGATTATAATTGAATAAGAAGCTAATTTGTTTGATGTGTGTACTTACCGGCTATGAATTTAAAGTGGATACCCAACGTATGCAGACGCACAAATGGTTGTTTTCGAGTTTTCGATGCGATTGTCGTAGGGTCACAGTTAATCTACGAAACGGTCAATAGGTTATCTGCTCCATATTCATAAGTGCCACTATTTTTTCAAAATCACGCCCAACAGTAGAGCGACGCGACATTCTATGATTAAAAACTGTGTATGGAACTGATAGAGGATCGAATTCTAGATAATATTTGAACGAAATTACCACGGAAATAATAACTATTCGAAGATTAATGGTTTCACTAATCGTTTGTAGATGGCGTGATAGCAAATTTTTGACGTTTTCGCTATTTTTAACCATATTTATCGACTAAAATTTAACAAAAACATTTATACATACCCTAAAGTTACTTTATAGCACTGAATTTTTGTGGCACGCACTAGTAGTTCGGTTGATGAAATGCGACTGGGATGTTTAATGAATGTCAATTGGCTTTATATGTGAAGCCCACATCCCAGTTCCAATTTAAGTTAAATTAAGAGATTATTTCCTTTGTGCACGTTATTATTCTATTGTGGTCGGCATTACTAGCATTCAGCGTACCCTATGCCCGTTGCGTGCGGTGATGCCGGTGTAAAAAATGCGTACTTTTCAACATGTGGTCCACGTCGACGATGCAAAATGACTTGGGGGAAGTTATCATGCAGGTTTGCGTTATACGGGAACCGTCTCTGAACTATTCTATATCAATTACGTATTGTTTTTCAGTTAGATTAACATTTTGTTTCTTATTTTTGAGGTTAATCAAATTTTGGAATTTGTGATTGCATATCTAAATTCTTTCTTAGGAATTTATCCGATTTTGGTAATGTAGTCTGATGGAATCTACATCTCCAAAAAAAACATGTTTTAAAACATTAAAACATGTTTTTTTTTTTTTTTGAAAATATGAAATAGGAATTGGTTCTTCAAGTCTGTAAGCACAAAAGACAGGATCAGTAATTAAGTTATCGTGCGTACTTGTCATTTAGATTTACATCCTGTTTAGAGTACTAGCCGCTGCATTCTTAGGCCAGTTTGATACACTGCTACAACCGGAAATTTTATTATGTAATTATTGTTCTCCCACATTTTTTTCACTCTCTCTCGTCATTCCGTTTATATCCTCCTGTCACCCGCCTTATGCAGGTCAATTCTTTGGCCCATAAATCGTGTAGTTCGCGCTTGTCAGACGCCTCACAAGTCCGAGTGCAGCTCATAACCGTGATTCATGTTTTGAGAGCATCGGTAATTCAATTTACCAATTGACCGAACGGTGCGAGTGTCAAGTCGCTTTGAATGGATGCTAAAGAGATGACAATCGACGATGGTCCGCGGAGGGACGCTAATGACACCTTTTATATAGGCCCCATTTATCAATGTTTCACTTGCGAGCGTTTGCACGTGTGCCGTAATCGACATATACGGGTGTTGCTTTTAAATTGAAAATTGCGCTTAGGTATTATTATCTTCTCAATCGCAATGAATAATGAATGAGTTTAGTTGCGCTATTTGCAGTTTTGATGGGCAAAAGTTATCTATAGTTATTAGGTAGTCTCTCTCACCTATACTAATTACGAACTTTCAAGTGTAGGGCGCGTTCAGCGGAATCGCCCATTTTCGCCTACATTTGCGATCGAGTAGCTGCAAAATTGGGCTTTTCGATATTACTTTTGACGCTCGAATTGAAAAAAAGGACACAATTCCGCGTGGACTGCGCGATATTTTGTAAATTAAATGCGTCAATTTTGAAAAAAAAATCACGTTTTTGCACCTCTTCGGGTGAAGGCGAACCTCGAGAAAATGTCACGTGACGTCTAGAAATTCCGACAAGCGGATCGATGAACGTCAAAAATTTACATTTTTTATCCGTTCCTGCCGACCTTATAAAAGCCGCTCGCTCTCATGTCTTACGATAAGATCCCTCTAAATACCCTTCGCAAAGAGTTTTGAGCAAAAAAACGGCCTTAAAAACAATTTTCGATCCAAAAAATCGATTTTTGTCGACCCGTGTTTTGCTGCTATTACCACAGTAACGTCAAACCCGAAACGCCCCCTGCCGGACATTCGTAACAACAGTAACAGATAGCAGATAACCTAAAATGTATCCTAAAATGTCCATATTGCGAATGTGGACAGGTGGGAAGCCTTAACCATATATTTCTAGAATGCCCAATAACTAAAATCGAAAATTTTGACTTATATACAGAGCTAGTTAATAGACTAATTTTTGTTTCGTATATACGTTAATATTTCTGTTGCAGAGGCAAAAAAACACTCGTATCTATAAATGCTGTCTTATACATGTCTTAGTTTTGTTTTCTTTCTAATTGTATCTAATTATAATACCATGAAATGCGATGCAAATCTTAGTTTATTAAAAAACCAATGACTGTTATTGAAATACTAAAACACTGTCTTCCCAAACTTGAGAATTTATATAATTAATTATCCTACAAAGTTCCTATGTACCTACATAAATACAAACCTTGTTCATAAATCTCACATAAGTAGTAAATAATGTCTATTGTAAAATATCTGGGGTGGCCCTCACCCAACTTTCCGACTATATCTTTTGCACAATGTATAGTGTCTAGTGTCAATATATAGTGAAGACTGTGGATTCTGTAAAATTGCTTTTATAAATGATTATAGCTCCTAAACCGTTCATCCCACTGGTCTACAAATTTGTATACATATTTACGGTCACTGGAGGGTGAACTGGTATTTAGGATAAGTCCCTAAAGTTGGGCATACACGAGACGGATTACCGGAAGGCGAGCTTTCAGGCCGTATTTTTAGTAGGACATATTTTTGTTGTTACAAATGGAATATTAGATTAAAACCTTTTCCGGACTATTAAGTATGCTATTTTATCACAGAAGTCCAGAAGAGCAGCAAATCTGCCAATAAAATTAAATTAAAATACATGGAGCTTCAAACGTTTCATTTATTGTAATTATATAAAATATACACACTTAATATATTTATTATTAAAGAATTGAAGACGGTTTTACTTATTTATAATTTGTTGGAAAGCGTAATTTGGTTCTTTAGGTAAAAAGTAGTGAAACCACAGTGTTGAATTTAATTTCCACACTTACGGCATTACTACTTAACATCTAAAGAACTGTACCTTTAGCATTTTTCCATTTCCGGTCGAATATTGGCATCACAATCACATTTTCCTACAACAAAAACTAAAACATTTCAAAATAGTAACCCTGTTTTACTTCACCTAATGCTACACCATACCAAAACGGCGATTGAACGAAGAATTCGTAGAAAAATATATCGACTTCTGCAGAATGTTTTACGTGTACGACGTATTTGTACGGCTGGCACTACTGAACAGAGTATTGTTACCTTGATTAATAATATTCATTAACATCAGCATAAAAATATTGCGGCAAAATGCTGTAATTGATATCGGTCACCATTGGAAGTTACGCAAGTGGCAAGTGGAATGGAACAGTAAGTGATACGAAATCATTGAATGTCAAAAATATTATTACGCTATGAATAGTACCTGTATGATCTAATGGATTGTGGAATATTACTCTGTGACTTCTTTTCTTGTAAGTTAGTAAATGTTGTGAGGTGTAATTTCTTCTTCACTATGTCTCAAATCACAAACCTCTCTATCGAAAACCTCTCACATTTGCACAACTAAAACATTACGATATTAAATAAATCAGGTGCAATTTGCACATTTGTGGTTATATTATATCATGTCCATCAGTCCATCAATGACAGTGCTGTCGTAATTGTTGAGACATTTTTATTAAAATCATGCGGTTGCGAATATTTATGAACTGGTCACTGACATTAGGTTGGAATCCAGAATGGCTCTGGTTTCACGAAATTGAAGAATTGTTGACGGTTCAGACGTTTCATTCAGTCGACGAGGTAGTCAGAAAGTTGGGTGAGGCCACCCCAGATATTTGTATTAAAAATTCTTTCACAGAAATCAATTTTGTAGCATTAGCTCTTTGGATTGGGACTAGGAAATAACAAATCAGTGGTATAGTTAGAAATTTACGGATCTTGTGCCTTTTGTGTTTTTTTTTCTGTGACTATGAGTCTTCCTTCCTTGGCCAATAAAGTTACAGTATAACTTCGCTAATCCGGACATATATCGTTCCTGACCATGTCCGGACTATTGAGGTATCCGGATCACTGGAGGTTTTTTACTTTTGTTGGGAAGGGTCATTTTTTATGATGAAGATGAAAACAACTGGAAATATTTGAATATATGTGAGCCCGGACGCAAAAAGGGACCTGTCGTTACGTTATCTTGCACAATATTTTCGCACGTAAGGTCTCTTCCGATATGTACCGTTATGCTGCACGTTATTTTCGCACGATAGGTCCCTTTTCGCATCCGAGGTCACATATAACCAAAACATAAAATTAAAAACTAAATTCTGAACATAAATGGATAAAATAAGCAAAAGATTTCAGTTATTTTTTAAAAATGTGTCAATCTTTGTTTATATTCTTTTGGATACAGCTACATTAGTAAATTTTTCTCTGGGCCTTTTGAGAAGCAGGATTTCCATGGGAAAATTGTTTTCTGCAGACCACCTGATGCCCAAACAAAACGCGTTGGCAGCATCGACATTAGAGCTTTTTGGGGCCTGTTAACCCCTGTTAAAAATGTCTTAACCTCGGGCTTAAAATATTTTTTGAAACATTCAGTAAGCAATGTTCTACTCATCCGTCCTTTATCAGACGCCTTGTACACAACTGGTATTGAGCTCATTCTGCATTTAAAAGCTTCTGGATTTGCCGCTATTGCTAATATTAAGTGGCAATTTATGTGATCCGGTTGCTTTACAGTAAGACATTAATGTTAAACAATACTTTGGTATTTTCTACCTAGTTTTAACTGCTAATTATATTTTCTGTCCGAACTAGGGAGGTAAAATTTCTAAAATGTCCGGTTGACAAGAGCGTTCGGATTACTGGAGTGTCCGTACTAAAGAGTGTCCGATCTATCGAAGTTGTACTGTATTTCATTTACCCTCTACAGAAAAGCTTCATTTATTCTGAACAGTATTGCATTGCATTTTTAGCATCATCGACGGTATGCCAATGTTTGATTAGTAAGTTCTTGAATTTTTATGTATTTGGACATCAGGTACATTGTTAATGTTACACTTTGTAATAATATAAAACGCATTTATTAAATCAGAAAATCAACAGAAATAACACTTTTATACATTACACTCTGGAATAAATATATAATAATAGAGATGATAAGACTAAACATTATACAAACTAATAAAATGGAATAATGATTATAATAATACTTTAATACTGTACAATTCAACCTCTCTCACAAATAATGTCAACAACACTAGGCTCCATAAGGACAGGTTCCAAACATCGATGTACAGCTGAACCCAAGATCTCATCCAACAAGAAATGAACCAAACTAAAACAAAACATCAATTAAAAACCGTTCAAAAATAAAACAATGAACTTACTTTTCATCAGCTACAAATCTCCACAAGTACAACTGTAAGTAATGTGTATCAACCTGAATTTGTTGCAAGCCATATTTGCTGTAAGTTTTCAAACGGACACACTCCATAAAAGTCTAAAATAATACAGAAATAAATGTTAAATCAGTGGCTATTTAGAAAACTTATTTTATTTATAAAATGTACAAACCTTCAAACTTATTTTGATTATCCCCGTCAAGATAGAAACCTTAGTGAATTCAACGGTTGAAAATATTTCTATCCTCTCGCTAAATAACTTATGCATATTCGAGACTAACGTAGAGTCTAAATTGTTCGGTGTATAGCTGGACCAGTTCGATTTATATTGATGTCTCGACACAGAAATACTAAATCAACAAAAAATATATATATTTTGAATTGCACACAACTATTTATAAAGGGTATTACCTATGAGTTTTTCTACTTGAATCACTGCTATGTTCTGTATTATTTCCTTGATCCTCATACAGCAAAGCAACTGTTGAGTCTATTGCTGCTATATCTTCAACAACTCGTTTCATTACAGCTCTCACAGTCCTTGGTTCGATGGTGTGCAGCCAATCTCTGGTTTCAACACTTTTTCGAAGCATCTAAATAATATGCATTCACAAAAAGAAACATTTAAAATGTACACATCAGAATATATTATAAATACAATAAACAGCATTTTGAAAAAAAAAAGTATACAGTAGAACCTTGATTGTTAAGATAATCAAGGTTCTACTGTATTGTAATAATTAGCCTACCTGTGATACATTCAACCCTTGTATCCGAACATAATAGTTCAACAATTCCTGTGCAGACTCTTGCATGGAAACGTTAATTTCATTCTCTTTTGTCAAAGCTACAGATTCTTTAGAATTGATGCCAAACAACTCGTCAGTTTTAGAGAGCTAAAATTCACATAGAATTCATAAATAAATAACAAACCAGTTCTTATTAATGCATTCTTATTAATAATACAAACCAAGTAATGTGTATTTCCATTTTGGAAGTCCAGACAAAACTTCGAAATCAGCAATAACAAAGTGGGCGGATTTTTCAAATCAACGATGTTTTTAGAACAGAAATTTCTTGCGGTAGCGGTGAGATGATGGATGTAACAAACGATTAAACCCTCTCTGACGTTATCGACGCAAAAGCTATCTCGGAATTGTGCCTTTTGCGCAAATGTAATATCAGTTTGGATAAAAGCCTAAAAAGGACAATAATAAATATATAATAAAGCCTAAAAGGACAGAAATCTTACGACAAGATCTTGAAGTACGCCCTTTATTTTTTCAACGACCGTCATAATCAGGGAGTTCAGCAGTTCGTTTAGGTTCTTGTTTTCGTCTTTATCCTGCGTGATTAATTTTGGCGTGGTTAATGCCTGTCTAACTTTTGTCATCGACTCGGCAAAGTGCATTTTCAAATGGTTCAGATGCATCTTGCACTGTCTTTTGCCTGCATTGATTATTATATCAATGCCTTTTCTACAAAAAAGAAACACCTGAATTAAAAAAGGTTTCCCCATTTTATATACAGGTTGTTCAGTTCAACACGTTTTATATACTTTGGTGAAACAAAAATTACAGAATTATGAATACATAATGAGAAATAATATATAATATCATTTCAAGTTAGGTCATTTCTGGTTTTAAAAAATAAAAAACTTAAGTACTACCACTATTGAAAAAGAGTGATTGTGACACATTTTTAACTAAATAAAATTATCTTATGTCACAAATGTTGAATTTAATAACTAGAAAGAATTTAATTCAATAAAATTTTTGACAGAAAATGCAACAAATGTCTTTGGTCAGGAATGTTGTAGTTTATTACTGGAAATAATCTAGTTCCCTCAAACCTGTTGGAAAACAGCAGCTAGTCTTAATAGCAACAAATTAGTCTTAATAGTATTTTAAAACAGGAATCTTGTATTTTATAACTACTGAAAATTTCCAAAGATTTTTTAAAATAATTATCCATTCAGCATTTTTCATGTTTACAAATATTTCAGATTGATCTTCATCCAAATTATGTTTGGTTTTTTATTATTTGACTTTTTGTATTAACTAAATCAAACTGGACTGATTTGTATTAAATAAATTGTGATAATCAAGGTGCTTAATTTTTTCATAGGGTGTTCCAAACTTGCCTAATAAAAATAATTTTTTATTTTCTTTTTATTGTTCTGTTGTTATGATTTTACTGGAAACTCTTCAATCAGTTGTAACAATGTAGTAACACTGTAGAATGTCTCAAAGAATTTTGGCACAGAAAAGAGTTTAAAAGAGTTTTAAATCTAGACAAATTAAAACATAATATTTAATTTTTATATTTTATGTAAGAAAATGTAAGTACATTTTCCTTAAAAACAAAGATTTACTAAGGCAGTTAAAATATTAATATCATGTAATTTCAAGAACCTAAAAAAAGATACTTACTCAGAAAAATCGACATTTCTACACAGGGTGTTCATAGCTTGCAAACGTCTATAAAATCGATCCAACGCATTCACAAGTACGTTAGTATCACCGGCGTCTTGCTCTAAATCAACTTTCCCTTTAACCAGCTCAAAATATTTATCCATATTCACCAAAATAAATGAATTCAGCTCCTTAGCAGCAAAATTTTCAAATATCTCACTACAAAAACAAGTTTTAACACCACTTTTCGATTTTAATTTAAATACCATACCTATTCTCAACATCACTGTTATTCATACGATTTATAAACATATCGTGAAAAGAGGCAACAACAAGACATAAATCACTAAGAAATCCAGAACATCCCATATCAACAAATTCAGTAATATCTCTCTGCTCTGATTGATCTCTTAACATCACAAGTTGTTCACTGAGACGTTTTTCAGCACAATTTAAAAATTCTAGACAAAGTTCACGAGCAGGTTCATCCAATTGTAATAATAAATCAACAGATTCTGCTAGTTGTTTAGCAGTAGCATCCGGATTTGAAAAATTATTACGCAAATGCAATTTTAATTCTTTTAATATAGCTTCACAATCAGTTTGTATGCCTTTAAATGAAGCCATATTGCCATATTGTGTTAACACTCTTTGTGCATGCAAATAATCTTGGACAGCCTAAAATTATACAACAAAACTGATCAAATCTAACCTCTAAAACTTGGAGAATGAAATAAAGCAAATTTTCGATTTTTTTGAAACCAAAAATTTACCTGTGTATAATTATTCTCTTCTAAACGACTTTTCAACGTCGCTGGAAGTTTAAATAAAAATTGTAACCTCTTCAACAACAGATGTACGCCGGACAATTTACTGATCTGTTGTCGAGTTCCTTGCAACGTTCCGGAGATTTGATCGCTAAATGATGTTATAGATTCCATATTCGACGCCAACAGATCCATCTCTGTTTCCATCTTTTTAAAATCGGTCTTCATCTTGCGAATTGTGTCCGTGGCCGATATAAACTTGTTGTAATTCTCGTAAACTAGGGTTTGCATGTCGGAATGTAATGTTTGGGTATCCTTAACTACCTCGGCTTCATGATCCATCACTTGCCTTAGGGAACTCTCCTTAAAATTTCTGTTTAATAAAGAAAACATGATTGTTGGTGCAACTTACTTTGAATAACTTTTCTAGGTAGAGATTTGGGTTGAAGTTTTGGCCGTTTATATCTAACGAATTTAATTTTTTCTCCTCCATTTTTCTTGATAGTTATATTTTAACCAAATAATACCTATAAAGTGTAGGATTAATTAAAGAATTCAAGTAAATAAACAGATCGGACTTGACAGCTGACGTTTAACATAACCCCACTTCTGTAAGTACCAACCTAAAAACTTTTTGCGTCTCAATCGTATTTATTCAATTTATAAATAGCTTGAACAAAAATAGTCATTACAAAACTTCTTAAAATACTACGTTACCTATTTATTTATAATAAAACATTCTTATATTTATACAAAAATTATATATTATTGTTGTGGTATCTTGTTTGTAAACATCCGCACTGACGTTTGATGCGAATATCAAATTTTCAGATTACCGTGTTTCGTCGCAGTTTTTCGGAATTGATACGGCCTAAAATGCCGAAAATTATTCGGAAACATTTCGAGAATCCGTACCCCGACTACTCAAATTCCACGGCAAAATACGTGCTACACAATAATCAGGTAAAATTTACGGTTTACCTCATTTTTTTGCGAAGTTGACTTTCTTAATATCTGCGTAGGTTGACAAGAGCAACAAAGTTATCACGGCACTAGACGAGAAATGGGAAAATACACTCAAGAAATTTGCTTACTACGATGCTAATGATTATACGGTTTACACAGGTACTTCGGGTATCGCTTTGTTAAAATTATTAAAGGATCCTGAAGAGAAGTCAAACTTATTGGTACCTATCAAGCTTGTTTTAAAAATAAATTAGTGTTTTTAACTTGATATTATTACTGTTAGGAAATTAAAAAGCTTTTGATGCTAAATACTCTGAAAAAGAAGCGATTGACATTTCTTTGCGGGGATGCTGGGCCGCTTGCCATTGGTGCTGTTGTCTCGTTTAAATTAGGGGATGTTCTTGATGGAAGGAAGCTTGTGGAGGAGTAAGTTTTATTACTATTATTGTTTTAAGTATCGTAGGTTTAAAGATGTAAGTCACAGATTTCTTATTCCTGTACAATTAACTTACTTTTATATAATGCAAAAGTCGAATTAAAAATTGAATAATGAAATTTTTCAATTGCGTGAAGCCACAGCCAGTCTGGATACCAACCTATTGTCAGTCATAGAATAACATGAAAAGTCATGTTAGTCATGTTAGCATAGCAACTGAGGTTGTGGATTCTGTCAGACAACCTCTATAAATGTTTATAGCCCCAAACAACATTTTTATCAAAAATTAACTAACCAGTGCATCCTAACATTTCATTTTGATAACTGAAAACAGAAAAACAAAAACGAACGTCAACAAGCAACAAAAACAGATATTTATTGTTAAAATATTAAAAGGAACATATTCTAACATTTATTTTAATAAATGAACAATTATTTTCAGACTAACAGATCTGCAGAAGTCCGCCGTCAACTACAAAGCGGATCTTCCGAACGAATACATGTACGGCAGGGCCGGCTACCTATACGCCCTCCTCTACGTGAACAAGTACGTTCGTCCACCTCCAATCGACGGGCAGCTAATTCGAAAAGTAGTCGAGGCCATCTTCAACGCAGGCCAAACCGAAGCACAACAGCACAAGTCCAACTATCCCCTCCTCTACAAATGGCATGACTCATATTATCTAGGAGCAGCACACGGCATATCAGGAATCATATACATACTACTCCAAGCAAAAGAATACATCCGAGATACGGAATTAAACCTATTCATAAAACCAACGATCGACTTCCTAACCAGTCAAAGATTTCCCTCGGGAAATTTCCCGTCTTCTCTAGGCTCGGAGAGCGATAAATACGTCCAGTGGTGCCACGGGGCCCCCGGTTTTGTTTATATGTATAGCGAAGCGTTTAAAGTCTTCAAGGATAAGAAATATTTGGATTATGCTTTGAAGACGGCGGATATTATTTGGGACCGTGGTTTAGTCCAAAAGGGCTATAGTTTGTGTCATGGCGTAGCAGGAAATGCTTATTGTTTCTTGCAGTTGTTCCAAATTACTAAGGATCCGAAGCATTTGTACCGAGCGGTGAAGTTTGCTGAGTGGTGTGTGGATTACACGAGGGAGCATGAGTTGCATGAGCCTGATCGTCCGTTGTCTCTTTTCGAGGGTATAGCGGGGCCCATGTATCTTTTGGTTGATATTCAGAGGCCGATGGAGGCCAAATTTCCCGGTTTTACATTGTAAAGTTTTGTGTTTAAATGTGTTTTATTTTGGCTGTGAATTGTTTTTTGTGTTTTATAAATTTGCAATTTTTAATAAATTCTTTGAAGTGATGTTTATTGTTTTTCGTTTGTCATGTATGATTCAGTATTATTTTATTTCAATAATTATCTATTATAAGACAGTTATGAAAATATATTATATATATGATTGTAAAATATAATGTCTAGTGAACTATGCATATTTTCAAAAATATAGATAGAATTGCAGGTAACTTTCTGTCCGAACAAAATGTTGCTGTGTTAGGAAAAAATGTTTTTCATTATGTGTCACTCATGACGTAGAATGTTACTTCATAAGATGTTACTTACCTTCATTACGTGCCTCTCTGAAAAATTTTAAAGCGAGTAACACAAAGTGGAGTCAAGTAACCCAAAGTGGAAGCAAGCGACAGAAAAAGGTATGATATGATTCCACACATTGTTCATGGTATAGAATGTTATTAGATTTCATAAGATGTTACTTACCTTCATTATGTGCCACTCTGCAAAATTTCAAAGTGAGCAACACGAAGTGAATTTGAGTAACACCAAGTGGAAGCAAGTGACACAGAAAGTATGCATGATTTCACATGTCACTGAACATACCTACCTGTATAGTTCTTAGTGTGTATTTATTAGACAAGGGAAAGGAGTTGTATTAAAAAGGACGTAAAAACTGTTAACTGCTAATATATTTCGAAATAAATAAAAAACGAATTTCAGTTTGACTGTGTACTTTGACTCAAATACACAATAGCATACAGTATGGTATTTACAATAAGTTGGTAGACAATTACCAAAAAGAAAACAATAATCAATAAAACGTAAAAAGGAAAGAAAGAAACAGTTTGTAATCTGCGCGACACGTTCGTACAAAGAAAAATCATACACAAAGACACTAAAAAATAGGCTAGTAAACAATAGTAACGATGATACAATTTCGTATTATTTTAATGCATCGCTTGCGCTTGTCTAGACATGCCTCCTTAAACTAACTTTTTTTTTGTTTCTTATCACAATTGTCCGTGGGAGGATATCATCCACACTCACACTACTTTCCTTTTCTTTGCTTATTAATTCAGACAACAGCACATTATATAAATAAGTAACATGTAACTTATCATGATATTAGTCGTTAAATTTGCGAGTGTAAATTCACTTTTATTATGCCATTTTTCGTAACTTCAAAACACAGCTGCTTTAAATTTATTTGGCATTTACCGTTTTATTGCAGGTTTTTGCAGCGCAATTCTCTCCATATTTTTTTTGTTCAATTTTTTTTACATTTAAGAAATTGTCGCTTGCAAGTCGAGTAAAACCACATTTAAAGTTAGATTGTTTATAAGATGACAACCAGCTTCAAATATTATCGAAATTAGCTTCTTAAAATATTTTGGTACGTACATATTCGATATATATAATCTATATGTTATATGTATGTCATCTTATCCAATCTTAAATGCTTTGAAATTTTTTTAATATGAAGAAATTTGAGACATTTTTAAATCATAAAACTGATTTTATTTAAAAGAATAGCTCTTCAATGAGCCCCCAACAATAAATAACTAGAATAAATAATATTTTTTCGTGCAAATTTGAAAAAAATATTGTTATTTTTGTAAGATTTATTGTATACAACGGAACTGCAATTAATAATATTTATTATATAGGCACAAATCCAAAAATATAACTGCGGGTAATCGTTTTATTTATTTTACAATTTTCTCCGAATCATTACAATGCGAAAGAATTTCTACAAGTTCAATTTTCTTTATAAATATGTACATTTCTAAATTATAAAAGGGTAAAGACAACAAAAAAAAAACAATCAATAAAGATGGTGTCTTACAATATCAAATTCCCAAAAAAAAATGTTAAAAAACTAACTAAAAATGTCTCAAACAAAGAACAAATGTTTAGCTAGGAGGAAAAAATCTGCTCACAGATCGAATGTGGAAAAACAAAGTTTAAATAAGCGTAATTTCAAAACAGTTCTGTACATAACCTTATTGTATTACACTATCTTGCCGTTTTATTACAATCAATGCTCGATCAAATTCAAAATGATTCTTACAGGTTTTTAGTCGCTTAATTCAATGTTAGTTTGGTGTTTACTTTGACATCCTATTTAAATTTAGGTCAATTCATACACAAAAATACAACATATAACAAAATTACGGTTCCAGTTGAATTCGGCAACAAAAAATCTATAAGAATTCCACGATTTTATTGAAACAACATTTTACGGTTATTTGGGATCCAGGGGCTTGAATTTTTGTTTATCTTGATCGAACAGGAGGAAAAAACCAAAGAAAAGAAAAATACACACTATTTTACAAAGCAAGGTCACTTTTTAAAGTAATAACTTACGGATATTTATATATACTATTATATACTTTTTAGATGTATATATATAAAAAAGGAAACATACAAGTGACTACTTTTCGTCATCTGCACTTAGGTTATTCCCCTAAACACTTTTTTTTTGATTCAAACCAATAATAATCAAAAAAAAATTATCACCACTGTCGTTCAATAAAGGGAAGCAGAGCAAGCTATAGTTTCGTATCTTTTCCTCTTTTCTTTTGTGTTTCTCAGAAACGGTAGTAAGAGCGGTACTAGAGAGAAAAAAGTTTTTATTTTACACATATATATACACACATATATATGTATATATCACACACTGCAGTCCGACATCCGCAACTAAAAATCGTTAAAAGTTTATCGTCACTCACGGCATGTAAAGTCCCCACTATTTATATATATATATATGTATATATGTATAACTCAAAAAAAAAAAGTAAAGTTAAAAAAAAAAAAAAAAACAACGGTCCATTCGTTAACTAATTAATTATAGGTAGTATTAAAAAGGAAAAAACGTGTATCTTGTCCGTTTGTCCGACGACTTTTCCGTAGTACTTAATCACGACTTTTTGCTTATTAGTTTAAATAATTTATTAGACGCTGTTGCGGTGGCGGCACTGCACTAAGACGACGACGACGCGTTCATCGCGCCAAAAAGTCCCGTCGAGAACGTCGTGCCCGGCTGCGGGTTTGTGTGTTGCCCCTGCTGCTGCGCCGCCTGCTGTTGCTGCTGCTGCGCCTGTTGCTGTTGTACGCTCGACGTCAGCCGTGCGTGTTTCGGCATCGGCGGCTGCAAGTATTCGTGTTTCGCCAACGAGAGGACATCAATTCGGTCCTCCTTTCTATACGCCAGACAGCTCCTTATGAAACTCTGTAAAGAAAGAATGACACCTCATGTTAGATAATTTGTTTGTTTGGAAGATTGTTTGGATAAAGTTTAGGTTTTTTTTTTTGTCAGTTGGTAGTGCATGATAATACGTATAATCATCTGTATGTCATACGAGTGGTGATTGTTTTTCATCATAAATAACTTTTACTTGTCAAATAGAAAGAAGATTAACTGTTAAAAATTGTTTCAACTCAGCTTGTAAAGCTGAAAATTGGAACAAAAAAAACTCTTATATTCCAGTATTATCTATTTTTTAATTTTATTTCCATGTCAAAAGAATTAAATTAGATTTAATCTTTACTGATCACAAAATAAAAATTTCCAGGATTCCATGTCCAAAGTTAATGTTGTTTAAACAAATACCTCTTTCTCTTTGTTGGAAATATTTTTCATTGTATTGGGAGAATATAAAGTCCCATATGATTAAAACAGGCATCTCTTCTGTCAAAAATTAATATAAAGTTTGGCCAAACAAGTTTATTCTTGCGCAAGAATGTAACGCAAATATTAGAGTTTCTTTAATGTAATCTTTCAAACTTAACGTCATTTTTTTAATATTTTTATTTTTGAAATATACATGTAAAAAAAAGAAAGACACTCAGACACTTACCTTGGCTTCGTTCGTTACAGCAGGCTTATTGGCAAACTGCACCTCGGTCGCCTTGAGAATCGTGTTCTCTTCCAGTATCGTTGCCTGCGACTGATTGTGCCCAAACGGCTTCTTTCCGTACAGACACTGATAGAATATCACACCTACGCTCCACACGTCCACCTTCGACGAAATCTTCGGCGGATTCTTACCAACTACAAAACATTCTGGCGGTAGGTACCTAAAAAACAAACAGAAAACCAAAATTTTACCACTTTTATCATATAAAAAACCAATAAAAGAAAATTAAAGAAAAGAAACTTCAGTTGGTAGTGCATGATAACAAATAATCACTAGATCATAATAGTGGTGTAGGATTTTCATCATTTTGATCATGAAATATCGTATGTTCAATTAAAAATATCTGGTGTGGCCCCCACCCCACTCTCCGACTACACTGTTGACACAATTATAAAGATATAGAAGATGAAATATAAATTAAACGAATGATGTAAGATAATAATAGCTATATTAGGATTATAACAATACAAGGCACGTCTCGATACAAATAAGTACTGTCACAAATACGGGTGGTGTTTTCCTGTGAGGTTGCTTATTATTCTATATTATTTATTTATTCTTCGTAAGAAAAAATGAAATCATGGCCTTATAGATCTTTTTTTTTTTATTGAATATACTCTGTAATATAGCACAAAAAAAACTTACCAGTATGTTCCTGCGCCTTGCGACGTCAGATCCATGCCGTGGTCGGGGTTGTAGTTCTCCTCGTCCATGACCTTGCTGAGGCCGAAATCGGTGATCTTGATTTCGCCGCAGACGTTGCCCTCCGTCAGCAGGATGTTGCCGGGCTTGAGGTCGTAGTGGATCACGGGAGGCTTGATTTCGTTCAGGTACTTCAAAGCCGACACTACTTGCATGACTATAGATCTCGCTTCTCTCTCCGGTATTGTCTTGTGCTAACGGGAGAAACGGAACAAATTTGACGTTAGCCATTTTAAGGCTAGTAAGTTTAGGAGGAGGTTTGACGATTGAAAAAATATTCAGTCCCGTCTTGAAACATGGTTGTTCTCCCTCATGGGCTTTTTTCAGGGAACGGTTTATCATCATCAAAAATAATTACATTTTTTTATTATTACTAATTATGTAAAATGTGCTTTTTTATGAAAGTTCTTCTTTTTTTCTGCAATTTTATTTTTCAAACAAAATACTCTTTTCTAATATTTAGTGCTTATTTTCCAAAAATAAATGTTAAAAAAACGTGTAGTTACAATAATAATGTAAAAAAAACACATACCTGTTTCAAGTAAAAATCCAGATCATGTCCATCACAATATTCCAAAACTGTACAGAACGAGTTGGCGTCTATTTCGAAAACGTCATATAATTTAACTACCCTAGGATGGTCTAAAGCTTTATGAATATTATACTCTCTTAACGCATGCCTGCAAACAAACGAGAAAAAACCACAAATTAATAACAATGGGGTAAGATAATAATAACTATATTGGGATTATAACAATACAAAAAAAAACTCACTTTATATAATTGGCTTTCTTGTCCTCCTTCCAGTCCTTGTTCAGCTGGTGGACCTTGCAGGCGACGTACCTCTGCTCCTTGAGGTCGAACGCCTTGTGGACCTCGCTGAAGCCGCCCTTCCCCAAAAGCATCAGAAGCAGGTACCGGTCGTTGAGCACAGGATGGTTGTTGAACCGCGACTGGTCCTCGTTGTGGATCCTTTTCAGTTCCCGGATGTGGAGGTTCCGTTCCCTCTCTAACTTCTCCATCTCCAACTGGAGGTCCGCATCCTCTTTCTTTAACGCGCTTTGCCTTAACTGCAAACAGAAAAAGGAAACGTAAGCAAAATTTTGCTTTTGTCGAATTCAAGAATTGAGATGTTGATTTTTCAGACTGCCAAGGGGTTATAATCTATGGAAAGATTTCAAAAACCAATTTGTCATCATTTAAAAAATTGGACGCGTTCAGCAAACTCAACGGTTACCAGCAGTTGAGAGCAATTCTAACAGGATGTCAAAGTTTTAAAGTCCGATGTACAATCTGTGCTCAAAAAGTTTTTAAACTGGAATAAGAATGAATGAATGTTCATGAACGCATGAACGAAAGTTCATACTGTCCAAAGTTGTGGATAGTCAACAAACAGTTGTATAAATAATACCAACAAAAACAAATAACTTTTTGGTACTAGTTTAATCCATTGGCTAGAAGCATTGCTATAAGAGTTATTCAGCAAACACTCAATTACTGAACAGTAATCAAAACCGCAGTGTGTTTTGCCGACTACACAACTGTTGAGTCTGCTGAACGCGACCACTGGTATGGTCGCGTTCAGCAAAAATTATATTTGAATTAAAAAAGAGTTGAGGCTTAAACGGGTGCAAGTATATATTTAAAAAAACCTCAATGACTAAAATTTTGAAATAGATGTCAATCCCAATGCTGTACCATGGTTATAAATAGAAAAAGTTGTCTCAGAAATAGTCAACTAAATACACAGATGTTTATTTAAAGTGCACGCAACCATAAAGTATTATGTGTTCTGGCATATTTCCAAGATTCTAAGCCGACAAAATGCCTACATCTAATCACTTAAGTTAAGTCAGCCCCTTATCTTGCTATTATACTTATCATGACAAATAGATCTCAAAAAAACTAACTCAAAACTAAAAACAGTATTACCGATAAAAAAATAAATAAAAATAAAGATTTACCTTTAAAATTTCATCAGCCTCATAGTACTCCTGTAAGGAGAAGGAACCTGGTACAGCGTCTGGCTTGAGGAACGTTGAATCGGTGCCATTGTGCAGGGACGACGCCGAAGAATTATTTCTCTTCCTGCCCCCTTCGCTATTTGGCCTACGCTTAAGTAATAATTTCTTTTGCCTATCGATCTCCTCCCGTTCTGCTGTAATTTCTTCTTGCCGCCTGTAAGGAAAGAACACGTTTTAACATTTTCGTTTGAAGCAAAGATTAATTTCCTCGTGGTTAATGTTTAACGTCAGTTGGTAGTGCATGATAAGTAATAATCATGCGGATTCATACAATTGGTGAATGAGTTGTCATCATACATAATTCTAGATATTTGTTGTGTTTGGTTGAGTTCGCTGAACGCGCCCATTGTCTTTTTTTTCCTAAGTTGGTCTGAGAGCCATCTGGCGATCATCAACAATTTTTACACTATATATTGTTCATTTTCATCAAAGGATATTGTAAATAGAAAAAAAAAAAAAAACGAGTATAATAAAATTTAAAACTAAAATAAGTTGGACTGATCAGTGCTGATAAATTAAAATAAACCTGGGACATTTAAGGTTGCCTATAGTTACCATTAAGGGTGTACTTTATGTAACACCCTCTGTTGCAAAATAGCTGAACTACAAAATAAACCATTGACAATAGTACACATAACAGCAAAGATATTGATTTTTTTTTTAATTTCACAAATAATCAAAGCAAATAATTAAATTTAAGTCTCACCTGGCAAGTTCCTGAAAGGCATGCCCGTCTGTCCAATTTTCCTGGAAGGTGGCGCCCACCCTCTGCGTCACAAATTGCCCTAATCTAAGCCTATTCTGCATGCACTTCTGCCGCGCCTCCTTCTTCTCGATCGAACTTTTCTCCTTGAGTAATTTCTTGACAACCTCTATGCACTTGTTTATGTGCTGCTTGTGCTGGTCTATCGTCTTCTGCTGCGTGCTCATCTGGTGCCTGAGCTCCTCGTTCTGCCGCGTCAGCTCGTCGATCTTGATATTCCGCGCTTCGAGATCCGACGAGGCCTGCGTCTCAAACTCCTGTATCCTCTGACACGTCAATTCAGTCTGAAAACGCATACCAAACGTTTATTTAAATTTTAAATGAAAACGAGAGGAAATAAAAAAAATATTTATAAATTATTCCTCAGTTGGTAGTGCATGAAAGGTATAATCATAATTTCTCATGTCTTGGTGGTTAACATTCATCACAAGAATAATATATGTACTTACATACAAACAATAAAAAAACATAAAAATGTGTGATAATGATAAATAATACCTGCGTTACATTCGGACCCGAGTTCAATTTGGTTCTCTTTCTCGAATTTGTCTCCATTTTGGCTTTTTTCGAAATTTCGAAAAATTTAACCCCACGTGTTTGACCGACATAACCTCACTTTCGCTTGGAACGTAAAAACTACGAGTTTTCGGCGTTAAATACGCGCCGAGAATATCCTCGTGGTCTAAACATGCCTCTCCATGTTGATTGAGAGAGATATTCGACCGATTTAACTTATTTACAGCCCTAAATGAGCAACAAGTTTCTGGCAAGCTAAACACCGCCATGCCGCGTCCAAGGTTCGGAGAAAAAAGAACGCGATGAATGAAGCATGGCTGCCGGATACGTTAGCCCACGTGACGTATGAAACGATCCCGATTGGGATTGGATATCGCACCGGCGGCAAATTTTGAATTTCAAAAAGTTTAACCGCTCTGTGGTCTGCGGCAGATTTGCCCAAACAATTACCGGTATAATATTAGAAAAATACTGTGGTTTGTGATGCATAGATCAAAAATTGGCTGGATAATGTTGATACCGATTGGTTAGCTTAACGGCGGCAAAATTTGAATTTGAGATAAATGGTGCCGGGTACAGTGTGCGTGATAAATAAGTGGTTTGCTTGATAAAGTGAATATTATCAATGAATATTTATTTACCTGTACTTGTTTGCTAACCATAGGCGTATGTTGTGGTAATCTAGGGGGCTGCGTTTTGTAGCCGAAGTCGAAAGGAACAGAAACCGAAACTGGTGGCGTCATCACGGGTTGCGGAGAGGGCGGGTACTGCAAATGCGTAAAATCTTTGTAAACAAGAAAAGTATAAGATTAATAACGTAGTTTCGTACTTTTGTAATCCTTCCATATATTTTAAATTAAATTAAATTAATGGACGCTAATAGTACGTATAATATGATTACAATACAGTTTCTTTAACTCTCCTTAGCCCTAGTCTTTTAAAACAAAAACTTGAACCTTTGTTTTACAAACTTTGTTCTACAAACGCCAATAAAACGCATACCCACCCCGCAATAATTACGCACATTATTTCCTGCATTATATCATCACCAAACCATAAGTTTTTTTATCGCGTAACATCGCAATAAAAATTGCAATTAAAGATAGTGGACGTAGATATAAGTAAGTATTGATATCTTACCATTTGATGAAAGGGTTGTTGCGGCGAAGGGCTCTTCGCGCCCCCGTGCCTGATGGGGCTGTTCCCCGGATGTTTATTCGTGAAGTACTCGTTGATCTTCTTCTCGGTGTTGGCAGCGCTGCGAACAGCCTTTGCCGCGCCACCGCCGCCGCCACCACCGCCCCCACCGCCCCCCGTGTCGTCCGCTTTCCGTTTCCGCTTCCTCTCCGACGGAGTCCTCGGTATCTTCTCTGGAGTATTCGGGTCCACCTCTTTGTCGCTATGAGACGAACCTACGGGCAACAGACGGAAGACTTCGATCAGCGCGGTCAGGGCACTGAATCGCCATAACGACGAAAAAATTGACAAACGATACAATTTATCAATACCTAAATGGCTAATTGGTGTGTCATTCTAATAGTATAGGGAAATTATGAAATTCGGATTTTCTTTTTTCATAGACTACAATACTTTCCTCTCTAGACTACTAGTCGGTGTTGTCAGAAGAGGAATGTCAGTGTCAGTAACTACTTTTCATAATTTTGTATGTACCACGGGTATATCTCAACATCTGACATCTACTTTAGGCCCTTGATACATAAATAACTATTTTCTACTTTGCATTCACAATGCACACATTGTAACACTGTTTTCGGTGTTACAATTAGCAAATTGTAACACCGTTTTTAGTAACTTTTTTCTAAGATTGGTGACATTGATATCAAATGCATGTCAAACGAAAATACACATAACCACAAAAATAAGCACAAACTGATTTTTTAGAATCGCACAAACTGCGAAGTATGTATATTTTTATACATATTTAAACATGCGTGTTGCATCCTAGGTTTCGTACTACTAGTATATGATGGTATATAATAATTATCAATAATTACTTTTTCACAGATATTTGAATTTAAGTGACAGATGACAGTGTTACCAACGGTTGCACCCATAAATACTCTAGATTGGATTTTACCTAATATACTTCTAAATTTTTATAAAATTAATGACGCAAAGTAGAAAAAATAGTATATTACACTCGTTTTATAAGACATATTGACGCATTCGTTCATTTGGGGCACAACTCAGGCGCCAATTTGACGTCTTATAAAACTTGTATAATAATATACTATTATAACTTGCCCAGTGCTAGTTGGAAAAACATATCAGAACACTGAAGAAATAAATAGGCTGGCCTAGTAGTTGTTATGATACGAAATTTTTATGAAGGATTATGAGGTTTTATATAGTTTGACGTCCATCTTTTTACCAAATTATTTAAAAACGATGTAGATAGTTCTTCACTTCGTCTTATTATGAATTTTTGCGACTGAACTTGCTTATCGACATTTATAATGCAGAAAAACCTAACGTAAAAATAACTGTAACCGCGATTTTGCAAGTCTGACCTTTCACTGCAGTAGGTAGACAGTACGTTATCTGCATGCAGTATGATATTTATGAATTGTCGCAAACGACTAGTCATTTAACGTATAAGAAATAATAAAATTCTACTAAGCTAAACTAAACTAAATGCCTCGTAAGTGTACTAAACTCATGGATAATAAGTTCACTAGAATTTGGTTTTGATATGTCCAGTGTAAGATTGTCTTTTCAATTACAAGGAGAAAGTAAATAAATTAACTTTCGGCTGGCTGGTAGGATATTAGCAGACATATTATTTTAGTTTACACTTGCGGAAATACTTAACAATATACAAACACCAATCAAATCATTAATTTGATATAGTAATTTGATTTCACTATTACATAAATGTGTACAAATTTACTTTGTATTTATTTTATACGTACGATGAATTTGTTATTTGATCTGTACTGCATTGTATAATGTTATCTAAATACCAATTGACATTATTGATTGAAAGTATTTCACTAAAGACCACACGTTCCCAAAGTTTGAGGCTATTTTAGTAAATGAGAACCAGTAAAAAAACCTAAAGAATAACGGCTATACGGGAGAATAAAGGTTATATAGAACGAAGACAACGATCAAAAACCATGGCAGGTGTGGTCCCAGATATTTTACTTCCACACATCCTCCCTGCCCCATAAAATACCCACAAAGACAAAAGATTCTCGAACCGAAAGCAAGAAGTACGGAAATTTCCACAGAATTGGCCACCGCGTTTGCGTTTCTCTATTATGTGCGACGAACAACTATATACCCAGACACTAGTGTGAGTGTTGGTACATAATAGATGTATATAGACGTAGGTACATCTGTAATACGGATACCACCTCTCTGTCTATTCTTTTCTATCTCGTTGCTCTGTCGAGCAGCAGTATCCGAAAATCAATATTTGGCCCAACTCTTCCTAACTGCACAGTGTTGTATATACATACATACATGGCTGTGTATGTAGTAGTAGTTATATAGCACTCATATAGTAAGTAAATACAAGCTGGCGCATATATATTTTGTATATAGTACCTACAATACCTATATAATAGAGATTTCAGCTGCAGCTACCGATTTAGTTCTTCGTATGGTGTCGCAAAAGTAAATGGGTATATTTTGTCCAAGGTTAAAATATGTGTTGTACAGTCCAAGAAAAATGAATGAAACAATATTTTGACAAATTTTGTACGTCTTTGAGAGATTGTTATACTGTATGTTTAATTAAAAAAATGCCTAATCTGCCATGATTTAATATTTTACTGAAATTTATGTTGGTTATACACTTTAGGAATTGACTTATAAAACGTTAGACAAAAACGTCAGAAAATTTAAGTAACGAAACCAGAAAATTTAAGTAACGAAACTAGAAAATTTAAGTAACAAAACTAGAAAATTTAAGTAAACACTTGACACAATGCAAAAAGGGGCTTAAAGTTTAATTGTCACCCCATTTCATTTTCAATTTGTTTCTGCTGTGTGATACGTTCGGAAGGAATTTTAATCAAGGGTATTTTTTGGAACTCAAAGTCAAAGAGAAGTGATCATTTAGTACTATGTTATCAACCATTCAACAAGTTTATAATTTAAAAAAATCTAGAATTGATCGAAAGTTTGCATTTTTTCGTTTGCTCATTTTGCACTTTTACAAAAAGTCAACTCCATTTAATCTGTTGTTTCTTTTTATATATTGATACCCATCTATTAACAGGTAACAAGGATACATTCGTAATCATAGTCGAAAAAACAACATTTAGCATCATATTATCACCTACAGAGCACAATAAACTCAATAATTTAAAAAGCAAGCAATGTTGACCAGTTATAGTCATCATTTAGATAAAATGCACATTATTTATGATAGTCAAGTAATTTCCAGGAAAAATATCTGTTGGCACAATGAAATGTTTTTTTTGCAATTATTCAATTTAGTAAAGCAGACCCATTTCTGGACGCTACCTAACGTTAGTTTCTATAACAGAATTGCATTTGTCACACTGACGTTTAATGTCATGTCAGTGGCACTAAAGTTTGTCAAAATCTGACTATTTGCAACACGGCGACGAAGGGTGTGGATTCTGTCAAACTGAAGACGCTTGTAACGTCTGCCACTTCCGGTTATAAGATTGTGGCCAAAAGCAATCCAGTTCGTCCCCCGGCAATTCTAAATAAGTATGAAAAATTTCAGCCCGATCCGTTGTACCGTTTAAACGCTATCGTGTTCACAGACATACATAGACACACACATACATACATTTTCCAGAAATCATTGCAATTGATTCAGGGGACCCCAAAACGCGTATAAAACTATAATTCCGATTTTTTTTTTTCGTTGATTACAATATTTTCCTTCTTCTAGGGTACTAGTCGGCAAGTAAAAATACGATGTTAGTCAAGTCATTTCAAAGAAAAAAAAATACGAAAATGATTACTAGTTATTGCAAATAGTGTAGAAGAAGTTTTGCTAATATATTCTACCTTTTTTTAATATTCACATTTCTTAATTAAATAATATTTTAAGAAAAATGCGAATAAGAAAATCTGATTCTCCAGATATGAATTTATGTTTTTCTGGTACACATACTTAAAGAAAATTATTTCTAGGTATTTAACTCAATTATTATTTATCAAAATAAACAATTTGTTCTAAAAAAAGCTCGAATATATTTTCCTTATCTCATGAAACATCTGTTTAAAATAATGCTTATTCTCTCGACAATAAAATTCTCATCAGTTACTTTTGTTACACCCTGTATATTAAAAATATCACTTGGTATTTAACTCAATTATTATTTATCAAAATAAACAATTTGTTCTAAAAAAAGCTCGAATATATTTTCCTTATCTCATGAAACATCTATTTAAAATAATGCTTATTCTTTCGACAATAAAATTCTTATCAGTTACTTTTGTTACACCCTGTATATTAAAAAAATCACTATTTTTGCGTTGAAAAATAAACAGTTTAGAAGCAAAACCACTACTGCTACTATTTTTTCATTCAAAGTCATTATTTTGGTACACTGTTGTGTGTAGAGAATGTTTTGAAACACATTACTAGAAATATAAATAGTAACAATGTATGCCAATTAAACATAACCGTGTTCCAATTAATATAACTGAGAGCTTCCTGTTTGTTGGTTAGTATGAATACGTGATCGGTTTTTAAAACAGAAACATTTTTAATTCTAGGAAAAGAACTACGATGTGTTCATAAAAAATATGTTCATAGAAAAAGTTCCTAAAAATTTTATACACTTTCATACACACATAAAACGAAACAGAAAAATCATCTATTCCGTAATATCAATTTAAAAATAGTAGAAGTGTAGTTACTAAACACAAGAACACATGTCACAAGGTCACTGTAAAATTTTACCTATGAGTATACCTTAAAAGATCCTATTCACAATGTTGTATGTGGTCATTATGTAAAAGGGACATTCAAAATTTTTACCTGACACAGTTGGTTGCCCATTTCCGTCAGCTGTTTGTAGACCTTTATATTTTTTATAGATCAAATTATCAAACCATAGCAGAGAAAAAACATAGAAATTTTCAAACATACAAACAACAGATTCTCAAAAGGACAAAGAGGTACATTAAAATGATTTTGTTTATGAATGCCTTACATTTAGGGGAAAAGTTAACTTTATACAGTTAATTTGCTAAATGCTTTTACTAATTTGTAAAGTGGTTCAAATCAATTTGGTAGAAAATCAATTTACTAGAAGAAATGTTGTAAGCTATCAGTTAACGATAAAAAATAAACGTACTATTAAGTGGATTATGTCACAGGTTTCGAAGAAGAAGGAAAAAATACAAACTAGAGCACTAGACTGTTCCATTAACCGTAGATATTATTGCACAATTGAATTTACAGTGTGAACACTGCTCTATACGTATATGTGTGTGTGTGTGTGTGTAAAACAAGCCTCAACTCAATATTCATCGACTCTTGAAACGGATTGTTATAAAAATCCTCCGTAGTGGGTAAAGTTGTGTTACTATTTGCGATAGCAACAAACTTTCTATTAGTGCAGTTTTCTAGGTTACAATACGGCACAGTTAAACTTCTTTCACTTGCATACCTCACCAAATATTCACAATCTGGACACCGAGTTTTTGTACACCACAGAACATCTGCTTTGATTGGTATCAATGATCAATTAGCTTTCTTTGTTGTTATTACAGAAGAAATGGACACGATTCAAGCATGTTACAATTATTCGATCGAATAATATTGATCTAAGGTCAAATTCGTTTCAGGTAACACACACAGAGGGAAAAATATATTCGATACAACACGAATATCTTCGAGTGAAAAATATCACTTGTTTCTATATCCACAGAAAGATCATTTGGTTGGTTCAAGTAAAATATAAAATTCTCAGAGTACGAATATGATTTTCTTGATGTTCCACGTTTTCTTGTTTTAAGTATGAAGGAACTCCTTAAAAGGAATTACGTCTGTTTTAAGCGATACGTACGTATACTTTTGGGTCAAGAAACTGTTTGTTCGTTGAAGAATGTATATTTTTAACCCAACAAAATATTGTTATTGATGTAAAACGAACGTCTTACTCTTTTTATATGTAGTAGAATAACATTTTCTTCGTCAGAGCAAAATATACTGAAATTCTTATTACGATAAAATATTATTTGGATATCAAAATATCTTATTCGACACTAGGATAGAAGTAATCCTTTAATTAAAACATGAAAAATATGGAAAAACATAAAAGGAAATTCTTAAAAGCCAAAAGTTAGCTTGGGAATACCTACAACGTACTGAGAACGTGTGGCAATTTTGGCATCGTTAAAAATATACATTATCTTTGTATGGATGTTCATTTTTAGTTACTGACGTATTTGTACAAAACAATTCTCCAGAATAAGGACAGAAATCCTGTACGTAAGCATTTTTCTACCTTTCTTTCTACCAAACATCAGTCTTGGACAATGTTTTGTTATTATGACGCTTTAATACTTGGTTAAGGGTAGTTTTCAAACTCTCAGTCCAGGATAACTGAATCGGGAGTCTGCTGTGCTGCCAACAGAACTAACTGGGACCAAAATGGTCCCAGTTAGTCTGTTATCATATAAATCATATGATTCTTTCCAGTAAATTTGAGACTTGACCACCAAATACCAGAAATAAACAAGATTTTGATGATGATAATTACCTGTACTCATATTGGAGTCTTGGCTATGAACGGGCTGTGATACTGTTGACTGCGGTGCCATCTGTATTTGAGATCCAGCTGACATCTGTAAGCGAAAAAAACAACACCATAAGACATCTCAATTTGCGCATAGGATAATAAAATTAAGAAATTTATATTTAACCAACAATGCGAGTCGATTTTTTCAGGTCGGCTAATATCGCGACTGCAAAACGTACCGGAGAAAATATTCGTGGTAGGTATGCCTTGGCGAGAATCGGTTCCGTAAAAACATCAAGCCGCTTGCCCGCCTGTGCTTCTGGCTGTTGCGGCAACCTGCTTGAGTTGAGGTATCGATTTTGCCCCGACACACGTAAAACGGTTTATTAAAACACAAAGCCGGACTTGAAACTCTTGAAAAAGAGGTGACCTTGTACACAAATACTCGAAGAAAAAATAATTTCGATTTTTATCAAACTTATTAAACCTACATAACCACAAACGTCAAATGTCAAAATGTCATACGATATTTAACCTAGAAATTTTGACACGTACCTATCTATGGAGATAGATTTTAGAGTTGTTCTTTTTCGTCGGTTAGTCTGACATATCGGAAACGAGGGGGTTCTAACCTGTAACTGGTCGTCGGGTGACTCAGTTAGTACTTAATTTAGAAACCGGGAGTGTGTATTATGGACGTAGGGAGGAGAGATGTGTCATGTCTGTACAGGGTTGCCACCTATATTAAATCGGAACGGAGCTTAAACCTTGTAAATATTGAAGGAGCCTACTCACTCACTCGGCTCTCCGTTGTGTGTGTGTATGTATATTGTATTGTGTGGTTATTTTCGGGGCCGTTGCCGCACCGTGTTACAAAAGACAAGTTTTAAAATAGAACTCTCTCGATGGGCAGCGATTCGAGCTTGTTTCAAACAGGACGAGAAGGAACGATTTTACGTTTGAATACGTCTTGTACTACCTGTGTTCGTTGTTTGCATTGTGTAACCTGAGCTTTATGGCTGGTTTACACGTTGCTAGTATGCCTGCCAGTGACAGGCGAGTTCTAGCGACTTGCAAGGTGTAGACACTAGAGGTGGGTAGTTCGTGAACGAACTAGTCCGAGAGAATGGCTCCCGGCTTAGAACAAAAGAACTAGTTCTTTAAAATAAAAAGAACTAGTTCGCAAAAGACCTGCTTTGCTAAAACATATCTCTATGCATATCTCATTCAGTGAACGACTTGTAGGGACATGAAATCTAGTTCGAAAGTCCTGCTTTGGTGAAACATATCCCATTCAGTGAACGAGTTGTGGCGACATCAAACGAGCGACATAGCACCCTGCCCGCCAGTTGTTTCTTTACTTAACGGCGGATGTCAAAAATATAATTAGAGTATAGTTTTTTTTCCTATTGGATAATGGATTACACTGTTAATAGTAGTTTCGCCAGTATATGTTATACTATAATTTATAAATAATACCCCAATTCCACCTAAAATTGCACTATGAATAAGGCTAAAATACGTGCAGCAATATGTCTTTTATGCCTTATTACATAAATATTTAAGAAATATACCTAAATAAAATAAGACAATGATTCTTCGATCAATATAATTATAAATAATTATTTATTTTCAAAACAAAATAACGATTCTTCAAGAAAAAGACAAAGTGGGAAGGCAGACATCGATTCTGTCCAAACTAGATCCTAGTTTCGTTTGGAACGAGATATAAACGTGCTAGAACACACGAAGACACGTTTATCGAAGTAGTATGTCTCAGGATCAAAGTAGTTCTTTAGAACTCGTTCTTTGAACTAGTTCCTTTTTGTGAACTAATCCGGAAGAACTAGTTCATTAAAAAGAACTAATAAGCCCATCTCTAGTAGGCACTATCTTACCAGTGGCTAGTAAGTCAGTTGTGCCAGTTACCAGTTACCAGCGAAACAAAACTATTTGATTCACTGGCAGACTGGCATAGTTCCCCACCACTTTTTTGAACTGGCGCAAATGCTTGCACTTTGTAAACAGTTCCAAGCCAGTCCAAGCTTATGATGACAAAGCGCAGTGTTCAGTTTGTATTGAAAATTGAATAATCATAAATTATGGCCAAAACGATAAAAAGGGCCCTAAAATGGATCGCCATTTTAGGGCCCTTTTTAGCCAATTCTTATTCCTCCTGCTGGCACGACATTGTCCGTTAACTGGCATTGTATAGAAAAACATCTTCTTTGCCAATGGTGGCATGCTAGTCGCTAGCAACGTGTAAACCAGCCATTAGAACAAAAAAATTCAATTTTAACCTTAGCCATGATCTTATTCGTGCTTTATAGTGAAATTTTAATCTAATAATTTAATAACTAAAGAATTATTTCACACAAATAAACATTTATGCACATTTATAACAGTTGTAACGTACAAAGTTAAAAAAAATGGCACTAAACGTCAATAATGGAATTGATTGACGAATAGCAATAAAATGCTGTGCGATAATAGTGCTAAACAGGTTGGCAAATACGCATTTTAAAATAACTATAATATGGAAATTGAAGGACAATAGGACGTTATACATACATACATACGTGCAAAGTGTAGGTAATGTGCATTAATTGATTAGAACGCAATTAAACTTATTTTTTAAATGCAATAAGAACAGATCATTTTCTTTTAAATATCGACCAGCAAATATAAAACATACATTTTTGTGGAAACATATTCATAGAATTCTCATTATGAATAATTACGAAAATTTATTGCTCTCTAAAAGTCTGAACATTATACTTTACGGTTGAATTTATTATACGAAAATTTTCCATACAGTTGAGAAATAAATGTGTAGACGCCAAGAAGTTGTTGACAGCAATTTAGTTTGCAGTTATATGTCTTGTCCAGGACATCATTATTAAAGGAGAAACAGGAAGTACAGTTTTATATAATAATAATATGGTTGTTACGTTCAATAATGAAAGCCCCGTAGCAATAATTTCATAGACCCATTCAATTCTACATAGGAATGGTTATTAATTAATCAAAAAGAAATCTCAGGTATGCCAGAATTAATTTGACGAATTATTGTGCAATTAATCCTCTTAATAAAACAAATAGACCAATGTAAAATTCTTATATTGAGAACTTGTTTGATTAATTTTGAAAACATATTTCGTTTTCCCGATTGCTACATAAAAATGCATTTTCTAAATACGTATATTTATCACATACACGCAAATTAAACAAAAAAGCTTTGCACATGGTTAATGAAACCTATTTTAACCTTAAAATGAATTAACAAATGTTTGATTCTTGTAGGATTTGGTTTTTTATGCAAACTTAAGGATGTCCATTTCATTTTCGTTTTTTTTTGTCACATTTGTCTTTGAACATCGACCTTTATTCAATACATATTATGGAAAACAGAGAGAACTCTATTCTTGGATGCATGAAGAGGATTTTTTTCTATACAAATAATATTTTATTCTAATAAGAATTTCAATATAGTTTTTTCAACGGTTAGTTATTCTTTTATTCGATTTAAGAATTTAGTATGTTTATGTTAAGTATCTTTTTCTCTGACGAAGAAAAAGTTAGACGAAAAATATATATGCTTCAACGAAAAAACAGTTTCTTAACCCAAGATTCTTACTCTGAGATATACATAGAAAGTTGTACAATTACCTTAGAGATGGCGCTTACACTTTCTCGCGTCTTTTGCCACATATCTCCGCTATCTAAGTTCGAAGATATTGAGTGTTCGTATATCGTTTGTTTACATCTATGTATAAGTGTTTTATTTCATGTGTGACTTACAAGGATTATGAGGAAAACCAGGATCGTGGTGGAATAGCCTACATAGAGAGAATTCTATTCTTGGATGTCAAGAAAAAAATGTTTTTGCATATATAGTGTAGCATGAAGAGGATATTTTTGCTATCCAAATAATATTGTAATAAGAATTTCAATATATATTATGTAGTTATTTCAACGGCTAGATATTCTTCCGGTTTAAGAGTTTAGTATGTTTATGTTGAGTATATTTTGCTCTGACGAAGAAAATGTTATTTATCTACATATAAAAAGAGTAAGACGTTCGACAACAACAACAATATTTTGTTTGGTGAAAAATATACATGCTTCAACGAACAAACAGTTTCTTGACCCAAAAGTATACGTACGTATCGCTTAAAACAGACATAATTCCTTTCAAGCAGTTCCTTCATACTTAAAACAAGAAAACGTAATACTTGGAACATCAAGAAAATCATATTCTTACTCTGAGAATTTTATATTTTACTTGAACCAACCAAATGATCTTTCTGCGGATATAGAAAGATCTGTTACCAACCGTTCTAAACATCCTGTATATTCATTAAACAATTTGTGAATAAAAAAACCTCTAGTGTGTCATGGAAAATATTATAGGTTGGCAACTCTAAAATTTGCCAGTTTTAGAGGTTAGAAATGATTAGTTTTGTTGTGATTTTCTTTACTGAAATTATTCTTGACAGCTAAAAATAACGTAAACAAAACGTTGAAGTTATGTCTGACAAGATTTTTTACATTCTACACAACCTAGCACAAACATTAACAACTTTTAACATATTTATAACTTAAAACTTATAATTAATAACATTATGTGAACGAAGCCACATCAAATCGATCCGAAATTATTTTTATTGCCTTCTTAGTGACGTGTTATATCCTTGACCCCATTAAAACAATAGAAGGGGACAATAAATATATTATTTTGACAGTAACCTCCAAATTAGCTATTACCAGTGCATAACAATTAAATATATAATGGAAACTTACCGATGACGATATAAAACTATAATGAAATGATTAAGAACACAGTCCTTATAGCATGTTGTCAAGCGTGAGTCATAATAAGGTTTTTTTCGTGGAGTTTTGATACCGAAAGTATTACGGTTGGTACGCCTTCTACACCAACCAATCCATCATTCAAAAACCGACCGCGGCACAGAAAAAGTCAAGATCTCGACGTTGCTAGTTGTGATACTTGATTTCTAAAACGGACAGAGCTGGAACTAGGTGTCAGTGAGTGAACTCAGGCGTTTCGTTCAACTTAACTTTCCTACTATCGCATTGAAAATTATAAAACTGTTATGCAGGTCATTGAACTATTACAATCTGCCTTTTTCTACAACAGTACATATACCTACTACGACTACTGCTAAATACGTAGACAATACCGCTTCAAAAGTGGCACGGCCAAGATTATTGCAACTTGGCTGTGCTGTGTCGAACAACGACTCCAAGCACGACTAGGCAAAGTTAGAAAAAAAATTGTTGTAACTGCATTGTTTCACACCAGAGGTCGCACCGAGGTTACCAGCAAATATTTTCCTCTAAGCAAAGCCTAGCTTACGTAATCTCCGATAAAACATTTCTACAACTAATGGCGACTAATCTTTGACGTCAGCGGTTTTTTTTTACAATACAGAAAAACAGTATTTTTTGTACTATTGTTTTGACACCTGCTGTTGCGACGACCACCTGTTGATTATTTGACGTTTGACAGCGAAAAGTTTTTAGGTTAAGTACGTAAGATTTCTTGCTCGAAATGATTTTAAATTGGAATACGAATTGATGAAAAGAATATCACGCTGAACGATCAACAAACATTTGTGTAAATAATTCCAACAAAAACAAGTAGTTTTGTGTTTGTTGATTACAAAACTGTTGAGTTCGCTGAACGCACCCAATGTTTGTAGCACTTGATATGTTTTATAAACTAAAAATGTTACAACTTTAAAAAATTCTTATAACGCCCTGTATATAAAGAATTTATGAAATAATTAATAGCTATTTATAGCAATGCGAGTAATTATTATTCTCAATAACATGCACTAACATACCTAAAATAAACACAGCACACAAAACAAGATTATCAAACAGGAATGAAGCAAAAAGTTTCTTATAGTAGAATAACAGCGAACAAGTCCAGCATAACAACTTCAATATTAATGTCAATTGAAAGGTGATTTGGAATTTGTACTAGTTTCGAACAAAAATCGAACATAACCGAATTAAGACCGCAATATAGTAGGTATGTACTAACATTTTTAATTGATAAGCTCAGATAAAAATCACGAATAATTCCAAATATAAAAGAATCGATATCTGTACAGAGAATTCGTTAATTTTGACGATCACTATCGCAACACATGATATTTAAATAAGGTTATGTTGTACCTGAACTACGCTTAAAATGGTTATTATTATTATTGCTAAATCGTGCAGTAGAGTCATGTATGTTAGTACCTATGCCTACTGAAGAGTGATGATAGTTTCTTTTGAAAATGGTCGAAAATTTCGTTTGAATGAGAATGGCGAATGCGAACGGAATGTTTGAAATATTTTAGCGGTTACAAAATATGAAATACGTACCAGCGACTGTGTCGGACGGTATTATTGGAACAATTTGTAAATGAATAACAAACTGCTTGCAACACTGCCACAACTAATCGACGAAAAAAATGTATATGCTTTCGGACCCCGATAAGATAAGACATATACATGTATGTACAACATATTTTATACCAATTCAAGTTATGTATATTATATACATACATACGTGCACATATACACTGAACGTTTGTAGTTTTTGTGTACATAGTGAGTGAGGAAGTGACGTCTCCATACGTCGCATCCATATAAGCTAATCTTAAAAGCGACACATACACATGCCTTGCTCACCATATTTAATTTTGTCCATACTCAATGGCGATACATAGCACAAAGTAGTACGGTAAAAATATTTTCTTTTAACAAACGATCTAAATTATCTAAAAGAATTAATTTCAACACCAAAGACGTTTCTGTCTGACAACTAAAAGTAACAGAAATAAAACGTTTTATATGTCAATTTCTAAAGCATTAATTGTTAACTATAGCAATATGTTATCGCAAAATAATGTATGGAAGGAAACATAATTCATTTAATAGTAACGCGAACTATTTCTGTATCAACACATCACTGCAAATATCAAACATGTCTACGGGTTTTCCAAGAAAAATTCAAGTGCGCACAATTTATTTTCAAGATTTTTATAGCATAGCTTGTTGTTTTATGAGTATTTTTAGCTGGTTAAACTACATATGAACATCTTGCTAAACTTTGTGAGAATTATGTCATTTCAAATATTTCTCTTTGAAGGCAAAAATTATAAAGAGAAAATGGAGAATTGTCAAAAATTAATGATGACTTCTGATTAATTATAAATTTTAAAACTTAATCAATTTTGTGTGAAATCAAATTTAATCAAGGTCAATTTATTTTACGGGAAATCCCATATTTAAATCAAAGGACAATACATTCACAAGTTGAAAATTGTTGAAAAAAGTTGAAAAAATTACTTGAAATGCCAATAAAATAATTAAATTCAAAATTAGATCAGCATTTATAATTTACCGAAAGAATCATCAGAATTCATCAAAGATTCCAGAACAAGATTCAAATGTTCGGATCGGGCTGAAATTTGGTATACTTCTTTAGAATTACCACGGGACGAACTGGATTGTTTTTAGACACAATCTGACAACCGGAAATGGCAAATGTTAAATACATTTTCTTAGGGATTCATCCGATTTTGATCAAATTGTTATCTGCTCATCCTCCAGTGACTCTAAATATATGTAGACTAATTGACAGAACATTGGGATGGCAGTTTAGACGCTATAAGCGTTTATAGAAACAGTTTGACAGAATCCATAGCCTCGGTGTGGAAATTGTCAGATTTTGACAAAAGTCAGTGCCACTGACATTGATAAGTCATTATGTCATAGAAACTGACGTTAGGTAGGGTCCAGAGTGGATCTGGCTTCACAAAATTGAATAATTGCAAAAGTATTTAGACAATTCATTATACCAACAATTCATTATGCCAAAGATGTGGTCGGAAAGTTGGGTGAGGACCACCCCATATATTTTTGTTTTTGTTATCTGCTCATCCTCCAGTGACTCTAAATATGTATACTAATTGACAGAACATTGGGATGTCAGTTTAGACGCTATAAGCGTTTATAGAAACAGTTTGACAGAATCCATAGCATCGGTGTGGAAATTGTCAGATTTTGACAAAAGTCAGTGCCACTGACAATGATAAGTCATTATGTCATAGAAACTGACGTTAGGTAGGGTCCAGAGTGGATCTGGCTTCACAAAATTGAATAATTGCAAAAGTATTTAGACAATTCATTATGCCAATGATGTGGTCGGAAAGTTGGGTGAGGACCACCCCATATATTTTTGTTTTTGTTATCTGCTCATCCTCCAGTGACTCTAAATATGTATACTAATTGACAGAACATTGGGATGGCAGTTTAGACGCTATAAGCGTTTATAGAAACAGTTTGACAGAATCCATAGCATCGGTATGGAAATTGTCAGATTTTGACAAAAGTCAGTGCCACTGACATCGATAAGTCATTATGTCATAGAAACTGACGTTAGGTAGGGTCCAGAGTGGATCTGGCTTCACAAAATTGAATAATTGCAAAAGTATTTAGACAATTCATTATGCCAAAGATGTGGTCGGAAAGTTGGGTGAGGACCACCCCATATATTTTTGTTTTTGTTATCTGCTCATCCTCCAGTGACTCTAAATATGTATACTAATTGACAGAACATTGGGATGGCAGTTTAGACGCTATAAGCGTTTATAGAAACAGTTTGACAGAATCCATAGCATCGGTATGGAAATTGTCAGATTTTGACAAAAGTCAGTGCCACTGACATCGATAAGTCATTATGTCATAGAAACTGACGTTAGGTAGGGTCCAGAGTGGATCTGGCTTCACAAAATTGAATAATTACAAAAGTATTTAGACAATTCATTATGCCAAAGATGTGGTCGGAAAATTGGGTGAGGACCACCCCATATATTTTTGTTTTTGTTATCTGCTCATCCTCCAGTGACTCTAAATATGTATACTAATTGACAGAACATTGGGATGGCAGTTTAGACGCTATAAGCGTTTATAGAAACAGTTTGACAGAATCCATAGCATCGGTATGGAAATTGTCAGATTTTGACAAAAGTCAGTGCCACTGACATCGATAAGTCATTATGTCATAGAAACTGACGTTAGGTAGGGTCCAGAGTGGATCTGGCTTCACAAAATTGAATAATTACAAAAGTATTTAGACAATTCATTATGCCAAAGATGTGGTCGGAAAATTGGGTGAGGACCACCCCATATATTTTTGTTTTTGTTATCTGCTCATCCTCCAGTGACTCTAAATATGTATACTAATTGACAGAACATTGGGATGGCAGTTTAGACGCTATAAGCGTTTATAGAAACAGTTTGACAGAATCCATAGCCTCGGTGTGAAAATTATCAGATTTTGACAAAAGTCAGTGCCACTGACATTGAAAAGTCATTATGTCATAGAAACTGACGTTAGGTAGGGTCCAGAGTGGATCTGGTTTCACAAAATTGAATAATTGCAAAAGTATTTAGACAATTCATTATGCCAAAGATGTGGTCGGAAAGTTGGGTGAGGACCACCCCATATATTTTTGTAAACGCCGTTTTCTAAATTTTAACTAGATTTCAATTGTTATAACATATATCCGTGATTAAATCCCACAAAAAATATTAATATTACACGATTTATTAAATAATTAGTAAAAGCAAATAACCTCAGTACAAATATACACATATTTCGAATTAACATTAAAGTATGTAAACACAAGATGTCATATGTTAAATTCGACCCCACAAAAACGTTAATAATAAGAACCTAACCTTTTTTTCTGTATTTATATAGAGTACTTGCAAATTTTTGTTCTGTGCGTGAAACATCAATTAAACCTAACCAAAAAGCTACAGAAAAAAAATCGCACTCTAAGGTCCAAACGTCAAAGCCGACCGGTAATTCAGATTCCTGCTTGTACATCCTGAATCAAAATCAGCATTATACCTATGCAAAAAGCAACATAAGCACTTTAAGACAGCCGTATACACAACCCATCAAAGAGAATGGTATTTTCGCGCCCAAAACGTCAAACGCAGCCGATAGTGTAGATCGCTGCGTGCGCCATCTTGGCCCGTACGTCAATCTGCATCGCATTTCTCGCGGAAATCGCGCTATAAAAAGGCGTAAGGAGCAGCCAGAGGCAACCAAGCAAGCCGGGGAGGAGAAATCAATACGAACCATGAAGGAAAACGTCGTACTGTCGGCCAACCGGTCGGAAATTCATGTCTCATTTGAGGAAAGATGGCGTCGTCGTCGCCTACGGGTCACCAAGATTCGCAGACGTTCGAGTTTTCGTCTCGAATATTTGTTTCCTTCGGTTGGTAGTCGGGTATTATAATATAATCAATGCATGCTTGCAGATGGAACGAAAGATGTGTTGCTGGGAGTGTATATCTGTCTGTGTGTGAGATATTTTTAGAATGGGTATAATAACGTGAAGGCAGCAGCAGCAGAAGAAGAGGAGAAGTCTTCTTCCTTGATCTGTGTAGTTTCTGGTCATTTGCGAGTGTGGTAAGATCGTGGGGCGCGGAGAGGGGTTCCGAGGTGGGGGGAGGGTCAGGTGTACGCACAGTATTCGTTGGATATACACTCACGCCACGCACACACAGATACAGAAGAAAACGAGACATACATAATAGAATGGTTTTAATAATGTAGGTTATCGACCCATACACAACTCTGGCGTTTCAGGAGTTGGCAGACCTCATGCTCAGCTACTTACTACATACAGTCTTACTCACACAAGACCACAAGATTCCACAACCTCTCTCTAACTTACCTTTCAACTCACCACGCACCAGCAACACCAACATAAACATATTTCGAAGTACCCATAACTGAACGATACGATGATCGGAACTGGTCCTTGAAACTGTGGACCGAGATCCGGAGATCAGGTAAAAGAAATCTGTCGAAATATAAGTGCTCTGGTGAATACAATACAACTATACACTCGATGGAAGGAAATGATGGAACAACGCCCTTGTGCTGGAAATAAGGATTGAGGTGGAATTTCGTTTTGTATGCGTCTGCGATGAGCTGCATCATCGTTTATAAATATCGCTCGAAGGATTCTTGGTGTGTTTAATCGAAATTATGAGATCATTCTCGTACGTGTTTGATCTCGTATTTGTTTGTTAGTGTATTGCGAGAGGTATATTAACGGAAAGAAAAAAGCTAATCTAGATCATTGCTGATTGAAGAAATAACTAATTACACATGTTATGTACAATATGGAATCGGTGTTTTACGTTTAATAAAAATAAAATATAAAATTGATTTTTCGATTTTCTAATTTTGTTTCTTACCGACTTACTCCTCCATACAATGAAGCATGATTGGCTCGATTTGCTTAAGTCATGGTTAGGAGATATTTTATCAGTTGTTTGTTACTTATTGACAGAAAACAAATTAACAAGTGAAATGGAATTATTCTAGTCTACATAAAGCAGATATTTTAAGGGCTAGTTTCTCAATACTGATTTAAACCATGACCGAAGTTCAGTACTGCTTTTACTGTCTAATAACTATCAATCTTCACGAATCTGACACTTACCATAGTTACTGCGGAGTTCAGTAGAACTTAGAGATGAACGAGTATTGAAAAACTAGCTATAAGAGAGACTACAGTAACCGATGCAGAATTAGTTATTTTCGCATTGGTTACTGGTCAAATTAGACTGAAAATATTAGAGAACCTAACCTATATCTGTCAAAAGTGATCAATTTGGTATATTCTGGATAAAAAGCAATTTTATGTCATTTTGTTTTTGTTGCATAATGTACTATTACGATTTAGATTGGAACCTTCCGTGGTCCGAATCACTAAGTTCTAGATTTCCGGGAGAAAACCGCGTCAACGACGATAAAGTAGTCAACGTTTCGCACTCTGTTGCAAGAGGTATCTTCACGACGTAACAGTATGACAGCTTCGTAGCTACTTTATCGTAGTTGACGCGGTTTTTTCCCGGAAATCTAGAACTTACTAGTACTATTATGATATTCAAAAAGAGTTTGCAATTAGTTTCTTTTTTACGTTCAACGTTTGCTGTATAAAAGTATGGTGCTTTTAAGGCATACTTTACTAAAACTTTAATTATTGTTTCAAAGTTATTTAGTTTAATAAATTCAGACCCGTTTTATTCAGAAAGTTGCAAATCTCAAATTTTATTTTGTGCAGAAGTCATTAACTACTATTGACAAAGAAACTGTTTTTGTCTTGTTTTTGAAACTTCAAGTTTATTCGATCCTTATGTGACACTTTTACAATGCCATATATCCTGCATATAACCTTTTCTGTCACTCTTGACTTGAGTATATGACGTGAAAAAGCACTTTCTAGAAACCATAAAGGTCTCAAATGTGTGATCTTAAGATACTGGAAGATTACAGAAAAACACTGTGATATTCATATTTGCGATATTATTACTAGCTAATTGATTTTTATGACATTACTACTATTTTATATTGACCAAATTTACCTTCTTCAGAAGTAATATTAGTTTTATATCGTTTATATTGGTATATCCTGCATATAACCTTTTCTGTGACTCTTGACTTGGGTATATGACGTGAAAAAGCACATTCTAGAAACCATAAAGGTCTCAAATGTGTGATCTTAAGATACTGGAAGATTACAGAAAAACACTGTGATATTCATATTTGCGATATTATTACTAGCTAATTGATTTTTATGACATTACTACTATTTTATATTGACCAAATTTACCTTCTTCAGAAGTAATATTAGTTTTATATCGTTTATATTGGTATATCCTGCATATAACCTTTTCTGTCACTCTTGACTTGGGTATATGACGTGAAAAAGCACATTCTAGAAACCATAAAGGTCTCAAATGTGTGATCTTAAGATACTGGAAGATTACAGAAAAACACTGTGATATTCATATTTGCGATATTATTACTAGCTAATTGATTTTTATGACATTACTACTATTTTATATTGACCAAATTTACCTTCTTCAGAAGTAATATTAGTTTTATATCGTTTATATTGGTATATCCTGCATATAACCTTTTCTGTGACTCTTGACTTGGGTATATGACGTGAAAAAGCACATTCTAGAAACCATAAAGGTCTCAAATGTGTGATCTTAAGATACTGGAAGATTACAGAAAAACACTGTGATATTCATATTTGCGATATTATTACTAGCTAATTGATTTTTATGACATTACTACTATTTTATATTGACCAAATTTACCTTCTTCAGAAGTAATATTAGTTTTATATCGTTTATATTGGTATATCCTGCATATAACCTTTTCTGTGACTCTTGACTTGGGTATATGACGTGAAAAAGCACATTCTAGAAACCATAAAGGTCTCAAATGTGTGATCTTAAGATACTGGAAGATTACAGAAAAACACTGTGATATTCATATTTGCGATATTATTACTAGCTAATTGATTTTTATGACATTACTACTATTTTATATTGACCAAATTTACCTTCTTCAGAAGTAATATTAGTTTTATATCGTTTATATTGGTATATCCTGCATATAACCTTTTCTGTGACTCTTGACTTGGGTATATGACGTGAAAAAGCACATTCTAGAAACCATAAAGGTCTCAAATGTGTGATCTTAAGATACTGGAAGATTACAGAAAAACACTGTGATATTCATATTTGCGATATTATTACTAGCTAATTGATTTTTATGACATTACTACTATTTTATATTGACCAAATTTACCTTCTTCAGAAGTAATATTAGTTTTATATCGTTTATATTGGTATATCCTGCATATAACCTTTTCTGTCACTCTTGACTTGGGTATATGACGTGAAAAAGCACATTCTAGAAACCATAAAGGTCTCAAATGTGATCTTAAGATACTGGAAGATTACAGAAAAACACTGTGATATTCATATTTGCGATATTATTACTAGCTAATTGATTTTTATGACATTACTACTATTTTATATTGACCAAATTTACCTTCTTCAGAAGTAATATTAGTTTTATATCGTTTATATTGGTATATCCTGCATATAACCTTTTCTGTGACTCTTGACTTGGGTATATGACGTGAAAAAGCACATTCTAGAAACCATAAAGGTCTCAAATGTGTGATCTTAAGATACTGGAAGATTACAGAAAAACACTGTGATATTCATATTTGCGATATTATTACTAGCTAATTGATTTTTATGACATTACTACTATTTTATATTGACCAAATTTACCTTCTTCAGAAGTAATATTAGTTTTATATCGTTTATATTGGTATATCCTGCATATAACCTTTTCTGTCACTCTTGACTTGGGTATATGACGTGAAAAAGCACATTCTAGAAACCATAAAGGTCTCAAATGTGATCTTAAGATACTGGAAGATTACAGAAAAACACTGTGATATTCATATTTGCGATATTATTACTAGCTAATTGATTTTTATGACATTACTACTATTTTATATTGACCAAATTTACCTTCTTCAGAAGTAATATTAGTTTTATATCGTTTATATTGGTATATCCTGCATATAACCTTTTCTGTCACTCTTGACTTGGGTATATGACGTGAAAAAGCACTTTCTAGAAACCATAAAGGTCTCAAATGTGTGATCTTAAGATACTGGAAGATCACAGAAAAACACTGTGATATTCATATTTGCGATATTATTACTAGCTAAATGATTTTTATGACATTACTACTAGTTTATATTGACCAAATTTAACTTCTTCAGAAGTAATATTTGTTTTATATCGCTTATATTGGTATATCCTGCATATAACCTTTTCTGTCACTCTTGACTTGGGTATATGACGTGAAAAAGCACTTTCTAGAAACCATAAAGGTCTCAAATGTGTGATCTTAAGATACTGGAAGATCACAGAAAAACACTGTGATATTCATATTTGCGATATTATTACTAGCTAATTGATTTTGATGACACTACTACTAGTTAATATTGACCAAATTTAACTTCTTCAGAAGTAACATTAGTTTTACATCGTTTATATTGGTATATCCTGCATATAACCTTTTCGGTCACTCTTGACTTGAGTATATGACGTGAAAAAGCACTTTCTAGAAACCATAAAGGTCTCAAATGTGATCTTAAGATACTGGAAGATCACAGAAAAACACTGTGATATTCATATTTGCGATATTATTACTAGCTAATTGATTTTGATGACATTACTACTAGTTTATATTGACCAAATTTAACTTCTTCAGAAGTAATATTAGTTTTATATCGTTTATATTGGTATATCCTGCATATAACCTTTTCTGTCACTCTTGACTTGAGTACATGACGTGAAAAAGCACATTCTAGAAACCATAAAGGTCTCAAATGTGTGATCTTAAGATACTGGAAGATTACAGAAAAACATTGTGATATTCATATTTGCGATATTATTACTAGCTAATTGATTTTTATGACATTACTACTAGTTTATATTGACCAAATTTAACTTCTTCAGAAGTAATATTAGTTTTATATCGTTTATATTGGTATATCCTGCATATAACCTTTTCTGTCACTCTTAACTTCAGTATATGACGTGAAAAAGCACTTTCTAGAAACCATAAAGGTCTCAAATGTGTGATCTTAAGATACTGGAAGATTACAGAAAAAACACTGTGATATTCATATTTGCGATATTATTACTAGCTAATTGATTTTTATGACATTACTACTAGTTTATATTGACCAAATTTAACTTCTTCAGAAGTAATATTAGTTTTATATCGTTTATATTGGTATATCCTGCATATAACCTTTTCTGTCACTCTTGACTTGAGTATATGACGTGAAAAAGCACTTTCTAGAAACCATAAAGGTCTCAAATGTGTGATCTTAAGATACTGGAAGATTACAGAAAAAAACACTGTGATATTCATATTTGCGATATTATTACTAGCTAATTGATTTTTATGACATTACTACTAGTTTATATTGACCAAATTTAACTTCTTCAGAAGTAATATTAGTTTTATATCGTTTATATTGGTATATCCTGCATATAACCTTTTCTGTCACTCTTGACTTGAGTATATGACGTGAAAAAGCACTTTCTAGAAACCATAAAGGTCTCAAATGTGATCTTAAGATACTGGAAGATCACAGAAAAACACTGTGATATTCATATTTGCGATATTATTACTAGCTAATTGATTTTTATGACATTACTACTAGTTTATATTGACCAAATTTAACTTCTTCAGAAGTAATATTAGTTTTATATCGTTTATATTGGTATATCCTGCATATAACCTTTTCTGTCACTCTTGACTTGAGTATATGACGTGAAAAAGCACTTTCTAGAAACCATAAAGGTCTCAAATGTGTGATCTTAAGATACTGGAAGATTACAGAAAAAACACTGTGATATTCATATTTGCGATATTATTACTAGCTAATTGATTTTTATGACATTACTACTAGTTTATATTGACCAAATTTAACTTCTTCAGAAGTAATATTAGTTTTATATCGTTTATATTGGTATATCCTGCATATAACCTTTTCTGTCACTCTTGACTTGAGTATATGACGTGAAAAAGCACTTTCTAGAAACCATAAAGGTCTCAAATGTGTGATCTTAAGATACTGGAAGATTACAGAAAAAACACTGTGATATTCATATTTGCGATATTATTACTAGCTAATTGATTTTTATGACATTACTACTAGTTTATATTGACCAAATTTAACTTCTTCAGAAGTAATATTAGTTTTATATCGTTTATATTGGTATATCCTGCATATAACCTTTTCTGTCACTCTTGACTTGAGTATATGACGTGAAAAAGCACTTTCTAGAAACCATAAAGGTCTCAAATGTGATCTTAAGATACTGGAAGATCACAGAAAAACACTGTGATATTCATATTTGCGATATTATTACTAGCTAATTGATTTTGATGACATTACTACTAGTTTATATTGACCAAATTTAACTTCTTCAGAAGTAATATTAGTTTTATATCGTTTATATTGGTATATCCTGCATATAACCTTTTCTGTCACTCTTGACTTGAGTATATGACGTGAAAAAGCACTTTCTAGAAACCATAAAGGTCTCAAATGTGATCTTAAGATACTGGAAGATCACAGAAAAACACTGTGATATTCATATTTGCGATATTATTACTAGCTAATTGATTTTGATGACATTACTACTAGTTTATATTGACCAAATTTAACTTCTTCAGAAGTAATATTAGTTTTATATCGTTTATATTGGTATATCCTGCATATAACCTTTTCTGTCACTCTTGACTTGAGTATATGACGTGAAAAAGCACTTTCTAGAAACCATAAAGGTCTCAAATGTGATCTTAAGATACTGGAAGATTACAGAAAAACACTGTGATATTCATATTTGCGATATTATTACTAGCTAATTGATTTTGATGACATTACTACTAGTTTATATTGACCAAATTTAACTTCTTCAGAAGTAATATTAGTTTTATATCGTTTATATTGGTATATCCTGCATATAACCTTTTCTGTCACTCTTGACTTGAGTATATGACGTGAAAAAGCACTTTCTAGAAACCATAAAGGTCTCAAATGTGATCTTAAGATACTGGAAGATCACAGAAAAACACTGTGATATTCATATTTGCGATATTATTACTAGCTAATTGATTTTTATGACATTACTACTAGTTTATATTGACCAAATTTAACTTCTTCAGAAGTAATATTAGTTTTATATCGTTTATATTGGTATATCCTGCATATAACCTTTTCTGTGACTTTTGACTTGGGTATATGACGTGAAAAAGCACATTCTAGAAACCATAAAGGTCTCAAATGTGTGATCTTAAGATACTGGAAGATTACAGAAAAACACTGTGATATTCATATTTGCGATATTATTACTAGCTAATTGATTTTTATGACATTACTACTAGTTTATATTGACCAAATTTAACTTCTTCAGAAGTAATATTAGTTTTATATCGTTTATATTGGTATATCCTGTATATAACCTTTTCTGTCACTCTTGACTTGAGTATATGACGTGAAAAAGTACATTCTAGAAACCATAAAGGTCTCAAATGTGATCTTAAGATACTGGAAGATCACAGAAAAACACTGTGATATTCATATTTGCGATATTATTACTAGCTAATTGATTTTTATGACATTACTACTAGTTTATATTGACCAAATTTAACTTCTTCAGAAGTAATATTAGTTTTATATCGTTTATATTGGTAGAGACTTCAAATATAACGCTGACAAAATACGCATTCCTAAAATGACCTAATCTACACCTACAAAATTACAAATTGCAGTATTTCTACGTATGTATGTGATATGTGACTCTTTTAGTATCGTGTTCCTTTTCGAACATTATAAAAGGAGCGGTCGCATTTTCAATGACCTCCAATATGACCTTCCATACGTTTTAAATATAGATGTTTTTAAACCACACTGATAAACTTTTACTTTTAAAATTACGATTAACATTCTTCAGTGCATATCCTGTGTGTGTTTGTGTGTATGTAGTGTTTTATTTAGTCAATTGAGAAAACTTTTATTTACAATTTAGTTTTATGCGCTGTTATACGAATAATTTCATTTAATTCGCTCGACTTATTCACCATGGGGTAGTTCTTTCTGCCCGAGGTCGACTTCATGCTCACTTTTCCGTCTCCGGATGTTAAAATAATCAATAATGCACCCCACAGTCCACTGCCAAGGGGAGAGAGAGGAAAGCCGTGCTACTATACAGGCTACCGCATTCACAATCTTTTTCAAACCGAGGACAGCCCTATTATCAAGTGCCCAACTCACCAAACACACACAACATACAGATAGAAACATATACAGCGGGTCCCAAAACATGACTCGCTAATACAGAACGTTTGACGAGTAAAAAAGTGTATAAAGTAGGAAGAAGGTATGAAGTTATACCTGGCTATGTATTTATATACTGAATAGGTGTGTACAAAAGACGAATTGGGAGCACATTTGGCCCTGAACGAAAACAATGCACAGGAAAGCAAAATCCGAAGCGAGTGAAAGACAGAGAGACCAGCTGCCTGTCCAAAGAAATCTTATACCCGTGACTGTACCTTCCACGTATGACAAAATCAAGGTGGACGAAGAGATGCGCTTTCCTACCATCGCTTCTGCATCTATAAGGTTATATCAAACGTGCCAACCAATCAGGTTTAACCTCAGCCTCAAAACGAGCAATTGGAAACTTAGCAACTACACTAAACATCTGTCAGCTGATTCTAGTGTAGGTTTAGGTACCAGGTGATACGTAAATAGGGGTTAAATTTTCCGTTTATGTGACCCAGGATTTTGGGTTGGGATAGAAAATAACCCGTTTGAAAAGCTTTGTTTGTATATAGGTCGGATCATTTTTTGGTTTAGTTAGATTTTGACTTGATGAGGAATAAAACATCCGTTTCCGGTGTTGGAATTGGATAGGGAATGTTACTGGAACAGAACATCTGTTGCTTCCGTTTTATCAGTTAAAAATAATGATAGAATTAAGAATCGTCGAAATTTTCTTTACAATACCTGCAAGGTTTGTGGTTTTGTGAGAGCTGTCAAAACCACATGGTACAAGAGCACATCATCGGCGTTCGTTCACAAAAAGTTATTATCAAATAGTTTGTAAAAGTTCGCGTATGTTGTTCGCCGAAAATTTGTAGGTTATGAGTTGATTATACCTGGTTGTGCAAGTGGAAATGTACCAGCAGGGCCTTGAGGACTCCTTCCATGGCTGCCGATGGTCGAACTCGTTCGCAACCAGGGGCTCATCGAGAAAAAGTTAGATAGATCGCGCACAGAACACACTAGAAACAACGAGGAGTAGACGTGTAGAAACAGCGGCCATGCGAGAACAACATAACCAGCACCACGAAACTAAACTTAAAAACGCAACACGAAACGTTGAGGAGAATCCTCGCACTAATCCATAATTCCAGAGAGTGTGTGCCGTGGAGGAAAAACCGGGCCGTGGTGTGTCCGGAGGGATCAGAGCCCTCTAGACGGCCGCGACACTCACGCAAAGGCAGCAGCGGTGTAGACACAGTGAGTACACCTCGTTGCGGGCGGCCCACTTGATTCTCTTCTCGGCGTGCGCGCGCGAGCGAGCGAGCGAGCGAGAGTCGGACGGACGGCGAGGCGCACTGCACCGCTCCGGACCTTGCAATGCCATTCATCTGAGGACGTTAGCACCGACGCGGCAACGTCGCGACCGCCTCCGAGCTATCAGCTGTGCCGCGGCTGGCGCCCAGAGCCGACCTCTATTAGGGACGACGAGAGCGATTACGTTGCGCATGCCGTCACTGCCGCGACACGACACGCTACCGCCACAGGGACGGACTCAGCATCCCTTCCACAACGATAAAAATTGATCCAATTTTTCTGTTACTATAGACGATTGATACTCAAATATGGATTTCGTAAATTATTCCTTATCTATGTTTTATTAGAAAATTGTGATCTGCTTATTTGCTGATTGGGAATGAAATAAATGTATTCCCCAATATGGTGGAGGCGACACACATTTTAGAGGATTCTGTGTTAGAGTTGTTTATTGGTGATCCAAATTTGGGCGCGTTCAGCGGAATTTTCGCCGACATTTGCGATCGAGTAGCTGCAAAATTGGGCTTTTCGATATTACTTTTGACGCTCGAATTGAAAAAAGGACACAATTCCGCGTGGACTGCGCGATATTTTGAAAATTAAATGCGTCAATTTTGAAAAAAAAATCACGTTTTTGCACCTCTTCGGGTGAAGGCGAACCTCGAGAAAATGTCACGTGACGTCTAGAAATTCCGACAAGCGGATCGATGAACGTCAAAAATTTACATTTTTTATCCGTTCCTGCCGACCTTATAAAAGCCGCTCGCTCTCATGTCTTACGATAAGATCCCTCTAAATACCCTTCGCAAAGAGTTTTGAGCAAAAAAACGGCCTTAAAAACAATTTTCGATCCAAAAAATCGATTTTTGTCGACCCGTGTTTTGCTGCTATGACCACAGTAACGTCAAACCCGAAACGCCCCCTGCCGGACATTCGTAACAACAGTAACAGACAGCAGATAACCTAAAATGTATCCTAAAATGTCCATATTGTGAATGTGGACAGGTGGGAAGCCTTAACCACATATTTCTAGAATGCCCAATAACTAAAGTCGAAAATTTTGACTTATACACAGAGCTAGTCTACCTATACTAATTACGAACTTTCAAGTGTAGGGCGCGTTCAGCGAAATCGCCCATTTTCGCCGACATTTGCGATCGAGTAGCTGCAAAATTGGGCTTTTCGATATTACTTTTGACGCTCGAATTGAAAAAAGGACACAATTCCGCGTGGACTGCGCGATATTTTGAAAATTAAATGCGTCAATTTTGAAAAAAAAATCACGTTTTTGCACCTCTTCGGGTGAAGGCGAACCTCGAGAAAATGTCACGTGACGTCTAGAAATTCCGACAAGCGGATCGATGAACGTCAAAAATTTACATTTTTTATCCGTTCCTGCCGACCTTATAAAAGCCGCTCGCTCTCATGTCTTACGATAAGATCCCTCTAAATATCCTTCGCAAAGAGTTTTGAGCAAAAAAACGGCCTTAAAAACAATTTTCGATCCAAAAAATCGATTTTTGTCGACCCGTGTTTTGCTGCTATTACCACAGTAACGTCAAACCCGAAACGCCCCCTGCCGGACATTCGTAACAACAGTAACAGATAGCAGATAACCTAAAATGTATCCTAAAATGTCCATATTGCGAATGTGGACAGGTGGGAAGCCTTAACCACATATTTCTAGAATGCCCAATAACTAAAATCGAAAATTTTGACATATACACAGAGCTAGTCTATCTTCTATTATCTATTTTTAATTATAAGCATATTTTATCAGAATTTTAGTTTATCATAATTCCACTAAAATACACTAAAACAATATTTGTTAAATTGACTCCACTTTTTGAGATAATGGCAATCCAAATTTCAAGATTTCAAATTAAAATAACGCTATAAATTATCGTCCATATTTTACCATTCGAAAGCATGAGGCGTATTACACAATTCTGAAATTAACAAAGAATTAAAAAAAAAAAAAACACAAATTTAAATTAAGAAAACGTTTTCTGTGTGGTTTCTATTGTATTTATGTGCAGGACAGTCCCTTTGTAAGGTCCAGCTGTAGTCTGCCATTATATGGCAATACGATCGGCCTTCACATCTTTCCTCCGTTATCTTCATATACTGCTGAAACCGTTGCTCGTGTTCTTCATTGGTAATCACTCAGATTGTCACAAAAATTATTTAAATGACTATGAAAATAATGTAAGTTGGTACTCATAGTAGTTTTTCAAAATTTTGAAGCATTTAGTCAACGATTTGTGGAATTAATTAATTACGATTTGTGGAGCTTTCACAAACTGTTTAATTAGCCTAAATTTATGCCTGTGTTATCTTTCTCGTCTTAACCCCTCAGAAAATCGTTTTTACCCCTAGATTGGGAACCACTGTTCTAGATTGTACATTAAAATCATAAAATCACAAAAAAGTAAATCACAAATGATATTTGTGTAACGAAGTCATTTAATAGAAATTTTTCACTCAAATACATTTTTCATAAGCTAAAAAAAAATGTATCTAGTACGGCCCTGTGCGGTAGACACCGGCGGCTGGCCGTGGTGGAATAGGAATGCGGTTGGCTGGCTCGACTGTTGTGTTCACAGTCCGCTTATTCACTCGTGCTCCGTCTCTCGGCGAGTGCGGTCGCTCGTCGTCGGCGCAGCGCGCTCCGGCCGATCGCTCCGTACGCGATCGCGGGCGGTTCGCGAATTTAGAATAATTGAATATTCGCGGTGAAATCTAGCCGGCTGGTTAGCCGTTCGTCGTCGTCGCCGCGTTTCGTTCGGATTGCGGGAGATTTGAATGTCGACGTGGTGATTCTTTTGCCGTTCGGTTACTTCTGACTTAATGCAGTTCGGTTCCGTCTGATTTATGGAGTTGTTCCGTGTGAAAGACTGTTTGTTGGTGTGTGTTGTTGACTTATTAAGATGATTATGTTAATTTTGGGGGTTTTGTGGAAAATATATGGCTTTCGACAGGATTATGTGTAAATCTTTCTTTTCTCACCCAGAAATTATTTTTTTTAAATAAATTTACTATTACGTGGTGTATTACTTGGAAGCGAGTAAACAGTAAGTAAGCTAAACACTGATTTTGAAGTGCTGACTTATAATATTTGTATTGTTAACAAATTTTCTTAAGATTATTTTTAAATCATTTACGACATTTTTCTCTTTTGATTTCATGCAGATTTAGAATTTCAGTTTTGTTATTTTATATGGATATCTACCTATACTAATTACGAACTTTCAAGTGTAGGGCGCGTTCAGCGGAATCGCCCATTTTCGCCGACATTTGCGATCGAGTAGCTGCAAAATTGGGCTTTTCGATATTACTTTTGACGCTCGAATTGAAACAAGGACACAATTCCGCGTGGACTGCGCGATATTTTGTAAATTAAATGCGTCAATTTTGATAAAAAAAATCACGTTTTTGTACCTCTTCGGGTGAAGGCGAACCTCGAGAAAATGTCACGTGACGTCTAGAAGTTCCGACAAGCGGATCGACGAACGTCAAAAATTTACATTTTTTATCCGTTCCTGCCGACCTTATAAAAGCCGCTCGCTCTCATGTCTTACGATAAGATCCCTCTAAATACCCTTCGGAAAGAGTTTTGAGCAAAAAAACGGCCTTAAAAACAATTTTCGATCCAAAAAATCGATTTTTGTCGACCCGTGTTTTGCTGCTATTATCACAGTAACGTCAAACCCGAAACGCCCCCTGCCGGACATTCGTAACAACAGTAACAGATAGCAGATAACCTAAAATGTATCCTAAAATGTCCATATTGCGAATGTGGACAGGTGGGAAGCCTTAACCACATATTTCTAGAATGCCCAATAACTAAAATCGAAAATTTTACACAGAGCTAGTTTTTTTACTAGTTAGCAAATATGTATGTATAGTTTTCTTCAATGAGGGATCAAAATCCACATTTTGTTCATTCTGGTGTTATTAAGTAGGGCCAAATTTACTTTCTAAACAGGATTTTCAATCAACATATATTATACATAACATGATAATTAAAACAAAAGAAGAATCCTTTATTATTTCTGGGCAAATAGCAGCTAGTATATGTTAAAGCTTAAAAAAAGATGAAAATTTAAGTCAAATGTAACTGCGAGAAAACATCGTAAAAAACAGAAAAAAATATTTAAAAAAATATAAAAAAAAATAATTTTGGTAAAATTAGTATAATTATGCTCTATACTCTATAGTACCTATTGTCCCAACAATTGTGAGCATTATAGTTAAATCCGCCATTTTGTTAAATCATTTGTGATTGTGTAACGAGACGTTAATCTAAAAACGAGACGTAACGGCAAAGTAATTTTATTCTGCTCGTCAAATTCACCGTAATAACAGAAACGGTTTCATCAACAGTAGATTCAAAATTGCCGCGTTTCCGCAAACGGGCGGAAGCGTGCCGTAGCCGTGGTGGCAGCAGCGAAACGGCGCAAACAAAAAACGACACCGTTCCAAACCCAATAACCGTCTCCTCTGTCGGCGCGCACACAAACACACACAGAGAGAGGAAAACAGATGACTGCCGAGCCGGTGCGGCATGCAGTGACGTAGTAGAAACGCGCAGAGCAAATCGGCGAAGTACCCCGATCGTAGAGAGGCGACTTTGTGAGTGGCCCTGTTGCCAATTCTCTCGATTAGAACCCCGTGAGAGCGCATCGCTTCGGCCGCGCCGTGACCGTGTTTCCATCGGAACACGTGAATCCGGCGGGCTGGCTCGCTCGGTGGCTGAACGACTCACTCGAAAGCGCGTTGTTGGGTATATATTCGGTCGGCAACAAGGATATGCCCGGTTATCGATCCGGGGACGTGATACCGCCAACTTTGCGATGCTAAATAATGGGTACGTGTGTGTGTGTGTGTGTGTATGTTGGAGCGGCTGCGTTCTTGAATCCCGTGTGGCTGCAGTGTGTGCACGATTCGATTCGACTGAGAACACCTGCATGTCGCCTGTTTTACCGACGGATCTCATGGCGGAACAACTTTAACCGAAGAGGCGTGTATTTACAAAGTTGAATTGAAGATAGCGCTACTTCTTGCTTTGTCAAAGAATACTGGCAATCTCTACTTAATTTAGTCAATCGTACGCTAATTTTGGTAAACTGACACGTTGGTGCTAACTACACTAACTCAACAATGTTTTAGCAACGAGTATGCGTACTGTGTGATCCATTCATGACCATGCTGCGGTTATGTACATTCCCAAGAAACTAGCATAATGTCAAGTGCTTTATGGACTTTTCAACCCAAAATTAGTGCAATCCAAAATATGCTGTAAAATTGTAGAAGCTTTAAAGGTATACAAAAAAACTGATTTTTTTATAGGCAAAACTTTAAACGCGTTTTTCTGAAAAGTAGTTTTTCCGACACGGCCGGAAACATAGCTCGCTCAATTCATTACCGATTGACTTGAAATTTTGAAAGGATCTTTTACACAAGACTATCTAGAGAAAGACGTAGGGATTTGCTTTTACGTTGCATATTTCATTTGTTATAAACAATTTAGTGCATATTTTTTAGGCAAAAATTTTTAAATGTCCACCATTTTTGCAAAAACTGGTATGAAAAAAAATCCCTACGTCTTTCTCGATCTTTTGGTATGTAAAACTGAAAAAATTTTGGATTTTTGTTCCAGAGTCAAAATTGGAGGAGAAACTTTTCCGGCCGCAGAACCCTAATTTATGGCAGGCGTTCAGTCAATCATCTACACAGCTGCCATTTTATTTTCGATCGCCACAAAAAAATTTATATAAATACTTCCATATATGGGTAATAAAGACACATAAACATAATTTAAATTTTTTTCGTTATTTTCCCAGAAAAAAAAATGAAATTAGGTTACTTTACTACGCCCTAGAGTGGTGTTCCCCCTTAAGAAATCTATAGTTTAAAAACCCATTTACCTAAAGGTGTTCGAATTCCGTATAATGTCCATCGTTTTTACAGCTTTTGTGTAGTACCAGAACAAAAAAATCTGGGATGGCCCTTACCCAACAGTCTGACTAGATCGTTGGCACAATGAAGTGTCTGAATACTTTTGTAATTGCTCAATTTTGTGACGCCAGAGCCCCTCTGGACCCTACTTAACGTTATAGTTTTTTTCTACTTTGCATTCACAATGAACACATTGTAACACTGTTTTCGGTATTACAATTAGCAAATTGTAACACCGTTTTTAGTAACTTTTTTCTAAGATTGGTGACATTGATATCAAATGCATGTCAAACGAAAATACACATAACCACAAAAGTAAGCACAAACTGATTTTTTAGAATCGCACAAACTGCGAAGTATGTATATTTTTATACATATTTAAACATGCGTGTTGCATCCTAGGTTTCGTACTACTAGTATATGATGGTATATAATAATTATCAATAATTACTTTTTCACAGATATTTGAATTTAAGTGACAGATGACAGTGTTACCAACGGTTGCACCCATAAATACTCTAGATTGGAATTTTACCTAATATACTTCTAAATTTGTATAAAATTAATGACGCAAAGTAGAAAAAATAGTATGTTACACTCGTTTTATAAGACATATTGGCGCATTCGTTCATTTGGGGCACTCGTCGCTGGCGCTCCTCGTGCCCCAAACAACTCATGCGCCAATTTGACGTCTTATAAAACTTGTATAATATACTATTATGACACTGACGTTTGTCAAAATCTGACAATTTGCAACACAGCGATGAAGGCTGTGGATTCTGTCAAACTTTTTCTATAAACTCTTATACCACCTAAAGCTTTCATACCACTGATCTGCAAATTTATATAGATATTTAAAGTCACTGGAGGATGAGTTGGTATGAGTTTTATCTCAATCGGATGAATCCCTCAGAAGAAGCACGTAATATTTGCTACTTCCTGTTGTCAGATTGTCACCAAAAACAATGCAGTTCGTCCCCTGATAATTCTAAGTATGTATACCAAATTTCAGTCCGATCCGTTGTACCGTTTGGACGCTATCGTGTTCACAGACATACATACATACATTTTCCAGAAATCATAGCAATGGATTCAAGATTTTTTTTCTATACGGAAATTTGTGGTAAAATTTGTGAAAAATGTAAAAAAAGACAACTGGTGGTGTCAATATTATGACAATATTTTACTATGTACTGCAAATAATACTCAAAATTTCATAGTCACACGAAACAAACATTTTAAAACTACATATTTAATTATCCAAAGTTCGGCTAAAATATAAACAAAATGTGAATTTTTACTGACTTCACCAACAATACCTATGCATCAGCACAATTTCTATATCAGGTTATTATATCCACACAACTAATATCTAGGTAACGTGCAGAATGTAGGTCAAAAGTGTCTGCCAACAAGTTATCAATTGAATGTACGGTTAAAATTGAATTTAGAAGATATTTTACCTTTTTTTTACTTTCTGACTAATACCCTGGAAAGGAAGTGCATATTGAAATCGACGAAAAAAAAAACACAATGGTATTATAACACGATAGCACCCAAACGGTGCAGCAGATCGGGTTGAAATTTGGTATACTTATTTAGATTTACCAGGGGACGAACTGGATTATTTTTTGTGACAATCTAACAACCAGAAGTGGCAAATCTTACAGGTAGACTCTTTTGTATTGAACCGACTTTGACCAAACTGATACCATGTCATCTTCCAGTGACTTGAAATATGTATACAAGTTCACACACCAATGAGATGAGCGGTTTTGTTTAGGGTTCAGAGTGGCTGTGGCTTCACGAAATTGAATAATTGGATAATTTCTTAATTTATTCGCAAAGTATATGGAATACAACAAATGCGCTTATACCATAAGTGGGTAGTAATATGTGAAATTACCAATTATAGTGATGAAAAACTAAAGTATTACTGTTATTAGTGATGACATGCAACTTGCCATGGATGCACCTAAACAGTAATTACTATGATTTCAGATGCCAAGAGGATTCACCACAATGACGAAATCAACAAACCTAATAAACAAATAATTTTCATAACAAGCCAAGGGCTGCAAGTGCAAGTGCGTTTACTTCTGTTAATTTGGTAGAATCCACAAACAAGAATTAAGATTTAATAAGATAAGTATACAAGCTAATAGCACTAATTACAAATTATAGTCTTCCAAATTATCCTATACCGTAAAACCACATGGTCAAAATTTGTTCCGTTTCTCGTTGTTGTTAGCTTCAAAGAGTACAACCACGTAACAAACATGGCTATATATCTTGAATCAACAAGATTATTTTAGTTTAATCAAGTAATTGAAACTAATGTTTGAGTTAACAATTTAGTTTTCTCTAAATGGTCGAGCAATACAACCCAATGACGTCAATTCTGAGCCTGACTGTCACAAATTACAATTATTAAGCCCACAATAGTCGACATTGTTCAACTAGTGTCGAGAGGTTTATATGGCTGAAAGTGATGTTTTACGAGTCACGATTCAATAAATCGTATCGTATCTTTGTTATCACGAGTAATAGATCAACACAAGACATATTTATCAACAAAATATAATTACGTACTCCGAAATGGCTGTTTATACGACCAATCTGAACCGAAATGAGGCCAAAATGGGATCAGGCAAATGGCTAATTTTATCCGACAGACAACTATTTTTATCTACCACAAATAAAGTTCTTCGTATGCCAACGATATCACTAGTCAACAGTCAAAATGTACATTGGATGCGACTATTTTTTTTATATATACTAAGGCCCTCTAAACTCAAAAATCGCATAAAAAAAGTTTTTAATGGTTTTTTTGCGGAGGTAGTTCGACTATTTGGAGCATATCTCGAGTTAGGAACGTCCAATCTGGTCGTCCGGCACATAAAATTGAAGCTAATTGTATCACCAACAATTGTCACTCATATAGTTTTTCAATCGCTTCAGTCGTTTTAGCGCAATAGGCCACGATATTATAAAAATTTGGCCAAAATGAAAATGGAACATTTACTCTATCACCTGTGAAAAGTAGAAATCGTGGAAATATAGTTAGTTTAATATTTTTTGCGTAGAGTTTGAACTTTTACGAAGAGAACAAGGTATTTACGATTAAAATCTATGCAAAAATAGCGAAGTTATGGTCATTTAAGATTGATAGGTACCAAACTACCAGAATTCTACTTTTTCTCTGTTTACAAGTTTAATTCATTGTGCTTAGTTTTAATGTGATGTTTTCAATATAAAGGAGATTAGAAGTGAGTTTGATTGCTGCTTCGCCTTATATTCTTGTCGAAATCTGTTTTTCTTATGAGGAACCAGATATAGTTGCCCATCATTTTTTCAATCCAAAATCCCTGGTAGCGCCGCTCAATAGTCTTCATTTCCTAGTGAAACTTCTCACCATGCTCGTCACTGACGTCACCAAGATTCTCAGGGTGAAATCTTCTCAACTGCTACCTCCAGGTGTATACCGTATCCCATGTGCTTGTTGCAGTGTCTACATTGATGAGATAAAGCGCTCTGTCAGCGTTGGGGTTTCAGAACATGAACGTTATACAAGGCTGCGCCAGATCACCAGTTCGGCGCTTGCTGAGCACAGATACAACAATTCTTCTCGATCAAACAAAAATCATCTCCCGGGAATCACGTTATTATCCTCGTAGAATCCGCGAAGCGATCGAAATCTTTAAAGATCCCTCCAATCTCAATCGAAATGACGGTTGGCATTTGCATCATAGCTGGAAACCACTTTTACGACCACCACAGCCAATCACAGCTACCCCAAACCGCCCTCCCAACCAATAGTTATTTGACTACCTGCGCAGGCACCTGCGCCAGGTACATATAACGTCGATCGAAACACGTACTGACATATTTGAATATCATTTTTTGGTGAGATATGCCACTACGTGTTTTGAGCGACGATAAATACCCTCACCCTTCCACACACGTTCATTCTCTCCGTCCTGAAGATGCCTCTTGCAACAGAGTGCGAAACGTTGACTAAAAGATGCGCATCTTGGTGCGAATCACGTGACGTACTCGTCTTCCGAATGGATCCGACCTCTACCATGCATTTAAACTGCTATAAATGACGAAAAATACAAAATAGAGAAAAGGCCGAATTTTGGTAGTTTCGTACCCATTGGTCATAATTGATCATAACTTCGGTATTTTTTCATAGATTTTCATCGTAAATACCTTGTTCTCTTCGTAAAAGGGCAAACTCTACGTAAAAAATAAGAAACTGAGCATATTTTTACTATTTGTACCTTTCCCTGGCGGTTAAATGAATGTTCGATTTTCATTTATACTAAAAAAATTTCAAATTATGGTCAATTGCACTGAAACCACTGAAGCGATTGTAAAACACTATTAATAACATTTATTGGTGATTCAATTGGCTTTAATTTGATGTACCGAACGACAAGATTTGATGTTCCGAACTCGAGATATGCTCCAAACAGTCGAACTACCTCCAAAAAAATTAACAAAAAAAAGAAAAATTCATAACTCGAAAACGTATCCATTCAAAAAATTTTTAATGCGATTTTTGAGTTTAGCGGGCCATGGTATCTAAGAAAAAAATAGTGGCATCTAATGTACATTTTTTTTATTATTTTGTTGACTAGTGTATTCAAACAAGAAGAAGGAATAGCTGCAGTTCCAAGAAAAAACATCGTCATCGTTCTACCGCAGCAAATTCATAATCGCGTTCGTACAATAAATAATATCAGCGGGCACAGCTGGTTTCCCTTAATGTTACAATAAACATCGAATCATACGCGGTGACCTTTAGATCGACGTTACAGAAATAGAACTCGAGAGAGCACGACAATCGACGAACACGGATCCGAACGACGAATGGAAAAATTACCGGCCGCACAATTGACACTTCCTATCTCATATTTCCACCGCGGATTCAACGGAATAGAAACAAAATGACCGACTTGGATCTTCTTACCTAGGACGATGATGGTGTGGCCGAGGCGTGGATCACTTGATTCTCTCATCCGTCGCACCAGGTCACTAGATTCGACTGATCGGACGGAATTTCGATTTCGGTAATCGCCTTTATAAATATAGACTAATTTTAATATGGTGTACAGAAAATACTTGGACGACTACTACTACATACTAAAAATCGTAGCCGACGCGATCGACGTGTACTGTTCGAGGACGACACAGTGGCGTACCGACGAGGGGGGGCGGACGCATGTAGAAATCGTCGATAAGTATAAAATGCGGTTCTCTGTGCTCTACACGGACACAGAGGAACGATAAAAAAGGCTAACCGCAATCAAATGACTATCTGCTGTGAAACCGCAATAAACTGAAAATAATATTTTTTACGGTTTTTGTTTGTTGTTGTAGTGTTGATTTTGTTGGTCTCGGGATGTCAACAGTGGTTTGAAACGAAATTATGTATAAACAAATTCAGTTTCCAAAAGTATAAGTTATGAATACCGTTTAATGACACTGTCACTGTCAAGAATCTGACAGATAATCATTTGAAGTCAATTATTCTAGGTTATAATTACACTGAATGACAATGACATTGTCACTATCAAGAATCTGACAAATAAAGTCAATTATTCTAGGTTATAATTACACTGAATGACAATGACATTGTCACTGTCAAGAATCTGACAAATAATCATTTGAAGTCAATTATTCTAGGTTATAATTACACTGAATGACAATGACATTGTCACTATCAAGAATCTGACAAATAAAGTCAATTATTCTAGGTTATAATTACACTGAATGACAATGACATTGTCACTGTCAAGAATCTGACAAATAATCATTTGAAGTCAATTATTCTAGGTTATAATTACACTGAATGACAATGACATTGTCACTATCAAGAATCTGACAAATAAAGTCAATTATTCTAGGTTATAATTACACTGAATGACAATGACATTGTCACTGTCAAGAATCTGACAAATAATCATTTGAAGTCAATTATTCTAGGTTATAATTACACTGAATGACAATGACATTGTCACTGTCAAGAATCTGACAAATAAAGTCAATTATTCTAGGTTATAATTACACTGAATGACAATGACATTGTCACTGTCAAGAATCTGACAAATAAAGTCAATTATTCTAGGTTATAATTACACTGAATGACAATGACACTGTCACTGTCAAGAATCTGACAAATAAAGTCAATTATTCTAGGTTATAATTACACTGAATGACAATGACATTGTCACTGTCAAGAATCTGGCAAATAATCATTTGAAGTCAATTATTCTAGGTTATAATTACACTGAATGACAATGTCATTGTCACTGTCAAGAATCTGACAAATAAAGTCAATTATTCTAGGTTATAATTACACTGAATGACAATGACATTGTCACTGTCAAGAATCTGACAAATAAAGTCAATTATTCTAGGTTATAATTACACTGAATGACAATGACATTGTCACTGTCAAGAATCTGACAAATAAAGTCAATTATTCTAGGTTATAATTACACTGAATGACAATGACATTGTCACTGTCAAGAATCTGACAAATAAAGTCAATTATTCTAGGTTATAATTACACTGAATGACAATGACATTGTCACTGTCAAGAATCTGACAAATAAAGTCAATTATTCTAGGTTATAATTACACTGAATGACAATGACATTGTCACTGTCAAGAATCTGACAAATAAAGTCAATTATTCTAGGTTATAATTACACTGAATGACAATGACATTGTCACTGTCAAGAATCTGACAAATAAAGTCAATTATTCTAGGTTATAATTACACTGAATGACAATGACACTGTCACTGTCAAGAATCTGACAAATAAAGTCAATTATTCTAGGTTATAATTACACTGAATGACAATGACATTGTCACTGTCAAGAATCTGGCAAATAATCATTTGAAGTCAATTATTCTAGGTTATAATTACACTGAATGACAATGTCATTGTCACTGTCAAGAATCTGACAAATAAAGTCAATTATTCTAGGTTATAATTACACTGAATGACAATGACATTGTCACTGTCAAGAATCTGACAAATAAAGTCAATTATTCTAGGTTATAATTACACTGAATGACAATGACATTGTCACTGTCAAGAATCTGACAAATAAAGTCAATTATTCTAGGTTATAATTACACTGAATGACAATGACATTGTCACTGTCAAGAATCTGACAAATAAAGTCAATTATTCTAGGTTATAATTACACTGAATGACAATGACATTGTCACTGTCAAGAATCTGACAAATAATCATTTGAAGTCAATTATTCTAGGTTATAATTACACTGAATGACAATGACATTGTCACTATCAAGAATCTGACAAATAAAGTCAATTATTCTAGGTTATAATTACACTGAATGACAATGACATTGTCACTGTCAAGAATCTGACAAATAATCATTTGAAGTCAATTATTCTAGGTTATAATTACACTGAATGACAATGACATTGTCACTATCAAGAATCTGACAAATAAAGTCAATTATTCTAGGTTATAATTACACTGAATGACAATGACATTGTCACTGTCAAGAATCTGACAAATAATCATTTGAAGTCAATTATTCTAGGTTATAATTACACTGAATGACAATGACATTGTCACTGTCAAGAATCTGACAAATAAAGTCAATTATTCTAGGTTATAATTACACTGAATGACAATGACATTGTCACTGTCAAGAATCTGACAAATAAAGTCAATTATTCTAGGTTATAATTACACTGAATGACAATGACACTGTCACTGTCAAGAATCTGACAAATAAAGTCAATTATTCTAGGTTATAATTACACTGAATGACAATGACATTGTCACTGTCAAGAATCTGGCAAATAATCATTTGAAGTCAATTATTCTAGGTTATAATTACACTGAATGACAATGTCATTGTCACTGTCAAGAATCTGACAAATAAAGTCAATTATTCTAGGTTATAATTACACTGAATGACAATGACATTGTCACTGTCAAGAATCTGACAAATAAAGTCAATTATTCTAGGTTATAATTACACTGAATGACAATGACATTGTCACTGTCAAGAATCTGACAAATAAAGTCAATTATTCTAGGTTATAATTACACTGAATGACAATGACATTGTCACTGTCAAGAATCTGACAAATAAAGTCAATTATTCTAGGTTATAATTACACTGAATGACAATGACATTGTCACTGTCAAGAATCTGACAAATAAAGTCAATTATTCTAGGTTATAATTACACTGAATGACAATGACATTGTCACTGTCAAGAATCTGACAAATAAAGTCAATTATTCTAGGTTATAATTACACTGAATGACAATGACATTGTCACTGTCAAGAATCTGACAAATAAAGTCAATTATTCTAGGTTATAATTACACTGAATGACAATGACATTGTCACTGTCAAGAATCTGACAAATAAAGTCAATTATTCTAGGTTATAATTACACTGAATGACAATGACACTGTCACTGTCAAGAATCTGACAAATAATCATTTGAAGTCAATTATTCTAGGTTATAATTACACTGAATGACAATGTCACTGCCCGAAAACATACACACAGACAGACATATGTAGGTATACACATACAGATATTTTCTAGAAACCATTGGCAATGAATTTAGGATGCCTCAAAACGCGTATTTCCGCTGAAACTCTGATTTTTTCCGTCGATTACATTTATGTAAAAATAGCTGTTTTACTTATGATTATACAACATGAACAAAGATACTTACATAACTTACTTACAAAAGAAAGATGCAAAAAAAACGAAAAAACTGTACATCAAATATAAACTGATATAAGCTTCTACAAAAATGTAGTACAAAAACTTATTATCGGCAATCACTAAAGCACTAAAGTATGAACATATAGTCATTCTGGCCTTGGATTTTGGAATAAATCATAAAAAAATGCACATTTTACACCCCAGAACATATTTCTGCGGGCGCCCATGACTTCTAAATAGGAATTTCCTGGCTAAACTTTACAGGAATATAATATCTCAAGTATGACTCATGTAATGAATCTTTAATTACAATAACCTATGAATGTTTTAAACGTTTTTCTAAAGTGGGGGTTGTTCGTTTATGTATGTATCTACTTAGGTAAAATTGATTATCAATTATTCCTTTCCACCCTTAGTCCGAGATTATTGAATATTAGGCAGTAATAATGGAAACGTTTGAAAATATGTATGTTGATATATTGATTAATTTAATATTTGTCAGTTCATATGTCAGAACATATGTCAGTTCAATTCTTGTAAAGTAAAAAATTGTCAAAAGAAATGACAAATGACGAAAGAAAAACATCGTTTCTAATCATCGCATCTCAAGTATTATACTGAAAAATGAGGCTAATTTAATGAATACAAAGATGACGGAACGGTCGGTTAATGGCGCATAATATAATAGGAGGTGCGAGCAGTGTGTTGTGAGAGGTACTTCGGGGAGCGTTCGTTTATTGGGTGCCGGTCATAGTCGCCGCCGTCGGTGGTGAGCGCGTTCCTAAGTGCGAGCGCAATGAACTTGTTAGAGCGGCATCGTAACCGGCCGCGACCAGAGTGGAACGCGCAAACGATCCTATGGCCCACCGCGATACGCCGCTAAACGACCTCACCGGCCGGCCGGCCAACAGGCTCGCATACTGCCGGACCCGTTGCGCGAATGACGCCGACCGACGACGAGTCACGACCCTCTCTTCGCTTCCTACGTACGCCGCAACAATGCACGCGGCGCAAATATCACGTATTGCCGCCGAGCTATTACCGATTAAGTCGCGTTTACACGATGCCCGTTTTGTTTTCTTTATTTTTGTTAGGTTATATCGTTGAAAATTATGAAAATTTGGCGCCTTCGCCATTTTTGTTATAGGTGAAAATATATTAAAAACAGATTTACATTCCTAATGAAAAATCAAATAAATAAAATAGGCGTGAAAACAATGAAGGGAAGTATTAGTGGTGTGTCAATTTTTTTTTTTGATTACAACTCTTTTTCTATCATCTTCCATATCAAGATTGTAGACTTTCACTTGAAACGTGCAGCGAGATAACGTTAAAAAATCGCTAACATCGTGTAAACGCGCCTTCAGCGTTAGAACGAACGGGATTCCGCCGTACTCTAGATAAGGACGGAGCAAGCAAGCAAGCAGAGCGCACAGATTCCCGACCCGGCGGCGCGGTGTTCTAAATACTCGATTCTGGTGTCCTTGGACGAGAGCAGAGCACACTTCGATCCGTCGCGGTCTGAAGCGGCGCGTCGGCCGCTTTCGCCGCCTGCTACGTTTTGTCGCTCGTTACCAACTCAAAGGCTGATCCTCCCTCGTCAGTCACGGCCGCCTACCATTTAATTTTACCCTCCTTTTTGTTCGGGCGCGTCGGTGTGCCCCAACCTTAACTATCCCACTTCTGACTCGTGTTTCTTTTTGTATTTCGATTTCTGTATTACGACGTGATGTTTTTATTGTTTTATGGTGTGTTATTAATAGTTTTTTTAATGGTGATATAGATAATCGGATTTATAGAGGTTATGTTTTCTCGTTTAGTCGCAAAACTTTCTATCATTAGCGAAATCGGTAATGTTGCGGATTGCGAAACGCGCCTGCGCAATTAATCGTACAACTCTCAATTTGTATTCATAAAACGAGTACACGAAAATCTCGCTAGGCAAACAACAAACGGTGGAAATATAGTATCTTTCAAAAATCGTCGATTTTCGTGTGAATTCGGGCCGGTCGTGAACTAAAAATACCCGATTTTCCGTTGAATAGACTCGTCTGAGGGGAATCTGACGCACAGAAATATCGCAATGGTGTATTTACCTGAGGAATGGAGCCAATATGGTTACCAGTGCACGACTCGGTTCGTCTACGTCACACAGCGTCGCTTGCAAAACTGATTCTCTGTCGTAAAAAAGACGAAAATACCGCGGCGTTCGAGAGAGACAGACGTTCGGTATTTATACCTTGAGAGTGCGTTTAATGTTGTAAATTAGGTCCAATAATGTCACATAGTGTGACTATATATGTACGAATCGATACAGTGTTGATGTAATAGAAATGCCTATACCTATAACGCTGGATTGGTTGACTATTCCGCATTTTCGACTAAAGAGAACACCCGAATGTATTGTGGTGTCTCAAAGAAGAACTTTTTGACGTTTTGCTTACCAAATCGATATGTTTGACACTTTGAAATGGTACTCTATTCGATCTGAACTTTTAAAGTAAAATATGTTCATCTCAACTACCACTTCCGGTCACCGGAAGTCGATATAAACTTTATTTTAAATAGAACACTTATTTTTTAATAAATCTTGGTGACGGAAGAAGTGAAAAACAAACCTACACATAGAGAAGTCTATTCTTAGATATCAGAATACTTGGAACATCAAGAAAATCATATTCTTTTCTGAGAATTTTGTATTTTACTTGAATCAACCAAATGATCTTTCTGCGGATATAGAAACAAGTGATATTCTTCACTTAAAGATATTGGTGTTGTATCGAATAAAATATGTATAAACATTTTCTGATAGTTTGTTCACACGACACATTATGTATAATTTTTATACAGTACAAAGTACGTTTTTAATAGTTATATATCGTAAGGTCAATATATGATGAGAGATTTAATTTAAAAGGCCAAACAAAAAACATGTCATAATAAACTTGAAGCTATCTTAGCAATGATTATACAAAATATATTTTTCTACTTTGCATTCACAATGCACACATTGTAACACTGTTTTCGGTGTTACAATTAGCAAATTGTAACACCGTTTTTAGTAACTTTTTTCTAAGATTGGTGACATTGATATCAAATGCATGTCAAACGAAAATACACATAACCACAAAAGTAAGCACAAACTGATTTTTTAGAATCGCACAAACTGCGAAGTATGTATATTTTTATACATATTTAAACATGCGTGTTGCATCCTAGGTTTCGTACTACTAGTATATGATGGTATATAATAATTACCAATAATTACTTTTTCACAGATATTTGAATTTAAGTGACAGATGACAGTGTTACCAACGGTTGCACCCATAAATACTCTAGATTGGAATTTTACCTAATATACTTCTAAATTTTTATAAAATTAATGACGCAAAGTAGAAAAAATAGTATATTACACTCGTTTTATAAGACATATTGGCGCATTCGTTCATTTGGGGCACTCGTCGCTGGCGCTCTTCGTGCCCCAAACAACTCATGCGCCAATTTGACGTCTTATAAAACAACTTCTCAATTGCAAACTAAAAATAGATTATATTAATAATGATTTTAGATAGCCCATTTAAAGTATTAATAAAGGTAGCATTATTATCGAGAAGATTATCTAAAATTTAAAGGGATTTTTACAGAATTCCTTATCTAATCGCATTTGGCACCAAAAACGTTTAGGAAATGGCTCTACTTATAAGTAGGTGTTCAAATAAAACCGTTATCTGTCTGTAACTGGTTCAGTTTGCATTTCTATTACGAAAACAACATATTTGTCACAATATCCGATACCTTCGATTATTTTTTGAGGTTATGTCTTCACCATACCCACCATAATAACATTTGATAGCAAAGACAAGAAGTGCAATTAGTGTTAAACTAGCTCTGTGTATATGTCAAAATACATTTTAGGTTATCTGCTATCTGTTACTGTTGTTACGAATGTCCGGCAGGGGGCGTTTCGGGTTTGACGTTACTGTGGTAATAGCAGCAAAACACAGGTCGACAAAAATCGATTTTTTTGATCGAAAATTGTTTTTAAGGCCGTTTTTTTGCTCAAAACTCTTTGCGAAGGGTATTTAGAGGGATTTTATCGTAAGACATGAGAGCGAGCGGCTTTTATAAAGTCGGCAGGAACGGATAAAAAATGTAAATTTTTGACGTTCATCGATCCGCTTGTCGGAATTTCTAAACGTCACGTGACATTTTCTCGAGGTTCGCCTTCACCCGAAGAGGTGCAAAAACGTGATTTTTTTTCGAAATTGACGTATTTAATTTACAAAATATCGCGCAGTCCACGCGGAATTGTGCCCTTTTTTCAATTCGAGCGTCAAAAGTAATATCGAAAAGCCCAATTTTGCAGCTACTCGATCGCAAATTTCGGCGTAAATGGGCGATTCCGCTGAACGCGCCCTACACTTGAAAGTTCGTAATTAGTATAGGTAGATAATTAGAGGCCCTAGAACTAGTGAACGCAAAGTGCCGATTTCTTTCTTTCAGGAGTTATAATTTGTTTAGTTTTTTTTTTTTTTTTGAGAAAGTATAACTCACCCTAGCACCTAGGAAACGCGCCTCAAGGAGCTCCTGCTTTCTTGGGTCGAGAGCAGCTGGGAAATGCTCCATCTTCAAGCCAGCGCCTGCAAATAACGCTGTCGTTACTTTAAGTTGAACTGAATTTAGTACTATAGGGCCTCTAGTTACTTTCAGTCTATTGCTAAGCGCTAAAATTAAAGCATATATGTTACAAAGAAAATATGACTATAAAAAATCAAAAGTGGCTTTATCAAGTCGAAGATATACATCACTACATGGTTCTTTTATCGAAGATATCCATCAATACCTATGCCTAATCCATCAATACCTATGCTAAGTCATCAATACCTGCTACTTCTTTTTTATTGTAAAGAAATAAATAAAATAGAAGTACTTTGTCTGTGTTTTATTTTACCGCATTCTACTTTTTCGTCTGATTGGATTCTGATCTCAGTTTAGTAAGTTACATACGTATTAATTTGACTGGATGCGAAGTAATTGTGACTATTTATTATCTTAAAAACAGGTATTATTAGTTTTGAATTTGCATATAATGTCCTGGCAAGGACAAATTCTAGTAGAAGAAATTGTGTCTAATAATTATTGAAACGAACGCTGATAACAATTTAAGATTTTCTTAATCAACTAAAATGTAAGAAAAGTATAAAAGATACTTGCATCTCATCGCTCATTTTAAACACAAACTTATGTATGTATTTAAAATATTTTGATTAAAAAGTTTCTTGATTTATTCTGGAACATTCTTAGTTTTAAAGGAAACATTATACAGCTTTTTCTGTAGGGAAAATTTGGTCAAATCTCAAGCAAATAAACAAATTTTAACAAAGAAAAAGTTGTTTTTATTATGTTTTTATATAATTTAATCGTCAGTGTCCACTGACTTATCAAAATATTGCTATTTGTTATTCATTATAACCAATAGTGGGTACCACCTAGTAAGGGTGGAAATATTGATTTATTTGACATCGAGCGTTCGTATGCAGCAGTGCTAGCTAGCTAGCTAGCAGGCCAGCAGGCAGGAGCAGTAGTAAAGCAGTACGGTTGGTTGGTTGGATGCTGCCGCATACGCATATGTACCGAAGGCCAAAACTAGGTGTGGTTCCCCATTTTCACCGAAGGTATTTGCGAGATAAAAATCAATATCACCTTTTAGTCCGCAGAGGGGCGCCAGGGACGAAGTAGGTTCGCTACTAGGTACAAAACAGCAGCGACCCCTATATTTGCATAGCGCACTAAAGCCACCCCCTTTCCCTTCTTCCCCGCCGACGAATGCAATATTATGCCTGGTATATGACACATTTTCATATTATCTCACATCTGCGTATGTATGGTACCTATATGTTCGACTTTGATGTTTGCAGAATTTTGTTTGATATTTGAAAGGCTGCGTGAATTTAAATGTATTATTTTAACCTACATAGATAATTCAGTGGGGGATTAAATTGCATGACCGATATTGTATATGTTTGCATAATTAAGCAAAAATTCGGAAACGCTTTTTAAAATGCACGATTTAATTTGAAAAATTATTTCTTTCAGATAATATTTGCCTTGCATAACTAGAAACTGAAAGTGGATTTATTGTAACAAGTATAGATTTACAGATACAGCGATCCTTAAAAAAAACTGAGAAAACTGCAACAAAATCGGTTAACAAATTATATAAATTCAAAGAATATGCAAAAGTACTGCTTTCAGGCTGTATTTTGATGAATCGATAAAAAGCTACAATTTAGAAGGATCGTGGGGAATATCAAACTCGTTCATAAGACCCTCAACATCGAGACACTGTCACACCTCATGCGAAAAGATTCAATTCCTGTACCCTAGAACCCAATAAATAATTCGGTTTGTTCTTTTGATAATCCTAAGTCTTTAACCAAATCATTTAGTTCGCACTGATTTATAAGGTGAGCTGTTCCTAAAACATCAAATGGTGAATCTTCACGACTTGCCTGATTTGACAGAGTGATTTCAGACACTCTGTCAAATCAGGCAAGTTTCTTTAAACAGGCGAAATTTCTTCTGTATCAAAAATCGAAGATGATGGAGTGAATGGCGCACTTGGGAGGGGATGGTTCTTTATATGGGGATAGGTCGCGATGCTGATGGCTATTTTGGATATGCTGATGCTAATTTGGATATTTTATTTCACGCTTATCCATCTTCGAATATCGGGAGACGCTTATCATGCAAAAATAGCAATCATCTATCTACATGATTGGAAGGTTCTCGGCAGATTATTGGAACTGCAAACGGCATTTTCTTTTGCTTCTCTTTCATCCACTTTAAAAGTCCGATCTAACAGGAAATACAGCATATATTAGGTGTTCATGGCTTTTCCAGATCTCCAATTCTAAATCCAAAATAGCAGCGTTAAGGTGCTTTTACCTCTTCCGTAATTTTTTCAGATTTTACAGATTTTATGTAGTGACAACATAACAACCGCACATGTAACAAAACTTATTTGGTGATTTTTTACAACATCTTCTTTGATCACTTCCAATATTTTAATGCACAGAATGTCTGTATAACTTAACTTGATAAAATAACACACAAAAAAAACTTGTTGGTTCGTAATATTTTGAACAATCTGTTATGAGAACGTATGCAAATTTTGATGAACCACAATCACATTTTCTTCCTCTCAAAATCAGGTCTTAAATTGCATATTTTGCTACAAATACTTATATAATGTTGTAAAGTGCTGACTGCAGATTTTTCATCTTTCTCTCTCAATTTCATTTTCTTGTTTCGATAATTTCGTTCTTTTTTATTAGTTATTTCTTTTTTATATCTCGGTGACACTTTGTATTTTTGTCAAGTCATTTGTTTTCACATATTAACGGATTTACAGGTTTATGTCTGTTTTGATTATATATATTTCTTAATGAATCTTTCTCCAATTCTTGTCGCTCTTTTATTTTCTTTTTTTAGCTCTACTTTGTCATCATTCTTTCCCTTCTTCATGAATGTCTTCATGTTGTTTTTGATTCCTCATCGTTCCCATTTTGAAGTCCATAATTCCTCGTAATGCTTTTTTTAATCACCTTTCTTTTTTATACATTATTTCTTTCTTTTTCTGGTTCACTTCTTGTCTCTTTATTCCCATTATTCCTTGTCTTTTCATCAGTATAAGGTTGATATCGTCTTTGCAGAAAAGTTCTTACACACTACACCGAATTATAGCAATAATTTTAAGAATAAGTAACTGATAACAATAACCTTCAAACGAATGACCTTCTTACACTGCACTGTGCAATGTGGCATCGCTTAGACGAGCAATGTGGCATCGCTACCTATGTGCACTGTGGACATAATGATATCTCGGGCCAACATTTTCAGTCTAGATTGTATAGAACGTTGAAGAACTGGAAAGAACACAGCAGCGGCGCAGCGTTTGAATGTGGAAGTGCGAAGCTAACAGAGGGGTGCAGGAAGCGAGAGGAGGACCGTATTGGTGTAGGAGACCGTGGGTACGTGTCTCATGCCCTTTTGCCCATTACTGTACACCCCGGTTCACTGCAGCAACGTGGATAACGATCCACGATATTTTATATTATGTACCTACACACTCTTTCGAATATACTTTTCATGCTCTAGTCTATAAGATTTGCCGTTGCTTTAGTATCAAAATAGCTCTGTGTATATGTCAAAATTTTCGACTTTAGTTATTGGGCATTCTAGAAATATGTGGTTAAGGCTTCCCACCTGTCCACATTCGCAATATGGACATTTTAGGATACATTTTAGGTTATCTGCTATCTGTTACTGTTGTTACGAATGTCCGGCAGGGGGCGTTTCGGGTTTGACTTTACTGTGGTAATAGCAGCAAAACACGGGTCGACAAAAATCGATTTTTTGGATCGAAAATTGTTTTTAAGGCCGTTTTTTTGCTCAAAACTCTTTGCGAAGGGTATTTAGAGGGATCTTATCGTAAGACATGAGAGCGAGCGGCTTTTATAAGGTCGGCAGGAACGGATAAAAAATGTAAATTTTTGACGTTCATCGATCCGCTTGTCGGAATTTCTAGACGTCACGTGACATTTTCTCGAGGTTCGCCTTCACCCGAAGAGGTGCAAAAACGTGATTTTTTTTCAAAATTGACGCATTTAATTTACAAAATATCGCGCAGTCCACGCGGAATTGTGTCCTTTTTTCAATTCGAGCGTCAAAAGTAATATCGAAAAGCCCAATTTTGCAGCTACTCGATCGCAAATGTCGGCGAAAATGGGCGATTCTTTTTAGTATAGGTAGACAATATTAAGAAACAAGTTCCAAACAACAAATACGAAATCTCCTATAAAATTAGTCGTTCGTTTTCTGGAAATAAACGAAGAGACGTTAATTCGTCCGGTTTTTAGGTTGGAACTCCTCCCAGATTGTCGGCTCGAGTCTAGGGCACCAATTTGTGAGTCCATCCGGAGTGCCACGGACTCCACTTGTGTTAAAATATTGATTCAATACGCCATCTCTGTCTGCGGACTTCTGCGGGACAGAGTACCAACAAATCGGCTCTGAGACCCCCTGAGTGTCAAAGGCTACGTCGGAGCTTCGTCCGAGGTGCTACAGTGGCGACACCACCGGCCACCACTCGTACTAAAAACCCTTCTCTCCATTGACCCCGTCATACCGGATGATACAGCTTCTTCATAAATTTCAAACACTTTACAGTATTTTTTTTTTTTTTTTTAGAAATGTTTTACGTGATTTCTTTTTTCTTTAAAGACCCTTCTTGTGCCTGTACAAGAAGGTTATATCTGAAACTGATACCAGCAGTATACAATCAAATGGACATCGAGGAGTACAAGTAAACCGAAGAAGAACGTTGCTCTGTCGGTACGAAGGAGGAGGACACGATCGGCCAATGATTCTATGACCATTTTAACTCGCCAAAACCCGTTTACGCATTCTTTTTCGCGACTACTTCGGGCCACGAAGAGGTCCGTGGACTGCTGCGATCTTTCTTTTTCTCCCTGCGCGTCTCCACGTTTGTCGTGTCGTTTACGAGAGATGGTTGGTTGCTTGTTGGAGAAGAGACGTCCCGGAATACCAACCAACAGTGTGGACAAGAAGGGACTGGGCATGCGTACACTCTTTTGTAACAAACTAGAGAAAGGAGTACGTATAATTTTATTGATTGAATTTGATCCGACGAGACGCGAAACTAGAACGTTGTTGCATGGCATTTACGGGTCCCGGCGCTATTCGGTTAACTTCTGCGTCGAAAATCCTATTCAGTCTTTTCCGGGGGGGGTTTCAAGGATAATATTAGCTAGGACCTTGGGTGTTGACATTAACTGCGACGTAGAAAAATGTCAAACTATTATAAATCAAAGCAAACCAAACCATTTCTTAAAGAAACTAAAGTGTCAAAAGTAATCAAAAACTCTCGAAAACTCTGTTTTATCAAAAAAGAAATTGGATAAATTAATAATTAATTAATCACACCTCAAATGTCTAATCTTTTAATAAGGTTGTCATTAATCAATAAGATTACAAAGATAAGAAATATTGATATTCTGTGGCAACGTCGCTTAAATTTTGAGGTTATCGCTTAGTTATCATACAAGAAAATTACGTTTATTGGAATAAAACAAAAGGCAAAACATTGCGGTCGCGCAATAGACAAATATTTGTTTGCGGTTGACGTGCAATAATCGAACAGTGCTGCCAAGTTTATCGCTTAAAAAACTCGTGATATAACCATAGATATAATTCGATATAACCACGAATATAACCTAGAACAACAGTTTCTTAGGTTTTCTTAAGTTGGTAGCGTTACGAATGTCATTTTAAATCGTATACATAACACCCACATAGAAGAGAAAGTTAGTTGCCACAATTACTTTATAATGACTGTAAGTAGTGCGCAATTGCGCATATATACGAATAAATAAAGTAAAATAAATTAAATAAAGTAAAATAAACTAAATAAAGTAAAAAAAAATCGTAGGGAATATTGAGTTTGTCAAGATTGTGTTTGACTATGTGTTTGACACATGTTTTTAATAACATAACCTAGAAATTTATATACAGTGAATCTTGTTAATCATATTTTTGGTTATTGGTGTTGTTAAGTTTTATTTTTAGGAGGAGAATAAATAGAGTAAGAGAAGCTATCGTGTAATAATGGTTAGTTAAGTATTTTGAGGCACTCACTCCGTCTTGAGTGAGAGAAGTATTCTTCACTCAAGGTCAATAGCCTTAAACGAGACGGTAAGAGAATTCCTCTTCATTTCCTCGAGTAGGTATAGTGATATAACAAGAACAAAACTAGAATTAAAGAAATTTGACGTACCAAAGCTAGATTTGAGTATAGCCATGGCATACTTCCATAAAACAAAAATCCGTGCGGTGAATTATACGTCCGCCACTGCTAACTCATGTTCGCACCAACACACCACAACACTCAACAATTGGATCCACTCAACAAGTCACTTGGATCCACGATCATCCAACAACAAAACCACTAAAAATAATCGCGTTTTGACATTTTCCGTAGCGGATTTTTTTGTCGTCCTTGTTTAAAAATCGTCGTGGATTGAAATCGTCAAGTTTAGAGGACCATATCGTTCGGTAGGGCAACGCGAGAGCAACTGAAAGCACCGGCGCACATCATCCACTGCTGAACTGGGCTTCCGAACACCGGCAACGACAAAATACCATCACACACAAAAGCGGCGGGCCCGATTCGCCTCTATACCGCCTGTTCGGCCTTATACCGCGAACTCTCCGTTTGCTGTATGTATGTATGTATGCGTGTGTATGTTTGTGAGACCCGGTAAAACGTTTGCTAACATGGATCGTGCACTTGTATCGAGCATACCCTGGGATGGTGCGTAAGGGTACTTAGGGGGATGGAAATTTGGATTAGATTTCACTTTTAAGTATATACTAGCTCTGTGTATATGTCAAAATTTTCGATTTTAGTTATTGGGCATTCTAGAAATATGTGGTTAAGGCTTCCCACCTGTCCACATTCGCAATATGGACATTTTAGGATACATTTTAGGTTATCTGCTATCTGTTACTGTTGTTACGAATGTCCGGCAGGGGGCGTTTCGGGTTTGACGTTACTGTGGTAATAGCAGCAAAACACGGGTCGACAAAAATCGATTTTTTCGATCGAAAATTGTTTTTAAGGCCGTTTTTTTGCTCAAAACTCTTTGCGAAGGGTATTTAGAGGGATCTTATCGTAAGACATGAGTGCGAGCGGCTTTTATAAGGTCGGCAGGAACGGATAAAAAATGTAAATTTTTGACGTTCATCGATCCGCTTGTCGGAATTTCTAGACGTCACGTGACATTTTCTCGAGGTTCGCCTTCACCCGAAGAGGTGCAAAAACGTGATCTTTTTTCAAAATTGACGCATTTAATTTACAATATATCGCGCAGTCCACGCGGAATTGTGTCCTTTTTTCAATTCGAGCGTCAAAAGTAATATCGAAAAGCTCAATTTTGCAGCTACTCGATCGCAAATGTCGGCGAAAATGGGCGATTCCGCTGAACGCGCCCTACACTTGAAAGTTCGTAATTAGTATAGGTAGATAGACAGATACTAATGTCAATTAAAGCTTGTCTAAAGAAAAATTGAATGAGAGACAAATTTTTGGTTGCGGGAAAGATTATATTGAAGGGGTTGTTTCTGAGAATGTCTTCTCGCAGTTCTTGGACATACATTTGGGGCTTGACACTAGTTTTGTTTAGAAATACTAGCTTTCAAATAGTGTTTGAACCACACTTTTGGTGCATTTGAACAGAGTTTGGAAATAAGTATGCTAAATCTGTTGTTGAAAATGACCTTTTGCTTGGTTTGACCTAGATTTGAGAGGTTTAAAACATGTGTTTTAATAGTATATTATTATACAAGTTTTATAAGACGTCAAATTGGCGCATGAGTTGAACGAATGCGCCAATATGTCTTATAAAACGAGTAATATACTATTTTTTCTACTTTGCGTCATTAATTTTATAAAAATTTAGAAGTATATTAGGTAAAATTCCAATCTAGAGTATTTATGGGTGCAACCGTTGGTAACACTGTCATCTGTCACTTAAATTCAAATATCCGTGAAAAAGTAATTATTGATAATTATTATATACCATCATATACTAGTAGTACGAAACCTAGGATGCAACACGCATGTTTAAATATGTATAAAAATATACATACTTCGCAGTTTGTGCAATTCTAAAAAATCAGTTTGTGCTTACTTTTGTGGTTATGTGTATTTTCGTTTGACATGCATTTGATATCAATGTCACCAATCTTAGAAAAAAGTTACTAAAAACGGTGTTACAATTTGCTAATTGTAACACCGAAAACAGTGTTACAATGCGTGCATTGTGAATGCAAAGTAGAAAAACATATTTTGTTTTATATCAGATTAATTTAATTATAAAGCAAATATTAGTACGCTTTTCAATGTGACTATTCATTGTCCTACAAGTTATGTCTACAAGTGTGTCTAAAATCAAGACAGTGTCTAGAATACACCAAATTAGTGCAGCAGATGTAAAAATCAGTATTTGCTGATAAATTACTTGGTAGTGTGTGCTTGTAATATGTAATTGTTCCAATAAAAAAAAAACATTGTTTTGTTTAAAAAAACATTTTTTTTAAACAAATATGTTTGTAAAATAAAATATCTGGGGGTGGCCCTCACCCAACTTTTCGACTACATCTTTTGCATAATGACGTGTCTAATCACTTTTGCAATCATTCAATTTTTTGAGGCCATCGCCATTCTGGACCATATCTAATGTCAGATTATGTGACAAAATGACATTTGATATCATGACGTTTGAAGTTTGTTAAAATCTGATAATTCGCAATACAGCGAAAAAGGCTGTGGCCTGTCTGTTTCTATAAACTCTTATGCCACCTAAACCGTTCGTCCCGCTGATCTGCAAATTTGTATACATGTTTAAAGTTACTGGATGATCAGCTGGTATCAGTTTGGTCAAAATCGGATATTACATAGATTATTTAATATAGTTTACGAATTTCACTAGGTTAGTGCAGTTGATAGATAAATACATAGTATGTACATATTATGATTATGACAAATCGTTTTCATTGTGTTGTTCGTATCTTTCACTATATTATGTTGAATCATAAAGCACGTATTGCAACTGAAATGTCAATATTTAAAACGGTCACTATGCCAACATTTTTGGACTACAAATATCGATAAACGTTATAGTTACTTATGGGGTATATATTTTATTTTTTGGACAAAGAAAACTACCTATTTAATGAATGTAATTTATTATTATGATTATTGCCTAATTTTCTGAGAACAGTTAATATATACATACATAAAAGCGGCTATAAATATTCAGCCCAAAATCGACAATTTCTAAGAACTAAACACACTGTGCAAAAAAAAATATCGAAATTATAAAATTATCAAAAAAGTGTTCACACAGATTATGTCTATTTTGTTTATTTCCTTTTTCACCAATCTATAGTCAAAAATATTTATAAAAACGGAGCAGTTTTATTATAAAAAGATTGAGGAATGCCTAAAAATAACTAAATATTACTAATGTTGCCAAATCACTGACCATGAGCTGTCGTTATGATTTCACACAGGCCAGTTTTGATTCAAACTTAAAAGGACGAGCTCTGTTAATGTAAACAGATATTCGATATTTTATTTTGTAAAATATCAATCAGTATCTACAAACTGACACATAAAGGTCCAGTATTATTTTTTACTTTCCGACTAGTACCCTAGAAGGAAGGTATTGTAAGCAAAGAAAAAAAAATATCGGAATTTCAGCAGAAATACGCGTTTTGGAGTCCCCTGAATCGATTGCAATGATTTCTGGAAAATGTAAGTGTATGTGTGTGTCTGTGAACACGATAGCGTCCAAACGGTACAACCGATTGGGCTGATTGATTGTGACAATCTGACGACCGGAAGTGGCAAATGTTACATACATTTTCTTAGGGATTAATCCGATTTACTACCACACAATACAATATCTATAATTTTTACTATAATAATTAAAATTAATCATTGACTATACTTGAAATATCGACAATTCAGCATAAACTTGAGCACAGAACGCCATTTCTACAGAATCAGAGAAGTGCTTCCTTTTCAGGGACCCTGAAATCAAGCCATCCTGCATAACATCGGCTACTATGCGGTGGTGCAAATGTCGACCCCGTCACTACTGTGGCCCGTATTACCAATTTGGCTTTAGTTTGATATCAAACTTATCGATCGGCGCTCTGGCTTTGCAGACACTGCTCCAGAGCTTTGTGCCTCATTTCCACATGTACAACAGGCGTTCCCATACATCCACACATACATGCATATCATATACATTATATACCTATTATACACAGAACACAAACATGAGCATCATTTGCCATACGTGTGCGTGTTGTACAAACACCACTATAGTTCTATATGGACTTAATAATGTCACGAAAGAGATAGAATGTAGCCGGCTCGTGCCTTATGTTCCTACCCCTTGTCCTTAGAGGACCACCCTCTCGCCCCAGAAGGTCTAATTATTGATTTTCGACCAAACCCGACCGAGACAAGACGATATGCTTCTCAAGAATATATACCGAGTTACAGGCATACACCTTGCCCTCCTTGTTGGGTTGAATCAGCTCGGGGATGAAATTAAAGCGCCCTCTCTTGGCGCATTGACGAATTAGCCTGCCAAATTAATTTTAAACTAGTCTTTTCACTGCTTGAACAAACCTAGTATGAGACAGGCCCTGCCACTGTCAAAACTTTTGACAATAAATCAAAGTGACAGTTTAAAATAATCATCCAAATGTATCCCCCTTGAATTTGCCCAAAGACATCCAACAAAATGGATTCGGACAATCCAGGAGATTCAGTGACGCATTCGTCTAGCGCCATTCCAAGACTTCGGGATTTTATAAAGAATACGTTCAGCAAGGTTATGTTCAGAGAACCAGAACATGGTACCACTCCAAGTACGACTCATGATGTAGGGGATGCAAAGGTAGAGAAGACAGAGAAAGAAGAAGAGAGCAGTTCGCAGGTAGCAATCGAAATGAAGGACCTCCTCACACAGAGGGTGATGTCCATCTTCAAAGATGAGAACGTGGATTGTTACGAGGTGGAGTCTTGCAATGCCATCAGGGAGTACTCCAAGACCCATATTTACGCCACCCCATCATTATCTCCGAAGACGACACCAGATAGCTCCCAGAAAAACTCCACTAGTGAAGGTAAGACCATTACGGAGGAAGGTGAACCAGGTCAAATCATAGCGAAAGATTATAAAAGTGATGAGGATACTGAAGCTACAGCGTCTGCGGTCAGTGTGTACCAAGATGCCATACAATCCGAAGATGATATATCAATAATAGATTGCGAGAAGATGATTGAGAATTATAAGGCGTATAGGCAGAGAGTTGAAGAGCAAAAGGATACTTGGGTAAGGAAAAAGAGGACGACCATCGAGACCAAAGTGAAGAAGAATATCGATTTCGAACATTTCGTCCAGACATGTATCATCATATCGTTCGCTATGGTGTTCCTTTTAATTATGGTGTTTTTGTGAATTGTTGTTTTATTACTTCATTTTTTTTATAAAGCGATGGTTTTCGATGGCTTGCCTTTAGTTTATGATGTAGAATTTCGTATCTTGCAGAATTCTGCTACTCGCAGTTTTCTACAAGAAACTGTATTATTGATTGCATTAGTAATGGCTATTCCATTATACAATCATTTCTATCAACGCATTTCTAGAAAATAATCATTCTCAGTGATCACGTCATCGACAGTCAAATGGAATGATTTTTGGAAAATGTCTGTGAACACGATAGCCAAAAAACGGTACGATCTGACTGAACAAATCATACTTTTTACCAATTAAAATTACTTGGCAGTCAAGCAACCACTTTCCATTTCTATTTTGCAATGGTTAGTTTTTATATTATTATCATTGGGCCTCTTCAGCGAACTCAACGTTTGCAACAGTTGTCAATAGCTGGGAGCAGCGATTCGCTGAACATTTGTGATGACTACCTGTTGATTACTGGATGTTTGTCAGCAGATTTTTTACAATGAGTACCTCAGTGTATTTATTGGCATGGTTGCACATACATACTCACAAATATCCAAGCATTCAAAGAAACAATTTTGACAGGAAATCACATTTACAAACTCAGAAATAGTGTGTGGTCAAAATGATTTTAAATTCGCCTGAACGAGCGAATGTAGAGGGCGCTAACATCAGCACATTAGTCGGGATAAAATTTAAATTATCTACAGTCAGTTATATGTATTTTCGCAAACCTTATTAAAAAATATTTATACAGATTATATATAAGGGACAACCCCTTGAAGAAGGAGAAAAGTTATTTGCAGCAGGAAAATGTGACTATATGTGAATTTATTAATAAAAACGTTACGTTTTGAGGTTAGATCCGCAATACGTCGAACTTAAAAACTGCTGCTTCTTTTTTGTCGTTTTTCATCCTTTGATTTAAATACACACACCATATAAATTTTCAAAGTTATCTCGATGAAACTTAGTTTATACTTTCACCACCAGATCGGAGACTCAAAAAAGCTCATGGTATCCAAAGTTATAGACGATCAACAAACAGTTGATCCAACAAAACCAAAAAGCCCACAAAACAAGTAATTTTTTAAAATGTTGGTTCAATAGTTTAATACATTGGTTGGTAACATTGCTTATCAGATTTATTCAGCGAACACACAACTGCTGACAAGTAATCAAAACCACAAAGCGTTTTGCTGACTACACAACCGTCGAGTTCTCTGAACGCGCCCATTCTTTTTAAGGTTTTGAGACGTCATTGGGTACCTTGTCAAATTATTGGAGTTAGCTCTGAAGTTAGACATTTAAAACAGGCCAATTACAAACTTGAGATTCAAAAGTCACTTTTATTACTTTAACCCCATCTAGCGACGCAGTTTGAAGCAAGGCTACGTCAATGGCGCAGTAACTATATAATACGCGTAATATAATAACATAATAATTAATCACGCGTCTAGTGCGTAGTTTTCAGATTTTCGCGCGGATTTTTCGCTCAAGTCTCGGGGATTTGGCTTATCCTGCATACATGTACGTACGCAGTGCCCGGGGGGGTTGGGGGGTGTATCTATACGTCATGGAATCCATTAGTTAGTGGTGGCATGGTTGAATCGGGTCAATAAGAGAAGCTGCTGGCTAACACCAGCAGCACCATCCCTCTCTAAAACTCTCTCTCCGCTTCGGCGGGGATTTGGGGGTTGGGAGGGGGTGGCACCACCACCCCCAGCCACCCCCCGAGCCAGACCAACACCCGATCCCCGTTCCGGTTCAAACGGGTCTCCGAGCGGCGGCGGCGGTAGAATTTGACGAGTTCAACCCGGGAGCGGTAAATTCCACCCCCTGCACCCCGAGCCACCCCTTCTGGGCGTCGTGCATGTGCACGTTGAAATCGATTAAATTCTACGTAGATTAGGTCACAGAAATTCCGCCCTTTAACCGAGTATGGTGATTTTTTCCCCGGTGGTGGCGATGCTGCTGGTGGTGTAGCCACCCCCGACGAAGGGGCTCGTTGGTCTCGAAGGTGAGAAAAGCAGCGGGGTGGTGTGGTCCGGGGACCTCCTGGAGACGCGAAGGGGTGTTTTGTTATCCTCTTTCTCTGGGAAAATCAATGTTTGAGATGAATTCGTCCTTATCTGCACAGTTGCTCTGTGTAGTGGTGTGTCTTATGTATGTATGCGCCAATCCTCGTCGCCCGACTAGGTGGACCCTATGTTTTTAGGTTGACATGCAACCCCTGTGTGCACGACCCGACCGCGATCGTTCAAAGGGTACGTGTATACCAAAAAAAGAAACTCTATAACGTATTTAAAATCGATGTTATATCAAATGTGAAATGTCAGAGATTTTATAATTTTTTAGGAACAAAAACATGGGTAAGACGTAAAATTTTGTATGTCATAACTCAATAAACCACAAAACACTAATTACAAACGTGACAGTTATTATTGACACTGTGTTGTAGCTTCCTATTCATTCGATAGAAAGCAGATTAGAACCTCTTACGACATCTGTGAAAGACCGTTCGAACTTTAGCCGGAATTCCTCACATTACCAGTACGTATTACTCACATTGTGATTGTTTGTGTGGATCTACCATAAGTGTTTAGGCATACATTTGTATACAGTTTAAAGTGCAAATTCACCGCCTTGTCATAACGTTTCCAGTTACACACTTAACAACAATCACAAAACTGAATTACAATATATTTTTTCTGCTTTGCATTCACAATGCATACATTGTAACACTGTTTTCGGTGTTACAATTAGCAAATTGTAACACCGTTCTTAGTAACTTTTTTCTAAGATTGGTGACATTGATATCAAATGCATGTCAAACGAAAATACACATAACCACAAAAGTAAGCACAAACTGATTTTTTTAAAATCGCACAAACTGCGAAGTATGTATATTTTTATACATATTTAAACATTGGTGTTGCATCCTAGGTTTCGTACTACTAGTATATGATGGTATATAATAATTATCAATAATTACTTTTTCACAGATATTTGAATTTAAGTGACAGATGACAGTGTTACCAACGGTTGCGCCCATAAATACTCTAGATTGGAATTTTACCTAATATACTTCTAAATTTTTATAAAATTAATGGCAAAGTAGAAAAAATAGTATATTACACTCGTTTTATAGGACATATTGGCGTCTTATAAAACTTGTATAATAATATACTATATTCAGTCTCAATCATTTTTTATGAGGTATCCAATGAAATAGTATAATAAGATGGTACTTTAAGTACATTGTGTAAAGGTGTCGCTACGATTTCGAGTGTGTGTGGCAGCAATGGTTACTAAAATCGGACAATCGCACACAAGGAAGGGGAGCATTGAAAATGGAAGGCACTGAACTATAAATACGAACATGATTAGGTTATTTTTAAACGAGATGGAATGCAGAAACAGTAACACTAACTATAACACACGTACAAGCTGTGAATCACCGTTGGGCACGGATGTCGAAAATATAATAAAAATAAAATCGTGTTGTACATGCAAAAGATACAAATTGAAACACCATTGTTTCGAAAATGGAGTTGAGAGACAGGAGAAATGCTAAAAATACACCCGGTGGTGCTTTCTTTGTCATCAAAACATGTTCGGTTTTCATCTTCAGAAAAAAATAACCTTTTTGTGACCTTAAAAATAATTTCGCTTTACTATCAATCTTTTACTATTCTTAATTTTTATTATTTCAAATTCTTTAATTAAAAAACTTTAATTATTTCCTTTTCTTTTAATGCTTTTGTCAGTCAACTATAAAAGTGGTCGATTATTTGCTTTTTAATGACTTGATCGCCATTAGCGTGTTCATCTTGGTTTAATAAATAAATTTTTCTACTTTGCATTCACAATGCACACATTGTAACACTGTTTTCGGTGTTACAATTAGCAAATTGTAACACCGTTTTTAGTAACTTTTTTCTAAGATTGGTGACATTGATATCAAATGCATGTCAAACGAAAATACACATAACCACAAAAGTAAGCACAAACTGATTTTTTAGAATCGCACAAACTGCGAAGTATGTATATTTTTATACATATTTAAACATGCGTGTTGCATCCTAGGTTTCGTACTACTAGTATATGATGGTATATAATAATTATCAATAATTACTTTTTCACAGATATTTGAATTTAAGTGACAGATGACAGTGTTACCAACGGTTGCACCCATAAATACTCTAGATTGGAATTTTACCTAATATACTTCTAAATTTTTATAAAATTAATGACGCAAAGTAGAAAAAATAGTATATTACACTCGTTTTATTAGACATATTGGCGCATTCGTTCATTTGGGGCACTCGTCGCTAGCGCTCCTCGTGCCCCAAACAACTCATGCGCCAATTTGACGTCTTATAAAACTTGTATAATAATATACTATTTTCTACTTTGCATTCACAATGCACACATTGTAACACTGTTTTCGGTGTTACAATTAGCAAATTGTAACACCGTTTTTAGTAACTTTTTTCTAAAATTGGTGACATTGATATCAAATGCATGTCAAACGAAAATACACATAACCACAAAAGTAAGCACAAACTGATTTTTTAGAATCGCACAAATTGCGAAGTATGTATATTTTTATACATATTTAAACATGCGTGTTGCATCCTAGGTTTCGTACTACTAGTATATGATGGTATATAATAATTATCAATAATTACTTTTTCACAGATATTTGAATTTAAGTGACAGATGACAGTGTTACCAACGGTTGCACCCATAAATAAATACTCTAGATTGAAATTTTACCTAATATACTTCTAAATTTTTATAAAATTCATGACGCAAAGTAGAAAAAATAGTATATTACACTCGTTTTATAAGACATATTGGCGCATTCGTTCATTTTGGGGCATTCAAACTTTGTTGATGACTGTACTTTCCAGTTATATCTGCTATGTTAATTCTATGAAAATAAACAGTTCACCACGGCTAGCACACGACGTTAGCATATTTTAACTGGCCTGGGAACTCAAGTTCCAGTCACGAAATATATATTATCCGGTTTCTGCTCGAATAATACGAAATTGCCGCGCAAAAGCGCAAAAATGGCAGGATCCCGCGCGAGCGTGTCGTAATGAGGAGGAAAATAACCGATCATTTCGATTTATATGGTTGGTATCTTCCAGTTGAACGAAGAAAGGAGCTAAAGTAGAATTTCATCGTGTACAGTCAAGGTTAGATGGTTGCTATTGGTTACCACTGAAAATATATCGATTTCCCTATACATACTGGATTTGCACCAATACACCAAATTTATTCAAGACGTTCTCTGGCGGAAAAATATAAAAGGTGCCTAGAGCAAAATTCTCGAAAATTCTAGAAAAATATTCTTGCTTGTCAATTACAAAAATTATAGGTTATGTGTCAGTTGTCAATACAAAACCATTGTATTATTAAAACAGTCATTATTATTAAACAGTATCGATAGTAATCCTTTATAATTTAAATAGAACACAGAAAAACAATGAGCAATTGATAACAAATGAGTATCTACATACATCTGATTATACGTAACGACACAATAATTCCACTGCGATATTTTTCCACTGTGTAGAACATTTTTGTGCGGAATTTTCCACGATACCTAATTTAGTAGTGTGACCGACTGTGGAATATTTCGTGTTATAAAAAAGGCTGCACACATTTGCACTCACGACACATTTCTCAATTGGACGTTTGATTTGACCTTGGATATATGTATTTTTGTCACGGAGTGAGAATTGTAGATAAGATGAGCTCTATATCTTGCATGAATTTACACTACACAGAGAGAAGTCTATTCTTATATATCAAGAAAAATTATTCTTGCATATAGTGTAGCATGCTATGCTCTCCAAATAATAAGAATTTTAATATGTAGTTATTTCAACGGCTAGTTATTCTTCCGGTTTAAGAGTTTAGTATGTTTATCTTGAGTATATTTTGCTCTGACGAAGAAAATGTTATTCTTCTACATATAAAAAGAGTAAGACGTTCGTTTTACAACAACAACAATATTTTGTTGGGTGAAAAATATACATGCTTCAAAGAACAAACAGTTTCTTGATCCAAAAATAAACACGCAATAAAAAACAAAATTAATAAAATCCTACAACAAAAAATAAGTAATTCGTATTTTATCGTGTTTTATTTTTTTTTAACAGGGTATTTAAATATCGCTTTCAAAATTAGCGCGCTGTTTCTCCTTTGAGCCGGAAGAGTGGCCCGTAAAGTCTCGCGCGCGCGCGCGTCATTCAAAATTCCAGATGCGCCGCTCGAGACAATCAAATTGAACCGAGTGCGAACAGCAAAGCGGCAGCCCGATCGACTCACTATTCTCGTAATAGTAGGCGTCGACCCGTTCCGTCCGTTCATTATGTCGGCCACCGACCGGCTGTTATCGCAACAAGCCGCGCGTCCCTGCATCGAGTCCGCCGGTCTACCGGCATCTGAGGAATTTCGTCACCGCCGCGGTTTATAGCGAGCGCGCGTCAGCCGTTACCAGCCTGCGAACACACCGCCGGAGAAAAGCGATAGCGTCAACACACACAGTCGCCCAACTCGAACGTTTAAGCGAAAAAAAATTTTTTATATATTTTTTTAAATTCACGGAGGATCACCGCAAAAATTATTTTAGTCTACCTATACTAATTACGAACTTTCAAGTGTAGGGCGCGTTCAGCGGAATCGCCCATTTTCGCCGACATTTGCGATCGAGTAGCTGCAAAATTGGGCTTTTCGATATTACTTTTGACTCTCGAATTGAAAAAAGGACACAATGCCGCGTGGACTGCGCGATATATTGTAAATTAAATGCGTCAATTTTGAAAAAAAAATCACGTTTTTGCACCTCTTCGGGTGAAGGGGAACCTCGAGAAAATGTCACGTGACGTCTAGAAATTCCGACAAGCGGATCGATGAACGTCAAAAATTTACATTTTTTATCCGTTCCTGCCGACCTTATAAAAGCCGCTCGCTCTCATGTCTTACGATAAGATCCCTCTAAATACCCTTCGCAAAGAGTTTTGAGCAAAAAAAACGGCCTTAAAAACAATTTTCGATCCAAAAAATCGATTTTTGTCGACCCGTGTTTTGCTGCTATTACCACAGTAACGTCAAACCCGAAACGCCCCCTGCCGGACATTCGTAACAACAGTAACAGATAGCAGATAACCTAAAATGTATCCTAAAATGTCCATATTGCGAATGTGGACAGTTGGGAAGCCTTAACCACATATTTCTAGAATGCCCAATAACTAAAGTCGAAAATTTTGACATATACACAGAGCTAGTTATTATACTAAACACCGAACACCGTCTAAGAACAGAAAAAAATAAATAGAAACGAAATAAAATAAAGAACGAAATTTTCCCATAAGTCGCGGACTTTCCTATATAAAACATTAATCCAAATACCTAATTACGTATTATCCCTATTATGTGACTACTATTAAGGCTAAGAACACACGAGGCGGCGCGGCGCCGATTCGTCCGACGCTTGCGTGTGTGCAAACTCAGGCGGCGACATTTCGTTGCTGTATTCTGGTTCGACGATTCGTCGCCGCGCCGCTGCTGAGCCGTGTGTCCTCTACAAGTACTTGCAAATGGATTTGTCTGTCAACTCGGCAGACGAATCGGCGGCCGCTTCGTCGCGCGCCGCCTCGTGTGTTCTTAGCATAAAAATCTTAATATTTGGATTTTTATTTATAGTAGTGTGAACTCGCGTTGTGGGCCAGTGTGCGACGGCCGGTGGTGGGGGGATCGGATTTTCTCTCAGAGCGAGTGTCTGCGTGCGTTTGTACTCTCTCCGGTCCGCGATCTGGTCGGCTTGGCCCGCTTGGCTGCCACTCGGCTGTACGAGAATACGTATACCGTATACACCGGTCGCTCTGTCGGTGCAACAAGTGTTTTGGTCGTGTCGAGTGGCCTGGGCCAGGCAAGCACACTGCGCCACGGGATATAAGTATCGGATCGATGATCTCCAAGCATCGTTCACACGATTATCGTTCTTGCTGTTCAGATTTTTTCTTTCTTATTTTCTGTACTACCGTATGTTTTATCTTTGTAGCATAAATAATCTTAGGTACTTAACGTACTTAGAATTACAAGGCAACAAAGTTAATTGTTTTTAGTGACAATCTGACAACCGGAAGTGACAAATGTTGCATAAGGATTTAATCGATTTTGGCCAAACTGATACCAACTCAATTTTTGACTGATTTCTCATCGATAAAGTTAACTGAAACTTTTTCTATATTCAACAAAAACTTTTAATTAAACTTTTAAGATCAAAATAACTCAAAAGATGGCAAAATGTAATCAGTTTTTATGTTTAATTGGTATACATATTAACAATTCATCAGATATATAAATGATTAATCAATTAATTTAGTTATACAACAAGCGTAATTTGGAAATGTATTGTATTGTCGTGTGAACAAGGCTTTACTAGGTTGAAATGGGTGTTAGTAATTCAAGCTGGCTGGTATCAGAGAGGGCCGCGGCCAGATCGCGGTTGTCGGGCTTTTGCTCAAAACAGCGCCACCTTCACTCTGATTCTGATAATAATAGTCCTCCCCCTCTACACCGGGCGGTAATAGCGCTTAATTTGAATTGCATACCACTATTTTCCTGTATTTACCCCGTAATTAATTACTATTTTAAATTAAGAATGTCATCTTTAATTCACATTTCAATTCTTATGTATTTTATCTTACTGATTTTAAAACAGGTAGTTTTTTTTGTAGTTCTCTATGAAAGTAGTATAATAAACTAGCTTTGTGTATAAGTCAGAATTTTCGATTTTAGTTATTGGGCATTCTAGAAATATGTGGTTAAGGCTTCCCACCTGTCCACATTCGCAATATGGACATTTTAGGATACATTTTAGGTTATCTGCTATCTGTTACTGTTGTTACGAATGTCCGGCAGGGGGCGTTTCGGGTTTGACGTTACTGTGGTAATAGCAGCAAAACACGGGTCGACAAAAATCAATTTTTTGGATCGAAAATTGTTTTTAAGGCAGTTTTTTTGCTCAAAACTCTTTGCGAAGGGTATTTAGAGGGATCTTATCGTAAGACATGAGAGCGAGCGGCTTTTATAAGGTCGGCAGGAACGGATAAAAAATGTAAATTTTTGACGTTCATCGATCCGCTTGTCGGAATTTCTAGACGTCACGTGACATTTTCTCGAGGTTCGCCTTCACCCGAAGAGGTGCAAAAACGTGATTTTTTTTTTAAATTGACGCATTTAATTTACAAAATATCGCGCAGTCCACGCGGAATTGTGTCCTTTTTTCAATTCGAGCGTACAAAAGTAATATCGAAAAGCCCAATTTTGCAGCTAGTCGATCGCAAATGTCGGCGAAAATGGGCGATTCCGCTGAACGCGCCCTACACTTGAAAGTTTGTAATTAGTATAGGTAGATTAGTGACCCACTACCAAAAAACTTGATTCTCGATTCATATTGGGTTTGAGATGACAGAAAAAAATAAATAAAATGGATTTGCGTACAGTTAATCTAAATATCTGCACTTAACATACATAAATTGGACATATTTGAAGTAACTGGAAGATATTTTGGTATCAAGCGAAAATTGCTTGAATTCCAATGAAGAATGAAGAAAATATATGTAATATTCGTCATTTCAGATTTTCACAAAAAACAACTCAATTGTACCATTTTACCAATTATACTTTACGTTAGTTCTTTAAATGCTTATCTTTGAAAATTACTTTTTCTTTCTTAGTCACTGCATAAATATCGATATACATGTATGTCGATTCCTGTAATTGAGAATGTTTCAATTTCTTAAGAAGTTTAGCAATACGTATATACATGTATGTATTATTAAACTGTTTACGAGTGTAATTTTTATACTCGATACAGATAAGATTATGTGGAAAAACTTAGTTGTACGGCAACGTTGCAATAAAATATTAATAGTAACACATAAAAATTGATCGGGCAGGCAGGCTCAGACTTCACGATTTATGTAAAGTGGGGTCACGTGATACCTAGCAACAGCAGCAGCAGCAGCAGCCCTTTCCATCGAACCAGTAACGCCTTCCACCAACAGATGTCTCGCAAACCCAAGAATGAAAAAAAAATGTATATCACCAATATCAAGTACACGCGTACCTACTAGATAAAGAGATCGACCGTATTACTTACTGCCACTTATTTGCGTACTAAAATTTCAAGGTTAAAAAAATTGATTTAGGTGGCTTTTCGTTCGGGGGAGTTGTCGAAGTGTGACGAGAGATGTAGCTAGTTTCGCTAGTTTGATATGCGGGATAGGTGGCCGGCTATATGCGAGGCCGACGCCTTAAAATTGCGCCTGCTGGTCTCGGGTCACGTGATCGCGTCCGCCCGTCGGGTCGGTGGAAAAAATCGAACGACGCGTTATAAATTGTGCTTCTATAAATAGTAACCTAGGGGCCCCTCTTGTTAGATAATGGCCATCTTGGATTCTCGATTCTATGTCGTGACTATCCAGCAATTGATATGCAAAATCTGACTTTTCCCAAAAATCAGTTTGTCTGCAAATTCCTCACTTCTATGGTTATAATATTATATTATTATTATTTATTATTATTATTATTATTTCCATAAGAATACTCAAAACATTATGCCTTCGTACAAGTTTTTTATTTCCAATATGAAGACAATTAACATTAAAAGTCAAATCGCCCATATAATGGAACTGGATTTGTTTTGGTGACAATCTGACAACCGGAAGTGGCAAATATTACAGGAATTCAACATATTTTGATCAAACTGATACCAGCTCATCCTTTAGTGACATTAAACATGTATGCCAATTGTCAGAACAATGATATGAACGGTTTGGGCGCTATAAACCTTTATAGAAGCTGGTTGCGAATTGGCAAATTTTGATAAACGTCAGTGCCACTGACATGACATGACATTTAATGCTATTGTATGATTAACGTTAGATTGGGGTCTAGAGTGGCTGTGGCTTCACGAAATTGGATAATAGCGAATGAGTTTAATCACTGGTGTTAACAATTTTAAGAAATCGGTTTTAAAACTAATTTTAAACCATATCCTATTAGTAAACGTTAAAAAAAGACTTGAACAAATTCCAATAAATAAATCCATAATGTCCAGTCTGTTTTCGTTGAATGCTGCGGTTATAATACCAAATAACAGTATACAATAATACTTTGCTTGTAACAGCAACGTTACAGTCACCAGTGAACAATCAAACCTTTGCAAAAAAAACATAATCGTATAAAACAGCAGGTAGGTACATTCAGTATTTAATATAGAAATGCTTTATAAGATTATGATAATTACAATAATTCAGTAATTAATTCGATTATTATTGCAATGGCCTCATTTGAGAACACAAGAAAGCTTATAAAATAGAAAATCAATGCTCAGAAATAGAGATTTTTGAGATAGGTGAAGAAACTTTAGCAACATTCTAAGTATTCTAACTATCAATCAAACCAAACAAATTGTTTACTATATTCACACTGATTAGATTTTGTTTCAAGCTAACAAATAACTTCATTGAATTTTTGTTGCAAAATTCCGTTTTCCAGCATTTTCATTGTACATAATCCGTTCTAAAGCCACATTAAACAATTTAGAAGCAGTAAAATTCCTGTGGGAATTTTAAATTGGGTTTTATTGGGGTTACTTATGCATTTTATGGTCCCGTTTTATGCGAAATGTATTATTATGGAGAGGAATTATATTTCATAAAATAAAATTGCAGATGAAAACATTAGATTCATTTCAACCTTAACGTTTTATTAAACAAAAAAAGTATTATTTTGAACTTACCGCCTCCTGCAAATGATCGGTTATCTGCCATCCCTTTGCACCGTGTGGCGCCCCATTCAAACCTGTGGAAAGAACGTCAACTAAAGTGACTTCCACATACACAAATAGTCCACTTTATCGTAAGCAGTAAAGCTAATTGACGCAGTGTATCTAGACACCAAAGGAATTATACTTTTCATTTTTATCATCACAATGTCAAAAAATACACATATTATAATAATTATTTATTTAAAACAACTGCAATAGCAATGCAAAGCTATTATTTACTTTTAGTTGGTGATGTGATATTTACCATATCGGTTTAAAATGAATGGAAATTATTCCTTCATCCTGACTCATAGCAACTGAATTTTCACATAACACAGACCTAAAATCATTTCGTATTATCCCAACAAGTAACTTTTATTCGCCTGATACGTCAACGGTTGTCAAAAAGTTAGGTTATCTATCTGTCAAAGTGCATAACATGAAAAGATATACGTCGATCTAGTTAACTAACACAAATATGCCGATAATATAGTAATTTATGTGAATTTAAGGCTTGTGTATCTATTTGCGTTGCTAACGTAAGAAGTCTGGATGAGAATTAGTCGCAATTGAAGAAGGTGTAGGCAAGCAATATAAGGTTAAAATCCGTAAAGGAATTCAACCATTCCGATATGTACAGTTTCGACAAAGATGGCCATGTGTCTCGAGACAGCTTACCAAGATCTTAAGTCTACACCTGGCTATTGCTAAAATTAAATATGGCCTACTTTAAAAACCGCGGCCGTAAATAAATCACCGGAGTGAACATTTTGTCACATTATCGTGTGCGTTTCACTCTGTCATGGCTGCTGACTTGTCCGTGTTGATTTGTTCATTTCGCACAGCTAGATGACTTAATAAATATTCTTAATTATTGCCGTATAAGCGGATTAATATTATGAGTAGCAAAGGCGGAATGTGTGTATTGCACCTGTAGGTTAAAATGCCTTTTTGGGTGAATTGGAAACGGTTTTCTGAGCGTTTGTGGTTATTTTATTGGATATTAAGATTGTATGTTTCGGGAAACACGAAAATAAAATCATGATGGCCACGGGATATTAGGAGAATATCGGTAATTTAATAGAATATGTAATGTACTTGTTACGGAGAAATGTGGAGGAGACTTACCCCGTTTAGCCGCTGTATAATCCAATTCCCCGACGGAGTTTTCGTGTATTTGTAGATTCACTGTACACGGGAATATTTTAATCGCACATCGTAGTTCTCACAAATTCGCGCAAAACCTCGGTTAAAAAAACTATTAGTCGGAGATTAAGATGGCGACTGTCGACGGTATATTGTTCGCGTTCACGGTCATTTTACTCAGTTTGTTGATCAACAAAACACTATCGCGATGCCGTCCACAGGATCCGTGACAGTTTCCCCCAACTAATCCATCTATTTCCCGGATTCCACTCGCCGTATTTCACCGTAAAAATCGCTTATAATTCGACGGTAACACACCAACCAGATTGATCTACTTTGTAATGTTTTGCATAGACGACGACAGTTCACAGTCGAAGATGTAAGCAAAGCACACACTCACACATACACTTTACACACACTTACACAGATGTGCACATGTACGTAGTTGTAGTAGTAAAACGCCTGGCTGGGTGACAGTTGCCTGTCGGGAAATCGGCGATTGGCGGACGCGGTGGGAAAATAAACAAACTATTATACCGGCTAAATAACGCGCGCGAATCTCGGATATCTTTTGTTTTGGCCCCCCCACCCGGTACAACTCATTCAAGTATCGGGCATATCAAGGTCTGTTTCAACGCGATCAAAACACCGTTAAACAACGATACAAACTGATGGACCGGATGTATCAGCATTGTCTTTTTACGTCAAAACTGTTTACGGAAAATAATCGGTCCATCAGAAACGAATATTAATAAAACGGTATTCAACAAACCTCAAGTAGCTTGGAGCCGTTGCCGGCGGTGCGCGCGCGCGCCATTACGCCGTTTTGGGGTTATGTCTGTTGTGTTGTGTGTCATAAGCATAACCTTTACGAGTTAGCAGCACCGTCGGTAAATAATAATAGCGATAAACGCGCGACTGCTACTTGATCGCCTTTGAAATTAGCCGAGCGGCGGCTATACGCGCTAATTGAGGTTATGTTAACATGTTATTGTCCGTTGAAAAGCGTTTTTCATTCAAATTCAGTTGGGAAATGGATTATGATTCAATTAAAAGTTTATTTATTGGTTGAATGTATATCGAATGGCTTCAGTTTATCGGGGTATATTTTTTGTTTGACGTTTTGACGAGGTTTTAATGATGTCATCGGGTTTGATTACGTTGTTTACTGTTTAATAGCGTGTTATTATTGCTTAGTTGTCCATTATATCCTGTAATTAAATTTTAACAATTTGTCTGCACTTTTGCATGATTTTCTAACGTTTTAATTACCTAATAAGACAAATTGGATTTTTCAATTTTGATGGAACCATTTCAGTATATTGAAACTGATTGAACTATTGAAAGTTACGGTATTATTTACAGTATTATACAGTTGTCCAATAAATGAACCTCTAGCGTACCATGGAAAATATTGTAGGTTGGTATCTCGGAAATTTGATCAAAACCACTGTTTTTTTTTTTACTTTATATCATTCAGCAAATTTTAGAGGTTAGAGTTGATCAGTTTTGCTGTTGTTTTCGTTTTATGGTTTTTTGACGTTGTGTCAATTTAGGAACGAAATTAAATCACAACACACTAGAGTTTTATGTACTTTGACATATCTAAATTTGGAAATCCTTTGAATAGATAATATAACCAAAAAATCGTTGGCACACTGGAGTGTCTGCTGGTGCCTGCTGCTGCACTCAGGATACTACAACGTCAGTTTCTATGACATAATAACATTTTTCTACTTTGCATTCACAATGCACACATTGTAACACTGTTTTCGGTGTTACAATTAGCAAATTGTAACAACGTTTTTAGTAACTTTTTTCTAAGATTGGTGACATTGATATCAAATGCATGTCAAACGAAAATACACATAACCACAAAAGTAAGCACAAACTGATTTTTTAGAATCGCACAAACTGCGAAGTATGTATATTTTTATACATATTTAAACATGCGTGTTGCATCCTAGGTTTCGTACTACTAGTATATGATGGTATATAATAATTATCAATAATTACTTTTTCACAGATATTTGACTTTAAGTGACAGATGACAGTGTTACCAACGGTTGCACCCACAAATACTCTAGATTGGAATTTTACCTAATATACTTCTAAATTTTTATAAAATTAATGACGTAAAGTAGAAAAAATAGTATATTACACTCGTTTTATAAGACATATTGGCGCATTCGTTCATTTGGGGGCACGAGGAGCGCCAGCGACGAGAAACAACTCATGCGCCAATTTGACGTCTTACAAAACTTGTATAATAATATACTGTTGTCACACTGACATTTAATGTCATGTCAGTGGCAATGACGTTGGTCAAAATCTAACAAATTGTTCTAATACAACGACGAAGGCTGTGGATTCTGTGAACCCAATGAATGAGTAAATTATATTATAGATGTTTCAAACCAAGGAGAGCACAGTTGTGTATGCAACCGAATATACGCGGGCCAATTATAAACCATACACTGGGTATAATTGGTTGCATATGTCACTGTGCTCTACTTAGTTTAAAACTACTCTATATACCCCAAAGCGCATTTTTTCTGCTAAAAATCTCAATTTTTTCCGTCAATTACAATACTTTCCTTCTAGGGTACTAATCGGAAAATAAAAACAATAATTAAAAGCAATTTAAATCTTTGACCCTGCAAATGCATCTACATCTGCAAGTAGATCATGCATTTATAACAACTACAATAGTAAAACAGCATGATTGGAGTACAAATTTATTAACAATGAAAATAGCGTACACAACAAAAAAGTATTGCAAATATTGTTGATATTTAGTTTTACTCAAAGTAATAAAATATTCTAATATAAAAAAAAGTTTAAAGTTAATTTAACAATGAGGAATTACAATCTGTTTACTTTGCAAAATAATTTCCTCAAAATAAATAATTTTAATCTTGTCTAAAAATCAGATATCTTTTAGTACAATCACACAAAAAACATCACTAAACATAAGTAAACAAAGATTATTTAAGTTTCTCCTACACACAAAAACTAAACAGTAAATTCTTGCAAAATATCACAATCGTAGAAGGAATGATATTAAACCGTACTTTCCTACAAAAGAAACTAAATACACAAAACAAATAAGTAGGATAATAAAATATTGATTAAAACTTGACATAAAAAAAAAACAATAATAAGTCGACTACTCTTAATAATATTTACATTAAAAATACAAGTTTGCTTACATATTAATATCGACTAACATTTATATAAATTACTACAGGTTACCTCTTCGAAAAATCAATCTACACAATAACAATACGACAAGGATTGCTCATACTCCGTCTGCGTTGCGCTTAAACTAAGTGCACCTCGCCGGCGCGGTGCGTCGCGCACATTTTACCCTTAGTCTCGTTTTCCGATTCTATTTCGCCTACGATAAAACCATTTGATATTTCCGATACATGCTCCAGTTTTGACGCATGCTCCAGTTCCGAATCCAGAGCATCGTCGGTAATATCAACTTTATCGGGATCATCCAGAATGTCGATACCTTTCTGAGATGGATCCGGACTCACCAACAGGTTACTCCACCAGCTTGAGAATGCACCTTTTGCTTGCGAAATAGCTCCACCTTTGATAATGAAAAAGTGATTAAATATCTTGGCTTTTTCTAGATTTTTTTTCTAAGAACTTACCAACTGCTTTGCTGGTAGTTGCTACTGCTCTGCCTGTCGAAAGCATGGCTTGGTTGAGTTTTCTGCCACCTTCTGTGTTTTGCATGGTACTAAATAAATTCAGAATAAAGAATAATTAATATATCCCTTTTCTAAACCAATAGCACAAAATATAATGATAATTTTAATAATAATAATAATAATAATAGCACTTACTGCGATAAGCGAAGCTTCATATCGGCGACAGAGAGCTGACCGGAAAATGGATGACCAGGATTTACTTCCAAAATTGTCGGGCAGTCGATACCGCTCCACATTTTATAATTGTAGGTGTCCTTCCATGCGGACACAAACGATGCATTGAAATGATCGAATTCCCTGCAGCCCTCTAAGGAAAATAAAAATGACAAAAGTTGACAAAAAAAATAACCTGAACTAGCAAATATGTATTTATAATAATTATTTATTATTTCATATTATCATTTTCTTGCTATGTAAATTTATTATTTTGCTGTATGTCATTATTCAAGATTTAGAAGTTAGATTTGACCAGTTTTGTTGTTTTGGAGCTGCTTATTCACCTACACGTAAGTTTTGTATAGCTATGTATCCGATAGGCTGGGGGATATATATTTTTTATAGGAATTATAGGAAGAAAACAGCCAATTTTGATTGGCTCGAAATTACGCATTCTCATTGTTCAAATTTGAATGGACGTAATTAATTAATTTTAGTTTAATTATAGCAATAATCAGAATAACAGCAATTATATAAACGGCACACGTAGACTTTGTTGAAGGTTTTCAGTGAATTTTTGGTGTTGAGAGGTAAGTTGATTGACAACTCTCCTGTATCCTGTTATTTTCCATCAGTTTCTGGAAATGTTTTGCATGATGTTTATTTATTTGCCTATTTATTTATTTTGGTTAAAATTAAATAAGTATATATTAAAATATATTTTATAAGTTACATTGTTTTTTGTTTGTATCTTTACAGTTGCTTATGTATTACAATAAAACTTACATTATATCTTCTGGCATATAAAATAATATATACATGAGTCTGCAACATACAATTAGAACTGATAAATTATAGTTTTTCATGGATTTACGTTTTAATGCAAATTTATGAAAAAGTCGCACTTATTTTTTACTCGTTTGCAACCTATAAATATCTGGCCTGGGGTGGCCCTCGCCCAACTTTCTGACTATTTTGTTGGCACAATGAAGTGTTTGAACACTTTTGCAATTATTCGATTTTATGAAGCCACATCCACTTTGTTCCCTACCTAACGTCAGTTTCTATGATGTGATGACATTTTTTATAATGACATTTAATGTCATGTCATGTCAAAATGTGACAATTTGCAACAAAGGCAGTTTTTATTTTAATATTTTTTTTTGTTTTATTATTTAACTGTTTAAATATAGGAAAGAAGTAACTATAAATAAAGTTTGTACAATCTTATGCATACAATTTCTTTTAACTAGTAAAAACCCGTTTTAAATGAAATTTCACAAGAAATCGAAATAAAGTTGTTGTAGATACCTTTTAGCATTGAAGTCCTCAGCAGACACAGTAAATAGATCTTAAACTGCGTCCTAATCCATTCATCTCCGCCCTCCCAGCCAACACCGTCCAAGAAAACATCATGTTTCTCCTCCGATACATGCTTAACAATATAATCGGCAAACCGCAGGTCTTCAGTACTCAAATGCAACTGTTTTCTCAACTCCGCGTCCTGACATTCGATCCTAGAAGCGTCGATATCCACCAAAATATCAAACAACTGCCTTTTCTGCTTAAACAAAACATTCGTCGCCCCGACAACGTAACCCCTAACATTAACATCGTTCAATAAATCCATATAAGGAAGCGATAAGTACGGCAAACACAAATAACCCTGGTGGAAAATTTTTAAAGGGAAACCGCAGGTTTCCGATTTTATCTGCGCCATATAAATGAGATTACTACAGCTGTTGTTCTCCGTTAGAGTTTCTGAACTTGCGTCTTTAAGGATCTTGGCTTCGTCGATTTTGTCGTTCCCGTTTTCCTTTCCGAGTTCGTCTTCGGTCACTTCGGTGCCGATTTCCGTGGAGGTGTCGAGATTTTTCGAATTGTTTTCCGTGACGATATCGTTTGCGTTTGTCACGGTTTTCTCGATAGTGTCTGGAGATTTATCGAGGTTCATAATTTCTTCGGTATTGTTCCTTGCGGGTACGTTGCAGATTCGGCGGGGGGTTGATTCTGGTGTTATGTCGTCGTCGGAGAAATTTGGCATCGGTGACATGGGTCGAGATAATCTAAAAAGGTTGTAGATTATTAAAGATACTAGATCTTTGTTTAGAAATTTGCAATATCTAATGTTTATCACACACTGTTTTAAATTGCAATTAAAGATTCTTTATAGATAGACTTTATTATGAAAACCATGGAGGTGTACATAATTATTTAACATTTGGTAATATCAATTAATATTGGTGCACAATTCTAATTCTATACAGTAAGTAATTTATAAAATTGAGAAAAACATGTAGTTACGCCCTACACAGATAGAAAAAATAATTGAATGAAACGAATTTGCTTCAAGTCAAAGAAAGATCGATGTTAAATAGTGGCAGACAAAGCTTTGGTTGCTGCAAAGAAATTATTTCTTTGGTAAAATTTATTAAATTTAAAGCTATCATGAACGCAATTTAATTTAAATTTAATAACATAATATTTTCAAAAGAAATGAACAATTTGTTTCAAGAACACCACGTTCCTTTTAAATAAAAAAATCTTCCTTTGCCATTTGACAATTTAGTACTTGACTTAATAAAATCGAATGTTGATTTAAAAAACTACAAATTTTGATATAATCAAATAGTAGTTTAGTTTCAATAAAGTGTACTTTCAAATTAGATAAATATTGCAACCGTGAATTAATTTTTAGTTAATTAAAGTAAATAATCTTAAAAAATCTTTCTTTAATTTAATCATTTTATTATGATTGGATTATAAGCAAGGTCCCAAGTCGAAAAACATAATAAAAAATTATGATGGACTCATCAGATTATTCTTCTCCACGCTAATTTTTGTAAAGGCTACAGACTTATTAGTTATTACCAAATGAAGAGAAACCAGAATACCGCTCAATTTCAATAGATCAGCCAATATAAAGCCCGAACTAAGCCAATGTGCGACTAGAGACTGTCAGCGTCATCTCTTCGCCAGTAGACATAGCGATAAATTTTAATAAAACCACACATTTTTGAGTCAAACACATAATTTTTTGACTCAAATCTATTAAGTCTTTCTCTTCCAAATAGAATATGTATTTACCTCAAGGCCGATCTTTATTTTAAATAAAACCAGATTTATTTCATTCAAACGTCTTTCTACAATCAAAATGAAACAATTTCCACTTTTTCAATGAAAATTATTCCTTTTTACTTAAAAAATATTTCAAATAAAATATTTCTTTCAGCCAATGCAGCCCATTTTTTTTTTTTAATTTAAAAATACATATTTGTTTCAAACTATATTCTTTTTATATTCTGTTATAACTGAATATACATATTCAACAGTAAAAGTAGATCGTATTTCACAGTTGTACCACAACAAACACTTCAAAAAACTTATTACTATATCTATGTTTTTAATCAAAAACAGGTTTAAAGTTGTGATCAGTTTTTATGGGATTTATTGACTCAACTATTTTTGACTTTAAATAAGATGTAAGTGGCAGATATACATATTGATTTATTTATATCATAAAAAGTAATAAAATGAACATAATTTAATATCATAAATTGGGTATCATGTTGTTTGATGTGTTTGTTTCCATCTGATGTCAGAAAATGTATTATAAGTTGAATTATAGAAATAATTTATTTTAATATATGTATATATATATGATACTGAATAATTAAGAACAGTTTCTATTGACGGAACTATGAAAGCACAGTTCAAAGAAGAAATTCTTAGAAGTTCTTATATTAATAGGCACTATTTAGAAAAAAATGTGAGAAAATTTGCAAAAAAATGGCCAAGAAAACACACATTATAAAATCAACCTTGCCAATTCCGTTACAGATGAAAGACTATGGATTAACGTTTTAAATAGATCATTTTCTAGAGATTATTAACATAAAATTATAAAAAATATGAATAAAGTAAGAAACATATCTAAATTTCTAAAAAACACTAATAAATATTTTTCATAATTTAACATACATATGTGATAAAAATTCTCATATCTTATTAGCAATTTCATGCAATAAAATTCATAAACTACAATGTGTACCTACTGTATGTTTCCAAATTACTAATGAATTAACAATGGTTAATTTTATACAAGAACTAGAGCGTAAGCGATTTGCTAAACAACAGTAAATGTAAATATAATTGAAAAAATTACCTTACGCAAGCTGATTTATCCAGTCCATTCTCAATCATTCCCGGGAATAACGAGAGCAAGTTAAGAATCGTCGAGCACAACGGATGAACGGGACTCTTATGAAATATAACTCGTTTCTCTAATAACATTAGCTTAAATAATAAAACTGCTTTATGCTTCCATTGCAATATAAATTCTCGTAACGATAAGCCTAAAACAAAATAAAAATACATACAAAACAAAAATACATCAAAATTTATCTATCTATTTACTTACCGACAAATGTTTGTGCATAAAGATCATTTTGCATTAAAACAGAGTTTAAATGGTGATAAGTATCCTCTAGCAAGGAAACTTTACTAAAATCGCCCTCATCAAAATAAGCATGGGTAATAAGCGACATCTTAACTTGTATATATCCAAATAACGGGACAGTACTTAGAACGCATACAGATTTCTGCACAGTACCTCTTGTAATATCTGCTGTACGGTTTTTCAGTTTCTCGACGGGTATTTGCCGGTAACATGAAATTCCGTACACAGTTTTCCTAGGTTGCGTTAAGCTGGGTAGGTGAAAGTATACGGTATCGTCATCGTAATTATGCGAACCGTCAGGTAATGCCAAAGTTGGTAAATACTTCCATCCTGATGGGCATTCGTTAGGAGAACCAGGCACTAAAGGGGGAAATGAAAATTCAACCTAGAAGTAAAATAACAATAAGGAACGGCGAGATTTGAGATGTAGCGGTAAGCTGGTGTACCTGACAGCCCTTTTTATGGTGAAAACCAATCACCAGGACGTATAAAATCGGTCCTCGTGAGTCACTCATCTTAATTTTGTTTGTTGCATCGAAAATATGCAATATTCAACTTCCTCGCAGCATATTTGACAGATAATGACAAATCGAACTTTACGCGCAAGTGCTACCAACTTATCTAATGGATTAGCAGTTAGTCGTATTTATTTATTCTACAAAACAAATCTCCAATTTTATTTGTATTTTGTAAAGATATTAATTGTGTATCATACTTAATGTTTCCTTTAACAGTACATAACTTAAATTGACAAAATTCAGGTAGCGTTCAGAGACTTATGGAGGATTCATTATATCAGCGACTGATAGATGTCGCTCGAACGATGTTTTCGTTTGAAAATAATGGAGTTTGAAGATTTTTTTAAAAATTCACAGATTTTATATCAAGTGATTGAAAAGAATTAAAGTTTTTTCTTTTCCAGTTTGGGCACTTGTCAAACGCTGAAATAAAATTCCTCCAATAAATAAAAAAGCCAAGATAAAACACATTTTAATTATCATTTAGACCTTTTTGATTGATTGTGTCATTGGATAAAATGGATAAAATGATTTTACACTATTTTCATTGCTGTTTTTCATGTAGGTAATGATAATAATCAAAACAAATCATTTCAAATTTATCGCATTCTTTTGATTATCTCAAGATTCGTAGATTCTTTACTTTCTTCAATTTTAGAGAGAATTTTATCTTGAGAGGATTTTGAGATAATATCGTGAGTTAAGTCAACACTGGGGGGGGGGGGGGGGGGGGGGACGAACTGGATTGTTTTTGGTGACAATCTGACAACCGGAAGTGGCAAATGTTACAAGCGTCTTCTTAGGGATTTATCCAATTTTGGCCAAACTGATATCAGCTCACCATCCAGTGACATTAAATATGAATGTATACAGATTTGCAGATCAGTGGGATGAACGGTTTACCACTGATATAACATTACATTAACTGTCAGTCTGCTGTCAGTATGACAAATGTCATTATGTTATAGAAACTGACGTTAGGTATTATCCAAAGTGGCTGTGGCTTTACAAAATTGAATAATTGCGAAAGTGTTTCGACTTATTTCATTGTACCAACGTTGTAGTCGGAAAGTTGGGTGAGGGCCACCCCAGATATTTACCCATGTTTTTCGTCCTAAAATTATAGTGTCTTTGACACTAACATTAGACATTTGACGTAACATCACATTTATATTTAGTCGGTGGCAGTTTTGCGTGTTGGTTAGCTTAGCAACCCTTACTAGGGCATTAAGTGGTCTTTAAGCCCGAGTATCATAGTTACAAATCTTGTCTTTATACGCCACTAAGACATAATACACTTATTATATTATAAATCGAGAGAATCCTCATATTAAATAACAAACTTGCCACAATCAATACATTTATTAAATTATTTCTTTTTCAGTTAGGATACAACTGATTACCTTTTTGTTGTTTTTGTTGTGAGTGAAAGGGAAACTGAATATTATCAGTAGAAACCAGTTAGTACCTTATATAATATATAGATTGAATTACATTTTTTATCTTAAATGTTCTTTGAAAAATGACAATCTTTAAAATAGTTATGTAATATTTATCGTAAGTAATATAGGTTTTTTAATATAGGTATTTTATAGCTTGTCTTATCCTCAAAAAAAGTGTACTTTCGACTTTTGCTAGAAAGGCACTGATAAATCAATAATCAATAATGGTAACCCCGCACTAATTGTTAAGGAAAATTACCGATTGTTACCACTTTTACGTGTAATTAAAACGCCATCAAGATAAGCACGGTTTTTATTTTAAAATATTCAGCCACCAATCTTTAGTATCCCTCAGTCAACGCAACGTACCTTTCAGGAAGTCAAGATTATTCTTGGGGTTTTTTTTAACACCTAGTTGCTTGGTAAGAAATGTTATTTTAACAATTATGTGGATTGTCAACATCTACGCCACAGCAAGGTCTCAATAATTCAATAATTACGTTGCAAATGTTTTGATTTGGTATAGAAAATAATAACAATGCACTTCGAAATCAGAGTAATCATATTTGCAAACTAGGTATTGTTAAATTAAAACGCAAGCATTTTTATGTTGGGTAACGAAGTTATTATAAAAGAACACCATGCAGATATAACTGTCTAATCAGCAATTTAGGTTTCAATCCAAATATGGCACCCAACACAGGCGGTGTCACTTGTCCAGAAGAAACCCCGATAAGTCAAGGAAAAAATCCAGCAAACCAAACGGAGGACTATAAATGGGAAATAGTATGGTTGAATGTAATTGGGATAACATATCTTCACATAACAGCAGTTTATGGTCTATACATGTTTTTATTCTACGCACAATGGAGTACTATTGCTTTCGGTAAAATTATTTCCTAGTATGTTTAGGGTATCCTGTCGTATATATGATATCTTTTTAATATTTTTAGCCGTATATGTTGCGATGATTGGAAGTTTAGGCATCACAGCTGGTTCCCATCGATATTGGTGCCATAAGTCGTACAAAGCAAACTTGCCATTGAGAATATTACTGTGCTACTTCAATAGTTCGAACTTCCAAAATAGCTTGTACGTATGGGTTAGAGACCACAGGGTGCACCATAAGTTTTCTGATACTGATGCAGATCCACACAATGCAAGCAGAGGTAAGTTTTGTCCAAAACAATCCAAAACAATTTAAAATTTTTGAATAATTTACAGGATTCTTCTTTAGCCATGTGGGCTGGTTGATGGTCAAGAAGCACAAAGATGTCAGAGAAAAAGGTGGGACGGTATGGATGAAAGATCTTGAAGAAGACGCCGTAGTTATGTTTCAGAAAAAGTGAGGAAAATTGATTCTTGAAGACGATTATATTTAACATTATGTCATTTTCAGATACTACTTTATCTTAATGCCTCTATGCTGCTTCATTTTGCCGACTGTTGTCCCTTGGTATTTCTGGGGTGAAGATATTGCAGTTGCGTACTTTGTGACCATGTTCAGATATTGCTACACAATCAATGTTACCTGGGCTCTGAATAGTATTACACATATGTTTGGATATAAACCATATGACAAGTAAGTTTTTATCAGCTTGGTTAAAAACACAATGATGAGACATGGCAATTTTATTAATGAATCATAACTAGGGAGTCTATAAAATAGTCACTTTACATTTTCGCAGAGACTTGAGTTTTATTTTTCTTTCAGAAATATGCTAGCAGTGGAAAACAACCTCCTGGGCTACATGGCGATTGGAGAAGGTTGGCACAATTACCACCACGCATTTCCATGGGATTACAAAGCTTCAGAATTCCGTGGATACTCAGCTAATCTTAGTACCGGCTTCATCGATCTGATGGCTTGGATTGGATGGGCATACGATCTGAAATCAGTTCCTGATGACTTGATCAGGAAAAGAATGATTAGAACAGGCGATGGATCACTTTTACCACCAGGAGAGAAACCCAAAGGGGAAACTAAATTCTACGAGCAATATTTATGGGGCTGGGACGACAAGGATATAGAGAAAGAGGACAGAGAAGGAACTAGCATACTGAATCATAAGGATGATTAATTTTATTACATAGTTGGAGTTATCGGCCAATGTAAGGTTTTTTGGTGTTATTTTGTATTTAAGTTGGTATGTTATACTTTGTATTTATCTTAAAACTAGTATAGTGACGTTGTACATGCTGAGTCTTGTATATAATTGAATCACAGGTGATTACAGATTAGAATTGACTTTTTGTTCTTCCTCTACGTGTGATAGTAGCGAATAAAGACAATAAAACAGTTATTTCTTGAATGTACATGCGGCCTTTTTACTTTCCTTCTAGTACCATAGAAGGAAAGTATTGTAATCGACGAAATTTCAGCATTTTAGCAGATATACGCGAATCCATCGCAATGATTTTTGGAAAATGTGTGTGTATATCTGTGACACAAACGCACATAAGCGGAAATTGACAATCTAGCCGTGCAAAAGTCCAAATTTTGTCAACAGAAATCTTAGAATTTCTGTATGTTTGGCTACAGACGTTTGGCGTTTCTTGTAAATGTAGTACAATACTTTATTTAGTTGGATTGAAACCTTATGTATTCACCTATATTCAGTTTGATTTACTTTTTTTATAAAAGAGAACATATTTCTGTACAATATGAAACTTAAATTTGCTGCAGAAACTTGCATGTAATGATGCTACGTAAAATATTTTTAGATGATGTGATCGCATACATGTGGCAGAAAGAAAACAGTAAAAGCGACAAAAAAATCAGCTATATCTTCATATGTTATCGATAAATTTGGAGGAAAAGCATACAGTACTGACGAAAAAGCGGAGATAAAACTTAAAAATTAACAATTTTAGTAGCAGGCTTTCAAAAAAACGACTGTCTGACTGTCATCGCTCATTAAAACCATTTTTGTTCCAAGAAACGATGTGGTTGGACAAAAGCTACAAAACATAGAATTAATACTTTTTTATATACTTCTGACTCTTTAATATCGTCAATTTCAAAAGGCAATAGGTACTCATAGTTACTCGCTCTTATAAGGATAACGCATTTGATGAAAACGTTAATAGTCCTTGGCTGGACACATCTGCTGATGTTACTGGCGAAGACATTATTTTACATGATGAACAGTATGAATATGAGAGCTAAGAAAATTGATTTATACAATTATTGTTGCTATTACTCTAAAATGTACTACATATTTTATGGACCACCCTGTAAAGAGAAAAATAATTTGAAGATAACTACTTTCGCTTTCCAGATGTAAGAAAATTTAATTTAATTAATACTATCTTCAAGAAAATGTACTATCTCCCGACATCGCAATATTGGAACACCCTGTATATGTCTTAACACTTTGTTCAAAACTCAATATTAGTAGTAATGTAATATTTAATGCTAATAAATATGATATTTCACGAGTTTTGCACAGCTAGATCAGGCATTTCGTCCAGTGTGAAAAGTAAAAAGATCTGTCACCATTGTCATTTGTGTTGCATACTCAGGCGTTACATATACACACCAAAGAAAACACGCCAGCACCCGTTTTCACAATACATTCCTAGATTTTTAGATATGATAAATGCAATTAAGTGAGTTGAATCAAACTGCCCTATATGTAGCAATAAAGATAAACGTACCATAGATAACACCATACAGACCTGCGAAATCTATATTTCGATAAGATTATATTATTATAGTCGAACGTCATGTTCAATTTTAGTTAGTTCTGATCGCAAACGTGCCGTTTTTCTTCAAATAGTGTAATAATGGTTAAAGTAAGACGAGAATTTGTGTTCGCCACGTTTTTAACGTCGGGAATTGCGGTAATATTATCAATTGTTGCGCTTGGAACGCAGTACTGGGTGACGTCAGATGTAAAAATTGACACTGAAATAACAACGAGAATGAGTTCCGTCCACTATGGGCTATTTGGTGGTATATACGAGAGGGCTGTTGGTAATACAAACCCTCCAAGTTTTGAATTAAGCAGTAAGTACAGTATTAAGCGTACAGTACAATTTTTATGTTATTTTGCAGTACGTTGAAGGTAACTTTTAATTTGCCTCTTGATTATCAGGAATCACCTGTATTTTCTTAAATTTCAATTCCTATTTTACCAATATAAATTGCTGTGAAATACTGTGTTAATTCTTAATTCCATTCGCCTCAACGAGCGAAAAAGTCTCGGCTCTGGTGGTGAAAGTATGAACTAATTTCCATCGGGATAACTTTGAACAGTATAATTTTGCTGGTATTTAAATGAAAAGATGAAAAACGACAAAAAGAAGCAGCAGAAGTAAGATCTATTGTTGCGTTCCATAATGCAATTAATATCACAGCGAGGGCTTGTCATTTCACAAGTTTCCTAAAGGGAAAGGTTACACAGTGAGTGGCAACGTGTACTAAAAATTGTCAAAAATGTCTCAAGGCACCTGCTAGTGTTAGTCTAAGATCCCGATCTAGATCGACCTTCCCTCATCCTTTTTCCTAATAAAATCTATATTTCATACAATGTAAGGTATAAATGAACACAATGTGCTAGGGTTGCCGCCCCATATCCTGGCAAGGCTATTTTTAATTACAAATTATTTAAGGTAAATTGGTACTAGTAATTTACCCTCATCGTTTTTCCTAATCAATTGTATACCAAAATGTAGGTTGCTTTGTTGCGAACATCGTGGTGTAGGGTTGCCTTTGCAAAAGTTGGCATATCTTAGTGTTGTCGCGATTTTAAATATGAATAGTTGAGTAAAAGGGTACGTTCACATGACAAGCGCCTAGAGCGCGTTTACACTATCGCTGTGCTATCGCCTACTATTACGACAGACAATGAAGCAGAATAGCAGTTACCTTCGTACTTACCAATTACCAATCTTAGTTTGGCGTTTTTTGTAAGGCTTTGGCTCTCGATTGGTACCAAATTTTTCAAGAAAAAGAATGACCGGAACTATTTAAAAAAATACCTTAAATAATAATAATTTAAAAATAGCCTTGCCAGGATATGGGGCGGCAACCCTAGGACACTGTGTTCATTTATACATTATATTGTATAAAAAATAGATTTGATTAGAAAAAAGGATGAGGGAAGGTCGATCTAGGTCCGGATCTTGTACTATGTGTTCAAAGCATTTTCTAAAAGAAGATTTGTACACGAATAAATCATGTTGAGTGTACAGTAAAGGAATGATATTGTTTTTAAGTTCGACATATTGCGGATCTAACATCAAAACGAAACGTTTTTATTAATAAATCCACATATAGTCACATTTTCCTGCTGCAAATAACTTTTCTCCTTCTTCAAGGGGTTGTCTCTCCTAATCTGTATACGTATTTTTTTCAATGGTTCCGAAAATACTTGTAATTACTCGTCAGAGTTTTATGTACTTCTAATCTATATTCCTTATATTAGTGGATTCTTACTAATTTCAGTGAATTGTTAGTCACAATAAGATAAAATAAATAAATGTTTGTTAAATTCACCTTAAGAATAAATTGTTATTTCACTTTTAATTCTTCTGTTATGCATTTCCAAGGTTTCCTAACTTTGTGATTAAAAAAAAAACCATCGATTTAGTGCTCCAGGTTTATTTATGTCACCATAATTGAGAAAATATAGAAATGTAAGTAAAAACTACAAAATACACATTTACTTAACTGTATGTAAAGAATTAACCTGGACAGTATTCAGTTATTGTGTTTTTATAGTTGAATTGCAGAACAGATGATGTCAGATCTTAATTTTAAATATTATGGAACATAGTTAGATAATGCCAAATGACAATATTAAAATATGAATCGATCAAGACTTAGATAAACGCCAAGATAAATTGAAACGTTCTATCAAGTTTATCTATGCGTATACTTCCTTTTAATATGAAAACTGTGGCTAACTATAGCGATCAACTATAGCGTTAAAATGTAAAGAATAACATTCATAGAACAACAAATGTTACACATACAGTGACTAGTCGAAAAGAATTAGGTAGAAAAGTAATGATGCGGTTTGGTTTTAAATCTATTTTTATTATTATATAATAAAAAATAACTAGCTGCAATGTAAACTTAACGAATTATTCACGAAAAATTTTTTACTGCTTGAACAAACCTATTATTAATTAAATTGACCAATAATCGTCTGTTTCAGTGACATGTGTTGACGGTTTATGCGCCATGCTTTGCGATCCCGCATCAGGCGATAGAGCAAAGACTTTGCGACAGCTTCTGGACGGAAAGGACGTTGCATTTGATTGTATAAGCATGCGAGGCTTTTTGACACACGGTGGAACAAGAAGACATTCCGTAAGAGCTGAAGGTAAAGCTTATTTTAAATTTTATTTGAGTACCACTGCACTTATCGGTATAAGGGGAGTCCAGACTACAGTGAAAGTTTGGGCACACATTCGGGCCCACGTTGGGCTAAAGTCAAACTTGAAATTGATCACTTTTTGTATTAATATAGATATAAAATTCATATAATCTCAAAATGTAAGAAATATTACTTAAGACTTATTTTGCAGGAAATCTTCAAGATCGATCGATCAGTGCAGGATTATGGATTACAACTATTCTCTTCCTCGTCATTTCTTGCTTATTTGGTGTATTTTCGACTGTACTAGCCATGTGGAATACTGTCTACAATCCAGTTGAAGTATATTTTAATATTACCGGACTGTTCGTTTGCAATTGTATAGCATGCGGATTCAGTGTACTCACTTTGGTGATGTGGGGTAGTCAGTTTGCTACGACATTAGTCAAGAACGTTTGTGTGTTTGATACAATCAAAGGGGATGCTACCAGCGATGGATATGCCCTACTTGGTTTCTCTTATTGGTAAGTACTTAATAACTTCATAACTTCATAACTCCATTAACTCTGAGGGTTTTGTTCTTTTAATTTAGCATAAAGAACAAAAATAAGCTCTAAAATGATGTATTTTTTAAGGAGAAGATGCTCTAAAATGCGTTCAACATGGAAAATGGTCATTGCATCAAAGAACCAGCAAGAATGTGCAGATAAACTTTCAACAATTCTTTTTGTTTAAACAATTTTTATATTGTCTTTGCCTCTTTCTTTCTTTCATTGTTTCTTACTGATTCTTCTGGTAATCCAAAGTTTAGTTTCATATCTGACGAATCAAACGTAATGTTTGATCTACATACACATCAGATACCTGATATCTTTACTTATACTGGATGACTCACGACATAGGCACTGGCCTTTAATTCTTTTATTTATAAAGATAATCGAAAGAAATTTGGAGGTTGAAATCGCATGAAACATGAATCAAATCATAGATATAACCAAACCAGAGATCTGTCAATTTCGCATGTTTGATAATTAATCATCCATATAGCTGCCTATGTCGTCGATATATCGCAACTTTTTATTGACTGTCCTATTTAAGCTGATATTTTTGCTCTATTACTTTCTTACATATCTGGTGTAGCCCCCACCCAACTTTCCGCTCATCCCATTGATCTGTAACTAGTATACATATTTAAAATCACTGCAGGATGAGATGGTGTCAGTTTGGCCAAAATCGGATGAGTCCCAAAGAAAACAAATGTAACATTTGCCACTTCCAGTTGTCAGATTGTCACAAAAAATGACATTGCCAAAGTATACATTATTGGTGAAAATGGAATTAGATAAGGTTTAGTGGACAATTCCCGACCAATTTAATCAATTCACAACCTCTGAGATTAAATAAACAAGAAAGTTACTTTTGTGTCGCCTAAGCGATACAAATTGACCATCGATCGATACGTTTGGATTCAGAATACTAATTCTGGATAAAAAAATACCGAAAAAAGTATATGGTTCCATTTAAAATTCCAAATATGATGCTACTTCCGGAAGTCATACTAATATCAGTGATACGACACAAAATGGGTATTTTTTGTCTAATACAACTCTCACCAGTTTCATTTGGTTATCTTTATAAATAAAATAATAAAATGCAAGTACCTATGCCGTGGGTCACCCGGTAGAACTTTTTTCAATTCTATTTTGAATTCATTTGAATTCGTTGAGAAAGAAAAATTAGCTGAGAAAGCTGCAAATGTGTTTAATTAACTCACTGGTGGTCAATATTATGACTTCATTAATGTTAACACTTAATTTAACAATGAAATATTGTAAAATAAAGCGTCTAAACTTTTTCCATTATTCAATTTTGTGAAACCACATGATTCGCTTATGTTATAGAATCAGTTGAATCATCAAGATTCAAAACCTTGATTTGGCGTACGTCCTTTTTATCTGATGGGATCTTACACGACTTTTATAATCTTAATAATATTCTAAATAATATGCTATCTAACGAGACTTCCTGTCAGAAACCAGTGAATAACTTTGTTTGTTCCATTCATAAATAAAACCTGAATATTGTATGGTATTTTTTTTCTAAATTTTTAATCGTTTGAGTAATAAACAATAGATCGCTGATTTGATGAAAAAGTGGCACAGTATGTACGTCACACTAAAATTGTAAGAATTTTGAATAAGAATTCTGTTTTACGACCAAAATTTATGTAATTTTCACAGTAGATACCTTGTAATATCATTTATTACATTACTCAACGAATGTCATAGAAACCTAAATTAGTTAATTGATGATGAAATATGACAAGGCTACTGCAATTTGTGTTTAGCAATTTTATGCCAAAACCTGACATTAATCTTGTGTCGTAACCAAAAAGTGGAACCAAAAACAGAAAAACAAAAAAAAACTTATAAACGTTGTTTTAAAGTTTGTGTTTAATTAAAAGGTTGATTGCTTATGTTTTGTTTTAGGATGAACCTAGTATCTTTCCTCCTTTACGCCGCCAGTTTGATTCTTTTGGGAGTCCGACAACATTTGATCAACAAACAACAGCCCATGAAAGTCGAGCTTGAGGATAACAACGATCCTGGTTTGATTCTGTATTAAATGTAGTACGTCGATATCGTTATTGTTAATAATAATTTTGTAAATATTTTGAAAAATATACGTACAGGGACCTATAGTGCATTCGCGTTTAGAACGAAGTGGTGGGTAAGGCAATTTAAGTCAGTTTTACATAGAAGTAATATCTATTGTCATTTTAAAGTTAAAACTTTTGAAAAATCAACATTAACAGATGATATTTTTCGTATTTACTTGGTGTAGACTTGGTATGATTTTTTAACCAATCAAAAGTCCCCATACTTCGTTCTTAACGCGAACGCACTATAGATCATTTTATCTCATTGTATATCGCAATTTGAAGTGACATCAAGCAGTGTTATGCAATAGACGACCGTGTCAAATTAAAATAGATTAGTAATGTATTTATTACCAATAAATATTTTATAGGAGAGATATTATTATTTATTGTTCTGTGACTAATTTAATTTCCTGATTTAGAAATTCATAATGGCATTCTTAATTGAAAATACTTTCTACCTGTAGTAATAACGAAGGAACTACAAACAAAAATACAACATAATATGCCACAATTCATTATCCTTTATGTGCAAATAAATGAATGGGTATAAGTTGAAATTAAAAATGATTTCCGCAAGATAAAAAGGGACAAATCAATAATGCAGTTTAAAAATGCGGACAAGATTCTTCCCTAAGAAAAACAATGCACCCTCCCATTCAAAGAACAATAAAAATAGAACGAGTGTCTCATTTCCAAACTGTTGGGGTTGACGTTCAAGCACTTCTTTAATGGTAGACGGGCTATTGTGTAATTTTAATTTGAAATGTAATGAACGCGAAAGGTGATATCAAAGAAAAAAAATAAGGAAAGAGGCAAGAAAAACCGTTCCCTGCCGGTTTTTACAACCCCCCTCCCTGTCCAAGGTCAAAATTAAAAGAAAAAGGAAATCGATGAGCTAAAAATGCCTGCTCCCTAACTGTGTGCGTTGTATACTGGTTGTTAATCGATATTCACATCAGGACTAATGTGTCCTTCTGTCGTTACTATTACGGTGTTTTAATGTATCGGGATTAGAGAAGATTACAAAATGATAGGGTTGTCCGTCACCCTTCCCCCATTATTTACACCCTTGTTTTATATGGTGTCACTACTCTCGCCACATACCGGCCTGGATAATGTTACAATTATTAATGTCGATACAGAACGTTGAGAAAGTCCAATAGTATATTATTATACAAGTTTTATAAGACGTCAAATTGGCGCATGAGTTGTTTGGGGCACGAGGAGCGCCAGCGACGAGTGCCCCAAATGAACGAATGCGCCAATATGTCTTATAAAACGAGTGTAATATACTATTTTTCCTACTTTGCGTCATTAATTTTATAAAAATTTAGAAGTATATTAGGTAAAATTCCAATCTAGAGTATTTATGGGTGCAACCGTTGGTAACACTGTCATCTGTCACTTAAATTCAAATATCTGTGAAAACTAGTAGTACGAAACCTAGGATGCAACACGCATGTTTAAATATGTATAAAAATATACATACTTCGCAGTTTGTGCGATTCTAAAAAATCAGTTTGTGCTTACTTTTGTGGTTATGTGTATTTTCGTTTGACATGCATTTAATATCAATGTCACCAATCTTAGAAAAAAGTTACTAAAAACGGTGTTACAATTTGCTAATTGTAACACCGAAAACAGTGTTACAATGTGTGCATTGTGAATGCAAAGTAGAAAAAAACATATACCAAGCATTCATGTTTGACCCGTAAAAATAAAAAAAATAATAATAACTAAAAATCCTTTATATAAATACAATTCTAATAATTTCTCTATAATCTGTTGAAAAAAGCATCAAAATCAACAAAATTTCTAGTATAGTTACCAACATTACCATCACAACTGGTAATAAAAACTAACATTACTGAAACAATAGAGTTGATGCAGTATGGTGTGCACTATACGTATTGACAATGGAGAAAATTGCGCTAAAATTACCAGATATCAATTCTTGTAATAACAGAGTCCGAATGCGGCCACAATGCAAGCATCAGGATTATTGCTAAATGCATTATAGGGTGGGCATGTCGTTGCTTGGATACCATAAGGCCATACAAAGCCTGCGAAACGACAAAACAATCTCGGATTACTTATCAAAACTCCTAATGGTCCATTTTCGGCGACAAGAAGATGATTACGTGTAATCTTATATAAATAATTGTGCGGTGAGTCTGTTGTAATGATTTCTGGAAGTTGTCTGCATGTGCGGGCTGAAACCTGCTATACGTATTTAGAATTGCCAGGGGATGAACTGGATTGTTTTTTGGTAATAATCTGACAACCAAAAGTGGCAAATGTTACATGTATTTTCTTCTGAATTGAAACAATTTTGACTCTCTATCTATGCTAATATGTCTGTTGCTAGTATTGGTAGCAACAGACACCACCACAAAAAAAAAACAAAATAACTGAATAAAGCAAAACCGAGCAGGACAAAACTTTAATGTCCTAACGAAACCATTACCGAGAAGAGCAGAAAAGAGCGTATAAAGCGTATAAAACAGCCAGCCAGGACCATAATAATCTTTTAAGCAGTGTTTTCCTAGGAGCAGGTTAGCGCTTACGCTGTGTCCTGCGTGCATCCGTCCGTTGCGTCAAGGCCACAACACCAATCAAACAGCGACGGACCATCCACTGTCGCTGTTTGATTGGGCGTGTTGTGGCCTTGACGCAACGGACGGACGTGACGGATGCACGCAGGACACAGCGTCCGTTGCGTCAAGGCCACAACACCAATCAAACTGCGACGGACGATCCACTGTCGCTGTTTGATTGGGCGTGTTCTGGCCTTGACGCAACGGACGAACGTGACGGATGCACGCAGGACACAGCGTAACGCTGTGTCCTGCGTGCATCCGTCCGTTGCGTCAAGGCCACAACACCAATCAAACAGCGACGGACGATCCACTGTCGCTATTTGATTGGTCGTGTTGTGGCCTTAACGCAACGGGCGCAACGGACGGATGCACGCAGGACACAGCGTTACGCTGTGTCCTGCGTGCATCCGTCACGTCCGTCCGTTGCGTTAAGACCATCCACTGTCGCTGTTTGATTGGGCGTGTTGTGGCCTTGACGCAACGGACGGACGCGACGGATGCATCCGTCCGTTGCGCCCGTTGCGTCAAGGCCACAACACGACCAATCAAACAGCGACGGACGATCCACTGTCGCTGTTTGATTGGGCGTGTTGTGGCTTTGACGTAACGGACGGACGTGACGGATGCACGCAGGACACAGCGTAACGCTGTGTCCTGCGTGCATCCGTCCGTTGCGCCCGTTGCGTTAAGGCCACAACACGACCAATGAAACAGCGACGGACCATCCACTGTCGCTGTTTGATTGGGCGTGTTGTGGCCTTGACGCAACGGGCGCAACGGACGGATGCACGCAGGACACAGCGTTAGCGCAACACGGCGTCATATCGCTAATACGGTCGGCGTGTTGCACTAGGCGCTGCTCCTAGGAAAACACGGCTTTACCGAGAAATGCATCAGAATATCGAAACTTGTTATACAGCATCGCCGCCTCCACAAGCGGAGCGGTAGTACGCGAACGAAAATCCGGGCCTCTCCGGGGTTGACTCCGGGTGCGCGATGATAGAGGGCGTAGTCCCGCAACGAAAAGTCCCACCCCGCCGTCGCTGCGTTCCGCCCATTTTCCCGGTGAAGCGATCAGTAAGCTTCAGCACCTCGCGAAAACGTGGACCGCAGTAGTCCGTGACAAAGACACCTCATCTCACCGCATCTTACTCCTCTCCGTCGTAGAACCCAAGAAAATAAACGTTATGTGATACGCTCTCTGAAAAAAATTTTCCGCTAAGTGGTAATTTTTTGTGTTGATTATCCTTTTTTGACTGTGACGTTTCGACAATGATGGTCATCCTCAGGAACGTGCCAGGGATTTTTACTTTACTGATACTGATAAGTGCAGGTATGTGTTTTTTTTGTTGTTGTTACTGTTTGGAGTTTAGTGAAAGTGATGGAAGATGTTGTAGTGAGTCTTAAGATGTAATTATTGGTGAAAGTGTGTGAGTATGTTGTTAAGTTGATTTGTCGGTGGTAATCTGGGTCAAGCCGGTATGCGGTGAGGTTCTTTAACCTCTATTATGGTGGTACTCTAATTACTTTGCTGGTGTTTTATATCGGAAGTGGTACAAATAATTGATATATGCTTTCATAAAAGTGGGTGCATATATGGCATTCTAGAACAATTTGCAATAAAATTAACACTGTTTATTATAATTTGTTCTCTGTCGTAGTCCAAGATGTAAAAATCCTCAAACAGGATATGTTATAACAAAAAATCTTATGTGGCCAGGCACATGACTTTATCATACGATACAGCCGTGTTCAGGGGGGCAATTTGGAAGTTCAAAGGGCATCCGCTTATTATGATTTAATTTTTTTCCAAAAAATGGAATGGACATAACTTATACAAAATTTTCTCTACTATAGTTTATTATTTAACTATTTTGACGAAATTACAGAAATGGCGGCTAATTTGCAAAATCGTTGAAAAATGATAAGAGTAAACCTCGAGTTCCTTTGGGCCCTTTTGGACAAAACTTCTTTCAGCTCTAAGTTTAGTCACGAAACTTCTAAATATGAAGTTTCGTCTCGATACCTTCAGTAGTTTCTCCGGAATCGTCGCCACAAGAAACGGGTACACACACAGACATTTTTTTGTACCTTGGTGAAACATGTTCAGGTGACCCAAAACGACATATTTCCTCTAAAATCTCAATTTTTTTTCGACACGATTACAATACTTTGTCATACTACGTATGATAAAGTAAAAAAAAAAATAAAAATATTAAATATCGAAATTATGAATTTTGTTCCAACCTATCATCACTCTGTACAAGGCGACAATAAGAGCGACGGAATATAAATGAGATTTTTCAACATCCTATCATTCACTATTCAATTGACCGATAAATAATCACTATACATACAAGTTTTCTTGTCTGGTTATAATTCAGAGAATAGCAACAAAAAAAAAAAGAAAAAGAAATCTTGCTCCATTATTGTATATTATGTTTTCTTCGTATTCCAGGACTTGTTACAAAAAACATAGTTACATTAGCTCTTCAACATATCATTTTTTTAAAATCTTTACACCATACAGCATGACACTGATGCGTACAATTCTCTTCTCAAACCACCAACTTGACTCGAAGAGATGACAGCATACAAAACGGATCAAAACATTGACGACGTCGGCAATCTTCCACAGAAAGTATTCAACTTCTGCACATGCAAATGGTATCACTCATATCTGGTGGTCTTATAGACGCTGGGAAGCAATGATATTCAAAGTCCTCCTCACCAGCGTCAACACCATCACCACCAATACCACCAACACCACCAAGACCACCAGCGCTAGCAGCGGCAGCATCGTTCCCATTCGCATTTGAACCATACGTTGGCACCTTGTACTTCTTGGCCAAATGCTTGCCATTGGCAAATTCACTTGGACCGCAGATGGGATCGGGTCGCGTTAAGCATTCTGGTGATCCGTGGCACTCCGTTCTCTGGCAATCGTCTTGCAACCCATTTCGCTTCTCGCAGTCGCAACCAACGTACATTATGCTGGCTCGGAGTTCGCGAGACTTGCTCTGCGTCAGTCTGTGGACCGTTTCTTTCTTTTCAGATGCCTCTGCTCGTTTGGCCTGTTTGGCTTTGTTGTTGTTGTTGTTGTTAGTGCCGCCGCCGCCGCCTTTCCTTCCTTTTGATACCTTGTAGCAAATCTAAAATGGAAATACAACATTTGATATCAATTAACGACAATGTAACAAACAAAAAGACATAACATTGTGTGGAAATATTTATGTTGAATACCATGATAGATGGTGGTTCGCATGGTTCAGGCTCGACCTTTTTAGGTGCGCAAGGGCAACAACAGCCTTCGGGGCAAGTGCAACACTGCGTACTGGGAGCAGGAGGAGCGGCTCGTGGAGCCGGTACTAAATCCATATTCATAGCCTGACCGTTACAGAAGCATTGGTAATCATTTCGAAGATCGTTGGCTACTTTGGTGAGAGCCGCGACAGCCAGGCGGTTACGCTCCATCTCCTCCATGGCGGGACAAACGAAAGCCATCGTTATGGATTTCAGAAGATGAACAACAACACTTGAGAATTTCGGGAAAGGGCCAAAAGGGGTTCACGGAGAATTTGGAATTTTGAGCGACTGTCAAAAGTTGGATGCTAAACTGACATTATTGGAATTATTTGCAGTTGCTTGTTTTGGAGAGCCATGGTGATGTTTAAAGTTTGTGGTTGTCGTAAAAGTGTCAAAAATGTCCCAATTTGGAAGAGGAAAGCAAATCTAGGGAGGATTTTTCAAATGTTACTGTGACTGATGATATCTGTCAAAATTACTCTACAGGTGTTTGAAAACTTGTATCTTCTGTGAATATTAATACATCGAATTGAAACAAATACCAATACTTATGTAATCTAATACTAATCCATTATACACAGGGAGAACTCTATTCTTGTAGAGGATTGATACTGGTGAAAAATATACATGCTTCGACGAACAAACAGTTTCTTGACCCAAAAGTATACAAACGTATCGCTTAAAACAGACGTAATTCCTTTCAAGCAGTTCTTTCATACTTAAAACAAGAAAACGGTAATACTTGGAACATCAAGAAAATCATATTCTTACTCTGAGAATTTTATATTTTACTTGAACCAACCAAATAATCTTTCTGGGGATATAGAAACAAGTGATATTCTTCACTCAAAGATATTCGTGTTGTATCGAATACATTTATTCCTCTGTGTATGCTACTGTACTTCCACATTGTGGCATGATTGTATATTATTGTTAGGTTAGTATTTTAGGTTTCTTTTACCATAATTTGTGGAGGTTCGCATGGTTCGGGTTCTGGTTTCTTGGGAGCACACGGACAGCAGCAGCCTTCGCACGAGCAGAGCTGCGGTCGCGGTGGAGGCGGTGGAACATATTCACAGTACATCTCGTAGTCTTTCTTGAGATCGGCGGCTATTTTGTTGATGGCTTCGAGAGCGGCGCGGTTGCGCTCCATCTCTTCCATCTTCGGGCAGTAGAAAGGCATAGTGGTGGTTCTCGGGAAACAATTTACTTGAAAATTTTGATGCGCGGCCGAAATTTGGGAAAAACGGAAAATTTTGGATGTCGATCGGTCGAAATTTGATGTTAGAATGACATGTTTGAAGTTTTGTTGATGTGGTTTTCCATGGAGACGTCCAAAGAGAATTATCATCAATTATCATGGTAATTGTCAGTTTTTCAGAATATAATTTTTACTAATATTATGAAAACGTAAGACTTTTTCCATTGTATGTGAGATATATGGACTTTTTATGGACTTTTCATAAAAAACATAAAAGCATAATATCCCACATGGCTTATACATGGTTTTATAATTTTTCCATATGTAAGGGTTTGTTATGTGATATAGGAAAATATTTATGGGTGTTAGGTATTGGGAGAATATAAGTCCTGTCAAAAATCAATGTAAAGTTTGGCTAAACACGTTTACTCTTGTGCACGAATGTAGTGTTACATGTAGTTCACACAAATATTGGAGTTTCTGTATAAATGTTTCAAGATTAAATGAGACCACCATCATTGGACAATGATATAAGTGTGGAACAATTAACGGGTAGTTCTAGATTCTAGAGGAATGCACGGTAGAGATAAGGTGATCGAGCACGAGCATACAGGCACTTGCGGACAGCTAAATTTTTCTTATCTTAAACAAATTTAATGATAACATATAAATTAATAAATAATTTGTCCTTCTAGTGCATTCTAGTGCATTCCACTGCTTTCTAGTCTCTGCAGAAGTGACACCAATAAATGCATCTTCAGCACAGAAATATATATAAAACAATGTTCCCAGGAAATGACCAATTACAAAATATATGGCAATCCTCGACCAAATATAGACACTTTTCTTTGCATGATTCATCAGTTGAAACCACTGACTCTTCTGCGTATCCAAAAACATTTTATAAACTGATCCAAAAGGTGTTATATTTCGCATCATAATGAATAAAATCGGTAGAGCGTCAACGCAAACACAGAGGTCTAACAAATCTGCAAATATCGTCGGAGAATATTCTGGAATTGTCAAAACTAAATCGATAATGTAAAAGATCGCCCATGAAATACAGTACTTGGAAATCAGTATAACGTAATTGAAACCGCAGTTGTGGTCACATGATATCCAGTAAGGAAATATGCCTGTTAGTTGAAGTACTATTACAAATGGCTTAGCTAAGCAAACGAAACAATTCCGAAGAATCTTCATTTTAATACTGGTACCTGCTTGACAATGCTTTGAAATGTACTACATTACATTCGTAAGAGGAATCGAATATATTTGTAATGCAGCATTATAAATAATTCAAAAATTATAGTTATTGAACTTGATGTTTTAGTGCATATGTCTATTATAATGGATTCTATTCTTATCAAGTATTTACCAAGCAATTATTATGTAGACAAAAACATAAATTGAGTAGTGATAGCTGTTTTTCATTTGAACTTTTCTCAATTCATCCAGAGCTAATCTAACTTAATCTTAAACTTTCGCCCACATTTCACCTCTCTGATGTAAAAAATGACGATGATGGTAAAAGATCTATTTTTTCATGGTAACTGCTGCTCAAAAACCATATTCATTTTGTAAGTCAGCTTGTCGTTACCCTTTTTAGATTGTCAAACAAAGAAGAATTAGAACATCGAAAACAGAGAATCAAAAAACATTGCGTCAAGATCCTGGCTAAATTAATCTTCTAAATTTGAATAAATCCCCATAATCCCCAAAAAGAAAACTTCCGAATTTCGAAATATCGTAATACAAGGGAAAATCTGTCGGCGCTAAACCCTAAACTGCAACAAATCGCACGGCAGTAAGCCACGCTAAAACCTCCGTAATAAATATAAACGCGTACAGTATCCGGTAGGGGGTGGGCAACAACCCTCCGGCACGTCGGCTGCCGGCACTCTCGCAGATTATCCCGATAATTTGTTGCGAGACGATTGTTTCAGATCAAGATGGCTTAGCGCACACATTACTGGATTAGTCCGGAGCGTGACTATCGATTCCCCGACGACGGCCTCGTGGATTTCACCGCGTCGCCGGTCACATCGCGGCGCCTTATCGCTTTCGCACATGACCTGAACCCTTGATTGATGGTTTCCATTCTTGTACTTGAGACGCGAAAAAAAGTAAATGAACAATTTCCGCTTAATTTTTTTCTTTTCTTTTTTTTGATGGAGATAAGCGATTGATGTAGATTCTAGAGCATCCTTTTTTTTGAGAAGGGTAACAGAATATTGTTTTATAAACGTAATAAAATACACTTGCACGAAATATTATTTAATTTTTATTTCCTTTCTCTCTATGTATTGGCGTTGAACGACAAGCAAACAGAAGTGAATCATTGCATTTGAATCTAGATATAATACTATTCATTAATCATTATATTCCGCAACGTGAGAAGTGATATAAGAAACAGGATATAATGTAGTCATTAGCAATCCTTATGTGTAACCCACTGCGGTTTACAAAATATATTTGTATCAACTGATAACTCTCAAATTTCTTATGCGATAATCTACCTCGGCTTTCTTCTTGGTTTTGTGACGAACATCCGTCAGATATTGATAATATTAACTTCCCAAAAAGTAACCAAATCCACAACAATCAGTTCAATTGTATATTTATTACAATTTTCTATAAAATGACAATAGAGACATATTTTATGCAAAAATGGTAATGTTTTGAAGCGTATAGACCTACTTCAGAACGCTTATATCAGAACGCTTATAGCGTCTAAACCGTTCATCCTCCCATTGACCGGTAAATTGGTATACATACTTGGTATAAATTTGGTAAAAATCAGTTGAATCCATAAGGATTTCCTCCCCAAAACGTTTATTACCGCTAAAATCCCTATTTCTTTTTTTCGTCGATTACAATCCTTTCCTTTGGGGCGAGTGGGTCTAGCGGTAGAGTGCTGCTCTCCTGCTAGGAAGTCTTGGGTTCAAATCCAGGCATCAGCTGAAGATCCTCGTCCCACCGCCTTTCGCAAGAGGCGTAAAACCGTGGGTGCCGGCAACCAGTTGAACACCTCTGGTTGTCGTTATCAAACAGTATGTAAAAATGGGTAAGCACAAAGGGCCAAGAATTGCGGAATAAACCGCACCCAAAACAACAACTACAATCCTTTCCTTGTAGAGGACCTAGTCGAGAAGTACGCAGAACATAAACTTAACACAAAACAGGAAGCTTTGTTCATCTAAAATCTAGAACATGACATCACCCCAACATTAAACCTAAATACTCTACGTATAAAGAAATCCCGGAAATTTTCAGCGAAAGACTCGCAGATCGTCCGAAGACAGCGACAGAAACAACAAAAGAAAGTGAGCCAGACAGTGAAAGGGGGAGAAGAGAGATTACCGAGATTCAGTTTGAATTCAAATCCTGGCGGGGGGAAGGGGTGCAAGAGGACCAAGGACCGAGGACTTAGCCCGCTATAATAACATATCAACCGTTTCATTCGGTCTCCGAGGGATCGATAGATTGGTGGCAGCTAACGGTGGGGGGGCCACCGCCCCCAAGCGATTCAATGACGATCTGCCACCAGCCGCAAAGCTCTACTATAATAAACATACTCCGGTTTGGGTTGTAGTACGGCCCTATCTGTAGTAATAGAGTCTAGCTCACGTTACAACTATAATGTAGTACCTAGCCTGTGACATAAAAATAACATAGTTTGTTTGAGTTGTGGTTTGAAAAAAAATTATCACTTAATTTTGACTGTTTATTACAGAAACAATATACGTACAATCCTCAGCAAGTTATTAAAAAAAATGGGCCATTTAGTTAAGATTTTAAAAACACTTTCTACTTTTCTGCACAAAAACATGTTGAGAATTTTTATTTGAAACTATTGCAAGAAACTCAACCTAGCCTAGTTAATGAATTCAGGAAATAAATTGAAAAATAAATCGAATTCTTTGCCTTCAGCACGAATACAGGCTCGTCGGCATCGTCTGTATCTTTTTAATGCCTCAGCCACGAAATCGGACGCATGGACGTTTTCGTTCATAGCGTCAAGGTCGAGCGGGTGAGAGACTGTTCCAAATGCACGCGTAGGAGAGAGAAAGTAGCCTTACGCTTGTATCGTTTCGCCAGTAGCGAGTATTCCGTGGCCGAGGCATAAAAATGATCGTTTGATAAAACGTGTGTAACGAGTTGCATTGATCTCTTCTGCTGCTTAAGAGGCTCAGCTCGGCGATGTTTTAAATAGCGTTAGAATAAACTTTTTCCTTTCTGCAACCCCATTAAAAAAATCAATTGGGTTTAGGCCCGAAGACCGGGCTGGCCACAAAATTGCACCCTGACGCCCAATCCATCTTCCAGTTCTCTGTCCAAATATTCACGTATAGAACGAGCATAATGCGTTGGGCAAGCTCATACTTTTTGTTTTATTTTTCAATTTAGTTCCTCAATTGATTAGCCTAGTTAAGGAGCAATAATTTCAAATAAAAATTCAGTGCAAAAAGTGGTATCGTTGCTGTTACAAATTCATGTTATATCTGGGTTCTTGGGTTGGATTAGTTAGTCAATATTTTTGACATAATGGTTTGAAATAGTTTTATCTATTATGTCTGGAAATTGATTAACAATGCATGAAATCCTTTGTTAGAGGTAAGGTGCAATAAACACCAACAAAATGTATAAATTATACTTAAGGAACACGAGTCTATTATTTGACCATTAATATTCAAGGACATCCAAACAGCGATCACGAATACTAAATTCCATAATAATGGTCTATACTAGACCAATGTTACTTGTCTAGACATACATATATCTCAAATTACCATATCTATAATAAGAAAATTGATCATCATAGAGATTTATCTTTATACACATATCACTAGTTTCTATATCCGCAGAAAGATCAATTGGTTGGTTCAAGTAAAATATAAAATTCTCAGAGTAAGAATATGATTTTCTTGGTGTTAAAAGGATTACGTTTTTTTGTTTTAAGTATGAACTAACTGCTTGAAAGGAATTACGCCTGTTTTAAGCGATACGTACGTATATTTTTGGGTCAAGAAACTGTTTGTTTGTTGAAGCATGTATATTTTTCACCCAACAAAATATTGTTGTTGTTGTAAAACGAACGTCTTACTCTTTTTATATGTAGAAGAATAACATTTTCTTCGTCAGAGCAAAATATACTCAACATAAACATACTAAACTCTTAAACGGGAAGAATAACTAGCCGTTGAAATAACTACATATTATATTGAAATTCTTATTATAATAAAATATTATTTGGATAGCAAAAATATCTAAATAATACGCAAGAACAATTGTTCTTGATATCCAAGAATAGAGTTCTTTCTTGAGTAGGCTATTTCACTACAATCCTGGTTTCCCTCATAATCCTTGTAAGTCACCCACGAAATAAAACACTTATGCATAGATGTAAACATACAATATACGAACACTCAATATCGACAATCTATATAGCGGTAATATGTGGCAAAAGACGCGAGAAACTGTTAGCGCCATCTGTAAACTAATTGCACAACTTTCTATGTATCTCTCAGAGTAAGAATCTTGGGTCAAGAAACTCTTTTTACGTTGAAGCGTATACATTTTTCGTCCAACGAAATATATTTGTTGTTGCAAGACAAACGTCTACTTTTTTGTTGAAGAATAACTGTTTTCTTTGTCAGAGAAAAATATACTTGACATAAACATACTAAATTCTTAAATCGTAAGAATAACGAACTGTAGAAACAACTATATTGAAATTCTTATTAGAATAAAGTATTATTTGTATGGGAAAAAATCTTCATGCTAAAAATTCGTAACTACGAGTCGTTTTATTCACAAGAAATGTTCTGTTTGGCATTGAGACTTCAAGATTAAAATCGTTATCTGCCCAATTCGCTGTAAAGCAGATTCATAGAGAGAAGAGACCGATAAACAGTAAGAGAGCGGGGGTATAGAATAGAACGAGCAATGAGGCAGAAGACAAATGAATACTTGGAGGCGATCGATGCGTCATCTATTGTCCGCAAATCCCCTGGCGGCGTATTCGTCAGTTGTTTGTCTGGTCCAGTACACCCTATTGCGATACTTAGGGGTCGACATAACCAGCTGAAGGCTTACTTCTCCTTCCCCGCTTTTTAATACCCCCTGTACGAAAAACCACTTCACTCTATTACAACATCATCATCATCGTACTTTACCCTTTGGTAGTGGGAGGAAAATGGGCATATTCCCGTTGCCGCATGGGATTTAACGTGTGGAGTGTGCCGTGCTTCTGGGGTCTGCGAAGGACATCGATGGTTGTTGCCTTTGAAGGATTACGATGAATAAACTCGGTGGGTTTTGTCATGTCGCTAAGAACCCACTCATTAACTCATTAGGGGAGTGAGCGACCCCTAAATGAGAACGTCTCGCCAGACGGTACTAAATGGAAAAATCATTTTACTGCGTCAATTATATCAAGGATTGATTACTTCCTATACAAGACATCCTGATGGGACATCTGTATTTATTGAGTACTTAGTCTTATTACTAGCCCAATATCCTTTTTATAACGAATATAACAGCTTGACTGAATATTAAACAGTTTTATTGATTCAAGAAAAAAAATAAAATCAGTATTAATATTTGGTAGGGTTTCCCTTTGATGTAATTACTGCTCGCAATCTTCGTTCCATAGAATTAACCAGTTTTCTCGTGACCGAAGGTTCAGTTTTATTCCACTCATCTTAAGAGCTTTTCTTTCAAGTCATCTTAGTTACTTATTTTATGTGTGCGGATTCTTTTCTCCAATTCTTCTCACAAATATTCTATGGGGTTGAGATCTGGTGATTGAGGAGGGTGATTCAGTGTTGCTTTTGTCCTACATAGAAGCCACTCTTTCACTATTCGAGATGTGTGTTTGGGATCATTGTCGTGCATAAATATAAAGTCATCTCGTATTCCAAAATTTTGCGCACTTTGTAATAAATGTTCTTGTAAAATTTTGAGATAAGCCTTATTGTCCATTGTTTGTTCTATAAAACATAATTGACCAACTCCTGCTGCTGACATACACCCCCAGAAGATAATACTGCCATCTCCATGCTTAACTGTTAAATTTTCAACATTTAATTCAGTATTGGGCTTCCGGAGACTTTTTGTACTACTGTACGTTCTTCATTGTAGGTGACATGTTTAAAAATCCATACGTGTCAAGAAAGTAAAAATACGTCGTGTATTTCCATTTTTTGCGTAAGGAAAATGTTCTGGTAGGATAGAATCAGATTCGTCTTTAGAGTCCATTTACGTCACAGCGAGGGGGCGACGTGAATGAAGTCAAGTGGCGTTGGAGTCAACCCCAGTGGAATTCGGACGCGGCATGCCATTCACTCCAATAATGTACTGCGCCCTTTACCCTCCGACCAATATCTTGATCTAGATATCTCAACTCTCGCCTATATCGCCCACACTCTGTCTTCTCGATCGCACAAACACGACAATCTTAGCTATCTGAGAGTAATTTTGCAGAAACGATATTTATTGATAAATCATGTTGTTTGACCTCATAAACATTACAAAAAGCTCACTTGTAGTCGCGCATCACATGTCACTTGGAATTTGTTAATGAGCTGTATGTTCCAGTGGCCCTTAATTAGGGAAACTGTGCGTGGGATGATATTCCCCAATATGAGCTGGTATGCAGATGAGTTAAATTGATATTGCTTTACGCTGAAACGACCCACGCGCGCAAAACTTTGAACAACACGCTAGCAATCTGACTGGCGTGGGTTGCTGACGCAATCTGTCATCAGCGATATCAAAAAACACCCACCTAATAATTTGACATATTGGTACCTAATAAGAAATTATATCTTAACTCTTTAATTAAGAACATGGACTTTAGCAACACTCTTTTTGTCGAATTCCTGGATTCTGTGTATATTTGGTAATCTTAGTTCACTTGTTAAAGTTATTGTCAAGTTGCAATAAAATAGCAGATAGTCTATACAAATATTAACATGTCTTAGGTCAGGAATGTTGTAGTTTATCACTAGAAAGAATTCAATTACGATTACGAAAAACCAAATGCAATAAAACAGCAGTTGGTGTCAATAATAACTCGTCTTAGGTCAGGATTGTTGTATTTTATACCGGCAAAGAATATTATTACCTCAAACTAGTTGCAATGAACAGCAGGTGTTCCCAATAACAATCTTACCTTAGAACAGGAATGTTGTTATTACTAGAACTACTAGTTTATTACTGGAAAAAGTTAATTGCCAACCAATAAACATCAGGCGGTCTCAATAATAACTTGTCTTAGGTCAGGAATGTTGTATTTTATACCTAGAAAGAAGTTAATTTCCTCAAATTAGTAGCAATAAAACAGCAGGTCTTAGCAATAACCAGATGCAAAAAAACACCAGGCGGTCTCAATAAGTACTTGTCTTAGGTCAGGAATGTTGTATTTTATACCTGTAAAGAATGTTATTCCCTCAAACTAGTTGCAATGAACAGCAGGTGCTCTCAATAAGAACTTGTCTTAGATCAGGAATGGTGTAGTTTATTACTAGAAAAATTTAATTACCAACAACCAGATGCAATGAAAGAGCAGGTGATCTCAATAATAACTTGTCTCAGGTCAGTAATGTTGTATTTTATACCTACAAAGAAGTTAATTTTGTCAAATTAGTAGCAATAAAACAGCAGGTTCTACCAATAACCAGATGCAATAAAACATTAGGCGGTCTCAATAAACTTGACTTAGGTCAGGAATGTTATATTTTATACCTGCAAAGAATGTTATTCCCTCAAACTAGTTGCAATGAATAACAGATGCTCCCAATAACGACCTTGCCTTAGATGAGAAATGTTGTAGTTTATTACTAGTAATTATTCAATTACCAACAACCAAATGCAAGAAAACATCAGGCGGTCTCAATAAGTACTTGTCTTAGGTCAGGAATGTTGTATTTTATACCTGTAAAGAATGTTATTCCCTCAAACTAGTTGCAATGAACAGCAGGTGCTCTCAATAAGAACTTGTCTTAGATCAGGAATGGTGTAGTTTATTACTAGAAAAATTTAATTACCAACAACCAGATGCAATGAAAGAGCAGGTGATCTCAATAATAACTTGTCTCAGGTCAGTAATGTTGTATTTTATACCTACAAAGAAGTTAATTTTGTCAAATTAGTAGCAATAAAACAGCAGGTTCTACCAATAACCAGATGCAATAAAACATTAGGCGGTCTCAATAAACTTGACTTAGGTCAGGAATGTTATATTTTATACCTGCAAAGAATGTTATTCCCTCAAACTAGTTGCAATGAATAACAGATGCTCCCAATAACGACCTTGCCTTAGATGAGAAATGTTGTAGTTTATTACTAGTAATTATTCAATTACCAACAACCAAATGCAAGAAAACATCAGGCGGTCTCAATAAGTACTTGTCTTAGGTCAGGAATGTTGTATTTTATACCTGTAAAGAATGTTATTCCCTCAAACTAGTTGCAATGAACAGCAGGTGCTCTCAATAAGAACTTGTCTTAGATCAGGAATGGTGTAGTTTATTACTAGAAAAATTTAATTACCAACAACCAGATGCAATGAAAGAGCAGGTGATCTCAATAATAACTTGTCTCAGGTCAGTAATGTTGTATTTTATACCTACAAAGAAGTTAATTTTGTCAAATTAGTAGCAATAAAACAGCAGGTTCTACCAATAACCAGATGCAATAAAACATTAGGCGGTCTCAATAAACTTGACTTAGGTCAGGAATGTTATATTTTATACCTGCAAAGAATGTTATTCCCTCAAACTAGTTGCAATGAATAACAGATGCTCCCAATAACGACCTTGCCTTAGATGAGAAATGTTGTAGTTTATTACTAGTAATAATTCAATTACCAACAACCAAATGCAATAAAACATCAGGCGGTCTCAATAAGTACTTGTCTTAGGTCAGGAATGTTGTATTTTATACCTGTAAAGAATGTTATTCCCTCAAACTAGTTGCAATCAACAGCAGGTGCTCTCAATAAGAAACTTGTCTTAGATCAGGAATGGTGTAGTTTATTACTAGAAAAATTTAATTACCAACAACCAGATGCAATGAAAGAGTAGGTGATTTCAATAATAACTTGTCTCAGGTCAGTAATGTTGTATTTTATACCTGCAAAGAAGTTAATTTTGTCAAATTAGTAGCAATAAAACAGCAGGTCCTACCAATAACCAGATGCAATAAAACATTAGGCGGTCTCAATAAAACTTCACTCAGGTCAGAAATGTTATATTTTATACATGCAAAGAATGTTATTCCCTCAAACTAGTTGCAATGAATAACAGATGTTCTCAATAGCGACCTTGTCTTGGATGAGAAATGTTGTAGTTTATTACTAGTAATAATTCAATTACCAACAACCAAATGCAATAAAACATCAGGCGGTCTCAATAAGTACTTGTCTTAGGTCAGGAATGTTGTATTTTATACCTGTAAAGAATGTTATTCCCTCAAACTAGTTGCAATGAACAGCAGGTGCTCTCAATAAGAAACTTGTTTTAGATCAGGAATGGTGTAGTTTATTACTAGAAAAATTTAATTACCAACAACCAGATGCAATGAAAGAGCAGGTGATCTCAATAATAACTTGTCTCAGGTCAGTAATGTTGTATTTTATATCTGCAAAGAAGTTAATTTTGTCAAATTAGTAGCAATAAAACAGCAGGTCCTACCAATAACCAGATGCAATAAAACATTAGGCGGTCTCAATAAAACTTCACTCAGGTCAGAAATGTTATATTTTATACCTGCAAAGAATGTTATTCCCTCAAACTAGTTGCAATGAATAACAGATGCTCCCAATAACGACCTTGCCTTAGATGAGAAATGTTGTAGTTTATTACTAGTAATAATTCAATTACCAACAACCAAATGCAATAGAACATCAGGCGGTCTCAATAAGTACTTGTCTTAGGTCAGGAATGTTGTATTTTATACCTGTAAAGAATGTTATTCCCTCAAACTAGTTGCAATGAACAGCAGGTGCTCTCAATAAGAACTTGTCTTAGATCAGGAATGGTGTAGTTTATTACTAGAAAAATTTAATTACCAACAACCAGATGCAATGAAAGAGCAGGTGATCTCAATAATAACTTGTCTCAGGTCAGTAATGTTGTATTTTATACCTGCAAAGAAGTTAATTTTGTCAAACTAGTAGCAATAAAACAGCGGGTTCTACCAATAACCAGATGCAATAAAACATTAGGCGGTCTCAATAAACTTGACTTAGGTCAGGAATGTTATATTTTATACCTGCAAAGAATGTTATTCCCTCAAACTACTTGCAATGAATAATAGATGCTCCCAAGAACGACCTTGCCTTAGATGAGATATGTTGTAGTTTATTACTAGTAATAATTCAATTACCAACAACCAAATGCAAGAAAACATCAGGCAGTCTCAATGAGTACTTGTCTTAGGTCAGGAATGTTGTATTTTATACCTGTAAAGAATGTTATTCCCTCAAACTAGTTGCAATGAACAGCAGGTGCTCTCAATAAGAAACTTGTCTTAGATCAGGAATGGTGTAGTTTATTACTAGAAAAATTTAATTACCAACAATCAGATGCAATGAAAGAGCAGGTGATCTCAATAATAACTTGTCTCAGATCAGTAATGTTGTATTTTATACATGCAAAGAAGTTAATTTTGTCAAATTAGTAGCAATAAAACAGCGGGTCCTACCAATAACCAGATGCAATAAAACATTAGGCGGTCTCAATAAACTTGACTTAGGTCAGGAATGTTATATTTTATACCTGCAAAGAATGTTATTTCCTCAAACTAGTTGCAATGAATAACAGATGCTCCCAATAACGACCTTGCCTTAGATGAGAAATGTTGTAGTTTATTACTAGTAATAATTCAATTACCAACAACCAAATGCAATAAAACATAAGGCGGTCTCAATAAGTACTTGTCTTAGGTCAGGAATGTTGTATTTCATACCTGTAAAGAATGTTATTCCCTCCAACAAGTTGCAATGAACAGCAGTTGCCCTCAATAATAACCTTGTCTTCGATCAGGAATGTTGTAGTTTATTACTACAAAAATTTAATTATCAACAACCAGATGCAAAAACAGCGGGTGGTTTCAATAATACTTCTTTGGTAAACTATATTCTTCAACCACATAACACTTGTTCAGATAACCATAGTAAATTTGTACCGGTGGGGAGACTGACGACTTCACACGAATCCTAAGGACAAAACGACACCATTGTTCCTTGTTTATGACCGTAACCAGCGTAACTGAATCAATTTAGCGGTAGCGGTGATCATTATAGCCGACACCCCTATAGAAGTCGCACGTACAAGGCAATAAAAATCCATATAATATATTGGGTTCTCGGATGCCTGGCTGGAAGGGGCGAGGGTGGCACAGCGGCCGACCACCACCAACGCTCCCTACACCAGGGTTGCATTTTAGCTACGTGGCCAAAAACGTCGCCTAGGGGATGAAAGACGTTTTGGTCGTGTCGTTTCATCCGAAAAACCCTAGCGAGCATATATATCTAAGCTCTAATTGTAAAGGATTTCTCCTTTAAATTGTTTTAATGAAGTTTTTTTGGTGTTGTCCTTGAAAATTGCAGTTTTAGTTATCTAATATATCTTGTCCGCAACTTCTAATATGTATTTCTTTTTAAAGTGACACTGTTTTACCTGTTTTTGAGATGAAAACTGTCACCTTTTTATTTTTCGCCCAGTAACGACTTTGCTTAGAACATAGATGATACATGAATCAATCAAAATTCTACTACTTTTACACAAATCGACAAATCAAATAAAATATTCCCCTGTACTACCCTTTTCCTATCTCTTCCCAGGATATCCACGAAAATCTCTGCGAAACATCCCTAACGGGTACAAAAACAGACAGTTTACCGATGCACGGGGATTTTCGCATTTTCCTCGATGGGGTGGAAATAAAAAGGGATCGAGTCGGCCAGACTATTTCGTTGCCGAGTATATTTCTACTGTACTACACCAGGATCCCGAGGCCAGAAAATGGGGTGCTGAGCTGTTTGCACTTCAAAGTTATCTGTCAATCTCCACGAGACAGATTACGTTATTCTGAAAGACGGATTCGTGACGAGCGAACAGTACGAAGATCAACATTTGGACAGATCAAGTCAATCTATAGATATTGCTTTATAACGGATATATTTTCTTCGTAATATAATAGATTTTGATGATTTCCTTTCATTTTATGGTTACGTACTAAGTAAGTATATGTTTGGCTATAGATAGAACATTTCTACGAAGTTTGAATATACGTAGTTCATTAAACACGCAGAAAATTAAGCTCCAACCATTTCTGTGAAGAGAATTTGCGCTTCTGAATGTTATATGCATACATCTTCGTTCATATATATATTCAACATATTTCGCAACTACAAAACTCTCAACGAAGCTCGACATCAAAGTAAACAGAAACTGCGAGATGAACTTTAGCAAACAGCAATATGTCTCCCCCAAAAGACTACGTGTCCATGGGGAAAATAGTATTAAAACTAAAACTACCCCCAATGCAACGGAAAACCTAATATGCGTTTCTACAAAAACTTCATGTAACCATAGAAATTGATAATAACGATTCAACATAAAATAATTCTATAGTTATGGGAGTTAATAAAAAATCTTTGGGGTTTTATTAAGGGTTTGTTTTTCTTTGTTTCAGCGTTGTGTAGAAGACATCCGGATCCATATTATGGCGCAAAAATCGGTAGATTTATGTCATACGTGCACAATGTGAAAGGAACAGTATACGCAGTGGATTATAGGACGCTGTTTATACACAGATTTTCTTACGATGGCACTGCTGAGGATACACATTTTTGGGTTGGAACCAGTCCTAGACCGAGTCCGCAAGGAACTTTGGTTCCCTATCCGGAGGATCACGACGGAGTGTAAGTATTTTATTATAACTAAAGAGCTAATTCTAAGGGTAAGTGTCAGGTATTGGGATAATAATTAAAGAAAGCATTTCGGTAATGCACGTTATTTTATTCAATAGCCTGTAAGAGGTTGGGACGTGAGTCTGTTTTAATGGTAGCGTAGCAAACAGAGCGGTCAAATTCTTATTTACTTTATATCAAATTCAAACGGAGGACGCGAGAACTTTCTTTGAAACCTTGAGGGTTTGGTATCGCTAGATTTTTAGAAGCCAAAAACAATCGTAAATGAATTAATCTTGATATAATAACATCAGGGTGATTAAAAGTCAAATTCTAACCAAAAAAAATATATTTACAAAATGAACAAAAAGATTAAAAACCCTTCAGATCGAGTGTACAATAATCATTGAAACTCTTGACACAATGATAATAGTTGGAGAGAAAACGGATGACAGAGACATAATTATTTTATAAAAATTACCTAAATTGTTATTGGCAAATTTACATCAGCAGAGATGGCATCACGGGCACACACAGAAACATAACACAAGATAAGGACCTATTGCCCTAAAACACGTAACGACTACATCTTTCGACTTCTAACCCACGACCTCGACTGATATTTCAAATATACAAAACTAGGAAGGCCTTCTCCCACCAAATACAGAACCAAAAACATTTTCACATCTGTGTCCGGACCTCACAAAGTTAGGAAGCATCTCAACTTCCAGAAAAAACCTCTATTCACAATTTACAAGCAAACTCAAACCCCGATCAGGTCAAAGCGTTTCCTGAACAAATAACTTTGTGCTACCCTCTGTGAACCATCTGTTTATTATATTATATACAACCGTTAATTCTACTCAAACCCAAAGCAAAAGACAAAACCCCACGTATGACAATCCTCCCACCTTTAGTTTGAGGAATGATTACAAATATCGTTCTTCAAATTAACACTATCAAACTATTCAAAAAAAAAATCTTTCTCATCATATGTCATCCGATATCAACTCCTTACAAAAAAAATCCTATATCTAGCGGTTACATTTCTTTTTCTTATATCCACGCAAAACAAAATTGAATTCCATGTCGCGGATTGCGCGGTGCCCTTTGGTACGGCTGGTACAGCTGGTAGGTCGTCCGCTGGCATCGGCTTCCGGACAATAGAAACATGTGGAGAGAGAAACACATTATATAAAAACCTCACGTATGACAAGCCTATGTTAGTACCAAAAATAAAATAAACAAAACGTCAAACTTATATAGCGGTAATATGTAGCAAAGGACGCGAGAATATGTTAGCGCCATCTGTAAAGTAATTGCACAACTTTCTATGTATCTCTCAGAGTAAGAATTTTGGGTCAAGAAACTCTTTTTTCTTTGAAGCATATATATTTTTCGTCCAACGAAATATTTTTGTTGTCAAATATAGCAAAATATACTTAACATAAACATACTGAATTCTTAAATCGTAAGAATAACTAACCGTTGAAACAACTATATTGAAATTCTTATTAAAATAAAATGTAAGAATAATTTTTCTTCATATCCAAGAATAGAGTTCTGTCTGTGTACAGAGATGAATATCACCCAACAACGAACAAATTAATCCACAACTCATATTTCACTGCAATGTTTACATCTGATAGCGCATAATTGACGTATCCGTGTTCCTCTTTTACATACGAACAAGACAGGATGGGGGAGAATCCTGCCAGGGGTAACTGATATAGAAAATCAGCGTCCGAGCGATTTCGTAGCGGCAACACTCGTCGGGCCATTGTTACGATTTAAATGGAAATGAAGCTATCACGGGAATCGATCTCTCAGTGCGACGGTGCCGTCGTACCACCCCTCTCACGTACCGCTTGATTAAATATAGTGTAAAACCCCTGCCGTGAAGTCCACCCCTCCGAAACGCCTATGCGTTCATTTAGTTTATTATCTACTGTTGCAGGTCTCTCCCCTACAATAAGTCACCCGGCTTCCTTTTAAGCCATTTACTGATAGGATGTGCCAATTAGATGATTACTAGCATAACTGTCGGCACCAGGGATTAGATGGGTTTCTGCTAAATTTTGCTTTTTTCGTTGTTTTTTTGGAGTTTAAGAAGTGTAAGATCTTTAGTCACGGTACACAAATGATCACTTTGCAGGACAGATAAAGATAAAGTAGTAGTAGCCTCAGTTGTTATGGTAAACGTCAGTAGTCACTGATAGGACAATACAATTATTATTGTATAACTAATATTAGGTTGGAATCCGGAGTATAGATAGCTGTGGCGTCATGAAGTTGAATTATTGCAGAATGTATCCAGATATTTTCTCCTTCAAAATAATATATTCAGAACGAAGCTTCTGGCAAGTAAACGTTGCTATAGCGGTTGTCATTAGTAAAACCCCGTCCGTGTTCCGTGATTATAATTGGCGGAGACGTAAACCGCTTAAAATGTCGTTACTACGGAAACTCCGTTATGCCCGGTGGTGCATTAATCGTCCGCCATCTCTCTCGCTACTTCTGAGAGCGCAACTTGCACGTTGTCGTCGTATGTGGCGACATCTGCAAAGTTTCAGACGGTCGGTGGGTCGACGACAAAGGACGTCGATCAGGGACGGCATCCTATACAGAAGACGCAAACAACCCCCGAAAGCAAATCGTCGGTTTTAATCTTCAAAAAGGCCCGAGGCGGAAAACAAAAACCACTTCTACTTGCTGCCACTGTCACGCTAAAGCTCCGGGAAGCAACAGTTTACAAACGTTCCTCGTCCGCTTTTTATGCGCAGATTGAATCTCCAAATTAGAGTCTATAATAAATATCAAATTAGATAGATATTTGTTCATCTATGTAGAGTTGTTTTGTATTTAGTTGAATACTGTGAAGTTGCTGATCGTATATATATACGATGCAGCAAATGCTGCATTAAGAACGTACCAGTTAATATAGACGTTAAGTCTTCTTGATCGGCAAACGAGGTCGATTTTGCTGGTACGACGACTACTGAGGGGTGATTCATTGCCCCAAGAGCCGTAACAAAGCAGGGGTGGCTTCCAGAGATTCACGCAGTGTCATCACTGCAAGGACTAGGAGGCAAAATGTTGCGGAATGATCTCTCCGCTGAGAGTTGGAAAGTTTTAACCTCATTTAAGGGGGCTTACGGTGGTTTGTTGACTGCTACGCGCTGTAGGGGGTTGGAAACTCCCTTAAAAGGGACTAAAGTTCATTTTAGTCTCTAAAAGTTGATTAGGAAGTGATCATCGTGAAAAATAATTTCGGGAAATGAAATATATTTCCGCTGGAGATTTTTTTTGGTGAAGACTCCTGTAGAAGATGTAGTGAATAATTTATTGCTTTTTATTATCATTGTGGATTAGTTGATGAGGTAATAATGTTCCTTTTTTTACCTTTTCAGGGAGCCATCACCACTTGGGACTTTCGTAGAAAGGGACTTGATCTTGAGGCTGCCATTTGGACTTAAGATCAAGGATATGAAGTGGTTGTCAGTTTGGTGCAGGAGGTTTACGGTATGTATCATATTTTATTTATTATTATAATAAAGTCTGAATACTTTTGCAATTATTCAACTTTGTACAGCCAAAGCCATCTCTGGACGCTACCTAGCGCCAGTTTCTATGACATAATTACATTTGGCATACCGACATTTAATCTCATGTCATTGTCATGACATTTTTGTTTTATTTCCGTTTTTTAACCACTCTGGAACGAGACACCTATGGATCACGTCTATTTAAGGTAATGTTTTGTAGCATTTTGTATCAGTGATTTCATTTCCGTTCGTGTACGAAAACGATTTTTTGTTTGGCATTATATTTCGCAGTTTCCAATAGGTAAAAATTCCAAGACATAAAGAAAACCCGATTTGTGTCGCTTTTTCGCTTTAAAACCTTTGTGAAACGCGCACATGTAGTACGAGAGTGTTCAACTTTACAAGACAACTCGAAGAAAACAATTTTTTGTTACCTGTTTTGAACTCGAGCAAGCCATTCGTATTTTTGATGTTTATATACATACAGTGCGATACATTTCCTAAAATTATTGTTTACTTCGTTTTTAAAATGAAACGATTTTTGACTAATGTCTAATGACTAATTTCTAATTAATTAGTGGGAGATTTTCTTCTGTTTTTTAGCTAAAAAAAGTCGAAAAAGTAAAAACAAAATCTTTAAATTCATTATAGAACCGTAATAGCCACGGTTTGCAATTTAGATACGACAAATTGACACATAAATTTCACTCCTTTGATAAACGTGGCTCTCACCCTACTTTCCGACTACGTCGTTGACAATGAAGTCTCTAAACACTTTTGCAATTATTCAATTTTGTAAAGCCACAGCCACTCTGGACCCTATCTAACGTCAGTTTCTAGGACACAGTGGTATTGATGGTACTGGCATGTAATCTCATGTCATGTCAGTGGCAGTGACGTTTGTCAAAGTCTGTCAGTTCGCAACACGGCGACGAAGGCTGTGGATTCTGTCAAACAGCCTCTGTAAAAGCTTATAGCGCCTAAACCATTCATCCCATTGATCTGTAAATTGGTATACATATTTAAAGTCACTGGATAGTGAGCTGATATCAGTTTGGCCAAAATCGGATAAATCCCTAAGAAGACGCTTGTAACATTTGCCACTTCCGGTTGTCAGATTGTCACCAAAAACAATCCAGTTCGTCTCCCGATAATTCTAAATATTTATGCAAAATTTCAACCCGATCCGTTGTACCGTTTGGACGCAATCGTGTTCACAGACATACACACATCATTGCAATGAATTCAGACTATATAATATATTATACAACACGTTTTGTCGTATAGTGTAGACCCGGCTTAACAGCGTGACGGTATCACAATCAAACGGAGCATCCCTAACCATTTAGTAAATGAACTGTCGGGGCGCGCAATGCGTGTACTATCGAGCGTACAGAAGCAGAGGGTTTGCCGGAAACTTAAACCTTTTGATGCGTCCGATGCGGACGCGTGCCGTTTCGGCCCCTCCGCTCCCTTGCCGCATTTCATTCTTCACGCCGAAATGATTCCATTTGCGGGACCCCTCCACGGCACGGCGTAATGCGCGTACGTAAAAAGGGACACGGCCTTACGCGCTACACGTCAGTATATCACCGCTGAGTCAGGCCGAAACAGCACAATATATTTACGCCAGTTTCCTACGCGGGGAAATAAAGAAAAAAAGGAAAAACTCCGGGCGGAACCGACCCATATTCGATCAATTTATCAAATTGGAAAAGTTTAGGCTAGCTGTTTTGTGTCTTATTGTTAACGCATAAAATTTGTAAAATCTGTCGTTCCATATCCAATAAATGGAATATAGTATTATGTTATCCCGATGTATTTTATCTAAGACTCTTCTACAATCAATTCTAATTAATGCGTGTTAAATTTTTGCGTAGTACTACTTGAGCTTGTATTGTGAGTGGGAGGGTTTGTCGTAAACAGGCCCTTAAAGCATCTGGATTCAGCTGGTAATGGACGGAACACTTAGAACAAATTAGAATCGCGTCGCCCTCGCCTCGCGAAACAAAAGAGAGTAACCGGAAACTGAAAGGGGACAAAGGCGAATGTCACTCTTCGTCAATGTCACATGGCGAAACGCCGCGACACCCTGCCACCCAAGTTACAATTCGATTGTTGTTAATTTAGGATCACAAAATATGTACAAACTGCGTCGAGTGATGTGAATATAAGGTTTAAATTTGGTTTTGTGTGTTCTGAATTTGAGTCTTATTTGTCAAAAATGGTCTTGCAGTAATACTTACTAAGATTGACTGATGAATAATATAAGTAAACAATTCGAAAGGCATTTATTGCAATTCTTAATACTTCTTCATGGAAAATGCTACTCCTAAAGACGTTTGAGTACACAGAGGGAAAAATTTATCTTTGAGTGAAGAATATCACTTATTTCTATATCCGCAGAAAGATCATTTGGTTGGTTCAAGTAAAATATAAAATTCTGAGAGTAAGAATATGATTTTCTTGTTTTAAGTATGAAGGAACTGCTTGAAAGGAATTGCGTCTGTTTTAAGCGATACGTACTTATACCTTTGGGTCAAGAAACTGTTTGTTCGTTGCAGCAAGTATATTTTTTACCCAACAAAATATTGTTGTTGATGTAAAACGAACGACTCGCTCTTGATATATGTAGAAGAATAACATTTTCTTCGACAGAGCAAAATATACTCAACATAAACATACTAAACTCTAAAACCGGAAGAATAACTAACCGTTGAAATTATCCTCTTCATGCTACATTATATACGCAAGAACGTTTTGTCTTGATATCCAAGAACAGAGTTCTCTGTGTCAAGTCATATAAGTGTGGAACAATTAACGGGTAGTTCTAAAGAAATGCGTGGTAGAAATAAGGTGATCGAGCAGGAGCAGACACTTGCAGACAACTGATTTTTTTCTTATCTTTAATAAATTGTTTCATTGACGTTTTGTTTATTTCATTGTTGGTATTAACATAAGCTATAAAAATAATGTACATTACCGTAATGGCAGTATGCATTACCGAAATGATGTTATACATTACCGAAATGATTTCTTTAATTATAGAAATATTACAAAGTTTTCATTTCACAAATCATCCCAATACCTGACACTTACCCATATACCTATTGAAAGGACGAGCTTGTATCATTTTAGACAAAATTGGTTGAATCCTTAAGAAAATGCATGCATCCTTTGCCACTTCCTTTTGTCAGATTATCACTAAAAACAAGCCATTTCCAAATCTTAGTACATACGTGCATTGATTTATTTAAACTTTAATTAACAGCAACAAAAACTAGAAAATACAATATGATACTAGAAAGGTATTATCCTAACAAAGCTGTAAAGTGACTTCTACACACTATCCACAATTTCATTTCCGTAACTTTTTCACGAAGGTAATCGAGAACGTGGAAGCCAGAATGGCGGAGGCGCCGGGCTCATTACAAAGTCACGGTATTCGTTACAAATGAAATAAATCCGAACCCCAAAACTGCATTCGGTTTTGTTATCTTTTGTAACGTGCCGTACCGTAATGCGGGAGGGTCGGAAGGCGGCCATTTTAACAAAGCCGAATATATCGCGTCGCGCGGCGGGCGGCGACTGCGTCCGGACGCCGGTCGATATGCACGGTGGCGGCGTCATTGGTACTTGATTTCGGGCACACGCCGCCTCCCCGTCCCGACGGCCGCCTCGGATTTGCCGACGCAAACGGCAACGTTGTCGCGTTTCACCAAAAACACCCCGCATTTGGCGGGCGCAAATGCTAATGCGGCCCGCAAAACTATAAACCCTACACGAAAAACACTCGTTTACGTATTCGTTGTATGTATGCATAGATTATGGTTTTCTGTATGGTGTTTTATAGAAATAATTGTGAGAAATAATGGAGAAATTGTGTTGAGGCGTGTTTTCCGCTAGATAAAATATACAGAATATCATGAGTAAAACACAGAAGCGATATAATGGCCAATTGGTATAATTTAAACGTTACATTTGATAAAATATTTGATTACAGAATATTTACACAATATTTAAATTAATATATTGCAGTAATACAATGAACAATTGTCAATTTATACATTTAAATGGTTGTTTTTAATTAACTGAACCATATACATATAGGTTACACCCGCTTACCTGACCCATAGCTGTTCAGAACTTTATGAGTAGGTGAATTAACCAACCTTTAGAAAGCATTTTCGGAAATATTAAAAAAAAGATTATTATTATTATTATTATTAACACCTTACCCATATTTCCTTTCCAGATAAACTTCGGAGAAGTATTCATCCCACAAGATCTGAACATACCAAAAGTACGACAATTGCCAGAATTCAAACGACTCGCCCACGGACTTCGATCGGACAATATCAGCATTCTAGATGCCAAAACATTCTACATACCAAATTTACATTACGACGGCGCTGGACCGGCCGCATATTTCTGGGTTGGCAATGGTTCCGAACCCCATCGACTAGGCATCAAAGTACCCAACGAACTAAAAAACTACGATCTATTGAGACCTTACCAGGGTGAAGATATCGAGATACAACTTCCCGGATCATTGACAGTCTTTGACATCGATTGGTTGTGCATTTGGTGCATACAGTACCATCAAAACTTCGGACACGTCTTGATACCAAAAGATTTAGATGTTCCACCAGCTCTAAACCAAACGAAAATATCTGTAAGTTGCTCCTTTATTAGGTTCTTAATTTAGTAAGAATGGTCTAACTTTCATTCGTCGTGAACTGTACTATATTGACGTCTTTATGAATCATGTTAGTTAATAGTTTATTGTTTATTGTTAAGCCTCCTTGGTGGTACAGCCCTGTAAGTACAAAATTTAAATTAGATTTCTTAAATTTAAGAAAGAATTAATCTCTATTTTCTCTCCTTCAAAATTCAAGACTGTGTCAACTCCTAGACCTACAAAGTCTTCCACAAATTGCAGACAGTTCTTGAACAAGAGAGTGCAGGTTCGCTGGACACTAATGGATGACAAAATTAAGATCACTTTGGATGCAAGAATGGACGAAGAGCAATACGTTGCCTTTGGGTTGTCTGGCGACCCACACCATTCAAGAATGGTAAGAAACAACAATTCAAAATTGGAAAACAGTTTCTCCAATTCTTTGCTATATAGTCCAGTCATTTGGTGCTCAATTGGAAAAAAATTGGCGCCTAAAAACAGTTTTTTTTGACAATATCTCCTTTCTGACTCATTTTACAATAAAAACAGTTATATTATAAATTAAACTAGAGAAAATATCCTATAATTTATGTAAATTTGGTAAAATGAATAGTTTCAGCGTAAAAGTGCCACAAACCTTGTTAAAACTGATTTCTTGCTAATACAAAAAGGAATGTGAGAGAGCCTATAGATGCAGAAAAGCTGGAATAAAGTGGTCCATTATATGCACGGATTGTAGTGGCACCTTTAATAATTCGGAAGTTCGATCACAAGATATCGATGAAGAGAAAAAAACGGAGACTATTCTCGAGCAAACGTATGATGAAGTCGAGAACGAAGAGAATTGCAATGAAACTGATAATCCCATTGCGGATAATGTGGAAGAAATGTCTATTTGTGGCATTTCGATCGGTACTGAAGACGATGAACTTGCAACACCTGGTTCATCAAGATCGCTGTTCTTGATGAATGAGGTGTTGATGAACCAGGTGCGAAGTACATTGCATGTGGATTAGGCCTACTGGGAATACCACGATAAAAAAACGCGCCAGTTGCTCTACCTCATGGTGGTGTGGAAATGATTTGTTTAGCCAAACGCATGTTGCAGTAAACTTTGTGGCACTCTTACGCTGAAACTATCCATTCTACCAAAGAAAAGGTTATTACATAAATTATAGGAAATTTTCTCTAGTTTAATTTACAATATAACTATTTTTATCGTCAAATGAGTCGGAAAGGAAATATTGTTGAAAAACTGTTTTTAGACGCCATTTTTCCAATATGGCGTCGCGAGCGGCAAAGATACGAGGTGGACAAGTAGAAATTCGGAAAGAGCACACCAAAATCTATAAATACACCAATTTCCAAAACTCCTGGAAAACTTTTCAAGCAAAACTACCAAATGACTGAACTGGACAGAACTAAGAGCAATAAATTATCAAATTATTGACAACTGTCATTTAGGTTGGTGGTGACGTGACAGTAGCCTTCTACGATCCAGAAGCGGAAACGTTCAGAGCAGTTGATTATTACATGTCGACAACAGCCCAATGTGACGGTAAAACAGGGGTATGTCCTGATGAGGTTATAGGCGGTCGAAACGACGTAACGTTCATTTCTGGGGAGCGCAGAGATGGCATCACTTCGGTGACGTACAGCAGGCCTTTACAGACAAATGAGGCTGTCAACGATAGAGCGATACCAAACAGAGGAGATGTTAGTGTGATTGTTGCCATTGGTCGTCTCAATTCCAAGAAAGAGGCGAACGCACACGATACCAACGATAAGACGTTGGAAGATGAGAAAATAGACTTCAGTCAGGAGTATGAAGATGGCTGTCCTGTGAATTTGTACGATTTGCTCGATGAGAATAAGACGAAGCCTTTTGAGGTTATGAAGATTCAAGGTATGTAATGTCGTTTAACAGAGAAAGTAGATCCAATAAGTTCTACATACAGAGAAAAGAATGCTCAGTTCAAGGCAAATTACTTTGAACCAAAACAACGGTTGATTTCCATATCCACGAAATAATTATTCACTTCAGCCAAGACAAAATTTTCTCAGCAGAAGCTGGTTAAGTGCTTGATTCAAGATAAATTTAGTTGCAATGAGTAAATTATTAACTCACACCAAACAGTCATCAACTGCTAAGGACTATATGTAGTTTTGAATAAAACTTTGTGGTATTACTTCAAATATTTAAACATTTCGACCAAATTAATATTGCTTTATTTCAACCATTGGATGTATTAAAGAGAATAATTATCAGAATAAGTAACTGGTTGTTTTGCTTGGAAAAACAAATGTTTCAGAAAAAGATTTTTAGGTTTGGTTTAAACCAGTGTTTCCCAACGTGGGGCGTGCACCCCACTGGGGGGCAATATGATTGTTGAGGGGGGCAATTGGAATATAGAAAAATTTTGAAAAAGAAAACCTACCTTAAAGTCTCTTTGTACCGTTCATACTGCAACCGTTAATCATATCCTTGAGGCTAATTATTAAATATCCCTACACAATTCTAAATCTGAAAAAAAACACACAATAGGGAAAAATTTAATTAAGCTATCAATATTTGTAAAAACGTTTTTAGAAAAATATGTCAAAGATGTGATAGCTGTGCCAGTTAAGATACATTGTTGAGGAACATTTTGTTGAAGGTATATTATTCTGTAAATTAGAAACCATCACAACCTCCGGAGATATTCTTCATAAGCAAAAAAATTACTTCAATGTCTTTAATATTCCAATACAGAACATAACATCCTGTACTGCAGACTGTGCTCCTAACATGATGGACAAGAAAAGCGGCTGTTTAAAGATAAGAATCCAGAAATGCTTCTTGTGCATTGTCTAATATAGCTCCATAGGGAAAACTTGATAACCAAAAATGTTTGTCCAGTTCTCAATGAAGATTAAATTCGGTTATAAAATATGTCAATTGTATCAAAGCTAATGCCGAATGTGACATTTCAAGTTAATTTGTGAAGTACAAAATAATTCATACTTTTTATAACTAAATTTAATACTTCATTGAACAAATATTTTTGGCTACCAAGTTTTCCCTGTGGATTACAAAATGCACCAGAAGCATTTCTGGATTTTCATCTTTAAACAGCCACTTTTCTTGCCCATCATGGTAGGAGCACGATTGGCAGCACAAGATGTTATGTTCTGTATTGGAATATTATCGACATAATTAATAACATAGTTTTTTAGCTTAGAAAATATATCTCTGGAGGTCGTGGTGCTTTCTTATGATTTGCAGAATAACATTTCCTCAAAAAAAAATTCCTTATTAATGTACCTTACATAAGTTATCAACAAGGCCTCAGTGCCTCTCACTCTTGCTCATTTTAACCATTCCTTTTCTGACAGTGTTGTTACTAAGGGGCACAGCTATCACATCTTTGTCATCTTTTTCTAAAACGTTTTTTACAAATGTTGATATTGACAGTTTAATTAAATGTTCCCCTATTTTGTGCTTTTTCCAGATTTAGCAATGAGCACGAATATTTGATAACTAAACTCAAGGGTACGATTAACACTTGCAGTGACAATTTCAGTTTTAGAGTAAATGTTTAACTGTGTGTTGTTATAATAAAATATGGCAGATTTGTGTTGTATTAGTTTTTAAGTGAATGTTTATTTTTATTTTGTTATAATAGAATATGTAGCAAATTTTGTTTCTGCTAAAATGCTTAGTATTTATTTCAATAATCAAATAAATTATTGTTTTATGTTATTATTTTTATACCCCCAATGGCGCAAGTTTTTCATTACGTCACAGAGAGGAAATTAGTCAAAGTTTGTTGGGCAGAATGTGTACCAATGACGAAATGAGAAACGTACATCGTTCCCAGTATGGTTCATTTCCAACTCTGTTATAGGTATAAAAAAAGACAATATGAAGTGGGGCATGAGATTTTTAGACCAGCTTCGGTGGGGCTTAGCTCAAAAAAGGTTGGGAAACACTGGTTTAAACTATTTGTTTACTTGATTCACACAAAACGTGTCTTGCATCAACCAACCAATTTTACTTGTTTTGAAGCTCATATTTTACATATGTGATATTGATTCAATGCATTGGTTCTTTTTATTAGAAAATATAAAATTTCTCAATGCTAAACACTATATTCTTAAAGAACTCATAAGAACATTTAAAGCTATCCAACATTTGGAACCAAAATCTTGTCGCTTCAAAGGAGAAATTTGTGAGTTTTGAATCAGAAAGCTCTTCTTAATTGAAAACTTTATTGATTTGTTCGGAGTAAGTTTTCGCAAGACAAGGAATGTCTTAAACATTTCTCTTTGTGTAGGTAAACAACTATTGTACGCTCGTATTGGTCCAACTGGTGGCAAGAAAGGTTACTCCGCCATCACAGGAAAACCATCATGGGGTATCTCATACTACATCGATGGCCTTCTCATACCAGAGATAACAGTCGTCAGAGGAAGGACCTATACTTTCGTAGTGGAGGGAGGTGCTGATTCCACGGACAAAGCTCGATTCCATCCTCTCTACATCACGGATTCCCCTGAAGGTGGTTATGGACAAAAGTCACCATCTGACCAGCGGAGGGAGACCATCTATGCAGGTGTTGCCTTCGACCAACAAGGATATCCTTATCCAACAGGAACCGGACGGTATTGCGAATTTACCCATATTACCATAGACAAGGCTGAGGAATCCGAGACTTTTGAGGATTACAAACAAACTTTGAGGTTAACCTGTGAGGAAGGAGAGTCTGGATATTTGAATTGGACCGTTCCTTTGGATGCTCCAGATACCTTGTATTATCAGGTATGCCAAAAAGTCTTTTATTTATATTATTTATTGCATTTCTTTGTATGTTTCCAGTGTTATATACATCTCAATATGGGTTGGAAGATCCACGTGGTGGACTCAAGTTCATCAGCAATCCATCTACCTTATAACTACTTGATTCTTCTAACAATATCAGCACTAACTGGTTCTTACTCACTGATGAATCCAGATCAGCGTGTTTTCTAACATATCAGCGAAACCGAAAACCAAGCATCCAAACACTGATTCTGAGGAAAATATGATGTCCAGTGACCGTAATATGTGATTTTCCATCTCAAATTTGTGATTTACCATCTCGACAATTCGAAAACCAAATGATGGTGTTGATGGTGTGATTGTTGATCTTTGTTTATTAAAAAATAGCATGTCTTTAAAGGAAGTCAATCTTGAGTCACTGGATTGTGGTTTATGATGAAAACGTGTGACAATAATCTACGATGATAATAATATATATATATATATATAATTTCTGCGTCCATATCAGTAAATTTAAATAAATTTTAATGTACGAATGGAATAGGTGTTTTTAAACTAATAAAACTTTTACTATATAAGATATTAGTGTGTATCGACAATAAAAATTACTACAAATTATACTTACATGAAAGTTATAGGAAAGGATCGTGTTTTATATAAAAATTTTCGATATGGTATGGTGAAATTCATAATTATACCAACTTCTTCGTCGTGTGGATTTTTAAAAGGGCAATATAATATATTAAAGATACAATTCTTCTAATAAATCGTTAACTCTTTGATACAGGATATTGCACTGATATCTCAATTATTAAATATACTGTGACTAGAGGTCAATAAAAATATTTAATAACCTAAAAAAGGAAAATTACATAGTTGACAATAAGACAAATAAAAGTTATGCATGTCTCTACAAAACTTGCACAAATTGACAATAACTACGATGATAATAATAATTAAAAATGTAATATTGATATGTACAACATATTATGTATTTTGTAAATTGATATATCTGTATGTATATGAATATTGTATAGAGTGTTATTAAAAAATAAAGAAGAGAAAACGACAAATAATGATGCATAAGGCTGTTTATCAAAAAAAAATAATTGGTATTTTAACGTATGCCAAAAATATCTTATTGTGTTAGATTTTGTAATAGTAATTTATAACATTACATATTATATAACAATAATAAATTTACAATTATAATTGCACAACATCAACAGAGGAGTAATTGCAAAAATATTTGCGTAACATATTATGCATAATATAATAATTAATTAAATTCAATTACAACTATCTATACATATCTGTTTTAATATTTTGTATGAAACGAGCAGGTCAAATTAAATACAGCATCATGAATCATAATGTACGTTATACAATATTTAAATGCATTTAGCCATGTTTATAAGACCAAGATTTTATTTTATTATATGTAGTACTGGTCTCCTATGGTTCTAGACTGATTTTTAGAAGTTTGTATTTGTCAAAATTTTGAAATTTCTTATTTACGAAAAGTGAAAACTCGTCTTTATGATGCAAAAGTTAATATATGAATGATTAATTTGATTTCTTCCCAACCAATACTACTCACTAATAAAACGTTATGTTTATTTGTTTAAATATTGATACATATTAAGCAATACTATTAAAATCTATATGGCCTGCTCGGTTAGTCAAATAAATACATACCTACATATTATAAAACAATAATTAACAATTTTCTACAAGAATACTGTATTTCAAAATTAGAATAAGTAGTCAGTATTGTTATTTGCACAGAATAATTGTTGTGTTTGTCTTGCTAATTAAAAGTTTCGTATGTGTGGAAAGAAAAATTCGGCCTAACATGTAAAAATTCTAACGTTTCTTTGATTTTTGTTCGCATACTTGTGTTTGTTATAATAATACATATAACGGTAGGCGTGCTTTTACTTAGGCCGAACGGAGTCGACAACATGCTAATATAATTGATTGTTACTATTTACTTTTTAGGGTTATGTGTAGGCACAAAATATCTTACATACATTTAGGTTTTGTTACCTTTTGTTACCAACTTTTGTTGACTACAAAAACGTGTCTCTAATGTTATTAAAACGTTCATTTATATTCTAAAAATGTTAATTACGTACTTAATGCTTATAGTTATTATTTGTAATGTTTTGTAGTATGTAAGATAACAATATTATATATGTACGTTTGTAAACGAGTTGATTTTAGTATCGGAGTGCCTTTTGTAAAATATTTTTCACTTATTAAATAAAATCCAATGCAGTCAATAGAGGATCAACCTATAAATTTTTAATTCGCCAGATCCGAAAACAGCAGCACACTGATAAACTGTCAACTAATGCCAATGAATTCGATTTTCAGGACTGTAGTCGTGATGTATCTCCGTGAAATTTTAGCCACGTAAGATCGTGAAAATGATAATAATAAAACAAATGAGTAAAAAAAACTAAAACATGTATTAACGCGCTATCTCACTTTCTATATCTCTCTGTATACATTGTAACGCTAGTAAGTATATTTGAGATTTTATTTACAAATAAATTTGATGTCGAAATTTATTCTGTGTATTATTTGAAGAAAAAAAACTGCCTAGAAATTCATCGCTAAAAAACTTCACTTGGAATAAAAAAAGCACGAACCGAATTGTATAAATAGTAGAGATGGGTTTATTAGTTCTTTTTAATGAACTAGTTCTTCCGGATTAGTTCACAAAAAGGAACTAGTTCAAAGAACTAGTTCTGAAGAACTACTTTGATCCTGAGACATACTACTTCGATAAACGTGTCTTTGTGTGTTCTAGCACGTTTATATCTCGTTCCAAACGAAACTAGGATCTAGTTTGGACAGAATCGATGTCTGCCTTCCCACTTTGTCTTTTTCTTGAAGAATCGTTATTTTGTTTTGAAAATAAATAATTATTTATAATTATATTGATCGAAGACTCGTTGTCTTATTTTATTTAGGTATATTTCTTAAATATTTATTTAATGAGGCATAAAAGACATATTGCTGCACGTATTTTAGCCTTATTCATACTGCAATTTTAGGTGGAATTAGGGTATTATTTATAAATTATAGTATAACCTATACTGGCGAAACTACTATTAACAGTGTAATCCATTATCCAATAGGAAAAAAACTATACTCTAATTATATTTTTGACATCCGCGGTTAGGTAAAGAAACAACTGGCGGGCAGGGTGCTATGTCGCTCGTTTGATGTCGCCACAACTCGTTCACTGAATGGGATATGTTTCACCAAAGCAGGACTTTCGAACTAGATTTCATGTCCCTACAAGTCGTTCACTGAATGAGATATGCATAGAGATATGTTTTAGCAAAGCAGGTCTTTTGCGAACTAGTTCTTTTTATTTTAAAGAACTAGTTCTTTTGTTCTAAGCCGGGAGCCATTCTCTCGGACTAGTTCGTTCACGAACTACCCACCTCTAATAAATAGTAGTTTAGTTTCAGTAAATTGTATTTTCAAACAACCACTTTTAAATATTGCGACCGTAAATACTGTTTTGTTAAATAAATAATATTTCTTTAATTTAATCATTATTTTATTATGTTAAAAACACAATAAAACATTATGGTGGACTCATTAGATTAATTTTTTCCACGGAAATCTTTCGTAACGCCCACAGACTTATTCCCAAATGAAGAGAAACAAGAACACCACTCGCCTTCTATATCTCAGCTTATATAAAACTCAAACTAAGCCAACGTGTGCTAGAGACTATCAGCGCCATCTCCCCGCCAGTAGACATAGCGATAATTTTTAATGAATCCGCACGTTTTTCATTCAAACAATGTTTTTACATATATCTATATGTCTTTCTCTTCTAACTGTTTCCATAACTGTCCAGTATTATCCAATTCTATCTAACAATGCTCAGAATTGTCCAAAATTTTCCAAAAATGCCCAAATTCAAAATTGTCCGCAAAAAATACGATCTTCTTAAAAACATAATAATAGGTCACCATAGAAACATCGCATTGTGTACAGTCCTTCAAAATTCAATGTGTCAAACCATACGTAACGTTTCATCACCTCTCGGAAACTAAACCCTCAAAAATTTCGGAACCTTTGAAAAATTTTACTTGTTTTGCAACTGGAACTGTAAAGGAGCATTGTACTTAGTGACGCTAAGATGGCGGATAGAAAGGAGTCCTCCAAGCTCGTAACGGGCGAGACCTTCAGCGATCCAACGGTGGCCAGCAGCGAGGCGGGCCACAAGAAGAAGAAATCAAAGCAGAATTGGCGCTTGGGCGTTTTGGCGCAACCGCGCGTAACACGACCCAAGTACCAACAACCCGAGGATGTTTTCTCGTCTGGTGTCTCGCCTGGAGCTTTGAAAACTGAATGCAAGGAGAGGATAGAACACATGTCCAGGCCACCGTTAAGGTATCCTCCACAATACTAGGTTGTTAAAGTAACTCGTTAAACTGCAGAATAAGTTTAACTATTTCCTTATATTTCGGAGTCTTTTTTGCTTTTTTTTGCCTCTTTCCCCATTTTCTTTATTATGAAAATGTAATCGTCTCCTCATCAATCTAAAACATAATAAATAACCTCAATAACCTGTATATACAACAATAATACCTACTCCGAATTAATTTGCCCACGCAATTATACCACTGTCACTTTTTTATTCACCCCTCTCTACAAAATTCTGTAAAGAGGCTCAAACATCGAAAACGCGTTGTCACGTCGCGTCGCGAATGGAGGTACCTAAATATGAATGATATCCTACCTTATATTTGCCTTATACGCGTCCATCGCTGGAAGTCATCTATTGAACCTACCTTGCACAAGATGTTTTCATACCTGGAGGCTGTCCCTCGTTTTACACGTTATCCTTCGTCTTTGGTCATCTATGGTCGCCAGCCACAAACACAACACACAGGTTTTAACTCGCTGACATCACTCGAAAGATTTATTCATTTATGTTCTTCTTAGTCTTCACAGCACTACACACTACACTACACCCCCACAAACTACATATACCCAAACTTTGATCGATTGTCACAAAGAGTTCATTACAAATGTCCTAAAGTATAAAAGGTCCGTAATCCTAATTGCTCGGCAACCGAAGGCATAAAACAGCGACAAAATCAGTGATAAAATCCTATAAACCTGCTTTAACATAGGACAATTAGCATAAAAGTACCCAGACATCTTATTTCTATAGGCATATGCACTCGGTAAATATTAATTAATCGTTTAATTTGCGTTGAAGTCGAGTCGCGCGGAAACGTCAAAATACACGGCGTCCATCTTAAAAACTGAACTAGTTCGCGCGAACGCCACCAGGCGCGTGGCGACGCTTATGCGTTTGCTCGTTTACTCGTAAGTAAACCTCGTAAAGTCAAAACCTGACTCAACAGGTTAGCGAAGCGATCCTTCCAAGTTGCGGCATTGTTAAGCAAAATCACGCGTTGCTAACGCTGTACGAGGTAGAAAGATACACGTTTAAATACACTTGAGCACCCGCGCGAATGCTATAATGTCTAATTATTTCGATAAATCACGGAGAAAAAGGACGTGTAACATCACGCCATCTCAGCACTGACAGCAGAGAGGGGGCAGTAAGATAAGGAGCGCAAACTGTCAAAACTAAAAATTCTAACCTTTCTAGCGTAGGACCAACTTTGCAGAACAATAAATTACACTACAATAATGCTTGTGCATTTACTTTACTAAATTTTTTTAACGCCCAATTAATTAGTATTTCGTAAAATATCAACACGAAAATTACATGTAAGACTTTATTAAGACATAAAACATAAAAATCTGAATTACTCATGATACATTGATCTCTACTTTCTTCTCTTCTGGATCAAATTTTGCCACTCGAATCCTACCATATCGCTCGAAATGCATCACCTTGCTCTGCAAGACATCTTCACAATCGCTCTCGGATTTCAATGTTATCTTAGCAGCTCTGGGTGTCTTGCCTGTGTCTCCAAGTCTTTGCAAACCCGTGCATTGAATTTTTCGTCCAGTTATGTCACTCAAGAACGTCTCAAAGGACACTATATCCGCTAAGTGATCACTTGCTTCCGTCATGTTGTAAACAACCAAATCAAAGGACTGGTCATTTCGATCTAAATTGTTGATGTATCTTAGATTATTTCGTTTATCATTTCCATCTTTGTGATGATGATTGTCCTTCTCAGCCCTTAGAATATTTTCAAGCATAGCTCTCTCTTTTGAGAGCGCGCTCAATATCTTTTCTTGCACGGTTTCTTCTTTGGCATAGCCTGAACTAATGTTGACTTTTTCCACTGTATCCAAATCTTTGGTATGGTTATCAATCGCTTTTTGGAACGTATCAGGGAATGTTGAGTTGTATTCGTTCATCAACATTTTGCACTCTTTGGTTATGTCATGTATTGTTTTCACTGTAGCTATGCAGGTCTTGTCATTTTCATCTTGTAGCTTAAGCAGCTCTTCGCAATGGTTCTGGTATAATCTGGAGGTAAAAGTAACAATGGTCAAATCTTTGATCATCCGATCATTCTCACCTTTGAGTGCGTGAAAGTTCTTCTTGTAAGTCTCACGGTTGTTGCTTTTGACGTTTTCCAGGATTTTTCTGCTGATGGCCTCTACTCGTTTGTTTAGATCGTCTAGCGCTACTTGGATGGCAAAGTGTTTTGACTTCTTTAGTTGTATTAAATCTTTCTTAAGTTGATCCCTTTGGGTTTTAACCTCGGTGCACTGTTTCTTGAGAGTTTGTATTGATTTTCTATTTACTTTGGTGTCTTGGGCAAGCTTGTCTTCGACATGTTTAATCTGATTAGTTAGTTTGTCCAGAGTTTCTTGAATATAAACGTTTTGTGTTTTCAATTGCTCCTTCAGTTCTCTCTCTAGTTGATCTTTTTGGAGATTAACTTCAGCGCACTTATCCATGAGTGCATGCTGCGAATTTTTGTTTTGTTTCCGTTCTGTTATGAGAATTTGCATAGTTTCGTTACCCTTCTCGGTCTCCCGAGCAAGCCTGTCTTCAACATCCTTAACGTGAGCGGTTTGTGTAAGCTGTCTCGTCAAGTTGGAAACTGCTCTTTTTGAAGCTGCAAGTTCACTTTCTAAGCTACTGATTTTGTTCTTCATATCGAGGGCTCTTCGATGCAACGATTTATTATTGTCTCTTTCTTGCTCTAGCAAGTTTGCATGCAGGTTCTTCTCCGAAGTCAAATCGGATATAACATTTTCTGACTCCTTCAGTTTGAACTCCAGCTCTCTATACTTTGCAAGATGTTCTTCGGTAATAGTCATGGCGATGCGGATTTCTCCATTTTCATTGGCAGGGACACTGGCTGATGCACCCATCTTTATGGAACATATGAACAATACTAAAAGTCGCAATCGAAAACGACGGTGTGGTACTAACTTTTGTTTGCAATTATTTGTGATAGCATCATTAAGATGGGAGTTGAAAGCCAAAATAGAGATAATATACATAATAGGCAACCAAATATACGGATCCTTCGGAATCTTGTTCCTAGAGGGCGGTTAAATGCACCTTTGATATAATATTTGGGCGAAGCGGACGGTTTCACGCGGAGTGTGCACGTGACCCGTGCATTAGCTTTGAGGCGCGTTTTTTTTCGCCTGCTGGGGTCTCGCCAGGCAAGGCAATAAAATGTTTTTACATACCAATTGACACAATTTGGTATTACAAATACAGGATTGAAGATTTCTTACAAAACAGACAAAATACCATGTGATGGACCAGATATATCAGCGCTATAATTTTAGATGTATTCAAAAAACATAATTTACGTATATTAAATATACAAACTTTATACAAAATTTATATTAAATTATAATATTTATAATTAAATTAAAATTCATCTATAAGCCGTTTATTGACAAAAGAAATAAAAGTTAACAGTAATATGTTTAAAAACAAATATTTCTGGGGTAAGTTTTGTCAGTAAATTAAAATACAATCATTAAAGTAAATGTGTTTCTGTCAAACAAACTCCGTTTTTTCTTATACACAGCTTTTATATTTTGGCTAGTGAAATAAACTAAATTTATGGAAGAGTGCACCTAAAGTATTTCATGTGACGATTTACATAAAAAGTTGTGTGAAGAACTGCGAAAATAACATATTATAATTTTTAAAAAGTTCTACAATGTAAAGAAATTGTCATCAGGTACCTACTACAATAGTCTAATATCCTATAAATCAAAAACAAATACATATATTAGAATTTCAATTTGTGCAGTTCAATTTGTCAACTCCATTGCAATACGGACTCAACGTAGACACCCGAAGTGGGAGGGGTAATTCGTCTCGAATACCTATTTTCATCGCAAAAAGTGTTTATTCAATCTGTTGGATTATTCTGTATTCTCCAGCCGTACGTTTAGCAAGTGTTTGCGAGTAGTATCTGCTGTGGTTTTGTTGATTGACAGTGTTGGACATCGTTTTGTTTTTAGTTCGCTTATTTTATGGACTTGATAGTGTGTGGTTTAGCGTATAATATAGAATATAATAAGGTACGTATTACACCCTATAATTTAGTAATATATAACATTATGTCAGATGTGCCGTTTTTAAAAACAAATTGATATCGATCATGTAAAAAAGCGAAACCGATTGTAATAATTAATAACCAAAGGCTGTGTTCGACTGCTGTCCGCGATCTGTTCAATCTGATCTGTATATTTTGTTATCGCAAATTTGAAATATTGTCTTCTTATTGGTCGAATCATTTTTATTCCGACGTCAAACAAGCGAGCAAACAGCACCTTTGGCCAAATGATAGCGAATCAAATTGAACTGAAGTGATCGTAGCCTGCAATCGAACATAAGTGTAGTCGTACTTCCAGTAATACCGGGTGATCATAAATGAGAGTCACCGGGTGCAATACTTTGTTCCGGTAGTTGCGCTCAAAACTTTAGTCCCAGTTATAGCGCCAGTGAATTTAAAATGCTTGGAGCGTTTTATTGGTCCAACTAGGTCCAACTTTTAGTAAACAGTGTGAAGTTAGACCTAATTTGACCAATAATAACGCTCCAAGCACTTGGCGCTATAACTGGGACTAAAGTTTAGTGCGAAACTACCGGAACAAAGTTTTGCACCCGATGACTCTCATTTATGATGACCCGGTATAGGTCAATTCTAAAATTTTTTTGAAAAGCAAAATACTTACATTATGAAATTGAAAGGAAACCATATTTGCAAAAACTAAACGGTTCAATCTAATGTTCTGTTACTTTAATTATCGTGGAGATCAATTAGACCCAAATACTGCGTTATTTAGGAACTCGTTGGAACTAATCCGATTTGAATGACTACTTTTTTAAAATGTTGCAAGTTTATAAAACACTACAATGTTTTTTACAATAAATTTTCGCGTTTGTTTGTTATTAAATTGTGTATAAAACAATTACACTACGAACGTAAGAACATAATGTTCCGAAATCAGTACAAACTTTTTATATCTCCAAATGATTATTTACAATTTAGATTATTTTATATACATATATATATATAATATAAATCATAAACCTAATAGTGTGGTACTTTTAAGTTTTAGATAGTAGATCTTAGTTGAAAAGGAATGGATTCTAACAAAAGTACGTATAACAGACTACCCCTTAGTAAGGCTAGGAAGCGTTCCCGGCGTTCTCAAGCACTTCGAGCAAGGCATGCAAAGGCAAGGCTGTTTGAAAGAAATGCAATGGCCATGGATGTTGAAGAAATCAGTAATGATGAAACACTGATTATTGCTACCAGTACAGCTACAAGTTCTGCCCGGTTCCAATTGAAGATGTTTTACAGCTTATTAGTGATACTTCTTCAGATGAGCTTCAGATTCTTAAACCTCAAAGAACATATTCTAAAAAGCGGAGAGCAGAGCATAGTGATCATTCAAGTTTGATGGCTCCTACCACTACAGCTGCAAGTTCTGCCACTATTACAACTGAAGAAGTTTTACATCCCAGCATGGAAACAACTTCAAAAGCACCCATTTCACATGGTGAAGCAAGTGACATGGAATATGGATTTATAGGGCAACTAGAATATGATAGGTACGATTCCTCGATAAAACAGTAATTCATTATTGAACTATGTTCTATGTTTCTGTTTGTTATTTAGCATTATGGAACATGAACTACATGTGGAAAGAGAAAAACTTCCCAATGTAATCGAGGGGCATCGAATAGTGGATTTAAACTATGTGCTGAGTTGGGCGCTACCGGCCCAAAAGATGCATAGTAGAATTTGTACACAAGGCACATTGCTACCGGTACGGGAGGAAAACCGAGGTACTGGTTTGGTTTCTACAATTACATTGGCATGTAACACTTGTGATAAACAGTACAAGTACACAACAGAAAATCCAACCAGAAAACCATCAAAAATAAATACTGGTGCTGTGTGGGGAACACTTGCCACCGGTTCAACTTATGGACACTTATTAGAATTTCTGTCTGTGCTGAACATCCCTCCATTTACGTACCATTTATTTTCAAATATTGAAAATTGTAGATAATGAAGGGATTCCATGGACTACAGTATACCTTGATGGTGGGTGGAGTAAAAGAAGCTATGGTCACTCATATAATGCAGCGAGTGGAGTGGTATGTATAGATTTTTTAATTGAGTAACTTTATTTGTTTCTATCATAGTAGACATATTTACAACTCTATATTGTAGGGAGTCATCATAGGAAAAGAGACAGGAAAGGTATTATTTGTTGGGGTACGGAACAAATTTTGCTGCATCTGTGCTCGTGCTACTAACACTGGTGTGGAGACTAGAAAGCACAATTGCTTCAAAAATTGGACGGGATCATCGCCAGGGATGGAGGCTGATATTATGGTGGAAGGATTTAGAAGTAGTGAAAACATGCATGGGATTCGGTTTTTAAAATTTATTGCTGATGGAGATGCCAGTACATACGCACGTTTGAAGGAGAGGGTACCATATGGTCGCCGTATCCAAAAAATTGAATGTAAAAACCATATGCTGAAGAACATAACAAAAGCACTGTATAAACTGAAAAACGACACAACAGTAGACATAAATGGAAGGAAATTCTTAACAACAAACAAAATTAAATTATTTGAAGAATTGTTACAAAAAACAATTTATGAAAATTCAACTACTGCGGACTTGAACAGCTTGTGTGAAGACATAAAAAATGTTGTTTATCATATCTATGAGGATCACACAAGCTGCAAGGAATACTACTGCAATTCAGTTGGAGAAACGGCTAACAGCAAAATACCGCAGCTGAAAGCTACAGCGATGTTTAGTCATATTGAGGGTAAGAAATGCCTTATGCATGCTTCTAAATTATAAAAAATAACTTAAAAACAATATGATATCTGTTGTAATTATTTTATTCCAGGTGCATTGGACACACTGTTACGAAAGAGCAGTCGTTTGATAGACAATGAGACCAACAACAGAGCCGAGGTTTTCATGCAAATTGTGGCTAGGTTTAATAGTGGCAAACGATTGAACCTAATTCAGCGAGGTTCATTTCAGAGAAGAGCCACACTCTCTGGATTAAGATACAACCAAGGTGCAGCATGGCAGCGAACACCTTGGAAAACATTATTTGAGGAGAGTCCTGGCAAGCATTTTCAAAGATATATGGACAAGCAGATGAACAGTGGTGAGCGCAAGAAGGTGAACAGGAGATTATTTCCGGAAGAAGCCACCTTACGGAAGAAACGAGGAGATTATGAATCTATGGCAAATATTGAATATGGTCCCAATGCAGAGGAAGCCGAGTTAGAACCTGTAGAAATGAAAGCAGAATGCGAACGACTTCTACAGAAATTACAGGTATCAATACCTCTTTTTTTGTTAATAATGATGACATTTTGTTAACATCATTTGTGTTAGTTAATTAAGTTTATTTACCAAGTAGGGCTCATTACTATTTGAAACTGTTTTAAAGTAAGAATTATCACTTTTCAAAAAGAAAAATGACTCAACTAATAAGTGAAGCAGTTGAAAAAAAAGGTCATTTATCTGAAAAATTATCCAGCATTGTACATTTTGCAATCGCTAATGTAGTGAGATTTATTGCAGGTATCGCCTGAAGAACAAGTTGCAATAGCAAAAAGCACTATTGGCCAATTTGGAAATCCACTGTATGAGGTAGAGCGAAGAGATAGATTAACAGCATCCAATTTTGGCGCGGTAATAAAGAGGAAAATGTGGACACCGTGCCATAATCTAGTAAAATCCATTTTATATCCAACAATACATAATTCACCAGCAATTGACTTTGGTAAAAGAAGAGAGCAAGTTGCAATTAACCTCTTCAGTGCCAAGCACAATATTGAAGTTGAACCAGCTGGGTTTTATGTGGATTTAGATCTTGGTTTTCTTGGAGCAAGTCCAGATGGTATGCTATACTTTTTTTTTTCAATAATAGATTAGTTCTCAATTATGCTTTCAGGTCTCGTAGGGTCAACACATGTAGTTGAAGTAAAATGTTTGTATAGTGTACATAAATCCGGGAAAACTTTAGAAGAGGCTGCTAGATCCGACACTTCACTATGCCTGGAATTAAAAAATGGAAAATTACAACTCAAACGTAACCATAAGTATTTTTACCAGGTATGAGTTATTGTCAGAAAAAAAAATTAAATAAGATATTTTGTAGAAGATGTAGATTGTCTCTCCCAACAAACACTAACTCAGTAATTCAAAAATGTGTTTTGAGTAGCATGATAAATCATGATAAATGTAACATTTTCATGGAAAATGAAACCACTCTGAAAACTGCAAGCAAACAATAATACACATTTTAAATGTATAGTAAGCATAGTAGTGTAGTGTCCAGATGTTCAGTTTTCATTCAGACAGTGCAGTTTTCCAGGAATTCGTCTGGCTTAGAACGCTGAACACTGGATAGTTTAATATAAAAAAGGAGTAAAAAATAGTTGCCCAGTGTTTTTTTAAACTCATCTGCCAACCCTAACTGGGTACTAAACATTCATCCTCTTTTAGGCCAAACTGATATTTCTGAATAACTAGTTTTTATAGGAAAGGTTCATCTACAAAAATAATTTTGCACAACTAAAAGTGCAATGATGTAAATGTAACTTTTGTAATTTTATAGAAACTTATCTCACAAATATGTTCTTGATGAAACACGTATGTGTTTCATCATTGTTGATCTGCTATTAGATGTGCGATATACAATATTTTACTTTGACAATTGGAATGACCTTATTTTGATGGTGAATTTTTAGGTACAAGGTCAATTAAACATCTGTCAGCGACAAAAATGTTATTTTGTGGTTTATTGTGATGACAATAAACCTCTACATAGCGAAGAGATTTGTATTGATCGGGAGCTGTGGATCAATGAGATGGTCCCAAAACTGTCAAAGTTTTATAAAGATTGCATTTTACCAGAGATGATAAGGGGAAATATTCGCATAAATAAGAAATGCAAGGATCCACATTATGTTTTGGAGGCAATAGAGGATAGAGAAAACAAAGCATTGAATCGTGAGCTCACTAAAATTGAAAAAACCTTAAGAAACAAGTAATAAGGGAAGCAGGTAAAGAAAGATTGTTGTAGAATCAGAATTATTATAGATGGAGAGTAATCATACCACTTTTTTAGAAAGGACACTCCAATATCAAAACATTGAGCCAATATATGTGGTAACCATATGAAATTAGACCAAAAAATTAAGAGAAAATGAAAATGTTAGTCGTTTATTGTGACGACAATAAATCTGTCCATACTGACGACATTTTAAATCGATCGGAACCTGACCAAAATTGAAAAACCATAATAGAGACATAGACCTATACATGGAAAAATGTACGTAATCATTGTACTTTTGTAGATAAGACACATCACTACAATAATTTTTAAGTGAAGGCAAAGTACATTATACAATCAATAATTTCAGTTTAGGAACCCAGTGACGAGATGATCGAGAAGACGACCAAAACTGCACTGATATCTCGTGTAGCAATCGTCCAGTTGCATCAAGCGATGTTGTCAGCGACAAAAACGTGACGAATGATACCGACTGGTCGTATTGGCCAGTTTACTGTTGGACAATGAAGGATAAAATATTTTTCAATCCGACAGCTATTTATCACTGACGTATAGATAATAAACAATTTCAGGAACGGTATAATCTGTCACCTCTCTCAATAACAGTATTGTAAATACAATCGTGCCTATCATTGTTTACCAATTCTTTCCTTTCTGTCGAATGTATCTGTAGTTGCAATATAAACTCTATGAGCTAATATGTAGATGCCTGGAATACATCATAGGTTGCTGTCAGACTTTTTAACATGATTTGCGTGATTATTATGCTGGAGCTTATGATTTTTTATGTATTGATAAATGGAATAACATTTTTACATTTTTTTATCACTAAAGTGCCTCGTTCACATAAAGACAGCAGCAGCCTCACAGCAAATCTTTGAATTTCAAAAAATTATACGGTTGCCTCATAACCCAGCTTGGTGGCGAGGCATATTGTGACGTCGGCGTAGACCGCCGCGTCATCGCTACTTTTACTAGTTTGAGAGAGTATAACCACAAGAACACGCCTACGGCAGAACGTCATCCGTACACCGCTTACTATTGGTCAGTAAGGAATGAGACCACCGTGTCTACTAGTGATGGGCATAGTAGAGATTTTTAATAATCGATTATTTTCAATCGAGATATATTAATAATCGATTATATCAGTAGTTAAAATTAGTAGTAATAATTTAGTTGTTAAAATTAGTACTACTAATTTGGTTATTAAAATTAGTAGTACTAATTTAGTAGCTAAAATTAGTAGTAGGTACTAATTTAGTAGTTAAAATTAGTAGTACTAATTCATTGCCGGGGAGAACATAGCCATAAAAGATATCTATAACTTTTTTTGTTCGATTTTATTAATGAAACATATGTCAATCGATAGAGCTATTCAAGTAGTATACCCCAGAGTTTTACCCACAAAAAGTATCGAACGGTTAAGCAAAAAAAAATTTATTTAATTACCAGTGCGTCATCTAAAACAGCGCAGGTGTGCTTAAATAGAATTGCAAATAACGCTATCCGCCGATGCCGTAGAATGTAGATGATCGGGGATAACAAATTCAGAATCTACATGAAATTCTGCATCTGGTAATGGCATCGACATCGGCGAATATGTTCGATCGGATTTTAAAATCGTAAGAACAGACGCATGAAAAAGCGTTATGTCCCGTTCTAGCGCGCCAGGATGGCTTGTAACGTATACGCAAAATAACAGCTGAAATCGATCAGTAATTGTCACCAATCGTGGGACAACCCATACTAACAATATTAGTAGTACTGGAGAAATTAGTAGTACTAACGAAATTAGTAGTACTAGCGAAATTACTAGTACTAATATACATAATCGATTATCTCGAGATATTACAATAATCGACTAATTTAATTATTGTAGCTCGAGAATTCCCAACACTAGTATCTACTTAAATAGCCATGTGTTAAACCGAACCGATACAACGCTCTGGCAAGGAACGGAGAATAGCTGAACTAATCAACGTGTTTACTCGTACAGTTAGCAGGTGGCAGCCCGAAAACAAGCGTTTTTATTTTCCTTGAAATCTCAACTTCTAGGCCCTTTTCAATCGAACATTAAATCGGAATTGAATCAGTGCGTCTCGATGTATTGCATAAGACAACCATCTTGTCTTCATTCGCAAGAACAGCGACGTAATTAGCTGGTAAAAATCATTGAAATTGTCGTATTTTAATAATCTGTTACAACTGAATGTTAAGATATTTGTATTCAAGATAGCCTTTATGCATATATTTGAAGCATTCCTAATAATAAAAAAAATACCCTACTTAGTTCTCCTCAGTCTACGGACGGATTCTTAGGAATATTGTCGACCACTTTTTAGTCTACTTGCGATCAATTCGAACCCCACCTTAAGATTAGATAAGAGGTTTATCCTGGTATGGAATACCTACTTTCCTAAACATAAATTTTACTCATACATAGTTACATAGTCTAAGATATAGATAGGGGATTACCCCAAAAAATGTGTTTCATTAGATATTTAAGCCCTTTTGTAAGTTAAATTAGACACTTTAAGGCATTTTTTCACGTAGAATTTTGACGACTTTTTAAATCTCTTTAATAGGGCCACTTATTCCATGTTTCAGGTTGCTGGTTATCAACAAGAAAACGTTTGCAGGTTTACCAACAACATATCCCGATTACGACGCCCGCATGGATAAAAAGATCGAAACCACTTGGAACTCTATGTACAACGAATATAGAAAAGCCAGGAGAGATCTTAAATTGAAGTAAGTGAACAATTAGACCGACAAAAACACTAAGGGCGAGTTTTCAATCAATCAAATCTATAAGAAACCAGTAACACCAAAATACACCAAACTTTTGCAATCTTTGCCGCAACAACTATTCTCGAAGAAAATTGTTTGCTGGTTGAAAGTATTGTTGACAATCTCTTTATAATATTACAGGCAAAGAGCAGATAGTGCTGGTTCTCGTCGCTCAAGAAGCAGATCGTCAAGAAGCAAGGGATCGAAAGGAAAGGGTGGCAAAGGTGATAAGAAGGGTGGCAAAGGCGGGAAGGAGAAGGGCGGTAAAGGTGGCAAAGGCGGCAAAGGGGGTGACAAGGGAGACGCGAAGAAAAGCGGTGGTAAGAAGAGCGACACCAGTTCTATCAAGTCCGCCGAAGAAATAGAGAAGGAGTTTGCCGAATGGTGTGCTCTCAGGTCCCAGCCGAAGCCTGTACCTCAACCAGATCCCATCGCAGTAAGTACGCTTATCGAGAAGTACCGAAATCGCCACTTTTTCTACTGATGTTCAAGATATTATAGAGAGAGACGACGTCTATTATCATCCATGTGTCATCTATAGCGCTATCGCTAATTGTGATTTTATTTAGAATAAAGATTTCAGGGCAATTATTGTTCTTTCTGTTTGTTTGTATTGTTGATAAATATGTATCAAAAAAACATTGTACATAGTTTATATCTATATAGGTATTTTCAACGGTGGAAATGTGTTGTAAGTAGCTGGTGAACAGCATTTTCCGTGCTATAACTTTAACTGTTTCTTTTTCAGAGAGGACCTATAGCTGATTTGGTCGCGATGAAGGAACGAATGGATGAAATGGCACAACCAAACTTTCCTAGAGAGAAATACGTTCCAAGTTCACAGCCAGACCACCTGGTAAGTCATTGATTTATTTATTTATTGATATATACTCAGCACAAAAGAAAACGCTGACTTAAAAGCTTACCAATGCTATTCTTAATTACAAAATAATGTATAATGTTATGAATATACTTAAATAGGTGCCACAAGCAGCCCTGCAGTACGAAGCGACGGAGAGAGTGTTAGAATTAGCAAAACCTCCAGCGTTTCGCTTAGAAAAAGAAGAAGAGGTGGTGTTGGGAGCTGTTAAGCGTGGTGCCCTCCTATACAATCGTAATTATACATATTACCCAAACAATAATGCACACTAGGCTATTTTGTGGTCACATTACGCTGTTTACCAACAAAAGTACTGCTGCCGCTGGTGGCTACTACCAGCAAGCTTCAGTTCAAACTATTTCTGGTGCATTTTATATGTCACCAGGTAGGTACATACAACAGTGAGACAATGTATGGTCTTTTGTCAGGTGAAGGCGTTGTAACCATAAAATATTTCATATTTGATACCAATTTGTGGGGTTTTATTGACTACCTGCCTTGAACCTGACTACAAACAATTTTTTAGATTTAGACTACATAAAGCCCTCGTTATATATTGGGAGAATATTACCTCGCATAATATTTATAAAACACATTTCAAAAATACATACAATTTCCTGAGTTAACTTTTATGCTGGTTGCTATAAAAAGTTAAACAAGCGCTGGTGGGCTGGCTGCTGCCAAACTCACTCGCAAACTGGTAAAACAGCGCTGCTGAGTGGTCACACTATGCTGTTAGCAGCAAGTAGGAAGTAGCACGCTAGTAAAACAGCCTAGTGTGACCAGGGCATTAGATATGTTACTATTCGATTTGAAGCTTTCGTGATTATATGCTAATAGAGTAATAATGATTGTGAAATATTATAGCTTCACCCAGGATGGCAGTATTGGCGGTACCTAAAGCGAGAGCGAATGTAAATGACGCGGACCTAAAGGAGGATCCTTTCTCGATCAACCCTAACGCCTTGAAGTACAAAGCTACGGCCAGGATAATTGAGCTAGCCAAACCTACAGAACGTTAGAATATTCCTTATATGTGTTGAAAGTTGAAAGCAAGGAAAAGACAAAAAAATGGAAAAACTGCGTGAAGAGTTGACAAAAGTCGCACATAAAAATTGTAAATTGTATAAAAAATAAAAATAAATATCAATTGAGGTAACATTAAAACACACGTGTTTTACTGCTACCAATACACAAAAAAAGGCGTAAAGACGGAGTGCGCAAGCTATAATTGTAAATTTTCAATCAAAATCTTATGTACGTACCTACTTCTCAATATCAAGTTTCGAACAATTTGACAACTAAAATTAATTCAATACGCCAATTCAAACTTGACCAATGAGAACGCGTAATTTCGAATTACTTGCTTCGCGACACTTCTGACAGCGCCATCTCTGGATGGTTGCACTAACCAGCTTTCAACTGGTAATCAAAATTGACTATTTTCTTCGCATTGAGTTGGTAGAATTTGATGAAATTTTATTTCTAAAGGAGTAATGACAAGCAGATTTCAAAAATGAATATGGTTTTTGAATACCAGTGACCGTAAAAAAAAAAGAAATCTCTTTTTATTTATCATGTTTCGGTGAGTAGATAAAAATAAATATTTTAGACATTTAAAAATTAATTCGATTTTGTGTTGTTAGTTAAACTTAACTGCAATAGCGTAAAGGATTATAATAGTATATTATTATACAAGTTTTATAAGACGTCAAATTGGCGCATGAGTTGTTTGGGAACGAATGCGCCAATATGTCTTATAAAACGAGTGTAATATACTATTTTTTCTACTTTGCGTCATTAATTTTATAAAAATTTAGAAGTATATTAGGTAAAATTCCAATCTAGAGTATTTATTGGTGCAACCGTTGGTAACACTGTCATCTGTCACTTAAATTCAAATATCTGTGAAAAAGTAATTATTGATAATTATTATATACCATCATATACTAGTAGTACGAAACCTAGGATGCAACACGCATGTTTAAATATGTATAAAAATATACATACTTCGCAGTTTGTGCGATTCTAAAAAATCAGTTTGTGCTTACTTTTGTGGTTATGTGTATTTTCGTTTGACATGCATTTGATATCAATGTCACCAATCTTAGAAAAAAGTTACTAAAAACGGTGTTACAATTTGCTAATTGTAACACCGAAAACAGTGTTACAATGTGTGCATTGTGAATGCAAAGTAGAAAAAAATATTTAAATCTAAATTTTAAAGATAGTTAAAACAAATACTTGTTTCTTGTTTGGTACAGAATATCAACAAAGATTCTTACTATTACACTCATTTTATATTTAATTTTAAATAATAATACTATAAGACACATTCAAAAAAAAATTTTTTTAATCCTCATCATCGGATGATAAATCTTCCTCACTAAGTAACTCGAACTGATCGGGTAAAGTAAAAGGAATATCGCTTTCCAAAATATCTGTTTTTCCACATACCACAGTCTATGGAACGTATCATGTCTATATCTTTTACATGAGAAGCAGTTTTCTTAAGAGTAGATATGTATGGTTCTGACCGTAACAATAACATTTAAATTATATCCCTATTATGTATTCTTGATATCTTTCTTGTATGACTTAAACGATGCGTTCGAATTTCTTTGTGAGCAGCCTCTAAAGCCTCTGCAGATAAAATTCCTATAGATATCTTAAAAGTAGAAAGCCCAAGTATTGAATAAATCACAATGACTGATTTCAATACATCGCTCTAAAAATATATAATTTCATTACTATCTGCACGTTTCAGCAAGAATTATTTATGTGCACAAGTAGTTAAATAATAGTGATTTATTGCTATGGGAAGCAGCACTGTCTATCGGTGCGCTATTTCTGCTGAAAGCAACCAATAATTAATTCCTTATTACAAAAAAAAAACATCTACTGAGACGTCAATTGATAATTATAAATACACAAATTTCTATTCGCCTGAACAAGCGATTGTAGATGGCGCTATTTACCCTGAATTGTTTAATTCAAATTTTTTCCACCAGAGTGGGTCTCGTTCGCTCGTTGAGACGAATAGCCAATGAAATGCGCCGCCATTCGCCTGGACAAGCGATTGTAGATGGCGTTAATTACCTGAAATTGTTTAATTCAAATTTCTACCACCAGAGCGGCGACTCTTTCGTTCGTTGAGGCGGATATAAACTTTCATTGGAATAGGTAATGATGGTAGTAATATTTCTATAATATAATGCAAAAGCAATGCGGGTTATGACTTTTTACGTTCCTACTGGAAGGAAATTTAGACCTAAAGGTGTAATTGATAAAAAAAAAGTATAATAAGATCTAAAACAATTTTATTTCAATACCTGCTTATACGGATACATTTTTTTTAAAAAGTGTACACTTAAAAATAAGTGAATAAATAAAAGATGAAAATACTGTTGGTTCCAGAAATGATAAAAACTACCATAAAAACGGTAGTCAATTAGGCAAAATAAATTAAATAAATAATAACAGTTAATAATAATAGTTACAGTTTCCTTCACACCTATAGCGAGCAGGCAGTTTATTATTCGACGATTAGAAATGGTTCTACAATTAGTATATGTATAGATAAACCTATAATTGTACAGGTGTAAAAGCAACTTTACAAAGTAAAATTTCGAAATTACACAGTAAAATCTTTCTTTTCTATTATTTTGCCATTCACAATAAAAAATTTTTAGTTGACTGGTTGCAGGTTATGAATAACAGCATATGTAAACTCTTGCGTACTGGACTGTCCGCCAACATCCTTAGTACGGACTTTACCGTCCGTCAAAACCTTGTTTATAGCATTCCTGATCATCGTTCCATACTTTGGCAAATTAATATGATACAACAATTTAGTTGCACATAGCATCATCGCAGTTGGATTTGCTACATTTTTACCCACAGCCTCAGAGAAAGTATGACGCGCACCCTATTGAAAAAAAAAAAAAAAAAAAAAAAACAATAAATTAGAAGCATTAAATAATGAGACAATTAAATATTGCTGCTTCAAATTATTAAATTATTATTTTAAAACTTACTGGTTCAAATACGACACACTCTGCAGAATAAGAAGCTCCGGCGACTACACCGGCGCCACCTACCAAGCCGGAAGCGAGGTTATCGATGATATTACCGTATAAATTTGGCGTAACCATTACGTCAAATTGCTGAGGTCGTGAGACCATTTGCATCGTGCAATTGTCGACAATCATTTTCTCAAATTCAATCGTGGGGTATAATTTCGCCATCTGGTGAATAAAATAAGTATTATTCTCCAATGTTGGCTAAATCCAACTAAAGGCAGCTCCACACGCAACGGAAAATCCGAAGGTCCGTCTTGAGGCGCTAGGCCTCGAGGAAAACCTAAAAATGGGGGGGTCTCCACACACCACGGTATATACGAAGGCCAGCCTTAAGGCATTCCAGTTTGTGCTCGTGCAATGGCGTCAACAAATGATGCTCTTGCTGTTGTTGATTTATTTTAGCTATAGAAAGTAATGAAAGGCCTCGAGGCCTACCTCACATCCCTCCACACAGTCCGGTCGGCCTTGAGACGCATCTAAGCAGAGGCAAACCGAATGAGATTTTGTATTGAGATTTCCGGCCTCCAGGCGTCAGATCCGCAGGAATACCTCTACAAAATTCTCCATACATGCATAGAGGTTTTCCTTGAGGTCTTGCGCCTCGAGGCATGCCTTCGGATTTTCCGTTGCGTGTGGAGCCACCTTAAAACTTGTATATTGACCTAACCTTAAAGTTTAATTGTCAATTTTCAGGGTAGCCAACTAAAACTTGGATATTGACATAACCTTAAAGTTTAATTGTCAATTTTCAGAGTAGTCAACTAAAACTTGGATATTGACATAACTTTAAAGTTTAATTGTCAATTTTCAGAGTAACCAACTAAAACTTGGATATTGACATAACCTTAAAGTTTAATTGTCAATTATCAGAGTAGCCAACTAAAACTTGGATATTGACATAACCTTAAAGTTTAATTGTCAATTTTCAGAGTAGTCAACTAAAACTTGGATATTGACATAACCTTAAAGTTTAATTGTCAATTTTCAGAGTAGCCAACTAAAACTTGGATATTGACATAACCTTAAAGTTTAATTGTCAATTTTCAGAGTAGCCAACTAAAACTTGTATATTGACCTAACCTTAAAGTTTAATTGTCAATTTTCAGGGTAGCCAACTAAAACTTGGATATTGACATAACCTTAAAGTTTAATTCTCAATTTTCAAGTAACCTTAGATATTACTTACAGCCTCACAACTTCTCAAGAAGAGTCCATCCCCCAATTTCATGATATTTGCCTTGTGAACAGCGGTAACCTTCTTACGTTCGTTCTTGGTCGCGTAATCAAAAGCAAACTTTGCAATTCTCTTCGATTTCTCCTCAGTTACGATTTTTAAACATTCGACAACTCCCTTGACACCCTCGTGCTCCAAAGCAGAATATTCACCTTCGGTTTGTTCGCGGATAATAACGCAATCGATGTTGTCATGGCGAGTTTTCACACCGGGTAAAGATTTGACATGTACGACGTTGGCGTACAAATCCAAATGTTTCCTCAACTTCATGTTGAGAGTTTGTAATTCGCCGGTGTGACTGTAGTCGGGGGTTGCTAGGATACCTTTCAGGCATACTCGATTCTTCTCGATTGACGTTGCCACGGTATCAAGAGGTGCACTTAAAGTAGGGTTAACTTCGGAGAAGAAATATGTTTCAAAGTCAACTGGGATCCCGGCAGCTTTGAATAATTCTTGGACTGAATAAACTAATTCTGGGCCTACACCATCACCTGGGATTAAAGTGCAGGTGGTTCTTTGTTCGGGACGTTCTGCAACCTATAAGAATAACTATTACATAACACGGAATTTTTTTTTTAATTTTTAATATATACTTTTCCGTTACAGGTACCGCTAGAATGTAAATTCCTTGTTGCTACTTCCAGTGCCTAAAAATATATAATTATCAATTAAGTCATATGACTAAAATACAGTGTTATATAGCAAATTAAGCAAAAATATACCAACCGGGGCTGAACGTGCTGTAGGAAAACTTTTGTATGGCGTAAGGGTGAACAATCGGGTCAAATTTCTAACTGGAAACGCCATGGCAACTTTATTTTGTGATACTTTACGTCCTAAAAATACCAAATAGCTATGTACAAAACCTAGATTAGTTAAAAATCACACATGTTCTGAAAAAATAATACTTTCGGAGAGCCAACAACCCAACGCAAAAATTCCTAAGAAATCAATAGGAAAACAGTCATGGGCGCCGTTAAATTTAGGTAAAATTTACTGTTTGTAAGAAATTGCCTCAGTCAAGAAGCTTATTTAATCGTATTAATTTACAAATTATGTGTCAAGAGTTTTCAATTTATTTCATTGGTTTCGTTGTAATTTCTAAGCTCCGTACTTTTTTCTACGTTTTCATCCTGAAACATTTTCCAACGGCGCTCATGAATTTAGTAGCCTGTTACGTACATAGATGTCGCTGAGGTACAAAAATTATACAAATTTTGGGACATAAACGTTAACAAATTGAATGATAATTTAGAATTTTTTTCTACTCATTTACTTTGATATTAATTCCAAATAAGATTATAGAAAGAATCTCTGATATGTATTAAAATTCATAGAACCTAAAGAGCAAAAAAAATGAATCTCAGTCGGTAGAAAGGTGACCGTTACTGACGGATTTGTCAAAGTCGATTTTGACAAAAGTCGTTTCGAATTTTGTTATTCGACAGTCAGAAATGTTGTCTTGTTCGCTGGACTTTCTATTTGTGTTGTGATATCGAGTAATTAAAAGTGAATTTGTTAATTAGGTGGGGCGAATCGTGCGGACTTTGGCGTGTTGGCGCTAGAGGGAGGGCCGGTTTGTGCGTGACGTCACATCAACGATACGATCAGTCAAAGGGAAGTTAGACATGTCGCGCTGTTGTAAGAACAAGTGATAGTTAATTGTGCACAAAATATTTGTGGCTCTTCGTTCTAAATTTTATATTTTTTTCTTAGTAAAGCAAAGACAATTTTCAAATTACAATAATGGCTTCTGCGGCGTGCGTCAAGCCGGAGTTTATAGTTGGTGGAAAATATCGTTTAGTCCGTAAAATCGGTAGTGGATCGTTTGGTGACATTTACTTGGGTATCAACATTACTAATGGCGAGGTAATTACTGATGTTTCCTGTATAAGGGCCTACAGTGCTCGACGATTGCTGTGTGGAGGGCAAAAAATGCGATCCCGTGAACCATCTGCTTTGTCTAAAATTGCGTCTTTGACATGACCGTATTCTTCGCACTCTGGCAGCCATATCTAGTTTTATTGGAGCTTCTTTTATTTCTAACACGAGGCGAACGGAATTGCTAGGAAAATAGAAACGCCAGAGCACGGCCGTTGGCAGCCAACATCCCGTATTTTTACTTTCAATTAGCCGACTGAAAAATGCGTAGCCTTCATTGTTTTGTAACCACCACGCAAAAGTAGGTTATAGTATCAGGATGCAAAATACAACACAAAAAAAAAACGGCTACTCGAAAACTTTGTTTCATAACAATCATAAATTGCTCAATTTCACTTATTTTCACGTTGAACACCCACTGATTCAACCAACATGCATCTCAGCTATGTCCAAGATATAACAAACCCAAAATCACCTCTAATAACACTACAACGTGTGCTATTTTTTCTTTGATATCGATAATAACTTATTCAAGGTCAAACAATTTGCAATATTTCTACTATTTGTTGTTTATCATTTGCTTTTTTTACAGGAAGTAGCTGTTAAACTGGAATCGGTTCGTGCTAGGCATCCACAACTATTGTATGAAAGCAAACTATATAAGATTCTTCATGGAGGAATCGGAATACCACATATCAGGTATGATTACAAACATTAATACCAACCATGTTTTACAAATTAAAATCGTTATTTTTGTACATAGTTTTAATGCCGCAAACAATTTGTACGATTGACCATTAATTACGTTATATCGTGTTGAAATGTATTACTGTACCTCGTTTAATTTTGATAAAATGCTGATCATTTTTAGTTGTTTAGTCACATACTGTTTGTAGATTTGCTGTTTGATAAAAACGTGACACTTCTGAATATGTGATATAATCTATTTTAATAATAATACGATGTAAAGATATTTAGAGCCTGACTTGATTTTGTTTAGAAAAGTTATTTGGGAAGAAAGTTTCATGAATTGAATCACATTTGTGTTTTTCTCACACACTTATGTAAGGTATTATCACACTTTAACAGAACAAAATTTATACAGACCTATCATTGTTTCAAATTACATCATGTTGTGCAAAACTTTTGATCAATGATTCATTATTTAGCCAAACTTTACATTGATTTTTGACAGAAGAGATCTCAATACCTGATTTTACTTGAAAAAGGAGAGAGTGTTGTTATTTCTTGCGATTTTCAGTATTTTTACAATAAAACGGTATCCAAAACTGTTGTTCTGGAACAGTTTTGTTTTCATTCTGACTAATGACTCCCGTATATTTTATTATGTAGACATCTATGAATAAATGTATTTTCTACGCTGCGCGACGACACGCTTTTGTTTACGGGACGATGGTCCCGCTCGTTTTTGTTTTGGTCGTTAACAATGGCGACATCTCGTGGAAATTGTATAGATTTGCCGAATAGCGAGTAGATTGCGCATGAAAGGGCACAATTTACGAATTATTATCTACCTATACTAATTACGAACTTTCAAGTGTAGGGCGCGTTCAGCGGAATCGCCCATTTTCGCCGACATTTGCGATCGAGTAGCTGCAAAATTGGGCTTTTCGATATTACTTTTGACGCTCGAATTGAAAAAAGGATACAATTCCGCGTGGAGTGCGCGATATTTTGTAAATTAAATGCGTCAATTTTGAAAAAAAAAATCACGTTTTTGCACCTCTTCGGGTGAAGGCGAACCTCGAGAAAATGTCACGTGACGTCTAGAAATTCCGACAAGCGGATCGATGAACGTCAAAAATTTACATTTTTTATCCGTTCCTGCCGACCTTATAAAAGCCGCTCGCTCTCATGTCTTACGATAAGATCCCTCTAAATACCCTTCGCAAAGAGGTTTGAGCAAAAAACGGCCTTGAACACAATTTTCGATCCAAAAAATCGATTTTTGTCGACCCGTGTTTTGCTGCTATTACCACAGTAACGTCAAACCCGAAACGCCCCCTGCCGGACATTCGTAACAACAGTAACAGATAGCAGATAACCTAAAATGTAGCCTAAAATGTCCATATTGCGAATGTGGACAGGTGGGAAGTCTTAATCACATATTTCTAAAATGCTCAATAACTAAAATCGAAAATTTTGACTTGTACACAGAGCTAGTCTACCTATACTAATTACGAACTTTCAAGTGTAGGGCGCGTTCAGCGGAATCGCCCATTTTCGCCGACATTTGCGATCGAGTAGCTGCAAAATTGGGCTTTTCGATATTACTTTTGACTCTCGAATTGAAAAAAGGATACAATTCCGCGTGGACTGCGCGATATTTTGTAAATTAAATGCGTTAATTTTGAAAAAAAATCACGTTTTTGCACCTCTTCGGGTGAAGGCGAACCTCGAGAAAATGTCACGTGACGTCTAGAAATTCCGACAAGCGGATCGATGAACGTCAAAAATTTACATTTTTTATCCGTTCCTGCCGACCTTATAAAAGCCGCTCGCTCTCATGTCTTACGATAAGATCCCTCTAAATACCCTTCGCAAAGAGTTTTGAGCAAAAAAACGGCCTTAAAATCAATTTTCGATCCAAAAAATCGATTTTTGTCGACCCGTGTTTTGCTGCTATTACCACAGTAACGCAAACCCGAAACGCCCCCTGCCGGACATTCGTAACAACAGTAACAGATAGCAGATAACCTAAAATGTATCCTAAAATGTCCATATTGCGAATGTGGACAGGTGGGAAGCCTTAACCACATATTTCTAGAATGCCCAATAACTAAAATCGAAAATTTTGACTTATACACAGAGCTATCTAAAATACTAATTACAAACTAGTTATTATTATACTATGTAGGATTCCGATTGCTGATTGTTTTCGAAATTACTTTAGACAGAAATGTCACAAGGCATGTGCATAGGCAAACACATTTGTTGTACTTAATTTAATTGAATGAGTGGAAGATTTACAGAAGACAGACATCATGAGCAGTAAAATTGTTCCTAGGAAAAAAACTGTATGGTTGAAATGACCTCCATTCTTCTGTTTCTACTGCACCATCCATGACGGTAAATGTTACTTTAGTCTTGAGTCTTTTTCTTGTTTATTGAATAGAGTGGATTGAAACCTGTCACGTCGCAAAAGTACTCAACAAGATCGTTGTATTGCACGTGTTAAGTGTTCGAAAATTAAAAAAATGACGAAATTTGAACGTTTAGTAACATTTGTATGTAAACCTATGGATTATGACTGAGAATGAGCAAGTATGAACTTGGTCAGACCAGTATAAACACGTTAAGACTCGTTCCCAGGCGGTCTTCGGGTATGTGCTCTCCAAAAGCCGTCCGTGTTGTCAGATGCTGTTGCTGAGTCCCCTTCTCTGTTATATTTACCTTTGTTGTGAAGATATTCACGTGGAATAGGTCAGCATGAACTGTGGTATGAATGTGATAATCAATGGGTGTATTCGAGCAGTTGGTAAGCTAGAATTCTCATCGTACACGACTGTCTACCAGTTAAGTTGTTTGGTGACACCACCACAATGTCGCATATTAAATAGCCCGTGGTTTCTTTCAACTTGGAGACCTGTCATTACGTGGTGCATATCACGTCGAAATGCAGAAGACTTCTTTTAGTCACTCACTGTATACATTTGGTCATTGGTGTAGTGTATACGTATTTGTATTTTAATTCAAAACGTTTTTTGATGTTGATGAAGATCACATTGTTGGAATTAGAAAAATGGAATTTTAACTACATAATACCTACATTTCTTTGTAAATTAGTGGATAGTTGTAAATGAATTATAGTTATTTTTTGTTACTATTGAGAAACATTTACAAAGTTTCTCACGCCATTTGATATTTCAGTCAAATATTTATTTAAGGACCCTCAAATACGGTACCCATATTTAGATAAAATGCATAGCAATTAAGGAAAGTAGTAAATCTTCACTGTGATAATGCTTAATCTAAAAAAAAAGAAAGAACAAAACAATAATCTTTTTGATAAGCTGCTACAGTGGATCATGTTTTCAACGTTTTGTTATTGATGCATCCAAATATCTATTATTTGTTTTATATCCTGACAATATTTTGGAATTGCGTTTTATCTCTATACACCAGTTGTTGATGTGGAAAATTATAAAAAATAATTACGATCACAAAAAAAAACGATTCTTTTACACCAAATGGTTTTTCATAATTTCGGTAAAGTAGAAATTGTTTGGGTTTAATTACAAAAAGACGTTTGATTAAAATAAATCTGGTTTTATTTGAAATAAAAATCGGCCTTGAGGTAAATAAATATTCTCTTTGAAATTATTTGGAAGAGAAAGGCATATAGATTTGAGTGAAAAGATCATGTGTTTGAATCAAAAAACGTGTGAATCAAAAAACGTACGGTTTCATTAAATATTATCGTTATGTCTACTGGCGGGGAGATGTCGCTGGCAGTCTCTAGCACACGTTGGCTTAGTTTGAGCTTATATAAGCTGAGCTATAGCAAGCGAACGGTATTTTGGTTTCTCTTCATTTGCGAATAAGTCTTCTAGTCTTTACTAAAGATTTGCGTGGAGAAAAATAATCTAATGAGTCCACCATAATCTTTTATTGTGTTTTTTAACATGAGACCTAGGTCCTAGGTTATAATCCAAACATAACAAAATAATGATTTAATTAAAGAACTTAATAATTTTAATTTAACAAAAAAAATCATGGTCGCAGTATTTATCTAATTTGAAAGTACACTTTACTGAAACTAAAAATAATCGATTATATTAAAATTTGTAGTTTTTAAAGTCAACGTTCGATTTTATTAAGTCAAGTACTAAATTTTCAAACAGTAAAAGAAGATTTTTTATTTAATAGGAACGTACAGTTCTTGAAAGAAAATGTTCTTTTTTTTTAATATTATGTTATTAAATTTAACTTAATTAACATTCATACCAATACGATAGCTTTGAATTTAATCAATTTTACCAAATAAATCATTTCTTTGCGGCAACCAAAGCTTTGTCTGCCACTATTTAACATCGATCTTTCTTGGATTTGAAGCAAATTCGTTTCATCCAATTTTTTTTTCTCTCTGTGAGTCCATTGCCATGATTTTTGGAAATTTTGTGTGTGGGTATGGTTGTCTCGATTCTTAGTTCAAAGAACTATACAACGACATGAATACTGTTGCCATTTGCTTCTGTTTACCACTGAGAAAGTGGATTTTCAACTCTCCTGCAGTTCAAGATCAAAACAAAAATAATAATCAAGATGACATGAAATTGGCATTGGCAAAAACTCAACCTAGAATCGCAACAGAAACAATATTTCCAAATTGCAGTAGGGAGATAAAATCTCACCTAAAACCCACCAAAAATTAAAAACTGTACTTATAATAAAATCTGCCATCAATCACTGTTTAAAATTCGGTTCTTGTATGTATTGTGTTAGATATAGTATACACTGAGACACGAAAAACCTCTTTGTTATCTTTCTCTACCTACAATTACATCTATAAACTTTTAAAATATCCACTCCGCCATTCGATCCTGTCGGGTTTCATTACCGCAATTTAAAATCGTTAACCTTTGGCAGTTGCTATGTATAATATTATACGTGCGTTGATTGTAACAGAAGACGACAATGGGTCCGTTTTATCGGCGATAACAAACTGTTAATCACCAACACCACGATATTATTATTTGTACTACGTACGTACATACACGAGTTTCTATCTGTTATTCGCCTTCGAGTGTGTACGATTGTCGTAGACGTAGAGGCGTCCGATATAACGTATAAATCGTCGGTGCATAGGCGTCTGACAGGGACATTCGCATGAACTTTCCCAGTAACAAACGGCCAATGCAATTAGTACGCCCACAGCTTTATAACCCGTTGACACGGTATTGACTATTATTAGAATCGAAAATGCGCACTTTTTTTCTACGGGTCGATTTCAATGAACTATGCTCGATGGCATAGACCTCTCTTCCTATCAATTTGCAAAAATTTGTGCATTTGCAGAAATAATTGTATTTCCGGTCTCAATCTCCTGTTTAATATGAGTATAATACAGTATAATAATAATAATAATTTGATGAGCGGTTCAGGCATCTGACACATAAACCAGCCCTTAGGATTATTAAATGTTGAAAGCAATACCTCCTCTTGTTAGATCCTAAGACTAAAATATACGTTTTATTTTCAACATTTCTTCTAAGTTTGAATTATGTGGTGTCATCTACATAATATATAATGTAAATATGCCTGTTTACATACATTTCAATCAAAATGTTGCTCATAAATTAACATTATGTACTGACTAAATATTAAGCCATGTAGTTCTCTTTTCTTTTGCTTCTTTCAGTGCCCTGCTTTAGAATTTTACCTTCGCAAACCGCACAACAATCTTCTTACAGCATCTTTATAGCAAACTACATATACACAGGGCAAAACAGAACGTCAACCTAAAAAAATTCCTTTGAGCAAATTACAGCCAAATTCTTGAAATTGTTGCCAGCTAATATAATTTTTAAAATAATTATTTCTAGAACTCATTCGACCGGTGTCACCTTCATGATGTTATTGCAGTCTTGAACACTGCGAAAAAAATTTTTGTCTTTTGTCAAGTTTTTGCTTACTCGTGAAATTAATTAGCAATTTAATGACCTTTCATTCATTTCAATATGTTAATAAATTGTCGAAGAAAATACAGTGTTTTAACTTAAACTTTTTACAGTTTTTGTCTTGCAGTGTAAGAAGTTGTTTGTTTTTTTTTTGTACAATTGGAAGATAAAAATTAAATTTACTAGGTTTCATCAAAATTAACAAACAGAGTTTTGACACCGTATACACAAAACGATGTGCGAGACGGTGAATTAATTATTTGCTGATAACTTCTTCTTTGTCTAGTATAATTACACCACAAACAATTACACATCCTATGGTTTTGAGCAGAAATAAACAATTTTTCCCCTGCAAACTGTCGATTGTGGAGTAGGTATATTTTACCACTTCCTGTTGGCCCACCGAAGAGAACATTTTCTTACGTAATTTCCATAGTAACTATATTGTTATATAGACAAATAATATAACCAAACCGCACACAAAAACTGTCTTAATACCAACCAGAGAAAGTCGATTCTTTCTAACAACATATTGTTTAGAAAACTATTTCTTGTTTCATTAGCTAAAGGACAATGGGTTGAGTAGATGTTATCGTATGCACGCACTTGTCATTTGTAAATCGCATTTTTTTGTGTTGTTGACGCAGTCGTAAAAAAACTGGCTTGTTTACTATACGCCTCGTAAACAATATTCGCTGTTCTTTCGTTTATAAATTCATTCATACATATCGACTGCTTGTTTTTTGCATCACTGTTGTTTTTGTTGTTATCTATGCGTGCGTACATCGGCGTTATTTCAAAATAATGTGAGCTACATAAATAAAAGCACCTGCGGAAATTTTTGTCCGAATTTGTGCCATAATAATTAGTGTTCTAAGGTTAGGTTTATAGCTAGGTACTATAGAAGTGTTTTTTTTTTTGTTTTCTTTTAGATGATTATAATTATAGTCTAAGATCCCGATCTAGATCGACCTTCCTTCATCCTTTTTCCTAATCAAATCTATTTTTCATACAATGTAAGGTGTAAATGAACACAATGTCCTAGGGTTACCGCCCCATATCCTGGCAAGGCTATTTTTAATTAAAAATTATTTAAGGTAAATTGGTGCTAGTAATTTACCCTCATCGTTTTTCCTAATCAATTGTATACCAAAATGTAGGTTACTTTGTTGCGAACATCGTGGTGTAGGGTTGCCTTTGCAAAAGTTGGCATATCTTAGGGTTGTCGCGATTTTAAATATGAATAGTTGAGTAAAAGGGTACGTTCACATGACAAGCCCCTAGCGCGCGATTACACTATCGCTGTGCTATCGCCTACTATTACGACAGACAATGAAGCAGAATAGCAGTTACCTTCGTACTTACCAGTTACCAATCTTAGTTTGGTGTTTTTTGTAAGTCTTTGGCTCTCGATTGGTACCAAATTTTTCAAGAAAAAGAATGACCGGAGCTATTAAAAAAATACCTTAAATAATATTTAATTAAAAATAGCCTTGCCAGGATATGGGGCGGCAACCCTAGGACATTGTGTTCATTTATACATTATATTGTATAAAAAATAGATTTGATTAGAAAAAAGGATGAGGGAAGGTCGATCTAGGTCCGGATCTTGTACTATTAGCTACATAAAAATCTTGTGTGGTGCAAATTTTGGGTGATATGGCGGGAAATGCCGCGTAAGGATTTTTGTAGGTCGTCTCGTATGCATTACAGCAAGTTCCAATTCTATTTTTGTCTCGGGCGTAGTTTTAAAATACTTGCGCACGTTGAGTACACGTTTGAATCGCAATAATTGTACCTAACCTCCTATTTCCATGTCCCTATAACTTCTATAAATTCGATTCACCTTTTCTCACTCTGGCAATATGCGATGCGATAAAATACTGGCACTTGCACTTTTATCGTTAGTTTTATCTGAATACTGTTATGTCTATTTGTTTCAGGAAATGTTAGCGATACGTTGTTAAAACGTGAATATTGGTTAATTGGTTGATCGCTTAATTGTTTTTTTCTACTTTGCATTCACAATACACACATTGTAACACTGTTTTCGGTGTTACAATTAGCAAATTGTAACACCGTTTTTAGTAACTTTTTTCTAAGATTGGTGACATTGATATCAAATGCATGTCAAACGAAAATACACATAACCACAAAAGTAAGCACAAACTGATTTTTTAGAATCGCACAGACTGCAAAGTATGTATATTTTTATACATATTTAAACATGCGGGTTGCATCCTAGGTTTCGTACTACTAGTATATGATGGTATATAATAATTATCAATAATTACTTTTTCACAGATATTTGAATTTAAGTGACAGATGACAGTGTTACCAACGGTTGCACCCATAAATACTCTAGATTGGAATTTTACCTAATATACTTCTAAATTTTTATAAAATTAATGACGCAAAGTAGAAACAATAGTATATTACACTCGTTTTATAAGACATATTGGCGCATTCGTTCATTTGGGGCACTCGTCGCTGGCGCTCCTCGTGCCCCAAACAACTCATCCGCCAATTTGACGTCTTATAAAACTTGTATAATAATATACTATTTCTTTTGACAATAGAGATGTGGATACAGTTGACTCATTTGAAATTTATCGGCGTAAATGTATTTCGTTTTAATTTTGGTGTTAAGTTATAGAATTGTACCATATCTCAATAAGTATTCTTGATTTGAGATACATTCTTTTTATTGCGATAATTTTTTACGACTAATTGTTTTGTGCACATTATTTTTTATCTTTATTGCGTTAAATGTGGAACAATTGTTTTTTGATTCAAATATATTTTTACTAAAAATAACAACATGTTTTTTGTGTGTTCTGTATTTTCAAGCTATGTTCGTCGTGAACATTTTTTTTATAGTATGTAATTTTGAAATTCTAAAGAATTGTATGCATCTCTGTTATTAGTAGCGATCAAAATTTGATAACTTTGTAATATTTCTATAATTAAAGAAATCATTTCGGTAATGCATACTGCCATTTCGGTAATATACATTATTTTATTAAATAGCCTATGGTAATACCAACAATGAAATAAACAAAACGTCAATGAAACGATTTATCAAAGATAAGAAAAAATTCAGCTGCCCGCAAGTGTCTGAATGCTCGTGCTCGATCACCTTATTTCTACCACGCATTCCTCTAGAACTACCCGTTAATTGTTCCACACTTATATGACTTTCTTCATTGTCTGATGATGGTGGTGTATTTCGATTCAATAAGGCTCTTGTCTCTACCTCTAATGTCTGTTTTCGTCTGTATGTTTTCTTCTGCTGTTGCGACTCTCCACTTCTTCAGCCTAATACGCTTTTCTCTTATATCACACTCCTGTATACCTTTTATCAGTCCCAGTTCTTTTTCTTATGTCGTTCTCTGTCTTTTCTCCGTTTTTACTTTAAATCAGTTTCAGACATTTTCTTCCGAAATTTTTTTTAATCTTGCTATTTTACAGTTTTTCATGCGCAGTTCTATCATTAAACATGAAAATCAGTCATTTCGGTACCCTACGTTGACGCATCAAAGCTTGTGGTGTATAGGTAACCACATGCCAAGCTTGGCATTACCGAAATGACACAAAAGTGGTGGACAAAGAATAGCATTTAATAAAAACTATATAATTAATCACGGACATGTATACCCATGTTCTATTAGTAGGATTATTCTACTCTAGAAAAATCACAAAATTAAGATAGTTAATGCTCAGGTGTAGAAGAAAATAAATAATATTATATAATAAATGAGGTTTGGGACATTACCGAAATCATATATATACCTAATGGTCATTTAATCTTGAGATATTTGTACAGAAACTCTAATATTTGTGTGAACTACATGTATGTAACACTACATTCACGCACAAGCATAAACGTGTTTGGCCAAACTTTACATTGATGTTTGACAGAAGAGATGCTTTTCTTGATCACATCATAGCATGGGAGTTATATTCTCCCAATACCTGCACACTTACCCATATAAAGTAACGAAAATAACAATACTGGTCAATTCTAACTTCTAAAACGTGCGGAATTGTCAAATTTTTGAGTTGCCAACCTACAATGCTTTTCATCTCCCACCAAATTCTTCTTTTTCGTCCTATAGTTTTTCTAGCATATTACGATAATAATTTACAGAAAAAAAATTAATTTTCGTCGACTCGTTATTCGATTTTTATAATACTGTACACAACAATCTTCATATTTTCTTTTTCTGTATTACCTATGTTCCTGCACTTTTTGCCAATCTTTTTCTGATCTGATCGCAAAAAGAACCGCTATTCATAGGTTTCCTTTTCTATAAAATAAATTTCCTGTGGTTGAATAAATTGAGACTGACTGGTGAATCAATAAAGTTCACGTGTATAGGTACGTCAATGCGTCAAAACAACCTCGACGTACAAAAGGCGCCTTCGCCTTTACACAAATATTGCGGTATTAATAGAAGTTAGTGTTTTTCTCTACCTCACCGCGAATATCTCGCGCTTCTTAATGATTTTCGTTAATAGTATATTATTATACAAGTTTTATGAGACGTCAAATTGGCGCATGAGTTGTTTGGGACACGAGGAGCGCCAGCGACGAGTGCCCCAAATGAACGAATGCGCCAATATGTCTTATAAAACGAGTGTAATATACTATTTTTTCTACTTTGCGTCATTAATTTTATAAAAATTTAGAAGTATGTTAGGTAAAATTCCAATCTAGAGTATTTATGGGTGCAACCGTTGGTAACATTGTCATCTGTCACTTAAATTCAAATATCTGTGAAAAAGTAATTATTGATAATTATTATATACCATCATATACTAGTAATACGAAACTTAGGATGCAACACGCATGTTTAAATATGTATAAAAATATACATACTTCGCAGTTTGTGCGATTCTAAAAAATCAGTTTGTGCTTACTTTTGTGGTTATGTGTATTTTCGTTTGACATGCATTTGATATCAATGTCACCAATCTTAGAAAAAAGTTACTAAAAACGGTGTTACAATTTGCTAATTGTAACACCGAAAACAGTGTTACAATGTGTGCATTGTGAATGCAAAGTAGAAAAAAATATTTCGAGAATGCAAGCGAACACGTGAACTATCGCTACCATTTGCAAGAAATCATAAACATATTTAGTTTGTACTGCGTGTTCATAAACACGTACCGTACATACTTAATAGTATACGTGTAAACTATTCATTCATTCATACGTAGATGGTGTTATTTTTAATAATTTAATATATAAATACGTAAATATTTAATGTATAAATAAATTTGTTTACATTTACCCTCATAAGTGTCTAAAATTGCTTACATCAGTAGGTATATAATTTGTATTGTGAGTGTTCAAGAGTAACAATAATAATTAGTCATTTATATTCATGTAGACATGCACCTTATACTTTTGCATGATAATCCCTCAATTATCTGAAGTCTGTTGGCCTGTTCAATTATCGTTCTGTCAAATTAACAATTCGAAAGAGTGTAATATATCGCAGTGACGACGAATTGGACTGGAAACTATACTAAGTGATAAAACGCGTAAACCGATTCCGTATCGATTTCATTCCGTGCTCCATTGTCAACACTTTCCAAGAGTAAAAGTTTTCGTTTTCTATTCTTTCGTTGTCCGGCGAATTGCGCACGAAGAGTTTGTTTAGAACGCGCGCGGTACGCGGCCGCGCTGTACTAATATTCAGTCTATTCAGGTCGGAAAATCGTCGTTTTTAAGACGACGAAATTTATAAGGAAATAAATAAGGAAAACATAGTAATAAGAAGCAAAATCTGCAAAGGCAAGACATCCGTTCATCTTAATTCTTGTTTTTGTAAGTTTAAAATTATGTACAGGACATTCTCGAACCCGTTGTATAGAAACAAAAATCCCCATGTACTTGCTAGAGTCGTTGGGTTCGCCCTTTTCACATAAACGGTAAACACGCAAAGGAAGAAGAAGGAGCAAACGATGCCACCGGTTGTTGCTGGCACCAGGTCGACGGCCTGTCGGGCCGTGGCGGCTCCCCCGCGTCCCCTTTTGCGGCACGCGTGACGCCCTCCGCAGCCGACTCGGCGCTGCTCTGCGAGCGCTAGCCGGACTTATCCGCGACACGGGAAACGACGACTTGAGAGGATGCGGCAATAATTGCCGTCCATCGGTCGATTATTATCGTCGCAATCCACTCTCGAAATCTAATAATAATCCGGAGAGCGAATGTCAAAATAAAAACTTCTCGGATCCGCCTCATTAGTAGCTTTAATATCTGCAATATCTGTTATCGGTTTGTTGTTAGCGGATGGTTGGTTTGTTGGTTGGTTAGTTCGTAATTTTCTTTGAGTGCGGATTAAAAATTGATAATGAGTCTCGCCCCTCTTTTCTTCCTGGTCAATGTTGCCAGTTTGTACTCCAAATAAACTTTCTCCTTTAGAAAATTGATATACATATTATGTACAGTACAACTTCGATAGATCGGACACTCTCTAGTACGGACACTCCAGTAATCCGAACGCTCTGGTCAACCGGACATTTTAGAAATTTTACCTCCCTAGTTCGGACACAAAATATAATTTGCAGTTAAAACCAGGTAGAAAATACCAAAGTATTGTTTAACATTAATGTCTTACTGTAAAGCAACCGGATCACATAAATTGCCACTTAATATTAGCAATAGCGGCAAATCTAGATGCTTTTAAATGCAGAATGAGCTCAATACCAGTTGTGTACAGGGCGTCTGATAAAGGACGGATGAGTAGAACATTGCTTACTGAATGTTTCGAAAAATATTTTAAGCCTGAGGTTAAGACATTTTAACAGGGGTTAACAGGCCCCAAAAAGCTCTAATGTCGATGCTGCCAACGCGTTTTCTTTGGGCATCAGGTGGTCTGCAGAAAACAATTTTCCCATGGAAATTCTGCTTCTCAAAAGGCCCAGAGAAAAATTTACTAATGTAGCTGTATCCAAAAGAATATAAACAAAGATTGATATATTTTTAAAAAATAACTGAAATCTTTTGCTTATTTTATCCATTTATGTTCAGAATTTAGTTTTTAATTTTATGTTTTGGTTATATGTGACCTCGGATGCGAAAAGGGACCTATCGTGCGAAAATAACGAGCAGCATAAAGGTACATATCGGAAGAGACCTTACGGGCGAAAATATTGTGCTAAAGATAACGTTACGGCAGGTCCCTTTTTGCTTCCGGGCTCACATATATTCAAATATTCCCAGTTGTTTTCATCTTCATCATAAAAAATGACCCTTCCCAACAAAAGAAAAAAACCTCCTGTGATCCGGATACCTCAATAGTCCGGACATGGTCAGGAACGATATATGTCCGGATTAGCGAAGTTATACTGTATTTTGAATCGACGAGGAGCGAATGGTTACACTAGGCTGATTTACTAGCGTGCTATTTCCTACTGGCTGCTAACAGTGTGACCACTCACTGTTTTACCAGTTGGCGAGTGAGTTTAGCAGCAGCCAGCCCACCAGCGCTTGTTTAACTTTTACAGCAACCTGCATGAATGTTAACTCATGAAATTATGTATTTTTGATATGTGTTTTATAAATATTATGCGAGGTAATATTCTCCCAATATATAAAGAGGGCTTTAAGTGATACAGTGTGTTGAAATACTGATCACATAATGAATAGTCGTCGGTCGAAAAGTTATGCCACAACGATGATTGGAGTACAAAATGGGGGATTGTCACACTACGCTATATTAGTATTTGCTGCTTGCTGTAGATTATTAGCCGCTGTTAACTAGCATAGTGTGACCACTCAGCAGCCGCTATTTTTGCATGCCGGCGAATGGTTTTGGCTGTTGCTTGTAAAGTTGTACATGTTGAACTTTTATTAGCCGCTAATTAGAGCTTGCGCTGCTGGCTCAGGAGAAATGTGGGTATTGTAGAAAATACCAACCATCGATTATAATAAATAATTTAAAGCAACAATTCATTACCTTTGTTAAATGTATAACTAAAAATATAAAATTGTAAATATGTGATTTATAATTTTTATTTTAAATAATATATTCAAATATTTCTTCAAAATTGAATAACCTGGATTATGCTTATTTAGGCATTTTATGCATACAATGCAAATATTATGTAATATTTATAAGTTACTGTGACGTGTTGGCTTTATTTGAAGTAGAAATGCATATATACTAATATCTATTGTAAAATATATCTGATTTTAAATATACTGGGAAACAATTGAACACCTGAAAGAGATTTCTTTATGGAAAATATATAATTGAATTGATAATAATTGAAATAATGATTTAATTAAAAATTAAAATAATTTTCTAAATAACTAGTTGTACTAGAGCCATTTACTTTTCAACTAAATACTTCTAAAATATAGAATTTCTAATTTTATTGTCATCGTGGCCTTGCTTATGTTATTACAGTCGTGTACAGTACTTTCCATTAGAGGTGGGTAGTTTGTGAACGAACTAGTCCGAGAGAATGGTTCCCGGCTTAGAACAAAAGAACTAGTTCTTTAAAATGAAAAGAACTAGTTCGCAAAAGACCTGCTTTGCTAAAACATATCTCTATGCATATCTCATTCAGTGAACGACTTGTAGGGACATGAAATCTAGTTCGAAAGTCCTGCTTTGGTGAAACATATCCCATTCAGTGAACGAGTTGTGGCGACATCAAACGAGCGACATAGCACCCTGCCCGCCAGTTGTTTCTTTACCTAACTGCGGATGTCAAAAATATAATTAGAGTATAGTTTTTTTCCTATTGGATAATGGATTACACTGTTAATAGTAGTTTCGCCAGTATATGTTATACTATAATTTATAAATAATACCCCAATTCCACCTAAAATTGCAGTATGAATAAGGCTAAAATACGTGCAGCAATATGTCTTTTATGCCTTATTAAATAAATATTTAAGAAATATACCTAAATAAAATAAGACAACGATTCTTCGATCAATATAATTATAAATAATTATTTATTTTCAAAACAAAATAACGATTCTTCAAGAAAAAGACACAGTGGGAAGGCAGACATCGATTCTGTCCAAACTAGATCCTAGTTTCGTTTGGAACGAGATATAAACGTGCTAAAACACACAAAGACACGTTTATCGAAGTAGTATGTCTCAGGATCAAAGTAGTTCTTCAGAGAACTAGTTCAAAGAACTAGTTCCTTTTTGTGAACTAATCCGGAAGAACTAGTTCATTAAAAAGAACTAATAAGCCCATCTCTACTTTCCATTATGTAGTCAGGTTCATGGCAGGTAGTCAAAAAATCCTACAAATTGGTATCAAATATGAAATATTTAATGGTTGCGACGCGTTCACCTGACAAAACACAATACATTGTCTCACTGTTGTATGTACCTACCTGATGACATATAAAATACACCAGAAATTGTTGAATTTGTAGTTTGAACCGAGGCTGGCTGGTAGTAGTCACCAGCGGCAACAGTACTTTTACTGGTAAACAGCGTAATGTGACCACAAAATAGCCGCTGGCTGCTGTTGCTGCTCGCCAGCACCAGCAACTAGCGGCCAATAAAACAGCCTAGTGTGACCGTCCCATTAACCGAAGAATATGAACCGGCTTCTTCAGAAAAAAAAAGTTTTTTGAAAACTTAATTGTGCAGTAATATAGTTCAAAACAAAATAACTTTTCGTACAAGTAAAACACGCTGTTGAAAGAAATGTACAGCATACCAAATACCGTAGATCACGTAATCCAGTCAAATAATTCAAGATGGCAATATTTTCTTTGCTGAAAATATGGATTTTTAGATTAATTTCTTGACCCAATTCTCAGCATAAAATCCCTCTCCAGGTTGCTCTAAACTAAAGTCTAACTATTACTCAATATTTTCCTAATCACCAGAGAGTGCTTTATGCGGCATTATCATCAAATCTATCTAGAGTCGTAAAATGTATTTGACGTTATTTAATACTGTTTATTATTTTAGTTATTTATCTATAGTTGCTATAACATGAGATAACAACCAGTATTTTGAAATAATTAATCAATAATTTAAGTTCTATTATGATAATTTCGACAAAACATCTTGTTGGTAGGCCTGTTCGCAATCGGCGAACAGGCTCTTCCACAAACTTCGTGATTCTCACTGTTATAAAAACGCAATGGTATAGAATAGACGCAGACAACGTGGTCGAACATCAGGCTGACCAGCAGGAAGTCTAAAGCCGATCTTTGCCGTTACTTGCTGGCCGAAAAAGAGAAAATTAACTTGGCTCGATGTAGCGAGCGCTGCCGAACCCAGAACGTCGGATTCCGCTATCGTACCACGCGGGTACACTATTTATATACCGGGCGACAAAGAACATGTCTTGAGTGTACTGAGGTAAAGGGATAAAATCGAATAGAGAAAAAATGTATCGAATTTTTTTTACCGGATTTACCGATGCAATAACAGTGTCGAATGGCCCAGTCTACTGAGGGTGGTCTCTAGAACCTATTAACACAAAAGCCTCATAAAAATGATACTTAGACCCTTTTTATTTACAACTCTTCAGTTTATACCCATGATAACAGAATATCAGCATAAACTCGAGAATTGCCTAACCTGATTACAGAATTTTTTTTCATTTGGTGCATACTTTTTAGGACACACTGTGTAAACACTCAAGGCTTGTGTGCATTTTTATCCGTTACTTATGTTCGTTTACCGAAAATCATTTCGTGTACCGAAAATCAAATAACTCACGTTTTTTTCGAGGTCTACGCCACAGCCAGTTAGTTCCGTTACTATCGGCCGAACTTCTTGTTGCTTTTGACCGCACAGCAAGTAAGCAGCCTTTGCCAACAGAGCGAATTGTCCAGTCATTACTGCATATCACCTTGCTGGCATTGCTGCAATCGTTTCCCAACTATCCACCACACAGCCAACCAATTGTTCGTTCCAAACGGTTAGATAAAGTAAAACATAATCTCGATTTAACGACAGATGAATTATGCTAGAGCTTAGTAAAGTATTATTATAGACGTGAAAGATTTTGCTCGTCCGATGAGATAAAATAAAATTTAAAGGTAATTTAACAAGCTCCGATTTGTGAAAGGTACTTGTCGCTGTTGTTAGTGGTTTACAGGTTATATTGTGTGGAAGTATTCAAGGCAAGGGAACAGGTGGAAGGCGATGCTAAAGAATATTGCTTGGATGTTTTGTATTATTACTCTATCATCTACAAAAATGTGGACAAGATTAATATTTTGATCCTTATTTTCTAATCCTGCAGTATATATTCACATAAATTTAAATTAAAATTAAATTAAATTTAAATTAAACTGTTTATAGAACCAAATCGTATAAATAAAGGGGATTTTGCAATATTATTACAGACAAAAGTGATTCTAGACCACGACGGACTTTAAAGTTGTAATTTAATGGTTTTTAAATATAATTCCTTATATTTCGTTCTGTATTCTGGTTTTATGACCACCACCATCCCCTTATACAATGCAAACAAAACCGACTAGACAAAAAGAGGTTTATTTGGGCATATCCGCCATATAAAATGCAACCGTAGACACGTGTTTTGGCCTTATTGGTCTTCATCAGTCCGGTATAGCCAAAGAGTGGATGCTCAATGAAGAAATCAACAAAAGAGACCTGAATCAAGGAGACCAACGTCATACTCCTACAGTAATAGAGCATAGCATTAATTAGAGAATTTGGCCATGGACAAATGTTCTGATTGATTTTTTGCTTTGTTGCTTTTAGATACTATGGACAGGAGAAGGAACACAACGTCCTGGTCATGGACCTGTTGGGCCCGTCCCTGGAGGACCTGTTCAACTTCTGCTCGCGCCGCTTCACCATCAAGACCGTGCTGATGTTGGCCGACCAGATGATCGGCCGCATCGAGTTCGTCCACTGCAAGTCGTTCATCCACAGGGACATCAAGCCGGACAACTTCCTGATGGGCATCGGGCGTCACTGCAACAAGCTTTTCCTGATTGACTTTGGCCTGGCGAAGAAGTTCCGAGACATGCGCACCAGGTGCCACATCGGGTACCGCGAGGACAAGAACCTGACTGGCACGGCGCGATACGCCTCCATTAATGCCCATCTGGGCATTGAGCAGTCGCGCCGGGACGACATGGAAAGCTTGGGCTACGTCCTAATGTACTTCAACAGGGGTTGTCTGCCGTGGCAGGGTCTCAAGGCTGCCACGAAAAAACAAAAGTACGAGAAGATTAGCGAAAAGAAGATGTCCACCCCAGTTGAAGTATTATGCAAAGTAAGTTGACACAATTTTAAGTAAAATACTAGAAGAAATGCACCAAAACTCTACAAAATATGACAAACTGGACTGACATAGATAATACTAACCTGATTGTTAATAAATGAAGAATTGTAAGTCTATAGGGTCGGTCTAACTACCATTTTTATGTTTATTGAGGTTTTTGTGACAATAGGTTCTACAGGCCACGCTCAGTAACAATCAATGTCAAAAAGTGCCACCAGTTGACAGTATTCATCAAAGCACCGCGTATGATACTGTGTGACTGTGTGACATTTTGTATTCTCTGTATACTGTAGGATATTTTGTGTTGTCTGAATTTTATTTTGGTGTGGTGGAAGAGCAGCTTAGCTGAACCTCACCTTTTGTTTTCTCCCAATTATATATATTGTGTGGTTGTTTGTTTGTAACAATATTTCTGGAGGAAACAATAAATGATATTATTATTATTTATTATTATTATTATTATTATTATTATTATTATTATTATTATTATTATTATTATTATTATTATTATTATTATTATTATATACAAAGAGATAATCTAGAAGACCTAAAGAACATGATGGAGTACTTGCCAGACGAAGCTAAACACTCTTAATTAAGTTTTTAATTGTTCATATCGTCTTTATTCATTATAATTAATACCTAATTATAAGTAAATGTTATTAAAAATCTACTAGACAATCTGACAAGGTTTGACAGTAAACCATTTGCTCAACTGCCTCAACTCCAATTCTAATATCAATTTGCGCTCAGTCGGACAAACTAAACTTCTGTATTTTATTTAAGATGAGTTAACTGTTGTATCGGTTGTAGGGTTTCCCTGCCGAGTTCTCGATGTATCTAAACTACTGCAGAGGCCTGCGATTCGAAGAGGCACCCGACTACATGTACCTGAGACAGTTGTTCCGTATACTGTTTCGCACACTGAACCACCAGTACGACTACACATTTGACTGGACGATGCTGAAGCAGAAGGCTGCAGGTTCCGGGGCCGCCTGCGGATCCTCGACCCAAGCGCAACCCTCTCAATCCATGAACCAACAAACCGGTTAGTATTCAAAATCCGTCCGGCCACTAACGCACCGTATATTATGTCGTTACCATCACCCTAATATTTGTGGTCCCATTCATCTATGATTTGTTTGCTTTTTTAAAATTGTGTAGAGCGGTAGTATTTTTGGTACCTTTTCTTTTGTTTTGTTTTGTTTAACGGAAATTTTTTATCGTATAATCTTTGACTCCTTGACTGAGAAAGTAGTTTTAAACTAAGTAGAGCACAGTGACATATGCAACCAATTATACCCGTATATTTGGTTGCATACACAACTGTGCTCTCCTTGCTTTGAAACATCTATACCCTTTTGAGCCTAAAGAAGAGAATTGTTTTGACAATTTTCTTTTGTGGGCCTTTTAGTCCTTAACCTAACCATATTCCGTTCCATATTTTCCTTGATTTGTGTGGGCTGCGACAAACAGTGAGCCGCGATAAAGACAAAGAGATCGACCGGAAGCTATCGAAGGTGATGGCCCCTCACTCGAAGGTCACCCACATACCGTCGGACACGATGAAAACCGCCACCAAGGGCCACTGATTGGTGCGCGCTCGATGGATCCTAAAAATAAAAACGAAAAGTCAAAAAAATAAAAAGAGAGATAGCGAGAACGTTAGCAATCCTTATAATAAAATAATCACGTAACGTAGATTTGATTTAGAATTTAGAGGCGATGTTGTGTTATTTCTTCTTAGCCATGCCGCTCGCACTTGTCCCTTCTTCTACTGGTAGTAGCACGGCTGCCCACTCACTGTATTGCTAAGCGTTTGCGCGCGCAGCGATTTTATTGGATGTCCGAGGAGCACCCACGGCTCACGTACCCCTAACGATATAATATATGTGCGATTGTTTTGTGTTTTGTGACAAAATTAGTCAATATAAAAATTGTTGTTGCAAAACATTACCTGGTTTTATTGTGTTCAATTAGGCTCTAATGACACACAATCATAATTTTTTTTTTCTTTTACACCTCACCTTTTTTTAGAAAGTTTATAAGTTTATAAAGTCTTTTTCAAACGCATGAAAATTATGATGCATCTTTGTCTCTCCAAATATGGAGCATTTTATTTACATTCTTTTTAGTTGTCATGACAAATTTAAGTAACAAAAACAACAAGCAAAATGTATATTGAGGAAATGCGAAAGAAATCCTAAGAATTGTAATAATGATGTGTTTATATTTCAGAAAGTACAAAACAAATTAAGAAAAGTTCATAAACATTGGCAAGGTGATGTTCAGGCCAGACCTTCATTTCTACTTAACAATGTCATAAAAAAAAGGTACACAATGAGATATAATAAAATATGCATTATAACTGAAATTAAAGAATAAATCCAAATTATTTTCACATCATTGTCATTTATATTATTATACAAAGCCCGAATAGGAAATTATCCAAAACAAAATCACAAACTTATGTAATCTCATCCCTCCTTTTTATCGTTTCCTCTTGCAAACTAACGACCGACCAAAAAAGTGAAATGTACCTAGAAATTGATTCTTTGTCTCGTCCTGTTGACCTATTTTAAATTGATTATTGTTTTTGTAAGTATTTTTGAATTGGAGAAGAGAATAGTAGATATTTCTTTTTCCGGATACCACAACCACACAGTAGATATTGGTGCACGCACTCGCCCTTGTTTGCCGATTGTTAGCTCGAGAGGAATAGAGGCCTGGCTGAACGCTCAACAGCAGCCGAAAGTTTAACAGAGCGAGAGAGAGAGAATGAGGAAGAAACGGGTGCGTATGGTGCCTCCCTCTACAACCCTCTACCTTCCTCCGACAAACTGTGTCGCCGCCAGAGCGATCTTTAATACTATCAAATTTGCTAACGTAAGCACAATTATTACTCCTTTATTTCTTTAAACCTCTTTAATACCTATCTATTCGTTACTTAATTGTTCGTACTCCTATAGCTTTGCGATACATGCACCACTGTGACGGGTCCTTAACTTTTTTTTGGCTTCTTTTCTTTACTAATTACTTACATCTCCTTGCTTTTGCCTCACCTGGGTTCTAATACTTCTAAACTAAAAACGAGAGATGGCGCCACATGAATTATCTGGACAAAGATGAATCTGTAAGTTGTTTTGCTTGTGGAACATAAGTTTTAGGGGGGGGGGGGTTTAAAGATACAAAATTTGTTGTAGTTTTGCAACATGTTCGAATTATATAAAATTTAAAAAAAAAAAAACAAAAACTGTAACATAGTTTACAAATTGTCGAATTAGGTATTTATGAAACTAGGTCAGTAGGTCAGCTTATAGAATTACCTTTTATCGCAGCTGAAAAATAGACCCACATACCTTTTTTTATGTGGGTAGTAGTTGAAATATTGTGGTTAAATATAATCTTTGAGAATATGTGATAAATGCAAATAATTCTTTCTGCATGTACTCCGACTAATTTCACACTCTAATCCAAAAACTTGGCGATCCCTCTCTAACAAAATACAAAAGAATATCTACTAATTTTTGACACGGTGAAAAAAACAAACGTCAACAAAGTAAGAACATGTTACAATACCTGTTATAGTTTTATGTCTGTTCTGTTGGCGTAAAACTTTTTCTTGCACTACACAAAAAATTCCTAGGTACATTTTAATCATTCTAATCACACTAAGGAGGATTTTTTTTTATAAAATTGTACGCATTAATATTTTGTTTGTTAAGTTTTGGGAGTCTCTTCACATTGTAATATCATTGTTCTGTTCTGCATGATGGGTAAGATTTTTTCATGAAATGCTTGTTCACTTTTGTATTATTGTCGAACTTGATTTATAACAGTCCTGGATATTTGCATAGAAGAATTGAATAAGAAAGAACAAATTTAAGGTGTCAGAAAAGTTAATTTAAGATGAACAAATTACGCCATGGTTTCACAATAAACATTCTTCTAGAGTACTAGTCTGGAAGTAAAAATAAAATATTTTTAAAAGTCGAGCTGTTAGGAAAAAATTAGTATGTATTATGAAATTACCACACCATCAATATTTTAGGAAAATTTTATAGACACATAGCTATACAGGACTTTACGTTTAGGTGAATAAACCAGCCCTGAGTCTACAATGTTGCCTATATCAACAAAAATGTAGAAGTTATTGTGTAGAAGTTATTAATCATAAATCTATTTATCAATATTGTAGATTATTAATTTCTTTTGATTTTCAGTCTATTTGTATGTATATAACTAACAGCCTAGAAAAAAAAACATAATCGAGGCTTATAAAATGGACTAACCTGCTCACTTTGTCAAAAATACATATGGTTTTGTAACATATTTTTTGAGGCCTGAGCCTACCTACTGTTCTTCCTGTCCTGCTTGTTGGGCATGCTAGGCCTTGACACCAAAGAGAATATCAGCAGTTTGTTTAAGAAACTATATTTGGCAAACAAGGATAGTGTGCTAATTCTGTATGTGATTTATCAAAATGATAAATGTATAAACCTTAGTAGATAGTAGCTACTAGATACTTTATATTTATAATATAAACTCGCAAAATATGGTATAGAGAGCCTCTAGTGAGTGGTAAGTCTTACCATTATTTATCGTAACGTAAATTATAATTTTATTGTTGATTTCCATTCTGAAGCACAGGTTTATCTTTTATTTATTTCTTTTTCCTTTCATCTTAATTAAAACAGTGCTCGTTTACTTTTGAACAAGGTTCTATGTGTTCGTTCAAATGCAACTGTCTTGGACTGTAATGTGTCGATTCTGGGTATAAACTATGTGTTATTTCTGTCGCTACAGATAAGAATATTGACTCTGTGACTTATACACAGAATTGACTCGCATAATTTTGTTCTTGAAACCATTTCTCATTTTGCTTTTGGGATACACAAAAATAATGTTTTGTCTCTGGTCGTTTATCACCTAATAAGTTAACGATGAGCATAAAACATTCTACTGTTTAATGTTCATCTTTAACAATTCCATATTTTGAAGTTATGTCAATTTTTGATCAAATCTGTTAACGTTGTGCTACAAAGATTTATTTTGTTTAATTTGATTCTAGGTAATCGCTAACAAATTCCATCTGCAGTCTTATTTCCTCACAACGTCCCAATCACCGACGGGCTATTTGCCGAAAACTAGCAAATCCAGCCGACTTGCTATTCGAGGTTAACAAGAAGAAATAATAAAAAAAGAAAATTGAACTATATATTTTTTTATGTTTTGGCGTGGAAGTTTAACGTTCATTTCTATAAACAGTCGGAGGGATTTCAAGCATAATATTTGCGTATATATATAGTTCGTACTACAAGATAATAATTTTTGATTCGTAATATATATGATAGTTTCGTTCTTCTTTTATATACATATATAAAAATACATATAACACTAATAATTAATATTAACAAGTCTACTTTTAAGTTTAGTTATTTTTTTTGTTTTTTGCGCGGTGGCTACGGGCACACAACTTAAGTCCTCATTGTCCAAGCCTCGTTAAAAGATTCGAAGAATGCGTTATGTGTATGTGCGAGTGTGCGTTAATACTACAATAAAAATCGATAAAAAAAAGTTAAAATAAAAATGAGAGTCTTCTTTCGAATGTGTGAAAGTAAGTCACGTATGTGCGACAGTGTTCTATACAAGTCTGGCTGTACTATTTAATATATTATAGTTTTTAAGGTTAGCTATTATACAATTATTATGATATCTGTGTAATTAATGAAAAAAAAAAAAACAAAAACAGCAAAATGAACAAGTGTCGTCTCAAGTGTGTTGTAGGTTGCGTTGAAATCGAAATCGCGCATATATTTATTAGTTTTGCCAGTTTTTGTCCGTCTCTCAGATCGATGTAAAGGACATAAAGGCAATGATTCATTCAAACGAAACAAACAAAACAAAAACTAGAGTGGTTGTTGTAAATTTTAAAAATTCTACTTGTACATATATATATGATAATTATTAAGAATGTTCGGGTATATTCTACTGAATATTGAATTAGGGGTTTTTAATTTAACGTGTGTGTTTGTAAGATATCATTATTACATATTTTCATTTATTATTTTCGTTTCCTAATTAGAATGCTGTTTAATTTTTTCTTTGCCGAATACAGAGAGTTGTATTAGTTTTTTCGTATATTGTACTATCGGATGGAAATTTGAAGGTTAATGACGGCGCGTACGACAATTGAAATTAGCTATTTAATAAACGCGTCGGCTGTTGTCAAATTTCTCGCGATAGCAATGTGTATGCACTCACTAAAATGACCCATCTGTAAATAAACTATCGTTTCTCCCATTCTCAAAATGTACATTTGTTATTTTTGTAAATTTATGTTCTTTATGTCACTAAATAAATTTGCGACGGTAACGAGTTGTTTGCAATATTTCTTACTATATTAAAAAGAACTTAATACAAATAAAATAAATTTCTAAATTATATCTAATAAATAAAAAACATGTATATCGAGTAAGAATGTTCATTTACTGATAAATTAAAAGTTAATAATTTCTGTTCTTAATGATTATTCTTAATATAGGGTATACAAGCATGAGAATTTTAATGAGAGGAAATCGAAGTATTGTAAATTGAAATAATCGATTCAATAAATGTTGCGGTTGAGCTAAATGTGCAGCTTTATTTGGTTGTATGAATCTTCGAAAACAAACAAGAATTAAATCTTTGTTTCCCGAAACAACGTTTGTGTAGATATATATAAATATTCACTTAAGAAATACATAACATCTCATACTTACCTTCCTTTGTGTGTACATAGTTTTCTTATGCAGTGTAAGAACAACTAAGTTTTGCAATAGATAACGGAACTATACGTCCGTTGTTATATTTTTATGTTCAACATAAAAAGTCCATGGTTCATTTAATTTGACGGAACTGTTGCCACAAATGTAATAGTTTCATGTATAATAAAAAATAAAATTTTCAAGAACACTACCTTGTTTCTTTGTAGCATAAATCCCATAACCTTTTTAAGTATTTTGCTTTTAAAGTCAGTAATAATGCTAGTGAATTAAACTCCAAGGTAAGTAAATTATTTAAATAAGAATAAGAACAATTATAATTATTGACAATTTTGCAGTCATTTTGTGCTGTGATAAGCAACTTGCAAATTCATATTATTATAATTTGTCTGTTGTCTGTCACTAAAACGATCGAAATCTTAAAACATCCCTCCAATCTCAATAGAGATTGGAAGATTTGACCATTGTTACTTTTACCTCCAGATTATACCAGAACCATTACGAAGAGCTGCTTAAGTTACAAGATGAAAACGACGAGAACTGCATGGGTACTTTGAAAACAATACATGATATAGCCAAAGAGTGCAAAATATTGATGAACGAATACAATTCGACATTACCTGATATAATCCAAAGAGCGATTGATAACCATGCAAAAGATTTGGATACAGTGGAAAAGGTCAACATTAGTTCAGGCTATGCCAAGGAAGAAGCCGTGCAAGAAAACATCTTGAGCGCACTCTCAAAAGAGAAAGCTATGCTTGAAAATATTCTAAGCGCTGAGAAGTGCAACCATCATCACACAGATGGAAATGATAAACGAAATAATCTAACCTACATCAACAATTTAGACCGAAATGACCAGTCCTGTGATTTGGTTGTTTACAACATGGGAGAAGCAAGTGATCACTTAGCGGATATAGTTTCCTTTGAGACGTTCTTGAGTGACATAACTGGACGAAAAATTCAATGCGCGAGTTTGCAAAGACTCGAGAACACAGGCAAAAGACCCAGAGCTGCTAAGATAACATTGAAATGCGAGAGGGATTGTGAAGATGTCTTGCAGAGCAAGGTGATGCATTTCCAGCGATATGGTAGGATTCGAGTGGAAAAATTTGATCCAAATAAGAAGCAAGTGGAGAACGAGGTCTCTTCAGTAATGCAAATTTTTATTTTGCGTTCTAAGTAAAGTTTTACATATAATTACAAATATGATATATTTGACGAAGTTTTATCTAGTGATATAAAATTATCATTAATGAATAGAATGATTATGAATAAATCATTAATATAGAATAACTTATACGACTTGTTGTGATTGTTTTGCTTTACAGAAGCAACGAATGACATTTAATGTCATGTCATGACAAAGGAGACATACATTATTCATCAAAATTCGTCAATTCGCGAATACCAAAAGCTGTGGATTCTGTCGGAGTGTTTTTATAAGTGCTTCAAGCGCTTTAACCGCTCATCCCATTAATCTGTAAGTAAATTGGTCCACATACACATAAAGTCATTGAAGGATGAGCTGTTATCAATTTGGCCAAAATCTCATGAATCCCTAAGAAGAAAACGCATGTAACATTTGCCATTTCCGGTTGTCAGTTCGTCCCACGGTAATTCTAAATAAGTATAGACCTTGTAGAATCCGTGAAGCGATCGAAATCTTCAAACATCCCTCCAATCTCAATAGAGATGGAAAGTACTTCTACGACCACCACAGCCAATCACAGCTGCCCCAGATCCCCCTCCTAACCAATAGTTGTTTGACTGACTGACACTGACCTTACTGTTACGTCCTGAAGATGAAACGAAACGTTTACCGTCGTTGACGCGGTTTTCCCCCGGAAATCTAGAATTTAGTGATTCGGACCGCGGAAGTCTCCAATCTAAATAAACAAAACCATTTTCACAATGTCAAACATCGAGTGCATGTATTTACAACTGTGCAACTTCACAAGTATGTACATAGATTAATTGAAAAGAAAAATTGAATCCAAACGAGTACATTATTATTACATTTACAGCGCCTCTACTAATTTAACGCACTCAGCAGAATTTCTTCACGGTGTTCTTCGGTCCTAATAGAAAGACCTCCATAGCCATCAACCTCCACATATTCATCGCTTGCTTTGCAGATGTCGCTGCAAAATTGCGCGTCCATCGCCTTTTCCGGTGGCGCCACTTCATCCATCTCCACAAAGAACTTACCAGTCACGCCATCTAGCGTTCGACTCATCGCTACGTGAGCAACAGGCTGCGCAGCTTGGAACGGACTCTGAAACAATTTTGAATTAAAACGGGACGAACGGTTCCTGAATTTTTTTACCTTGCCCACTTTTCCAAGGCAATAATAAATGATCCTCTTCAGTCTAAGCAATCGGTCCTCGCCACGCATCCCGCTGTAAATCTCGGTGGGTGCAAATCCGGGATGAACGGCGTTGCAGGTAACGCCGTCGTTCTTCAATTGTTCCGCGAGGTATCTGGCGCTGATGATGTTGCAAAGTTTGGAATTTGGGTACACCATGTAGTCCATGACCGGGTAATCCGAGATGGTGTTCAGATTCCTCAAATTGAGGTTGTTCAGGTAGGCCAATAATGACGAGACGAATATTACGCGACTTGGCCTCGATTTCTTCAAGAGGTCTGAAAAATCAATGTAGAATACGCAACATAAAGTCATAAAGAAGTCTTTATAACTCATCGTGTAATAGTATATTATTATAGAAGTTTTATAAGACGTCAAATTGGCGCATGAGTTGTTTGGGACACGAGGAGCGCCAGCGACGAGTGCCCCAAATAAACGAATGCGCCAATATGTCTTATAAAACGAGTGTAATATACTATTTTTTCTACTTTGCGTCATTAATTTTATAAAAATTTAGAAGTATATTAGGTAAAATTCCATTCTAGAGTATTTATGGGTGCAACCGTTGGTGACACTGTCATCTGTCACTTAAATTCAAATATCTGTGAAAAAGTAATTATTGATAATTATTATATACCATCATATACTAGTAGTACGAAACCTAGGATGCAACACGCATGTTTAAATATGTATAAAAATATACATACTTCGCAGTTTGTGCGATTCTAAAAAATCAGTTTGTGCTTCCTTTTGTGGTTATGTGTATTTTCGTTTAACATGCATTTGATATCAATGTCACCAATCTTAGAAAAAAGTTACTAAAAATGGTGTTACACTACGATTTTTTCTACTTTGCGTCATTAATTTTATAAAAATTTAGAAGTATACTAGGTAAAATTCCAATCTAGCGTATTTATGGGTGCAACCGTTGGTAACACTGTCATCTGTCACTTAAATTCAAATATCTGTGAAAAAGTAATTATTGATAATTATTATCTACCATCATATACTAGTAGTACGAAACCTAGGATGCAACACGCATGTTTAAATATGTATAAAAATATACATACTTCGCAGTTTGTGCGATTCTAAAAAATCAGTTTGTGCTTCCTTTTGTGGTTATGTGTATTTTCGTTTAACATGCATTTGATATCAATGTCACCAATCTTAGAAAAAAGTTACTAAAAATGGTGTTACACTACGATTTTTTCTACTTTGCGTCATTAATTTTATAAAAATTTAGAAGTATACTAGGTAAAATTCCAATCTAGCGTATTTATGGGTGCAACCGTTGGTAACACTGTCATCTGTCACTTAAATTCAAATATCTGTGAAAAAGTAATTATTGATAATTATTATCTACCATCATATACTAGTAGTACGAAACCTAGGATGCAACACGCATGTTTAAATATGTATAAAAATATACATACTTCGCAGTTTGTGCGATTCTAAAAAATCAGTTTGTGCTTCCTTTTGTGGTTATGTGTATTTTCGTTTAACATGCATTTGATATCAATGTCACCAATCTTAGAAAAAAGTTACTAAAAATGGTGTTACACTACGATTTTTTCTACTTTGCGTCATTAATTTTATAAAAATTTAGAAGTATACTAGGTAAAATTCCAATCTAGCGTATTTATGGGTGCAACCGTTGGTAACACTGTCATCTGTCACTTAAATTCAAATATCTGTGAAAAAGTAATTATTGATAATTATTATATACCATCATATACTAGTAGTACGAAACCTAGGATGCAACACGCATGTTTAAATATGTATAAAAATATACATACTTCGCAGTTTGTGCGATTCTAAAACATCAGTTTGTGCTTACTTTTGTGGTTATGTGTATTTTCGTTTGACATGTATTTGATATCAATGTCACCAATCTTAGAAAAAAGTTACTAAAAATGGTGTGACACTACTATTTTTTCTACTTTGCGTCATTAATTTTATAAAAATTTAGAAGTATATTAGGTAAAATTCCAATCTAGAGTATTTATGGGTGCAACCGTTGGTAACACTGTCATCTGTCACTTAAATTCAAATATCTGTGAAAAAGTAATTATTGATCATTATTATATACCATCATATACTAGTAGTACGAAACCTAGGATGCAACACGCATGGTTAAATATGTATAAAAATATACATACTTCGCAGTTTGTGCGATTCTAAAAAATCAGTTTGTGCTTACTTTTGTGGTTATGTGTATTTTCGTTTGACATGCATTTGATATCAATGTCACCAATCTTAGAAAAAAGTTACTAAAAACGGTGTTACAATTTGCTAATTGTAACACCGAAAACAGTGTTACAATGTGTGCATTGTGAATGCAAAGTAGAAAAAGATATTTAAAAGGTATATAACATAATTCAGTTTTATTTGCGTTCGGTTGTGCACATATGACGTCATATGGTGAGGGACTGTCAAAATTGTCATATTTGACATTTCCATGGTAATCAATTACCACATGACGTAAACAAATATGGCGTCTGGAGTGGGGTGGGGATGGCCAAAGTCTGTTATGAAACTCAACTCGAAAAACATGAAATATTTTCGTTAATTTCGTAGCCCAGATCTACCATTTACATACCTGTCATTAAATTCGTCAACAGCCAAGGTCCAAAATGGTTAATTTGCATTTCCTTCTGCAAGAAGTCTTCGGTATAGGTATGCGGCAGTCCTGCAACGCCGGCATTGTTGATGAGAATATCTAACCTATCTTCAGTTCTGTAGAAGTCATCGGCAAATCTCCTGATGGAAATGAGCGATGAGAGGTCTAGGTAACGAACATGGACGTTTTCGTTCAATGTTGCTTTGACGATTGCGTCTCTAGCGTCGAACGTGTCTGCCTTATCAGCGATGATGACTCTGGCGCCGCGCGAGGCAAGGATTTTGGCAGTTTCGAAGCCGATACCTGTGTATTTTTTTTTTGTTTTTGAGGTTAGATGAGACTAGAGTTGGATCATAAGATTGACAAGATGGAAAAAATCATACCCGAGGTGCCGCCGGTCACCAGCGCTGTTTTGCTTCCTAAATACGCTGTACTTAGACAGTTCCTATTGGGCACTAAAGCTAGAAATTTCCGTATTTTATCCATAGTTCTTAAACGATACCGTTGACACTCCCATAACCAATATGGCGTCCGCCTTCACCAAGTCATGGCTTTACTATAAAATTTCGGATGTTTTACAAAACAAGACCTGTCTGCCTCATGGCAAGCCATGACCGCCATGGCAAATTTCATACCTTTGACAGGATGCAAAACCAGATAAATTGTGTCTAGAAAATGGATACTTTTACCTGAAATATTTACCACAGCTCAAGTATCGAGATTTGTGTGTCCAAAATGGTAAAAAAATGAACAAAATTGTCAGAAATTTCCCAAAATTAATCAAAATATCTTTAAAATGGCCAAATTGGTCCAAAATTATTCAGAATGTGCAAATATTCTAATAGAGCAACCACACTTCGCCTGAAAGAGCGAATGTAGATGGCGCTATACAAGCAAACTTGCCCCAGCTGTTTTAAATAAAATTTGTGTCAACAATTTAGTCGGTAAGTTAGGACCACTCTGATTTTTACTTTTTACTTTTAACTGGGGCAAATTGTTTGAAATTACGCTTTTTGCACAACTTATTACTAAAATAACAAACAGTGCATACGACGGTTTTGTTTATCAACAAGTTTATAGGAAAAAAACGCAGTTAATATATAAAACATAAATCACAAACAACGCTTTGAATTAATATACCTGTACAATGAATCGTATAAAGTTATTTTCCAATGCGTACAAAATAATACATTCATAAAACCACTCATATTTTTGCACTTTGTTCTAAGAAAAAAAAAACTAAAAGCGTATATAATTGTCAATTGAATTGCAGTCGCTAAACAAACGCGAAAACGCTACCAATGCCATATGTATATTCTATGGCGAGATAGTTAAGATTTATTCGTGTCTATTTTAGGTTAATATCCATTAGTTTTCGCCTAATAATAATAATAATAATAATAATAATACCAAAATATAACATCACAGAAATGAAATAATAACTAAACGCCTAAATCATCACTTTACGTAATTGGCGCTCATTTAACTGTCGTATCACAGGTAGTATTCTGCACACAAACAGGGACCACGCAGGCTTTCACTTTCATTTTATTTGGATGCCCACGCGTTATTTCATACAGAAATGTCGTGCGTATTATGTTTCGACGCGTACGCTACCATTGTGCTATATCTTAGTTTATTTTTGGCCGTTGTAAAGTTGTTTGTGGAAATAACAAAGGGTCGAAGTGACAGCGATTCATGCTTGGTTGGTAAAACTGTTCTAGTAACCGGTGGCAACTCTGGTAAGTTAGAAATTTGTAAATATTGCGTAATTTTTGACGTTTGTTGAATTTCTGATTCTCTCTGTCTATAATACTAAAATGTCTCAATTGAATTTAAGTTATTTTGACCTAATTTAATTAAACATACTGCTAATATTGTATTTTGACTGTATTTTTGGTTTTGTGTAGGTCTAGGTTATGAAACAGCTTTGGTGTTGGCCGGTAGGGGCGCTAGGGTAATAATTGCGGACAAAAATGATTCCACGGAATCGAAAAACAAGATCATCGAAGCAACTGGAAACGATAATATCGTAACAAAGATATTTGACTTGGCGTCGTTTGAGTCAATTCGAAAATTTGCCCGGGAAATACTGTCGGAAGAGAGCAGATTGGACGTTTTGATCAATAATGCCGGCGTTGGTAGCGTTGATGCAATAAAAACAACGGACGGCTTACCGTTATTGATGCAAATAAACTATCTTGGGCCATTTTTATTGACACATTTGCTAATGGGTTTGTTGAATAGTACCTACCTACATTTTTCTCCAAGCCAAAAAAATGATTAATTGTCGGTCCCAGAAAAGGTTGTGTACATCTTTCTAGGCGGCAATTCACTTTCTTGCCGAGGAGCAAGAGTGAGTAAAATCAGGACAAAATCCCAGGAAATTAAAACATAGAAATATAGATAATTATTACTAAAAATCATCGGAAATTTTTGGTAGTTATAAAATACAAGATTTCTGTGGTAAAATACTGTTATGACTATTTTTTTCTTATAAATAATATTGCCTCCTGTCTTATTGCAATTGCTTTTTGGAAATTATATTCCTTTTAGTAATAAACAACATTCCTGCTCAAAAAACAAGTTTATGATTGATACTATCTACTGTTTTATTGCAGCTCGTTTTAGATAAGTAATTTAATTCTACAACACTTGAGTCAAATTTATTATTCATATACTTGTTTTTTTTGTCAGAAAGATTTATTGAATTAAATTCCTTTTAATTATAAAATTAAATATTCGTGACCTAACACGATTTAATTGAGTCAGTGTGAAAATCAATCTTTTTCCGTAGTGGTAGCAGGCCCAGTCTTACAAAACTTTTGCAAAACTAAATAGTTCAACTCAGGATTGACAAATTAGTCTTATTGCATCGACTATTTTCAGATTTACTTAAAAAATCAGCACCAAGTAGGATAATATTCGTCAGTTCAATTCTGTGCTTCACCAACAATTTCGCTCTAAAACATCTCACGAAATTCACAAGGAACAGAATATTTTCGTACGGCAATTCGAAAGTCTGCGCACTGATAGCATCAAATATACTGGCCGAAAAACTAAAAGGAACCGGTGTTACTTCCAACGCTGTACATCCAGGAGCTGTCTCAACGCCAATCTTTAGAAAGTCTCTTACCGAAAAATACGAAACCCAGTTAACGGGCCTTCTTTATATCGGATTAAAATTTATTGGCAAGGTGAGATTTGTATGTGTTTGATAATTTGTCCGCCAGAGGGGACATTTGGGCAAAAGTTGGGCAAAATTGAACAATGTTTTCTTGGTTATTACTCAAATACTGCATTTTTGCGTTTACCTGTTCACCGTTCTTATCAGGGGTACAATATGCTAAAAGTCTAATACTGTTTATTTATAGACACCGAGAGAGGGCGCTCAAACTCAGATCCATTGCGCGTTGGCCAAAGATTTGGCCACGACTACAGGAAAATTTTTCTCAGATTGCAGACCATTTTTTCAGCCACGCTGCACCAAAGACAAGCAATTTTGCGATGACATATGGAGGAAAAGTGAAGAGTTAGTACAATTAAATGAAAACGAGAAGTTGTAACATTATTATTGATAGTTATTTGTTGTGTATGATCTGATTAAATGTTATTATTGTTGTTTTTGGGTTTTGCTTGAATGTATGATATAAATGTGGATTACCACATAAATCAAAAAGGTTTGGCATCGTTGAAATGGTTAAACACTTTTGCAATTATTTAATTTCGTGAACCCATAGCCACTATGGGCTATCGCTGAATCCTAACCTAACGTCAGTCATAAATCAACATTTATGACATGTCATGTCAGTGGCCACTGACGTTTATCAAAATCTGCCAATTCACAATCGCAGCAGCAAAGGCTGTGAATTTTGTCAGACTGTAAATTAGCATACATTTTAAAAAACTTTGTTATCAGCAAGCCAAAACCAATTATGTAGCTCTCAAAATTTCTGCACTGAATTTGTTGTTTGTTAACAAGTTTATAGGAGAAAGAAGCAATTTATAAATAAAACACAAATAACCAATAACAATTGAAATTAATTAATACCTATAGTGAAATGTCTGGTACAACGTTATTGAACAAACGCCTAAAACATCACATTACGTAATTGACGCTCATTTAACGGTTGTATCACAGGTAGTATTCTGCACACCAACAGGCACCACGTAGGCATTCACTTTCATTTTATTTGGATGCCCACGCCTTTAGTCCATAGAGAAATGTCGTGCGTGTTATGTTTTGAAGCGTACGCTACCATTGTGCTATATCTTAGTTTATTTCTGGCCGTTGTAAAGTTGTTTGTGGAAATAACAAAGGGTCGAAGTGACAGCGACACATGCTTAGTTGGCAAAACTGTGCTAGTGACCGGTGGCAACTCTGGTAAGTTAGAAATTTCTAAAATATTGCGCAATTTTTGACGTTTGTTACATTTCTGATTCTCTCTCTCTATAACACGAGAATGTCTCAATTGAATTTAAGTTATTGTAACCTAATTTAATATAATTTAAATACCGGGTCATCATAAATGAGAGTCATCGGGTGCAAAACTTTGTTCCGGTAATTTCGCACTAAACTTTAGTCCCAGTTATAGCGCCAAATGCTTGGAGCGTTATTACATATTGCTCAAACTAGGTCTAACTTCACACTGTTTACCAAAAGTTGGACCAATAAAAACGCTCCAAGCATTTTAAATTCACTGGCGCTATAACTGGGACTAAAGTTTTGAGCGCAACTACCGGAACAAAGTATTGCACCCGGTGACTCTCATTTATGATGACCCGGTACACCGCCCGTTTTGTATTTTGAATGTATTTTTGGTTTTGTGCAGGTCTAGGTTACGAAACAGCTTTGGTGTTGGCCGGTAGGGGCGCTAGGGTAATAATAGCGAATAAAAATGATTCCACGGAATCGAAAAACAAGATCATCGAAGCAACTGGAAACGACAATATCGTAACGAAGGTTTTCGACTTGGCGTCGTTTGAGTCAATTCGAAAATTTGCACGGGAAATACTGTCGGAAGAGAGCAGACTGGACGTTTTGATCAATAATGCCGGCGTTGGTAGCGTCGATGCGATAAAAACAACGGACGGCTTACCGTTATTGATGCAAATAAACTATCTTGGGCCGTTTTTACTGACACATTTGCTTATGGGTTTGTAAAATAACTCCTATATTTTTCTCCAAGCCAAGAAAATGACCAATTGTCGGTCCCAGAAAAGGTTGTGTCTTGCCGAGGCGCACACATTATCATTTATCGTAGACGTCTTTAGTGAGATCAGTGAGATCGGTCTGGTGAACAATCTAACTGGTTGTCATATTAAAAAAAAAGAAACTATGATGGTCATAAAAAACGCCTACCTAAAAATTTGACAAATTTTGATTTTCAATAACTTTTGTTGTCATTGGTTAAGATCATACCAGAAAATAGTAATTACCATAATTAATGTCAACTTATTCGATGAGCGAACTGAGTTCTGACTTCTTTCTGACTGTTGTCGAATAAAACGTTTACCTGCTGTCATAATTTTTCAACGCGATATTATGTAGGTATTTTACTCTACATCAAGTCAATAACTTATTGGTAGATATTTTTTAACATCTATCTTTATGTTACAAAATATAAATTTGTGCGGCTTCCGAAAGTGACTAGTTTCACTCAGGACTAAGCGATCATTCTTATGCATCGACTATTTTCAGATTTACTTAAAAAATCAGCACCAAGTAGGATAATATTCGTCAGTTCAATTGTGTGCTTCACCAATAATTTCGCTCTAAAACACCTCACCGAATTCACGAGGAACAGAGCATTTTCGTACGGCAATTCGAAACTGTGCACACTGATAGCATCAAATATACTTGCCGAAAAACTAAAAGGAACCGGTGTTACCTCCAACGCTTTACATCCAGGAGTTGTCTCAACGCCAATCTATAGGAAGTCTCTTACCGAAAAGTACGAACGCGAGTTAATCGACCTACTTTACGTCGGATTAAAATGTTTTGGCAAGGTGAGATTGTACGTATTATATAATTTGTCAGCCAGAAGGGACATTTGGGCAAAAGTTGGACAAAGTTGAACAAAGTTTTCTTGGTTATTACTCAAATACTGCGTTTTTGCGTTTACCCTGTTCACTGTTCTTATCAGGGGTACAATATGCTGAAAGTCTAATACTGTTTATTTATAGACACCGAGAGAGGGCGCTCAAACTCAGATCCATTGCGCGTTGGCTAAAGATTTGGCCACGACTACAGGAAAGTTTTTCTCGGATTGCAGACCGTTTTTTCAGCCACTTTGCACCAAAGACAAGCAATTTTGCGATGATATATGGAGGAAAAGTGAAGAGTTAGTACAATTAAAAGAAGACGAAATGTTGTAATATTATTATAGATATTGTTAAATGCTATGTGTATGATCTGATAAATAAATGTTATTAATGTTGTTTTGGTTGATTGTATGATATAAATCTGGTCATAAAGGGTCTGCTGATTGTGCTAGAGCTTTTAAATTATTAAAATATTAGGAAGCCATGGTAGTTTCATGGTGTAGTGACAGTCAGCCATATTGGTTATGTGACTGTCAAGCAATCGTATGAATACTTTAAGTAAAAGTATGAATACTTTACGAAAATATTTATCGATAATACCAAACAAAGAGTGTCTTTGTACCACATTTCTTGGAAATAAGACCGCCATAGTCACTGGTGGTGCATCAGGTATGCATGTTACCTATTTCCATAAAAGATATAAAAAATAACTCAAAAAATAATATGTACATTTCTCGAATAGGAATTGGATTTCAGACTGCGAAGATTCTTGCCTCGCGGGGTGCAAGGGTCATATTAGCAGATAAATCGAATCTTCTGGACGCACAGCGTGCCATAGTGAACGGCACTTCTAATGAGAACGTGCAAATTCGTCATTTGGACTTGGCATCTTTGCGCTCAGTCAGGGAATTTGCTGACGAAATAAATCGTACTGAAAGCAGATTGGATCTGTTGATTAATAATGCAGGTGTGGGGGGCTTACTGCACAGCTATACTGGAGATTTGTTGCAGAAGGAGATGCAGATCAATCATTTTGGACCATTTCTACTGACAAATTTACTCACAGGTACATAGATCGTTGTTTTTGTATACAATAATCCTACAATGTAGTAGAAATGCAATACTTTTCTGTTCATAAAGATCAAACAGAATATTAAAAATATTCATCTAGTTCTAGCTTCCAGGCTCACCGTTTTAATTGAAATAAGTACATTTTTATAATCTGTAGTCTCAAATTTTCTGGTTTTTACACCATCAGAATAATACTATCAGAAGTAGGTATGGGTAAGTGTCAGATATTGTGGAAATGTAAAGTTTGGCCAAACACGTTTACTCTTGTATGTAAATGTAGTGTTACATTTACAGTACAATAATATGTAACGTCGTCTTTTTAATTTTTTTAATACTATTTCTAGTGTGATAAAGATGACTATGTATTACACTGTATTCCTAACGAAAATCAATTCTAATATGTACACATGATATGTATTTATAAATTATAATACAAGTTACAATACGTCTATATTTATATTTATCAATCAACATTTGCCTTTTTTAGTTAGTAATCTCCATTGCTATAATTACTAAGATCTGGTGAACATGATGATTCATTTGGATCTCCACAATTTTGCAAATCTTTTGTGCCATTGTTGATCTCTTTGGAATATTTATCCATTGACTTCATCTCCATTTCAAACATGATTTGATTGATTTTAAACTGTGCTATAGACTGAAGGCGTTCATCAGCCAATTTTCTCAATTTGCAGGCTATTATCTCACCAAAGTGTGAAAACTCATCCCTATGGTAAAAATTATCATCTTTTGCAGGGTTACTGCATTCAGCAGTATCCGGGTTTTTTCTTTTTTCCGGTGGTTTATGTTCAACAGACACATTTTGACTTTTTCTTTCTGTATCAACTGATGGCTCATATTTTAGTAACAGTGGAGTAACTTCACTTTCTTCAACTGGTTCTACCTTAATCTGAAAAGCAAAATAAACTACACAACCATCTTAATCTTAGGTTGTTAGTTGCTAAATAGTTTTTGACTAATATTATAATTACATTTATGTTCTTTTACTTACCTCTGAATCAATGTGTTCTTCATTTTCTATATTAGAATCATCAAATCCATAACTATCCAAACCTACATTATACATTTGCCCATCATCAAAACCGTAATGTTGAGAATGTGCATTATCAATAAGCGAATTGTTAATTCCGAAATTTTGAGATAAGGAATCAAAATTTGTATTATTATCCAATTCGTAATTCTTAGAAATTTTTGTGGAAGACCTACGGAAACAATGCCCCGTGTACAATGCAGGATTTGGCAGGTTCAAATACGAAGCGACTTCCTTTGCCATACCCCCAAATTTGTTAATACCCATTTTCTGAACGTTGCATTTCCCATTTTGAAAATTTAAGAAGAACGCACTCACAGGGGGACGTTTATTAACATACTTTTTACAAATCGAATAGAAAGTGTCGGTTATCATAAATCTTCTACTCGTTTTCGCACGGATATTGGGTACTGTTACAACAAAAGCTGTGCCTAAATCCTGAAAATCTTCGATTCGCATGGCATATAATTCATTTGTACGACAAGCTCCAACAATTCCCATTATCAAAGCGACCTTCATAGGTAAATATTTGGCGTCAGGAGCTTCGCTTATAAATCTATTAATTTCCTCGGGACTGAGTGTTTGCGCTTTTTTCGGTTGATAATTTTCCGCTTTCTGTTTTAAGAAGGAACGTAGTTTGTTGTATTCCTCGATCTTGACGTTCTGGTGCATGTTAAGCGTACTCCGTAACATTGAGTAGTACGTCCATAGAGTTGAGGACTTAAATTTACTTGCCAAGTTTGTAAAGTATTCCAAAAGGACCGATTCGGAAAAGGAATCGATCTTCTTTTGCGCCCTCCATTCCATAAATTGGTTGTAGGTTATTTCATAACTCTTCCTCGATCGCTCTGGTATTAGGTTAAGAGAGTTAACCTCTTCTTGTTCCGAAGATATCCTGTCATTCTCGGTATTACTATCCATTATTATTAATAACTCATTACAATACACTTATCACTCAATATTCAGTTAAAATATACATATACCGTTCTCGGGATCGATCTATCATTTTATGTTAATGACAGATCTGTGTTTTATGATCCATAAATCACAGCTGACGGAAAGGGAAGGGGAAGGTAAGAAATCACGGCACTCTTTTGACGCTGGCGCCATCTATCCGCCACAATGTATACTAAACAGCCATATTCGCCTGTACGGGCGAATGTAGAGGGCGCTAACATCGGCGCATGAGTCGGGATAAAATTTAAATTAACTATGGTCAGCTGTATGACTAATTACTCTGACGAGTATTTACAAGTATTTTCGAAACTCTTATTGAAAAAATATGTATACATATTATCAGGGACAACCCCTTGAATATATTTTTTTACACATTTGTGTGCGTTTTATGGATGCCTGAATATGGCCTGAATCCCTAAAAACTTATAAACACTGCCATCTGTTGCCGGCTTTTTGAAATGTAATCTCTCTTTCAGTAATTTAATTCTTCTATCCTTTTATTGTCTTTAAGTCTTTTTTCTCATTTTAGGTCTTTTGAAACAATCAAAACCAAGTCGGATAGTGTTTGTTAGTTCAACGTTAGCCTTTGCGAACAATTTGACCCTGCAGAATTTGAACAGCATGTCGGATTTTCCAATCATGGATTTCATGGTCTACAGCAACTCTAAACTCTGCAACATTATTGCCTCCAGAGGTTTTGCAGAGCGCCTGAAAAACGATGGTGTTACCTGTAATGCCGTCCATCCTGGCATTGCTGTTACCAATATGTACAGCGGAATGCGTGGCGAAAACAGGCTGTTGATTTTGAAGAAAGTTATTTATTATTTACTCAATAAAGTTGCCAAGGTACATAATTTTTTTAGTTTTTTTCTTGGATTTTGTATATTATTATGTTATGCTATTTATAAAGTCTAAGTTTTTTTATTCAAGACGCCATTCCAAGCTGCTCAACCAGTTGTGTACGTGGCAATGAGTCCAAAACTTGATGGAATCACAGGAAAATTCTTTATGGAAATGGAGGAGTTTGACCCGCCCAAAAAGGCAGGAGATCATGAATTTTGCGAGGACATTTGGAAAGCAAGTGAGAAACTTGTGCACTTGGAAAATTTGGATGTGTTATCTATTACAGGGGAACAACCTGAAGAGCTTGCAGCGAGCATTACAGAATAAATAATAATTTGTTGCTTATTTTTTGTTACTTTTGTTTATATTTTTGCCCATAATAAAGTTTTTTCATGTAATTTAGTGTTTCATACATATCAAAAAAAGTGAAACGTCAAAAGCTTCTAATTCGCCTGAGGGGCGAATGTAGAGGGCGCTAACATCGGCGCATGAGTCGGGATAAAATTTAAATTAATTATCGTCTGCTATAAATATGACTTTAATTACTTTGACGAGTATATACAAGTATTTTCGGCACCCTTATTGAAACAATATGTATACATATTATCAGGGATAACCCCTTGAAAAAGGAGAAAAGTTATTTGCAGCAGGAAAATGTTCCTTTACTGTACACTCATCTTGATTTATTTGTGTACAAATCTTCTTTTAGACAATGCTTTGAACACACTATCATATGTCTTTAGACATTTTTACCAATTTTTAGTACACGTCGCCACTCACTGTGTACCTTTTCCCTTTAGGAAACATGTGAAATGGCAAGCCCTCGCTGTGGCACGAATTGCATTGTGGAACGCAACAATAGGTCTGCTTCTTTTTTGTCGTTTTTCATCTTTTAGATTTAAATACCGGCAAAATTATACTCAAAGTCCTATACCACACCATATAAATTATTAAAATTATTCCGAAGACACTAGTTAAAACTTTCACCACTAGAGCGGCGATTCATTCGCTCGTTGAGGCGAATTGACCAAAAAACCGTCAGTTCCTTAGGTTTCCCCTAGATGTCACCACTAGGTATACCAGGAGATCGTATGTTTCCGTATTTCCGAACAGGTATGGTCGTTTCTAGCTGACTACGTCTGGGCAGATCCGCTAGAAAAGGACCAAAACAAGTTGAGCGAGTTCTTCTGGAGACACGAGAGTCGACAGAGCGATTTATTCAGTGTATTTTACCTGTGCGGTTGTCGTCGAGTACATGTTTGTGTTTTCGGTCAAAATGGTCATAAAACAGAGCAGATACCATCGAAACTAGTTCCAGAAACTGTTATGAGTTTTCCTCAAAATGTAACCGGAGGATCACGTTTCATTCCGGTGTTGTTTGTGTCATGTGAAAGATGTGAATTAAAAAGTTGCACAAAAAGTGTTACAATGGATTCGTCGTGAAAAATTTTTTTTACATCCAATTTATTTCATAAGTTTTGTGTGTTTGTGTTAATTTATTCTGTGGGTGATTTCGATGCGGGATCGTGAGGAATCACGCTTCACTGACTAGGTACATACCAACCCAACGAACTATACCGTACCGTCTTCTGAAAACATTGTGGACGAACTGTTCGTTCAAATAATTATAGACAATTATCGTTGTATCGAGTCAAAAGTATGAATGAAAAGAGATGACAATGTTCAAGCGAGCTATGATCTTTGTGACCTTTTTCGGGTCTTGTTTTGCCATAGCCCTTCTTGTGGCGAGTTTGGGGACAAAACAATGGGTTACCGCTGCGGCAGTGCGAACGACCAATCGGGAAAAGTCCAGTGGACGTATCAATTTTGGACTTTTTGATGGGAAGAAGGAACTCAATGTTGCATACGGATGGAGGATATACGACGTTGATGGTAATACCTATTATTCTATAAAAAAATAAACAAATATAGACTGTTATGTATATGCTATTATCGATTTGTGGAAGCAAATCAAAATAGGTAATAAGAATAAAAAACTAAAAATCAAGCCATAAAAAATTAATAAACATTGGTGCTAAAATCAGACCATTGAGACCATTGAGGCAAAAAGTTAATGCTGAAAATCATTAAATAACAGGATGTGAAATTCAACCAAATGAGTCATAGGTACCTAATTTATAAGAAAACAGATATATCATGTTTTTTACCTACCTTGCCTAAAACGTGTAAATAAAAAAAAAAATCCGGTGTGGCCCCCACCCAGCTTTCCGACTAAACTGTTGACACATGTATCTAAACACAATGACATGTCATGTCAGTGACACTGACGTTTGTCAAAATCTGACAATTTGCAACACATCGCCGATGGATTCTGTCAAACTACTCCTATAAACGCTTATAGCGCCTAAACTGCTTATCCCAATGATCTGTAAATTAGTATACCTACACTAGCTCTGTGTATATGTCAAAATTTTCGATTTTAGTTATTGGGCATTCTAGAAATATGTGGTTAAGGCTTCCCACCTGTCCACATTCGCAATATGGACATTTTAGGTTATCTACTATCTGTTACTGTTGTTACGAATGTCCGGCAGGGGGCGTTTCGGGTATGACGTTACTGTGGTAATAGCAGCAAAACACGGGTCGACAAAAATCGATTTTTTGGATCGAAAATTGTTTTTAAGGCCGTTTTTTTGCTCAAAACTCTTTGCGAAGAGTATTTAGAGGGATCTTATCGTAAGACATGAGAGCGAGCGGCTTTTATAAGGTCGGCAGGAACGGATAAAAAATGTAAATTTTTGACGTTCATCGATCCGCTTGTCGGAATTTCTAGACGTCACGTGACATTTTCTCGAGGTTCGCCTTCACCCGAAGAGGTGCAAAAACGTGATTTTTTTTTTCAAAATTGACGCATTTAATTTACAAAATATCGCGCAGTCCACGCGGAATTGTGTCCTTTGTTCAATTCGAGCGTCAAAAGTAATATCGAAAAGCACAGTTTTGCAGCTACTCGATCGCAAATGTCGGCGAAAATGGGCGATTCCGCTGAACGCGCCCCACACTTGAAAGTTCGTAATTAGTATAGGTAGATATTTAATGTCACTGTAGGATAAGCAGGTATCAATTTCATCAAAATTGCATTTGACATTTGCCACTTCCGGTTGTCAGATTGTGACCAACAAAAAATCCTAAATAAGTAAAATTCTAAAGAAGTATCAGCTTTTTTTGACAGTGGCCACTGACGTTTACATATATATATTATCTACTATATTGCCAACACCGATTCGATTTTGAAGCCAACATGTAGCGTGCAGGTATATATCACTATCTCTATAAACAGACTTCATTCTGATGCGCATGAGCGGACAACCAGAGGTGGGCACGTGGTCTTGAGCTAGGCACGCAGGTCGTAAAGTTAACCGCGGTGTTGCTGTTTTGTTCGCCATTGCAGATTTGTTTATGTATTTTCTTCGGTGTCCACCACGTGTTTATTACGATTGACACTTATTTTAGTGATATAGTTTAGTTATAGTGTGTTTAAATTTAGTTCTTAAGGATTCGAGTTTTGTTTCTTAGTTATTAAGGTAAGAAATACTATAATTCAACGCCTAACCTATATTTACGTTATTTACTTTTAGTTCTGTGTACTTTTGTGGTAAGCGATGGCTCCGAATCGCTGTTGTTTGTGTCGAAAGAAAGCTCCTGATGTTTCTTTGCATTCGTAAGTAATGTGTATTTTGCAGCTTAATAAATTGTATCGAGAAATTTGTTACAGATTTCCTAAAAATGCGGTCTATCGCAGTTTATGGAAACGGATTTGTAATTTCACTCATAGAGATGAAGTATCAACACTTCATATATGCTCAAATCATTTTCTACCCACCGATTATATAGACCCAAATGCAAAATCATTTGGTGGACATTTAAGATTAAAACCTAACACATTTCCATCTGTGTCTGTCCCAAATAAATGTGAAAGAAGTGAAACTACTGTTACAACTTCTACATCTGCAGAAGAAATAAACAAAACACCAGAGATTTCAGTCATATTGGAGAATCCTCAGCAGTTAGAATTAATGGATACGACCACATCAAATGCCGGTATGTATTTCTATGAAATTTTTATCTTTATCCACACGTTTGCTTATTAAGTGCGGTATAGGTTATTGTAATAATGTTTTTACAGATTGTTTGCAACCGTGTACTCCTCCCAAGAGAAGAGATATAAATGTATCAGAGATTATTGAAAATTCCCAGCAGTTAGCTTCTACAACAGAATTAATGGAGACGACCACATCAACTGTTGACGTTGAACAAGGTACTTAATACAGATCAGTAATTTACATACTTTTTCTTTCTTATACAATGTATTTTTTTATCGTATTTGTTTTCTTTTAGATTGTTTACCACCATGTACCCCAAAAAGGAGAAGAGTTTACTCTTCCCGTTATGTTGGTGACATTACATCACCTGATGTTGCTACTCCTAGAAGAGCTAAGAGAGCCCTTACACTAGTACAGCAGGAATTAAAAAAGAAAACACAAAAAATTAAATTATTGCAACAGAATGTTAGAAGACTTCGGAAGAAAGTTTCAACAATGCAGGACCTCCTCAACCATCTCAAGAAAAGAAATGTTTTATCAGAAGATGCTGCTGATACTATAATGGTAAAATAATTTGTAATTATTATGATTATGAAGTCTAGCAAATGTAGAGCCTATGAAGGGTGCATATCAAAAACAGCATTTGTCAAGATAGCTAAATTCTGCGGAGAACATGAAAACAGCACATGTCATTGACAAGTGCTGTATTTATGGAATAGAGAATATTTTAAAAGCAAAATTTACTGCGATTGTAGGTACTTTTGTCAAAAATAATACATATATTATATAGATATGATAAATAGGAACCAAATGCTGCCCTAATCTCTAAATTCGGTTTTTGTAACAAGTGTTGTTTTTGAAATCATCTCTTCATATGCACGGTCTGAATCAATTAATTCTTGAGGTTTTGATGGAAGCCATGTTATTATTCAGTTTTGTATCAAAGAATATTTTAATCTAAATGAACATGAATACCTTGCAGGCTAAAATGTGTATTCCATTGATAATTGTGTTTGATTGACTTTTCATTTGGGTGGTGCCTTTGACAGTATAAAATTTTCTTATTGTAGGATTTGTTGCCAGATAGCATGAAGCAATTGATTGGGCGAAAATTGCAGACAAAGAAACGAAGAAAATATACATCAGCTCTGCGACAATTTGCGCTAACATTGCAATTTTATTCATCTAAAGCTTATGCATATGTCAGAAAAACCTGGCTTAATTTGTTGCCGCATCCATCAACCCTTCGCGCCTGGTATAGTGTAGTTGACGGGAAACCAGGCTTTACTGCAGAAGCTTTTCGGGCAATTGGTGTGCAATGCAAATCGAAAGTCGTTATAGTAAATATCGTAATTGATGAAATGGCAATAAGAGAGCAGCGAGTATATGATAAAAACATATTTTATGGAGGTATTAACCTGGGCTCTACAGGCGAACAGGATAATGATAATATTGCGTTAGCAACCAGTGCATTAGTGTTTATGGCAGTGTCTGTCAACAGCGGATGGAAGGTTCCCCTGGCTTATTTTCTAATTAAGGGTCTTACAGGATCGGAGAGAGCAAACCTGTTAAGTAAATGTATAGAATTATTATTTGAATGCGGTGCTCGGGTAAATTCGATAACATTTGATGGGGCGTCAGTCAATTTAAGCATGTGCCAGAACTTAGGTGCTAATTTTAATGTCGGTACAGCTAATTTCAAACCATGGTTTCCACACCCAATAACAAAGATGAAAATATACATTTTCCTAGATGCATGCCACATGATAAAATTAGTAAGGAACACACTGGGGGATAAGGGGATCATTTTTTATAATGATAGTAAAATTAATTGGATGCACATAAAAGAATTGAACAACATTCAATTAAAAGAGGGTTTGCATTTAGCAACCAAAATATCAAATAAGCATATACAGTTTGGCAACAACAGAATGAATGTAAAATTGGCGACACAAACTCTCAGTAAAAGTGTCTCTAATGCACTATTATTTTTAAAAAACAGCAATTATTGCCCAAAAGTATTTGGGGACTGCGAAGGCACCTCTCAATTTTGCGATATGTTTAATAATATTTTTGATCTCCTTAACTGTAGGAATAAGTTTGCCAAAAGAACGATGTTTAACAGACCATTAGACGAAACAACATTTCATTGCTTGAAAGAGGAGACTAATAAATTTGTAAACTATATTAAAAGCCTAAAAGATCCACACGGGGTTAAAATTATACATAGTTCTAGAAAAACCGGCTTTTTAGGTTTAATAATTAATTTAACCAATATTTTTGAATATTTTGTAGACGTAAAAAATGACATGAAATATGTTTTAACATTTAAATTTAGTCAAGACTTTATCGAAACCTTTTTCAGCGCAATTAGAAGTCGTGGGGGTTTTAATAACAATCCAAATGCCAAACAGTTTGAAACTGCTTATAAGCGATTGTTAATTAGGAATGAAATTAAATTATTTGACAATTCAAACTGTTTGGCAGATGGATTGGATATCTTGCATGCGTCTTCTAGACGATCTAAATACGTATTTCCAATAATTGATGATTGTCAAAACATTTCCGCTGATATATTCGATCACGATTATCTAACCACAATGTGGACATTAAATGCTTATGTTGAGAATGTGATCGAATACATCAGCGGATTTGTTGTAAAATCACTGTTGGCTTTAAATATATGCAATATTTGCAAAAAATATTTAGTAAGCGACTATCGTAACTGCAAGTTAATCGAACTAAAGGATGACGGAAAGCTAATTTTTCCATCAAAAGACGTGGTTACCATCTGTAAAACTGCGGAAAAAGTTTTCAGAGAGAACATACATAAAATATTTAACCCAAGAAGCAAACATATAATGTTAAATATTATTACGCAGAGATGTTCTGCAGTTGTTTTTAATTATACCGAGCTTATCGAACATATGGAAACTCAAGACTGTTTAGACAACCATATTGTCCAGCTTATAAAGCTAATTATTGAGAAATATTTAAATATTCGCACATTTCATGAATGTAAATTAGATTCCACAAAGAATGACTATATTAGGTCTAAGTATCATCGATTAATTTTGTTTAAAAATCAATAAATATTATTTTTGAACTCTTGTGTTTTTATACCTATTCCTCTTTCTGATGCAGTACAAAAAAACGTGGTGAGTAAATTTTCAATATATGTATGATTAATATGTATGGTCGATTTTTAAATTTCAATGAATTTCGCGGGAGACATTCAAATTTGTGTTTGACGCATGCGTATAAGCGACCTTTCTGGCAATAGAGATGGTAACTAGTATTTCTGTCTCACTCATGTTGGCTTCACTTTGCACTTATTGTCGGGATAGGTAGCGCGCGATATAGTAGATAATATATATATGGACGTTTATCAAAATCTGTCAATTCGCAGCCACAATGACGAAGGCTCTGGGTTCTGTCAAACTGCTTCTAAAAGAAAGCTTATAGCGCCTATCTGTAACATCTGCGCATGTAACATTTGCTATACATATAAGGTTGTCAGATGTAGTCACCAAAAACAGTCCAGTTCATCCCCTGTTAATTCAAAATACTTATACCAAAGTTCAGCCCGATCTTACGTCACTGGTGTAGCGTGTACACATCGGAATGTTACTTTTGTAAATCGCCCAAGTCAAGTTGTAAATATGTAATAAATGTTCAAAGAAACCATCAAGAATTCACCTGCAGGCCGTACGTAACGGTTATGCAAAATGACCTCCTGGCCCGAGAGCAAACAATTTCTCTCGGTATATGTCGAAGAATTCACCTTGAAGTAGGTCTAAAATGCGCCCAAGGCTAGTCACAAATAGTAAAAGGCGAAGAAATGCAGTAAAATCCGCTTGTCTCTACCTACACAGTCTTGCTTATCTCAGCGAGTTTATTAGATATTTAATGCGTTATTTATAAAGGCTTGCTACTATACCACCCGTTTTATTATCTAGCAATTAAAATTATCGCCTTGCTTGTAAGGTTATTTTCTGATTCATGTGTAAAATGCGTAGGTAGTTTTAAAGTTTCTATACAACAATTCAGGTATATGACATGTCGTAGTTCACAAATCAAATGAAAATAACAGTTTCACAACTTATCTTGCACCATAATAGTATATTATTATACAAGTTTTATAAGACGTCAAATTGGCGCATGAGCGTCAGCGACGAGTGCCCCAAATGAACGAATGCGCCAATATGTCTTATAAAACGAACTTAATATACTATTTTTTCTACTTTGCGTCATTAATTTTATAAAAATTTAGAAGTATATTAGGTAAAATTCCAATCTAGAGTATTTATGGGTGCAACCGTTGGTAACACTGTCATCTGTCACTTAAATTCAAATATCTGTGAAAAAGTAATTATTGATAATTATTATATACCATCATATACTAGTAGTACGAAACCTAGGATGCAACACGCATGTTTAAATATGTATAAAAATATACATACTTCGCAGTTTGTGCGATTCTAAAAAATCAGTTTGTGCTTACTTTTGTGGTTATGTGTATTTTCGTTTGACATGCATTTGATATCAATGTCAGCAATCTTAGAAAAAAGTTACTAAAAACGGTGTTACAATTTGCTAATTGTAACACCGAAAACAGTGTTACAATGTGTGCATTGTGAATGCAAAGTAGAAAAAGAATCTTATTGTTACTTTATCATACGTAGTATGACAAAGTATTGTAATCGTGTCGGAAAAAAAAAAAAATTGAGATTTTAGCGGAAATAGGTCTTTTTGGCCCCCCTGAACATTTTTGACCAAGGTACAAAAAAATGTCTGTGTGTGTGTATGTGTGTGTCGAAGACGAAACTTCATATTTAGAAGTTTCGTGACTAAACTTAGAGCTGAAAGAAGTTTTGTCCAAAAGGGCCCAAAAGAACTCGAGGTTTATTCTTATCATTTTTCAACGATTTTGCAAATTAGCCGCCATTTCTGTAATTTCGTCAAAATAGTTAAATAATAAACTATAGTGGAGAAAATTTTGTATAAGTTATGTCCATTCCATTTTTTGGAAAAAAAAATTAAATCATAGTAAGCGGATGCCCCTTGAACTTCCAAATTGCCCCCCTGAACACGGCTGTATCGTATGATAAAGTCATGTGCCTGGCCACATCAGATTTTTTTTTAAGTGTTATAATTTCCAGTTTTTTTAAATTTCCCCATTAATATGAGGTAAAAGTATCAAACGTGTTTTTTTTTGCGTTACACGGTCCAAGCATAAATTAAATAATGCTTCATTAAGCATTCCATCGGCATGAACGTTCCAGCAATTATCGAACAATTATGTGAAACTAACCCGAAAAAGTTTCTAACTCTCATTTTTTTATGGACGCGTTTGTTTTATTATTCTAAATTGCCTTAAATTTTCCTAATCGAATTATGCTTTCACTAGAAGCGTACCATTGCACTTGGTGAACACAAGGTCTTGGAAAAAAACTCTTGCATAACCTTTCAAATATTCCCGAGAAATGAATATATTACAATTATTTATCGTTTCGATTTCAATCGCTTTATGAAGAACTATTTATCCCAAAATAGCTATTATCAGTTATGACATTTGTACGAATAGAATGATTTTATTTTGTGAGAGAGACAAAATGAAATAAATTTTCGCATGAGTATCATACAATGTTTATTCTACAAACGCATTCAAATATATGGACTATAATAATACTGCTGTAAAAACTTACACTGGAAAATGTATGTATGTATGTATGTATGTCTGTGAACACGATTGCGCCCAAACGGAACAACGGATCGGGCTGAAATTTGGTATACGTATTTTATATTAGTGACGTTAAATATGTACCTACACAAATTTGCAAATCAGTAGCATGAACGGTTTAGGAGCTATTAGCTTTTATAGAAGCAGTTTGACAGAATCCACAGCTTTCGTCGCTGTGTTACAAATTGCCAGAGTTTGACAAACGTCAGTACCACTGACATGCCATGACGTTAAATGTCAGTATGACAAATATCATAGAAACGACGTTAGGTATTGTACAGAGTGGCTCTGGCTTCACAAAATTGAATAAGTAGCCAATCATATAGTAGCAAAGTTGGGTGAGGGCCATGTGAGGGCCACCCCAGAATGTCATGTGTAACATTTGCCACTTTTTATTGTCAGATTGTCATAAAAAACAATCTAATTCGTCCCCTGGTGATTCTAAATACCATTTCAGCCCGATCGGTTGTACCTACCGTTTGGGCGCAATCGTGTTCACAGACACACACAGAAATTGTCTAGAAACCATTGCAGTCGATTCAGGGAACTTCAAAACGTGTATTTCCTCTAAAATCCCGTTTTTTTTCCGTCGATTACAATACTTTCCTTCTAGGATACTAGTCGTAAAGAAAATTTTGTTATTATTCAATGAATAAAATTGCATTATTTTAAGAATTTGAGATTTCACTTTTGTTAAAAACGTTTTACTTGAAGTTGTCTTGTTTTTGCGTCAACAATCTACGAATTTGAAAGAGTTCATCCGGAATAACTATTTTGTTGTTGTTGTTTAATGGCATATATAAAATGTTTGACAATGTAGGTTGATTATAATCATGGTTATAAATAATAACATAAAAGTTTTACACAATGTTTAAATATAGAGCAATAGAACAGTTGGTCACCAACAAAGTCGTCAAACTTGAAACCTGTTGAACTTTTGAACTGACAACAAAAAATTACGTAACTGTAGTTTGAATAAGGACGTGCATGACATGTGTAATGATTGTAATGAATTTCTACACCCGAATTGCAGTAACGTGAGCAAAAACTGGTATTAACCATATATACAAAGGAGAATATTTCTGAATAGAAATTAGTGATATACTTTCACTGAACATGCATAGAATCAATTGTCTTCGAGTCTTCTGAGGAAAGTTAAAATTCGTGATTCAGATGAAAGAAAAAATGAACTTTTCTGTTTCATTGTCTTTCTGCTCATATTTTTCTAAATTGCTTAATTTTGTTTTTTTTTTTTTCAGTCATCCATCTTCTGAAGTACGAACCAGAAATCCTAAACTACTGGCTCTGGTTGGGCACATTAGCTGGAGTTTGTGGAGGATTACTTTTTTCAACACTCAGCGGTGTTTTTGCAGTCATCAATGCAGCTACCAATACATCAAATTGCCTCGTCAACTCAAAAGGACTTTACATATGGAATGTTCTTGCCCGTAAGTACACCATATATTCCTATCGTTTCTTTTAAAATTTATGATATTTATAACTTACAGTTCTTACTAGTTTGGCGGCTATTGGCTTTTGGATCGCTCAGTACTTTTTGAAACTCCAAACAAATGCATTAACCAGAGAAGATATAGAGAATATGTGGATTTCGGAAAATATGGCAGATTTGGGATATTCCTTTTGGTATGATTATATTTTTCAAACATCTTAAGTTTATACATATCATTATTGCACCAGACAAATCATAATATAGGTGTTATAACGGTTGCAAAAGCTTTATTCATTTGTGTATTTTTGTAGGTTTGTTGTTGGAGCGGCAGGAGCAAATTTTGTTGACATAATAATACTGCTTATCGCCAATTCTGATGGGGACCGAGATCCAGTGATACCGATGCTAGAGGAAAAAGCTAACGGGGCCATTATGCTATACTAGTTACTTCTATTTTTATTAGACGAAAGAAAACATTGTAAATATATTTATAACCAAATCTATTACACGATGAATAGAATGCATTTTTAAGAACTTACCATGTTTTATTTATGTACCTACTTCTACATCAGACATAGTTTGACCTAATCTGAAACTTGCAAAAATCCAAAAATGATAATTTAACAGGTTCCCTAAGATGTTATATACCTTCATTACGTGCCACTCTGCAAAATTTCAAAGCTAATAACATAAAGTGGAGTTGAGTAACACAAAGTGGAAGCAAATGACACATAGAGGTATATGATTTCACACGTTGCTCATGGTATAGGATGTTACTAGGTTTCATAAAATGTTACTTACCATCATTACGTGCCACTCTGCAAAATTTCAAAGCTAATAACATAAAGTGGAGTTGAGTAACACAAAGTGAAAGCAAATGACACATAGAGGTATATGATTTCACACGTTGCTCATGGCATAGGATGTTACTAGGTTTTATAAGATGTTACTTACCATCATTACGTGCCACTCTGCAAAATTTCAAAGCTAATAACATAAAGTGGAGTTGAGTAACACAAAGTGAAAGCAAATGACACATAGAGGTATATGATTTCACACGTTGCTCATGGCATAGGATGTTACTAGGTTTTATAAGATGTTACTTACCATCATTACGTGCCACTCTGCAAAATTTCAAAGCTAATAACATAAAGTGGAGTTGAGTAACACAAAGTGAAAGCAAATGACACATAGAGGTATATGATTTCACACGTTGCTCATGGTATAGGATGTTACTAGGTTTTATAAGATGTTACTTACCATCATTACGTGCCACTCTGCAAAATTTCAAAGCTAATAACATAAAGTGGAGTTGAGTAACACAAAGTGAAAGCAAATGACACATAGAGGTATATGATTTCACACGTTGCTCATGGCATAGGATGTTACTAGGTTTTATAAGATGTTACTTACCATCATTACGTGCCACTCTGCAAAATTTCAAAGCTAATAACATAAAGTGGAGTTGAGTAACACAAAGTGAAAGCAAATGACACATAGAGGTATATGATTTCACACGTTGCTCATGGTATAGGATGTTACTAGGTTTTATAAGATGTTACTTACCATCATTACGTGCCACTCTGCAAAATTTCAAAGCTAATAACATAAAGTGGAGTTGAGTAACACAAAGTGAAAGCAAATGACACATAGAGGTATATGATTTCACACGTTGCTCATGGTATAGGATGTTACTAGGTTTTATAAGATGTTACTTACCATCATTACGTGCCACTCTGCAAAATTTCAAAGCTAATAACATAAAGTGGAGTTGAGTAACACAAAGTGAAAGCAAATGACACATAGAGGTATATGATTTCACACGTTGCTCATGGTATAGGATGTTACTAGGTTTTATAAGATGTTACTTACCATCATTACGTGCCACTCTGCAAAATTTCAAAGCTAATAACATAAAGTGGAGTTGAGTAACACAAAGTGAAAGCAAATGACACATAGAGGTATATGATTTCACACGTTGCTCATGGTATAGGATGTTACTAGGTTTTATAAGATGTTACTTACCATCATTACGTGCCACTCTGCAAAATTTCAAAGCTAATAACATAAAGTGGAGTTGAGTAACACAAAGTGAAAGCAAATGACACATAGAGGTATATGATTTCACACGTTGCTCATGGTATAGGATGTTACTAGGTTTTATAAGATGTTACTTACCATCATTACGTGCCACTCTGCAAAATTTCAAAGCTAATAACATAAAGTGGAGTTGAGTAACACAAAGTGAAAGCAAATGACACATAGAGGTATATGATTTCACACGTTGCTCATGGCATAGGATGTTACTAGGTTTTATAAGATGTTACTTACCATCATTACATGCCACTCTGCAAAATTTCAAAGCTAATAACATAAAGTGGAGTTGAGTAACACAAAGTGAAAGCAAATGACACATAGAGGTATATGATTTCACACGTTGCTCATGGTATAGGATGTTACTAGGTTTTATAAGATGTTACTTACCATCATTACGTGCCACTCTGCAAAATTTCAAAGCTAATAACATAAAGTGGAGTTGAGTAACACAAAGTGAAAGCAAATGACACATAGAGGTATATGATTTCACACGTTGCTCATGGTATAGGATGTTACTAGGTTTTATAAGATGTTACTTACCATCATTACGTGCCACTCTGCAAAATTTCAAAGCGAGTAACACAAAGTGACACAAAAAAGGCGTAATATGATTTCACACATCAGTGTTTCAATTTCTTCATGAAAAAGCAAAAAATAAGGCACAATATTAATTATTACTACATTTATTATAGGCAGCAATAAAATTACATCAGTTTTACAGTAAAATCAATATCCACTTAAAATAGTAAAAAGAAAATACAACTCAATGGGAGAGACAACTCAAGAGTAAATAATAGGTATGAAGGAAAAAAAAAACTTTAAAAATAATCCAATACATAATAAGGTCAAGTAACTTCTTACTTGCCACACACCTACAATAAAACGAGAGAAAAGAAATTATAGGGGAGTAAATAATAACATAATAACGTATCTATCTTATGGCTGATGGTTTTATTTTTCAATTTCTCTGTATGGAAATACGCCACCCGAATTTAGTTCTCGATGGTATCGGGGACTTTTGCTTCACCTTAGAACGTCGTCACCACACACTTCACCCGCAAGCAGGGAAGCTTAACGACGTTTCGACACCTGCGACCAACCATCTTCGGCTTCTGGTTGTGCTTCTCGCGCTAAATGATTTAAAGAATATAAAGAATCGATTATTTTATTCAAATATTTTCATCAGTAATATAAACAAATAAAAATTTTGAATTTAAGACTTACGTTTCTCGCTGCGAGGAGGTCCTCTCCTCTCCTTATCGTCACCGCCCCTCCTATCGTCGGCACCGCGACGATCCCTATCGTCTCTCCTATCTCTATCGTCTCTATCGCCACCGCGACGATCTCTGTCGTCGCGACGGTCATCGCCACCTCTCCTGATCTCTTTGCCACCGCCGGTTCTCCAGTCGCTGCCGCCGCCGCCGCCACCTCTGCCGCGCTCTCCGCCGGTTGTTGGGCGTCTTCCTTCGTCGTCGCCGCTCTTCCTCCAGAAACCTCCGCCCCTGTCGTCACGGCCACCTCTGTCCTCGCGAGGGCCCCTGTCTTCACGACTGCCTCTATCCTCGCGACCGCCTCTATCTAAAATTGGAAATGTTTTATCGTTATTAGTTATTTTTTTTTTCATCTGGTTTTGTAATGACTGTGGAGAGAAAAATTGAAGTTTAGTCAAAGAGCATGGGAAACATGTAATGAAAGAAATGTCAAAAAAAAAAAACAGCAGTTTTGAAAAATCAAAAAAAAAAAAAACTACTGGTTAGAATTATATATTATAATCGATTCTTGAAATAATCCAGATATCTCAATTATTATTTTTGAGAATCAATTCTTAATAATCGTTATATCGTTCAAAATTAAAGTGTTGAAATAAAATTGATTTTACACCCGGTAACACTTAAAATTACACAAAGGTCCATGTAATATTGTCAGAATATAAACTGACAGCAAAATGGTAAAACCTCTATTGTGTTGTAAAATTAATTGCACTGATTTTTTACGGCAAAAAACCTAAAGAAATGGTTTAAATTCACATACACTAGACTAGTTAGTTCAAACTACATAATAAGAAAAACTCAACAATTGGAAAACAGAGGGCAAAATAGGAAAATATTCTTCTAATTTCTTCAATTCTTCACAGTATGCAACCTTGGATGCTGAAAGAGACCCATCGAGACAAGCACGATTTTTGCATCAAAGATCGCATAATTATTAATTATTACAAAATATCCCTCTGTAGTTCCTTGTGAGTTTACAATTTAAAACAACAAAAAAAAAAGAAAACAAATAGAATTACCTCGATCGTCGCGACGTCCCCCGAACCGCTCATCCCTTCCTTCCTCCCTCTTACCATCGTACCGATCGAAATCACGACGCTCCCTCGTCATGCGATCGTCACGACGGTCTCTCTCGTCACGATCGTCACGGCGAGGTGGCCTATCGTCATAGCGATCCCTATCGTCTGCCCCGCGACGTGGCTCTCTATCATCGCCGCCGCGACGTGGCTCTCTATCGTCGCCGCCACGACGTGGCTCTCTATCATCGCCGCCGCGACGGGGCTCTTTATCATCGCCGCGACGGATATCACGTTCCTTGTCGTCTCCGCCTCGTCTCTCCCTGGTCTCATCGCGACCGCCTTCCTTGTTCGCCTCGGCACGCATCGAGCGCCAGCTGTTTGCGGGTTCGGCCGGGCGGTCCAGTTCGGTCTTGGAGTCTCCACCGCGGTCCATATCACGGAGCCTCGCTATAAGTTAACAAAAAATTACTCATATTTTTGTCATAAATTACACATTAATACGCAACAAATCAATGGATTTATGCTTTTATTACGTATTTATGAAAGAGCACTTGTTTCTTTCTAAACACAGTGTTGAGTGCAATTCTCCAGAGATGGCGTTTGCCACATATTTTCGAAATTTTTTCTATAAAATGGCGTAAAAAAGATGAACAGTACTTACAAGATCTCCAAGCAGACTCGGTAGGTTTCTTGGCCGGCTCTGCGTCAGCCTGAGGAGCCCTTTCTCTCTCCCCTCCACGTCTCCAGGTATCCGGCTGCTTCTCTCGGTCCCCAGAAGTGGCGGGGGCGCCGCCTTTGCGCCAACCGGTCGTGCCTCCTTCCTTGGGCTTGTTGGTGGATGTTTCCCGCTCCTCGGCCAATCTCCTCTCGATCTCTTCGTCCCTGAGCCTCTGCTTGGCCATGGTCCTCTCCCACATCTCCTGCTGTTCCTTCTGCTTCTTGTCGCGTTCTTCCTGCGCGATCCTCTCCTGCTCCTCGCGCTCCTTCCGAGCAATCTCCTCGAGACGCTGTTTCTCCTCCTCTTCCTTTCGGAGCTGCTCGGCCCGTTTCCTCTCCTCCTCCTCCTCTTTCTCCTTGAGGTATTTGGCCCTGCGCTCCTGCTTCCTCTGTTCCTTGCGCTGCGCCAATCGCTTCTTGCGTTCCTCAGCCAGCATCTTGTTAAACTCGACGCGCTTGTCCTCGTAGACGACGTTGCGTTCTTTCATCAGTTTCTCGAGGAAGGCGACCTAAGATACGGTTGCAAAGAATTTTGGTTAGGATTTTGTTATTTTCTAAAATAACAAAATTGTGAAGTGTACAATAGAAAGTTGAGTCGAGTTCCCATTTTTTCTTTGACTTCACCACACAATATTCTCGTTCAATAAAATTGTTAAACGTCTTGCACAAAAAATTTCAATAGTAAACAGCAACTTTATTGTATAGAACAGCTTAAAGTAATGCTGGAATTCACAAAATGGTGAGTAAACTAACCTTGTCGGCTTTCATGCGGCCAAGACGTTCGCGATTGGCGACAGCCAATTTGCGTTCTTCAATGGCGGCATTGATCCGCTCCTGTTCTTGCTGCTCCCAGAACGCTTGATCTTGCAGTTGGCGCTCCTTCATGTTCGCCTGCAGAAGAGGAATCTCCTCTAGACGCTTGGCGCGTTCAAAGTAATCCACCTTCTTCTCCTGCGATTTCAACTTGGCCTGCAACTCGCGACGTTCTTTCTGCAGTTCTTCGGCTTCGCGCGCAGCAATTTGATCAGCATCCATCTTTTTGATATCCTATAAAAGAAGTTTTTTTTTATAATAGAAAGTGGATCAAAATAATTCACAATTGTTAATAAAAAATATTTATTTATATAAAGACAAATTGCGAAAAGGGAAGAAAAATAACTGTGGAGATATTTTGTTATCAGTACTTACATCCTCGTCTAATTTCTTGAGGATCTTCTGGCCGTGGCTGGTCTGCGAGATCTGCTGCATCTTTTCCTTGAGATGGCGATCCTTGATCTGTTGGATCTCGTTCAAGGCACGTTTGCGTTCACGCTCCTCGCGTTCCTGTTCGAGACGTTTCTGCTCAGCCAACGCTTGCTGCCTGGCCATCTCCTCAAGCCTACAAAAAATAAATTGTGCTAATACATTTTCTTCCTAATTTTCTCATAAATTGTTGAAATAATAAAATGTCATGTTTTTGTGCGATATACCATAATAATATCATAAAATCGCTCCGTTGATAAAAAAGTGACACATAATATCATAATAAGAGTGGCTTTGAACTAAGAAGAGCACAGTGACATATGCAACCAATTATACCCAGCGTAAGGTTTATAAATTGACCGCGTATATTTGGTTGCATATACAACTGTGCTCTACTTAGTTTAAAACATCTATACCATTGATAAAAAAGTGAAACAAGTCAAAAATTAGCATTTTGGAGATAATTGATCACGATAAACCCAAAAAAAAAAAAAAATAAAATAAAATGTTTCTGCCTAAAAAATTGATTTTGAATGTGTCAGTTTTCCATCAACGGAATGATATCGTAACAATAATTTGAGTTTTTTTGTTGTACTAAATAGATGAGTGAGGGATTTTTTCTAACCTTCTCTGTTCTTCCTCCTCACGGACGGTATTCAACCGTTCGATATACTCCTTGCGGTCCTCGATGATCCTGCGACGTTGCAGGATTCGTTGGTGCTCTCGTAACTTCGTCTCGTGGTAGTTGGCAACCATGGCTGCGCGTAACTTTTCCCTCTCGTGCTAAACAAATACACGCATAATATAATTCACAAAAAGATTTATTAGATCTGATCGTAAATTAGAGCGTATTTGTTGCTCTATTTTCGATTGGATTATATACAGAGTGTAACAGGTTTGAGTGCAAAACCATTGAGGGATTTTGAGCTGCAGACGATAAAATTCTTATGAAAAAATTATTCAATTCTTTATAATAACTGACATAACAGTGGACAAGTTACAAACAAGACTGATCAAAAACAAAATGCTTATTTTTGCTTCTTTTTTTTTTTTGGTACATATTTAAAGCACTTATTAACCAAAAAGAAGTGCTAAAAAGGCCTTTATCAAACAACGTACCTTCTTCTTATTCGGATTAATAACACTGATGGCCCTATGCAGGACGGTCGACATGCTGACAAGCTGATTCCTGATCTGCTCGCTGGGCATGCTCTGCAAAGTCGGTCCTTCGGGATTATCCTCCCTCTGACTCTCCGACAAATCAATCCCGAAATGCACGCACCTCTTCTTGTGATCGATCCTGATCTGCATATCATTATGCCTGACGCAATCCACCAGCAATCTCTCCATATGGAACGCCGTGGTAAACTTTGCCAGTTCAATAAGCCTCGCGAATTCGATGGTCTGGTAAACCTGCGCCACCTGTCTCACGAGTCTGACGAGCGTGACGTCCTGCAAGGCGGGTACGTACTGGACCAGCGGTGAGGTCTCGTCCTTCTGGAGCGACTGGATGACGGTTTGGACGCGCGAGCACAGGCGTAGAGGGTGAAAGTCCACCTCGAGCCAATTGTACAGATCTTGGAGCTGCGGTGAAGCCAGATTGACGACGTTCACGCGCACGATGTCCTTGAGGAGGCTCGCCCTGGTCGGCGGTTGGCAGAGTCCTAGAAGCACGGCCAGACGTTGCGCCTTCTCCAGGGGAGATTTGTCGGTCTCGATGAACCTGTCGAATTCAGGATGCGCCGACGGTAGCGGGATCGCTAGTGTCGCGATGAGCACGTTGCAAGCCATTCTGTAATTATAATAATAATAATATTGCTTTCTTGTTTTATAATTACAAAATAATTTGGTAATAAATTAAATTACCATGTCATTCTTTTGGCATACTTTTGGTTCTCCTATTAATTATTTGGTTACATACACTTTGTTCTGTGACATTCCCGTTATGGAAAAATACACAAGATTTTTGGGAAAATAAATAAATAAAAAGATAAACATAAACGTACCTTTGCAATTCCTCAGGAGTGATATTCTTCTTCATCTCCTTGGACAGTTGGAAAAGCTTGAATAAGGCTGCAGCATGGAACAGATAATTTCCGGCTTTCCAGAACACCATCGCCAACTTCTGGTAGTAGTTGGCCATAGTCTTAGGCACAGGCATCTTCTTCGACATGTTCATCAGACCATGTATATCCTCAATGGCTTTGTAGGCTTCCTAAATAACAAATGAAACCAAAAATCAAAATCCCAAAACATTCTTTAATATATTCTTTATTATAATACTGAATTATTTATTATAATAAGAAATATTTATTATAATAACAGTAATTTATTTAATTTACCTGCCACAATTCCATTTGTATGGCGGACTCCAGCTGGAACAGGCGAGTCTCCAAGTTAAGCTGCTGCGTCTCCGGCTTCGAGATGGACACGTTCGCCACCTGCGCCGGTAGCTTGCATATGTCCTCGAGATGCTTGCGCAACTTGTCGCATAGTTTCCTGAACTCCGTCTTTCGGTTGTACTTAAGACAGAATTGGAAAGCCATGCGCGCAATGTCATGGTACAGAGTCTCCACGTGGGCGTTCGTCCTCAACAGTTCCAAGCACTGGCAGTAAGACTCCCACAAGAACTTAACCCACGGGGTTAAGATTGTTCGATCTGAACGATCTTGAGCATCTTCTCCAGATACAGCACTGTTAAAAACATTATTTGGTAAATTTTGAAGACACTTTTAGCAATTATACAAAACTTTTTACACAAAAAGATGCTTATTAGTATGCATATTTTTTGAAACAAGTATAGATTTTTTTTACCTTAGTAATATGCTTTCTGGTGTGGCAACATTATCAAGATCATCAATATCAACAACAGCTTGAGCAGATTGTTCCCTGGCGTTCTCAGTTTTTTCTTCAGCCATACGTAAATATCCACGGATGACATTCTCCAATGATCCGACATTCACCGATTGGAACATGTTTCTGTATTGGAACAGACCCTCCTTGGCAATATGCGATTTCTTGAGTTCCACACAGAGGTCCAAGTATTTGAACATGATTGGCTCGAGAACTGACTCGGACCAGTTGTAAGCCCATTTCTTGTTCCGGAACACCTCTTGCAGAGTGTCCAGAGCCCTGGCCGGTTTTCCGACCTCAATAAACTCTGGAAAATTGTTAGAATTGTAAAGATAGGAACGTGATTCGAGCAGACATATGCGGTAAGTTGAGGTTATACTAACCGTTAGCGCGTTTCAACGCATTTTCGGGTCGCTGCCCGTATCTAGCCATCTTTCAAATGCTAGTTAGGAATATATTCACATTTAATAACACTGAGGTAGAACACCTACAACGCGCTTTCTGCGTTCGAACAACAAGATGTCACAGGAACACGTTTGCCAAAAATTAACTTTGGAAAATGGCCGCGTGCTCAGTCCAAAAGGGGAGCTTTCGATCACTCAGATGCGTTCAGAATTCACAACAGGCCATCAACCGGAGATAACTCTCTCTTTCTAACACACTGGTCATCATGGCGGCTAGTAAGAGCAGAAGCAATTTCTTTGCGTAATCTGAACGTACTCATGAAGTACCAGCAACTTAGCGCCATCTCTACTAAACCTGCGGAACAATCAATCGGCATTCTTGCCGGAAAATACATAAACAAGTTAATAAATTACAAGATATGTATTGATTATAATAAAAAAGAAAATTCTAAATTATCTTTATTGAATTCATATTCACCCAATAAAAAAAAATTTTGTGTTCATGGTAATTTATTCATTATTTTTGCATGGGCGATGGCGCCACTGGTCACAATTTAAAATTTGAATTTAAGCTATAAATTAAGTTAAAATAATGTGGATCTCCTCATCATATTAACGAAGTCTTCTTGTGAAACGTTTCCATCTCCTTCTTCATCAGCTTCTTCAATCATTTCTAGCAGTTCCTCTTCGGTGACGTCTTCACCCAATTGCTGACAAACAAACTGCAAATTGTTGAAGTTAATATAGCCTTTGCCTTCTTCATCGAACAACCGGAAGGCTTTTAAAACGTCTTCTTTGGTGTCCTTCTCGGACATTTTCATTGCCAGCAGTTGCAAGAAGTTATCGTAAGATAATTTCCCACTACCTTCGACGTCTACTTCAGAAATCATTCTTCTGATTTCAGCTTTGTTTGGTTCGAAGCCAAGAGCTCGGATGGCAACTTTCAACTCCTTGCAGTCTATTTTACCAATTCCGTCGGTATCGAAAAGATCGAACGCCTCTCTGATGTCTAATTTCTGCTTTTTACTCAACTCAAAGTTGATGATCGACTTCTTCTTTCTCGTATCTGATTTTCTCATATCCATTTTGGTTTGACTTTGACTCATGGTTGAAAATTTTCTAATTTACTGTTTTACTGCTCTTGTAGTTATATTTTCGGTCTTTACATTAGTTATCTTTTTATGGACGTTGATTTATTTGATCAATTTCACCATAGAAACCGGGAAACGCCATAAATTTGACGGGAAATATCGATAAGAAAACGGTAAAAGTAAGTTTTTCTGTAGTGGTCTCTCAATTTTACCCAAAAAGTAGGTAATTGAAGCGCCATCTATGACGGTTGCATATTAACTAGCGTCTACGTTTTATGTTTGACATTATTCTAAACCAAATGTATTAGAAAGAGATAGCTTAGCAATACCCGTAACGGTTAACGTGCGAGAAAGTGACAGCTGTAGCTACTCCCGTCCAAAAGCAGTGTATTTTGTAATAATTTTAATTGTTTAGTTTGTTATCTTCTCCCTCAACAACAGTTGATGACTCAATTTTGTTCATATTGTCGGCTCACAATCATTCTAAATTGTTGTTTTTTTCGTATTACAATTATTTTCGTTTTAGTTTTATCAATTTTATTCATAACCTATTTCCCCTGAAAATATATTTATAACTAGGGGATTCCCTTGCAATTATAAAAGAGCTGTTGTATGTTGAGGTGTGGTTGAGGTTTGAGATGCACAAGAATGGATAGTAGTTCCAAAGATTCTAGTTATGGAGGTAAGATTTGCCTTTTATTTATTTTTTTCTTATAAAGGGCATATGTTTTTGCAGGTAGTATAGAAGAGGAAGCGTACGTGCAATTTTTGGCGTATTTTTATGGTGAATGCGATGACCCAGTTCAACTTAACGTATCCCCTGGCAACCTAAAAGACGTAGTCCAGGAAAAATGCATATCAAACGCTGGTTTAGTACTTCTTTACCTTCACAACAGACACGACGAATTTTCTATCAATTTCTGCAACTTTCTAAAAGATCCAGCTGTAGAAAGTTTATTACGCGAGGGATTATTTCACCTGTTACCATGGAACATCGGATCGAACGATTGCCGCCACGTTCTGGGCGATATAATATCAGAAGTTTTAGGTGTGGAATTTTCCGATTTTGTATGCACCGAAAAATCGGCTGTCCTTTTAATCGGAGATGAAGTTGGGGTTCCACGCGTGCTCAACGTTTTCCAGGAACCGATTGACTTGATAAGTTTGCACACGCAACTGAATAAATATAAGAATATTAGCGCTAGGATAATAAATGAGGATAGTGATGAATTTAAAATGACACCGAAGAATTACCAGCAGACGATGCTGGATCAACTTGGCGATAGAGATTACGATTGCTTCGAGCCTAATGAACATGAGTTTTTGAAGAAGAAAATTGGATTTGCTTTGTACGGGCCCCCCATGGAACTAGAGGGTAGTTATAGCAACGACCAAGAGAAAGAGATCCAGAAATTGTATACGCAGATTGTAAAGCATAATGGTAAGTTTTTCTTGTGATTTATGTAAAATATTAAATGGAAATAAGAAAAACCAAAGGGAATTATAGAAAGTTTTCTCAAACCGTGTATCTTAAATATAGTGTTTTGATGAAATATTATCTCACCGTTTGTTTATTAAGTCATTTCTATATTGAATAATGTTATCTGGTGTCATAAAGAACCAGTTTTTATCAGTAATGTTAATATTTAGGAGTTATTGCTTAAATGGACATGAAATAGATATACAATAAGCAGGCTGTTTCTTTCTACAAAGTGTTTCTGTTAAAAAGCATCTGTCAGGTACATAAAAAAATTATAGCAGGAATATAAAATAGTCTTGAATAAAATAGTAAAAATTTATGAAGGCAAATTTATTGACAAACATTTCCAAAGTTTCGTCAAAAATAAGTAAACAGTCTTAATGAAACTAACCAGAATTATTACTAAGAGTCTGTTAAACAGTATAAAGTCAAGAGTAGTGGTTGAAACCACCATAAATGTCAGGCAAAACAATATAAAGTCAGGGGGTAATTTATGAAGAAAAAGATATTGATACATTTTTTAAAAGAGTAATGGTTGAAACAACCATAAATATCTGACAAAACAAGGGGGGCAATATACGAATGAAAAGATATTGATACATTTTTCAAAACTTCCTAACTTTCAAAATAATTATGCAATTTTAATGAAACTAACAATAATTATTGGCAAGAGTCTAGTGAACAATATAAAGTCAAGGGGGCAACTTATGAAGGAAAAGATATTGGTAAACATTTTTCAAAAGTGTGTAACTTTCAAAATAATTCTGCAATCTTTATGAAATTAACAATAATTATTGCCAAGAGTCTAGTGAATAATATACATTCAAAGGGTAGTGGTTGAAACCACCATAATTGTCAGGCAAAACAATATAAAGTCAAGAGAACAAATTTTGAAGGCAAAGATATAACTTCAAAAATAAATAAACAATCTTAATGAAACTAACCAGAATTGTTACTAAGAGTCTAATAAATAATATAAAGTCAAGAGTAGTGGTTAAAACTACCATAAATGGCAGACAAAACAATATAAAGTCAGGGGGCAGATTATGAAAGCATGCTTATTGATAAACCTGTTCAAAAGTTTCTAACTTCAAAAATAATAATATCCAATCATAATGAAACTAACAATAATTATTGCCAAAAGCCTAATGAACAATATAAAATCAAGAATGGTGGTAACGTGAAGTCAAGGGAACAATTTACGAAGGTAAATTGGTAAAGGTATATAAAGATAAACATTTTCAAAAGGCTCTAACTTGACAAATAACTATCCAAGCCTAGTGAAACTAATAACAATAGTTATTTCCAAAAGTCTAATAAACAATATAAAGTCAAAAATATTGGTTGAAACCACCATACATGTCAGGCAAAACAAACAATTCATGAAGGCAGAGATATTAATAAACATTTTCAAAAGCCTCTAACTGGACAAATAACTATCCAAGCCTAATGAAACTAACAATAATTATTGGTAAAAGTCTAATGAACAATATAAAGTCAAGAATAGTGGTTGAAACCACCATACATGTCAGGCAAAGCAACATGAAGTCAAGGGAACAATTTATGAAGGCAGAGATATTGATAAACATTTTCAAAAGCCTCTAACTTGACAAATAACTATCCAAGCCTAGTGAAACTAACAATAATTATTGCCAAAAGTCTAATGGACAATATAAAGTCAAGAATAGTGGTTGAAACCATCATACATGTCAGGCAAAACAACATGAAGTCAAGGGAACAATTTATGCAGACAAAGATATTGATAAACATTTTCAAAAGCCTATAACGTGACAAATAACTATCCAAGCCTAGTGAAACTAATAATAATTATTGCCAAAAGTCTAATGAATAATATGAAGTCAAGAATAGTGCTTGAAACCACCATACATGTCCGGCAAAACAACAGGAAGTTAAGGGAACAATTTATGAAGGCAAAGATATTGATGAACATTTTCAAAAGCCTCTAATTTGCCGAATAACTATCCAAAACTAATGAAACTAACAGTAATTATTGTCAAGCATCTAAAAAACAATATGAAGTCATGAGTAGTGGTTAAAACCATATATTATTAAAGTCAACCTCTAATTTACTTGACTTTAGCAAAAATAAAACATACCTTTTGTTATAATCTCTAAACTTTTATAGATCAATTTAGTAAATGGCGAGGAAAAGTAGTTATAAGTTTTGTCTTTGTCTGCGTTGAGCCATTACTCCAAGAAAAAGAGAAGAAGATCAAATATTTCCAGAATCGTTCAGAAAACTACGATCCCGATATCGATTTCGAAGCGGTTCCCGTTTTCGTCCTGCGCAAATGCAAACACTCGGATCGTAACGGTAATGGAAACGGAAAGAATTTATGCCGTATTGTCATCGATAAAGATGGCCGTGTTTACCCGTCTTGGGCTCAATTTCTTGCGAGCAACAAACTACCACCGTCAACAATAACATATCCCACCGATGGACGTTATCAAACTTTACCCTGCGATAGCAACGTGTTGATTGAAGTCATGCGCACGCCAGCTTGTAAATTATTGAATAAAGTTGCCGGGAAGATGGATAGTGTACTAGGAATTGGCGGTATGGTTGCAGGTAAGTGATATTTTCTATAGATATTTTTCGTTGTTATTGATATAATAAAAAAAAAATATAAAATCTTTGAGTGTCTTGTAAAAATAAATTAATTGAGAAAAATTGAGAAATGATTCAAGTGGTGTAAAAAATTGTATTTTCCATATTTTTCAGGTGGTATTGCTTTACTTGTGACAGCACCGGTCATAGCACTTCCAGCTACAGCGGTTGGCATTACAAGTGGAGTCTACGCTGCTGCTAGAAGTATTCGGACCATTACGGATAGAAGCAAACATGGACAGGTGAGTTTCAAATATAACAATATAATTCAATTATAACATCATTTAACCTTGAATAGTTGAAGAAGTTAAATGAGAGTGTTTTAAAACAAATTTTATTTAAACCTAAAAACTTTTTAGTTAAGTCGTAAAATGTATGCTTTGCCAGCAAAAAAATTCATAAATAAAAAACAAGGCAAAACAAAAGTTTCTTTACTGCATTTGTATTTGTAATGCCACTTTAAAATTGTTAGGAACTCACGCCTGCAAACGCCGAGAGCCGAGCAGCGTACCTGAACATAGCAGGAGGCTTACTGAACGTAGCCATGCTTGGCTCTGTAAAAACAGTTTCCTACTTAGCCAGCCAAGGTGTTGCGTTTGGGAAGGTAAGTTGCCACAGGAATTAAACATTAGAGCCAAACTATGATTAATATCGTAATACAATAATAATAATCGTATGTTCAAAACAAGAAAAGGTCGAGTGTGCTATGAAAAATATCAACCTACAATATTACTGCCCTGAAATTTGCTGTATGTCATTCTGCAGGTTTTAGAGGTTAGAGTTGACCAGTGTTGTTATTGTTTTTTTTTTTTTTACTTTCTGGCATTTCTGTCTGACATTTCATATGTCAATTCCTAAATCATGGCCCACTGGACCTTTTTTTTTAATTGAAAATACCATATCAAACCTTCATAACTTATCCAGGGTGCAAAATTCATGCTTTTTGGGCTGAATGGAGCGTCGGTAGTGGTTGGAGGCATAGGCATCGGCAATTCCGTTTATCACCTGATCAGGGACGGAAAGCGTCCCAGTCCGTTACAACTAGCCCAGCTGGGAGCTTCCGTGTTCTTTTTCGGAAATTCCATATACAACTTTAAAGCAATCGGGGCCGTAATCGACGAGAGTCAAGCCATGGCGCTTGCAGACATTGAAAATAACCTTAGAAGTAACAGGCACAGGTAATCTGGTAGAATATGTAACGGTAAAATATTTTATAGATGTTTCAAACTAAGGAGAGCACAGTTGTGTATGCAACCGAATATACGCGGGTCAATTATAAACCATACACTGGGTATAATTGGTTGCATATGTCGCTGTGCTCTACTTAGTTTAAAACTACTCTAAAGCTTTCTTTCGCAGGAGAACTTTTAATAAATTATTAAGAGACACCGTCGAGGAGCATTCGAGCCCTACGAGGGGCAAAGCCGAAGTAATATCGTCCATTCGAAAGATGGACAACGTAGATGAGGTTATGGCAGCTCTCACTCGATCGAATAAATTATTCAACGACCAAGGCATATCGTACACTGTGCGGAACGGTGAGATTCAGTTAAACGGCGTACCTGTCAATATTATGGAAATTGGGGCCATGTCAAAGGTGGATCAAAGTGCCTTCTTGCAGAGTTTACCCCCCATACCCGAAAATCTCACTCCAAATGTAAGTTTGAGTCAGACATAACCTTTAAAACTTGCGGAATGACATAAAGCAACGAGGCAATTAAAGTTTAATTGTCAAATAAAATATTAACGTAAATGTTTTCTAAATTTTTAGGCAAAATTATCAATAGCTCGTGAAGTGAAAAATGTATTTGGGGAACACGCATTGGGTATGGTATACAAATTTACAAGAGCCGGGAGTATAGATAAATTTGTATCGGAGATTCTAAGTGCCTTTCAACCGATGGTTCGTACCTTTATATTGAACATTGCGAGGAGATTCATAACCTCGCTACAACTGCCGATTATCGACAAATTGGAGCGAATTTTTCCGATGGACAACGTCCTTGTCGTCCTAATGAGATGGGTGACGATGACGTTGAAAGATTTTGAGGTCTTCAACCGGGTTTTAAACATGGAGACGTTGACCAGCAGGGAAATTGATGAAGCTTTGGCGATGTTAAAAAGCAAATTTAACTGTTGGTTTACGGAGTTTGTTTACGATGCCGGGAAGAATTCCGATCGGAAGGTTGTCCGCAGAGACGGGAACGTAGTTAAAATTAGGAAATGCTGCGCACACTGTGATGGATATTATTATATTTAATTATTTATAACACCAAAGAGGCTGGATATAGATCTGGTAGTATTTATATAATGTTGGGATAGAGATTTATATATTTTATCAGCACAATTTTTATGAAGGAATCAATGAATAAAATGCTTTTCACCAAATATATTGTCTAGTTATATTGTTTTATGCTATTTACCACAATATTCGTTAAGAAAGGTAACACTAAATGGTAGGGACTCATAAGTAGAGTAGTTTGAAACTAAGTAGAGCACAGTGTCATATGCAACCAATTATACCCAGTGTATGGTTTATAATTGACCCGCGTATATTTGTTTGCATACATAACTGTGCTCTCCTTGGTTTGAAACATCTATATTAGAGATGGGCTTATTAGTTCTTTTTAATGAACTAGTTCTTCCGGATTAGTTCACAAAAAGGAACTAGTTCAAAGAACTAGTTCTGAAGAACTACTTTGATCCTGAGACATACTACTTCGATAAACGTGTCTTTGTGTGTTCTAGCACGTTTATATCTCGTTCCAAACGAAACTAGGATCTAGTTTGGACAGAATCGATGTCTGCCTTCCCACTTTGTCTTTTTCTTGAAGAATCGTTATTTTGTTTTGAAAATAAATAATTATTTATAATTATATTGATCGAAGAATCGTTGTCTTATTTTATTTAGGTATATTTCTTAAATATTTATTTAATAAGGCATAAAAGACATATTGCTGCACGTATTTTAGCCTTATTCATGCTGCAATTTTAGGTGGAATTGGGGTATTATTTATAAATTATAGTATAACATACACTGGCGAAACTACTATTAACAGTGTAATCCATTATCCAACAGGAAAAAAAACTATACTCTAATTATATTTTTGACATCCGCCGTTAGGTAAAGAAACAACTGGCGGTCGTTTGATATCGCCACAACTCGTTCACTGAATGGGATATGTTTCACCAAAGCAGGACTTTCGAACTAGATTTCATGTCCCTACAAAGTCGTTCACTGAATGAGATATGCATAGAGATATGTTTTAGCAAAGCAGGTCTTTTGCGAACTAGTTTTTTTTGTTTTAAAGAACTAGTTCTTTTGTTCTAAGCCGGGAGCCATTCTCTCGGACTAGTTCGTTCACGAACTACCCACCGCTAATCTATATGACATGATTGCAGACGTTGCATAAGTTGTTACTTACCTTCATAATATGCAACTTTGCAAAATTTGAAAGCTAAATAGATAAAGGAGTTATAATGGCTATTACTTCTCATCAAAAGATGTGGTCAGAAGTATCATATTTAGCATTGCTGAATGGATTGGGCCAAAAATAAAACACAAATTATTCTTATCTTAATCTTTATTGTGTAAACATTCGTTAACAAACTTTAACATGAGAAATTGGTCACTTAGACCCTGTGATTAGAGTTATTGCTGAAAGCATAACCCCTTTCTGTATAGGCAATAGGTTTCCTAAAACTTACTATGAAGAAGTTCAACACAATCGTAACAGAATCAAATGCGCAATCAAAAATTTCTTTAACAATTAACTTAATATATGACAAGCACATTATCTAACAAGAAATTAGCTAAAGAGGAACATACATGTGTACATTTTATTTAATTTGTTTAATAATATCGCCAACTGATCACTAACTCCAATGGTAAAACTTAACATTTCCTAATTCAAACAAATAATGAAAATAGTAGAAAATAATAAAATTGGTTTATAAAAGAGGAATTTTTTTGATATGACGTTTACCAAAAAGAAACCTTAGACATGGAATCAAAATAAAAAATGAGATAAGATCCTCCTATATGTATATATCAGACTTTATAATGAATATATTTACAATGAATAGAAACAAAAATGCAAGTATAGATATGATATAGAAGTTTAGTTTGTCCAACTGTCGCCAGAGGGCAAAATAACAATTCCACTTTTTACAATGAACAGAAACAAAAAAACAGGTAGGTTTCTTTCTAATAAACGCTTATCTATCCACTTATAAAGGTACTCCGTACATGCATACTTGGAACAGGTTATTTTTGAGGTTAGTTGGTTCTTAAAACGCATCTAATATGGCTAAAGTTATGACAGAGAGCTTAAAGAATGGTGATTATTCTTTGGTACATTTCTTAGTTAAGGGGTGAAGCTGATTCATAAGATAAGTTAGAATAGGTTTGTAAAATGTCAGAAAACTTTGTTAGCGCAACTTCACAAACAGTGTGAGCGTCACTACCACAAATGTTTCCGAGTATAATAATATAGTATTATCTTACTAAAATTACTATGTACAATATGATTGTTCTTATATTACATACAGTTTTCAATTACCAATAATTTACTAAAAACAAAAAAGCCCAATATTTTTGTTAAAACCCTTAAAAAATAGTTTTGTTTCAGTTAACAAAAAAAAAATTCTATTACTACCTGCTATAAGGCTAACACGGTCACCGCGTTCAAATCCCGCTCGACCCCGACGCGGTTGTGCATTTTGTTTTCTTGGAAGAACGGTCCTTAATTAAAAACTATTATTTTTACATAACCCTCTCCTCTATATCAACTACGAGTGTTTCAGTCTGAGCCGTGTACAAATACAGAATCGTAACGAGAAATGTCATTTCCGATGACTAAAAATTAATCTGCCATTGGGTCTCCTCTGTATCGTACACTAAACATTTTTGTTATACCCCAACGTGCGTTACAAAGACCGGCCATATATACGCCGAGAGGATACCCGTAAAGATACCAGTGATCAGAGCGGCTCCGCCAAACATACCAGCTGTTGAAGCGTATCTCGGCTCACTCACAGTACTGAAAGAAAATTAAATATTAAAATTTCATAAATTTTAAACATTTACATCAATTTATGTAAAATTACATAAGATTTCATGTAAAATTACATATGATTTGATGCAAAATTACATGATTTCATGTAAAATTACATGATAAAGTGGATACATACCCTGGTGCGTACATCATACCCAAAGAACTGAAATAACCACTTGTTATTCCCATTAAGATTGCACCTAGCCAGAAGACGTAGTCATTTGTTATGAGAATGGGCAAAACTCTGGTCAAACCCGTAGGTTGATACTTGCAAAATAGGTAAAACGGTATAAATAATAATCTTAACCATACGGGAATCCACAAGTATTTTGGAGAGGGCTGTAAAAAATAAATAAATAAAATCAATGATTGATTAAAAACTAAGCTGAAGAACAAAAGACTCACCCAAACCAAAAATTTTGTGAAGAAACTCCCAAGCATAGCGCATATGTTAAAAGTCAGAAAACATAAAACGTCCGCGTAGTAATCATTCGGTATCAAAAAGTTTTCATCAGATCTCTTAATTGCTGTAAAAAAAATTAACAAAAAAAATCATGGAAAGTACAGTTTTATGAGTAACTCACCAGCTTGAACGGCAGGAAACAGAGACAATGTGACAAAGAACACCATAAAGATGTTCAATAACTGCGGAAAAGCTTGTTTAAAAACCTCCCAGTACGGTATTTTTTCTGTTATTCCTTTCCCCTTTCTCAGCTCTGAATCTCTTTTCTCCTTCAGTTCATGATGCCTATAAAATCTCTAAAACAACAAAGTATTACCTAATATACCTAATTTAGAAGATGTACATAAGTTTAGGTGTAAAATAAACACAAAAAAAGACAGCAAAAGCTTGTTTATAACAACTCCACTTTGAAAATAGTGATGTTATGTTGCAATACCAACGTCGCCGCCCATCTGACTACTAGCGACATCTGGATTGGCATGGTGTATTATTTTTAGAATTAAGTGAACAAACATTTTATTAATACTTACATTTAATGGCAATGCAAAATATGTATCGAAACAAACTAGCAAAACTAGTAGTGCCGTAATAAAATAATAGATGGCAGCCATCCGTAGATTTGATGAGACTATCTTTGAGATGAGAGACACTACGGCAGTGAATGTACCACTAATGTTGCTACCCAATATAACAGCGCCGGTGTATTTGGGCGGTAATTTGGCAGCCATACCGAAAATGGTATTCTGGTAGACTCCGTTCATCACTGAAAATTATTAAAGGAAAATTACGGATAAATTTAAAATTATTAAAGTGAAATTGTGTAAAAGATGTTCATGATGAAATAGTAAATACTGAAATATATAGCCTTACTGTTTAACACAACGACGGACGCCATGGTTATCCAGAAGAAGGCGCCTGGCCACGAACTTGAGTCCATCATGGCCAAGATTATGGTGAAGAGGAATATTACTACTTCGATCCAGATACTCCAAACGATACGTGTTGTTAGGTTGCCCCTTTAAGAAAAAATTGCGGAGATAAAATACTAATTTTGAAATAAATTATTATTTCCTTTATTTGTGTATAGTGTGTTTAGATTTGCAATATACAGGATATCCCGACAGTCAATGTCAAGCGGGCACCAGGACGGAGGGTGGTTTACTTAGACAAACAATTCGAGCATTTGAATTTGTAAAATAAAAGCACCTTTTGTTAGTCTCATACTTTTCGTTTTATATTTTAATTTATTTCCTCATTTGACTAACTAGTCTAGGTTGAATTTCTTGCACTAATTTCAAATAAAAATTCTCAAACATTTTTTTGGGCAGAAAAGTAGCAAGTGTTGTACCTTTTTGAAATTCAAACTAAATAGCCTATTTTTTAAAATAACTTGCCGAAGGTAGTACAGTATACTTTTTCTGTAATAAAGAGTCAAAGTTAGGGGAAATCTTTTTTTCAAATCACAACTCAAACTACCTTATTTTTATCAATGCCACTTTTTTTATCGATTTGCAACTGAGATTAATGGTACAGTTATTTAAGATCATATTAACAAAAAAAACGCAAGAGAATTAGGAAATTTGTTGCCACAGTAACTAAAGATGTGATAAAGGATGCAGATTTTCTTTTTTTTTGTAAAATGTCTATTATCACTCAACTAAGTAACAGAGATTTTTTACATAAACCACCCCACCATGAGAGAGGTGCCCGCTTGACGTTGAGTTTCAGGACACCTGTATAAAAAATAATACAAATATTAATATTAATATTAATATATATTTATATTAATATTAATAATAATATCAATATTATTCTTAATATACAGGCTGTTTCTTAATAACATGCTAATATTTGAGGAGGTTATTCTTGGATCCAACATATGTCCTTTTTATCATCTTTTTTTATGATAACTTTGGTAACACAAAAGATATTTTTGTGAAACAACATATTTTTTTATTCTTACCAGTGGCGTTCGTGCGGAATTTGCGCTAATCACTTTAAAGATAAAAGTGATACGCCACTGCTTTTTCTTAAAGAAAAATTAAACACAGGTTTTTTTGTCTACCTATACTAATTACGAACTTTCAAGTGTAGGGCGCGTTCAGCGGAATCGCCCATTTTCGCCGACATTTGCGATCGAGTAGCTGCAAAATTGGGCTTTTCGATATTACTTTTGACGCTCGAATTGAAAAAAGGACACGATTCCGCGTGGACTGCGCGATATTTTGTAAATTAAATGCGTCAATGCGAACCTCGAGAAAATGTCACGTGACGTCTAGAAATTCCGACAAGCGGATCGATGAACGTCAAAAATTTACATTTTTTATCCGTTCCTGCCGACCTTATAAAAGCTGCTCGCTCTCATGTCTTACGATAAGATCCCTCTAAATACCCTTCGCAAAGAGTTTTGAGCAAAAAAACGGCCTTAAAAACAATTTTCGATCCAAAAAATCGATTTTTGTCGACCCGTGTTTTGCTGCTATTACCACAGTAACGTCAAACCCGAAACGCCCCCTGCCGGACATTCGTAACTACAGTAACAGAAAGCAGATAACCTAAAATGTATCCTAAAATGTCCATATTGCGAATGTAGACAGGTGGGAAGCCTTAACCACATATTTCTAGAATGCCCAATAACTAAAGTCGAAAATTGTGATATATACACAGAGCTAGTTGAACATGATTAATCATTTAAGATTAGGCATTATGCTTTGTTCATAAGAGTTAATGTGTTGTTAACAAGGTATCAAAGCATGAGTGTTGCTCTATTGTCCATTTTATCTTTGCATGAGACGATATGTATAACAAATGGTTGTTGATAATATGAATCAATTGTGTTCGAATGTCAAAATCTACATAAAGAATTTGAACCCAAAATTTCAAACACAAAATTTTGTAACTTTAGATGTTTATACATTTTATACACATGGTAAAAAAATGCTCACTGAAAAATTTCACAAATTTTGATTAAAATACCTGTTGGTAAACTCTAGACACAGTCTTCAAAATTGTTTCCAGCTAATACAATAGATCTACTTATACAACTTTTAAAATAATGATGTATTTCTATAACTTACCCTAGCTGTACAAAAATATTGAACCAATTGAAGGCCAAATTAGGAACTTGCGACGCAAAACCGACGTTCTGCAGAAATGTTGCACTATATGTCGTATTCATCCCAGTATATTCTGCGCTTAATTTGTGCTTTGTGAAATACTGAAAAAGAAGAAACACATAAAAGCACAATTCATGTTTAGCAAGATTATGGTCTATTGCAGAAACCTCCATTATATTGCAATGTAACACTTAACAAAGCAATCAAGCAGAAACCAGATTTTTCATACTTAGGATACATATAATGACTCCTTTAGACTTGATGGTCATTTCTGCAAACGATTATCTTAATATTTATTAACCCATCATCAATTCCAACAGCCAAAATATACAAACTTACATCATTGGCAGTGATGAACATGTTCCACGGCGTAAGCACACCAATTCCGTGTATCAGAAAGATCCAATATACCAATTGGTACCGATCCTTAGGGGCATTCAGTCTCAAACTAGCCTCGTCCATTGTGAGCTTTTGAAAGTTAAGCTCGTCCTCTGGGAGATTTGACTCTTCCCAGGAAGGCTGTAGTTTGACCGGCTGCTGCAGAGCGGTCCTTTCGCTTGGCTCACCTGTTAAAAAAAGAGATCTGTTAACTGCTAACTGTTAACTGTCCGAGAAAAGATTCTTCTACGTTATTCTTTCATTATATGATGTACATATCAAGTTTTTTTTATCGAACACCGAAGCTATTTCAACCACACCACACACGCAGTCAATAGCGAGTATAACACGTCAACTAGATACCTTCCGTACTCAGCAATAAAAATGCAAATATGTCTGTGAATGGGAATGTCCTCACTGCAATTATTTAAAATTCTACTGCCGGTAATCGTGCTTGGTAATTTGCTTGTAACGAGTGCGACTTACGGTTTAATTTTATGTAAGTGTATATCCGGAAGGGTGGAAATGAACTGAACTGGGTGGTTGGCGGAACTGCCAAAACGGATATGAGCCGTCGGAGTCGCACAATTATGTCGAGGAAGGGTCTCAAGAACCTGTTTGCAGTGCAAGCAGATTACCAACGGTTGCAGACGGCAGCAGTTGCCAGAAAGAGTATATTATGAGATGGACGAACGAATGTGACGTGTGAGTTATAAGGTCACAGTTTTCGTACCTGACGAAGGGAAAAATTCATAATATTCTCTGTCCTTTAGGTTTAATTGCAAAAAGACGATTGAATGAAATAAATCTGGTTTTATTTGAAATAAAGATCGGCCTTATGGTAAATAAATATTCTATTTGACATTATTTGGAAGAGAAAGATATACCTACAGATTTGAGTGAAAAGATTATGTGTTTGAATCAAAAACGTGCGGTTTTATTAAAGATTATCGTATGTCTACTGACGGGGAGATGGCGCTGACAGTCTCTAGTCACGCGTTGGCTTAGTTTGAGCTTATATAGGCTGAGCTATGGAAAGCTATGGTTTCCCTTCATTTGGGAATAAGTCTGTAGTCTTTACTAAAGATTTCCGTGCACAAAATAATCTAATGAGTCCACTATAGTATATTATTATACAAGTTTTATAAGACGTCAAATTGGCGCATGAGTTGTTTGGGGCACGAGAAGCGCCAGCGACGAGTGCCCCAAATGAACGAATGCGCCAATATGTCTTATAAAACGAGTGTAATATACTATTTTTTCTACTTTGCGTCATTAATTTTATAAAAATTTAGAAGTATATTAGGTAAAATTCCATTCTAGAGTATTTATGGGTGCAACCGTTGGTAACACTGTCATCTGTCACTTAAATTCAAATATCTGTGAAAAAGTAATTATTGATAATTATTATATACCATCATATACTAGTAGTACGAAACCTAGGATGCAACACGCATGTTTAAATATGTATAAAAATATACATACTTTGCAGTTTGTGCGATTCTAAAAAATCAGTTTGTGCTTACTTTTGTGGTTATGTGTATTTTCGGTTGACATGCATTTGATATCAATGTCACCAATCTTAGAAAAAAGTTACTAAAAACGGTGTTACAATTTGCTAGTTGTAACACCGAAAACAGTGTTACAATGTGTGCATTGTGAATGCAAAGTAGAAAATAATCATTTATTGTGTTTTTTTACTTTATCATACGTAGTATGACAAAGTATTGTAATCGTGTCGAAAAAAAAAATTGAGATTTTAGCGGAAATAGGTCTTTTTGGGCCCCCTGAACATTTTTGACCAAGGTACAAAAAAATGTCTGTGTGTGTGTATGTGTGTGTACCCGTTTTTTGTGGCGACGATTCCGGAGAAACTACTGAAGGTATCGAGACGAAACTTCATATTTAGAAGTTTCGTGACTAAACTTAGAGCTGAAAGAAGTTTTGTCCAAAAGGGCCCAAAGGAACTCGAGGTTTACTCTTATCATTTTTCAACGATTTTGCAAATTAGCCGCCATTTCTGTAATTTCGTCAAAATAGTTAAATAATAAACTATAGTAGAGAAAATTTTGTATAATTTATGTCCATTCCATTTTTTGGAAAAAAAAATTAAATCATAGTAAGCGGATGCCCCTTGAACTTCCAAATTGCCCCCCTGAACACGGCTGTATCGTATGATAAAGTCATGTGCCTGGCCACATCAGATTTTTTTTGATATGGGAACTTGATTATAATCCAAACAAAAAAAATAGATTATGCATTAAAACATTAAATACATTAACACATTAACAAATAAAAACCCAAAAAATGGAAAAATCCAATCAATTCATTTGTACAATCTTAGATCTTTTTCAGGTACTCGAATTTATAAGTAGATATCAGATAAGACATACATACTTAGATACAATGTAAAATAATTACAAAGTATATAATAAGAAAATGTTTTGGTTTTTGAAAACACTGTTTCCAGAAACTTATCAAAAAATTATCATGGTCACCAGAAGTTATATTAGGAAAGTCAAAATAATCTTCTAGTAGTAGAAACATGCAATTAGTGCGCGATAAATATTTTTTTTATCAATATTTATAAGGTATTATATGTACATATATCTATCTGTCGCACTCGGGTTTATAACAACAACGATAATAATTTATCAATTGTTTAATGTAACCAAAGTCTCTTTATATATCGCACGAATTATTATTACCATAAACGTTAACTCAGAATTACCATAAACTTTTCCAGCAAAATAATAAGTGAAAAGTAACACTCGGAAGTAATTTAAAAATTCAAAACATGATAATGCATAAATAAGAAAATAAAATAAAATATAAACTTAAAAAGTAATAATAAAAATATAAAACAAAAAAAAAATAAAACTTACCTTTTTGTATGATGCCCCCATTTTTATCGTCCAATAAATATTCCCCTTTTGAAAACATTTTTCAGTCAGCGTCTCCTTCCTATTCCTAGTGCCAATACATTCTGAAATAATGAATTAAATAAATAAATAAATAAAAAGTAATGCCTAAGATCAATCTAAAAATTACATCAATAAAAAAATAATGACTAAAAGCGCGAAACTTACAACAGCGCCCTGAGCGCGCGGCCTTACGAAGGATAGATTATTGAAACCACGTGAATTTTCACATAACCTCAAAAATAAACGTGCGCCGCCGTCGCTGGCTAAAGATAACAAACGGAAGCCGTTTGGCGGCAATATTAATTTTTAAATTATTATTTCTGCCAGTACAATGAACAAACAGTAGTAATTTGTAGTAACGTTTTTATTTTCGAATAATCTGTAGAGTTAATATGAAAATAATGACGGTAGCCATAATTAGGTGTTACTGTCTTTCCCTTATTTTAATGATTTTATGTTTTGATATTTATAACTTTTCTAGATAGCAATCAATAGCAAATTCCCAACGGGACCGTAACCTACAAAATAAATTAAAAAGTTTATGATGATTGACGACCAATTTGGAAATTGACTGATTACTGCCTGGATGGGTTGAAACGAAGAGCACTAGTATTGAAAATAAAAATGTGTGCTTTTGACAGAGACAATAAATTTTTGTACAGAATATATCAAGCAATCAACCCATGCAATATATATGTTACGGTCATAGTGATAAATAGTTTATTATTAATAATTACTGGTTATTATTAATAATAGCCAAGTGGCGAGGTTAAAGTGAAGAATTTATCACATGAACCGGCTATTATTAATAATTTCCAGCATGCTGTGGTCAATGTGATATATTTCAGTTCGATATTGCATTAAGGTGATGCTACAATATAATAGAGCCTCAGATTTGAAATTCTGTTAGTATCTACATAATCGCCACACAACGAATCTATTCACTGGGTTTTCAGTGTTGGGCCTTTAGTGACGTTAGGCCTGACTAACTTATTTAGTTACTACTCATGACTAAAATAAGGATGATTATCAAAACGAGACTAAAAAATGCCAATCCACACTAATTGCATGCACGAGTGTGTAACTCTTTGGGTCATGCTTATTTGCGCAATTCTTAAAAGCAAAGTAAGTAATTAATTAAAAACTCGGTTTGTATTATTTTACCAGTGCAAACGTACGTAGTGCTTCTGCATTTTGCAATTCGTGGCAAAAAATATTTTTATTTGTAACTTTATTATCTTTTTAATACAAAACTTAAAAAAATGTTTTATATTTAATTTTGAATACAAAAGTCCTTCTAGACCTTTATTTTTGTGGTAGTACAACAATGACACCATTTATATTGTAAAAATAAAACGAAATAAAGTTTGTAACAATAGGACGTCATCTTTTTTTGTTTTTTTGTATTTTTTGTTGGTGATAAACACTTTTATAATAAATATATCTGTGAAATATTAGATATACTTAGGGTAGGTATAGGTAATGGACATACTAATGTAGGGAAGATTGAGGCAAGTTGTTACCATGTTTAATCTTTTATTTATAAAATTATTGTCAAACACCAAAAGTAAAAATACCGTGTTAGGAACAGAACCATACAAAAATCATTTGTGCGGTGCAATTTATGTAAAAGCATCTATGTAAACTAGTCTAGTTCTTGCATATACATATTTGCATGAAAATACAATATTGAAAAAATTATTATTAAATGCGCAACATTTCAAGATAATTAGGATTTGAGAATTTACTTAATAAATTGTAATTGTACATTTACAAAAAACTACCCACATGCATTAAATATAAAAATGGGTGTTACTGATAATAAAATGGTTAATTTTTTTGAACACTCTGTATAAAATGTTCTTTTTTATGTTTTCGTCATTGAGCCGTCCTTGGGTGTATACCAAATATCATTACCAATTATATCCAGTAGTTTCTAAAGTACAAGGGAGACAAAAAAAGCATTCTGTATTATCAATGTTTTGTATTATTCGTAATTTTGGTCATTGGGCTACCCGTACTGATGATTTGCGTCGAGTAAATAAATGTAATAGCTTACATAGTAATCAAAATAACTTAGCTAACTTCTTTGAAGACTGTATACAAAAGATCTTTTGTAAAAAGTAACATTTTTATTACTTTTACCGTGCCCGTTAGGAAATTATTAATAATAGCCGGTCCATGTGATTATTTAAGTGTTACTAATCACATTGACCAAATGATGCAGTTATTATTAATAATAGCCGGTAATTATTAATACAAACCACATTTATCACTTTAACCGTAACATATACATTTCATCTAAATCATTAACAAGGGCAGCTATTTGCTTGGTCTTTTCATTCTATATTTAGCGCAAACAACAGATATAGCCTGTCTATAAGATGCAATACGTTGGCTATAAATTAGTCTACTGTGTTAGTTCTGAGATGTCTTTACCACAGCAAAAGAATGCACTCTCATGGAATAATAAGATCAATGAAGTTGGCCCTACATACCTACTCCTTTGTATATCAACGCATCATTACTACATCAAATCAATATCAAATAGTTATTTGATTCTTACTAAGTTTAGTAAGAATTGTCTCACAAACACGAGTTCTATACAATACACTAATAATTAGAACTTACTATCTTAAAGTAACACTTTAAGGTTAAACAAACACTCATATATTATCTGTCTTAAATAACAGGACTAAAACTATAATAGCTTTTTATGACACTTGTGCGAAAAGAGTGAATTAATTTTTTGAGAGGGTAGTCATGTTTTTGTTCAGTAAAATATATCTGGGGTGGCCCTCACCCAACATTCCGACTAAGCCATTGGCATAATGAAGTGTCTGAACACTTTTGCAATAGGTATTAATAGATAACAATACTTTCCTTCTAGGGTACTAGTCAGGAAGTAAAAATGCGTACTGTCAAATGTTATACATGCACGTAAAGTACAATTTCACATTTGATGAATAAATTTTCAACCTTGAGATTACTGCCTCCACATGTAGACGACTTTATGTCTCATCATGTTATATTTGAACATCCAGTGAGTGCAGTAACGCAGGTTTTCATATTCCATTGGAATGATTTCATCGCACTTTATACTCCTTTGTCTTGACTCTACACTGACTAAGATGTCGTTAAAATTGAACGAAGTGGAATTTGATTATCATGTGATACAATTGCTTTAATTTTATTGCCCTCTTGTCCCATGCCGGTCTTTAGTGTGTGGGAACCGTCTTTATTTAACTCTATGTTTGAACACCGACGTTTTCTTTCTAATACAAACATTTATTATATAGAAATTTTCTAATTAATTTACATTAATAAAATAAACCTCTGTAAATGTCCAATTTAATGCCCATAAACATAATATTGATCGATATTAGCATTATCTTTACATATATATCGGCTTCCAACATGCTGTAGGACTTATCTACAAACAGATTACTGGTGACAATATTCGGGTTTATGTGCATAATATGGACAGTGTATAATGCCTTTTGTTAACCCATGAATAATCTGTCGTCAACTGTTATAGAACGTACACAATAGTATCAGTCTCTTGACTTAATGAATCGACTTAAATATTTTTCTTGATGACTGATTATCGTAATTAAGTACATGACAACTGTCTACGAACTTTGCATATACTGCATTATCATTGTATTTGTCTGTATTTTCTTAAACGTTTATGTCACGTTTATGTGGTAACAGTGGCGGCTCGTCAGGGGAGGCAGGGTGGGCAGTGCCCACCCAAAAAATATTGGATCACCTGGTACTGGTATTCAGTGTTTCACATTTTTATTTGGACGCTATTAATACAATATTTGTTACAGTTAAGTATTTGCCTAATATAAATTCCTTGCAACCACTGTCTATATGCCTGCATTATTATATTGAATACATAATAAAATCCAACGCTGCTACGCTACTGGCCGTAGAATTGGTAAATAACGGTAGTGTATGCAACCGAAACTACCAGGTCGGGGTGGCAATTGAGATTATGCCTACCAGCGGTGACGGTTTTCTACTGCAAGCGCGTACGTAAACTGTCCAGCAAGTCGGAGGTGTGGGGGTAGCGAAAAATGCATGTGTGACGTCAGAGGACTAGGCAGATAACCCCATACGATAGCATAGACGTATTCTAATAGCCAATAGCGCATTTTATTAGGGTTGTTTAGTGTTTACTCGACCTTCTTGATGGTTCTTACGGTTAACTACTTCTTAAAAATATGTCGGTTCAAATTTGTAGTGTTTACTTAATAACATATAGTAACACTTCATTAAATAAGTCCTTAGAACTGCATTGATATTTTGCCCACCCAATTAAACATATCACGAGCCGCTACTGTGTGGTAATTGTCTCAGACTGTCTCCTCATCACTGATTACTAAATATTTCCCGGTGATGTACCGAAATTTAGTTCTTATTAGTTAGTTTTTATGGTAAAACAGTTATCTAATTCATGTCTCATCACTGTCAGTGTCACAATTATTAATTAATTTAAAAAACGCAATATGTTACAGTTGCAGTACGTCAACAAAGGCTGACAACCGCACGTCTATTTAGATAGTATGACGTGGAGACGAAATGCAATAACGGCAGAGTGCGACAATAGGCCCGTTGGGATTCCAGCGGGATCAATAAAAATACTGCCGTCTACGATTTTCCTCAAACTTCTTACATCTGGAACAGAACGACGCGGTGGTGAAAAGTGGTTGCTCGCATCGTCTCGCATCTAGTCGATAAAATATTTAAGAGCCGGCCCGTTTGCCAACGTTTCGCCAAGTGCAAGCAACACTTCAGTAATGATAGGCCACTGCAGACAGGTCCCCGAGGAGAGAGCAATCAAGGGCTAAATTATGAGGCCGCATCTCCCTTCCTACTATACTGAAGCTGTGCTACCGTCTACCGTTTAGATTCCGGAAGTAGTTTCAATTTTATAGATGTTTCAAACGAAGAAGAGCACAGTTGTATATGCAACCAAATATACACAGGCAATTTATAAACCATACACTGGGTATGATTGGTTGCATATACAACTGTGCTCTTCTTAGTTTGAAACTACTCTACGGTTTTCTATTTCGAGCGGGCACGCTCCTAAAATGTGTATAGGTTTTATACCTAAATTTATCATCCTATCGGCATTTTATCATGATGAATGGCGGATTAGATTTATTTTGTAACAAATATTTAAGAATCCCATGACGTGGTAAATATAAACTCGGTCGGCAAAGTACTTATCTATACTTGAAATTTATTTTCTGAACGTTGAGTTTATGGATGCAGTACTTCAAGACAAACACTAAAGTAAATGTTATGATTATGGATTAACTTAAGCAAGCGGATACAGATAGTAGCATGTGTGTGTAACGACAATAAATAAACATCATACTAGACTCTAGAGTACTCACTTTAAAAGATATAAGTTTGCAAACACTTAAACACTCGTGATGTCACACAAAGTATCAATCAATTCTCCATCGTCGTTCAAGTGTTGCTTTTGCATCAAGTTTTTTACGATTACAAAGAAGAGTAAAAGTATTTTATACAATTTTTTCAACAACATTTAAATTGTACTGCCTTCTTGGTGATAGGTATTCTACGGGTTTAACCCCTACCAGTGTACCGAAATGATTTAAAGCAAAAAGTTTTATGCGCAGTGGCGTTCGTGCGTGCTATTATTGGGGACAAATACGTATTTGATCAGTGACGGCGGCGTACACATGAAGTGTCGCTTTGAGGGTCAATTGGTAGGTGCAATGAGTGGGTAGCGTTGAACAGCATGCTTCAAAGTACTTGTTAACTCCGTGTAACTATTTCACGCCCACAGTTTGTAGTTCTACCGGTTAGTTTTCTATAATCTATATGTTACGGTCATAGTGGTAAATAGGTTATTATTAATAATTTCCAGCATGCTGTGATCAATGTGATATATTTCAGTTCGATATTGCATTAAGGTGATGCTACAATATAATAGATAGAGCCTCAGATTTGAAATTCTGTTAGTATCTACATAATCGCCACACAACGAATCTATTCACTGGGTTTTCAGTGTTGGGCCTTTAGTGACGTTAGGCCTGACTAACTTATTTAGTTACTACTCATGACTAAAATAAGGAAGATTATCAAAACGAGACTAAAAAATGCCAATCCACACTAATTGCATGCACGAGTGTGTAACTCTTTGGGTCGTGCTTATTTGCACAATTCTTAAAAGCTAAGTAAGTAATAAATTAGAAACTCGGTTTGTATTATTTTACCAGTGCAAACGTACGTAGTGCTTCTGCATTTTGCAACTCGTGGCAAAAAAATATTTTTATTTATAACTTTATTATCTTTTTAATACAAAACTTTAAAAAATGTTTTATATTTAATTTTGAATACAAAAGTCCTTCTAGACCTTTATTTTTTGTGGTAGTACAACAATGACACCATTTATATTGTAAAAATAAAACGAAATAAAGTTTGTAACAATAGGACGTCATCTTCTTTTGTTTTTTTGTATTTTTTGTTGGTGATAAATACCTTTATAATAAATATATCTGTGAGATATTAGATATACTTAGGGTAGGTATAGGTAATGGACATACTAATGTAGGGAAGATGGAGGCAAGTTGTTACCATATTTAATCTTTTATTTATAAAATTATTGTCAAACACCAAAAGTAAAAATACCGTGTTAGGAACAGAACCATACAAAAATGTTTGCATCATTTGTGCGGTGCAATTTATGTAAAAACATCTATGTAAACTAGTCTAGTTCTTGCAGGTACATATTTGCATGAAAAAACAATATTGAAAAAATTATTATTAAATGCGCAACATTTCAAAATAATTAGGATTTGGGAACTTACTTAATAAATTGTAATTGTACATTTACAAAACACTACCCACATGCATTAAATATAAAAATGGGTGTTATTGATAATAAAATGGTTTTTGAACACTCTGTATAAAATATTCTTTTTTATGTTTTGATCATTGAGCCGTCCTTGGGTGTATACCAAATATCATTACCAATTATATCCAGTAGTTTCTAAAGTACAAGGGAGACAAAAAAAGCATTCTGTATTATCAATGTTTTGTATTATTCGTAATTTTGGTCATTGGGGTAGCCGTACTAATGATTTGCGTCGAGTAAATAAATATAATAGCTTACATAGTAATCAAAATAACTTAGCTAACTTCTTTGAAGACTGTATACAAAAGATCTTTTGGAAAAAGTAACATTTTTATCACTTTTACCGTGCCCGTTAGGAAATTATTAATAATAGTCGGTCCATGTGATTATTTAAGTGTTTCTAATCACATTGACCAAATGATGCGGTTATTATTAATAATAGCCGGTAATTATTAATACAAACCACATTTATCACTTTAACCGTAACATATATACCAGTATGTGTAGCCATACTACTTTTTTATCAATGAAATGACAGCCTTGTATTAAAATTAACGATATATTAAGGTTATCGCGTTTTTTTTAGTTTATTCAATTTTGTTGTGTCAAATTCTGACCTTCCAAGGTTTTATTTGGCAACTCTTTAGTAATTTCAACAGATAAAAACGTACGTACGGGGATTATATAAAAAGCCATGCTGGTTTCTTTATGCTGATTGCAAATTTCGGTTTACCAATCTCTTTAATGGTGTGTCCAGACTACGACAAAAAAAAACGTTCGGGTGAACATTTTGGGCCAAAAACAACTTTATACACACCCTGTATAGTTTAAGTTTCGACATTTTGAAATGAGGAACGAAGCAAATTGGCATGATGTTAATTTGCAGTAGCTAGCTACACGGCAAGATAAGTTCAACAAAGATTGTAATTTCCTATCTAGATGCCAACGTTTTAACATTTCGTTCCTGTAGCAGCAGAGCCTGGGAAATACGTCGAATACTTTGAACATCCCCAGAATATCGGACGGAAGTGGAATGTCAGTAATTTCTGATATTCTGTGCCCACGACCAAGTACTAACTTTTACATGTTCTGTAATATTGTATTATATTCAAATATATATCAATTAAAAATAAGCAACCTTTATAAATTTTATAATTATTAATTAAATTATTTTCTGTGTAACTAATAAGTTAAATTATTAATAGGAAAACTTCTAGTATACAGGATGCGAATAAGGTACACGTGCTAATATTTATTCTGCTTTACTTGTAAATTTACATTTATTTTTAGTAAAATTACGTTTTTTACTTTCCGACTAGTACCCTATTATCACAGAGAGAACTCTATTCTTGGATATCAAGAAAAATTATTCTTGCGTATATAGAATAGCATGAAGAGGAGGAATAATATTTTATTCTAATAAGTTGTTTCAACAGTTAATTATTCTTACGATTTAAGATTTTAGTATGTTTATGTTAAATATATTTTTCTCTGACGAAGAAAAAGTTATTCTTCAATAAAAAAGTAGACGTTCGTCTTACAACTACAAAAATATTTCGTTGGACGAAAAATGTATATGCTTCAACGAAAACAGTTTCTTGACCCAAGATTCTTACTCTGAGAGATACATAAAAAGTTGTGCGATTACTTCACAGATGGCGCTAATAGTTTTTCGCATATTTTGCCACATACCAAATTTGCAGATCAGTGGGATGAACGGTTTAGGCTCTATAAGCGTTTATAGAAGCAGTTTCAAACTGTCAGATTTTGATAAATGTAATTATGTCATAGAAACTGACGTTAGGTGTCCTTGTTAGGAGTGGTTCTGGCTTCACAAAATTTAATAATTTCAAAGTGTTCAGACATTTCGTTGTGCCAACGATGTAGTTGGTGCGTAGTCCGGTGTCACCTATTATTATTGCTAAGGTCAGACGTATTGCTATAATTAAGTTAGGTCGTTGACTTTTAACATATTAACAATAGCCCAATTGGCATTATGTTGTACAGCTAATCTACTAGTTTATAGGTCAGTTAAATTTAAAAATCCATGCGTGTATTCGCTTTGGTGAATTTGGATCGTTATTCATCAATATTACAGTATAACTTACAAACTGGCCACTTTCCGAGGCCGGCAATTTAGTTTTTGTGACGGTACTTTTTTATCCTACTTAAACAATAAATTTACAATTAAATACAATGAGAATAGAGTTCACATAACCTCAAATTCATATATGTAACATCAAACTGACATTTACTTCACCAAGTCGTGTTTCTATTGGTCAGATCGGCCTGCGAGCCATCTGGTGGTCATATCTACATATTTTTATCTACCTATACTAATTACGAACTTTCAAGTGTAGGGCGCGTTCAGCGGAATCGCCCATTTTCGCCGACATTTGCGATCGAGTAGCTGCAAAATTGGGCTTTTCGATATTACTTTTGACGCTCGAATTGAAAAAAGGACACAATTCCGCGTGGACGATATTTTGTAAATTAAATGCGTCAATTTTGAAAAAAAAAATCACGTTTTTGCACCTCTTCGGGTGAAGGCGAACCTCGAGAAAATGTCACGTGACGTCTAGAAATTCCGACAAGCGGATCGATGAACGTCAAAAATTTACATTTTTTATCCGTTCCTGCCGACCTTATAAAAGCCGCTCGCTCTCATGTCTTACGATAAGATCCCTCTAAATACCCTTCGCAAAGAGTTTTGAGCAAAAAAACGGCCTTAAAAACAATTTTCGATCCAAAAAATCGATTTTTGTCGACCCGTGTTTTGCTGCTATTACCACAGTAACGTCAAACCCGAAACGCCCCCTGCCGGACATTCGTAACAACAGTAACAGATAGCAGATAACCTAAAATGTATCCTAAAATGTCCATATTGCGAATGTGGACAGGTGGGAAGCCTTAACCACATATTTCTAGAATGCCCAATAACTAAAGTCGAAAATTTTGACATATACACAGAGCTAGTATGTTTTCTAATACTTGGTCGATGAAGTATCATTTGAACTGACGTATAGAACTTTTGACTGTCACTGTAAGTTACTTGAAGTCCGGAAAAGCCACAAGGCTGATCTGTAAAAGCTTTTACGGGTTTTAGTGCTCCACGAATGCGAAGAGATCAAAGGAGCAAATAAAAATGTGATTTCAGAAGTTTAGAGTCCTCGGTGGACTACTTTTCTCGAATTTAGTTCTTCAACAGAACACGAAATACCGAAGCCGGAAATAACAGATTCTTCTAGATAAAGTTCTTTTCTGTAGCTTGTTAATGTTGTTGTCACATATTTACTGTAAGTAAATATCTTATGATCTGGAACATGGGTTATTTACACAGATAGATAACACAATATCGACGAAAATAGATACAAAAGCATAAGTATCTGTTGCAGACACAACAGAACAATTAGACCTTTTAGTTTTTAGCATTAATTATTTATTAACATACCAACTTGCGCAAATATGAAACTGTAAAATTAGTCACTATGTATTTCGTACTTCGTTTTGTACAAAACGATTTTTTTAGTTATTGCAATTGGTAAAAATGTGTGATGAAATAACAATGGTAAAAGGCTTCTAATAAACATTTAACGATGCTAGAAAAACATATCATACTTTCATCATAAGTAATTTAATCCTTATCTCGCAAATAATTTTAGATTTATCTCCAAAATTGCTTCAAGAAGCCGGGCATAGTAACACATCATTTAATGTAATGATTACTTGGGGCCCATCGATTTCACCTTGGATATTAGATATATATATATATATATAAATTAAAAAACTACAATAATTACTTATTTAATTATACATAAATAAAATTCTACATCTGCTTCATGTCACTTAAATCGATTTCTTTTAATTCAAATAAAAAATGCAGATATTTAACCTATTTCCATAACAAATCAAAATAGGCGGGTAATTATAAATATAACCTATAATTCCGAAATAAACTAACGATCGGCAACTTCGCGTGTATGAAACAAAAAAACAAAAACTGCACTGTTTATTATTTACCTACATAATCATTAACTCACTTTGGAGCAATGAAAAAATAAGCAATTTCTAAAGTAAAACACTTTCATTGCGTATGATAAATACCTTAATTTGTAGATACCGTGGACGTGTAAAGGTGATTTCTGTCACAGCACAATCACTATGTTAATTCAATTTTAATGAGTCCCACAACTTCTAAAGAATAACGTTCAAACGAATTCTAATCAAGGCAACGACACCTCTGCCGTTTGACAACTGCTGTGAAGTAGGCCGACAGTCCAGCGACAGATGGCGACACAATCCGACACACTGCGCTTGTGTGGTTGCTAACTTCGTGGCTCTTTGCACGGACAAACTATTCGTTCAATATTCAAATCGGCTCTTTGATGACGGTGATAATAATCTGTAGGGACAGCGGCGCGGCTGTCCCGTCTTTTAGTATTATTGCAATCTAGGCCACGATAAATGACACATGCTTCCGTTGCAAGCGAGTGAATTGTAATTGTACATTATCAATGGCTATCGCTGATATATAAATACGCTTTCTGTAAGTTTTAGGCTTACAAAAAAATCGATTCAATGATAAAATACTCAAAATATTTGATCCAAACTCCGATTTATCTACCTATACTAATTACGAACTTTCAAGTGTAGGGCGCGTTCAGCGGAATCGCCCATTTTCGCCGACATTTGCGATCGAGTAGCTGCAAAATTGGGCTTTTCGATATTACTTTTGACGCTCGAATTGAAAAAAGGACACGATTCCGCGTGGACTGCGCGATATTTTGTAAATTAAATGCGTCAATTTTGAAAAAAAATCACGTTTTTGCACCTCTTCGGGTGATGGCGAACCTCGAGAAAATGTCACGTGACGTCTAGAAATTCCGACAAGCGGATCGATGAACGTCAAAAATTTACATTTTTTAGCCGTTCCTGCCGACCTTATAAAAGCCGCTCGTTCTCATGTCTTACGATAAGATCCCTCTAAATACCCTTCGCAAAGAGTGTTGAGCAAAAAACGGCCTTAAAAACAATTTTCGATCCAAAAAATCGATTTTTGTCGACCCGTGTTTTGCTGCTATTACCACAGTAACGTCAAACCCGAAACGCCCCCTGCCGGACATTCGTAACAACAGTAACAGATAGCAGATAACCTAAAATGTATCCTAAAATGTCCATATTGTGAATGTGGACAGGTGGGAAGCCTTAACCACATATTTCTAGAATGCCCAATAACTAAAATCGAAAATTTTGCCATATACACAGAGCTAGTACATACTAAATAACACATTTTGTAAACGAGTTAATGTCATTTGAATATAGGTGGCGCTACAAAAACACGATAGTGACAGTGTTAAAGTGCCTTTTTGAGGTTAGAGCACCAATAATCAAGGCAATTCAAGAAAAAAAAAAAAACGACCCCCATTTTGGTTTTATAAAGATTTATTAAAAAAACGTCTTTAAATTAAGTCTTACACAATACATTCTAATAAAAAAGCAGTTTATTTTTATATTTTTGGATCATTTGCAGTTAGCTTCACCAATTCTTCGCTTAGTTCCCATATCTTCTTGGCTTTGGCCATGTCCATAGCGGCTGTTGAAAGACCCTTTTCTTTGCAGTCCATGAAATACCGGCCATTGACACCTTCGACTTCTTCAGACACTGCCAGATACACGCTAGTCTGGCAACCTTGTTCGGGCGTTTTAAAGAATGTTTTGCAGATCAGTTGCATCCCCCAACTCAATGGCACTGGCACATTCCTCCAGATACCAGAGTCTATCATACCAGGATGAAGACAATTCGCCGTCACATTTGTACCTTCTAATTTTCGCGCCAATTCACGAGTGAAGTATATGTTCGCGTATTTTGATACGTAGTACAAGAATAAGGGGAAATAACTGTCAACTGGGTTTAGTTTGTTGATGTTTACGCTCGCCAAACGGTATAGTTCTGAAGCAACAACCACGATTCTGCTTGGACCTGATTTCTTCAAAAGATCTGGAAGAATAAATATACAATATTAAGACTCTCATTTATAAATAAAGTAGATAGACTTAAAGAAACGAAAAAATCACACACCAATAAGTAAATGTGTCAAAAGGAAAGGTCCAAAATGATTGGTGGCCATTGTTAATTCCAATCCATCTTCTGTCACTTTAGTTCTTGATTCCGCCGTTCCGGCGTTGTGAATCAGCACGTCCAATCTGGGTTCAGTTTGGTTGATGTCTTTTGCAAACTCTCTGACAGATTTTAGTGATGAGACGTCCAATTTCTTCACTATAATGTTCTGGTTGCCCGTGGCATTCGCCAATTCATCTGGAAATTGTGAATAACGTAAATAAAAACATTTTAAGATTAGCAAAGCGAAGTATGTCGGAGTTATAAAATGTCTACCTAACTAATGATTATTTGGTTGAACTCGTTCGAAAAATTGATGGTTGATCGAAGGACAAATACATTTTCAGAATGTTTTGATATTCGCCTGAACGAGCGAATGTAGAGGGCGCTAACATCGGCGCATTGGTCGTGATAAAATTTAAGTTATCTGGAAGTCGTTTAAAAAATGGATGGTTGATCGAAGGACAATTACATTTTCAGAATGTTTTGATTAATATGTCGAACTTAAAAACAATATGATTCCTCCTTTATTGTACAACATAATTTATTCGTGTACAAATCTTCTTTTAGAAAAGGCTTTGAACACACTAGCATGTGTTTTTAGACATTTTTGCCAATTTTTAGTGCACGTCGCAACTCACTGTGTAACCTTTTCTTTAGGAAACTTGTGAAATGACAAGCCCTCGCTGTGATATGAATTGCATTGAGGGACGCAACAATAGATCTTACTTCTGCTGCTTCTTTTTTGTCGTTTTTTCATCTTTTGACTTGATTACCAGCAACATTATACTCAACGTTCTATACCACAACTTCGTTCATACTTTCACTACCAGAGATTTTAGTATATTTTAACTAGCTCTGTGTATATGTAAAAATTTTCGACTTTAGTTATTGGGCATTCTAGAAATATGTCGTTAAGGCTTCCCACCTGTCCACATTCGCAATATGGACATTATAGGATACATTTTAGGTTATCTGCTATCTGTTACTGTTGTTACGAATGTCCGGCAGGGGGCGTTTCGGGTTTGACGTTACTGTGGTAATAGCAGCAAAACACGGGTCGACAAAAATCGATTTTTTGGATCGAAAATTGTTTTTAAGGCCGTTTTTTTGCTCAAAACTCTTTGCGAAGGGTATTTAGAGGGATCTTATCGTAAGACATGAGAGGGAGCGGCTTTTATAAGGTCGGCAGGAACGGATAAAAAATGTAAATTTTTGACGTTCATCGATCCGCTTGTCGGAATTTCTAGACGTCACGTGACATTTTCTCGAGGTTCGCCTTCACCCGAAGAGGTGCAAAAACGTGATTTTTTTTCAAAATTGACACATTTAATTTACAAGATATCGCGCAGTCCACGCGGAATTGTGTCCTTTTTTCAATTCGAGCGTCTAAAGTAATATCGAAAAGCCCAATTTTGCAGCTACTCGATCGCAAATGTCGGCGAAAATGGGCGATTCCGCTGAACGCGCCCTACACTTGAAACTTCGTAATTAGTATAGGTAGATATATTATTGTATGTTGGTAATTGCTTTATTAAAATGTGTATGCACTTTGATTTCTGCGTTATTTTGCCTTGTTTGCCTATATAAATCAAGTCAATCAATTTCCAGTATAATTACATCAATTTAAGGTGTCGAAGTTCCTTGAAATACACTTTAATAATAATTTTCAATAACATATTGATGTAAAAACTAACATTTTCGAGTTTTATTCGCGAACGGTATAACATAGAGCAACGAGGTCTCCAAAAATTGATTCCTGGGATAATTTTCCGTCTTGTACCGTTAGAATCATCAAAATCGCGCGATTAGGTCGAACACAGTTTGCTCCGATAAGAGACAATCTAGTAAAATAGGTATTTTGGGACTATTTTCAAACTTTTGAATGTCACCGGCTATTGAAAAGTTACACACTCTTTTGAGTCCTAATTTGCATGTAGATTCGTGTATATTGGGTTGCAGCTTGTACCACTACAAACTAAACGTCTTTGGAAGTTCATGAATTGAACAACGTCCAAATAACACACTTAAAGTTGAATTATATACTGTGGTAAACAATAGAAAATGCTTATCGATACTTGAAACACAAGTTAAATTAATTGCCACATTTCTATATTATTTATTTAACGTATTAGCAGCAAATTTACACGTAAATGCAAACAACCACATGACAGCACTTACCTCTAACTTTGTTAGCGTTTTCGACATTCCTGCAGGCCAAAATTACTCTTGCTCCTCTCTTGGCTAAATCCTTGGCGGTTTCCTTGCCAATGCCACCAGTGGCACCGGTGATAATAACGGTTTTTCCTTGCATTTTCTTATTGCTGGCGCATCGACCGCACGTAACAAAAGCGTATAACTTTAACACCGACAACACTGTTAAAGCTAAAATCACAATGCCCAAGATCACCAATTGAAGGACAGGACAAGTTAGGTCCACTCCAAGAATTATCATCCTGAGGAAGAACGAGAAGATGTAGAAATGTTATAAAGTTTAGTGTTGGACGGAGAACGTCACGTAAGAAAATGAATATGTATAATGTAACCGGTCAAGCAAGGCCTTTTATATTTATATATGTGGCAAAAAAAAAACCTAACGTATATTTAATTACGGTGATTCGTCACTATTTGTTCAAATTCGAGGAAATTTGCCATTTGCACTAGAATTAATTGTTTAAGTTGCATATTCTTGTTACTTAATGGATAACAATATGCATTGACATTTATAAGAATTTCACTAATACGTTTGGGTTTTATAGAAAAGGGAAAGTTATTTTACAATGCTACAATTGATAACAATCGTTTTGTAGTCATAGATGAAAGTGCACACTGATTTTTTAAATGATACAAATAATTTGACTGTCTATTCCACATCTTGCTAGTTAAATTTGAAAGTAGAATCAGAAAAAATGATAAATCTGAGAACCTTTGATGAACTAAATATGAAACAGTTCAAAATGACCAACCAAAAAATCCCCAAGAAGATAAAATAAAGATAAATAACACAATAAATAATAAAAATTAAGAAAATGTTATTCTTCTACATATAAAAAGAGTAAGACGTTCGTTTTACCTCAACAACAATATTTTGGTATACATTCTTCAACAAACAAACAGTTTCTTGACCCAAAAGTATCGCTCAAAACAGACGTAATTCCTTTCAAGCAGTTCCTTCAGACTTAAAACAAGAAAACGTAATACTTGGAACATCAAGAAAATCATATTCTTACTGTGAGTATTTTATATATTACTTGAACCAACCAAATGATCTTTCTGAGGATATAGAACAATTGATATTCTTCACTCAAAGATATTCGTGTTGTATCGAATAAATGTTTCCCTCTGAAACTGCTCATCCCAATAATCTATAAATTAGTATACATGTTTAAAGTCACTGAATGAAACTCTAAGAAAAAATCCTTCTAGAGTACTAAAAGACAAGACCTTTGATGAACGAAATGTTCAAAACTCCTTTGTGTATCTACTTTTAGTTTAATGGATTTCAACGAAAAATAATTGCAATATTCAAATCTGCAACGTCTGCGAAAGACGAAACTATTAGTTGTAGATATTTTAATGTATCACTTAATATATTACACATAATGAGTGTTCTTTCAATAGTCTTACCTAATTTATCGATTGTAAATTGTAATATAAGTATTTCCACGTAGCACTGAACTTGATGAAAAAGAGAAAACAGAAGAAGACCGACTCTCACGGCCAACTGAGTGCTTTCACCTTCGTAGACCTTCTGGAAGACGTAACGGGTTTCATCGGCAATGAGGAGACGTCGAAATCGCCGGTGAAAATAAAGGCGTACAATTATTTTGTCCGAGACGTCTATGGATTATATTATTTTTGAAAACGTCGAGTAAACAGAAAAATCAACGGCTATTTTTGCACAATTGTCACTTTTACGATAGTTAAATTTAATTAAATCCTGTTTACCTTCGGAATTTAATTGATAAAAATTATGGTTGATGATGTCTTTTGTAAGCATTAAATTGTCGGTTGTTAATTGTTATGTTACACAGTCACATTTTATTTGTGATTTTTTTTTTACTTTATCATACGTAGTATGACAAAGTATTGATATCGTGTCGAAAAAAAAAATTGAGATTTTAGAGGAAATAGGTCTTTTTGGCCCCCCTGAACATTTTTGACCAAGGTACAAAAAAATGTCTGTGTGTGTACCCGTTTTTTGTGGTGACGATTCCGGAGAAACTACTGAAGGTATCGAGACGAAACTTCATATTTAGAAGTTTTGAGACTAAACTTAGAGCTGAAAGAAGTTTTGTCCAAAAGGGCCCAAAGGAACTCGAGGTTTACTCTTATCATTTTTCAACGATTTTGCAAATTAGCCGCCATTTCTGTAATTTCGTCAAAATAGTTAAATAATAAACTATAGTAGAGAAAATTTTGTATAATTTATGTCCATTCCATTTTTTGGAAAAAAAAAATTAAATCATAGTAAGCGGATGCCCCTTGAACTTCCAAATTGCCCCCCTGAACACAGCTGTATCGTATGATAAAGTCATGTGCCTGGCCACATCAGATGTTTTTAAATAGCATTGAATCTAGTAATAATATTTGGAGGAATTTATTAATCAAAATAATATACAAAAATGTTCTATTGTTAAACAATAAAGGGTCCATAAATAATCGAATTTTATTAACATCTTATAAACTCTGAATAAAATTTGTAATAGGTTAAATAGGCCAGTCATTTGGTAGTTTTGCTTGGAAAGTTTTCCGAAAGTTTAAAAAATTGGTAATTTTATAGATTTTGGTCTAAAAACAGTTTTTTGACAATATCTCCTTTCCGACTCATTTTACGATAAAAACAGTTATATAATAAATTAAACTAGAGAAAATTTCCTATAATTTATGTAATGACCATTTTTTGGTAAAATGAATAGTTTCAGCGTAAGAGTGCCAACCTTGTTAAAACAGATTTTTTGCAAATGCAAAAAGGGATGTGAGAGATCTCTCAGCGGTCAATTTAATCCAAATACAGCTTTCGCTTGTGTTGGAACAAATAATGATAATACCTGGTTTCTTTGTTGCTCTCTCACATCCCTTTTTGCATTTGCAAAAAAAAAAACAGTTTTAACAAGGTTTGTGGCACCCTTACGCTGAAACTATTCATTTTACCAAAGAAAGTATTATTACATAAATTATAGGAAATTTTCTCTAGTTTAATTTATTATATAACTGTTTTTATCGTAAAATGAGTCGGAAAGGAGATATTGTCGAAAAACTGTTTTTAGGCGCCATTTTTCCAATATGGCAGCGCGAGCGTCAAAGATACTAGATGGCAAAGTAGAAATTCGGAAAGACCACATCGAAATCTATAAAATCACCTATTTTCAAAACTCCCGGAAAACTTTGCAGGTACATCTTTACAACTTTTTTTTGAGCAGAGAAAACTCGTTTCGTTAAAAGATGGACTTCAATTGGCAACATTGACGTCATCACAACATAAAGTCGTCAGAAAAACGCTTTTCCTAGTTGCTCTCAACTCCAGCCATTGCTCCTGATTCGGCACGTACATTTCAGCAGGCATAAGTTCTGTGTTTTCAGACTTTGGAGATTGCTGAGGATCTGAAACAACAATATTAACAGCTGCTTTCCATTTGCACATTTCTGAGTTGATATTAGCTGAGCTGAGCTAATCTTTAACTTATGCGTAGCGTTCCTTTTGTTTTGGTGAAGTAAGACAAGCTCAGACAAATTACCTTCCCCTTGCCCTTGGCTAGTCATGCGAAAAGGTAACTTAGATCGTCTGAGCTGTCTGAGCTAACCTAATAGAAGAAGAAGAAGAAGAAGGAGAACCTAACCTAAATCCGCCATCGTGCGTGCGTGCAATTTGTTTTTGTTTATTTTATAAACTATAAGAAGTTTCGGAAAGATGGATGAAGTTAACATATTTGATGTGTGTGACCTGATTACACATCTTCGCTATGAAGTGGAATTAAGTCACGAGGACGGTATACGCGTGCAAAGAAACGGTTCTGATACCTATGTTTCTTATTTGTACCTATAGATGATAACATTGATAACACTTGTTGTCAGGCAAGTGGCGCCGCCACTCGCTGACATCAAGTTCCACGAACGTATATTTTCTGACGTTTCTGTCTGACGTTTCATATGTCAATTCCTAAAGTGTATAGCCAACATAAATTTAAGAAATTTAAATACCTAGCACATTATATTAATAAACATTGTAACACTGTTTTCGGTGTTACAATTAGCAAATTGTAACACCGTTTTTAGTAACTTTTTTCTAAGATTGGTGACATTGATATCAAATGCATGTCAAACGAAAATACACATAACCACAAAAGTAAGCACAAACTGATTTTTTAGAATCGCACAAACGGCGAAGTATGTATATTTTTATACATATTTAAATATGCGTGTTGCATCCTAGGTTTCGTACTACTAGTATATGATGGTATATAATAATTATCAATAATTACTTTTTCACAGATATTTGAATTTAAGTGACAGATGACAGTGTTACCAACGGTTGCACCCATAAATACTCTAGATTGAAATTTTACCTAATATACTTCTAAATTTTTATAAAATTAATGACGCAAAGTAGAAAAAATAGTATATTACACTCGTTTTATAAGACATATTGGCGCATTCAGCCGAATTCGCCAATTTGACGTCTTATAAAACTTGTATAATAATATACTATTATTGAACATAAGATGAAAAGTATCTTCTTTTTGTTGGAAGTAACAAAAAAACAACAACAAAACTAGTCAAATCTAACCTCTAAAACTTACGTAACTGTCAAATTTTAGAGTAGCCAACCTACATCTCCCAGTAGTTGGATTAGGACCAGAAAATAACTGGTCCTAATCCAACTACAGTTTTCACTTTATTTGTGTTGGAGCAGAATAATGATAATACCTGGTTTCTTTGTTTTATCACTCATCTTGATGTGTTCACCGGGAGATCTCAACAGCAGTCTTCCAACACCTTCACATCTTCTTAACACTTCGTTCCTCAGCATTTTCTTTCTCATAGTCTGCGATATTATTGGGCAATTCACAATCCAATTACCGACAAAGGCAAAGTCGGTAAGAAGTTGCAGCGCTCCTCTCTGGCTAAATTTTACCTTATGTATATAGATATGGTCCAGCCAAGCTTCACACATTATCCTCAGAATCATGTTACTGATCTGATGATCGTCTGTTGTAGCCAATACAGGTGTTAAAATCTGATCTACAACGATAATACTGTGTGGCTATACAAAATAAAAACAATTTAAACGCATATGGACAGCATTTGTGATCTAACTCAGATCTGTGGTCATAGCAGCGAGCACCATGACAGCAGAATACTTCGCGATTAAGAAATCCGATAACGTCATCGATAAAATCACGTGTGCGCGTGATATGATACCCCAGTGATACATCATCGTGCCGTGAGCTCACAGTGCGGTCCATATGCGGTGGAAGACCACTGCTACTAGCAGCATTTTTTGTTGCATCAGAAATTTGGAAATTTGTTTCCTTGTGTAATTGGTAATTGATGATAATAATTGGAGACATTTTTATTTAGTGAAGAATACTAGCACTGTGTATAAGTCAAAATTTTCGATTTTAGTTATTGGGCATTCTAGAAATATGTGGTTAAGGCTTCCCACCTGTCCACATTCGCAATATGGACATTTTAGGATACATTTTAGGTTATCTGCTATCTGTTACTGTTGTTACGAATGTCCGGCAGGGGGCGTTTCGGGTTTGACGTTACTGTGGTAATAGCAGCAAAACACGGGTCGACAAAAATCGATTTTTTGGATCGAAAATTGTTTTTAAGGCCGTTTTTTTGCTGAAAACTCTTTGCGAAGGGTATTTAGAGGGATCTCATCGTAAGACATGAGAGCGAGCGGCTTTTATAAGGTCGGCAGGAACGGATACAAAACGTAAATTTTTGACGTTCATCGATCCGCTTGTCGGAATTTCTAGACGTCACGTGACATTTTCTCGAGGTTCGCCTTCACCCGAAGAGGTGCAAAAACGTGATTTTATTTCAAAAGTGACGCATTTAGTTTACAAAATATCGCGCAGTCCACGCGGAATTGTGTCCTTTTTTCAATTCGAGCGTCAAAAGTAATATCGAAAAGCCCAATGTTGCTGCTACTCGATCGCAAATGTCGACCAAAATGGGCGATTCCGCTGAACGCGCCCTACACTTGAAAGTTCGCAATTAGTATAGGTAGACAAAAATGTTTCAACACCAATAGAAAGACCATTTCTTTGAAAACGTTCTGTGTTCTGAAACATGTACATTATTACTTACCTAAATATTTTTCAACGTAAGCACTAGGTATATTTGGATAATCTGGCCCTGTAATTTTCCATACGGTTCTCTTTGGAAAGATCATTTTTAAATTTGCCAAACTAATGGTCCTGCATATTTTCGCCAGACAATCGACGCACTGATTTGGCGCTTCCTATAGGAAAGAACAATATAAAACTTAAACAAAGCTTACACTGTTTAATTCTTTACTAACATTGAAGATTGTAAGTACAAGGAAAGAATACCCTCATATCAGTTGTTTTACACTACATTACATATTGATTTCATGAAAACACAAACACTATTTGAACGTATACTGTAGAAGCAACACAAAACCATTTCTAACAATTTCGTTGAATAAATAATTACCAACTTACTTTTAATTTCTGAACATTTCCTTTGACTTCGGACACCAGCTTTTCCCTCATGTTCGCGCAAACTTGCACGTGCACGCCGAGTTTTCCCTTTTCAATTTCCAACGTGTGATCGGCCATTCTTAAATCGTTTAACTGCGACAGACTATTCACAATGTCGCAGTGCGTGATCAGAAAAAAAGACTCCACATTCCAATTGTTAGCTAACTTCTTCGTATCAGATATTGCCCATAATCTAGTCGTGTGTACAGAGTGATCTAAAATTTTAAACGCAATTGTTTTAAACACTGATACATTTCAACAATACTACAGTGCGCATGTCACGGAGCATGCGCACTGAGCATGCGTAGAAATATTGTCCAAAAACACACCTAGCCTGTGTAATACTGGTATCTGCTCGACCAATGGTAGTTCATCTAATGGAGCTCCTATGATCCATTCGCTTGTCACTTCACACTGGTTACAAAGCATTACCAAATCGTGTAACATCTCGCAGAAGTATCTACCGGTATCTTGGTTATTGGCAGTTTTGGATGCAACTAGAGCTAGCCTAAAATGTTGGTCCCAAGAAGTCGAGGTCACATGGACACCCAGTGCATCGGATAGGCAACTTATTGCTGATAAAATAAATGGTGGAATGTCTGCTGAAATTATGAAGGAAATGTTTAATTTAGCTTTTAAATATCGGCGAATGTTTTGTTCAATTCTTTAGATTCTTCAATTTATACTTGTTTTATTGTCAAGGGGTTTTTACTGTCAAGATATTACTCAAAAATTCGTAATTTATTTTAATATATCGTAAAAATGCATGATGCGTATTAGGTAATATTTATGGGAAGCAATTAAATAAATATACACACATAAATAGATGCACAAGTTTGCAAAAATACATTTTAGAAGTAACACAGTTTTTTTAAGAGAAACGAAACTTTAAATTTGATCCAAAATGAAAGTGGCGATTGTTGTAGCTATTTGCTTGACGTTTTTTGCCACCTTCATATCTGCTGGTTAGTTTTTCAATTTGTAGAGTAGTTTTAAACTAAGAAGAGCACAGTGACATATGCAACCAATTATACCCAGTGTATGGTTTATAATTGACCCGCGTATATTTGGTTGCATACACAACTGTGCTCATCTTGGTTTGAAACATCTATAAGTAGGTAATACTTGTATCTGAGGTTTCTGTATATTGTTTTTAGCCAGCAGCAAGATGGAATCGTTCAGTGAAAATAATAAACCCCAACACAATAAAAGATTCTGTAAGTAATGTTTTCATTTTGTTGTTGACTAGCATGTACCTAATCATTTTTACTTTCCCACCAGTCCCTAGAAGGAAAGTATTGTAATCGACGAAAAAAAAAATCTCAAAATTTTAGCGGAAATACGCGTTTTGGGGTCCCCTGAATCGATTGTAATGATTTCTGGAAAATGTATGAATGTGTGTATGTATGTATGTAACAACGGATCGGGTTGCAATTTGGTATAGATATTTATAATTACTGGGGGACGAACTGGATTGTTTTTGGTGACAATCTGACAACCGGAAGTGGCAAATGTCTCATACGTTTTCTTAGGGACTCGACCGATTTTGACCAAACTGACACCATCTCATCCTGCAGTGATTTTAAATATGTATACAAATTTACAGATCAATGGGACGAGCGGTTTAGGTTCTATAAGGATTTACATCAGTTGGCATGTGACGTAATGGACAACTGACGTCTTCATACCGCGTTAGCTCACACGTTATTGTTTGAACATTATCGCCCGCCCGAGATTGAAGAATAAATAAACAAGAAGTAGAGAAATAAACGTATTTATTTAGTTATTTGTATCGAGAGGTCAGTCAGTCGTATTGTTATAATCTCGATATAGTATTATTACTAGCTCTGTGTATAAGTCAAAATTTTCGATTTTAGTTATTGGGCATTCTAGAAATATGTGGTTAAGCCTTCCCACCTGTCCACATTCGCAATATGGACATTTTAGGATACATTTTAGGTTATGTGCTATCTGTTACTGTTGTTACGAATGTCCGGCAGGGGGCGTTTCGGGTTTGACGTTACTGTGGTAATAGCAGCAAAACACGGGTCGACAAAAATCGATTTTTTGGATGGAAAATTGTTTTTAAGGCCGTTTTTTTGCTCAAAACTCTTTGCGAAGGGTATTTAGAGGGATCTTATCGTAAGACATGAGAGCGAGCGGCTTTTATAAGGTCGGCAGGAACGGATAAAAAATGTAAATTTTTGACGTTCATCGATCCGCTTGTCGGAATTTCTAGACGTCACGTGACATTTTCTCGAGGTTCGCCTTCACCCGAAGAGGTGCAAAAACGTGATTTTTTTCAAAATTGACGCATTTAGTTTACAATATATCGCGCAGTCCACGCGGAATTGTGTCCTTTTTTCAATTCGAGCGTCAAAAGTAATATCGAAAAGCCCAATTTTGCAGCTACTCGATCGCAAATGTCGGCGAAAATGGGCGATTCCGCTGAACGCGCCCTACACTTGAAAGTTCGTAATTAGTATAGGTAGATAATTATCTTACGGACATTCGCTTTTTGGTGTTTCACCCTCTATAGTCTATACGTTTAGACAGTTTATAAATGTGTAAACAGTGTATTAATGTAGTGGAAAAGTTGGGTGGGGGCCACACTAGATATTTCAGTTTGCTTTATTTTCTACAGTTGAACACCTACTACCAGAGATAACCAATGACCTGCAAACGCTTTTTGGAGGAATAAATAATGCTGTAATTGGTGGTTTAGATAACATCAAAGACACTTTACAAAAACTCTTCAACGTACAACCTATGACAAAGGGAAAATAATGGAACTGTTGTAATTTGGAATTTTGTAATATAATTGATTTTCAATAAAATGCTCCATGACTCTGCATTAGCCACCATAATTTCTGCACCAGCCACCATAAATAAAAACACATTTCGAGAAGGAGAAAGATTATTATCGTTTAAGCCATTTTGTGATTTATTTGATGTAGGTAAGTATTGAAACACAAATTATATTGAACAGGTTGCAGAGCAATGAAAAAAACTAGTTTGAAATTAATTATTTTAGAATAGGCAAGATATATTTCAATGGTAACTGTATTGTAAATAGCAATGGTTCTACAATGGCAGAACTAGTTTGGGACAGCTTTTACCTGTTGGTGAAAATTGGTTAATCCATTCCCTCAAATGTTGGCTGCTGTGGGGTGGCCTACTTGCCAGCGGTACTGATCCCCACCACAACACAATATGCTCCAAGAAATTCCCCACTTCCCCCCATAATATCTGTTGATAGTAATCCATGACTTTAGTTTTCGCCATGGTGCTGATCTTAGTGTCTAAAATAAAAATCCAAATCAGATTAGAAATTCGCACAAGACCATCTGATTAAAACCTCCTGTCTTCAATTTCTTAATCCCGTCGGTTCCCAACATGGCAGGTGCTATCTTCATGGCAATCGACAACAAATCCAACACATTCTGCTCTTCGTACTGAACCAATTCCTCCATGTTGATGAAACTCCCACTGTTCGGTTCTAAATCAACTTTTTCAAGCTTTGGAGTTTGGTGGACGCTATTTGGTGGTGACATGTGTCTGGTCAAAGCCCTATAAGGAAGTAATTAGTTTATCCGATGATACCAAGGATTATTTTTGGTTTGACCTGTAAATCTCAATGCTTGAGTTGTCGGAACCATTGTCTTCTTCGTGTCCATCAAAGTATTTGTAAGTTTCCAGTAAGCAATCTATCAATTTATGACAGCATAGCTCAGCTCTATTCTGTGCGATAATCTGCAAGATCTTTGTGATGGTCAACCTCCTCATCGGGTACATGAGGTAAGGACAAGTGTTGCTGTACACTGTTGTTGCTTTATTCAAGCCGTACTTTGTGTCGAGTTGCAAATATTGATTGAATGTATTGCACAATCTTCAAATGGAAAAAGAAATGCATGGGTATGACCAATATTTAGATTGGAAACTTCCGAAGCACTAAGTTCTAGATTTCCGGGAGAAAACTGCGCCAACGACAATAAAGTAGTCAACGTTTCCCACTCTGGCATCTTCAGGACGTAAGACAGGTTTTTTATATCTGATTGCAAATTACGGTTGGCATTTGCATCACAGCTGGAAAGCACTTCTACGACCAACACAACCAATCACAGCTGCCCCACATCCTCCTCCCAACCTTCTTCGTAGCTGTCTTACTGTTACGTCCTAAAGATGTCTCTTGCAACAAAGTTTGAAACGTTGACTACTTTATCGTTGTTGACGCGGTTTTCTCCCGGAAATCTAGAACTTATTAATTATCTATCTTTAAAAATCCTCACCTTAGAGTTAGTGTTAAAATTTGTTCGCCGTAATAAATAAAAAGATAGACGAAATCAGTAACGCACTGCAATATCAAAAAGCAAAGCTTCATCTTACACTTCCAAAGCGCGTATTTCCAAAATTGCGCGAGCGACAACGTCAAAATCGGCGTTTCCATAACTAATTTTTGAAATACACCGACAAAATCGTCTTTTATCCGATTACTCTGCTCAACAATTACTTCCAAATCCTACAAGAGACAAAACACCACATAAGTTAACACAAAACGTCAGAGATCAAATGGAAACTCACTTGCACAACTCGTTCGTCGCACGCTTCAAAAAAGACGCGCGAAACATTGCGACATTTGAAATCGTACAGAAACAATCCGATCTTCTCGAGCAATTCTTCGCTGGATCTTTGCAGTTGTTTGCATTCGAGGAACAGCTTTCTGTGGTCGTCAGTTTCAAGTGGGACCCACTTTGTTATTGCCATTATACTTCTCGACATCTAGAGAGTAGTTTTTTGGCGGTTTAACTTTATACGGCGAAAAGAAATGTGGTGCTCTTGTGCCTGGACAGGTTTACGTGAAGTTTTGCAATACTATGTGCCTCCTATTGGGCTATCGGTGCACGAGTACGTGCCAAAATTTGAGGACCAACAAAAATACGATGCATACAAAACTTACCTACATCATTCAAATGCGGACAATCGATATTCCGTGCCTTGGTACTTGTTATACAGCTGAAATTTTGCGCCAACATCGATTCCGAAATGTGTTTCAAGGTTGGTATTATGTATCTGCTGTTTGGCCTACATCCTACATCAACACATCTTCACCACATGTTCTGTGGTGTAAAAACAACACATTCAGTTTGTATGTATTTACATACTGAGCGACTAACTATGAGTAGATATAATTTCACCGGTATTTAAATATAAAGGATGAAAAACGACAAAAAAAAGAAGCAGCAGAAGTAAGACCTATTGTTGCGTTCCACAATGCAATTCATATCACAGTGAGGGGTTCCCATTTCACATGTTTCCTAAAGGGAAAAGGTTACACAGTGAGTGGCGACGTGTGCTAAAAATTGTCAAAAATGTCTAAAGACATATGCTAGTGTGGTCAAAGCATTTTCTAAAAGAAGATTTGTACACGAATAAATCAAGTTGAGTGTACAGTAAAGGAATCAAATTGTTTTTAAATTTGACATATTGCGGATCTAACCTCAAAATGAATTTTCCTGCTGCAAGGGGTTGTCCCTTATAATCTGTATATTCATATTTTTTCAATAAGGGTTCCGAAAATACCGATAAATACTCGTCAAAGTAATTAAAGTCGTATAGCTGACTATAACTTAAGATTTATCTCGACTCATGTGCCGATGTTAGCGCCCTCTACATTCGCCCGTTCAGGCGAATATATTCAATTGACATCTTTATGTATGTATCACGCGTTACTAAGCAACATATCAGTTGACAGTAATTGAATTAGTTGACAGAAAACGCTCCAAACGCAAATTCATTCGAAATGTTCGCCGTTGGAAAGTTGTTGAAGCTCTCCAATTACCGATTTGTCCAGAGACAAGCATCGAACGTCATAGCTGGTCCAGCTGGGCGTAAGATACCATTGCGAACAAAGTTGATTCAATTCGGCATCATTTTGATCTGTTGGAATGCGGTGCCAATGTTGTTCTTTCTCAACATGCGCACCATTAGAGGCGTGAAATGGGAAGACTTGGTTGCAGAGAGTGAACAAGGAAACTTGGACGACGAAGTGGACGAAGATGATGAATAGAGTATTGCTCGAACAGTATTTTATGTACCTACACAAAATACGTTATGTCATGTATTTATATTATGATTTGATAAGAAATGCATATATTAAACCATATTGACTAATATTATTTTTGTTTTGCTTCTGTATATCCTAATAAAATATAAATAAGTGAATAAAAACGCTATATGATTATTGTTTGAAAATCGGAACTGTTGGGATGAAATGATATTGGTGCCCTCAACTATAGATGTCGCTTATAATCTCTCGTCGCGTATTGGGTCGGTATGTTGTTTAAAAGGGCCGTTAGTGTATGCAACAGTCGTCTGTCTACCGAGTGCTGTAGGCGGAACCTTCCCGGTTTCGGGAAGACTCCCAACCCAACGTTGCTGGACTTTGGCGCAAGCCGGAAGGGGTCATTTTGACTGACTGAAAGTCTTTTCCCCCACACAAAGGAAAATTAATTCTGAGTAAATTTAAGCATTAACTGTAATAGGTCAGTTAGGTGCATCCAGACGATGATTACAAAGTTTAGGGAAATTTCCCTACTTAACTATTCATACCAACATATGTCTTTAGACATTTTTGCCAATTTTTAGTACACGTCGCCACTCACTGTGAAATCTTTTCCCTTTAAAAAATACAAAACTTCTTATAATAGTAAAGAAAATTATACAAACTACTTTTAACTTCGGTAAAGAACATGTATGTAGTAAATAAAAATAAATATTATACACAGAGAGAAAAGAAATGTAAAATCAAATAAATGTATTTCTTTGCACATATTTCTTTCAAGGAAAACATGTGTTTACACCAATTTCCATGGTAACCACACTGTTATTTTAATGAAACGGTATTAAAATTAATTTCTGTAGGATTTTCACAAACACACGATGAATTTTATCGAGAAATATTTTTGTAAAAGTTACCAACACGTGAAGTGTATGCTTTGCGCGCTGTGTTCGTTGGAATTGAACGAGTTTTTTTGGTATGCTGGATGTGTGCTTGTATAATATATATGATTCGCGTTCGCAGGTAAAAATTTTTTTGATGCATTTCATATGTTGTTGTTAGATATTCGGTTCAGTTGGCGACAAGCGTTGTAAGCGGTGTAATGTGGGTACATGTTTAACCAAGTTCAGTCAGCGCAATAACAATGAATTTTCTGATCATAGAAGCTGTGATAGAAGTTTGAAGCAAAGAATAAAACGTATGTAAGTAATACTAAATTATTATTGTCTTACGCATCAAATTATTATCGGCTAGTAAAACCGAATTATCCAACATTGCGAAATATTAAGAACCGACAAAAGCTAGATGTATTAGTCTCGTAACCAAGCAACGACAATACCTGTTCACCACAACCGACCTAATTTGCATTTTTCGGCCATCTTGCCAAACATTTTCTGCGCGTCTGCGCGTTTTTTTTTTTTGACAGAATTTCACGGCGTACGCGTGTGTTGCATACAGATATACCAGCAAATATTCGCAACAGGTAATTTGTGATATTTTGAGTGGTGTTTTAAGTGATTTTGACCTAACCTATTACACCGTGTGTATAAAAATCATGTTCCGTACTCATTTCAGCGCCATTAATCAAATTTTGTTGAGTAATAACTGGTACTGGTAGTGTTTGGATCATAATAAACATTGTGGATGAATATTTTTGGTTATACCTGATTGTATTATTGTTGCAGATGAACAACGACGGTGATGTAGTGAAGTGTTGGACATTTAGTTGTGCGCGTTTTTAAATCTTGCGTGAGTAGTGTTGAATAGCAGCGGTAGATGCCCAAGGGAGAAGAAGGACTGACTTGGAGGAGGATTTTACCGGAGTGGCAGCTTCCAAGGACGAAGCCATCTAAAGGTAGGTTCAAGGAGATGTCATCCTTCGTTGGAGGGGAAGAAGGCCCAATAAGGTAGGATTTTTGGACTTCTCTAGGTTCGCGGCGCGTTATCGGTCTTTTTGACTCTCTACGGAGTTCTGTAGAGTCGTCAAAAGCAGTGGTAGTGATAATCATCTGACCTTGATTGGTGGTATTATTGAAAAATTCCGGTAAGTGGGTATTTCTTTGTAATTCTTGCGATACCTGGTAGAAACGAGCGAGAGGGAAGATGTCGCTGCAGGTTAGCGGGGTGGTGGTTTGGGATCTTCCCCCTTGCCCGTTTCTGCTTCAAAAAAGTTAAAATCTGTGTGTTTTTTTGTTTTAGATGGACGAGGAGTGGGTTTCCTTTTTCCAATAGGCGCTACAAAAGTGGTCAATGTTTATAAGTTTTTTTTTTTAGTTTTAGGAGCATGTTGGAAGTGATTTAAGGCTCGCACTCCCCATTGTTTATACTCTTTATCCATAGATTAACTGCAATGATCAGGGTTATGGTTTTTTTAAATAAGCAACTTTGTAGATGAATGAAGTAGTTATTATTTTAACAACACTGAGTTTATACGTTTCTTGTTGCAGATAGGAAGGAAGAACCTAACCGATCTAGATCAGATCTAGGAGTTACAAAACTGACGTTTTCCAGTGCCAGACATACAGGTAATAGATGCCTTTTATAATACCTTATTTTTATGATAAATTTGTATATAAATCTTATGATGTTGGATTACAATAATGCAATGGTTATGCTTAAGACTTAGGTACTTTTTATTTTCCGACTAGTACCCTAGAAGGAAAGTATTGTAATCGACGGAAAATGACGTTTCGAGATTTCCGCGGAAATACGCGTTTTGAGGTCTCCTGAATTGTATCGATGATTTCTGGAAAATGTCTGTATGTATGTATGTGTGTGTGTGTGTGTGTGTGTGTATGTGTGTGTATGTGTGTGTATGTATGTCTGTGAACACGATAGCGCCCAAACGGAACAACGGATCGCGCTGAAATTTTGTATACGCATTTAGAATTACCGGGGGACGAACTGGATTGTTTTTGGTGACAATCTGACAACCGGAAGTGGCAGTTGTCAAATACGTTTTCTTAGGGATTCATCCGATTTGGACCAAGGAAGTAGCAAAGGTTACAAGCGTCTTCTTAGGGATTTATCAAATTTTTGCCAAACTGATATCAGCTCACCATCCAGTGACTTTAAATATGTATATGTTACGGTTAAAGTGATAAATGTGGTTTGTATTAATATAATTACCGGCTATTATCGTTTTTCGTCTTTTAGATTTAAATACCGGCGAAATTATACTATAATATAAGTCCTATACCACTATAAATTATGAAAATTATCTCGAAGACCCTAGTTAATACTTTCACCACCAGAGCGGCGACTCTTTCGCTCGTTGAGACGAATTGCACCCATAGATTGCACCCCACGTACTGTCTCTGGTGGCGCCATCTAGCGTAAGTACATACTTGAAAAAATTCCACTTGCATAAAAGTTTTAGTTCTAATCTTATCTAGTGACATCAGCTGCACCAGAAGGCATTAATGGACTGTAGACTCATTAGATTGGGGTAGACTTTGTTAAAATAAAATATTTATTGTAATTTTATAAGTACATAAATACACTTTATTGTTAGAAGTTAGATTAACGTGTTAATGTAAAATATAAAATATTACTGAAACCTAGGTTGATCAAGTCAATGGATTTACGATCAATGGCTCGTAAAAGTTACAGGTATCTACATCAGCAGTGTAAAATTCATTCAGTTTTTGGCCTACATATGGTAGCTTCTGTAATGATGCCAATTTCGAATTGACTTCCTCAGTGGATGAATCCATGGTGCCCTGATATTTATCATGCAACTCACATAAAAGTTCTTGTACTTTTAAATCGTCTTCGAGGCGTTTAATTTTTCCGACGTTTACTATACGCTTTCCTTTCTCACTAAAATGTTAAGAAATAATTTATATGTATCAACTTCTAGGCTACATAAGAGTAATGTTACCTTTCTATATCAAGCTTGATCTGACCAGACATGTCTCTGGGAGAAACCATCGAGTTTTTAGAGGTATAATTTGAAATTTGATGCAGAACTTCGCTTAGAACTTGTTTTTCATGTTTTAATTTGCTGATATTCATGCGATTTTGAATAAGTTCCAGTTTTGAGCGATTCCTCTTAATAATCTCTTCCTTTTTTAATTCTTCACACTTTTTATCTACTTCTCTCCTTTTTTCTATGCATTCCGTTACATCAGAATGATAACGCATATCGCAATTACAATACCTACACGTACTGCCAAGCATATCAAACTTTAAGAAACTACCCCATGCATTGGAGTCATTCCGGCACATATTATAGTTACCTAAATCCTGAAAAACACAAAATAATAACAAACGCCAGTGCATAATAAATGACAACTACTTCTCATTGATTCTATACTTCTTTTTGTGTAATTTTTATATGTGTAATAATAATGCCTGTGTAATCAAGTAAGAACTGGTTTATTCACTTACACAAGTCCTAGTTAGTATGTCTCAGATAAGTTTTTTTTTTGTTTTTGTCAGTGAATAAACCAGCCCTAAACATATATTTCGTTATTCCTTACATCTCGCTTTTCGCATTTTTTATTAAAACACATAATAAATCGTCCTTCTCTTGTGTGTTTTGTAATGCGATACGTAAGACGAATTAAGTTTTGTATCTTTTCTTCTGCAAGTTGTAGTTTATCTGTTGTTTGTTCTAATTGTTGAAATTCTGCCTCAAGCTCATCTTGCAGTTCTTTGTAGACTTTTATTAGCTTGATGGATTCTTGCCTGACCTTTTGAAGCGATGTTAGTTCATGCACTGAATAAGGTTGCAATTTTTTAACCAATTCAAGAAGTCTACAAAAAAAAAACACGATATTTTTATTATACAAACAAGATAAAGTACATATACATACTTTTTAGCTGCCTCTGAAGACTTTTCAAAACTAACCACATAATTATCTTTTTCGGAAGGTTGGCATGTTCCTTTCTTAACAGCCCCTAAGAAATTGAAACAGTCGTTGTCGAAACAAACAATGTTATGTTGTCCTAAATTTATGTGATCCTTAAAATCTGCCCCTTTCAATTCTTGAATTTCACGGAGATTATCTCGTAGGATTGCTAGTGTCCCGCCTGGTCCCCAATTTGAGCCTTTTGTGAACGTAAATACACAGATTATGTTCTTGAAAATATTTCTGTGCATCTGAGTAAACAGTGTATTAAAGCAATACCTAAAACAGGAGTATAACTGAAGGGGTTTTATATATATATATATATATATATATATATATATATATATATAAATATTGCACTTACCTAAATAACTGAGTATTTCTAGTTTCATTCGATTTAAACAATATACATACAGCATGCAAGTGCGAGTACTGATGGATAAACTTTAAGATGCGTTCGCTGTTTACGTTGTCCTTGTCTGTTCCACTTGTGTCGGCAAAGCCTGGCGTATCAATCAATCTAATGATGTAATCACGTCCGTAGTTATAGACAATTTCACGAGGCCATTGTGTTGCAGAAACTCCCACACCGTCGCAACATTCGTTCTCATGCTCGCCCAAAACAACTTCCTCTTGTTCGAAATTTGGTAATGTCCAGGGATACCTGGTCGGTATAACAGTATGAAGACCGTCGAGCTTTTGCAAAGCTTCATCTAACGTTTTGTATTGGAAATAGTTACATAAGGCGTTGATGAAGGTCGATTTGCCGCAACCAGTCTGACCCAGCAATAGGATATTTAGTTCTTTACGTGGTCGAGAAGTATTCATTCCCATTACTTAATCTGAAATAAAAAGAATTTATTATTGGTTGTATTACGATTTATATTACAAATTGTTGTGTTTTTACATTTCATATTGTATATTGTTTTTAACATATTAGTTGTTTCAAAGTAAGAAGTACATCATGAAGTTGCATTGTGTTAGGATACACAGTTATGTTATGCATTTTGTAAACTACATCTACAATAGGTGTTATAAAGTTGCAATAGGTCTATAAAAGCCGTGTAAAGTTAATAAAAAGCATCCATGAACAGGAGAACGTTATGGCAACTTGCCTTATCCAGTACCAACAGATCCCGGAGGAAAAATTGGAATCCATCCTTGTTGTTTGTGTCGTTCGTTCTTTAAAAATGTTAGTGGAGAAATTCTAATAATTCTAATAAACTTAATTGACCCTAAATTTAGTTCGAAAACTCACCAAATGATATTCTGTTAGCAGAAAATGAAATTTAACACTTTCCAATATAGTTGAAGCTTTCAAATATGTATAAAAAATAAACCACATTTTTGTCTCCGTCCCTTTGGAACGAGACGCCTATGCTATGGAACGCCTCATTTAGAACTATTCAAGGTCAACTGAACACGTATTTTATGGCGTTGTTTAGAAATAACTCTAATAGCTAGTCTAAAAATATTGCACTTACCTACTTGCTCAAGATGAAATTTTACCACCCGTACCATCAAATAATGGAACAGAATTAAACGCGTGGCCAGATATTCGTAAGTTTGTAGAAAATATGTCTGTTATCCGTCTCTCCCTCTCTGTGACTGCGTTGATTGAACAGACCGAAGTGGACCGAAGTAAAAGGAGAGAGACAGATTTTGTCGCTATGTGAGCAATACAACAGGGGATTCCCTTATATTCTTAAAAGTTGAATAACGATATGTGCTATAAATACGTTTGCTATTGTTCAGTTGTAGATAAACCAGTTGCAGGCTTGCTGTTACTGACTGTACGCAGCACAGAAGGTACAACGTATCAAGGACATCCAGGTTGGTTGGTTACACTGGGGCGAGTCAGAAAAGGAAAATACCCTGTATTTTCCTATGCCGCAGTGGCCGCATCTATAGCCGCAGCTGTACCTGCTAGTGCCAACGGTAAACGATAAACGATATAGTTTCACGTTTTACGCATTTTGCTGACGCGGTTGGTGCGTGTTGTGCGGTAGCTGTTCGGTAATTTGGTTTGCATTTGAAGTTTTTATTGCAAAAGTGAGGTGTAGTGTATGTCTGAAATGATAGATTTAAACGAGGAGGGGCAGGAGCGGCAGGAGCAACTATTTCCTAATGGTACGCAGTTGCATTTTTTACTTTATCGCTTTCGCCGTTTAGATTATCACCTCCATGGAATGTTTATTTATGGTATCATTTATATATATGTATTTCTAACTTGTTTTTCTTTTTTTTTTCGAGATTTCTATGAACTGGAAGCGAGCCACTCCTTTTTGTCTTATTTTATCAATGTTCGCAATGCCGAAACATTGATAAACTTTGCTGAAAATACTTTAGAAAATGTTTTGGAAGGTTTGAAGAGCAATGAGGTACTGGATATACACAGTTTAGTGCAACACAGTTCTAATGTAATTTTATTTAGCGGGTTATCTTATATTTGCACAAGAGGAATGATCCATTTTCTACGGAGTTCTGCAAAAAGCTCACCGATAAAGACGTGGAAGATATATTAGGAGATAGTTCCATCTTCACCATCATTGCATGGGAGTTGCCCATTGGTAACAATTCCATACGGCAGGCTCTAACGAATGCAATAACTTCAGTTTCAAACACTCATTTCTCGGATTATGTATCAACTGATAAATCAGTTGTATTATTAATAGATAACTCGAAAACTGTTATTGAGTCATTTGAAGAGATCTCCAAGTTGGCATGCTTTGTAAGCATTCTTCAAAACTATCAGGAAACCGTACACAGAATCAACGGTGATAAGCCACTTGATTACAGCGAGTTAATGAATTCGACAAATTGTCAGCAACGAACGTTTGAATTATTAGGAGATCGAGATTATGACAGTTTTGAAAGGAATCAACACGATTTGTTACGCTGCAAAATCGGATATCATTTGTATGGACCTCCGAATCTTTTAGAAAATGACAAAGCCAATATTTCAGATGGTGGATACAGTTATGAGGGAGCCAAAGCCAAGATTGATAAGCTATTGAAGATTATTGTAGATCAAAACAGTAAGATATTTAGTTGTTTTCTTGAAATATATACATAGGTGTTTGCCATTTTCTTTTAACAAAATAATTTTTTTTTTTGATTGCCCTAGTGATAAATTATTTTGTTTAAAATTATGTGTAGTTCAGGGAAGTTTTTAACCCCACCGGCGCTCCACAGTGCATCGACCCAATACAAATGTTGGACAAAAATAGAAAGAGTTTAAGTCATTTTGTGATTTATTGCTATGGGATGCAACCCTGTGCGCCCCCACTATTTCCAGAGCACTCCCACCTCGAGTTCTCACCTTGCCAGTTTTGGTTGCTGGAGTTATTTTCGCTCTCTTAGTTTTCCCTCTTCTTAGTTTTTGCTCTTTGAAGAGTCTCTCAATACAATACAAATATTATGTTTTTTTCTTTTTCTGTCCTTCAATTTTTTTTGCGCCCCCGCGCTGTGATATTCTACCACATTACTACTCAAAAACAAAATGACAAAAACAAAGTGAATACAAACGTGTGATTTGCTTACTTATTCTGTGATAGATCAATCTTTGTGCACTATTTATTTTCCTTGTAGATAAATACTGTAAGTGGAATGGCCGTGTCGTTATTGGATTTATATATGTATGCGCTGAACCTCTGGCAAGAGAAAAACAGAAAAGAAAAAAAGAGGCTGAAGAAAAGAAAAAAGAGGCCAACGAAGAGAAAATACAGGCTGAACAACAGAATGATGGCCAACAGTCTCAAGACAACCATCCTAACAACCAAATTCAGGATTATTATCCCGATAGGGATTTTCAGCGTATCCCGTTATTTGTCATCAGAAAGTGCAAAGGAAAAGATCATCCAGGTCCATTTTGTCGTTTATTTATTGATGAGGACTGTAGGGTCTATCAGTCATGGGCAGATTACCTGAAGAATAACAAACTTCCTCCTTGCCTGATGGTTTGTCCGTATCAAGGAAAATACCAGTCTTTAAATGACAATGGTGATGTTTCATTGGAAGAGCATTTTTCACCTTGCACAAGCACATCCAAAAAAGTGCTTGGCCTTGCGGATACGGGTATGGGTATTGCTGGTGTTGTTGCCGGTGGGATTGTCATGTTTGCAGCAGCACCTATTGTTGTGACAGGCGCTGTAATTGCTGGAGTTGGAAGTGGTATATATGCCGCATCAAGAGGAATAGGCACTCTAGTCGATAGACATCAACATGCTCAAGTGAGTTGGTTTGATTTCTTTACATTTTAGAGTAGTTTTAAACTAAGTAGAGCACAGTGACATATGCAACCAATTATACCCGTATATTTGGTTGCATACACAACTGTGCTCTCCTTGGTTTGAAATATCTATAAAATATTTTATGCAGAAAACAAGAAAACGTTTCTATTTTTGTTGTTGGTTTTTAAGTTTCTGGGATTATCGGATTTGTTATAATGATTTATGTATTTAAATTTGGCAGCAAGGCAAAATGTATGTTACACATTTCACATAAATAATACTATTGTATAATCATTGCTGTTTTATTATTTTCATTGAATATCTATATTTAAGGATATTCTAAATTTGCGTGATGCAGAATGTAGAGGTGCGATAATCACCATTGCTGGAAGTGCGCTTGCACTAAGTATGATGGGATCAATAAAGTTAGTTTCATACTTAGCTGCAAATGGAGTAGCCGTTGGTCAAGTAGGTTTATTATTATTACCAAATGTATCCAATATATTCATCATACGTATTTTAAATTATTGTAGGGTACAAGATTATTATTGTATGGATTGAATGCTTTAACATTGGGCATTAACGGAGTAGGAATAGGAAATACCATCTATGAAATGTGGCAACGAGGTGAGATGCCCTCAACATTGCAGGTGTTGCAACTGGGAGCGTCCGTCTTCTTCTTCGGCAATTCCGTATACAATTTCCGAGCGATTGGTACCGTTATAGACGAGTCGCAGGCTAGGGCTCTGTCAGAAATTGAGGGCTACCTATCAAGCAACAGGATGAGAAGGATGTTCAACAAAATGTTGCAGGAAACCATGCGCTTAGAAGGCAATACTGCTGGAAAAGCCGAAGTCATCTCTGCGATGCGCAATATGATTGATCCTATTGAGGTCATAAGAATTCTTAATCGAAACAATAAGAACTTCAATAGTGCCGGTACAAATAATAATTTTTTTCCTAATTTCCGTTATGTCTCATTATGCTTGTACATTACAGGTGTTAGATTCGCTGTTCAAGATGGAAATATTGTTTTAAATGGACAAAAAGTGGACATAATGGATATGAGTAAAATGTCCAGCTATGATAAAAGCTCTTTCTTGAGAGGCCTACCGCCAATTCCTGATAACTTAACTCCAAATGTCAGTTATTCCATTAACGCAGAGTTCACTTCTTTCCTACAAGAACATAGCGCTTTGTTCCGCCTCACGACGCTAGCAACAGGAAGTATTTCAACATTTGTCAGGGATATTCTATCCGCGTTCGAACCGGCAATTCGAAAGCTCATATATAGTTTAAGCCTAAAGTTTATGGAAAAGCTGGGTATGGAGGGTATGGTTGAGAATGTCGCCAAGCTGTTCCCTGGAACTGACGTGTACCTACTGATCTTGAGATGGATTTGTAACGCATTATCCCATGTAACTGCTTTCAAGAAGATTTGTGATGAGAAACGGTGGAACGATGACGATATAAACAACATCATGGAAAATTTGATGCCACGATTCCGTACTTGGTTTGCTGATGTCTTTTATGATAAACAGTATCAAGAAGACAGAAAGGAAAAAAGATGTGAAAATAATATAGTGAAACAGAAAAAAAATTGCACGGAATGTGGTGGATATTATTATAACTAATCCGCTCCTTTCTTATAAATAGCTATTTTTTTTACTCATGAAAGAGGATATTTTTATTAATACTTGTCATATGACTATTATCATGACTAGGATTATAATTATGATATGTTCAATTAAAAGGCAACTTCCAATATGCCATGGAAAATATTGTTTTATGTGTGTCATTTTTTGTTTATGTCAATGCATAAGTTTTAGAGGTTAGAGTTGAACATTTTTGTTGTTGTTTTTGCTACTTAAGTGTTCTGACGATATGTAAATTCTTAAAGCTTACAGCCAACATAAATTTAAGAAAAACATTAAATCACGACATTGTAGAGGTTTTTTTATTGAACATATGATAAAATGGCATATTTTTAATAGACGTATATTATAGATATATTTATGTAACTTGCAATGTATAAAAAGGCTAATACTGATACATGAATACAAATAAATCACAAAAGTTTCTGTGTACATTTAAATAATAATTTGGCAGGCTTATAAAGACAGTGTATTTGTACTTTCCAACTAATATCCTAGAAGAAGATTTCAGTGGAAATACGCGTTCTGAAAATCTGAATTTTTACTTTCCGACTAGTACCTACCCTAGAAGGAAAGTATTGTAATCGACGGATATATTTTTTTAGGATTTCAGCGGAAATACGCGTTTTGGGGTCCCCTGAATCGATTGCAATGATTTCTGGAAAATGGTATGTATGTATGTATGTGTGTATGTCTGTGAACAGGATAGCGTCCAAACGGTACAACGGATTGGGCTGAAATTTGATATACATATTTAGAAGTACCGGGAGAGGAACTGGATTGTTTGGAACAGAGAACCTACTATCCACTCAAGAGAGCCAACATTTGTAAAATAATAGATTTTATATTATTCTTTAATCTCCATGAGCATCCCTTTATATTCGAAAACAATAATTTATTTTTTTCTGACACTTTACCTTGAAAAATAAAAAAAGAACAAAAAAACATGATTTAAAACATGTTTTAGTAATGACAGGTTATTTGGTTTATCTAAAAAAAAAAACTCATTGCGAACTAGTTATTGCTTATTATTTCCGTTCCAATAAATCATTTTGTTTGTGTGTATGTCTGTGAACAGGATAGCGTCCAAACGGTACAACGGATTGGGCTGAAATTTGATATAAATATTTAGAAGTACCGGGGGAGGAACTGGATTGTTTTTTGTGACAATCTGACAACTGGATGTGTATGTATCAGATTTTGACCAAGCTGATACCTGTTCATCCTCCAGTGACTCTAAATATCAAAATATGTATACAAATTTGCAGATCAGTGGGTAAACCGTTCCTGTTTAGGAGCTATAAGAGTTTATAGTAGGAATTTGACAGAATCCACAGCCTTGTGTTGCGAATTGTTAGATTTTGAGAAACTGGTATGACATGGTGTTATATGACTGATGTTAGGTTGGAGTTCACAGTGGCTGTGGCTTCACGAAATTAAAAATAGTAAACGTGTTTAGGCTGTTGTATCAATAATTTGGTCGGAAAGTTGGGTGGGGGACACCCCGGATATTTTTTTGAGAATTCTGTATCTGTTGGTAGACTAGTTTGACCAATGACCATAGATGGCGCTCGTAACTGCGAAGTCTTGTGATCGTAAAGACAGCTGTCTGTAATTGTCTGTAATTCAATTAGTAACGAATACAAAACGGCTGTTTTCCATCCACAAGTAAGTGTTTTAAAAATTTTTGCGAGTTGACTAGCGACAAGGGACTTGCGGAGCAACAGTTCACTCAAAATTCTGTCAAGTATCGTTCACATCTGAATGCGCAGCCCGTACCTAACCTCAAATCACACACTTGATCTTTGGAATTATGCAGTACCAAAACGTTAAAGTAACAATATTATACGGTTCTCAGACTGGTAACGCACAAGATCTGGCGGAGAGGATATGGCGTGAGTCAAAGAGGTATTTTTTTACCGGTTCGGTGTCGTCTATGGACGATTACGACATCCAGCAACTGATAAATGAAACGTGTGTTGTATTTGTTTGTTCTACGACCGGACAAGGTGAGGAGCCCGACAACATGAAGAAATTCTGGAGGTTCCTGTTACGAAGAAGTTTGCCTCGAGGAAGTCTAGCTTCTGTAAAGTTAGTTTGCGTGTACTTTATGGGTAAATTTCAATGTTACCATATGATATGCAAGGAAAATACCATACATACATAGTATGATATAATATGATAGGCTAGGTAGAAGAATTGCCAAAGCAAGTTGCCAAAATTCCTGTTTAAAAAAGAAAAAAATTACTGCTTCCGTATTTGCTACATAAAATTAGTAAATTTCAATTGCTTAAGATCAGTTATTCAAAAATTATCTAAATTGTTGGACTAACAACACTTTTTGTATATTAAAGTTGAACTTTAGCACATAAATGGTGTATGAAATTGAATGATTACATAAGAAGTTAGAAAATGTTGGGAGTAAATATTTTTTTTTTTTACTGGGTTGTGTTTTAAAACATTTGTTTTAAATCATTGTTTTAAAAATGTTTTAAAACAAAGTTTTTAAAACATTTTTTCTACTGTTGCTGTTTATTTCCGAACTACATTCAATAGAATCATTTAGAGACTACCAGGGTTGTTTAATAATAACAGTAAAAACCTTTTAAAATAAATGATAGTAAATAATTGTTTTGTATTAAATCCAACTAACTACCCGTGAGGTATTCCCCTAACCATCAGGGAATCCCATTACAACGCCAAATGGAACAGAGAACATACTATCCACTCAAGAGAGCCAACATTTGTAAAATAATAGATTTTATATTATTCTTAAATCCCCATGAGCATCCCTTTATATTCGAAAACAATAATTTATTTTTTTCTGACACTTTGCCTTGAAAAATAAAAAAGAAAACAAAAAAACATGATTTAAAACATGTTTTAGTAATGACAGGTTATTTGGTTTATCTAAAAAAAAAAAAACTCATTGCGAACTAGTTATTGCTTATTATTACCGTTCCAATAAATCATTTTGTTTCATAGAAGCTAGTGACAACTTTTGACAGTTTGATTCCACAAAATTTTTCATATTTTTTGCTGTCTATAGCCAACTAAATCAAAAATGTGTATTCATTAAAAGTCATTATTTAGTTTATTTAATCAACAAACAATTTGTTTATTAATTGCTATATAGTAATATCGAAATTTACCCATATTTTCTGTACAGCTGCACACTTTATATAAAGTGTTGAAAGTTCTTTGTAATGTTTCTAGTCGAAAATCTGGCAATAATGCCTTTAGCTGTTTGTGTTAACTTACTGTTTAACACAAAGGTTTTACTGGTTCATAATTACTTGTAATAATAATGGGCGCGTTCAACGAACTCAACTGTCCAGCAGTTGAGTGTTTACTGAACGAGTTGTGTGACACAGTTGTGTATGCAACCAAATATACGCGGGTCAATTATAAACCAAACACTGGGTATAATTGGTTGCATATGTCACTGTGCTCTACTCAGTTTAAAACTAGTCTACAACTTTTAACATAATAAACTTCTTTTCATACATTCTTATTCCAATTTCAAATCATTTTGGTCACAGATTACGGCTAGAGATTTTACAAAGACATCGGCACTTGTAGCTTATCTGACACTTGATACACACACCTTGTATTTTATTGTTATAATTTTTTTTTAGGTACGCAGTGCTTGGTTTGGGTGATTCCAGCTATATAAAGTTTAATTTCGTGGCTAAACGTTTGCAGAAACGACTGTCTGAACTTGGCGCTGAGCCTGTAGTTCCTGTAGGTTTAGGCGACGAACAACACGATTTGGGCTACGATGCCGTCGCCAATCCGTGGATAGACGATTTATTTAGTCGATTGTCTGGTCTTTATCCGTTACCCAATGGCATCGCTCCTCTGGAGGCAAATCGCAAAATTCTACCAAGGTTAGTTCTATATGGATTTTTAGATCGTATTACGGTGGTAAAATAATTAACTGAAGAAAGTCTGATCCCTTAGTGGTGATGGAATGATGATTTGAAAGATTGAAGTGCTTTTAGTAGATTATGATTAGGGCAACCAAAAATATGCTCTAAAAAAACTGAAAATATGACCTAAGAACAGTGTAAATATTAGGGCATCCAAAAATATATTCTTTGAAATCACTTTTAGGCGCTTAAAACGTGATATAGAAATGAAAATATGTTTTACAAACTGAAAATTTGCTCTAAAACTGAAAATATGCTAACTCTAATGGGGTGGTCACACTACGCTGTTTTAGTATTAGCTGCTTGCTGTAGATTATTAGCCGCTGTTAACCAGCATAGTGTGACTACTCAGCAGCCGCAATTTTTGCATGCCGGTAAATGATTTTGGTTGGTGCTTGTAACGTTGGACATGTTGAACTTTCATTAGCTGCTATTTAGAGCTTGTACTGCTGTCTCAGGACAAATGTGGGTATTGTAGAAAATACCAATCATTGATTATAATAAATAATTTAAGGCAACAATTCATTACTTTTGTTAAATGTATAACTAAAAATATAAAATTGTAAATATGTGATTTATAATTTTTATTTTAAATAATATATTCAAATATTTCTTCAAAATTGAATAACCTGGATTATGCTTATTCATGCATTTTATTCATACAATGCAAATATTATGTAATATTTATAAGTTGCTGTGACGTGTTGAGCTTTATTTGAAGTATAAATGCATATATGTTAATATATTTTGTAAAATATATCGGATTTTAATTATAGCAATTGTATATTATATTGTATAATTATACTATATTTTAGTTAATAAATTGGACGGAAAACTGATTGAGTTACTTTTGTGTTTGAAGTTAATACATATAAATAAAACATTAAATATAAAATTACAGATGAAAGCAGTAACTTTTGAACAATATTTAGAAACATAATGGAAAACAATATATAATTTAATTAATAATAATTGAAATAATGATTTAATTAATAATAATTGAAATAATGATTTAATTAATAATAATTGAAATAATGATTTAATTAATAATAATAATTAAAGTAATTTTGTAAATAATTCATTGTAGTAGAGCCATTGAACTTTCCAACTAAATACTTCTAAAATATAGAATTTCTAATTTTATTGTCATCGTGGCCTTGCCTATGTTATTTATACTCGTGTACAGTGCTTTCATAATTTATGTAGGTTTAGGGCAGGTTGTCAATAAAACCCCACAAATTGGTATCAAATATGAAATATTCTGTTGTATGTATCTACGTGGGCACATAAAATGCATCAAAAATAGGTGACCTCGCACTGCGAACTGAGGCTTGCTGGTAGTAGCCACCAGCGACAGCAGTAGTTTTGCTAATAAAACAGCGTAATGTGACCGTGGCATAACTGGGCAGCTAATATAGAGTAAAATCTGTGCATCTTACACAAAGGAATTTTCATTTGATCATGGTATTTTATTTCAAACAGAATAAAGCTACAAGATGTATTTAACTACCAAATCAAATATTTAAAAGGTACACACATTAAAATACACAATAAATATGTATTAAAAATAAGTAAAAATATGCCGTAACAAATAGGTCATAAATTGTTCGACTTTCTCTGTAACACATTTATATCTAACCAATTTCATGCTAGGACGGCAGAAAAAACATATGCCCTTACATATGGTTGCCCTAATTGTGATACATTATTTTCAGATGGAATTTATCCAAGAATATCTTACTTCAAGACGCAGATTTAAAGAAACCATTTGCCCAACAATCTATCTACTATTCCACCAGAGCTTCCAACGAATTCTATGTCACCGTTAAGGAAAATTTGAGAGTGACAACACCAACACACTTCCAGGTTTCTATTTTAATTTTAATTTTTCTCATAATTTGCTTAAAACTGTCTGAAAAATTATAGATCTTTCTTTAAAGGACGTCCGTTTGATTCAACTTGCAACGAACGGGGAGAAATACGGACCGGGGGACGTCGTCTCATTGCGACCCAAAAATTTGCCGCATCAAGTCGAAGAGTTCCAGAAATTACTGCGGGAAAACTCCGTAGACATTCATCCGGATGACCTATTCAAACTATCGGAAACAACACCTGAACTTCCCGTTCCAAAGGCGCTCCAGTACGAAGTTACATTCCAGCAACTCTGCGAGGAATACTTTGATTTAACAGCAATACCTAGGAGGTATCCAAAATGTTTTTTTTTATTTAACTCTTCAAGATTTGATTTTTTGAACCGATTATCACTAAAAAATTAACTGAATTAAAATAATTCTAGATATACATTTTCTGTGTTGGCTCAACTGACAGACAGCGACCTTGAGAAAGAGAAATGTCTGGAATTTACGACAGCCGAAGGGCAGGAAGATCTCTACGCGTACTGTAATAGGCCAAAGAGGAATATTGTGGAGGTCCTTCAAGATTTTCCACACGCAACAAAAAATTTAACTAAGGAGATGCTGTTTGAGGTGTTGACGCCCATAAAGCCGCGGGACTTTTCCGTGGCGAGCAGTTACAAGGCGCACCCGAACGAGGTTCACATTCTGGTTGCTGTTGTCAAGTATAAAACGAAACTGGTGAAGGAACGACTCGGATTGTGCTCGAATTATTTGGCCGACTTGAGACAGGGCGACAGGATATCCGTTTGGCTCAAGGGTGGTAGTTTTAAGTTCCCGCAAGATTCCGTAAGTGGACCTTATAATTTTTAGTTTCTGACTAGTACCCTAGAAGGATGTATGTGTGTGTCACAAAATTGACATATTGTAGAAGGTTTAGTAGCTTTATTGTGTTGTAATCTTTTATATTGTTATTGAAGGATGCTCCGGTGATTATGGTAGGTCCTGGTACGGGGGTAGCGCCATTCAGAAACTACATTTTCGAGCAAGTATATAACAAAAGAGCAAATGCAGAAAGCATGATTTTAATGTTTGGATGCCGTAACAAAGACAAGGATTTTTACTGCAAGGAGGAGTTCCTGAAATTACAGGATGATAAGAAACTTAACTTAATCTGTGCTTTTTCTAGGGACCAGGAACATAAGATGTGAGTGATCTTGTATAAATAACGTTTTGGCAAAATTGTAAATAAAAAAATCTATTTTAGCTATGTTCAGCATAAAATCATCGAAAAGAAGGAAATGATTTGGAAATTGTTGGAAACTCGGAGGTGTTACATTTTTGTGGCTGGAAGCTCGAAGAATATGCCTCGCGAGGTACGAGAAGCGTTTGTGAATGTCTGCATTGACTGTGGCAAGATGAGCGAAGAAAATGCCGAAGAATTTATAATGGATATGGAACGCAAAAATCTATATCAACAGGAAACGTGGTTCTGAATAGTACAATTCTGCTAGTCCTAAGAACAAAGACAAATTAGTAAAATTATTTATTGCCTTGTTATTTTTAATAAATGATTTTTTCTTAATGTTTTGTTTTTTGGCTTATTTGATGATTTCCAGGGTAGCCTTTGCGTTTACAGTAAATAGATTAAGAAATTAATTAGTTTTGAGATGATCTACCAGTCATATTTGATTCTCTGTCTGTAGTGTTTTGCCATACCTGTCTGTTTTTGCTAACCTCCCTATCTTGCCTCAAATTGTGGAATAGTGTTCCCCCTGTCATACAGAATTTAAGAGCAATACGTAAACAATTGTTCTCTTATTTGTGTTCGCTGGAGCCTTACCATATAAATGATTTCTATTAATCTGTTTATTTTTTAAATGCATATTTTTTGTGACAGTATTTGTAGCTTGCTGTATGATAACTGCAACCTATTAATAAAGATGCTTTATTATTATTATCTAGCTAAAAACCTGGCTAACTCCATTAAAAAATATCTGGGGTGGCTCTCACCCAACTTTCCGACTAAATGGTTAGCACAAAGAAGTGTCTGAACCTGAACACTTGCAATTATTCAATTTTGTGAAGCCAGAGCCACTCAGGACACTACCTGATGTCATGGACACTCAGGACACTATGTCATGACATGTCAGTAGCACTGACGTTTGTCAAAATCTGACAATTCGCAACATAGAGACGAAGGCTGTGGTTATGTCAAACTGATGCTATAAACGCTTATGGCACCTAAACCGTTCATCCCTCTGATCTGTAACTTTGTATACATATTTAAAGTCACTGGAGGATGACTTGGAATGAGTTTGGTCTCAATATACAGAATATACTTGTCATCGCCGTTCATCGTGCAAACTATTGTATGACAGCTACAGTGTAGGTGTGTGGACATAAGCTCTTGTCAAACATGTACGTCGCACATGCATAACACACATGTACGACGGGCAATCATTCAGAAAACATACCTAACATTTGCCACTTCCGCTTGTCAGATTGCCACCAAAAACAATCCAGTTCGTCCCCTGGCAATGCTATATATGTATGCAAAATTTCAGCCCGATCCGTTGTTCCGTTTGGGGGCTGTTGTGTTCACAGACATTTTCCAAATATTGCAATGGATTCAGGGAACCTCAAAACGCGTATTTCCTCTCAAAAAAATGGTTTATTTATTATATTAACGCTAATAACAATAACTTTATATCACACTACAATTTCTCCGATTCACTCAACTTCGTCAGTTCTTCAGTCTTCTTCCAAACAGCCTTCCTAAACACCACGTCGTTGGCTTTCTCATAGTAAGGTATTGGCCTACAATTTCCAAAGAATTCTCCGTGACGGTTTTCGATATCTTTGGCGACGGCGCAGTATATTTGGCACTGTGCACCTTCTTGCTGCGTCCAGAAGTAGAATGACCTCAGCGTCGTGAAGATGGTTTTTACTAGGCCAGGAAGATTCCTGGTAAGATCAGTTATGGTTGCTCCAGGATGTGAAGCAAAAACTGACACACCACTTCCGTCCAGTTTCCTCGCCAATTCGATATTGAAAACTAAATTGCACAGTTTTGTATTGTTGTATACCATGTTCTTGGCATGTGCCTCGGGTCCTTTCGGAAATTCGTTTAGAGTTTCAGCTGTTATGCTTGCAAATTTCGCGAAATATGACGATACATTTACAATACGACTTGGGGCTGATTGTTTCAACTTATCTGAAATATACAAACAAATCGGTTACAGTGACAAAATGCGTTGTAGAGATCATATTTTGATACCTATCAATAAATGTGTAAGAAGAAACGGCCCAAAATAATTGGTCTGCATTAAAATCTGACAACCATCTTCAGTTTTTTCATTTTCCAAATACGACGCTCCGGCATTGTTGACCAAAATGTCAACACGTTCTTCATTTTCATTGATGTCCTTGCTAAATTCTCTAATGGACTTGAAGGATTGTGTGTCCACCAGTTTAACAGCGACGTTATTGTTGCCGGTTATTTGTACAATTTTTCCTCTTGCTTCATCAGCTCTTTGTTTATTTCTGCATGCGAGAATAACCCTTGCTCCCCGCATAGCGAGATCTACAGCAGTTTCATAACCAACACCTAAAACAATGAGTTTCGTACAGTTGATTTTCTATTAGATCATGGTAGGATAAACAAACTCAAAATTTAACCTGGGAGAAGATAGCCATAAAAGATATCCATAACTTTTTTGTCAATCGATAGAGCTATTCAAGTAGTATACCACAGAGTTTTGCCCACAAAAAATATCAAACGGCTTAGCAAAAAAAATTATTTAATTACCAGCGTGTCATCTAAAACAGCTCATGGAGTCCTCAAATATAATTGCAAATAACGCCATCCGCCGATACCGTAGAACATCGGGGATAATAAATTCGGAATCTACATGAAATTCTGCATCTAGTAATGGTATCAATACGACACTACCCTTATGGTTACAACCCCTCTAACATAAGTAAAGCGGTAAATTGGTGTGCGGCTTATCAAGTGGGTTATATAAGTGATTATAACAATTGCCAACGTTGATGCATAACTTTGATTCATACGTCAAATTGTAGGTAATTAAGAGGGGTAACTACCCTGCAAAGGTCGGAGTTTTGCCCACTCAATAACACCCCTTAAGTGATAATAATGTTGACCTACCCCATAACAAGGAATACGACGGTAGACAGATAAAATAATTAATAACTTTTGTAAATATTCTCGCATAACTTTGATTCTTATGTCAAATTGTAGGTAATTAATAGAGGTAGCTACCCTCAAAAGCTCGAAGTTATGCTCACTCGATAACACACCTTAAATAATCATAATTATGTGGACCTACTGCATAACAAGAAGAAACAGCAACCGCCACACTGATAAAAACATTAATAACTTTTGTAAATGTTCTTGTATAACTTTGAGTCATATGTCAAATTGTAGGTAATTAATAGGGCTAGCCATCCTGGTATGCTCAGAGTTCTGCTCACTCGATAACCACCCTTTAAATGACCCTGATGTACACCTAATATACCGGTCGGGAGACGACCATAAAAGATATCCATAACTTTTTTTGTTCGAATTTCTTAATGAAAATAAGTATGTCAATCGACAGAGCTATTCAAGTCGTATACCCCAGAGTATTGCTCACAAAAAGTATCGAACGGTTTAGCAAAAAAAAAATGATTTAATTACCAGCGCGTTATCTGAAACAGCGCCAAATTTGATTTGGTTATTTTTAGTTGCGTTAAGTCATTTATTTTTATTTTTTTCGTAAAATACTGTGCCTTTTATTGATAAGACGTGATGCATGCGTGATGCATGCTTGATGCTATTAAGAGAGTCAAATCCGTAATGTCACCTCAAACATTTAGGACAATGACACAAAATTACAAAAAAAGCAAATTTCAGAAACAAAAAGACACCCCCACATAATTTAGGGTGGGACAATAAAATAACCCAAAAAAAAGCGCTGCTAACGAGATACAAATATGCTCTGTTCAAACACAAAAAGAGCATTTTATTAAGTTTTGGTTTTGGCTATAAGGTTGCTATTAAAAAAGTCACAACTATTTTTTTTTCTTTACTTTTGCTGCTCTCTATAAAAGCAAATCACTTAATTCATAACTTACCTTGGTTTGCCCCTGTCACAATAGCGGTTTTTCCAAGTAAACAAGTGAAAGAGTTGTTCCATTTTGTGTTCAATTTAATGTAAACTTTGAGGATAACTGCTGCAACGGCGAGAGCCAAACCAACACACGTGAACGTTCCCATTTTGGCTCAAAAACTGACCATGTGTGTTGGTGTGTACTTTGTACAGATTACGGTATTGTCACTCAGTACATACAAGATTTCAATATACAAATATTGAGATAAGAAAACAGAACTTCAATGTGAAGGTTTCCACATAACCTAACAAAACAGCTAATTGGATGTGTTCTACAATATTCAATGTCATGATTCTAAAATTAAACTAAAAATAGTTTTTGTGTGTTATTTTATGTTCGTAATGAACACATACACAGATACGCGACGATGACATTGGCACATTTCGAGTGCTAGCTAGTTATGTGTGTGTTTCATCACTTGTGTGCTGAGTGATGACTTATAGGTGGTGATAAGTGATGATGATTGAATTATAAAAGTGCTGTTAAAATAATAACTGTTACGTAAATTGATTTACTATTACCTATGTCCCTAATTGATTTAAATAGCTTAGTATGCAAATGAATTTGATGCATCTGGAGTAGGAAATTTGGCGAAATTTGGTGGAAATTTGGTATTATTGAGGGGAAAATGGTTATCCATATAAACATATCTTCGAATATAATAATTTAAAAGCATCATGCCTTGGAGAAAGTTGGATTTTTCAACAAAACACATTGTTAAGGAATGGTTGCTTTACTACGCTTCACGACAATTAACTCACCACCTCAAAGCCCCGACTTAAATGTTATTTAAGCAAGTTTGGGTAGATTTTGGAGCGTAATATAAGACTACATGCCATTACTAGAGCTCCAATTCTAAAAGAGAAGCTGCAAGAGGAATGGCAACGAATAACGCCCATTGAAGTAGAAAACTTACTTGCTTCAATACCCAGACCACCCAGACGCTTGCAGGCTGTTTATAGAAGCCCGTAGTGGGCCAACCACGTATTAGATAACAATTATGATCAGTTTTTAGTGCCTTAATGAAGTCCTTTCTGGTCATTTTCAAGTCGTATGTAGACTTTTGTCATTGCTGTGCCAACTGTGTGTCATCAAAATTAATCAGAATGAAATCTATCAAACTGACATACGCATGTATGCGATGACATATGATAGACACGTAAAGAAAAACCAGTGGTAGTGTTAAACACAAGAGATTGATTTATTTGTAGTTTATTGCAAAGCGATCTGTTATCAGCAATGTCTCCTCCTATCTACACAAAATTGTACCATAACACCCTGGTGGCTATACCACCTCCACCACCAAGGTAAACCTCCAAACTCTATTCACCAGTGAAAAAACAAAAAAAGCAACCTTTGGAATTATAAATTTCAGATTCACCCTGAGTGAATGGTACCTGAACAACAGGGAACGGTCCAGAACATGCGAAGATCAGCAAGCTCTTGCAGACAAAATTCTAGCAGAATGTGAAAGGGTTTGTAATTAGTCTGTTTAATCATTGGCCAGATCATTAAATTTAATGATTTAGGTAAAAGATGAAGTACAAGAACGTACTGTGCTCAACAAGAGAGAGGTAGATCACAAGATCGAAGAGAAGATCCAAGATATAGAATTTAACAAGGGGGAAATCAATAGACAAAGAAAGGAAGTCGTCAGGGAGGTAGATTGTTTGATTCTCTACAAGGAACGCGTGATGGATGCCATGGCTGCTCTAAAAGACCAAGCCATGAAGATCTGCAAGCAATGCTTGATGTACAGAGAAGGCCGTTTAGGTATAGATTTGGTATGACCACATCATTGCTGTTATCTTCTAAAAACAAATCGCAAGGTCTAATAAATCTTTTAGTGTCATGATGATGTTGAACGGGAACTACTAAAAGAGATCGATGTCATTGAAGGATCGCAATCTTTACTAGGAAGAACTCTCGAGCAAGCGAATGAGCAAGTGAGAAGACTACGGTCGACCATTTATTTCATGGATCGCGACCTTGAGGATAAGACTAACGTCCTCAGGTTAGACGGACACAATCTCGAATTGACAGAAAAAAGTTTGAACTTGAGTATGTATCATGGATATACCGCTCTGGATCCATCGTAAGTAACGATACCTCCGATATTACATAATAAATGAGGTTTGGGACATTACCGAAATCATTAATGGTCATTTAATCTTGACATATTTCTACAGAAACTCTAATATTTGTGTCAACTGCATGTAACACTACATTCACTCAAAAGAGTAAACGTGTTTGGCCAAACTTTACGTTGATTTTCGACAGAAGAGATACCTGTTTTGATCACAGCATAGCATGGGACTTATATTCTCCCAATACCTGACACTTACCCTTATGTAAAATCCTCTTTCAGCACTATCACTGTTGAACAATGGGAAATTTACACCAAAGAAAACATCGAAAGAGCCGCTAAAGAAATCAACAGCGCAAGGCCTTTGAGGGCGTACGTTGACATTATTTTGAAGCAGGTTATTGAAGACCTTAGGAACCAGTGTCACATCGTTAGTGAAGCTTTTCGAAGGAGAATTGAGGAGACCAAGGAAGCTAAGACCAAACTTGAAATGCAGCATTTAGAGGTTGTTAGCAGTTATATCTAATCATATTTTTGTTTACGTAGTTGTGTTTTCTTCAAAATTCGTACGTTCTTTGTAGGCAGCGAGACAGGCCAATGAGATGATGAGAAACATAACAAATTTGGAGAAGGCATTGGCGGACAAAGAGGGTTTCATGGCTTTAGCGCACACGAGACTTGGTAATAGGGCCCAAAGACCTGGTGTGGAGTTGTGCAGGGATTTGGTCGGGACTCACTTGGTCAATGAAGTGCGAGAGCTGAGAGAAAATTGCCATAACTTGCAGCACATGCTTGCCGAAGCGCAGGCATCGCTCAGGTACCTGCTCAAGGTACAAATACAACTTGAGGAAGACATAAATGTGAAGACGAACACGTTGAAGATTGATGAGGTCGACTGCATGACTCTAAGACAGAGCCTGGATTATCATTCTTATTGAATGGCTAGATGTCTATCATTACAGTTGCCACTGTGGATATATTCGTCAGTGGGCTTTTTAATTTAAATTTGATGGAGTGATTTACTGTCGTGAAAATAAACTGTTTGATTATATTAGCTCGTATTTTTTATTGATTTCCTGATGTTCCTGATGCAGATTTAAATTGATGATTAATTTTGATGATTAAATGGTTGATTGACACTAAATTTGCAGAACGCAATATCTGAACTATTTCGAATGGAATTTCTCGTTTCACAGTTTTATTGTTTTAAAATAAAGATGTAATGAATAAAATAAAGACGTAAAATCCAACTTCCTACAAAAACTAAAAATTGGCAAAGCGTAAAGCTGTAATTTCAAACTTTATGAATAGGTCATTGGCTTCTGAGCCGAATCTTTTCTCAATTTCGAGATTTGCATTGTCGATCATTGTTTGCTCCATATATCCATAGTTACAACGGTCTGCATTCCTTTGTATGTACATAAATCGATCAAACTGGCATATGACTGTTACCTTACATCACACCTCACATCAGCTGCAAGCTAAAGAGAAATAGTCGTCAAGAAAGTGTTACCAGTGATAATTTCTTACTTCTTGTGGATTCTTGTATAGTGAACAAACAACAGAAATGTCTCATATCAATACAAAATTGTACCACAACACTCTTGTGGCAATTCCACCACCGCCAACAAGGTAAAGCCAAAACTACAGCTTACAAATAAAATACAATTCAAAATTAAAATTTTTAGATTTACCATGAATGAATGGTACCTCAACAATAGACAGAGGTACAGAACGTGTGAAGATCAGCAAGCTTTAGCTGATAAAATTCTTGCTGAATGTGCAAGGGTGAGTAATTTTTGATTATTTGAACTTAAATCTCTGATTACTTGAACGACGCGCTCATTCAACATTGATTTAGGTCCAAGATGAAGTCCAAGAACGCACTGTACTAAATAAACGGGAGGTAGACCACAAGATTGAAGAAAAGATCAAAGACATCGAATTTAACAAGGGGGAAATCGATAGACAAAGGAAGGAGGTATGCAAAGAGATCGACTGCTTGAACATCTACAAGGAACGCATCATGGACGCCTTGGCTTCTTTAAAAGAACAAGCCCTGAAGATATGCAAGCAGTGCTTGATGTACAGAGAAGGGCGTTTAGGTATAGATTTGGTAAAGTAATACCATAATTTTGTCGAAAATAGTTGCAGTGAATCAAATGTTTTAGTGCCATGATGATGTTGAACGAGAATTATTAAAAGAGATCGACGTCATTGAGGGCTCAAAGGCACTATTAGTGAGAACACTCGAGCAGGCCAATGAACAAGTGAGAAGACTACGATCGACCATTTATTTCATGGATCGCGACCTTGAGGATAAGACTAACGTGCTCAGGATTGACGGGCACAATCTCGGATTGAAGGAAACAAGTTTGAACTTGAGCATGTACCATGGGTACACGCCTTTAGATCCGGCGTAAGTCTAAATTGATATATGTACCTACATAGTCCAGTCATTTGGTAGTTTTGCTTAGAAAGTTTAGCGGGAGTTTTAAAAATCGGTGATTTTATAGATTTTGGTGTGCTCTTTCCGAATTTCTACTTTGCCACCTCGTATCTTTGCCGCTTGCGACGCCATAATGGAAAAATGGCGCCTAAAACAGTTTTTTGACAATATTTTCTTTCCGACTCATTTTACGATAAAAACAGTCATATAATGAATTAAACTAGATAAAATTTCCTACAATTTATATAATAACCTTTTTGATAAAATGAATAGTTTCAGCATACGAGTGCCACAAAGTTTACTGCAATATGATTAGCATTAACTTTTGTACAACCAAAACATTACATCGGTTACTCAGAGAGAGCACCCATTCTAAAAATAAAATTACGACGTATTTGCTCATAATTTCCTGAACGAATGACCAAAATCCATCGGAAGATTGCAGAATAGTTCTTGGTGATCATCATTTGACAATATTTCAGTACTATAACAGTTGAAGATTGGGAAGTTTACACAATCAAGAATATTCAAAGGGCAGCCAAAGAGATCAACAGCGCTAGGCCTTTGAGGGCGTACGTTGACATCATTTTGAAGCAAGTTATCGAAGACCTTTGGAATCAGTGTCATCTGGTGAATGAAGCTTTCAGACGAAGAATTGAGGAAACCAAGGAGGCCAAGACAAAACTAGAGGTGCAACATTTGGAGGTTGGTTAACGTTTTCAGTACAAAATATACTTTGTGGTAATTCACTGTTATTCGCCACGTATTTAACAGAAATATTGAAAGAGTAGATCTTGACAACAGTATGGTTCCTGGATATCTCTTTCATAATTTTAAAGGTGCTTCTTCATTTTAGACTGTGAGACAAGTTAATGAGATGACAAGAAATATAACGAACCTGCAGAAAGCGTTAGCAGACAAGGAGGGTTTCATGGCTTTAGCTCACACACGGCTTGGTAATAGGGCCCAAAGACCTGGTGTGGAGTTGTGTAGGGATTTATTGGAGACGCACTTGGTCAATGAAGTGCGAGAACTAAGAGAAAATTGCCATACTTTGCAGCACATGCTTGCCGAAGCGCAGGCATCGCTCAGGTACCTGCTAAAGGTGCAAATACAACTTGAGGAAGATATAAATATCAAAACTAACACGTTAAAGATCGATGAAGTGGATTGCATGACTCTTAGACAGAGCATGGATTACCACTCTTATTGATCACACAGTATACATGATACTCACATATCTAACAGTGATGACATTTTATTGTTTTTTCTTTATATTTGTATATTATGTTATTGATTTTTTTTACATTCTACTTTTTATGTATTTATTTTATAATTTTGTAATAATGTAATGGTGTGTAGTTAAAAATAAACTGTATCCAAATTAAGTTGTCTTATGTAGAGTAGTTTTAAACTGAGTAGAGCACAGTGACATATGCAACCAATTATACCCAGTGTATACCCGCGTATATTTGGTTGCATACACAACTGTGCTCTCCTTGGTTTGAAACATCTATACTCTTATTTATACTAACATACCAATTGTGATGTCCAAAATGTCAAAAAATAAGTTTCAGTTGAAAATAAAATACGATATGTAAATAATTAAATTTATTAATATTTAACTGTTACATAATATTCAATCTAAAAGAATTAACACACTACTCTGCTGGAATGTCTTGACAGCTATTAAATTAAATAATACAAAAATAAATAAGCATTTTAAAACACAAAAGAAACGATCATCCTGACTAGAATTTTGATATATTCAGCAATAAACGTAGAGAAACAAATACTCCAATTTTGCTCAAACTCATCGTCAGTCTATTTTAGTGTTTTTTTTTAGTTTTGTTAAGAAAAAAAATAAATAAACAAAAAAAATGTTTGTGACAAATTACTCAACGTACAACACCAAAAACATAAACTAAGAAAATTGCATTTCTAATACAAATCACATTAAATTCACAGTAATACTGCAGCTCTTTTTTTTTCAATTCTAGATACAATTCCGCTAATCTTATTGAGAAGAAGATGGTCCAGGTTGATCATCGGGCGCCCTAAAATAGAAAAATAAAAACACAAATGCCCCTTAATCATTCACTACTACCCACTTATCCTCCTTCTGTTCCTTTTCGGGAGTGTTCAGGTCGTTCAGTAACGCAGAAAGCTGCTGAGGTTGCTTAGACTTATTGGGCTTCCTTTGCGTTAGCAAAGACGGTGTCCAACTAAATGGCGATATTGAGAAAGTAGGATCTACAAGGATAAATATAATGTATTTTTTTTTCTCGGAAGAAGAATTTATTGATAATTTGTTGAAAGAATCACTAAAATCCACCAAATATAAGAAAAAGCGCTGAGTTGCTTACCGCTGGATGAGGTAGATGGCTGAGAGGTAGAAGAACTGACGACGGCGTTAGCGGCGCCATCGTTCAGCTGCAGCGCAGACTGCTTGCCGAAATTCAGCAACGGCTTAGGAAAATTGCTGGGATGCGGCGGGCTAACCATCTTACGGTCCGTCTTCGGGTACTTGTAGATCTTTCTACGGTGCTGGTCCTGTTCGGGATAACAGTTTAATGAACGTAGGAAAGATTCTAAAGGCCCCATGACGGCTTCCTACATTTGAGGTAAATTTAACAACGTCAGTAGTCGGTCAGTACACACATTCATTCGTTCATTACAGTACAGAGTATAGTATGTTCTAGCAACCAATACACTGATGATGTATGTTAGATAAAACGCACAAGAAATTCTGCAAGTCTGTTTAAAATGACAACTCCCCTTATAAATAGTGAGGTTGTGTTACAACCTGGATGGACATCATCTATAAACTATTTTATACCACTGTATAGTAATTTATGTATGAAGTAAGTAAATGTTATGTTAAGGGCTGATTTATTCATCAGCCTATTAGCTCCTGATTAGAGATGTGTCAGCTCCATTTTTTGACATTAACACAGAATTATGTTAGTGGCAGCCTGTAGAACGTGAATAAAAGAGGCATGTGACGAGCCTCTTTGGAGACACACCATGATTGGAGCTTTATTACTTGAATGAGTTGTAGTACCACAAAAACTAACTTCGACATATATGACACATAACTGTACAGGATTTTACATGTAGGTGAATAACTCAGCCCTAAGGCATAATAGAGACACCTGTATAATAGCTAATAATTCTAAGTGTATACAATATTGTTGCTACTTTAAAAAATCCAACATATTCATCAGTGTACTTGGCGTAGTTTGAATTGAAAGAAAATCCAAGAGAAACGGTTATTCGACAAACCTTTGTGGAATGATTTAAGGGGATAGTTTCGGTCCACCTGCCGTTTGTAGAAGTACATGGAGACGTAGGAGAATTCTTGTGTCTAGAACATAGCTTTGACGATGTGGGATGACCACAGCATTGCGTCGGCTTATCTGAGAACAAATTTTTAATTTATGTTGGTTATATGCTTTAGAAATTGATATATAAAACGTCAGACGGAAACATCAGAAAATTTAAGTAACAAAAAAAATACAACAACAAAACTGGTCAACTCAAACCTCTAAAACTTGCATAACTGTCACATTTTAAAGTAGCCAACCTACAAAATTTCCCACAGCAAACTATACCTTCTCCTTTTCTACTCCATACTACATATATAAATAATCTACAAGACTTACCACCTGTCGCTTGAGCATTTGCCGACTCCAGAACGGCAGTGTTCAAGTCAGGCTGCGACAGATCAATCAGGGACAAGTTCGACGTATTCTGATTGAAGTTTACTGCAAAAACAAATATTTAACATCAAAACCTGCACTTTTAAGATATGTATATAATGCGGTTAAGGAGGACAGACTTACGCAAGCTTGCGCTAGGTTCAAAAGTGGTCGATTCGACGTTACCATTGTTCCGATCTTGTCTGTCAAACAAATGGAACAGCATTATCCGCTCCTCAAAGGAACTTCCGGGCCTAGCGGAGGTAGACGTGGTGGAATTACTAATGGCGGGGCTGGATTCGCGCAGCAACATTCCTTGCGCCATAGAGAATTCTGCATATTCTACATCGTTCTCACCTAAGAAATAAAAAGAAGTTTCCTTCTTAGTGACTTATTTCTTCTTAGAAAGTCAAAAACAGACACAAAAAAATAAGCTAACAAAAACTAAAATTAAACACTCCTTCTATAATGCAATATATATATTTTTCATATCAAAAGCATGATTAGGATAATGAGGTAAAATATCGAGTAAGATCTATAGTATATAAAAGATAATATATCGATAAAATATATGTATAATAAGACTTATCGGTATTTTTTTATCTGCGTGGGAGACGTTTGATAATTGGTAGTGGATAGGAGATGGGGAGATGGGGCTCGGCTAGGAATTTTGTAGGGGTCTTTCTGGTGTGGGGGCGGTACAGTCCTTCTCGGCAACCTGATTGCCCTGCTCGGGCGGATCGTCGTTCGATGTTCCGCAACATGGAGACAATCCTTCATTACCTTAAATTGAGCACAACGTTACGATTGCTAAGAAGGTATCGTTAATCATGAATAAGCAAATACGAACAGTGAGTTCTCCACATCAGGATGTCACAAAATGTTGCGGAACAATCGAGTAGGCATGTCATTTCCCCAGGACCACACTAGTTCCCATTTTTTTCTTGTTTTTAAAATAAAATGAAGTTTAGAACATGGACAATAGTCTGCTTCTGGGTGACAGGGCTAATCTGGTGCTTGAAGACATTATGCAGTTTGGAACATGTTAAACAATATTGTCAAAGTACCGTTATGTGAAGGTGCTTTATTACGGTTTCTATAATATACCTTATAATAGCTAAGAAATTATATCATGGCGAAGTAAAAGAAACAACATTTTGAAGTCCTTGACTACTCGGAGGACTCACTGTCCTATTTAACTGAAATTTCCCACTTTTTACTTTCTGACTAGTACCCTAGAAGGAAAGTATTGTAATCGACGGAAAAAAAATTTCGAGATTTCAGCGGAAATACTCGTTTTGGGGTCCCCTGATTCCATTGCAATGATTTCTGGCAAATGTGTGTGGCTGTGTGTATGTGTATAAGTCTGTGAACATGATTGCGTCCAAACGGTACAACGGATCGGGCTGAATTTTGCATACATCTTTAGAATTACGGGGGACTTGTTTTTGGTGACAATCTTTATCACTTTAAATATGTATACAAATTTGCAGATCAGTGGGATGAACGGTTTAGTGCTATAAGCTTATATAGAAGCAGTTTGATAGAAACCACTCGCTGTATTCCAAATTGTCAGATTTTGACAAATGTCAGTGCCAGTGACATAACATGACATTAAATGTCAGTATGACAAATGTTGTCATGTCACAGAAAATGACGTTAGGTAGGGTCCAGAGTAGATGTGGATTTACAAAATTGAAGACATTTCATCGTACCAACGTTGTAGTCGGAAAGTTGGGTGAGGGCCACCCAAGATATTTAACAATTACTATTATTTATTATTTGAGAAGACAAATAATAAATTTTGGATCAACAGGCAGGCATTTTAATTTATACTGCATAAACAATTAAACAAGAATGATGAGATTATAATGATAGAAGATGTAGCAAATCTACACAAGTTTAGTTTGTCCAGACTGCCGCTAGATGGCAAATTGGTAGTCTTTTTTTTTTTGGTAGGTTTTCTTCAATCAATAATGAGATGGTACAAAGGATTTTTTAATAATCTTTACTTATAATTAGACAATAAACATAAATAAAAGACAACCTGAAAAAAAATGTGACCTGGTGGATTAAGTGCTTAAAATTTTGGTGGTATACAGCACAAAGTGTATAATTAACAGAAAAAAAACTAGAATGCTTGTTCACAATAACAACTCCACTTTAAAAATAATGGAGCTATGTCCAAAGCTTGCAATAATATGCAGAATATATTGTCACATCAATTCAATTATCTTCTACATGGCAAATCGTCCACACAGAGCAATAAATATCTCTATTCTATACAAATCAAGAAGGAATAGGAGAAAAGAACTCACCAGACATCGTCTCATCGTCGACATCATTCTCATCATTCGAGTTCTCTTCCACCATAATCAGGTTCGTGTCGTGATGATCATCGTCCAGGAAATTTTCCGGCTCGCTCATGTCCTAGACAACAAAAAATCAAAACTTAACATCACTTTTACCAACCTAAAAAATTCTCCCCGACGGCAGTCATACTTACATCGGTATCACTACTGCTACTACTGAGCGTCAAGGCATTCGTCGTTGTATTGAGCAAATTCGGCGAGCTCAGGGACACGCCCAGGCTGATCATGCGCGGCGTGTCCGATATCCCTTCCGAGATCGGCAGATTCGGCACCTCCTCACCATTCGGCTTGGCCGCATTTATCTGCGTTTGTATCGACGACGCAGAGGACGCGCTGCTGCAGCTACCGTCCGTCGCCATCATCTTTGGAATGTTCGAATCGCCCGAAGGCGGATTTTTCTGAGATAGTCTATCGATAAAAAAACGAATCGAGTATTTCAATTGATTCAGAAATGGATTTTGCATTAAACAAACCTTTTTACAGGAGATTTTTTTGAAGATATCGTGTAAAATTATAGCAAATTTTATATTAAATTTTGTTTTAAATGAGTTTTCTATAATTTATTACTGTAAATTCTTTTTTTACAGGGGATTTACTGTAGTTATCGTGTAAAATTACAGCAAATTTTACATAACATTTAATTTTAAATGGGTTTTGCTGTAATTTATTACTGTAAATTATTTTTTACAGGGGATTTACTGTAGTTATCGTATAAAATTACAGCAAATTTTACATAAAATATTGTTTTAAATGGGTTTTGCTGTAATTTATTACTGTAAATTATGTTTTACAGGGGATTTACTGTAGTTATCGTGTAAAATTACAGCAAATTTTACATAAAATTTAGTTTTAAATGGGTTTTGCTGTAATTTATTACTGTAAATTATTTTTTATAAGGGATTTACTGAGTTATTGTGTAAAATTACAGTAAATTCTACATAAAATTTTGTTTTACATGGGTTTTGCTGTAATTTATTACTGGGTTGGGTTGGGTATTGTAAATTCACATATGGACATTTTTCTCAGATTATTATTATCATTACCTTGGACTGGACGATGGTGAAAGTCTGGATTTTGTTAGTAAATATTTTGCGTGAATCCCCATTATTTTCTTGGGGGAGGTGGTTTGGGAACTCGATGTTGAGCGAAGTTCCAAACCTATAACATAAAACATAAGCAGAAATATAAAAAAAAGGTTGAAAATATAGTATGTTCAATAAAAAAAAGGTCTAATGTGCTATTTTCTTAAAAAAAAAAAGAAACAATCTCCACAAACCTTCATTGGGAAGCGGCGTACTAATCGTCGGAATCGTATACAAACTCTTCACGCCGCTGATCGCGCCCGCCTCACCCATCTGCGAGTTGGCCGCTGCCCCCATGGAAGCCGCCACCGCATTCCTCGATATCTCCGCAGCCAACCTCTAAAAACACACACACAGACGCACATTTTAAAGCAAATAACCACACCCAAAAGGATCCAAACCTCCTTCGACTCGTTGATCTGCGATATGTACTGATTCTGCAATGCCTGCAGCTGGTTAATGTACCACTGCTGGTCGCGGCAACGCTGGTAGAATGTCGGAGCACGCACTTGAAACCTTACACAAGAATAGCAAAGATTTTTAATTAATTAATTTTTAGATTCCAACAAGATTAATTAATTAATTTTTAAATTACAATAAGATTAATTAATTAATTTTTAATTAATTTTTAAAATGCAATATTAATTAATTAAAAATCAATTAATTAAAAAAATTAAAAAAATGAATTAATTAAAAAAATTAAAAAAATGAATTAATTAAAAATCAATTAATTAAAAAATTAATTAATTAAAAATCAATTAATTAAAAATCAATTAATTAAAAAATTAATTAATAAAAAAATTAATTAATTAAAAAAATTAATTAAAAATTAATTTTTTTGAACCTACCGTAACACCAATGTATCCAGAGCGACGTTTAGATAACCCTCGCTGGCGAGAAGGTCCAACCTGAAGAAGCGATTGTAGCCCCAGCACTCGCCGACCTCAAAGTCCGAGGCGAACTCCCTGACGATGTTCTTGGAGCTGTCGCGGCTCGCCTGGTGTATCATCTCGACGCGGTACTCGTACTTCGAGGTCTCGGGGTAGCCGGCACTCAGCTCGAGAAAGACAGAGAGGTAGTTGCCCCTGACGACGCCGTTGCCGTCCGGGTACACCTTGAGACGCCAGCAGAGGCCGTTGCAGTGCAAAGGCGTCGAGTAGACAGGATCCGCCTTCCGCTGAAGCTGCGAGAACGAGTGCATCACGAATGTGCTGCTATCGTAGCTGGGAACAATTTCGCTGTAAAAAAATTACTAATTTTTTAATTCATTGGAATTAATCAATTGATAAGTAATTTAATTAATGTATGATTTAATTAATTTATAATTTAATTAATCTACAATTTAATTAATTTATAATTTAATTAATCTACAATTTAATTAATCTACAATTTAATTAATCTACAATTTAATTAATCTACAATTTAATTAATCTACAATTTAATTAATTTACAATTTAATTAATTTACAATTTAATTAATTTATAATTTAATTAATTTATAATTTAATTAATTTATAATTTAATTTATAATTTAATTAATTTATAATTTAATTAATTTATAATTTAATTAATTTATAATTTAATTAATTTATAATTTAATTAATTTATAATTTAATTAATTTATAATTTAATTAATTTATAATTTAATTAATTTATAATTTAATTAATTTATAATTTAATTTAAATTCATTAATTTAATTAATCAAAATTAATTTTTAAATAATAACAATTATCAATTTTAATGATTACTTTAAACCAAATTGAATTTTTCTTTTGGGTTCTTTATAGTCATTTCAAGAGATTTTCTTACCTATGAAAATCAGCTGGTACTGGTGCAGTGACAAAACTGGTCATCGGCTTCTTCCTTATGGCGTGAATCATCCTAGATAGTTCACCGCTCTTTGAGATCAACTCAGATCGTGTGCAGGTGTGCATTTGGTGCTCGATCTCGTGCAAAAGATGTTCCAACTGCTCAGTCTCCTGCGTGAGCGAGTCCTTCTGTCCCATGAGCGTGAGAAGTTTTGTCTTCAGCTGTGAGTCGAGCCGAGCAATCATCAGCTCAACGGCGTTCCTTATTTCGCGGACTCGTTCGTCTTTTGCAGAGCGCACCGATTCCACATTCCTCTCCTGTGATTTGAAATAGGATTTAAAGATTAGAATGAGTAAGTAAATGGTAAATTGTCTTTTTATGTTACGTTATGTAATGACTTACAACTTCTTGCACGATACTAATCAATTCCATCAGCCGCCTGCGTAACTGTGCCACCTCGTCCTTGATCTGGGTGACATGCTGCTCGTAGACCTCTTCTAACGGCTTAAAAGTGTGACCCGAATGAGTTCCACCCCAGAGGGCGCACTGGTGGCATATACAGCATCGGCAAGTCCAACAGTAGACCGAGAGCTTTTCAAAATGGGTCATACATCTAGAATTGGAAAGAAAATAATACTTTAAAATACTTTTCTAGTTGTAATAAAATACATAATCTATATATTATAAATACAAATGAATATTTATCTCGTTAGTAAATTAGTTATTTCTATTTATTACTTGTCTCGATCGCTTTCTTCACCCCTTCCACCAGCATGGTTTACCGCTTGGAGAGTGTCAAGCTGTTGGGTGACCTCTTCGACCCATCTGCAATTCACCAGTTCGTGTAGATGCAAAGAGGCTCTGCAGTGAGGACACTGCGACCGTTGTTCCGTCAACCATCTTCTAATGCAGACGTAGCAGCATAGCTTGGAGCAATGCGGACAAAGATGGGCATCCCGCAGCTTTTCCATGCATATGAAGCATCGGAATACTTCCGCCAAAGTCTACGGCAGAAATTATACATCGATATTATTAGATTCCTCGTTAAAAACGTCTGTATTATAAATTAGTTTATGAATTAAGATTTCACCCATTTTTTGATTTTGATATGAATTTAGTGGTAGTGGCGAACTTACGGATTCCGAGGCATTACTCCAGCAGTCCATTCTCGGTCTCAATGTAACTTTTTGAAAATTTTATTCCAAAGAAATACTTTAAATTTTGACATATTTAATTCATTCATTTATTTCTCACTGTCAACATCACGAACGATCTCAGTGATCTACGAAAACGCGTAAGTAAAAACGTTGCCCTCGTATCGAGAACAAAGGATTTTGCGAATGTATGGGGCCCATCGGTCTGTATAGAATTTGTGCATTGTTGTGATGAAAAAGGTTACTAACCTCAACGCTATGGTCGTCATTCTTCGTGCTGGTCTTGCTTCTCGAGGACATTATAAGCGGAGACACATCACAGGACCGCAAAACCCGAAAATTCAGACCACGTCTCCTTTTGTGAATTTCAAAATGTGAATTTTTCTCAACCTCTTTTAGAACAACCTGTCAACCGAACGAACAAAAAAGGGAAACTAGGCGCCCGCGTATTTCAAAATTGTTTACGTCCGCTGCTCTCTGTTACTTGATTGCGTGATCCTCAAGAATCGATTCTGTCTCATTTGCATAATTACCTTCGTTGGCAGAGCCATAATTTATTATATACCGAATGTCGTAGTATATTCAGTTGCGTTCTACTATTTACAATCCAAATTTATTACCATTATAAAATGCATACGGTTTATTGTGATCGATTACCGGCGGTATAGATTTCTGTATTACCGACGGTTTGAATTTGACAATTTTATGAGCTTTGTTGTTCAGCATTGTTGTTTGGTGTGCTTGCGCTGAGTGCAGATATATTATTAAATTTTTGTGCAGTTATTAGTGATACATATGAACGTCAGTGATCAGGCAAGTTTCTTCAAACAGGCAAAATTTCTTTTGTGTAAAAGTCGAAGATGGTGAAGTGGATGGCGCACTTGCAGTGGCGTAGCAAGGACAGTGAGGATGGGGATCCAATTATTAATGATTAATTACGCCGTTATAAGAATGTTCAAAAATAAGAAAAGATGACTTTATAGAGACAATTTATGCTTATTTTGCAATAGTATACAGGGATGGTATTTCATACTATCTGTTTCTGAAAACCAATGGTTGCTTCACAGTAGAAGTAAGCTAACTCTAAAAATTGAATTTTACAGGAAATGGCGTTTTTAATTTGTTTTATTTCTTAATGATATTAATGTAGTATAAACCCAATTTTTGCCAAATTTGGAGATAGGGTAGTTCTGTTCTGAAGCGACGAAATACACAAACTAAATAATTAAATTCGACTCGTTGGCCCTGTAGGAGTAGGAATGATGCTTTGCTAGCTTTAAGATTTTATTATGGAGACACAATTAAAACATTATCACATATTATGTTAACCAATGAATATGTCCACGAGCAAAGGTTTTAACGACAATAAACGGAGCAAACAATGAATTACAATCTTCAAACGGCATCTGAAACATTTAGCAGTTTTGATAAACTAACCGCCAAATTTAAACTTATTTTTTCAGAACATTTATTATTTTGTGCACATGTCCAGAAGATTTATCTGTAAATTTTCACACACAATTACTTTCTTTTATAAAAATTTAGCTCTGTTATGTGTTGAAAGCGAAAGAGTTTATAAATTAAAAAAGAAAGTGATGTTAGGTCAACAAAAATATGTGATCATTGTTCTGGTTGTAGGACCCTTGTTCCCTTGTGTTATCAAAGAATCGTTGTTTAGTTATTTAGTATACACTACTAGCTCTGTGTATATGTCAAAATTTTCGACTTTAGTTATTGGGCATTCTAGAAATATGTGGTTAAGGCTTCCCACCTGTCCACATTCGCAATATGGACATTTTAGGATACATTTTAGGTTATCTGCTATCTGTTACTGTTGTTACGAATGTCCGGCAGGGGGCGTTTCGGGTTTGACGTTACTGTGGTAATAGCAGCAAAACACGTGTTGTAAACTGTTTTTACTGGCGTGGTAATAAAACAAGAGTTTATTAAATAGTGTAGTATATTCACTTCAACTTAACAACTATTCGAAATACGTAAATGGTATAAGTATCGTGAGTATCGGCGCGCGCGTGAATTTCTTCAGCTCAGTTACGTGTAGCTTCTATGAACGTCCAGACTCGACTGCCCTTCCCGCTACCACTGACATCGCTAACCCCTTCCGTTGGACCTGTCGAACCAATCAGGGTCTCGGATCCCAATTGTTGCCTTATATGGTCATGAAACTGTTCCTTTCGTCGCACGCTTTCCATATACAGGGTGATCTTCCTCATTCGGCCATCCTCACGGATTTCGCTCCTGAGAAATAGAAATCAGAACCAAAATTAAAAAAACTTCTTAACAAAAACAATAAATCTTCTTCTTAGACATAATCGTCGAATCTCCTTGGTCTCCGTCTAATTCTTTTCTGGACTATTTCGGGATTGTTCTTTTTAACGTCTTCGTCTATCTCTTCGTCTCTTGGGTCGTCCTCTCTGGAGTCTTCCTCTTTTGAGTCTTCCTCCCTTGAGTCTTCTTCTTCTCTTGGTTTTGCATCTTCGTCTCTTGCATCTTCTTCGTCTTCACTTGGATTTGAGTCTTCGTCTCTTCCATCTTCTTCTTCTTCACTTGGATTTGAGTCTTCGTCTCTTCCATCTTCTTCTTCTTCTCTTGGTTTTGCATCTTCTTTTTCTTCTTCTTCACTTAGTTTTGGCTCTTCGTCTCTTGCATCTTCTTCGTCTTCACTTGGATTTGAATCTTCGTCTCTTCCATCTTCTTCTTCTTCTCTTGGGTTTGCATCTTCTTTTTCTTCTTCTTCACTTGGTTTCGGCTCCTCGTCTCTTGCATCTTCTTCGTCTTCACTTGGATTTGAATCTTCGTCATCCTCGTTAGACCTGTATACCTTCAACTGGCTTACATGTGCTGTGGTGGTGAACGCCCTCATCCCCGCTCCCTTTATGTCCGCCAATCGGTAAGCATCGGAGGGTAGTTTCTCGATTATCTCAAATGGTCCTCTGAATTTGGGTTGCAACTTGGTTGGGTGCCCATCTGCTACTGTTGCCCACTTCATCAGCACGATGTCTCCCACACTGAGCTCATCGGGCTGGTACCTGCTCTTGTCATATCTTCTTTTGTAGGTTTCTTGTGACTGAAGAAGTCGGTACTCGAACTCCTTTCGAATGTTCTCTGGTGGCTGCCATACCGGTTGCTCCGGATGTTGAACCACACTTTCTAAGCAATTATCTTGAAACTCTGGGTTGTATCCCATTAAAGCCTCGTATGGTGTTCGCCCTGTATGTTTATTCCTTGCGGTGTTCATCTTCTGCTCCGTCTCAATCAACATCTCGTCCCACCCTCGTTGCTCTTCCTGGGTCGTCGCCATTACGCCCACCAGCGTCCTAACAGCTCTCTCCACCATTCCGTTGCTCTGGGGGTGTCTTGACGAGATCAAGGTGTGTTTGATCCCGTACTGTTTACAAAACTCTTCAAAAGCTTTGGAAGTGAAGCACGTTCCTCGGTCGCTGACTAGCTGATGTGGTATACCAAATTGCTTGATGACGGTTTTTAGGTGTCGAACATTCATCACAGTCTTTGTCGACCGTACCGCAAACAGCTTGACAAAACGCGTCAAGGCATCTATTACCAATAGCACGTGCACGTTCCCACGTCGCGTGGCGATAAATGGGCCACAATGATCTACGTGGATTCGATGAAAAGGTCTTGGAGGGATCGGTAGTGGATGCAGTTCCCCGGGTTGCCGCCCCCCTGGAACCTTGAACATCAAGCATCTCATGCAGCTTCGGATGTGCTGCCTCACATACCGACGGATGCCTGCAAACCAATATTTTGTTAGGATTTTCGCCACAGTTCTATCGAGTCCGAAGTGACCCCCGAAGTCGTGGTGCCGCACACACAGGGATTTACGGCCCGATCGCGGAATCACATACAGTTTTCTGGGTCGATTGTCCACACTAACCGACCGAAACAATCTCCCGTTTTGCAATTCAAGGTCCTTTACGTCAAACTTCTCGGTTACACTCCTATCGCTCTTGTCTTTCTTCAAGATAGATATCAACCGTTGTATCTCCGGATCGCTTCTCTGGATCATCAGGATCTGCTCCTCCTCGCTGATCACCTGATACACCTCCAGTCGATCGTACAACCCTTCGAGAGACTCACACCTGTCACCAGTTGGGGCCCGAGATAACGCATCAACGTGTACCATTCGTTCACCTGGTCTATGTTTCAGGTCAAAGTCGTATTCCTGCAGTAACTGAAACCATCGGGCTATCTGCGAATTCCTCGTTTTTTGTGTATTCATGTGCACTACTGCCTCACAATCGGTCACAATGGTGAACTTCATTCCTATCAGGTAGTTCCGCAGCCTTTCGAGAGTGTAAGCTACTGCCATCAGTTCAAGCTTACATGAAGAATAACGTGACTCGGCTTCGCTCGTTTTCTTGGAGACGTAGCAAACGGGTCGCAGGCCGCTCTCGTCGTCGCCCTGCAGTAACACTCCCGCTAGACCAGCTTGGGAAGCATCAGTGTGAACTTCTGTTCGTGCAGCCTTCGGATTGAACAATATCAGCACTGGTCTCGACAATAAAATCTTTTTCAGTGTATCGAAGGTTTGCTGTTGGGACTCCCCCCACTCGAACGGCGTATCCTTCCTGGTTAGGTCCGTCAGAGGTTTTGCAATTCGCCCATACCCCTCGACAAAACGCCTGAAGTACCCCGCCAACCCGAGAAATCTTCTCACTTCATGTCCGTTCTTCGGGATTGGGAAATCTCTCACCGCGGCTGTCTTCTCACCTGGCCTCAGTCCATTGTTAGTCAATTGGTAGCCCAAATATTCCACCTGTTGCATTCCGAACTGACATTTTTTCATCTTCAGTGTTAACTTCGCCTTCTGTAGTGCCTTGAACACCAACTCTAGCTTCCTGAACATATCTTCCCAGTCCTTCGCAGCTATGAGGATATCGTCGAGGTACCAGTGCACAATGTCTTTTCCCAGAGGTCCTAAAACTATAAACATTAACTTAGAAAATTCATAGGGTGCATTGCAAAGACCAAAGATCATTCTAGTAAACTCTCCCGTTGTATCTGGCGTAATAAACGCTGTCTTCGCTCTAGATCTCTCGGTAAGTGGTATCTGCAGGTATGCATTCCCTAAATCAAGCAACGTAAATAGTTTCTTGTCGTGCAAGCCCTCAAATTGCTCCTCAATAGTTGGAATTGGAAAATTCATCCTTCTGGTCTGTTTATTCAACGGTCTATAATCCACCACCATTCGATAATCACCATCTTTCTTGTTCACCAGTAAACAAGCTGAAGCATATGGCGAGTTTGTCTCCAATACGAGACCTTGCCTCTTCCACTCCTCGACAATTCCTCCCATAATCTCCCGTTCTCTTGCGCTGGCCTTGAATGGTCTGGCTCTCACCGGCACATCGTTGTCTATAATCTCCATTTCCATCACGTCCGTGCAGCCCAGTTCTGCAATATTCATGGCAAAACAATTTCTATATTTGTTCACCAGATCTACCAGTTGTTGGTGTATCACTGGGTCCGTATCTGGTCCAACCTGTACCATGTCCATTGTTACGGGCAGAGTTCCCGAATCAACCTGTACAGTGTCACATCCTTCTGTTGCCTCCGACCTTCGCATATGCCCAACCACTTCATTTGGTTTCACGACGACATCTTCCTTCGTCGCATTCACCATCGGCATCCGACACTCCTGATCGCCGACCCGGACGTTTATCAGATTCACCATACCCCGGTTTAATTCTGCAATTTCTCCTCCTCTGATGATGAGTCGTTGAGGGGTAGTTTCCACCTGCAAATCCTTGAAGGGGTCCTCGTTTACGTTACCAAAAACAAGCTGGTCTCCAACCTTCAGGTATGCCACCTCCGGAAGCTCGGTGAAAGAGCGTCCAACGAGTATATCTACCGTCTGAGCATCATCCCGAACAACGTACACGTCTACCTCGGCTGCAGCTTTCCCAATTCTCAAGAAGCCGGTTACAATACCTTTGCATGCTTCTACTGGTTTACTTAAATTGCCATACCCATAGAGTTCCAACGTTGTGGGTCTCTGTAGTAGGCTCATCCGCTTCACGATATTTTCTCGAGCCAAGCACACGGCGCTTCCTTGGTCGATCTGGGCAGAGACTTCTCGTCCATTAAATTCTACAACCCGTAGGTACTTCTCTATGGCATTCTGGTTGCTGTCGATTACCATCACCTTTCCTTGGGGACAGTCTCGCTTCAGGTGTCCCACCTGTTGGCATGCGTAACACCTCTTCTCTCCTTTCTGCTGCGGGCACTTGTTTGCTACATGTCCTGGTTGGCGACAGCGAAAACATGTCACCATTCTGGGTCCACCTCCTTGTTCCCTGTTCTCCTTCATGACCGTACCTGGCTTCGTAGCTGTTCTATCCACTGCTCCTAGTGCACCACTTCTCGGAATGTCTCTTCCACGGTCAATTCTCTCGAGAGTCACTAGATCATCCAGGAGGTCATCAATATCTGTGTGCTGTTTGACCATCAAACCGGATGTAGCATGGGCTGTAAGCAGGCCAATTAAAATTTGTTCTTTTGTTTCAGAGAAAGGCAAATTTATAGCTTGACATAGAATATATTTTTCATGCACATAAGCGCTAACGCTCTCTTTCGCTCGCTGTACCCTCCTTTTCATGCGGTCCCATTTCTCTGTGGTGCTTATTGTACTTACAAATGTTCTCCGAAACGCTACCTCAAATTGTGCCCATGTGTTGATGTTTCTTCGCCGTGCCACATACCAGTTTCTTGCGGGTCCCGTCAAATGCAACCGCGCTACCTCCAATTTGAATTCTTCTGACCAATTGTTCAACGTACCGCTCACCTCCAGCTGTCCCAGCCAATCTTCCGCTTTAATGTAGTCCATATCGCCTTCAAATTTCCCCAAAATTTCCGGCATGCTACCCACTGTTATCCTAGTCTTGCTGCCTTCTTCCATCCTGGACAATGTCATGCTCATTTGCTGCAGTACCGATGCATTTAAATCTTCACCGCGAGTATCATTTAACATACTAGCGCCCTCTACTGGATCCTTTCCTGAGTTACCGTCCTCCATGTTGTTGACGTCACGTCCGCACAGTTCCACCCCGAACTATCGTTCCGACCGCGTCTCAAAATGGCTGCTCACCGGTTACAACTCCCACGATCCACGCTACACTTCGCAATTGTTCCTGAGTAGATCCCCCGCGCGTTTCTGGCACTAGCTATCCTGCTCCGTGCTTCGAGAACGCCGGCAACGTTCCTAATCGAACCGCTTTTCCACTCGCGCACTTGAACTGTTCAACACCGTAGTTGCGTTCATTCACTACGAATCTCACCGTATCTCTCGTATAGTTGCGTCCGTATTGTATCCCTTCTGTAACTCTTCCGAATCCCTTCCGAATCCCACTTCTGAGAATGTTGTAAACTGTTTTTACTGGCGTGGTAATAAAACAAGAGTTTATTAAATAGTGTAGTATATTCACTTCAACTTAACAACTATTCGAAATACGTAAATGGTATAAGTATCGTGAGTATCGGCGCGCGCGTGAATTTCTTCAGCTCAGTTACGTGTAGCTTCTATGAACGTCCAGACTCGACTGCCCTTCCCGCTACCACTGACATCGCTAACCCCTTCCGTTGGACCTGTCGAACCAATCAGGGTCTCGGATCCCAATTGTTGCCTTATATGGTCATGAAACTGTTCCTTTCGTCGCACGCTTTCCATATACAGGGTGATCTTCCTCACACGGGTCGACTAAAATCGATTTTTTGGATCGAAAATTGTTTTTAAGGTCGTTTTTTTGCTCAAAACTCTTTGCGAAGGGTATTTAGAGGGATCTTATCGTAAGACATGAGAGCGAGCGGCTTTTATAAGGTCGGCAGGAACGGATAAAAAATGTAAATTTTTGACGTTCATCGATCCGCTTGTCGGAATTTCTAGACGTCACGTGACATTTTCTCGAGGTTCACCTTCACCCGAAGAGGTGCAAAAACGTGATTTTTGTTCAAAATTGACGCATTTAATTTACAAAATATCGCGCAGTCCACGCGGAATTGTGTCCTTTTTTCAATTCGAGCGTCAAAAGTAATATCGAAAAGCCCAATTTTGCAGCTACTCGATCGCAAATGTCGGCGAAAATGGGCGATTCCGCTGAACGCGCCCTACACTTGAAAGTTCGTAATTAGTATAGGTAGATTGATTGATTGGAGGAGCAGAGCAAGAACCGCATTCACACTGAATTAATTGAATGTTTCCGCTACTTCTAGTTCTGGTTCACATCTCGTTTGAAGTGTGAACTTCATCAATGGATTTTTATTTTACGTCGAAAGCGTACAGGTTCTTTGTCCTACATAATTCAGTTATTTCGGTAGCGTACACATCACCGCTCACAATGATTATAACGGTTTAATGCAACTTGCCCATCATCCTTAGTTATTTTTAGACCACACTTTGCAATAGATAGACCAGAACCTCTACACAATCTACGTTGAATTTAGATTATGGCCAAATATAACAGAAGAACTTTTTTGATATATATTTTAGCCCGTAATTAAACAAACCGTGTGTGTATCAATTTTATTTTACACACTTTTCAAATTTTATTCACACCCGAAGGGAATACAATTTGCACATTACAGATTGGATTTTCAGTGCGTTGTTAAATCGGTGTTAATTAAAATGGAGGCACTTTGAGTCGATTGTTTTCGGTCCCGGCATTTTCCCACCAATTACGTTGGAAAATTGCGGAAATAACATTCGTAATTTTCCAACCTTCCGCGCCCCGTTGCCGTTGTAGTTTTCCGGGATTTTTAATGATTGGTTTTCTTTGTCAGGTTTGCAAATGCATTTGACGCTTATTGAGTGCAAAAGCAGACATTTGATATTCAGTAATAAAATGTTTTTATTTAAAAATCTAACCAGGAGATTTTTCGTTACAACAAGCGAGAAATTGTCATGGTTATATACAAATAAAACAGAAAAGAAACCATAAGGACACGGAGGACAAGGAGTTTCTCGATCAGTTTGGTCTGGAAAAATAAAGAGATGCGAAAAGGTAGGATGCAGAAATTGTTTTATCATACACCATGCGAATGTGTATGTTTCCCTATCTCTGTGGAGACTCGACGGAGCGAAAGGAGCGAAAAATGTTGCAGAAATGACAGCCAAATGGCTCACAGACTGATCTAACCATGGGGGAAATCACCAGGTGAGTACTCACCAAGAATCATTTTAGTACAGCTGAAAGGTAACTTTTTCCCATAAGCACAAGTTTATTTAAAGAAAAAGTCTACGTCATTATTACGTACAAAATTTTATTACTATAAATTCGAGATTTTGTCGGGAATACTCGTTTTGAAGCTTACAATGGATGAATGTAATGATTTCTGGAAAATGTCTGAGTATATGCACAGAGAGAAAAGAAATGTAAGTGCAAAGGAGTAGTTTGAATGAAATAACTCCGGTTTTATTTGAAATAAAGATCGGCCTTGAGGTAAATAGAAATTCTATTTGAAATTATTTGGAAGAGAAACATATAATAGATTTGAGTGAAAAGATTATGTCTTTGAATCAAAAAACGTGCGGTTTCATTAAAAATATGTCTACTAGCAGAGAGATGGCGTTGACAGGCTCTGGCACACGTTGGCTTAATTTGAGCTTATACAATCTGACTGCTACTTGTATCCAATCACACTCAAAATTGACTCTAGTGTGACATTTGTAAGTTTGCTTTGAGATTTTCAAATTCATCACTGTGATTTGTGTCTCAGAATTCCACCCCCCAGTTTTTACTACGTTTTCACAATGTTGTAATTGTAATTGGTATTTATATTTTTTCAGCAGTTGAGAGGTATGGGGGGATTATTGCAGTTGCCGAGAGAAAAAAGTCTTAGAAAGGTTGCTCGCGGGGTGGTAGTAACCTCCGGATTACTCCGGGGAAGGTATGTCGATAGGAACCGACTGCGCACGAGTGACAGGTGGTTTGGAGCCCGAGAGTACTCCACTATATCAAAAAGGAGCACCCGCCGCTTAAAGTCTCAGTTCTAGATAACGTTCCGAACCGGCCAAATCACCGACAGATTCGCCCACGCCAATTCAACCGCAACCACGAGATCAAACACACACACACACACAAAAATCCAAATTCCAAAGCCGGACAATCAGAGAGTTATTCCAGTGATATCCAAGTCAATTTCGCCAGCGCAATTTCGCAAAATTATGAACTCGAAAAAATTCTAACCTAGAAAAACGAATCCTAGAAATATTTTATGATCGAATTGTTCGGTACGTGAGTTTTTTTGAGTTTTGGATTTTACATCTAGATCGGATTATAGTTAAATATATTCTCCGAAGATGGGAGATGTCTCGACTGTGATAGTTAAGAAGTTTACGGACGTGAATAATGGTTTCCTGAAGGGTGGAGAAGCCAGGATGGAACAGGACTCGGTGGATTCCTTACTGAACGCGACGGCGGTCGCTACCATGGTCCAGGTTTCTGGTGGAGGTACCAAGACCATCGTGCACCCAATGAAGACAAAACCGTTCAGGGAGAAGGCCCTCTTCGGGGCTGTTCTAGTACTAGCTGTGATCAGCGCTACTGCTCTAATTTTGCTCCTGAGCGGTTCCAAAACATGCGACTCTTCTAACGGTAAGACCAACATTATTATTATTTAAACATAAACAATTTCAATACCATGCATTTGAATCCTTAAAAAAAAACATTTCTAGTCGTATTTTTAACGTTTTGTTTGATTGAGATTGAGTCATAAGTTAACGTTTCTTCCGAAATACGGCCTAAAAGCTTTTTCTTTAAATAAACTTGTGCTTATGGGAAAAAGTTACCTTTCAGCTGTACTAAAATGATTCTTGGTGAGTACTCACCTGGTGATTTCCCCCATGGTTAGATCAGTCTGTGAGCCATCTGGCTGTCATTTCTGCAACATTTTTCGCTCCTTTAGCTCCGTCGAGTCTCCGCAGAGATAGGGAAACATACACATTCGCATGATGTATGATAAAACAATTTCTTCATCCTGCCTTTTCGCATCTCTTTATTTTTCCAGACCAAACTGATCGAGAAACTCCTTGTCCTCCATGTCCTTATGGTTTCTTTTCTGTTTTATTTGTATATAACAATGACAATTTCTCGATTGTTGTAACGAACTTCATGAAAAATCTCCTGGTTAGATTTTTAAATAAAAACGTTTCATCTTCTCTTTATTATTTCCAAAACACACAGAGCCCGGGAATTACATTTGTCATAATTTAATTTATATAATAAGCTCGCTTCTCCTCGTCCTGAAAGCAAATTGGCCGGAAAATTTCAATTTCTCGTGGTTGTATTTTTAATAATACACGTTTCTTCCGTTTTTAATCCTTCCCGAGACCAACTGACGGAGGAAATTATCATTTCTCTGGTTGGTTTTTAAATAAACACGTTTTCACGTCCTTTTAACTTTTCACGAGCAAATTGAGGAAATCCTTTTTTTTTCATCGTTTGACTTTTTAATAAACATTCTTTTCGCTGTTTTGCATTGTTGAACGTATTTGCTGAATACATAACAAGTTTTCATGGTTCGTATTTTAAATAGATACAGAGTGAAGTATATTATATGTTTCTATATCCGCAGAAAGATCATTTGGTTGGTTCAAGTAAAATATAACATTCTCAGAGTAGGAATATGATTTTCTTGATGTTCCAAGTATTACGTTTTCCTGTTTTAAGTATGAAGGAACTGCTTGAAAGGAATTACGTCTGTTTTAAGCGTCAAAAAACTTTTGGGTCAAGAAACTGTTTGTTTGTTGAAGCATGTATATTTTTCACCCAACAAACTATTGTTGTTGATATAAAACGAACGTCTTACTTACTCTTTTTATATGTAGAAGAATAACATTTTCTTCGTCAGAGCAAAATATACTCCACATAAACATACTAAACTTTTAAACTGGAAGAATAACTATCCGTCGAAATAATACATAATTGAAATTCTTATTACAATAAAATATTATTTGGATAGCAAAAATATCCTCTTCATGGTACACTATATACGAAAGAACAATTTTTCTTGATATCCAAGAATAGAGTTCTCTCTGTGTACGATTTGTTCTTACTTTGAGCATTTCTACAGCAAATTTGCGGAAACTTAAAATTAATTTCTCATGGTTATACATTTTTTTTAGCAAATTGTAGAGAAAATCGAATTTCTATTTGTGGGATTTGTGGATAAACATGTTTTCTCGTATCTCTTAGGCCCAGTATCATAAAAGCAAAATAAGCAAAATCAAAACACTTTTGCGAAGTTAAATGCTTATTAAAACGTGTCAAAAATTGTGGGGAAATGAAAAGATACATTTACTAGTAACCACCATCAAAGTGATTACTTTTATAAAGTAATGTATGCGCCTCCGCCATTTTGACTACGTTTAATTTAACAAACTTCCCTGGATAGTGCGCGTTATTTATTGTAATAACAGTACATTAATGTTCTCATCTATAAACAAATATTGCATGTATAACAATCGTTTACAGACAAAACATCCACCAACAAAGACAAAATATTCATTTTCTAGTCACCGCACGCAATGACAAGTTCTCGGAGTGCAAAATCCTTATCTGATTTACTTTGAAGTTTGGAGATGTGAAGAGACGTTGACAGACGGTCTTGTACTGCAGGCAGTCGAGTAGTATAGATAGTTCTGAGCTACAATTTCTCTCAACGTCGCCGAGAACCGAAGTTTCAATAAACTGACACACTGTCTGTATCATAATGCATTCGCGCGAGCAGACAAGGCAGCTATCGATTCGAATTCTTGTGTGGAATACGTGATACGTATATCCCGTATAGTTATATGTGATATTCGTCGTAAAAACGTGGTTATTTTAAAGCGTCGTAGAACGAATTTGGTAATATCTCGAGAAATATGCATTTTTTTCTGGGGTACTAGTCGGAAAGTAAAAACTGAAAGCTAATGCGAATGAATGTTGGATCTTCTCGAAGCTGATGCCAATGTTACCTATACAGGGTGTCCCGAAACTCAACGTCAAGCGGAAACCAGGAGAGAGAGTGGTTTATGTACACAAAATATTTAAAAAAATCACATAGTTCAGCGATAATTTGTTACTGTGGCAACAAATTTCTTAATTCTCTTGCGGTTTTCGTAGAAAAACGTTGAACGTACATAAACCACCCTCTCTCCTGGTGTCCGCTTGACGTTGAGTTTTGGCTCATCCTGTATATTGTAGAGTTCCAAAGGGTCTGTCCAATGTAGTAAAGCTTGAACCTTTTTTAAACATTTCCAGTCACTTTCTTAAGTGTTCTAAAAGTAAAAACTGAATGAATGTTGGATTTGTCGAAGAAATTTGTTAATTTTATTCATCTTCTCGAAGCTGATGCCAATGCTACCTATACAGGGTGTCCCGATACTCAACGTCAAGCGGAAACCAGGAGAGAGAGTGGTTTATGTACACAAAATATTTAAAAAAATCACATAGTTCAGCGATAATTTGTTACTGTGGCAACAAATTTCTTAATTCTCTTGCGGGTTTCGTAGAAAAACGTTGAACGTACATAAACCACCCTCTCTCCTGGTGTCAGCTTGACGTTGAGTTTCGGCTCATCCTGTATATTGTAGAGTTCCAAAGGGTTTGTCCAATGTAGTAAAGCTTGAACGTTTTTAAAACTTTCCAGTCACTTTCTTAAGTGTTCTAAAAGTAAAAACTGAATGAATGTTGGATTTGTCGAAGAAATTTGTTAATTTTATTCATCTTCTTGAAGCTGATGCCAATGCTACCTATACAGGGTGTCCCGATACTCAACGTCAAGCGGAAACCAGGAGAGAGAGTGGTTTATGTACACAAAATATTTAAAAAAATCACATAGTTCAGCGATAATTTGTTACTGTGGCAACAAATTTCTTAATTCTCTTGCGGGTTTCGTAGAAAAACGTTGAACGTACATAAACCACCCTCTCTCCTGGTGTCCGCTTGACGTTGAGTTTCGGCTCATCCTGTATATTGTAGAGTTCCAAAGGGTCTGTCCAATGTAGTAAAGCTTGAACGTTTTTAAAACTTTCCAGTCACTTTTTTAAGTGTTCTAAAAGTAAAAATTGAATGAATGTTGGATTTGTCGAAGAAATTTGTTAATTTTATTCATCTTCTTGAAGCTGATGCCAATGCTACCTATACAGGGTGTCCCGATACTCAACGTCAAGCGGAAACCAGGAGAGAGAGTGGTTTATGTACACAAAATATTTAAAAAAATCACATAGTTCAGCGATAATTTGTTACTGTGGCAACAAATTTCTTAATTCTCTTGCGGGTTTCGTAGAAAAACGTTGAACGTACATAAACCACTCTCTCTCCTGGTGTCCGCTTGACGTTGAGTTTCGGCTCATCCTGTATATTGTAGAGTTCCAAAGGGTCTGTCCAATGTAGTAAAGCTTGAACGTTTTTAAAACTTTCCAGTTACTTTTTTAAGTGTTCTAAAAGTAAAAATTGAATGAATGTTGGATTTGTCGAAGAAATTTGTTAATTTTATTCATCTTCTTGAAGCTGATGCCAATGCTACCTATACAGGGTGTCCCGATACTCAACGTCAAGCGGAAACCAGGAGAGAGAGTGGTTTATGTACACAAAATATTTAAAAAAATCACATAGTTCAGCGATAATTTGTTACTGTGGCAACAAATTTCTTAATTCTCTTGCGGGTTTCGTAGAAAAACGTTGAACGTACATAAACCACCCTCTCTCCTGGTGTCCGCTTGACGTTGAGTTTCGGCTCATCCTGTATATTGTAGAGTTCCAAAGGGTCTGTCCAATGTAGTAAAGCTTGAACGTTTTTAAAACTTTCCAGTCACTTTTTTAAATGTTTACTGGGAAAGGTGATAAACTTGTGAAACATAAATCGTCACTAAAAAAATCATTAAAAACCTTAAGGTTTAGGGTTGACATAGGGCAAACAACATGTAATGTGACGGGTTGCTGGAGAGCGAATTCATGGGTCAAGGTTGAGTCGTGTGCCGAGATGAATTATTGACGATTTTAGACGGCACTGGTATACGTCGGATTTATAGTTTGTTTATTGGGGTTCCCTGGTTCCCTTTCGGATACCGGCGGCACAACCTTGACCCTGCATAACAAAACTTCGGGTATTGGATTTCTCTCGTTTCTCCCTTTTTCCTCTCCCCCCACGCCTTCCAGAAAACGGACAGGCGGCAAGGAACGCTCGAAAGTCTGACTCAAATATTTAGGGCCGAGGGAAAGTAATATTGTACCTGTCTTCGCTTGTTAGAGACAGCCACCTTCGTTAATTATTGTTCGTTGTCGTTAGGTGAAAATCATCCCTCCGGTTGTTTACGACAAAAGCTTCTAAGGGGAAGGTCCTCCTTCGAATTTAAGGATTATAACCTAACATTTTCGAATTGGGAATGCATTTCGTATATTTATTATGTTGGAATTATATTTTATCGATGTTAGATCTCTCTACAGTTAAATGTTTGTCTGTAGATTTTATTTTTGTACTTATTTATATAGATTTGTCTAGTGGATAATGACAAAACGGTGTATCTTCCTTGTTGTTGACACTGCAAACGAGTGGTTGATAATGAAACTAATGATGAAATTGCGCGTTAATGTAGCCTAATGTAAATTTAATATAATCATCCTAAGTGGATTGATACGATGGAGAGTATATCAATTAATCATGATTGAGTTCCAGGAAACTGATAGTTATATATGGCACGAGTATTTATTATCGTGCAAAATCTCGACAATCACAACTAAATCATGTTTATTTGCTCTTTTTTTACCGACAGCTTATATGTTATCACTATCACTGTATCTATGACTATCTGTCACTGTATTCAGAGCTATACCTTCATCGCAAACGTGAATATTAATAACTATACCAATATTCTTCAAAATAGTCGAAATATCTACAAGTTTTTATTTGAATCAAAAAAGAACTCAATTTTGCTCTCAGAATTTATGTTTTTATGAAAGCTTACGTTAATATTGTTCATAATCACATGGTAACAAATCATTTAATTAAAGACTCGAAGATTGCTGAACATAACTGACATTGTCGCGAAAATCTGACTTTCAGACTTTGGCACGTTGGTGTACGAAATGTAGGGTACAAATCTTATTGCTTTTAAATGATTTGGTTATCTGAGAACAGATTTATGTAACTTTGAAGTAAATAAGCGTTCGCGACGCAAAAAAATCTTTTGATCGACAATCTTATTTTCTAACCATAAGGTTAAGTTAATATGAATAATAAACAAAGTCATGAGTTATTTCTTTCCTACATTACTAAAATATTAAATTTAGTTTAAATATTTAGAAACACCGTTCAGTAAACACCAGTCTTAAAGCTACTATTTGTTCTAATTTTCCATTTCTCCGCAAGGGGCAACATTTGATACTCTCTTTCTGTATCAGTTCATATAATTTAAATAATATCGTTCGGCCTATGAAATTATCCTTGAACTAAAAACGCACTTGATAAAATGCGTACATTTTATTCTATTCTACTTTTCCTTTGTCACTCTGTGTTAGAAAACTCAAGTTTTAGAAAACTCAAGTTTTAGAAAACTCAAGTTTTAGAAAACTCAAGTTTTAGAAAACAGCAAAGAAACCAGATTCTCGACTCGTTAAAAATCGTAATATTAAAGCCTACAGCAAAGCAATTATTTCTGTGGAAACGTGGAACGTGAAAATCTGAAAATCCGGCCTTTGTATCCGTGCCAGACCGTCGACGGTTCGTTCGGTCGACCGTTTACCCCTTTATATCTGGGCGTCGCGTCCGTCACCGCTAATTGACAGTTGAGATATCACGCCGGGGAAGCGGAGAGACCGGGAATATAATGGGTGGTGGTAGTTTTATCGCTCGAGGGGAGTTACCTCCTCTCCGCCGCCAACCGCCACCGTGTCCGGAGGCAGTTATAGAAGTGTTTCTCAAACGTCACACTCCCCAGAACCAATCCATAAGAAAATCCAACCACTCCTATTTCCTACGACAGATTTTCCCACGTCTGTTTATTCTTTTGAAACGGTTTCAAAACTGAAAACGTTTCAAAAGCGGTTTAAAAACTAAAAACGTTTTGACAACGCTTTGAAAACTACGTGACAGCTCCAATTTATCTCCGTTATCAAAACGTTTTTAGTTTTCAAATCGTTGTCAAAACGTTTTTAGTTTTCAAACCACTTTTGAAACGGTTTAAAACCGTTTTTGAAACGTTTTTAGTGTTAACCCCGTTTTAAAATCGTTTTTAAAACGTTTTTAGTTTTCAAACCCGTTTTAAAACCGTTTTCAAACCGTCTTAAAACCGTTTTAAAATAGTTTTAAAATCGTTTTTAAACCGTTTTTAGTTTTAAAACTGTTTTAAAATCGTTTTTAGAACGTTTTTAGTGATAAAACCGTTTTAAAACCTATATGTATACGTGGCAAATGTTCCGGTGTGCGGAAGTTTATGGTTGAGAAGCACTGGTCGGAGTGGAGGAAGTGTGGCGGGGCGGGCGGAGTAGGTACCGCGGATCGATTATTCATCAGGGGGGTAGCAAGCCGCAACATTGCCGCCGCCACTGCATTAGCTGCGAGAGAGAGGTGTTTTGGGAGACGGTTTGGTCCTGGTGGCCGGCTGCCGGGATCGAAAACCAGGTGACTCGCTCACCTGATTCCCGTACTACTGTATATACGAGAGCTGCCCACACACTTTACACCTACTTACTACGAAACGTACTACGGCTGCTTACTACGTCTGCGTGTGTGGGTGGCAGCCCTGTCTGAGACCCTTACCTACCATCAACGTTTCGATTTCAAAACAACAACAAATGATCGTGTTGCCGCCCTTCTCTTTAATCTCGGGTCACTTCTTTGTCGTAGGTTCTGCAATTTTCGATTCTTAGTGAATCGGTGGTTATTTATTTTTTAATTTTCGGACCCATTGTGTGTGGATACACAGAGAGAACTTTGGATATCAAAAAAAATATTCTTGCGTATATAGTGTAGCATGAAGAGGAGTTTTTTTTTATCCAAATAATATTTTATTCTAATAAGAATTTCAATATAGTTGTTTCAACGGTTAGTTATTCTTACGATTTAAGAATTTAGTATGTTTATGTTAAGTATATTTTTCTCTGACGAAGAAAAAGTTATTCTTCAATAAAAAAGTAGACGTTGGTATAACAACAACAAAAATATTTCGTTGGACGAAAAATATACATGCTTTAACGAAAAAACAGTTTCTTGAGTCAAGATTCTTACTCTGAGAGATACATAGAAAGTTGGGCAATTACTTTATAGATGACGCTAACAGTTTCTCGCGTCTTTTGCCACATATCACCGCTATGTATAAGTTCGACGATATTGATTCTCGTATATATTTGTTTACATCTATGCATAAGTATTTTATTTCATGGGTGACTTACAAGGATTATGAGGGAAAACAGGATTGTAGTGGAATAGCCTACACAAAGAGAACTCTATTCTTGGATATCAAAAAAAAATTCTTGCGTATATAGTGTAACATGAAGAGGATATTTTTGCTATCCAAATAATATTTTATTGTAATAAGAATTTCAATATATGTTATTATTTCAACGGCTTGTTATTCTTCCGGGTTAAGAGTTTAGTATGTTTATGTTGAGTATATTTTGTTCTGACGAAGAAAATGTTATTCTTTTACATATAAAAAGAGTAAGACGTTCGTTTTACATCAACAACAATATTTTGTTGGGTGAAAAATATACATGCTTCAACGAACAAACAGTTTCTTGACCCAAAAGTATACGTACGTATCGCTTAAAACAGACGTAATTCCTTTCAAACAGTTCCTTCATACTTAAAACAAGAAAACGTAATACTTGGAACATCAAGAAAATCATATTCTTACTTTGAGAATTTTATATTTTACTTGAACCAATCTTTCTGCGGATATAGAAACAAGTGATATTCTTCACTCAAAGATATTCGTGTTGTATCCAATAAATATTTTCCTCTGTGCATAACCACAGGACAATAATTTGACTGGGTCGAATCTCTTTTATTATTTTCCACCTTGTGTTTGCGTCGTCCTTGTTTCTCGAAGTTCAAAAAGCAAGCCTAACTAGCTAATTCATTTGTTTATTACTTATTAACTTCTAAATCTATTGTACCGAAGAATAACACGATCGTATTATATGTGCGTGCGTGCACAAGGCGTATAAAGATATGGGTGTAAAGCGACGCCGGACCTTTGCACTAAGACCTCGTATAAGGACACGGACCGGCTATATCAAATAAGGGAAAATCGATATCTGAAACGAAACAAGCGAAAAAAGCAAACAAGGAGAGAAGGAAAGGATACATCGACACGCGAGATTACGTCGCGCCACCGTATCCCATACTTACGGCGTAACCTTGTGCCACTTTTGTTCACAGTTGACGAACTCACGTACCGTGGGTACTCACTGCCCATAACATGTCAAAACTGGTCAATTTATACGTCTGCCAGTTTCTTAAATTGCCGGTAAATATTTTATCGTTCACTGCCCTGAACAGCGACCGGTGACATTCATTTTTAAAGGGTAGAGAGAATACTGCTTGCTTGTCTCTATGTGTCTCTTATAACAGTATTTGTCACTCCTTTTGTTACCTACATGTAGTACAAGATCCGGACCTAGATCGACCTTCCCTCATCCTTTTTTCTAATCAAATCTATTTTTTATACTATATAATGTATAAATGAACACAATGTCCTAGGGTTGCCGCCCCATATCCTGGCAAGGCTATTTTTAAATTAATATTATTTAAGGTATTTTTTTAAATAGTACCGGTCATTCTTTTTCTTGAAAAATTTGGTACCAATCGAGAGCCAAAGACTTACAAAATACGCCAAACTAAGATTGGTAACTGGTAAGTACAAAGGTAACTGCTATTCTGCTTCATTGTCTGTCGTAATAGTAGGCGATAGCACAGCGATAGTGAAAACGCGCGCTAGGCGCTTGTCATGTGAACGTACCCTTTTACTCAATTATTCATATTTAAAATCGCGACAACCCTAAGATATGCCAACTTTTGCAAAGGCAACCCTACACCACGATGTTTGCAAGAAAGCAACCTACATTTTGGTATACAATTGATTAGGAAAAACGATGAGGGTAAATTACTAGTACCAATTTACCTTAAATAGTTTGTAATTAAAAATAGCCTTGCCAGGATATGGGGCGGCAACCCTAGCACATTGTGTTCATTTATACCTTACATTGTATGAAATATAGACTTGATTAGGAAAAAGGATCTTTTATTAGGAGGGAAGGACGATCTAGATCGGCATCTTAAACTATAGAAAACATATTGTATTTATTTGGGTATGTTGTGGATTATAATTTTGATGCATATTTGAGTACGATATTGATTGATATTTGATTTTCTGATTACGAACGTCTATATCTATATTAATCCTTTTCTTTTCCTTTTGTCTAGTTCTGTTTAATATACTGAATTATTTATTTTGTTGCAGGTGTAACCAGGCCGGTGTGTTTGACCGAAGAATGTGTGAGAACAGGTAAGAATAATTTATATTTTGTTCAACATGCTAAAGCTAAACAACCGTAAAGAACGTCCTAAAGTTAGGTTTTTGGTAATTTTTGACTTCCAGAAGCTAACAGAAAAAATAATCTTACATAAAAATGTTAGAGAATCTATGAAAATTGAAGCCAAATCATCAAATATAAATTTGTTAATATCAAAAGTTAAATAACCAAAACGTCAATGAAGCAATTTATTAAAGATAAGAAAATATTCAGCTGTCCGCAAGTGTCTGTATCCTCGTGCTCCGTAACCTTATTTCTACCACGCATTCCTCTAGAACTACCCGTTAATTTTTCCACACTTATATGACTTCCTTCATTGTCCGATGATGGTGGTGTATTTCGATACGATAAGACTCTTGTCTCTACCTCTAAGGTCTGTTTTCTTTTGTATGTTTTCTTTTGCTGTTGCGACTCTCCACTTCTTCAACCTAATACACTTCTCTCTTGCGTCACACTCCTTTATCCTTTTTATCAGTACCAGTTCTTTTTTCTTATGATATCGTCTTTTCTCCGTTTTCACTCAAATCAGCTTCAGACATTTTCTTCCAAAATTTTCTTTAATGTTGCTATTTTGCAGTTTTTTATGCGCAGTTCTATCTTTTTTTCATTTTTAGTTTTAAACTGCTGTGAAAACATTTAAAGGAAAAGAATAAAAAATCAAAATCAGAAATTTCAATAATGATTACGTCATGTGGAATCGTGTAAGTTACAAATTACGCTGTCGCTTCATTCAGCGGCCACTAAATTTTGGCGTAATTTGAATTTTACAATCGATCGAGAGGTTTTAGATAAGGATAATGTTAATAACAACAATGAAATAAACAAAACGTCAATGAAACAATTTATTAAAGATAAGAAAAAATTCAGCTGTTCGCAAGTGTCTGTATTCTCGTGCTTGATCACCTTATTTCTACCACGCATTCCTCTAGAACTACCCGTTAATTTTTCCACACTTATATGACTTCCTTCATTGTCCGATGATGGTGGTGTATTTCGATACGATAAGACTCTTGTCTCTACCTCTAAGGTCTGTTTTCTTCTGTATGTTTTCTTTTGCTGTTGCGACTCTCCACTTCTTCCGCCTAATACGCTTTCCTCTTGCATCACACTCCTTTATACTTTTTATCAGTCCCAGTTCTTGTTTCTTATGATATCGTTCTCGGTCTTTTCTCCGTTTTTACTCTAAATCAGCTTCAGACATTTTCTTCCGAAATTTTCTTTAATCTTACTATTTCGCAGTTTTTTTTGTGCGGAGTTTTATCTTTTTCACCTTTTTAAATTTTAGTTTTAAGCTGCTGTAAAATCATTTAAGGGAAATTTCGATAATGATTACGTCATGTTGAATGTGGAACCATTACTGAAATGACAATCTATAGAAAAGTGAACGATACCACCTTCTCATATGATAATACTTGAGAATAAACGTGAGGCTTTATTCCGGCTTATATGGCATGTTTCATCACTACATTAGTTTTTCTTCGTTCAACAAGCGTCAATCACATAGAGCATTACCGATATGACACGTATGTGTAACATTGACTACGTAACTGATGTCCAAATACATACAAATTCAAGAACTTAATAACCAAACATTGGTGTACCGTCGATGATGCTAACTACTGCAACCTACATTGACCCAACAAAGATTGTGGTGTATAGATAACCACATGCCAAGCTTAACATTACCAAAATGACACAAAAGTGGTGGACAAAGAATAGCGTTTAATGAAAACAACTATATAATTAATCACGGACATGTATACCCATGTTCTATTAGTAGGACTATTCTACTCTAGAAAAATCACAAAATTAAGATAGTTAATGCTCAGGTGTAGAAGAAAATAAATAATATTACATAACAAATGAGGTTTGGGACATTACCGAAATCATATATAATGGTCATTTAATCTTACTACATTCATGCAGAAGAGTACACGTGTTTATTAGACTCACTCGAAGGTTTTCAAAAAAGAACTTGTCATACCGATTTTTTCGATTTCTGATTTCAATTTAAGAAAAAAATAGTGCAAAAATATATATAATTAATCACGGATATGTATACCCATGTTCTATTAGTCGGACTATTCTTCTGTAGAAAAACACAAAATTAAGGTAGTTAATGCTCAGTTGTAGAAGAAAATAAATAATATTCCATAATAAATATGTTTTTTTTTAATTCTTTCAATAAATAACAGACAAATTCTTCGAAATTATGTGAACCAGCAACATAAAATTTGATTTAAAACATCAAATATACCATTTGTTATTTATTGGTCTACTGAATGTCTGATTCCACACGATAAAAAGCTTTTTAAATTTCCCCTTAACAAATTTGCTTCCTATGCGAGTGACATATGTGAATTTCCCTCGCAGCTTTTCAATTTACTTCCTTTGAAAAACAACATAACATGCTTCACGAATAATGGCGTGTTGTACACAAAGTTTTACTGTGTATAACACCGCGGAAAATTTAAATGCGAATTGACGGATAATTTTACATTATAAATACTCGGGGTAGAGAACGTTCTGGATGTTAGAACTCCATGTGTACGTAATAAAGATAAAGGTAAATTGAATGCACCCGTTTCAGATTATAGTGGTCGACGTATGTACACGTTTAAAGTGGTTTCGCTCTATATTTGTATGCTTTTAGAAGCAAGTCACGTTCGCAGATTTCGTGTGAGAGAATATCAAACAAAGCTGTGTTGCTAAGTTGTTTATAATGATGATGCATTTCGAATAATTCGGATGGTATTTTCAGGTTAAATTATTCAACAGCACACCACAGGGACCTTAAAGTATAGTAATAAATAAACAGAAGCATTTTACAAAGTAACAGTAATATAACTGTTAATATAACTGTTAAGCATTGCACTTGAGTAGTGGATTTCTACTAATATTATTTTTTTAAAGAAATAAACAACAATAATTACTACTTCTCAATAATTAGTATGTAGATTTTATTGTGTTGCCCCAAGTTATGTGGGGTGTTTTTAGAGATTTTTTGTACTATTTTTTTCTTAAATTGAAATCAGAAATCGAAAAAATCGGTTTGACAAGTTCTTTTTTGAAAACCTTCGAGTGAGTCTAATAAACACGTGTTCTCTTTTGCATGAATGTAGTAAGATTAAATGACCATTATATATGATTTCGGTAATGTCCCAAACCTCATTTGTTGTGTAATATTATTTATTTTCTTCTACACCTGAGCATTAACTACCTTAATTTTGTGATTTTTCTAGAGTAGAATAGTCCTACTAATAGAACATGGGTATACATGTCCGTGATTAATTATATACCTAGTTGTTTTCGTTAAACGCTATTCTTTATCCACCACTTTTGTGTCATTTCGGTAATGCCAAGCTTGGTATGTGATTACCTATACACCACAACCTTTGATGCGCCAATGTAGGGTGCAGTAGTTAGCAGCATCGATGGTACACCAATGTTTGATTAGTAAGTTCTTGAATTTGTATGTTTTTGGACATCAATTACGTAGTCAATGTTACACTTTGAGACCGTATGTTTAATAAGCATCATATCGGTTATGCTGTATGTGATTAGCGCTTGTTGAATGAAGATAAACTAATGTAGGGACAAAACATGCCATATAAACCTGAATAAAACCTCACTTTTATTCGCAAGTATTATCATATGAGAAGGTGGTGTCGTTCACTTTTATATAGATTGTCATTTCGGTAATGGTTCCACATTCAACATGACGTAATCATTATCGAAATTTCCCTTAAATGATTTTACAGCAGCTTCAAACTAAAATTTAAAAAAGTGAAAAAGATAAAACTCCGCACAAAAAAAACTGCGAAATAGTGAGATTAAAGAAAATTTCGGAAGAAAATGTCTGAAGCTGATTTAGAGTAAAAACGGAGAAAAGATCGAGAACGATATCATAAGAAACAAGAACTGGGACTGATAAAAAGTATAAAGGAGTGTAATGCAAGAGGAAAGCGTATTTGCCAGAGGACGTGGAGAGTTATGTACAGCATTATAAAAATCGAATAACGAGTCAACGAAAATTAATTTTTTCCTGTAAATTATTATCGTAATATGCTAGAAAAACTATAGGACGAAAAAGAAGAATTTGGTGGAAGATGAAAAGCATTGTAGGTTGGCAACTCAAAAATTTGACAATTCCGCACGTTTTAGAAGTTAGAGTTGACCAGTATTGTTGTTATTTTCGTTACTTTATATGGGTAAGTGTGCAGGTATTGGGAGAATATAACTCCCATGCTATGATGTGATCAAGAAAAGCATCTCTTCTGTCAAAAATCAATGTAAAGTTTGGCCAAACACGTTTATGCTTGTGCGTGAATGTAACATACATGTAGTTCACACAAATATTAGAGTTTCTGTACAAATATCTCAAGATTAAATGACCATTAGGTATATATATGATTTCGGTAATGTCCCAAACCTCATTTATTATGTAATATTAGTTATTTTCTTCCACACCTGATCATTAACTACCTTAATTTTGGGATTTTTTCCAGAGTAGAATAGTCCTACTAACAGAACATGGGTATACATGTTCGTGATTAATTATATAGTTGTTTTTATTAAATGCTATTCTTTGTCCACCACTATTGTGTCATTTCGGTAATGCCAAGCTTGGCATGTGGTTACCTATACACCACAAACTTTGATGCGTCAATGTAGGGTACCGAAATGACTGATGTTCATGTTTAAAGATAGAACTGCGCATAAAAAACTGCAAAATAGCAAGATTAAAAAAAAATCAGAAGAAAATGTCTGAAACTGATTTAAAGTAAAAACGGAGAAAAGACAGAGAACGACATAAGAAAAAGAACTGGGACTGATAAAAGGTATACAGGAGTGTAATGTAAGAGAAAAGCGTATTAGGCGGAAGAAGTGGAGAGTCGCAACAGCAGAAGAAAACATACAGAAGAAAACAGACCTTAGAGGTAGAGACAAGAGTCTTATTGAATCGAAATACACTACCATCATCGGACAATGAAGAAAGTCATATAAGTGTGGAATAATTAACGGGTAGTTCTAGAGGAATGCGTGGTAGAAATAAGGTGATCAAGCACGAGAATACAGACACTTGCGAACAGCTGAATTTTTTCTTATCTTTAATAAGTTGTTTCATTGACGTTTTGTTTATTTCATTGTTGTTATTAACATTACCCTTATCTAAAATCTCTCGATCGATTGTAAAATTCAAATTACGCCAAAATTTAGTGGCCGCTCAATGAAGCGACAGCGTAATTTGTAACTTACACGATCAGATAAAAGAGGGGGATCGAAACACCGGGTTTCGTGCAGTGGCGTCCGTGATTTAAACTGATCCTCCCATCGCGATATTTCGAACGCGATTTGCCGTTAAACTGTCAAGGACTCGGCAGTACCCTAATTACTTCGCCCTCAATTTTCTGCTACACGCATCGAAATAAAGGAACACGAAATTTAGCTAATCCGGTCCCCAATCAACACGAATAATATTCGGAATGAAGTCGATTCTTACTAAAATTTTATTTTCAATAAAAATCAACATAGAAAATGGTACAGAAACATATATAAGAAGAATTTAAGCTGCTTATAATAAAACTATCCAAGCAAAAGGCTTAAAATCCGCACTCTTATTATTAGAAATTACCATAATGAACCCCTAAAAGCATTCTTCGCAACTTTTCCTCGACATCCCGGTAAAGTTTTGCTCGATCCATTAAAATTATTAATATAGGGATTATAACTTTTCCGAAGTCATGTTTAGCATCGTCTTCTCTTTTTCAGCGTCCTCGTTGCTAGGCGCTATGGACCATACGGCAGATCCCTGCGTCGACTTCTTTCAGTACGCCTGCGGCACGTGGAATAAGAAGCATATTATACCGGAGGACAGGAGTTCGATCAGCACGTTCGAGGTCATGGCCGATCAACTTCAGGTCATTCTAAAAGGTTAGACCGAACGATAGCATCACAAACTAACGCGAAAGCGCGATCAGGATTATGCGTTCACAATTGGTGGATGCGCCGGTGATTGCAAAATATCCATTAAATAGTTGCTTTATATAGTAAGAAAAATAGAAACATAGCAAGTTAGAAAGATAAAGTAATAATTAACATATGAAATGTGTTTCATAAAGCACTAAATTATAAAACAGTTATAATTGTGTTGATGTAAAGTGAATTGGAGTAAATGGCAACTCTGATAACTAATATTAATAACTGGTTAAATTAGTAATATCGGTGTTTAATCGCATATAAACGCTCGTGGTGGGATATATGCTGGGTTATATTGGTTCATTAAACCTGCATGACATGATTATGTTTGAGCGTATTGCAGCGTACGGAATTGGAGTAAAATCGATGATGTGAACCAGATAGCAGGTTATTACAACCGACGGTTGATTTGTTTTATTCGGGAATCCATGTCCAATACATTAATATGTACATATTAAATTGTCACAATATATACCGGATGGTACACATGCCATTATTTGCACTCGTTAATTTGTTTTTTTTTTGTGGAGTTATTGTTAAAATTATACAAGGGATCAAGTCATCAAATTATTGTGACAGGTCTATGATACATTTTATTTGGAGTCATATATATATTCCTCTTGAATTAGCCTTCTGTGCATACGGTCTCTTAACAAATTGTTCAAAATATTACGAATCAACAAGTTACAGATATTCTGTACATTAAAATATGGGAAGTGTTCAAAGAAGATGTTGTAGAAATTCACCAACTAAGTTTTGTTACATGTGCGGTTGTTATGTAGTGACACATCTGAGGTAAAAGAGGTAAAAGCAGCTCACTGCTGCTATTTTGGATTTAGAATTGGAGATCTGGAAAAGTCATGGACACCTAATATATGCTGTATTTCCTGTTAGATCGGACTTTTAAAGTGGATGATAGGCTAGCAAAAGAAAGTGCCCCATGTTGCGGTGAGATTGCTATTTTTGCACGATAAGCGTCTCCGGAAATTCGAAGAAGGATAAGCATAAAATAAAATATCCAAATTTGCCATCAGTATCGCGACCTATCCCCATGGAAAGAACCATCCTCTCCCAAGTGTGCCCTACACTTCACATCTTCGATTTTTGACACAGAAGAAATTTCCCCTGTTTGAAGAAACTTGCTTGAACATAGAGCCTGAGATTGGACAGAGTGTCTGAAATCACTCTGTCCAATCAGGCAAGTCGTGAAGATTCACCATTTGAAGTTTTAGGAACACCTCACTTTATAAACCAGTGCGAACTGAATGATTTGGTTATAGACTTAGGTTTATCAAAAGAAAAAGACGAGTTATTGGGTTCAGGGCTACAGTAATGGAATCTTTTCGCGCGAGGTGTGACATTGTCTTCATTTACAAAGCGTAACGAGTGTTTTGAAGCATATTTTCAAATAGAAGGATCTTTACGTGTATGTCATGATGTTGAGAGTCTTATGAACGCGTTTGATATTCCCCACGATCCTTCTGAATGGTGGCTTTTTATCGATTCATCAAAATACAGCTTGAAAGAAATACTGTATCGCTGTATCTGTAAATCTAGACCTGTTACAATAAATCCACTTTCAGTTTGTAATGCAAATATAATCTGGAACAAATATTTTTTTTTATTGTATCAGAAAGGTTATTTCTTTTGTTAAGACATCAGAAATATCAACCTGTAATATTTACCTGTATATAAAATAAAATATTTTTTTTTATATTTGTTCTTATAGGTGTATTAGAGGAACCAATCAACAGCAATGATAACGAAGCGACCACAAAGGCAAAAATCTTTTACAGTACCTGCATGGATATCCGTAAGTATATTTTATATTGATGTGTTTCAGATAAACTGACCAGTAAGCTATTCGCCGTTTCACTAGCGTTCGAAAAATGTTAGCGAAAAATTACAGCTCTGAATTCGCTTATTCTTTGGTTATCAATAAAATCGAAAGTGTGACATAACTCGGACACTATTAGAGATAGAGACCTGCTCTATGCTATTTAAATTGTTAAAAACATATATTCTGCAGTTTTTTTTCTTTTGGATACAGATCAGATCCGCAAGATATCGGACGGCCCTTTGCGTCAAATGCTCGCCAGTTTGGGAGGTTGGCCAGTGACACAGGGCGCTGACTGGCTCGCGCCCAACTTCAGCATCGAGGTGCTGCTCGGCAGGATCCGCGGCGATTACAACGAGGCCATCCTCGTCGAGCAGTGGGTCGGACCGGACGACAAGAACAGCTCCGTAAACATCATCCAGGTGCGCACAAAGTAAGAAGTGGGTAGGCGCATCCACATGAGAGAGAAACACGTGGTCGCTTACTATCTTTCTTTTCGCTCTCTCACTCTCACTCTATCTTTTTACTCTCTTCAATTTGCCTAGACTCTAGTTTATTTTTCACTCGAAATTCTCTCGAATCTTTTTCTCGTTTCTGTTGCTCAAGTTTCCCGTTTTGCTATTTTTCGTCGTTTCTTTCCCTTATTTTCCTTCTTTCCCTTCTTTTCCTTCTTCCCCTTCTTCCCCTCCCCCTTCTCCTGGGGAATATTTTCCTACCGCATGCGTTTGTTATGGCATGTTCTGACTTATCTTTCTTATAAAATTTGCAAACATTGCATTTGTCGGGAAAATGGCTGGTTGGCATTCTATTCATAAAAGACATTTAATGACAGTTTATATTATAAGGGTAAGTGTCAGAGATTGGGAGAATATAAGTCCCATGCTATGCTTTAACAACAAGAAGATTAGAGCATTATATCAATTGTGCCATTACCATAATTACCCTGCTACTTAGAGTGCTTGAAAGAAAAGAAATATTTGAATTGAGACCAACAATAAAGTACCTACTAACTAATTTCGGAGGGAGCGGAGTAATAAAAGTGCTCTTCCGTTCGCTTTCAGATGGATCAGACGCAGCTGGCCCTACCCAGCAGGGATTACTACCTGAAATCGAGCAGCGAAGGCGACATGCAGGCTTACCATAAATATATGACGAACGTCGCTGTCCTACTCGGCGCAAACAAAAGTACCGCGGGCGAGGAACTCAAGCAGGTTCTGGAATTCGAGAGGAAACTTGCAAACGTAAGCGATGTTAAGATATTTTTTTTGCTCGCCGCATTGGGGAGAGATAGAGCGGAGAACTTTTCTGCCCGATAGGAAAGTTTTCCCGGTGCGCGCTCTAAAACTTTTTCCGCGAGATAATTTCCCCCACCAAACGAGCGGAAACCCACAGCCGGTTTTCTGACCTCAATCGTGTTTTTTAAAGTTGCGTTTCGATGGGATTATGGTCGATCAGTTTAGAGATGGTTTTTTATTTCAATTTAGAGTTAAGTTTATTATGTAATTCTTAATTATTACAAAACAATTCATTGTCAAGTATTATACACACCCTATACAGGTGTCCCGAAACTCAACGTCAAGCGGATGCTAGGAGAGAGGGTTAAGGCAAAAAAAAATTTCGTGGCCGAGGCATTAGTTGTGCTGAAGGCAAAGAATTCGAGCAATTGAATTTGTAAAATAAAAGCACTTTTTTTACTCTATTTCTTTTCGTTTTATTTTTCAATTTATTTCATCAATTGATTAACTAGGCAAAGTTGAGTTTCTTGCAATAATTTAAATAAAAATTCTCAATTTTTTTGAATAGAAAAGTAGCAAGTGTTATACTTTTTTGAAATCCTAACTAAATGGCCCATTTTTTAAAATAACTTGCCGAGGTTAGTACGGTATATTTCTTTTGTAATGAAGAGTCAAAGTTAAGTGACAAAATTTTTTCTAACCACAACTCAAACAAACTACCTTATTTTTATCAATGTCACATTTTTTTTGTATCGATTTGCAACTGCGATTAATGGTACGGTTATTTAAGATCATATTAGCTAAAAACCGTAGGAGAATTAGGAAATTTGTTGCCACATTAACTAAACATGTGATAGAGGATAACTAAGTGATAGAGATTTTTTTTTAATATTTTTATCACAACGTACATAAACCACCCTCTCTCCTGGCATCCGTTTGACATAGAGTTTCTGGACAGCTTGTATAATACGCCAACTTAAAAATATTCCGCTTCATTTACCGTAAAATACGTACACGTGCGAATAGTTAAAATGTCGTAATTTCGAAATGAAATCTATACCGAAGATCGTTATAACCAGGTTGATGAGATAATTCCGAAATTAAGTTTCCACCTGACGAGGTAAAATTCGCTCCGGCATAATTTAAGGGCGGCTCAATTTGAACGGCGGCGCGGCGCGGCGCTACGGTCCCCAGGCGGCGCGGCCTCGTGTCCCTCGTAAAGCGTAAGTTAAGACGTTTAGTTATCGCGTTGGGCCAGCGCCCCGGTTCCAATTAAATCGCTACGGATTTATATTTCAACGATATTCGATCCTTACTACACCGACCAGAGACTAGTTTAGAGTTTATATGCGCTTTAGCACACGACACTGTCATCAACGCTATATAACTTTCCGAGCCAAGGGCTTCCAGTTAATAGTACCAATTAACAAGAAGCGTTTATTTTGGTTGTTTTTTGTTTAGCGGTTTAGGGTGTTTATAGTATAGAAGTTGAATAATTCCGGCGCCTTCACCATTTTGAAAACATTATAGAAAATAGCAGCTTTGTAGGAGGTCAAAATGGCGGGAACAGCCGCGACTCCCTAACATGGTAGCATTTTGGCCAAGCGCGGTTTAAGGGCTTTAATTACTGGTCAAAATTCTAATTCATCAAATCTCTTCCAATTTATTCGAAGGCAAAACTAACTGGGTTCTTTTTCTTGAACCTTGTGAACACATTTTCTGACTACTAACTGACGCGTTTAAGTATTTAACATTTAATAAGGGCTGATAAAGCAAGACTACTCAAATGAAACGAAACACTTATCAAAACAATAACATCTATTAACAATAATAATCAACAATCCCGTTTGATAGGTTACATAGAAAAATGAATGAAGCTTTGAACATATTGACGTTTAAATTAAACCTAGGAGTTGATTTAGACAGACACACTTTTAGCAGAAATATGAATAATTTAATTTACAATGAAATGCGAGACGAGTTGAAAAGACTTACCAGGGATAAACTTAAGCGCCTAAGAACGCTCCACAAAAACGTGTACTTTACATGACGGTGGTTGAAATGAGAAGAGCGAGATCTGTTCGTTTGCATCCCTTGATCCCAAAGGAAGCCGGAAGCATTTCTTCTTAGCCAATGGCAACACTTTAAAATTAAACTTATAAACACGCGGTCAAATCCTAAACCAGATGTTCAACCCTAGCAAAAACCTTTGACATTCCCGAATGTTCTTACAAATATCTCGCTTAATTTGATCATATCTTAATAAATAAATAATGGGTTTCCGACCCATTACAGCTTTTCCCAACCTATTTCAAGGGCAACCCTTGAAAAAAGTTGGGAAAGGCTGATTTAATGATATAAACGAGTTTGGACATTCGTAGGTGTTAAATTTGTCGAAGAAGTTGATTGGTGTTTGTCCAAAAGATTGCTTCAGCCTCTTGAGGAAATTTATTCCGGTGTGGAACTCTTTGGACATTCATTGGTGCAATATTTCATTCAAGAAGTTGAGTTTGTCTGATAAGTTTGATTGGTGTTTATCCAAAATCTTTCTTCAGCCTCTTGAGGAAATTTTTAATGACGTAGATGAGTTTGGACATTCGTAGGTGCTAAATTTGTTCAAGTAGTTGGTGCAGTAGTTGGTGGAGTAGTATTGCTACTCCATAGGTCTATTATCTGTTGCGTTTTATCCGCAGACACCTTAGGATAGACCCACAAACCCCCAGGGGTCCGCAGACCACAGGTTGGGAAACACTGGAATATAGGTTTCTTGATAGGTTTTTTTCATACCAGTTTAGTCAAGAGATTAATAAACAAAATTCTAGAAATCAAAAAAAGTTTCCTCGAACGAATTGCGTGGAAGACTGTATATTGTTAATCTCAAGAATGATAGAAATATGGGTTACTTCCCTTAAAGTGCGGTAGCTACCCTTGCTCTGAGGATCTCTGAGAGTGGTCTGTGAAGGGTATTGTTCGTGACCGCTAAGTGTGCTGCACCTCTTGTTCTGAGAGTGCTGACATTTCCGAACAATGAACTTCTCTGTTAATTAACCCCTCCCGAAGGGATGGTTTTAGTGGTGCGTCTGTGTAAACACTCCGGAATGTGTTATATCTCCGTGTTATGAGGGATATTAATAAACACGTGTAGCCGGTTAATAGGTAGACCGTGTTGATATTTCTATGAAATATTCATAAAGTAATTATTTGTAATTGAGATAATTAGAAACATTTTATCTATTTTTGTTTTACTTTTCGACTAGTACCCTAAAAGGAGAGTAATCGATGAAAAAAATGATTTTTGGAAAATGTATGTGTGTGTATGTGTCTGTGAACACGATAGCGTCTAAACAGTACAACGGATCGGGCTGAAATTTGGTATACGTATTTTGAATTGCCAGGGGACGAACTGGATTGTTTTTGATGACAATCTGACAGCCGCAAGTGGCAAATGTTACATACGTTGTCTTAGGGATTTATCCGATTTTGACCGACTGGTTGTTATGTACAACTGATTGTTGTGGACAAGTGTAGCAATTGTGTGGTGATCAAATATTATTACATATCTACACACATTTTCCAGAAATCGTTGCAATCGATTCAGGAGACCACAAAACGCGTATTTCCTCCAAAATCTCGACTTCCGTTTTCATCAATTACTATACTTTCCTTCTAGAGTACTAGTTGAAAAGTAAAAACGTCATCATTTTCGTATTTTATTTGTTAAGTACACTCAGGACCCATCTAAACTTTTTTAACTTTAACCGATGCGGTTTCCCCCCGCGCCGCGCCGCTTCGCCCAGAGACAGCAAAACTCGTAGGAGATTAATCCACCGACCAGCGAGCAGTGATTACAAAATCTTTTTCTTTTCATTTCCCCCCATAATTTTTTCGTTCCGTTTCCCTCGTCGACGACGAACCCGTTTCAAATTCTACCCGGAATCCCTCGGTCTGCAGAGGCGTAATTTTCAATTTCGCGCTTCCGCAGGCTTCGCTGCCCGAGGCCGATCGGCACGACACCAGCGCCATCTACAAGAAATTAACGCTCGCCGAACTGCAGGACATCGTGCCCCAAATCAAATGGTTCGACTTCCTCACCACCATCTTGGATATGGACATCAACGATCGCGAACCAGTCGTCGCCTATGGACTCTCATATTTTGTTGAGATGGGCAAAATTATCGCAGAAACTGATAGAAGGTAAGTTAGGATTAATGATGATCGAAGCAAAAACTGTAAATATTAGAGTAGAAACCATCATTTCCAAGTTTGACAGAAGAGGAGACCGCTAGCGCTGCTCAAACATTTTTTTCTGTCAAACATGGAAAGGATGGAAATTAAAAAAAAGAATAAAAAAAGTGCATTGAAACGTTTGGGTTTGAACCAGGCACCTTCGTATTCCCAATGTTAGCTGTACTAGTTGAGATATCAGCAAAAGAAACTGGTTTATTTTTGTATATAGGGTCATCCACAACTATGTTCTGTGGAGACTTATAATGTCGATGGTCCCATACATGATAGATGACTACCAACGTGAAAGAGTGGAGTTCCGAAAAATATTATTGGGTATTTTGAGTGAAAGGCATAGGTGGTCCCAGTGTGTCGAATGGACCAACAAAAAGCTAGGAATGGCAGTGGGGGCACTATTCATTCGTGATAATTTCAATCATGAAAGCAAGGTAAGCTATCTCATACACTTCCAGCTCAGGCCGAGGTTATAGTGGAGCGTTGATACTAGCATGGATACTAGCGTCGACACTAGCTTAGCGGTCTACATAGCTATGGTCACTTAGGCTGAAAACATGGTGGAGGGGCGAGGGTAGCTGTGATGGTAGAGCCGTAGTGTCGAAGTATCGACGCTCAAATCTTCACTATAACCTGAGCCTTGCAATCTAAAATGTACGTTTTTAGGAAACTGCTCTAACGATGATTCATACAATACGGGAGGCTTTCAACGAGTTGTTGGCGCACAATCACTGGATGGATGATGAGACAAGAGCTGTTGCCAAAGAAAAGGCGGACGCTATGAACGAGAGAATTGGTTACCCTCAATTAATAACGAACAACTCCGAGCTCATTATGGAGTACGCAGGCGTAAGGATAATATTGCTTAAAGATGTTCTTTGTTGGTGGGAATTAACGAGAATCCTTTTTCTGTTACAGTTGAATATAACACAGACGGAGTTCGTACAGAACATTCTCAACTTGCAAAAGTACGACGCTGATCAGAATTTGCAGAAGTTGAGGCAACCGGTGGACAAGGACAAGTGGTCAACAGAACCGGCTGTTGTCAATGCGTTTTATAATCCTAACAAGAACGATATAGGTGAGTGATGAAAGAAAACTTTTTTTAGTACTCAAACATTCTAGTACATACATTCTTTGTGTTACACAGAGAATATAAAACTATCTAAATTCAATATTCTCTGGGATATACAGACTGTACAATTTTATGAAAATAGTTACGTTTACGTAAGATGCCTTTGCTCGGACGCGCGTATTTTTATATTTCGTCCCATTTGGCAGGTGATATCGATTTTCGGTGATGCTAAGAGTTGGGGGGCTGTTACTAAGACAGTAACATATAGATATAATATACCATTATATATCGGAAACCGTAAAAGAAGATTGGCTACCGACCGGCGCCGGCGACGTCGAACGTTACAATTTTATCGGTGTAATTTAAAACGATCAGAACAACGGAACGTTTTATGGCACATGAGAACATTTTCATCATTCCGCTTTTCTGGTCTTATCAGATTTAGGAATGTGTATATCGCACTAAACCAAGTTTTATTCACCTTATCGTTTCTGTAATACCTAATAATAATAATAACACAATTGACCATAATTTGAATTTTTTTTAGTATAAATGAAAATCGAACATTCATTTAACCGCCAGGGAAAGGTAGAAATAGTAAAAATATGCTCAGTTTCTTATTTTTTACGTAGAGTTTGCCCTTTTACGAAGAGAACAAGGTATTTACGATGAAAATCTATGAAAAAATACCGAAGTTATGATCAATTATGACCAATGGGTACGAAACTACCAAAATTCGGCCTTTTCTCTATTTTGTATTTTTCGTCATTTATAGCAGTTTAAATGCATGGTAGAGGTCGGATCCATTCGGAAGACGAGTACGTCACGTGATTCGCACCAAGATGCGCATCTTTTAGTCAACGTTTCGCACTCTGTTGCAAAAGGCATCTTCAGGACGGAGAGAATGACCGTGTGTGGAAGGGTGAGGGCATTTATCGTCGCTCAAAATACGTAGTGGCGTATCTCACCAAAAAATGATATTCAGATATGTCAGTACGTGTTTCGATCGACGTTATATGTACCTGGCGCAGGTGCCTGCGCAGGTAGTCAAACAACTATTGGTTGGGAGGGCGGTTTGGGGTAGCTGTGATTGGCTGTGGTGGTCGTAAAAGTGGTTTCCAGCTATGATGCAAATGCCAACCGTCATCTCGATTGAGATTGGAGGGATCTTTAAAGATTTCGATCGCTTCGCGGATTCTACGAGGATAATAACGTTATTCCCGGTATATGATTTTTGTTTGGTGTCTGTGCTCAGCAAGCGCTGAACTGGTGATCTGGCGCAGCCTTGTACAACGTTCATGTTCTGAAACCCCAACGCTGACAGAGCGCTTTATCTCATCAATGTAGACACTGCGACAAGCACATGGGATACGGTATACACCTGGAGCTAGCAGTTGAGAAGATTTCATCCTGAGAATCTTGGTGACGTCAGTGACGAGCATGGTGAGAGGTTTCACTAGGAAATGAAGACTATTGAGCGGCGCTACCAGGGATTTTGGATTGAAAAAATGATGGGCAACTATATCTGGTTCCTCATAAGAAAAACAGAATATAAGGCGAAGCAGCAATCAAACTCACTTCTAATCTCCTTTATATTGAAAACATCACATTAAAACTAAGTACAATGAATTAAACTTGTAAACAGAGAAAAAGTAGAATTTTGGTAGTTTGGTACCTATCAATCTTAAATGACCATAACTTCGCTATTTTTGCATAGATTTTAATCGTAAATACCTTGTTCTCTTCGTAAAAGTTCAAACTCTACGCAAAAAATATTAAACTAACTATATTTCCACGATTTCTACTTTTCACAGGTAATAGAGTAAATGTTCCATTTTCATTTTGGGCAAATTTTTATAATATTGTGGCCTATTGCGCTAGAACTACTGAAGCGATTGAAAAACTATATGAGTGACAATTGTTGGTGATACAATTAGCTTCAATTTTATGTGCCGGGCGACCAGATTGGACGTTCCTAACTCGAGATATGCTCCAAATAGTCGAACTACCTCCGCAAAAAAACAAAAAAAAGAAAAAAAATTGTAACTCGAAAACGTATCCATTAAAAAATTTTTTTATGCGATTTTTGAGTTTAGAAGGCCTTAGTATATATAAAAAATATAGTCGCATCCAATGTACATTTTGACTGTTGACTAGTGTAATAAGAGATTTTATTGTGAATAATATTACATAACACTTTTGTGTGTGATGTAATATTAACATCGAAGAAGAAGTCCTCTTACCCGACATTTTTAAAACTTTTCAACGGTATTATCTGAACTTTCCATCTGAACTTTCAATCCAAAATACTTTCAGCTCCACTGCCACTTCCGGTCACCGGAAGTCGACATCGACTTTGTTATTTTAAATGGAATAGTATATTTTTTATATCAAATTTGAATTCTGCGCACGTTTTTTAGTTAAATTTTGTAGTTTTAGTTAGATTACTGAAATGGCAGTATTTAGTTATTACACAGTACAATATTTAGTTATTTTTTGAGACCGACATATCTGTCTAGACTCAAATCCCTCTTTAAACACTTATCAATAATATCTAAACAAAATTCTTCCAATTCTAGTTTTTCCCGCTGGAATCCTGCAGCCACTCTTCTACTCCCAACATTTTCCGAAGTCGCTGAACTACGGAGGCATCGGCGTAGTTATAGGTCACGAAATAACGCACGGCTTCGACGATAAAGGTAAGAATTTCAGCATCTCTTGGTGCTTTCATTCTATTTACTTACCCGATTGCTGTCGCGATGCAGGTCGACAGTTTGACAAGGACGGAAACATGATGCAATGGTGGAACAATGCTACAATTCGAGCGTTTCGCGAAAGAGCCCAATGCATCATTGATCAGTACTCCAGGTACAAAATCGATGAGGTCGGCTTGTATGTTAACGGCAGGATGACACAGGGCGAGAATATCGCCGATAACGGTGGATTAAAACAGTCCTTCAGAGTAAGTTTACCAAAATCAACCAAAATTGTAACGTTGTCTTTGTTATTTTCGAATAGGCTTATAGGAAGTGGGTATCTCAACATGGTGAAGAGCCTGACCTTCCAGGTTTGAATCTAACTCACGACCAACTCTTCTTCTTGAATTACGCTCAAATTTGGTGCGGATCTATGCGACCTGAAGACGCGCTGACGAAGATCCGGTCCAGCGTGCACTCCCCAGGACCAATACGTGTCCTGGGGCCGCTCTCAAATTCCTGGGACTTCGCGAAAGCGTACAATTGTCCCTTAGGGTCACCCATGAACCCCACAAATAAGTGCAATGTGTGGTAAGGCTACCAACAATAAAAAACATATAGGATAACAATTTGAAATCTTCATGTACTTGAAGAGGGTGCAGATTTTTGTATCGCTTATGTTTGCCGGAGTTGTGAGGCTGTAGCGAGATCTGTTATAAAAACAAACAAACAAACAAAAAATATGTAAAGATAAAAGAGAATATCGTATCGATGGATATTTATATATTTATAACAAGAAATCTTCCTATCGACATAATCATTAGGGTTAGGTGTTGTGTAGCAGAAAAAAAATGGATTTTTTTTGTTTGGTTTTGTGATTTTTTGGTGTTTCTGGCCAAGAATTGGCGGAAAGTATGCAGGCAGTGGCGTTTCTCGCTGGCGTAGAGCGCCCAGTATGCATTCGGTGTTCCTGTAAGTTACGTGTAAGCACAATATTTATGATGCATAAAAATTAAAAAAAAAAGCACGATGACACAAGTTATGGTTAGAGACGTTGTTCTAAAAGTTTAAAGTCGTTGTTAAGTGTAAGCTTTTTAGTGTTAAATGTTTTTCGTTAAGAGTTAAAATAGATTTAACACATTAATCTACTGCAACCATTGTTGTTTCATAAAGTTACTATTCATTAAATTTCTATTTCAGGTGAAATATTTTCAAATTTCTGTCTTCACATGCTTTGACTGATATTCGATTTCTCCTATTATTTTTGTGATCACAGATGTTAGAAAAACTATATAAGTATTAGTATAGTTTTATTATAATTTCTTGAAGAATTGGTCGTTTCTATCTTCGTTAACAAATGAAAAACATATCCTAAAAGTGGACTCAAACTGATTCTCTAATCATATCATTGTACTGACAGGTCAGTGTGATGAAAATATTATACATATCATATACTATAGACTTGTTTACATCACATAGACTGTATACATAAAAATAAAATGATAACTATTATATATACAATATATTATATATTATACTAATATTTATTGAAAGGAAGACATATCTAATATACACATTGTTTACGATTATGCTCAATTGTAACAACATTGTACTTAAGAAGAAATTATGACGCTTTACAGCTGAGATCGGTAATAACAAGACGGATTTAGGAAAATATACTTAAGATAGATGTTAAAGAATGAAAAGATTTATGGTTGGTTTCTTGTCCTGCCCCCCCTGAAACGCTCTTATTTCCTTCCTATGCATCAAATTAGATAAGTGTTGATGTTTAATTTAAAGAAATGCTTGTAAATCTCGAGAGATGTTTCTAGTTTATGCATGGGAATAGTATTGATCATACATAAGTTAAGATATATATGTTCTGAAAAGAAAACTAGCTAAAATATACCTTGTACTTCGTTGATTTCAATGTTTGATGTATGTAACTTATGTGATATATAGAATATGTTGCTTGCTTTCTTTTCTTAATCGACAAGCACTGCGTTGTCTTGTGTATTTATTAGTTTATGTATTTTCACAATATATTGGTGTGATATTTGTTAATAAAATGTTTTACTCATACAGTTGCGTTTTTTAATATTCTTTACAAGTTTACAGTTACAGTATAAAAATAGCATAACATATTGTGTTGAATGACATATTTTGTTACTCTATTACATAGGATAGGCAATGTTTCTTAATCTCTTGTCTTACAGTCTTGCAAAATTTCAAAGCGAGGAACACAAAGTGGAGTCGAGTAACACAAAGTGGAGTTCAGTAACACAAAGTGGAAGCAAATGACACAGAGACTTACTTACTTGTTACTAGGTTTCATAAGATATATAGGATGTTACTCTCTTTAAAAAATAAAATAGGTATACACAGTAGAGATATCTTTATTATATTTTTTTCAGATTATCTTAACATAGAACTAGTATTATAATTGAACTGTACATACACCCTAAGCGCACACATAATTTAAATAAACATTTACATCTTGGTGTGCTAAGAACAGAAAGAAAACCGCCGTTTTATACATTGGTCAATAACAATAGACATGTTTTAATTCCAGCTTGCACATGTTTGAAAAAAATTATACATAAGGTGCAAACACTTGGTGGAAATGGAGGTATTTATGTACAAAGAAAAGTAAACGCAAAATTATCAGAGGCACTACTCTCCTTCTAAGCTATAATAATAATAGTATTATAATTAGAAAATATCCTAAGACAACTTGAATTGTAGTGTCAAGTGAGCACTTTTTGTAATAACTGCTACATATAAGTTTGAGCTGATCGCTTTTCCGTTATACATCCTTCATTAGAATCTGTTATTATCAAAGCTTTAATAAAAATTAGCAGTCTTGCAAAATTAACACAAACAAATCCACTAAAAATAAAAAAAATGTAGTACCCGAGGTACTTACAAACTTAAAGAGCTACAAATCAGTTACAGTAAAATTAAACCTAATTAACTAAACCTAAGTACAAAATATCCCTAACGCATGTTCCGTCCGATAACTGATTTGCACTCGACAAAAGAACTACAAACAAATCATAGTAACAAAAAGAATGGGAACAACGAAATCAAGAGGGACCTCTTATCAATAAAGATACTAACAAATTCTGAAATCAGAATAATCATTTTTATTCATAAAAATTGAACAAGTTCTTAAGAGATTAAAAAAGTCTTTCCAGTCCTCGCAAAAAAACACTGTTGATTTCAAAATGGCTACTGGCCAGTACGCCTAAACAAACATATTTTCTAAAACGGTCGAAACTCGGGGTTCTTAACAAATGGCGACGGCACAAAATTGAATTTAAGCAAGCGCACAATCAAGGTGACAAGAGCAGTACAATAATTACATATTGACGCATACTAAATTCAACCTTGCGTTGGTTGACACGACGAACAGTACTGGTTAACGTTTCAGGCAAAACATACTAAGATGGGGCTGATTCCCGCCTCCTAATTGTAGGTTATACTCTGAGGAACACCGTTCACAGTCTTTGCTTTCAGGACATCGTTCTCGTAGGACATCACCGTCTCCTTGCCATTTTCAACCACCCTGAAACAATAACACATTCAATATAATGAATGTTCAATAAAAAAATCTCTAATAGGTTTGTTTTATGTCGTTACGCAAGTTTTAGAGGTTAGAGTTGATCGATTTTATAATCTTTACGTAAATACTACTCTGAAATTTGATAAAAAGCTTTTTATTATTTATGTCAAAAGTTCTGTCAGTATCTAAGCTTTAGAGGTTAGAAATAACTGACGTTTCTGTCTGACGTTTCATATGTCAATTCCTAAAGCAATGTTTTGAAGGTTAGAAGTAATTGACGTTTCTGTCTGACGTTTCATATGTCAATTCCTAAAGCAATGTTTTGAAGGTTAGAAGTAATTGACGTTTCTGTCTGACGTTTCATATGTCAATTCCTAAAGCAATGTTTTGAAGGTTAGAAGTAACTGACGTTTCTGTCTGACGTTTCAATTTCCTAAAGAAATGTTTCCACCATAATTGAGGTCTTCAGGAACATGAACAATTTTGAACTCTACCGGGTCATCATAAATGAGAGTCACCGGGTGCAATACTTTGTTTCGGTAGTTGCGCTCAAAACTTTAGTCCCAGTTATAGCGCCAGTGAATTTAAAATGCTTGGAGCGTTTTTATTGGTCCAACTAGGTCCAACTTTTGGTAAACAGTGTGAATTTAGACGTAGTTTGACCAATAATAACACTCCAAGCATTTGGCGCTATAACTGGGACTAAAGTTTAGTGCGAAACTACCGGAACAAAGTTTTGCACCCGATGACTCTCATTTATGATGACCCGGTATATTGTGTGCAACCTTGGACAAAGGAAGAACAGGGAGGGAATGATTAATAATGATGAGGAAGTAGGAAGCGTGGCAGAATAATAAATTTGCCGAAATATTTGGCCGGATTGCTCAATAGCTTTCGACAAATTTACATTTCGCACATATCAAGGATTCCGCGCGGCGTCGCGCTCGGCTAATTTTAGTCAACCCCGACGAGAAAGAGAGAGAGAGAAAATTTGGCGAATATCAGGAGCGACCGTGCCGTCCAAATATTTACTCACTACCACACACACACACACACACACACACGCACACCTATGTATAATGTTACAATCCATAATTTTATGCATGCATGCCTTTTGCATAGTCTCATTCTATCCTAGTATTACAATTTGGAAGTAAATTTATGTATATACGTTAACGCTGAAGTTTACCCTCAATTAATACCTCCTAGTGCCACTAGATAGGCGCTGATGTCACTAGGTAAGATCAGAATCAAAACTTTTTTTAAATGATCACTTTATGCTTTTAGAATCAATGGACGCGTTCAGCGAACTCAACGGTTGTGTAATCAGCAAAACAGATCAAAAACCAGTATTTTTACTGGTATTTGTTGACATTATTTATTTTTTACAAGCGTTTACTCAACGTTTGCAAACGTTGGCTGTTGGTGAACGCGACCAAAATCTAATCAAAATCACAACGCGTTTTGGTCACTACACACTGAGTTCGCTGAACGCACCTATTTGTTATAAAACGAATAAAATTGTCTATAATTGCCCAAACTTCCCTAGAATGTCGAAAATTGTAGAAAAAAAGTTCAAAAATTGCCTAAATTATCAACAATTGACCAAAATGGTTCAAAATTGTATAAAAGTGTTAAAAATATTGAATTATCAATGTTTAGAATTATCCAAAATTGTCAAACATTGCCCAAAACTGCCAAAAATTGTCCCAAATTGCCAAACAAAGGGCAGAACTATCCAAAATTATCTGGTTTATTAAGCGATCTGCCTAATAGTCGATCTGCTCACCCCCCTCTTCTTCGAGTAATAATAAATTGTTATCTTTAACATTTTTTGTGTTATGTTTCGTCGGCGAGTTAGCTTTATGCCAGCCGGGCCAGCCCTGACTACTGTTTACGCAATAAAGTGGCGAGCGCGAGGAGTTTGCATATTTTTTTCTCGATTAACGATCATGTAGCGCGTGGCTAGGCAGTTGAGCCGGTAGTATGTATGTACCGCGTCCCGTCGTCCGTGCGAGCTAGCGTAATTTAAGGATGACGGTAATAGCGGCGATTTATTAGTCAGAGGGCACCGGATCGGCCCGTGCCAACGTTTAAATTTACTAAACGACTTTTGAACTCAAGATAATTCTAAATTTTCATATTCTTTTCTTATTAAATATGTAATATGTATTGTTCTTACCGTTTGGTGGTGATCTTTTTGCCGTTGACGAATCGCGTCGACGTCGACGTCCGTTTGACGTTAGCGTTGCTGCTGGGACCGCCGTTCGTAAAGGTGGTGTTCATGCTGCTGATGGACGTGAAGCCGCTTGGCGTGCCGGAGAAGAATTCGTCCATAATACTGCCTCCTAAACTAAACCCAAATGGGGTGAAAATGTGTGAGGTGAGCGCGGTTGAGTGTGGATGGTGATGGTGGTGGTGGTGGTTGTTGCGGCGTATCCGCCGGTCGCGGTCTACAAAAATAAATTTACAAAATCAATTAACTTCATTTCAGTGCGCAGGTACAACAAATAATAATAGCAATTGCATGCAAACTATAATAAACAATTAATAAATAAAAATAGATCGGTGCAACATGACCACAACCTCTGACAAGGAAGATATGTTTTATTAATAAACGCGGTAAGTCCATAGTTGAGAGTCGCGCTTTGCTGAACGGTTGTGGTGACTACCTGTTGATTACTTGTCAGTTGTCGGCGAACAGCATTCAAGAACACAATTTTGACAGAAAGTCAAATTTTCAAAGTCAGAAATATAATCTGTGCTCAAGAAGACTATAAATTGGAATATGAAGGAATGAAAAGAAGTTCATACTGTCCAGAGCGTCGTGGATGACCGACAAAGAGTTGCATGAATAATGCCAACAAAAACATTTTTTATGTTTGCTCACTGCTTTAATACGTTGGTTGGTAGCAATTAGAGATGGGCTTATTAGTTCTTTTTAATGAACTAGTTCTTCCGGATTAGTTCACAAAAAGGAACTAGTTCAAAGAACTAGTTCTGAAGAACTACTTTGATCCTGAGACATACTACTTCGATAAACGTGTCTTCGTGTGTTCTAGCACGTGCATATCTCGTTCCAAACGAAACTAGGATCTAGTTTGGACAGAATCGATGTCTGCCTTCCCACTTTGTCTTTTTCTTGAAGAATCGTTATTTTATTTTGAAAATAAATAATTATTTATAATTATATTGATCGAAGAATCGTTGTCTTTTTTTTTAGGTATATTTCTGAAATATTTATTTAATAAGGCATAAAAGACATTGCTGCACGTATTTTAGCCTTATTCATACTGCAATTTTAGGTGGAATTGGGGTATTATTTATAAATTATAGAATAACATATACTGGCGAAACTACTATTAACAGTGTAATCCATTATCCAATAGGAAAAAAACTATACTCTAATTATATTTTTGACATACGCCGTTAGGTAAAGAAACAACTGGCGGGCGGAGTGCTTTGTCGCTCGTTTGATGTCGCCACAACTCGTTCACTGAATGGGATATGTTTCACCAAAGCAGGACTTTCGAACTAGATTTCATGTCCCTACAAGTCGTTCACTGAATGAGATATGCATAGAGATATGTTTTAGCAAAGCAGGTCTTTTGCAAACTAGTTCTTTTTATTTTAAAGAACTAGTTCTTTTGTTCTAAGCCGGGAGCCATTCTCTCGGACTAGTTCGTTCACGAACTACCCACCTCTAGTAGCAATGCTTACGAGTAGACCAGTGAACACTCAACTGCTGGACAGTATAGTAGAATTCAGGAGAGCTGCAAATGACTCATCGCTTACAAGGTTACGAAACATACGAAAAGAAGGCTGTTTCATTGTAACCTGCGTGATCGGTCAAACAAGATCTGTCGCGTACGTCAAAAAATAACAGCAGAAATCGCTTAGTCATTTGAAGCTCTCCTGGATTTTACTATAATGAAAACCACCGCGCATTTTACTGACTGCACAACCGCTGAGTTCGCTGAACGCGCCCAATCATTCTTCTTCCTCTATATCAAAATGTACACATGCCTGACAGTTGTGACATTTAATCTTGAAAGCAATGTCAACGATAAAAATTATAACGCAACATTATAACGCAAAAAACTCGTAACTGAAGAAATATCGCAAGTCTGGAAATAAGAACCCACCAAACCTTGTTGCTTTTTGCCAAAGCATGTCCTTAGTGTCTTACGAAAATAGTGACAGCGAGTCGTGCGACAATAATTCGGAAGACGAAATATGCGAGCAAAATACTGGACGAGTAATAATAAACCAAAATGATGATGACAGCTGCAAAGACACGCTGTTGAAAACCATACCTGAACCAACGCAGAGCGTAACTGAGGCTGCCATCAAAGAAAACGATGAAATCCTGAATAAAGCGGTTCTCATTCCTGTGAAGAAACCAAAGAAGCAACCTGTCAAAATAAGTGTCCCAACGATAACTGAATTTATCGAAGAATATAAAGAAAGAGAACCGACAAAGAAGAATTGTAAACACACAGACAGAGCAAAAGGACTATTTGCATTACTCCCACCACCAAACATGCAACCGAAACCAGCAAAACTCTTTGTACCAGACTCTGTCAAGAGGACCAAATCTCCAAAAGTCCAATCCAAACATCTCAAGAAACCCAAAACCCAAAAACCACTATCAAATGAAGACAACCACGAACTCAAAACCCTGCCATATACCAGCCAGGTAATAGATATCGCTCCAGAACCAGTCAAACCGTACACAGGTTTGGACAATCAAGCATTCAAAGAGCTAATGGGAGCCAATAGTAAACGAAAACGTGAGATTATCGAGATTGTGGATATTCACGAGGATGACATACTGTCGGACAAGGAGGTATGGATGACCAAATCCTTAACGGATCCTGAATTCGCTCCCAAGTATCTGGTGAAAGATCCTGTCAATGACACGTGCAAGATGAAGCACCACATCACCTATTTGGCCCAGCAGGCAAAAGCCAACGAGCAGGAGCTGCAGAACCAATGGGCTGCGAACAAGTATACAAGGCAGAAGACCCAGGCCAAGTATGGTTTTTAGCATGTTTTAGTTATTGCTCGTTAGTTATTGATTTCAAAATAAACGAATTCTTGTTTAGTATTTTTTATTTGTTGTTATTCGTTGTCTTCATGGGGTTATGTCAAAGACCTATATGTCTTATGGGAATAAAATAGCCAATTTTGAGTGGCTGTTGAAAAGTGGTTAATGCAACAGTCACGAGATGGCACCTGTCACAGTTGTTGACAAATTAGAAAGTTGAAATTACTCGTTCCCATTGGTCGAGCATGCTTGTTTGACATGACGTTTAATTCTGATGCATAGATAAGAAATATACAGTGGCCGACAAAACTCTACGTACCACCTCCATTTCTGGTATATGACAAATTCAAAACCATTACGAAGAAAAGAAGAATGATGCAGTTTTGTTTTAAATCTACATTTTTTAGGGACGTTTTCCGCAGAGGTTGTAGGTCATATTACACGCGTGCAGATCGTATCGGACATGTAATTACTCACCACCGAAGAGATCAGCAAAGGGGCTGCCGCCGAAGAACTCCCTGAATACCTCGTCCGGATCCCTGAAGGAGAAGAAGCCGAAGCCCATGTCGAAGTCGTCGTCGTGACGACTGCGAGATCTCGGTCCGTTGCCGTTCATCAGGCCGTCCTTTCCATACTGGTCGTAGACCCTGCGTTTCTTCTCTGTAACACCACAAGACAAGAAAAAAAAAGTTAGACATTTGTCGTTTTTTGGAAGATAAAGCTGTAAGCTGCGCTGATTTTTATCTGAATATAGAGGAAGAGAAGGAGGCAACGACAGTCCGTCCTTCGTCAGCTGCACCTAAACTGGATGTGACTGATCGCAAGGGTTGAGAACTGCCTAAAAGAGGTGTTAAGTAATTCGGCGTAAAAGAGCTCTATGAAGAAGGTAAGTCACCTTGCAGTGTGTTAGTTATTGAGAGGAGGAAAGAAAATTATTATTATTTCTTTAGACACTAATGAAGAATATAATAAAATAATTTTACTTTCCGACTACTCCCTAGAAAGAAAGTATTGTAATCGACGGAAAAAAATTTGAGATTTCCGCGGAAATACGCGTTTTGAGGTCTCCTGAATCGATTGCAATGATTTCTGGAAAATGTATGTATGTACGATTGAAGAATAAATAAACAAGAGGTAGATATAACCTCGTAGGAAAACACACGGATACGTGACAGTATATTATAGTTATTTGTATCGAGTATCGAGTGGTGCCCTGTATTGTTATAATCCTGATATAGTATTATTATTATCTTACGGGCATTCGCTTTTGTGTAGTGGGAAAGTTGGGTGGAGGCCACACGACATATTTTAATAATTGAATCAGCTTCTTTACAACAGCCCCATTTGAAACTACAGGTTCTACAACTTACAACACCAAGAATAATTTGGCATGCATCGAAATTACTATTTAAACTAGAAAAAAACAAAAACATGAAAGAAAAAATCCAAGAACAAAAAACCAAAGAACACCCATGGCGTTAGTACAAAACCCATCACAATAGAAATGTTAGTAATTTAGTGGGTGCTAAAAAGAAAGTAAAAAACTAAGAGTGGTAAAAAGTGGGATTGGGATATTTTAGATCACGCTCTTTTATAAACAAAACGTCTACTACCGAAGAAACGGTGGAAAGGAGTGTGCGTGTCAAAGTAATTCCTGAAGGACCTCGATGACCTGTTCGGATTCGCCCTTTGAGTTGAACGGTTGTCGTAGATTTTTCGCTTCGAGTCTACATCAGTGGAAGAACAACATATTTTAAGTAAACATCCAGTTTAGTATTATATATAACGAAAACTCACATTATTAATTAACCAGATACCTAAATTTACTTTAACTTCGAAATATATCGAAATATACCTAATCAAATTGAAATATAAATTGGCAATATTCGTTACGGAACATATTTACTTTGGCAAGGTACATAAACCAACTTACTGCTTAATGTGTAGGGGAGGGATTATTGCCAATTTATCGAATTAGAGAGGGTACCCTAATATTCCACTAAATTAGTGAGTAGGTCTGTATGACTCACCGTCTGAAAGGACTTCGTATGCCTCGGAGATCTCTTTGAATTTGCGCGTAGCTTCGTCCATGTTGTCGGGGTTTTTGTCTGGGTGCCATTTCAGGGCTAGTTTACGGTATCTATAACAAAATAATTTCAAACTTAGAATTTTTGTAGAATTGCATTTTACTTGTACAATCTTGGACAAAATACGTATGGGTAAGTGTCAGGTATTGGGAGAAGATAAGTCCCATGCTATGCTGTGATCAAAACAGGCATCTCTTCTCTCAAAAATCAATGTAAAGTTTCTGTACAAATATCTCAAGATTAAATGTCCATTATATATGATTTCGGTAATGTCCCAAACCTCATTTATTATGTAATATTATTTATTGGGTATACAGGTCCGTGATTACTTATAGTTGTTTTTATTAAATTCTTTGCCTTGACCTGATATTTACCTATATACAACGTTTTCTCTTTCCCTTTAAATAAAATGCGTCTAAGAACAGTAAAAAAGAAAAGAAAAATAAATAGCACTTACGCTTTCTTAATTTCTGATGTGGTGGCACCGCGTTGAACTTCGAGGACCCTGTAATAGTCCACCATCGCGGCGCTTGGGTTAGCGTTGCGCCCCAGTGTTGTTTATAGTCACAGGTCAAGCTGAAACAACACAAAGAAACCAGGTTAGGTTGCATCTCAACACTCCAAAAAAACCGTAACATTATTTCTAATAAACGAACGTTTGAACGAACGAAGAAACTCGCGCAATTTCATAATCATCATTTACCACTGTCTTGTGCCTGGATATTGTCCATTGCCACAAAAACCTGTTTCAGGTCAGACGCAGTGTTGATTTTGACGGATACCGAACATGTCAATCGGTTTCTTTAGTGTCAGTTGTAATCAGTCACCCGGCCAACTCGGGTTTTCAACAGATTAGATAAATTGGTGTTATAACCGTTGTTTATCTATCTGTTGAGATAACTTGCTGTTTAGTTCGTCGGGAATTTATTAAAACCGCAGACGCTCTTCTTACGCCATCAGACAAACTAGCGATAAATATTAAATGTATTTATTTTTTAATGAAATCTGGAACGTATTCATTCCAGCGTGTGTGAGGTTATAGGTATTTACGTTTGTTACTTTTGTGTCAGCTGGTATTCTGTAAAATGTAAGAAGAAATTTCAGAAAATTGCCTGATTTGAGTGTCTCAAATCACTGTATCAAATAAGGCAAGTCATGAACGTTCACCATTTGAAGTTTTAGGCACACCTCATCTTATAAACCAGTGCGAAGTGAATGATTTGGTTAAAGACTTAGGTTTATCACAAGAAAAAGTCGAGTTATTGGGTTATAGCCTATAACTTGCCTATAACTTATAGGCTACAGGAACGGAATCTTTTCGCACGAGGTGTGACAGTGTCTTCATTTACAAAGCGTAACGAGCCTTTTAAAGCATATTTTAGAATGGAGGGAGATCTTTACGAGTTTGATATTCCCCACGATCCTTCTGAATGGTGGCTTTTTATCTATTCATCAAAATACAGCTTGAAAGTAACACTTTTGTATATTCATTGAATTTATATAATTTGTTAAATGATTTTGTTGCAGTTTTCTCAGTTTTTTAAGTATCGTTGTATCTGTAAATCTAGACCTATTACAATAAATCCACTTTCAGTTTTTAGTTATGTAAGGCAAATATAATCTGGAACCAATAATTTTTTGTATCAGAAAGTTGGAAATTTCTTGCCTTGTGTTATCAATAATTATGTCAATAAATCCAGATTGAATTAACTGTAATCACCGATTCAATTAAGTGGGTAGATGGGGGAAAAGGGTAGAAAATAGATTCTCGATTCAATAAGCGATGGAATTGAAGCAGCCCCTTGGAAAACTAGGTCGACACGCTGCCATGTTAGTATAAATAGATGACGTGTAATATCCGACAACACATTTTGGTGGAGGATCCGGAATCCATTACTTCTACGTTCGAGATTAATAGCTTTCCTGACTGAGCGACCTCAAAAGGCGTTTATTCAACAACGAAATTTATAAAATATAGAATATAAATCAATAATCAATAAATAACACATTTGGTGGAGGATACGGAAATTATAACAGATACGAGTTCTATAAAATAGAATTCTTATTACCTTGGGATGTAATTTGATATCTGGTATAGCGAAACTTCGAATGACGGTTGCATCGTACTCTATTTTTAAGGGTGTATCACATTTTTACGCAAACATCCTAGTTATTTGGGTTGGCCTGACTCCATTGGAACGTTATCAACTGTTTCGTACAAGCCAAAGACGTCTGTTGACCGAACAAACGTTATTCATTCATAATAACGCGAAGCAGAGACGCTCTTTTTCGTTCTTATTATAGAAAACCAGCATTTGGACGTACGGAAATTGAACTGAAATAAGGTGCATTGCCAAGAGTTGATGGTAAATAAGTTTATATGTACTGACTTGGTTCGTATACATACATATAAGTTTATTAAAAGTGGGAAAACAGTCTGTAATCTCTAGACAGTACGAGTGGCCGCGATAAGTATTGATTAGAGAACATCGCGCAAGATCGGTGTACCTATTTGAGTGTGTATGTATACTGTGTGTATTTCTGGGTGTGTTTGCTTGAACCCGTTTGAAAACGGTTAAGAAAATACCACTTAAGTAAGTAAAATAAGACAACAAGGATTCCTAGTAACAGAAGAAAATATACTTCTTATATTGTTTATCTAATGCAGACAAATTAATTTGTAAAATATAGGATATTATTTTATAAAAGACGGGTTCTTAGAGAATCAATTGCAATGATTTCTGAAAAATGTATGATTGTCTGTGAATACACATTACCGGCCAAACGAAACAACAAATCACTTTTAACAATAAATCATAAAACAGTTAGTTATGGCATGTGCAAAAATGCCTTTCCAGAAAACCAACTTTGTTTATTTGAGACTGCGAATTGTCAATGAAGAATTGGTAAATTGTAAAAGAAAACTTTAAATTCAGTATAAAAATTTCCGCTTGTATCAAAAAGAAACTCACTTCATCGACTTCTATTGTTAGTTGAAACATTAGGATATAAAACGTGAATAAAGTAGCAATTGTTTGGGTTTAAATGCAGAAAGCCGTTTGAATGAAATAAATCTGGTTTTATTTGAAATAAAGATCGGCCTTGAGGTAAATAAATATTCGAATTGGAATTATTTGGGAAGAGAAAGACATATAGATTTGAGATACTGACCCATGTATAAGAACTGGATAGCAAATACCTAAATGTTGTTTGTAAAATTTAAATTTTAGATTCTATTTTGCACATTTACGGGATATCCCCTTGCAATTATTATGATATTTATAGATAAAATTATACACAAGTTAATAACTTTTCCTTGAAACCATCATTAAATGCTATACAGATATTTTTAGTATTGGTTTTGTTTGACTCTCTAGGAAAATACATTTTTTATTTCTTATTTATACACAATCAACAATCAATGTGAGAAATCAAGCTTATAAAGTTATAAAACAGTAAAATCTATTGTTTTATTTTATCTAGCGTAAACTTAATACACACCATATGCAATGTAATAATAAATCCTTCAATATGTCCACAATAACAACACACTAAACAGATCGTCACAATCCTACAATACTCCAAAACACAACACAAAAACCAAAACACAGATCATCTGTTAAACAGAAAAAACAGTACAACACTAAACCGACAACCACTGGGGACTGTCACTCACTCAATCACAAGATAGATATCAATATTATACTTTAGAGAGTCGCACATAGCTCCTCAAACACGTGTTCGAACTTCACATAACGCAACAATAGATGTTGAAACGTTCAAAGCACCGACAGAAGTGCCCGGGTTGCCCTGCTTATTACCGCAGCAGCGAGGAGTGCCTGGCAAATGTTTGAAACGTACTTTAGCATCTAGGAGAGCTACAGCAGAACTCGCACAAGGCTCCATGATGATGTGACGACGCTCTAACGCGGTAGCGTAGTCAGAGACACATCGGAACTGACATATTTATAAATTATGGGGCGTCCTTATAAATAGCAATGACATAAATTGGCCACCGAATCTGGATCACCGGCCATTATTTGAACACTCCCAAACTGTAATAATGTCAAACTAATGGGAACATCTCAACTTGGTTGTAATACAATTTGGAATAAACACGATTTAGATTGTTTTTGGTGATTTGGTAATTATCATGATTGAATTTGATATCTCTCATAATGCACATAAATAAGTTATAAATAAATACGTCAATCCAAAGTCTGAATATTTGGCAAGAACTGAATCTGATGTTATAATTCCTGTCCGCAAAATTTATGCTATAAAATATTTTCGTTGTAGAAATCCATTCAGCACTTTATTTAAGGTACACGATATTGGATGGGTACCAAATGCCCGCAAGGTACCACGTGATCCAAACGTGTACACCCCCCGCCGCGCCGCTCCAGGTGTATTTTTATCGAAAATTCGAAAGTGGCGTGAAAAATTGTCGCTTACCGTGCGCGTTCAAAACAAAATAGCCTCAGGACATGACATATTATGAACTCGGTCTATTTTTCGCTTCCTACAACTGCAAAATATTCACCGAGGAGGAACGTCATTTGCAGACGGGCCAGAATATGGCCCACGCGTGCGACCATTCGTAAATACTTACCAAAAAGCCCACACAACGGCGTCCGTATTCCATCTTTGAGAATGAAATGGGATTTCGAGCAATAATAAATAAAGATTTTTATTGTTTGCTTGAGACAAAGCACCCACAAATTTAATCTATTGCCCAATTTTGTTAAAAAACGTTCTTGGTGTTGATCCAGGTAAGTTTTTATCAAATGAAAAATTGCGTTTTAGATAAAATAGAGTGGTTTTTGCTGTTTTAATTGATATTTTTTATTATAACATATTATTATAATACTTAAATTGAAGTTATTATTTTGTATTTACCATGTTATGGAATCTAAAAGAACACATTTTCCCTCTTCTTTATTAATTTTATTCTTCGGAATTCAGGTACAGTGGTACAAAAAAGTCTCCGTACGATTGTAGGAGGTCAAAATTGCGGGAACCACCACGCGTCTCCCTACATGGTAGCATTTTGGCCGAGCGCGGTCTAAGGCTTTAATTACTGGTCAAATCTCTAATTCATCAAATCTAATCCAAATCTATTCGAAGGCAAAACTAACTGGGTTCTTTTTCTTGAACCTTGTGAACACATTTTCTGACTACTAACTGACGCGTTTAAGTATTTAACATTTAATAAGGGCTGATAAAGCAAGACTACTCAAATGAAACGAAACACTTATCAAAACAATAACATCTATTAACAATAATAATCAACAATCCCGTTTGATAGGTTACATAGAAAAATGAATGAAACTTTGAACATATTGACGTTTAAATTAAACCTAGGAGTTGATTTAGACAGACACACTTTTAGCAGAAATATGAATAATTTAATTTACAATGAAATGCGAGACGAGTTGAAAAGACTTACCAGGGATAAACTTAAGCGCCTAAGAACGCTCCACAAAAACGTGTACTTTACATGACGGTGGTTGAAATGAGAAGAGACAAAGATCTGTTCGTTTGCATCCCTTGACCCCAAAGGAAGCCGGAAGCATTTCTTCTTAGCCAATGGCAACACTTCAAATTTAAACTTATAAACACGCGGTCAAATCCTAAACCAGATGTTCAACTGAACACCAAAACTTCGATATTCTCGAACATTCTACCCTGTGTACATCGCGCTTAATTTGATCATATCTTAATAAATAAATAATGGGTTTCCGACCCATTACACGATAATACTTCTATAGGTACGTATTTTGTGAATTTTGCTACCACTCTATGAATTGGGACAGTTAGTTCTTCCTTGCAACGAGACGAATATTTATTCGTTCAGAAGTTTTGAATCAACATCATGAACGACATATTCTACGAGAGATTAAAAAAAATCCGAGGAATAGTGCTACCAAAATAGCTAAAGAATTAAGACTTGTGATGAAAGTGATGTGCAGCGATGAAACCATACGAAACGTTTTAAGAAAAAACAGCTATAGTACGCGAGCCTGTCGAAAACAGCCATTCATTTCGAGGGTAAACAAAGTGAAACGATTGCAATATGCCAAAGAAGATCTAAATAAAAATCTAGAGTACAGAAACAAGGTAATTTTCAGTGGCGAGAGCAATTATAATATTCACGGATCAGATGGCACACAAAAAGTGTGGAGGAAGCCCAATACTGAATTAAATGTCGAAAATGTAACTGTAACTGTAACAGTTAACAGTTACATGCTTAAGCATGGAGTTGGTCAATTATGTTTCATAGAACAAACAATGGTCAGTAAGGCTGATCTCAAAATATTACAAGAAAATTTATTACAAAGTGCTCAAAATACGAGATGACTTTATGCACGACAATGATTCCAAATACACATCTCGAATAGTGAATGAGTGGCTTCTATATAGGACCAAAGCAACACTGAATCACCCTTCTCAATCACCAGATCTCAACTCCATAGAACATTTGTGGGAAGAATTGGAGAGAAGAATCCACATAAAATAAGTAACAAAGAGTCTTGAAAGAAAAGCTCTAAGATGAGTGGAATAAAACTGAACCTTTGGTCACGACAAAACTGGTTAATTCTATGGTTAATATTACCAAATATTAATATTCTGTTTCCGAGTTTGATTTTTTACTTGAATCCCCACTAGCACATTTTTTAAATGACATCCTTCAGTGTTATTAAGGACAATTTCTCTAAATTCAATTAAAATTTCTTTTCTAATTTTAGAAAATTTGTTTAGAACTGCTATCGTACGGAAACTTGTTTGTACCTTTGTAAATAGTTATAAATGAGGTAAATAAATAAGGTGACTAATACATTTCTTGACACCAACTGAAAATTAACATATTTTCACATTGCATTCGAAGAAAATACTATTCACAGTCGCGACTTATCATATATAGGAATTTCATCTTGCGCAAGCATTTGCAAACCAACTTAGCTAATAACGCATTAAAATAGCAAACGTTTCTGCCCCTATTAGTCATAGAATTTGCGACACCGGCAACGTCAGATTATCTGGCGTATGCACATGCATTGCGTGCCGCATTTTGCAATAAACTAACAGCCGAGGCGACAACACTTTCCACGTTGCTCTCCGCAAAGCCGTTACAGCGTAAATTTCTTATGCAAATTACCACTCTCTGTCGATTATGATCGTATTGGTCGAGAGAACTAGATCGGTGGGACGACATCTGGGTCGTTTAGGCGACAAGAACTTCCAGCGGATAATTAATTCCGATGAAAGGGAACGTGATTACGCATTATTTATACAGATGATGATGGTACTGGGTACACCGTAATGATGGATAAATTGTTAATTATATACTTGTTTGTATTAGCAAATCATGTCAAATTAACAAGGTTTATTTACTAGGAAATGTCAGGTAAATTAGGAAAATTTGTGTAATGTATTTCGAATGCCATTTCGGTATTACCCGTAAGATGTTTCCTTCAAAACCCATCAAAAGTTCAGTGACTTCAAGTCAACAAACCTCAGACAGACAACGTGACGAAACTTAAACACATTCATTCCACTGAAGAGTTTTCCCGACTGATATTCGCACCTGTCTGAGACGAAAGATTGTACGTTCCGAACCGAGCAGCAGGTGAGTGCATTCTCAACTTCAACCTTGGCGACCTCGCAGCACAGCGATCATGGTGCAATAGGGCCGTCGCTGTCGCCTAACAGCTGATCGTAAAAATCACGTAACCATCAATTCTCCAGGTAATTCGAATCTCTCCGGGTAACTGTCTATCGAATCATCGCAGATTATATTGGAAAAACACCATTATTCATCGTCATTATGGCGAGTCTCCCACGCATCGCGACAACTTTCCAAAAAGTACTCCTTCTGGTAAAGAAAAGATGACTCAACGACGTGTGGGGGCTCACACTCGTTAGCCTTAAGACTTTTCGCCGCTCCAAACGTCATTAAATGTTAATCGAGACCAGGTGATTTCATTTTTTTAATGGGACTATGTTTGTTTTAGTATACAATAAGTATTTCTAAGTGTAGGTAAGTATTTGTATGTAAAAGGAACAAACAACATGATGGAGGTGATTTGATATTAGAATTGCGGATTTCTCCATTATGATTGTTGAATTTTTTAGTTGGCTATTTCATTATTTTTTGAATATTGTAACGATAATTGTTACAATATGTGTCACATAGTGTAGCAAGTGGTCTGTTTGTCTGCAATATGTTGAAAAGGCCATGTATGGGAGGCTCATTTCTTCATGAGTCAACGCGAATATTTTAGGGAACGCGACGTGTTCAAAATATCGTTAATGTACAATTTGGTAACCACCCACAAACTATGCAAATTCTCTGTGTAATTCGGAGGAATGTTACAGGTTACTGACCATCTCCAATTTTGTTGTTGGAGGTGGACAAATGAAAGTTGGTGTTTATCTTTGTGTTGCTACATTCATTTCATTAAATATGATATAATTCAAATAAAAAATATCCAAACAAAATAACATTTTTCTATTTCTATTCATTTCACGAATATCACCATGCGTGTCACTGCCACTCTCACTCACTTTGATCGAAAACTCCTTCATGTCAGAGGTACGTTCCACGTATACCATCGAATTGTTAACGTCATCTCCAGAATAGCGTCCGTCTTCTGATGATTCTGTTTCCGAATCTGAACTCGCGAAGCCACCGCAGGCACCTTCACACATTTCTTGCAAAAAGTTGTTATATTCTTACTAGTTATATGCGTACCAGACAGATTTTGCTTCCTTTTACGGGCCCTCTAGCGTTCACGGGCAAAACCTAAGGTCAACTGTCAAAACAAACTTCAAATATTTTTTTTTGACGACTCGATCGCAATTTTCGATCACTTCTAAGTATTAAACGATTGTAGGTACATCATATTATGAGGTTCTGTTAACTTAATACTTGGCTAAGTGTCAAATTGTCAACGTAGCCTCGAAATTATTCACAAATGTAGGGATTTTTGTTCTTATAGGGTTGTGATCACTGCTTGTTTATATGGCGTCGTTTACTTTGACATGCGGAGGTTATGTTAGCTGTATATTAAAGTAATAACTATAATAAGTGTTTAAGTACAGTCATGTGTTTCTGCTGATTTGCTGCTGCAATCAGGCAGACAACAAACTCTGTAATTGTTCATGATTGATGTTGTATTTGACTCACGTAACCTCAATTCAACTACCGTAAATAACGTGATTTATGCTTGTGTTGCCACCCCAGCAGCATAAAGAAACTATGAGCAACGTTGTCAAGCTTCGCATTATATATCCTCCTTGTGACGTCACAGGGAGGATTTTTATTCAAATTTCAATCTCGACGTTTTCTCTTAAATTAAGGCGTTGTTTCGAATTTTATTTTTTTAGAGTTTTTAGACTAAGTTTTTTTAGAGATATTTATACACATAGATTTATTTATCGATTCATTTATAACTTTTTCCTGGTTGATTTAACATGGAGATAACTGAAGATTGATATGATGGATTTGAAGCATCGACATCTTGGACAACGACCAATGTGAATTCGGGATGTGGTGCTACCATGACCTCATGAGTCTTCGACTGTACTCGCATGAATATCAAATTGTTGGTTGGGTCAAGATCTCGAACGATACTTCTTGCAGTTTTCACTAACATCCCAAGCGCATTTGCGTGGACAATCTCTATGCCAAAGTTGGCAATGGTGTTCTTTAAAGGTAATCCTTCCGCGTTTAGGATAGCATACCCAAGCACGCCCTTCTGGCTGTAAATCCTATCCATTATTTGCTGTATATCCGGGGAGAACATTTTCTCTTGTAACTGTGTCCGTTATTCATAAAGTTTTCCAATAGAAATAATATTTGCAGCATTGAAAATTTCGTTAAGAAGTAATATATAAAAAATACTATCGAAATTATGAGAAGCACGAGGAATGGTTTAAACGTTACATTTGTTTACATGTTGCTATGGAGATCTAAAACTGGGTTTTTGCTATAGTATGACGGTAAGTTTCATAGATGGCGGTATATGCAGCGATTTTTACATTCTGGGGTTGGTCCCACCCATAGTGTAACTATTTTTACATGGTGGGCCAATAACGCAACGATCTCTTTCTAAAAAAACTCAGTCCGTCTCTATCTACCTTGTTTAAGAAAGCCCAATTTTGCCAATTGTTGGTAAAACACTAGAAAGTGTTGTCAAGTATTGGAATTGATTATTTTCACAGACTTGTTTATCTGCAGGAGCTAAAAGAAAGTCTTCTAGAAATTTCTTTATCATTATGTTACACATTGTTGTCATGTGATCAGTTTTATTCGAGAAGAACAGAAGGCAGGTATACTCAGAGCGCAATGGATGGATAGCCAGTAATAGGTAACATCCTCACTAAAAATTTTTAACCCTACTAACCGTGTAGAACTTTCCAGACACAAAACATATGGGTAACAACATCTGCCACCCCATTGAGCCGGTAGATAATCATTTTATCTCGAATGCAATAACCAGAAAATATTGATCTAAACGTTAAAGCCAACACTTGACTCTAATAATAATAATAATAATATGTTCCACGTTCCACATAACACACAATTCATTTTCTAGTACACCTGGCTTATTAATCATCATACATACCACCAGAATAGCGCAATAACACGTCGCGATCGCTGTTGGTTGGAAAGCGTAAATAACGACGCCAGTGTACGGATCTGGTACTAAAAAAAAATGCTGCGATAATCCGGTAGAACACGCGGTTCTTGTCCATACATATACATATCGTGCAAGAGTGTCGCTGTGCAAAAGCCATCAAACTTGCCTTCATGCATGGCTAGCCAACCAAAACGAGCCAGCAGAGGTAATAGATATTGTAGAATTACCGGGAATATACTATGGCGCAGTCAAAAGAAAAGAAAACCAGTCCGAACTGGTTTTTACTTATTAATTACTGAGAACAGACCAAATAATATTTTAATTAACAATTTGCAATTCTTGTATTATACAATGTTGCTGGCTTAAGGATGTATCTGTTACGGTTAACGTGATAAATGTGGTTTGTATTAATAATTACCGGCTATTATTAATAATAACCGCATCATTTGGTCAATGTGATTAGAAACACTTAAATAATCACATGGACCGGCTATTATTAATAATTTCCTAACGGGCACAGTAAAAGTGATAAAAATGTTACTTTTTACAAAAGATCTTTTGTATACAGTCTTCAAAGAAGTTAGCTCAGTTATTTTGATTACTATGTAAGCTATTATATTTATTTACTCGACGCAAATCATCAGTACGGCTACCCCAATGACTAAAATTACGAATAATACAAAACATTGATAATACAGAATGCCTTTTTTGTCTCCCTTGTACTTTAGAAACTACTGGATATAATTGGTAATGATATTTGGTATACACCCAAGGACGACTCAATGACGAAAACATAAAAAAGAACAGTTTATACAGAGTGTTCCAAAAAGTTAACCATTTTATTATCAATAACACCCATTTTTATATTTAATGCATGTGGGTAGTTTTTTGTAAATGTACAATTACAATTTATTAAGTAAATTCTCAAATCCTAATTATCTTGAAATGGTGCGCATTTAATAAAAAAAATTTTAATGCAAATATGTACATGCAAGAACTAGACTAGTTTACATAGATGTTTTTACATAAATTGCACCGCACAAATGATGCAAACATTTTTGTATGGTTCTGTTCCTAACACGGTATTTTTACTTTTGGTGTTTGACAATAATTTTATAAATAAAAGATTAAACATGGTAACAACTTGCCTCAATCTTCCCTACATTAGAATGTCCATTACCTATACCTACCCTAAGTATATCTAATATCTCACAGATATATTTATTATAAAAGTGTTTATCACCAACAAAAAATACAAAAAAACAAAAGAATATGACGTCCTATTGTTACAAACTTTATTTCGTTTTATTTTGACAATATAAATAGTGTCATTGTTGTACTACCACAAAAAATAAAGGTCTAGAAGGACTTTTCTATTCAAAATTAAATATAAAACATTTTTTAAAGTTGTATTAAAAAGATAATAAAGTTATAAATAAAAATATTTTTGGCACGAATTGCAAAATGCAGAAGTACTACGTACGTTTGCACTGGTAAAATAATACAAACCGAGTTTTTAATTAATTATTTACTTTGCTTTTAAGAATTGCGCAAATAAGCATGGCCCAAAGAGTTACACACTCGTGCATGCAATTAGTGTGGATTGGCATTTTTTAGTCTCGTTTTGATAATCTTCCTTATTTTAGTCATGAGTAGTAACTAAATAAGTTAGTCAGGACTAACGTCACTAAAGGCCCAACACTGAAAACCCAGTGAATAGATTCGTTGTGTGGCGATTATGTAGATACTAACAGAATTTTAAATCTGAGGCTCTATTATATTGTAGCATCACCTTAATGCAATATCGAACTGAAATATATCACATTGACCACAGCATGCTGGAAATTATTAATAATAGCCGGTTCATGTGATAAATTCTTCACTTTAACCTCGCCACTTGGCTATTATTAATAATAACCGGTAATTATTAATAATAACCTATTTATCACTATGACCGTAACATATCGACTGTTAATGGTGAATGCATGTTGACGTATGATGTATTTAATGATGAGTGTGTATTCAAAAGGAGAAGGACAATAGATTTTACTGCAACAGATGGTGGAGTGGTCTCTTTATATTCAAGAGACGGCTCTTCCCGTACCTCCGTTCTTTGTACTTGCTGCTTCAGAGCTTATTGTGGTCGAGTGCAAAAATTCATCGTGCATTTAAAATAATAAATGGTACGAAAATAGAACTATGCGTAATATAGCGATTGAAGCATTTCTTATAACTAAACTTCAGGTTTTTAAGAAATGGTATTGTCTCATCCATTCTTGGTGTATTTCTCGGAACATATTAGGCAAAGATAATAAAAAAAATAATCGAATCAGATTCAAAAGAACAAATCTTCCATTTTTTTTTGTATTCTAAAGATACAATTGGACTAGGTGTTCTTTTCTGTGTTCAACAAAATCTAAAACGGTAACAATCGGCTTATTTGATATGCATCGCGCGCATTTCCCCAAAACAGCGACAGGAGACAAAACAAACACTTCCTTTCCACAGTCAAGGTCAGCCATTCGTGGAACAATCAAAGACGGATGTCGGAGGTCCTTTTGTTTTGCACCCGCGTCACCGACGTTATTAGAAAAGACGTTAAACTAGATCGGAAATAGCCACAGAAAACAGTCGTTAACAATGGCAGGACACACTGTGTATCCAATCTGACGTCTGCTCGACAAGAAAGAAACACGTGTAAAATGTTCTATTCCGAAAAAAATCTGCTCCATAACAAATTTATTCCTTAATTCGTTATTTTAACACAAATTTTGGTGTAAGTTTGAGGTTAGTTATAGTAATTTTTGTCAAATATAACAAAAACTAATTTTTGTGTGTGTGTGTTTTTTTTTAACAAAACTATCAACGTATAGAAATGTAATTAAGTAGATAATATACAAAAATATTCCATCCGAAAGTACGCTATGTGAACAATGTATGTACATAGTCACTGTATAGTATTTAAGGAAAGTAACAGCATAAAAGTGATGATAAAGAAAACGAGTGTCATCGTTACGAGAAATAATGATTCAGGAGTGAGTAGTAGACTAATTATACATCGTCAGGTGTTGCATCACCTGTCTCCTTCGCATGCCGGAACTGTTTTGGGTCAACAACACCATGCTGACAGAAATAAAGGGTATTAAAAAATATATTGAGATAGATCAAGTCGCACACTGGGGTATTTTGTCGATCTATCTGGCCAAAATTAATTATACGAATAGAATTTTTTGTTAGTAGCTCGTAAAATATTATATTGTGCTCTCGTAAGGTCAGGTTCTCCAATTATAGCAAACGCTTCAAAGGTACCAATCATTTTTACATCATCGTTTCTGAAATACGCTTTCTTACAATACTTTCCTTCTAGGGTAATACAGAAAATGTGTTAGTTGATAAGTGTGTAATTTTATTTTATGCTGTAGAGATTCTAGACCCCATAGACCATAGAGATCAATGTTTCATAATCCATAATAAACGTTAGAATAAAGGAAGAACTTTCTAAGTTAATTCACACTCATGTTTAACGGCCTTAAGAAAACTTAACAGCGTCCGTGAAAATCTGCAATTTCTCGTGCAAGTGCAACGATTATCTAGTTTCGTGGTATTTTATAGTTGCATTAATGATACACCAGTTAAAGTACCGGTGTTATAAAAAGGAGAAATTTAGTTCGTCTTATTAGAAGTCGACATGAGAAATGATGTTAATTGAAAGAAAGTGCAGCGCCATCGTGTCGGATAGAAGAGAAGAACATTTTTCTCTGTACAACATCAAACCTAATAGAACGAGTTTAAAGGAATAATTTGAATAGTAATGCTAATTCATTCGATAAGATCATTTAACCCAAATTATTGTCCGGAGGAGATTGCTATCAAACATTCTGGTATTGTAATAAAGAGATTAAAAGACGATTACGACGTTCTGGTCCAATTATTTTCGTAATGATCGACGGCAGAAACAATGAACGTAGTTACGACAGGTGAATAGGTAGGTTTATAAGTACCAAAGAACATTGTGGTACTAGAAGTTGATTGTCAGTAATACACAAATGGGTATATGGTTAATTGGGTCGAGGAACAGTTACCAGTTGCATAGTTCACTCCATTTTTGGAATCCCGTTCGATGGTATAGTAATTAGCAGCAGCAGCATAGTGGAGTAGTTAGTCCACAGTGCATTGCACTGAAAATTTAAGTATAGCGAGCGAGTTAAAAGAAAACACATGCACGAAATTGTTATGTTGTTAGATACAAAAGATAAAGCTTAGAAATATATTCGACAATGTTTCTTTCTTTGATTTATGTCACAGATTATGGATATACATATTTTATAAAGCATTTTACAAATAAGCACGCAAACTGTGTTTTAAAAAGTGGTGTTTGTTGATGCTTTTTAACCTGTACAAAATTAACAGGTTCTGCTAAATTTTTAAGCGCAATTTTTGTAGTCAATACAAACAAATATGTAGAACATTTGACATATCCATTTGTGCCATGTAAACACGTCATTAACCTTTACATAAAACATAATAACCAGAAGACAATTAATTTTTAACAGGATAACATGTAAACCGTTACTCTGCATACAATTAAGTAAAAATTCTTCGTGATGATAAATAATTATTTAAAGTAAAGATGTAGAACCACACCCAAGCAGTCTACCATGATTACACCGTATAACTTGACCGCTTTTGACCGAAAGAGTCTAGACTAGCGGTTTAATTAAATTAGAAAAGGTATTTTACGACCATGTTTGCGATTTTTTACGATAACGTTTGATGTATCAGCGTTGCGGATGCGTTTAGTACTCGTAATTTACTTTGTACAGCAGGGTAGTTTTATCAAACCAATCTATGGGGCGAACACACAACGTAGGGATTCCCTGTTATTTTAATTAAAGTGAAAAGTTTTATGGGAGTTATGTTGTTATGCGATAGCGAGTCCTAAGGTTAAAAATTATCGGGTTTTCTGCAAGTACAAAGGGAGGTAAGCATGCAACAATCACAAGACATTTCGAAATATATAATTTCTTGAATTAATATTCATGCTGGTAGCTGTAAAAGTTAGACAAGCACTGGTGGGCTGGCTGCTGCTAAACTCAGTCGCCAACTGGTAAAACAGCGCTGGTCACACTATGCTGTTAGCAGCAAGTAGCAAATAGCACGCTAGTAAACCAGCCTAGTGTGGCCAGGCAAACATTCATCCTTTACGAAAAAATTCTTTACCGGAGCGTGACAAATCAAATCACTTGTCAAACGAAACGAGAATTCGTGAACCGTTTCGTAAAATATCTAAATATAATCGTAGAATAGAAGCGAGCTTGTTAATTGATTTTTCCATCAGGCGGAAATTGCTCTCGACGACATCGAGTTTCCTAGAACGGCTGTCGAAGTGACATTATCATTTTCTTTTTACTCTTTCGCACCATCAGAATAGCATTCTGATTTCTTTTTTGTATCAAACTGTAGCAGGAATAGAATTTTTTGTTAGTAGCTCGTAAAATATTATATTGTGCTCTCGTAAGGTCAGGTTCTCCAATTATAGCAAGCGCTTCAAAGGTACCAATCATTTTTACATCATCGTTTCTGAAATACGCTTTCTTACAATACTTTCCTTCTACGGTAATACAGAAAATGTGTTAGTTGATAAGTGTGTAGTTTTATTTTATGCTGTAGAGATTCTAGACCCCATAGACCATAGAGATCACTGTTTCATAATCCATAATAAACGTTAGAATAAAGGAAGAACTTTCTAAGTTAATTCACACTCATGTTTAACGTCCTAAAGAAAACTTCGAAACAGCGTCCGTGAAAATCTGCAATTTCTCGTGCAAGTGCAACGATTATCTAGTTTCGTGGTATTTTATAGTTGCATTAATGATACACCAGTTAAAGTACCGGTGTTATAAAAAGGAGAAATTTAATTCGTCTTATTAGAAGTCGACATGAGAAATGATGTTAATTGAAAGAAAATGCAGCGCCATCGTGTCGGATAGAAGAGAAGAACATTTTTCTCTGTACAACATCAAACCTAATAGAACGAGTTTAAAGGAATAATTTGAATAGTAATGCTAATTCATTCGATAAGATCATTTAACCCAAATTATTGTCCGGAGGAGATTGCTATCAAACATTCTGGTATTGTAATAAAGAGGTTAACTTACTTTTTTCTACCTTAGTCGACGGTAAATTGAGACCTAACGGATAAACACGAAATTGAAACAGTCCGCAAAGAAAAATTAATTACAAAATTGCTCTCTAAAGTAGTTTTAAATTGGTCAAAATGGACAATATAGCGTTCCCGTGAGAGTGCTAGTTGTTACAATTGGAACAAAGAGGAGAAAATTAAGTTCTGTGCAATTTTAAACCATACAAAAGCTTACGAGTTTCGACAAAATCACCATTATAAAGTATCTTGATCTTAGGTTGATTAGTTGATTAGTTCTAAATCTTTATGATTCATTTTATAATACGAAACATTTCTACCAAAAGATTTATCTCTAATTCTGCTTTATCATAAATATTCATAATACAGGACGATGTGACAAATATTTATCACTCAGTATGTATTAAATTTTTGTTGTATCCTCCAGACGTCTCAATTACAGGGCAAGATACTCAATATTTATAAATTGGTAAGTGGTATTTCAGTAATCCGCTGAAACTCGGTCGAATGTTAATCGAAAGTTGTTTGGGTTGTTGCACTGCAGAAGTATTCTTAGCCTGACGATATAGGTATGCGTTCACTTAGGTGGCGTCACAATTTACTTTGATCACCAGGTAAAACTACACAATATGCTGAATCCTCACCAAATCTGTCAATTCGCAATCACATCGTCGAAAGCTATGGATTCTATCAGACAGTTTCTGTAAACAATATTATGCGAGGCAATCTTCCCCAATTCTGTTTAATAAGCCAAGATCATTTTAACAAAGTTGCCAGAAAATAACTTGAAAATGTAACTGCTGCTATAAATATGTATCGTTATTCTACTTTCGTGGGGCAACATCTAAAAGTCATCAAATCAAAAAAATAGTAATCCAATCGGATAACGCGTTACGCCCAATAAAACGTTTTTGCTCGTGTAAAATGTAAGTAGCCTGGCGGCAACATAGCCATGATAATAAAATCACTGTTTAAAACTGACTCATAACCGGCGACAATTAATGCTTTTTCTGCGCGCAGTAAACAGCCACTACTCTCCATAATCCACAAAAGAAATGTGTTTCACTCGCCTACAGATTTCCCCTCCGCTCAGATAAAGAATTTAATGACACTTGACTGCCGTCGCGCGTTATGAGATTTCCTAAAGGCGGCTCCACACGCAACGGAAAACCCGAAGGCATGCCTCGAGGCGCAAGACCTCAAGGAAAACCTAAAAATAGGGTGGTCTCCACACACTACGGTATATATGAAGGCCAGCCTTAAGGCATTCCAGTTTGTGCTCGCGCAATGTCGTCAACAAATGATGCTCTTGCTGTTGTTGATTTATTTTAGCTATAGAAAGTAATAAAGGGCCTCGAGGCTTACCTCACATCCCTCCACACAGTCCGGTCCGCCTTGAGACGCATATAAGCAGAGGCAAGCCGAATGAGATTTTGTATTGAGATTTCCGGCCTCCAGGCGTCAGATCCGCAGGAATACCTCTCTAGAGGTTTTCCTTGAGGTCTTGCGCCTCGAGGCATGCCTTCGGGTTTTCCGTTGCGTGTGGAGCCACCTTAACGATTTTCGCTTTTGACGTTTATGTTAGCGATTGTGACTCATTGATAACATTCGCGGGATAGACGACAATATAATCACGGTTTCTGGTACAACGGCAATGCGTGTCGAACCAGATGTTATTTTCGTTTCATTCCGCGGAATAATTGCGACTATGTCCTTGCTATGGTCATTATTGTTTTACTGCAGCTCTCGTAATATTTTATGTTACAAAAACAACAGTGAGAAACAATAATATGTACTTACAATGATATGTAGGTGGTACTATGGCAATTGTGATTACAATGTAACAATGCAACAGTTTATTAAGATAATAAATAAAGGTTTTCCGAGTAACATTAACTGACGATAGTGAAGGAAATATTCCAGCCAGTCCTTTGAGAAAGCTGCTTGCAGAAGGTTTGGAACAATAATATTAGACAAGAACTACAAACCATCAAAACTCTAACCCTTGTTGTATAATTTTTCTATAGTAAACATTCTTCTGGTATTAGTTTTTCATATAAAGTAGTTAAAATAATTATTTCTTCACTCATTCCAAGATATTTTAGTAATGTTTTTTCAAACGCTTTGAAGCAAGAGAAAAAATAACAAATAATTGAGAATAAATATTTGCAAATCTTCCGAGTACAGTTAATGACCATGTAATATTAAAGCATATTCTTAAAGCACATCAGACTGTAAATATTTGTTTTTGCCACAGGAAATTGACTCATAAAACATTAATAACGTAACACCTTTCAATACGAAAATGTTAACATATGTACGTTGTTTCGTTTACAATAAATAAGCTTATAGTTTTATTACGTAAAAATATTTTATTAATTACAAAGTTAAGGTATATATTTTTGCTGTAAATGAGTCTTTGGTATGATATAAAGTACTTTTTAATGGTAGTTACTGTTCGTATTACAAATTTTTAATGATTTCTTAAAAAAACATTTATTTATTATTAATAAACATCATTTTCTGCATTTTACTCTATTTTTACATTCCGACTAGTACCCTAGAAGGAAAGTATTGTATTCGACGGAAAATGACATTTCGAGATTTCCCCGGAAATACGTGTTTTGAGGTCCCCTGAATCCATGGGTCTGATGTCTGGAAAATGTATGTATGTATATATGTATGTATGTATGTATGTATGTATGTATGTATGTATGTATGTATATATGTATGTATGTATGTATGTACTCGGAAAGTTGGATAGAGCCACCGCAGATTTTTCTTTTTGGTCTTGTACGTCTCAAAATTTTTTGTTAAAAATGTTGTCTTCAGTTGTATGAACAACATTTCTAACAGTGCGAGAATCTTATTTCAAATTTCAAAAATAACAACTGTGACAGTCGGGGATTTAAAACTTCAACCAACATACATAAGTATAAAATGACATTTCCGGAATTTAACCAAAAATACTTCTTCAGTAACAGGACATTGATTGAGGTAACTCAATTCAAGAAAAGGGTATTTCAGCGTTTTTAGATAGTCATATAAAAATACGAAATATATGCTACTGTTTGGTAGAAACCTCACTTTCAATTAAGAAATATCTGGGGTGGCCCTCACCCAAATTTCCGACTATATCGTTGGCACAATCAAGCGTCCGAACACCTTTGCAATTATTCAATTTTGTGAAGCCAGAGGCACTCTGTACAATACCTAACGTTAGTTTCTATGATACAATGACATTTCGTCGTTTTAAAGTGGAAACCAGCTATATTATGGTATTTTTTGGCATAATTTGACTTGATAGATGAACAGAATTGTGTAATACGCCTCATGCTTGTAAATGGTGCAAAAATTTCAAATTTCGTTGAAAATGGACTTAGCAGGTTAACACTTTAAGCCGACAACTTGTCATACTGACATTTATTGTCATGTCATGTCAGTGGCACTGATGTAGGAGGTCAAAATGGCGGGAACAACCGCGACTCCCTAACATGGTAGCATTTGGCCAAGCGCCGTTTAAGGGCTTTAATTACTGGTAAAAATTCTAATTCATCAAATCTCTTCCAATTTATTCGAAGACAAAACTAACTGGGTTCTTTTTCTTGAACCTTGTGAACACATTTTCTGACTACTAACTGACGCGTTTAAGTATTTAACATTTAATAAGGGCTGATAAAGCAATACTACTCAAATGAAACGAAACACTTATCAAAACAATAACATCTATTAACAATAATAATCAACAATCCCGTTTGATAGGTTACATAGAAAAATGAATGAAGCTTTGAACATATTGACGTTTAAATTAAACCTAGGAGTTCATTTAGACAGACACACTTTTAGCAGAAAACGATAATCATTACTTTCAACTTGTGTACGAGTTCATCATCTGTTATCATAATCTTTGCATAAACACTGTGCGTTCTAGAAAGTGGTAGCAAACATTCAAATATTTACAATCTTAATTGCATAATACAGGCCCAGTTGGTTTTGGCTTTTTGTTGGCTAAAAATTTTTAGAAATTGACATATAAAACTTGAAACATAACCTGAAGGTTTTGTTTACGTTTTATTTAGTTGTCAAGAATTAAACTTTACATCTTCACAAAAGCCTTCGTCTCTATGTTGCGAATTGTCAGATTTTGACAAACGTTAGTACCATTGACATGACATGATATTAAATGTCAGTATGACAAATATTATTATGTCATAAAAACTGACGTTAGGTAGGGTCGAGTGGCTCTGGCTTCATAAAATTGAATAATTGCAAAAAAGCGAGGTTTTTATCAAACAGTAGCATATATGTCACATTTGTATATAAAAACTTGTCAACTCTAAGTTTAATTGTCAAATTAAACTTGTTTCAAATAAAATAAAACTGTCAAATCAGATTTGCCAACCTACAATATTTTCTTCCATAGTCAACTATATGTTACTTTTTATTGAATGTAGGTTATTTTACGTAACCAGACGTACTGTAATGGCTCGGAAACCCATTATTTATTTATTAAGATATGATCAAATTAAGCGAGATATTTGTAAGAACATTCGGGAATGTCTAAGGTTTTTGCTAGGGTTGAACATCTGGTTTAGGATTTGACCGCGTGTTATCAGTTTAAAATTGAAGAGTTGTCATTGGCTAAGAAGAAATGCTTCCGGCTTCCTTTGGGGTCGAGGGATGCAAACGAACAGATCTCGGCTCTTCTCATTTCAACCACCGTCATGTAAAGTACACGTTTTTGTGGAGCGTTCTTAGGCGCTTAAGTTTATCCCTGGTAAGTCTTTTCAACTCGTCTCGCATTTCATTGTAAATTAAATTATTCATATTTCTGCTAAAAGTGTGTCTGTCTAAATCAACTCCTAGGTTTAATTTAAACGTCAATATGTTCAAAGCTTCATTCATTTTTCTATGTAACCTATCAAACGGGATTGTTGATTATTATTGTTAATAGATGTTATTGTTTTGATAAGTGTTTCGTTTCATTTGAGTAGTCTTGCTTTATCAGCCCTTAATAAATGTTAAATACTTAAACGCGTCAGTTAGTAGTCAGAAAATGTGTTCACAAGGTTCAAGAAAAAGAACCCAGTTAGTTTTGCCTTCGAATAAATTGGAAGAGATTTGATGAATTAGAATTTTGACCAGCAGAAGCCCTTAAACCGCGCTTGGCCAAAATGCTACCATGTTAGGGAGTCGCGGTTGTTCCCGCCATTTTGACCTCCTACAGTACTATTCAAACGCACCATTGTTAGAAACATTACATAATCCACTCCGCACACCTTCGAACCTCCAATTTACACAAGGCTGTGCCGCAAGATCTTGATACATCACTCATTCACACAAAACAATACAATACAAACACCACCAGATATTAAATAATAATCTAGGACATATTCATTATCCGAAAAACTTTTCGTTTTTTTTTTTTTTTTCGTAACAACATTACCAAGAAAGAGAGAGTGTTGCATAACATATTCTGAATGCAAATTATCCTTAACTCTCGATTGAATTGATCTAACACTCGTTAAGTAACGGCAATTTCGTCGCAGACCGTATTCCCAAAATCGACCGGATTAATCCGCATACGAAACCATCTACCTCTCTTCTTCTATTCGCCTGAGATAGAAAGAGATAGTTTGCTAGATTCCGTCAACGGAGCCGCAGTCATTTGTGAATATCGTCTCAGAGCGACAGCCACCGCGAGATTTGCTTTTCTGCGGATTTCGCTTTCTCCGCGGAGAGGTCTTTGCGATCAATTACCCGTTCTTGGGTTGATTGGTGAGGCCATCCGCGGCCTTGAACGTGCCACCAACGTGTTATTGTTACTCGCAGATCTGGAACACTTGCGTGATTAGCAAGCTAGCGAGCGTTTATTGTGGAATTCAAGAGAGAAGAACTAACAATGGTAGGATGGAAACGATTACTATAACTATGCGTTTTATTTATTATTATAATACTCGGTAAAGATCGACATCTCGTTCTGCTAGTATTTCTCGATGTGAAAGAACCTTCAGTTCATCTTAAAGAATATAATGACTTAAATTGGAGCAATATGTTTTCTCTTGTGTATTATAGCAGATATTGGTCTACTAAATATGAAAATAACAAAATATTTGTTTAATTGACTCCATTTTTTGAGATAAAGGCAATCCATTCATATTTTAAATAACATTAACTTGAAGTGCACAATACATTTAAAAGCTTTTATTCAAAGATTTCAAATTAAAATAACGCTATAAATTATCGTCGGTATAAAGTGTTAACCTGCTAAATCCATATTCAACGTAATTTGAAATTTTTTACCATTCGAAAGCATGAGGCGTATTACACAATTCTGGAATTAACAATAAAAGAATTAAAAAACCACAAATTTAAATTAAGAAAACGTTTTGTGTGTGGTTTTCTATTGTATTTTTGTTCAGGACAATCCCTTTCTAAGGTCCAGCAGTAGTCTGCCATTATTTGGCAATACCATCGACCTTCATATATTTCCTCCGTTATCTTAATATACTGCTGAAACCGTTGCTCTTGGTCTTCATTGTAATCACTCAGATTGTCAGGAAATTTATCTAAATGACTATGAAAATAATGTAACTTGGCACTCTTATTAGTTTTTTAAAATTATGAAGCATTTTGTCAACGATTTGTATTGTTAATATTGTTCAGCTTGGTGATTCCCCAAAAATTTTTCGATAACTGATACAAAGCTTATCCATGCTTCCAGTTCAACCTAAGTCATGTGGTTTGTGGTCCATGAAAGATACCGGCTTCTAATTTTCTTGTACTGAGGCCAGGAAATGATTAACAAATATATTTGGAACAAACACCATTCTTATATAAAGCTTTCACAAACTGTTTAATAAGCCCAAATTTAATATGTAGTGGCGGAAGAATTATTATGAATGGTTCATGAATGACGTTAGCTTATCCTACGGTCATATTTATTCTCGACGGCCAGTTTTTCCTATCCCAGTGTTCATTTTTTGCACGACTATCCCACAGACAAAGGAAACAGAGATATTTAGTGTATCCATTTTGCTGACCCAATAAAAAATCAGCAGCAACTTGTAGAGTAACATGTTATATTTCAAGAACTCTTGCAAGTCTTGAAAAATAAAGACTTGCTAGCCACACGAAAAGCAAAAATATTTTTTTATTGAGGTTTAAATTAAAATAAAGTTAAATTATTTTTTTTACCACAAATCTTTGAAACTAATACAAAAATGTACTTAGCATCTAGCTATATTTGCATGTAGCATACAATATAAAAAAAAAATCTCATTACCTTCACAATAATGAGAACTCTACATACTAATAATAACCACAATTAATGCAAGAAAACAATTGCAGCAAACAATGAGACAATCCACCCACAATACCAGACATAGTCGGTACAAAACAAATAACAATAAGCACTTTCCATTACCAACCGAGTCGTAATGAAATATCGATTTCCGTGGGCAGCAGCAATGCTAAAAGAAAACACGACAGGTTGCTTCTACAGCGGTTAACATGTTAATAACTAACAAGCAGTCATACGTAGTTTCCCAGAAATAACGTCGACGTACTTTAAATTATCAAGACACGAACAGGAAGTCACAAAAAAGCGATGCATTTTAATGCACATTCGACATAAAACGTATAAAGAGATGGTCATACCGACGCGGTATGCGCACGCGAACACGAACGCGATATTTCTCGATGAAGATAAAGGGATAACGAGGACGATTTTTGCGTGGTTTTTTGATAAAAGCTATATTGTCAAAATGTCATAATAGAATTTAAAGAGGAAACAATCGGGAAATTGTTATTATGCTCGGGTAAATATTGCGTCCGTGTTCGCGTCCGCATACCCGCGCCAGTTTGTACCGACCTTAAATGCGTGTGCGTGTATATCTCACCTACATGTAACGTTACATGTGCTAGATCGTCAGATGCTTAACATGCGTGGGTCACTACGTCAATTGTCAACAGATTTATCGAAATATAATCACAGGGTTTACCTTCTGTCATGTACCTACATAACATCAGTTATTATAATATATCCTTTTATATATTCTGCACAGAGAGAACTATATTCTTGGATATCAAGAAAGAATTTCAATATAGTTGTTTCAACGGTTAGTTATTCTTACTATTTAAGAATTTAGCATGTTTATGTTAAGTATATTTTTCTCTGACGAAGAAAACGTTATTCTTTTATGAAAAAGTAGACGTTCGTTTTACAACAGCAAAAGTATTTCGTTGGACGAAAAATACGACCGAAAAAACAGTTTCTTGACCCAAGATTCTTACTCTGAGAGATACATAGAAAGTTGTGCAATTACTTTATAGATGGCGCTAACAGTTTCTCTCGTCTTTTGCCACATATTACCGCTATATAAGTATGACAATATTGAGTGTTCGTATATTGTTTGTTTACATCTATGCATACATGTTTTATTTCATGGGTGACTTACAACGATTATGAGGAAAACCAGGATTGTAGTGAAAATAGCCTACACAGAGTGAACTCTATTCTTGGATATCAAGAAAAATTGTTCTTGCGTATATATATGTTACGATCATAGTGATAAATAGGCTATTATTAATAATTACCGATTATTATTAATAATAGCCAAGCGACGAGGTTAAAGTGAAGAATTTATCACATGAACCGGCTATTATTAATAATTTCCAGCATGCTGTGGTCAATGTGATATATTTCAGTTCGATATTGCATTAAGGTGATGCTACAATATAATAGAGCCTCAGATTTGAAATTCTGTTAGTATCTACATAATCGCCACACAACGAATCTATTCACTGGGTTTTCAGTGTTGGGCCTTTAGTGACGTTAGGCCTGACTAACTTATTTAGTTACATACTACTCATGACTAGAATAAGGAAGATTATCAAAACGAGACTAAAAAATGCCAATCCACACTAATTGCATGCACGAGTGTGTAACTCTTTGGGTCATGCTTATTTGCGCAATTCTTAAAAGCAAAGTAAGTAATTAATTAAAAACTCGGTTTGTATTATTTTACCAGTGCAAACGTACGTAGTGCTTCTGCATTTTGCAACTCATGGCAAAAAAAATATTTTTATTTGTAACTTTATTATCTTTTTAATACAAAACTTTAAAAAATGTTTTATATTTAATTTTGAATACGAAAGTCCTTCTAGACCTTTATTTTTTGTGGTAGTACAACAATGACACCATTTATATTGTAAAAATAAAACGAAATAAAGTTTGTAACAATAGGACGTCATCTTCTTTTGTTTTTTTTGTATTTTTTGTTGGTGATAAACACTTTTATAATAAATATATCTGTGAGATATTAGATATACTTAGGGTAGGTATAGGTAATGGACATACTAATGTAGGGAAGATTGAGGCAAGTTGTTACCATGTTTAATCTTTTATTTATAAAATTATTGTCAAACACCAAAAGTAAAAATACCGTGTTAGGAACAGAACCATACAAAAATGTTTGCATCATTTGTGCGGTGCAATTTATGTAAAAACATCTATGTAAACTAGTCTAGTTCTTGCATGTACATATTTGCATGAAAATACAATATTGATAAAATTATTATTAAAAGCGCAAAATTTCAAGATAATTAGGATTTGAGAATTTACTTAATAAATTGTAATTGTACATTTACAACAAACTACCCACATGCAATAAATATAAAAATGGGTGTTATTGATAATAAAATGGTTAACTTTTTTGAACACTCTGTATAAAATATTCTTTTTTATGTTTTGATCATTGAGCCGTCCTTGGGTGTATACCAAATATCATTACCAATTATATCCAGTAGTTTCTAAAGTACAAGGGAGACAAAAAAAGCATTCTGTATTATCAATGTTTTGTATTATTCGTAATTTTGGTCATTGGGGTAGCCGTACTGATGATTTGCGTCGAGTAAATAAATGTAATAGCTTACATAGTAATCAAAATAACGTAGCTAACTTCTTTGAAGACTGTATACAAAAGATCTTTTGTAAAAAGTAACATTTTTATCACTTTTACCGTGCCCGTTAGGAAATTATTAATAATAGCCGGTCCATGTGATTATTTAAGTGTTTCTAATCACATTGACCAAATGATGCGGTTATTATTAATAATAGCCGGTAATTATTAATACAAACCACATTTATCACTTTAACCGTAACATATATATATATATATATATATATATATATATATATATATATATATATATATATATATATATATATATATATATATATATATATATATATATATATATATATATATATATAACGAACAAACAGTTTCTTGACCCAAAAGTATACGTACGTATCGCTTAAAACAGTCGTAACTCCTTTCAAGCAGTTCCTTCATACTTAAAACAATAAAACGTAATACTTGGAACATCAAGAAAATCATATTCTTACTCTGAGAATTTTATATTTTACTTGAACCAACCAAATGATCTTTCTGCGGATATAGAAACAAGTGATATTCTTCACTCAAAGATATTCGTGCTATTTCTCTCTGCATTTGTGCTAAATTTCTTTCGTCACTCGTTTTTCATCGATACATTGGCGAAAGATGCAAATATGAAGGTTGTCTATTTTAATCTCACTGGAAACAAAACGGATACTCTGTTGAGAGATGGAGCAAGGTGAATTATTAGCAGAGTCCTTGAAGGTGGTTATTACATAAGAACAATTTTAAATTAAGCCTACGACAATTTTAATTACAATTAAAAAAGGTGTATTACAAACAAGAAAGGTGGAAGCTTAAACCGCATGATTTACAAGACCGGATGTTCTTGCGACACCATATAATTGTTACAGAAATTATGAATATTTAAAACGCGCAGTGATGTTGAGAAATAGCTTGACATTTATATGATTCGCGATCGTTTCTTTGCCGGGAAACGATAAACTGATATGAGTGATCATCAATTGAATTGATATTTGTGATATAAACAGTCAATCATTTTGTAGGTTCACAATGTTCATGGTTCTAAGAAATCACAAGATTAGCTTAGCGTGAGGCAATCGATTTATCGGAAATCATTCTGCAGTATTAGTCAACAATAAACGGATATAAATGCAATACGTATTTTTAAACGCAGTAATTTCTGCAATAAAACATGTCTTAGTATTTATTTATCTAGAAGTTAACCTTTAAATTAACAATGGACTCATTAGTGTTCATTACAATGATTAATTGTTAGTTACTTTACATTCAAAAACTACTATGATTTTAAACAACATAAATAATGTTAATATTACAGTTAGAATCATACATGAATGCCCTGGCAAATTTATCAACCATTTTCTATGGACCAACGAAAAGGACAATAAGTCTGCTATCATAATTATGATAGCAAACTTATTGTTAAAACAAAATCATAATATTATCACTTAGTACATTTTTAAATGAAATATTTCTGCTATTCCATAACAATAAAACATTCCTGTGATGATAATAAACATCACGTACGCAAGTAATAATAAATCATTCCAAGATCACTCTTTTCTATAATAATAGACAATAATCTTCACGCGCGTATCTGACGGGCCAAGGCGCCCCAAAATAAATCAGGTCCAAAAAACAAAGTTATTTTTAATTTGGCGAATCTATCGGTACCGCAGATATTATTATTAACAGAAGTGACAAACGCCAAATTTTGGCCAAGTATTCGCTGTACACGTTACTAACATAATTACTAATACCGCGTAAATATTAGCTAAAGGTAGGACAAATTACTCAGACATACAGACGCCCACAATAAATACAAGTGTCGCTTTGAAATCGTCACTGCAACTTGAGCATTATGTTTAGACGATTTTAAAGGAAACAGCAATAACAATCGCCGATATATTTACATTGGACCTCTTTCATCTGCAAATCGGTGAATCAGATGTTTGATTTTTATCGGAAATAGCGACCGATTCCAGTTATTATAAAAATAGAAACGCGATCGAATGGAAATAGCAGTGAAGTGGTTATTGATAGAATTAAATTGTATAGATGTGAATGTTCGATATACCATTCTTCTGTACATATAGAAGTAAATTATTGTTCCGTTGCAGTTTTTTGTAATACTATAAATAAATTTTTCTACTTTGCATTCACAATGCACACATTGTAACACTGTTTTCGGTGTTTAGCAAATTGTAACACCGTTTTTAGTAACTTTTTTCTAAGATTGGTGACATTGATGTCAAATGCATGTCAAACGAAAATACACATAACCACAAAAGTAAGCACAAAATGATTTTTTAGAATCGCACAAACTGCGAAGTATGTATATTTTTATACATATTTAAACATGCGTGTTGCATCCTAGGTTTCGTACTACTAGTATATGATGGTATATAATAATTATCAATAATTACTTTTTCACAGATATTTGAATTTAAGTGACAGATGACAGTGTTACCAACGGTTGCACCCATAAATACTCTAGATTGGAATTTTACCTAGTATACTTCTAAATTTTTATAAAATTTATGACGCAAAGTAGAAAAATAGTATATTATACTCGTTTTATAAGACATATTGGCGCATTCGTTCATTTGGGGCACGAGGAGCGCCAGCGACGAGAAACAACTCATGCGCCAATTTGACGTCTTATAAAACTTGTATAATAATATACTATTTTCTACTTTGCATTCACAATGCACACATTGTAACACTGTTTTCGGTGTTACAATTAGCAAATTGTAACACCGTTTTTAGTAACTTTTTTCTAAGATTGGTGACATTGATATCAAATGCATGTCAAACGAAAATACACATAACCACAAAAGTAAGCACAAACTGATTTTTTAGAATCGCACAAACTGCGAAGTATGTATATTTTTATACATATTTAAACATGCGTGTTGCATCCTAGGTTTCGTACTACTAGTATATGATGGTATATAATAATTATCAATAATTACTTTTTCACAGATATTTAAATTTAAGTGACAGATGACAGTGTTACCAACGGTTGCACCCATAAATACTCTAGATTGGAATACCTAATATACTTCTAAATTTTTATAAAATTAATGACGCAAAGTAGAAAAAATAGTATATTACACTCGTTTTATAAGACATATTGGCGCATTCGTTCATTTGCAAACAACTCATGCGCCAATTTGACGTCTTATAAAACTTGTATAATAATATACTATTAATTATTTAAATGACATATATTTATTGTTTCTTTAACAATTTTTGTAACTTAAGTGAACTTTTGTAACCTTCGGTGGATTTAGATGATTTTTCAAGAAATTATAGAATAAATTTATCAAAACAATATTTAGAATAATTATTTCTACAATTAATTTGATGTGTGTAACGAAGTTTGGAAAACCGTATGGGAAAATTGAGGAACAAGTTTTTGCCTACCTATTTTTAATGTCAAAATAATTAGCAATATTTGTTCCATTTCAATATGTTAATGTTCATAGAAGATACAGTATTTCAACTCAAAACTTGTAAATTTAACTTTTACTTTCCACTACTTTGCAGTTTTTCACGCTGATTCCAATGGTGCTATTGGATCGTCTCAATCTTAAATGGTTCGGAAGTTATGACATTCCAAAGTGTCAAAATATCAATTTTATACCATTTTCAACGGTTCCCTGGAAAGACTTTTGGGTATGAAAAATTGACCATGCATTGGCAGCTACTGTGCTTTAGTATGACTCTAACTATGTTCAGAAATGCACTTTTTAAAATATTCCATCGAGGTCGAAAAAAGAAAATCAATTTTTATCTGTGGGCGATACTAAATTTGACGTAGAGTAGTAACAATTCCATTTCTGCACTCTGGAGTTGTGACCAGATATTTTTTTGCTGTTTTATTAGTATTTATTGTTTATTAGTAATAATAAAGTAAATTATATTTAGTAAAAAGTTTTATTATTTCGTCATTTTTCCCTGAAATTTAATTATCTTGATCTCCGTGTACATCAGTGCATGTTATTTTATAATTAAACAATAGATACAAGATATCAAACCAGACAGTAAACTTCACTTGAAGCAAATTAATTAATTTTTAATGTAATTGTCTTGATCTTCGTGTACATCGGTACATGTTAATTTATAATTAAAAAATTGATACAAGATAAACCATACAGTAAACGTCATTTGAAGCAAATTTTACATCCTCGTAGTGGTCGCGACTTGTGTAATAATGTGGCAATTTGCATTTGTGCTCCATCGTATCATCAGCGTCAATCTGTAACCTTGATAGTTTAGTAACCCGCAGCAAATAGGCCTTAGCCCCTTGTTAGATCGTCTAATGTCCGCCATGTCTTATGAGTTGAACGTCATTTTTGTAAATATACCGCACGTGTTTGCCGTTCGATGTTTATTATTAATCTATGAACCGGCCCGTCCCAACGGATCGTTTTAATTATTTTAACACTTGCATGTAACGCGTTATCGCGACTAGTTTTTGTATTATCTGCACTTTGTTCTAATTAATATAATAAAAGATACATTGATAAGGATTTGGAATATCTTTGAGATTATCTGTGACGTTAGGGATCACAGGTTTCTCTTAAAAATAGCTTCGTACAGTTTGAATTGGTCCTTGAGAAGGTTGTTTATTTTGTTATCTTACTGTTTAATTAATTAAATTGTTATTTATTTGTAGATTATTGTTTTGTAGTGATTTAATCTTTACTTAAATTTATGTTGGCTATATGCTTTAGGATTTGACATATAAAACGTCAAACAGAAACGTCAGAAAATTTAAGGAGCGAAAACAACAACAAAACTGGTCAACTCTAACCTCTCTTGATATAAAACTTAAAGTTTAATTGTCAAATTTCAGAGTAGCCAACCTACAAAGTTTTCCATGGGACACAAGACCTTTTTTTTACTTTCCGACTAGTACCCTAGAAGGAAAGTATTGTAATCTACGAAAAAAAAAAATCAGGATTTTAGTATAGTCTATCTATCTACCTATACTAATTACGAACTTTCAAGTGTAGGGCGCGTTCAGCGGAATCGCCCATTTGGGCCGACATTTGCGATCGAGTAGCTGCAAAATTGGGCTTTTCGATATTACTTTTGACGCTCGAATTGAAAAAAGGACACAATTCCGCGTGGACTGCGCGATATATTGTAAATTAAATGCGTCAATTTAAAAAAAAATCACGTTTTTGCACCTCTTCGGGTGAAGGCGAACCTCGAGAAAATGTCACGTGACGTCTAGAAATTCCGACAAGCGGATCGATGAACGTCAAAAATTTACATTTTTTATCCGTTCCTGCCGACCTTATAAAAGCCGCTCGCTCTCATGTCTTACGATAAGATCCCTCTAAATACCCTTCGCAAAGAGTTTTGAGCAAAAAAACGGCCTTAAAAACAATTTTCGATCCAAAAAATCGATTTTTGTCGACCCGTGTTTTGCTGCTATTACCACAGTAACGTCAAACCCGAAACGCCCCCTGCCGGACATTCGTAACAACAGTAACAGATAGCAGATAACCTAAAATGTATCCTAAAATGTCCATATTCGAATGTGGACAGGTGGGAAGCCTTAACCACATATTTCTAGAATGCCCAATAACTAAAGTCGAAAATTTTGACATATACACAGAGCTACTTGACAGAATCCACAGCCATTCATTTTGTCTTGAGTTGAGTATCCAGTAATGTTTGATAAACAATATAACACTTTTGGAATAATAAAATGAATTATTTATTTCGATATGTACAGTCTGTGATATGTACAATGTTTATTATGATAACTCAAGAATTTGTTTGGCAGAAGCATTTTTTACAAGCGATACTTTAATTAAATTGATAGGACAGGAATTAAAGGTTTCAAATATTTAACTTGAACTTGGGTACCGTGGAACAAAATCTAAGTGACTTTACACGTGTAGGTCATTGTTCTTGACGAAGGACAAAGCATATTCCAAACATTTTTTATTATTACACCTCCAACCTTGAAGTTATAAATAGATTATTTAATATTATGAGGTTATTATATGGACTAGCAGCAGCCAACGATTTTTCTAGAATTTATTCTGCGTATTTCCTATCTTATTATAAAAAACGTATCGATTTAATAATAAATAAAACGTTGCTACACCACATCACGGTTGGGGGTTGCTATAACAACCGATTATAAAACAACACAACAAATCAAAAGATAAACTATTAGTCCAACGGCCATTTTTACGAAATTTGCAGGTTATGTCACCCGCTAGTGTTGGATTTCTACAAGAAAAATCGCTTACCTTGCGGCCTGTAGGTCTACACAACGGTAGCAAATCCTCCACGTGCGTCGTGATCGATTAAATATCTTAGGAACGGTGCACAATTTCAAACATCACAGAAAACTACAAAGAACAGAACAATCGAGCACTGAGCGGCACCGTTTGTGATGTTTGTATTGCAATCGCGCGGACAAGGAGCGACACCACACTACTGCGCAGTGAAACACTGACTAACCGCACCGAATATCGAATTGAAGGCTACGCTTGACGCAGTCTAGTAGGCGAACGACCAGTGGAGGGGGGCTTTATCAGGGGATTTGAAGACGGCCGATTGGTCGCTTCCGCGGACGAGGGACCGTTTGACAGTTAATTTTAAAATTGAATTTGGCGCGCTGCGTGATTTCGCGCCGCCGGTTGAATCTTGCTGAAAGCTTCCGCTTTGCAATTTTAACGCGCGTTACAATAAAGATATCTTGGATTGAAGGTTGGCGCGGTGTCGCTATACATATTATGAGTAAGCAATAAACCGCATATTTCCTGTTATTTGTTGTTGTTCGCGATGCTCTTGAGTGTCTAGAAGTAAATTATTGTTCCGTTGCAGTTTGTTGTAATGCTATAAATAAATTTAATTATTGTGTTATGCTTACATATGGATATTATAACAATGTTTGGAATAACATCGTTAATGACGTGTGTTCCAAATACAAATAGTTTAAATGATATTTATATATTTATTGCTTCTTTAACAAATTTTGTAACTTAACTTAATTTTTGTAACCTTCGGTGGATTTAGATGATTTTTCAGGAAATTATAGACAAATTTATCAAAACAATATTTAGAATAATTATTTCTACAATTAATTTGATGTGTGTAACGAAGTTTGGAAAACCGTATGGGAAAATTGAGGATCAAGTTTTTGCCTACCTATTTTTAAAGTCAAAATATTAGGTAGCAATATTTGTTCCATTTCAATATGTTAATGTTCATAGAAGATACAGTATTTCAACTGAAAACTTGTAAATTTAACTTTTACTTTCCACTACTTTGCAGTTTTTCACGCTGATTCCAATGGTGCTATTGGATCGTCTCAATCTTAAATGATTCGGAAGTTATGACATTCCAAAGTGTCAAAATATCAATTTTATACCATTTTCCACGGTTCCCTGGAAAGACTTTTGGGTAAGAAAAATTGACCATGCATTGGCAGCTACTTTGCTTTAGCATGACTCTAACTATGTTCAGAAATGAACTTTTTAAAATATTCCATTGAGGTCGAAAAAAGAAAATCAATTTTTGTCTGAGGGCGATAGTAAGCTTGACCTAGAGTAGTAACAATCCCATTCTGCATTCTGGGATTGTGACCAGATATTTTTTTGCTGTTTTATTAGTATTTATTGTTTATTAGTAATAATACTAGCTCTGTGTATAAGTCAAAATTTTCGATTTTAGTTATTGGGCATTCTAGAAATATGTGGTTAAGGCTTCCCACCTGTCCACATTCGCAATATCGACATTTTAGGATACATTTTAGGTTATCTGCTATCTGTTACTGTTGTCCGGCAGGGGGCGTTTCGGGTTTGACGTTACTGTGGTAATAGCAGCAAAACACGGGTCGACAAAAATCGATTTTTTGGATCGAAAGTTGTTTTTAAGGCCGTTTTTTTGCTCAAAACTCTTTGCGAAGGGTGTTTAGAGGGATCTTATCGTAAGACATGAGAGCGAGCGGCTTTTATAAGGTCGGCAGGAACGGATAAAAAATGCAAATTTTTGACGTTCATCGATCCGCTTGTCGGAATTTCTAGACGTCACGTAACATTTTCTCGAGGTTCGCCTTCACCCGAAGAGGTGCAAAAACGTGATTTTTTTCAAAATTGACACATTTAATTTACAAAATATCGCGCAGTCCACGCGGAATTGTGTCCTTTTTTCAATTCGAGCGTCAAAAGTAATATCGAAAAGCCCAATTTTGCAGCTACTCGATCGCAAATGTCGGCCAAAATGGGCGATTCCGCTGAACGCGCCCTACACTTGAAAGTTCGTAATTAGTATAGGTAGATAGATTATACTAAAATCCTGATTTTTTTTTCGTAGATTACAATACTTTCCTTCTAGGGTACTAGTCGGAAAGTAAAAAAAAAGGTTCGTAATTAGTATAGGTAGATAGAAAGTAAATTATATTTAGTAAAAAGTTTTATTATTTCGTCATTTTTCCCTGAATTTAATTATCTTGATCTCCGTGTACATATGTGCATGTTATTTTATAATTAAACAACAGATACAAGATAACAAACCAGACAGCAAACTTCACTTGAAGCAAATTAATTAATTTTTAATGTAATTGTCTTGATCTTCGTGTACATCGGTACATGTTATTTTATAATTAAAAAATAGGCACAAGATAAACCGCACAGTAAACGTCATTTGAAACAAATTTTACATCCTTGTAGTCGCCGCGACTTGTGTAATAATCTGGCACTTGGCACTTGGCACACATTTGGCACACATTTGTGCTTCATCGTATCATCAGCGTCAGTCTGTAACTTTGATAGTGTAGCCCCTAGTTGGAACGGCTAATGTCCGCCATGGGTTATGGGTTGAACGTCGGTTCTTTTGATTTTCGTTATGATAATTCTGTCTGGTTTCACGGCATTAGAAATAAGGTGGTGCAGGGTGTTTTTGGCGGAAGAAACCTGAAGACTGGTAGGTTTTTGACTAGTGAAGGGTGAGGGTGAAGTCCTGGCGTTTTTTAAGTAACAAAATCTAATTATCATTATTGTAAATTGCAGAAATTTTTGTATATATGAATTGTTGTAAGAGTGATAAATATTGACTATTTCTGGCACACTATAGAGAACACATGCATAATGTTTTATTATAATTTATTTTTTAATAAATTTAAGTTCTAAAAACCCATAATAAGAATATGCGATTAATATTTTGTTACTCAAATTAAATTTCTATTAATTTGTTGTACTTATTCATTTAGTTTCATAGTCATGTGAGATAAAATTTCCATTTAACTTCAATGCTTCTAGTCATTATTCAAGTCCAAACGAATAATTAAAGTCCTTTTACCAAATAACTTAAAAATAACAATATATTTTACTACAAAAATATACCTGAACGTTCTGAAGTGGCAGAATTTTTACTACTCAACGTCAAGCCCTCAGACAAAAATTGATTTTTTTTTTTGGACCTCGATAGAATATTCTAAAAAGTGCATTTCTGAACATGATCCTTGTCTACCTATACTAATTACGAACTTTCAAGTGTAGGGCGCGTTCAGCGGAATCGCCCATTTTTGCCGACATTTGCGATCGAGTAGCTGCAAAATTGGGCTTTTCGATATTACTTTTGACGCTCGAATTGAAAAAAGGACACAATTCCGCGTGGACTGCGCGATATATTGTAAATTAAATGCGTCAATTTTGAAAAAAAAATCACGTTTTTGCACCTCTTCGGGTGAAGGCGAACCTCGAGAAAATGTCACGTGACGTCTAGAAATTCCGACAAGCGGATCGATGAACGTCTAAAATTTACATTTTTTACCCGTTCCTGCCGACCTTATAAAAGCCGCTCGCTCTCATGTTTTACGATAAGATCCCTCTAAATACCCTTCGCAAAGAGTTTTGAGCAAAAAAACGGTCTTAAAAACAATTTTCGATCCAAAAAATCGATTTTTGTCGACCCGTGTTTTGCTGCTATTACCACAGTAACGTCAAACCCGAAACGCCCCCTGCCGGACATTCGTAACAACAGTAACAGATAGCAGATAACCTAAAATGTATCCTAAAATGTCCATATTGCGAATGTGGACAGGTGGGAAGCCTTAACCACATATTTCTAGAATGCCCAATAACTAAAATCGAAAATTTTGACATATACACAGAGCTAGTATTTTATTCTAATAAGAATTTCGATATACTTATGTAGTTGTTTCAACGGTTAGTTAATCTTACGATTCAACGAAAAAACAGTTTCTTGACCCAAGATTGTTACTCTCAGAGATACCTAGAAAGTTGTGCAATTACTTTACAGATGGCGCTAACAGTTTCTCGCGTCTTTTGCCACATATCACCGCTATATAAGTTCGACTATATCGAGTGTTCGTATATTGTTTATTTACATCTATGCATAAATGTTTTATTTCATGGGTGAATTACAAGGATTATGAGGAAACCCAGGATTGTACTGGAATAGCCTACACAGGGTGAACTCTATTCTTGGATACCAAAAAAAATGTTCTTGCGTATATAGTGTAGCATGAAGAGAAGATATTTTTGTTATCCAAATAATATTTTATTGTAATAAGAATTTCAGTATAGGTATGTCATACCTAGTTATTTCATAGTTATTCTTCGGTTTAAGAGTTTAGTATGTTTATTGAGTATATTTTGCTCTGACAAAAAAAAAATGTTATTCTTCTACATATAAAAAGAGTAAGATGTTCGTTTTACATCAACAACAATATTGTGGTGGGTGAAAAATATGCATGCTTCAACGAACAAACAGTTTCTTGACCCAAAAGTATACGTTCGCATCGCTTAAAACAGACGTAATTCCTTTCAAGCAGTTCCTTCATACTTAAAACAACAAAACGTAATACTTGGAACATCAAGAAAATCATATTCTTACTCTGAAAGTTTTATATTTTACTTGAACCAACCAAATGATCTTTCTTCGGATATAGATAACAACTGATATTCTTCACTCAAAGATACTCGTGTTGTATCGAATAAATGTTTCCTAGTACTAAACCTGCTATAATAATTTCATAAATTTTAGTCGAACAGCCTCAATTATACTCGTAATGTTTCAAAAAGGGTAATAGTGCCACATTTATATGCTCCCAAGAGAGTGTTATTTTCCCATTAGCAAACCTCATCGGTACGACACTAATTAATACCATCGAGAGTGGAATAGCAAACATAAAACATCTTCGGTTTCTCCCAATCACCGAACACAAACGATAAACAGAAAAGAAATCTTCCTTCCCATAGCTTGTATATAGAGAGGCATAAACCGCAGAGAAATTTATTACACACTTTACTACCTTTTATAACCGCAATTAGAATATGTACCGTCGTGTTATACTGCAATCTGCAGGTTGAACAAATTGCTGAAACTGCTCAATAATTAATACTTTGCGAGAGAACAGTTTACCGCTGCTCGATAACAGTATAACAAGATGCTGTTGCCATAGAAAGCTTCATCCTGTCTCTCTCCGGTCCAAGTCCTTATAAGGTGCAGTATCTTATAAGGTGTAGTATCGATTTTAATCTGTTAAATTAATTTCCGTACGTGAATAGAACATAATAACATCGGCTACGATTCATCACCGCATAATAAATGGTTGACTTGACCTTTCTTCCGGTTGTTTTGGAAAAATCATCTTATTCTAAACGTATTAATTTGTGGTCTATGTTTTTTACTTTAGCTTGATGGGATGGAGAATAGGTTTATTGCTGCCTGAGGCTAAAGTTTCTCAGTATACCCGGTGAAAAGTTCTACACTATGAAATGGTAGAACAGGTACTGTATAGATCTTAAGTGCGAAGAGAAACTAATCAGTGCCAGTATTCTTTGCACGCACACACCTTCTTTCTTTCTGGTTAAGCAACTTCTGTTAGCTCGAGTTGTCGTCAAAAGTTAGCTGATAATTACTTCTTTAGATAATGCAGACAATTCTGTCCTTGTTTGCTCGAACAAAGCTATTGTCTTACTTTTAGATTCTGTTTCTACACAGAGAGAACATTTTATTCGATACAAAACGAATATCTTTGAGTGATGTATATCACTTGTTTCTATATCTTTAGAAAGACCATTTGGTTGGTTCAAGTAAAATACGAAATTCTCAGAGTAAGAATACGATTTTCTTGATGTTCCAAGTATTAAGTTTTCTTGTTTTAAGTATGAAGAAAGTACTTGAAAGGAATTACGTCTGTTTTAAGCGATACGTACGTATACTTTTGGGTCAAGAAACTGTTTGTTCGTTGAAGCATGTATATTTTTCACCCAACAAAATATTGTTGTTGATGTAAAACAAACGTCTTACTCTTTTTATATGTAGAAGAATAACATTTTCTTCGTTAGAGCAAAATATACTCAACATAAACATACTAAACCCTTAAACCAGAACAATAACTAGCCAGTTGAAATAACTACATAATATTGAAATTCTTATGACAATAAAATATTATTTGTATAGCAAAATTTCTTGCTATCCAAGAATAGAGTTCTCTCTGTGCGGAAACAAACTTAAACCATTAGATAGACCAGAATTTTCATTACCAAAAAATTCTTTTGCAAATGGAGTCTAAACTTCCGATATCCTGTAGGTCTAGAAATAACCGTGAGATTACAAACGCGCGCGTTGTTATTATACCGCAGTTAATCTGCGGTTTACTGCAGAAGAAATGTGTAATGGATATACTATAGAATAGCATTGTCAAACCGCACGAAAACGGAAAGAAAAAGCTCGCTCTGCGGTGGGCAACGGACCGCGGCAAATATGTAATTTTCGAGCGTGATATCGGTGTTCACGGTGGCATTTTTCCCTGTAATTTCAACGCAATTTGCCGCTTGTTAAATGTGTATGCGATGACCCAGTTTCTTTTTCAAAATGTAATCTCATTTTGGTCAATTGAGACCTTTCTTGCGCAGCGAACTGTCATGTGTATAATCTTCACAAAACAATAATTACTTGCGTACCTTTCTAAAAATCGTACTTCCACCAAAAAAAAAAAAATAAGGTTACCAACATTCAGATTGTGCACAGTGGTTAAATTTACTCATTACTTTGCGGTAAAATTTGAAACCTTATACAGTTATGACGGCATTGAGGTGCTGACCCAAGCTTATTGGGTACTTGATTGAAAAATGCGAGAAGTATAGATGTTTCAAACTAAGAAGAGCACAGTTGTATATGCAACCAAATATACTCAGGCAATTTATAAACCATACACTGGGTATGATTGGCTGCATATACAACTGTGCTCTTCTCAGTTTGAAACTACTCTAATACAAGCACAGACTAGACAGATACCGCAGCTAGATTGCAATAAGTGCACATCCCTCTGTCTTTCTTCCATCCAATTAAATCGGTATATTGACATCTTTATCTTTTTTTGTGAAACCGTTGCCCAGGGGGCGCTCGGTTGATGGACAGAGTTCCCATAGAAATCTATAAATTATGTCATCAGTATGTCATTTCACTACTTAACAAGCGTCAAATTTCAATATTTGCGTATTAGTAAAATGTTTTGGTATAATTTGTTGAAAAACAGATAAAGAGAAATTATTCTGTTTGCCGAAGAATCTGGATAGGTGCGTACTTATGTATACTTATGTACTTATGTGTAACCTCTATTTTCGACTAATAAATTTTAATTTATTGTCTTAATAAAATATTGTTTTATATGTGTTTATTATTTATGTGGCCTAAAATTATTTATTTATATGTTTTGTAGTATCCCGCAACTGCATTCAGTTATATAAATTTTCGTTTTGCTATAATCAGTTATATTACATTGATATAATATGTGTAATAAATTCCTTTATATTTTTATTTATAATAATATGCAAGAAGTTAAGACTGCGATAACAAACATTTTTTAATCTAAATTTTAACTAGTTTATTAATTCGAAAGATTTATTTCAAATATGGCGCCAACGGGCCCCAAGCGCCCCCTATGTCACGGTTTCATGCTTTTAGAGTGAAATAGACGATAGTTGAAGAGAGAAACGAGATATCGGGGGTCATGGAAAATAACGTTTACTGCGCTGTCTGTCTAGTCTGTGTTAATACAAGCGTTGCTGATTGACTGGTTTAAACTCGTGCTGAATCGTGTGCATAATTTCCGGATTTGTTAGCGTGCAAGATTGGTAACGTGCCATGTAATGAGTATGGATTAAAACGATTGACGTTGCTTGGTTGTGATTATCTGCAATAATAATTATCTAGTTCTGACTTTAGACTGAAGTACGTACATATATGTATCTACCGTTTCATACTTATCTGATTGACTCCACTGACAGTTCTTAATTGAAAGCTGGTTAGTGCAACCCTCCAGAGATGGCGCTGTCAGTAGTGTCGCGAAGTTAGCAATTCAACAAGTCAAGTTTTTCAACAACTAAAATTAATTCAATACTTAAAATATATCTACCAATCAGACATCTGACGATAGTAACTTACCGCACAGCGAGCATATGGTCAATGGAAACATAAAATGCACATAAATTTGATCATAATATGCAAATAAAGATTACTTTGTTAGTTTTATTGTCCGACGAATGTTGTACTCTTGCATCAGTGAATCGAAGGAGTGTTTTCAGAAACAATGGCACAACGGTGGATGCACGGGCACAACGAGATAATATACCAAATATGTTTGGTGCAGCGCAAGAGCTTGGGTCGATGAATCACTTGGAAAGGAGTAAGCCAAACACACCTGGCCATTATGTTATTTCTTTGGTAACACGGCGTATATGCGAGTTTGATACGTGTTGCAATCAAATGGACGGCGAGTCTGTTGCACAAAATGCATATAAGTTGGCTTTCGAGCCATTAGGGAAAGGAAAAAGAGTGCGAAAATCGTTTTGCAATCGCAGAAATTATGCATCTATAATTATGGGTAATTACCTTCGGGTTTCACACAACTATTAGGTATAATATGCTTTGTCCGGTATTGTCTATCTACCTATACCAATGGCGAACTTTCAAGTGTAGGGCGCGTTCAGCGGAATCGCCCATTTTGGCCGACATTTGCGATCGAGTAGCTGCAAAATTGGGCTTTTCGATATTACTTTTGACGCTCGAATTGAAAAAAGGACACAATTCCGCGTGGACTGCGCGATATTTTGTAAATTAAATGCGTCAATTTTGAAAAAAAAAATCACGTTTTTGCACCTCTTCGGGTGAAGGCGAACCTCGAGAAAATGTCACGTGACGTCTAGAAATTCCGACAAGCGGATCGATGAACGTCAAAAATTTACATTTTTTATCCGTTCCTGCCGACCTTATAAAAGCCGCTCGCTCTCATGTCTTACGATAAGATCCCTCTAAATACCCTTCGCAAAGAGTTTTGAGCAAAAAAACGGCCTTAAAAACAATTTTCGATCCAAAAAATCGATTTTTGTCGACCCGTGTTTTGCTGCTATTACCACAGTAACGTCAAACCCGAAACGCCCCCTGCCGGACATTCGTAACAACAGTAACAGATAGCAGATAACCTAAAATGTATCCTAAAATGTCCATATTGCGAATGTGGACAGGTGGGAAGCCTTAACCACATATTTCTAGAATGCCCAATAACTAAAAACGAAAATTTTGACTTATACACAGAGCTAGTATGTTATACTATATTGTATTTGTATCTTACTTATGTCAATTATATGTTTATGATAATGTAGTTTTTACTACAAAATCTTTATTGAGCTAATGATTGAAACTACACTCAGATGCAGAAAAAACGGGTCATTGGGTTATTTTTGTAAACAAAAAACAGTTAATTTTTTTGTTTTAGTACTGTCAATAAGAATTTTAGTGTTTGACAATCAAAGAGACAACCATCAGAATGAAGAAAAACACAAAATATGGTACTTATCAGTTTATGTAATGAATAAAGCGAAAAAAATGTACGTATACACCAAAAAAAAATGACCCGTTTTTTTTGCATCTGAGTGTATATAACACAAGGGAACAAGGGTCCTACAACCAGAACAGTGATCACATATTTTTGTTGACCTAACATCACTTTTCATAAAGTCATCAAAGTGTTGTGACAGGTCTACGGTCCATTTTATTTGAAGTCATATATTTCGCTTGAAACGAGCCTTTTAAAGCATATTTTGAAATGGAAGGATCTTTACGAGTATGTCACGATGTTGAGGGTCTTAAGAACGAGTTTGATATTCCCCACGATCCTTCTGAACGGTGGCTTTTTATCGATTCATCAAAATACAGCTCGAAAGAAGTAATTTTACATATTCTTTGAATTTATAAAAAAATTTAACTGATTTTGTTGTAGTTTTCTCAGTTTTTTTAAGTATCGTTGTATCTGTAAATCTAGACTTGTTACAATAAATCCAGTAATTTTTTGTTGTTGCATCAGATAGTTGAAAATATGTTCCATTGTGTAATGAATTGAAAAACTAATAAACTTATTCAACTGATAACTTTTCATATTATTTCTCGTATATTTACATTTTACCGTCATAAAACAACAAAAATATTTGTCATTTTTACACCTGTTGTGTCGTTAACAGAACAAATAAGTTTTTTTAGACAGCGCGACGGGTTATTTATTGAACTCGTAGGTGAATCTACTTTATTTGACAGAGAAATGTGTTTAAATAGCTCCATCGTGAATGTTCAGTATATGTGTAACATAAATTGTACGAAAATAAAGTATACAAAGAGTTATCAAAACAGATACCAAAGCATCGACAATTTTTTTTTCTCAGGAGCTATACGGTAATATCATATGATAATTTTCGTTATTATGATGATAAGTAATGTCCCTGAGAGATCTGAATGGTTAAAAACTGGAAAACTGAATCGCTCTCGTGTGGTAACCGTGTGTTTATTTTTATATTTTCCGCACAGTAATGGTCTATTTTAAAACGCCAAAATATATTTACAAAATCGGATATTTTTAAATAACCAATTGTGACGTTGGCTCATGCAAATTTTTTTATTTATACGGTATTTTATGTCGAACTGTCTGGTTTTATTTATAATCTATTTTATTTCTTTCTTTCAGGTGTATCAAAACAAAAATCACAGAATCACAAAAATAACCAAGTATTTTAGCAGTTTGAATGAAAAGCTATGTGTAATATTTATATATATGTTACGGTCATAGTGATAAATAGGTTATTATTAATAATTACCGGTTATTATTAATAATAGCCAAGTGGCGAGGTTAAAGTGAAGAATTTATCACATGAACCGGCTATTATTAATAATTTCCAGCATGCTGTGGTCAATGTGATATATTTCAGTTCGATATTGCATTAAGGTGATGCTACAATATAATAGAGCCTCAGATTTGAAATTCTGTTAGTATCTACATAATCGCCACACAACGAATCTATTCACTGGGTTTTCAGTGTTGGGCCTTTAGTGACGTTAGGCCTGACTAACTTATTTAGTTACTACTCATGACTAAAATAAGGAAGATTATCAAAACGAGACTAAAAAATGCCAATCCACACTAATTGCATACACGAGTGTGTAACTCTTTGGGTCATGCTTATTTGCGCAATTCTTAAAAGCAAAGTAAGTAATAAATTAGAAACTCAGTTTGTATTATTTTATCAGTGCAAACATACGTAGTGCTTCTGCATTTTGCAATTCGTGGCAAAAAAATATTTTTATTTATAACTTTATTATCTTTTTAATACAAAACTATAAAAAATGTTTTATATTTAATTTTGAATACAAAAGTCCTTCTAGACCTTTATTTTTTGTGGTAGTACAACAATGACACCATTTATATTGTAAAAATAAAACGAAATAAAGTTTGTAACAATAGGACGTCATCTTCTTTTGTTGTTTTGTATTTTTTGTTGGTGATAAACACTTTTATAATAAATATATCTGTGAGATATTAGATATACTTAGGATAGGTATAGGTAATGGACATACTAATGTAGGGAAGATTGAGGCAAGTTGTTACTATGTTTAATCTTTTATTTATAAAATTATTGTCAAACACCAAAAGTAAAAATACCGTGTTAGGAACAGAACCATACAAAAATGTTTGCATCATTTGTGCGGTGCAATTTATGCAAAAACATCTATGTAAACTAGTCTAGTTCTTGCAAGTACATATTTGCATGAAAATACAATATTGAAAAAATTATTATTAAATGCGCAACATTTCAAGATAATTAGGATTTGAGAATTTACTTAATAAATTGTAATTGTACATTTACAAAAAACTACCCACATGCATTAAATATAAAAATGGGTGTTATTGATAATAAAATGGTTAACTTTTTTGAACACTCTGTATAAACTGTTCTTTTTTATGTTATCGTCATTGAGCCGTCCTTGGGTGTATACCAAATATCATTACCAATTATATCCAGTAGTTTCTAAAGTGCAAGGGAGACAAAAAAAGCATTCTGTATTATCAATGTTTTGTATTATTCGTAATTTTGGTCATTGGGGTAGCCGTACTGATGATTTGCGTCGAGTAAATAAATATAATAGCTTAAATAGTAATCAAAATAACTTAGCTAACTTCTTTGAAGACTGTATACAAAAGATCTTTTGTAAAAAGTAACATTTTTATCACTTTAACCGTAACATATACATAATTATCACCAATGTGTACAATCAATGTCAATTCACCACCATTTCTATATAAGGATGATATATAACTATTCGTTTGAAGTGAAATGCTTTCGTTATCAAGTAAATGCTGGGCGGTAACTGAAAAAATGAGAAACACGCTGCCATAAATATAGTTGAACCTGGTACAGCTCGACCTATCTCACACTGTTCTTTATATCTTATAAGCATCGCTTGGAATAAGTGTATTTGGCACCGCGCCACCATATCTATAATTAGTTCGTCTTGCCGAATATAGCTACACACCAACTTTTCGAACGTTATACCGGTTTCTAAACATAAAACCATTACGCAACATGGGGTCACATCGCGAATTTTTCCTAACGAATTAACATTACTAAGATACCATCTAAAATATTCAAGTAAACAATTCTTGCAAAATTAACCGGAGAAAAAGGTAACCTAAAACTATATCACGATTTTTTTTATATAAATTGACACCAAGGCTACTAATAAAAATCATTCTTTTGCAAAATAATATTGTTTTGTATTTTGTGTACGTACAGTGTGTTTCATCAATTAAACACATTCAAGTAACAGTTCTCCTTTCATGATGGGATTATATAGTTTCTCTGACAGTCAGTTTTTCTGTCATTACCTGCAGGCCGACTCCAAAAGCTCTTATAAAAAGTCCGGCGCATTCGCCATTTATGCAAATGTTTAATTTTTTAATTAATGGATATAAGTAAGTTCGTAAGGAAATTTTGTGACTGTCTAACTGTCCACGATCCTTCTGAATGGTGGCTTTTTATCGATTCATCAAAATACAGCTTGAAAGCAGTACTTTTGCATATTCTTTGAATTTATATAATTTGTTAACAGATTTTGTTGCAGAAGTATCGCTGTATCTGTTATTCTAGACCTATTACAATAAGTCCAATTTCTAGTTATACAAGACAAATATAATCTGGAACAATTTTTTTTTATTATATCAGAAAGTTGGTGTTCCGCGGACCACAATTTCGAAAACCCCGCTTTATAGTATCTATCAGTGTACTACACTGCATAAGTGATAATAGTTCAGAATGTGCTGCAACAAATACAGTAAGCAGAGCGTGCAGTCATTCAGCGCGGCAGCGGTTCTCCTTATCCGCGTTTCTACCATTTCTGGACGACATCGACACCACCGCGGCTGGAATGACAAATGTGGAAATCAACGACGACGACGACGACGACGGTGTTCGGTTGTGTTCTTGTGAAGCCGCTCCCGGAAGTTCGTAGATCGGTGCGAGCACCAGAACGGGTCACCATGAACAAATTGAAAATCGTGACTCGGCTGCAAAGTACCAATTAAAAATATACACGAGTGTGACCTGAAAGGATTTATTTATGGAATTTGTGCCTTTATATAGCAAAGATAAGCGATGCAAACACAATATAATTTAAATAACATATGCACATATTAATTAACTGGAAATCGATCAATAAGTATATAAATGTTCAATAAAAAAGGTCATGATTGATTTTATTGTTAAATTTTTCTTGGTTATACACTTTAGGAATTGACATATAAAACGTCAAATAGAAAATTTAAGTAACGAAAACAACAAAACTGGCCAATTGTAACCTCTAAAGCTGTCCTAATTCTGACATAAAACAATCCCTGTTATGTCAAGTTTAATTGTCAAATTTCAGAGTAGCCAACCTTCATTTTCCCACTAATCCCGACTTTGTTTGATTTACAGTCTATTACAATTAGTTTCCTTCTAGTGTAAGTATTGTAGGTTGGCTACTCTACAATTTGACAGTTATAAGTTTATAGGTTAGAGTTGGCCAATTTTGTTGCTTTTATTACTTTAATTTTGACGTGTCTGTTTGTGGTTGTCTACGTCAATTCCTAAAGCGTATAGCCAACATAAACATAAGAAAAATAGTATATTATTATACAAGTTTTATAAGACGTCAAATTGGCGCATGAGTTGTGAACGAATGCGCCAATATGTCTTATAAAACGAGTGTAATATACTATTTTTTCTACTTTGCGTCATTAATTTTATAAAAATTTAGAAGTATATTAGGAAAAATTCCAATCTAGAGTATTTATGGGTGCAACCGTTGGTAACAGTGTCATCTGTCACTTAAATTCAAATACCTGTGAAAAAGTAATTATTGATAATTATTATATACCATTATATACTAGTAGTATGAAACCTAGGATGCAACATGCATGTTTAAATATGTATAAAAATATACATACTTCGCAGTTTGTGCGATTCTAAAAAATCAGTTTGTGCTTACTTTTGTGGTTATGTGTATTTTCGTTTGACATGCATTTGATATCAATGTCACCAATCTTAGAAAAAAGTTACTAAAAACGGTGTTACAGTTTGCTAATTGTAACACCGAAAACAGTGTTACAATGTGTGCATTGTGAATACAAAGTAGAAAATAGTATATTATTATACAAGTTTTATAATACGTCAAATTGGCGCACGAGTTGTTCGTCGCTACCGCTCCTCGTGCCCCAAATGAACGTATGCGCCAATATGTCTTATAAAACGAGTGTAATATACTATTTTTTCTACTTTGCGTCATTAATTTTATAAAAATCTAGGAGTATATTAGGTAAAATTCCAATCTAAAGTATTTATGGGTGCAACCGTTGGTAACACTGTCATCTGTCACTTAAATTCAAATACCTGTGAAAAAGTAATTATTGATAATTATTATATACCATCATATACTAGTAGTATGAAACCTAGGATGCAACATGCATGTTTAAATATGTATAAAAATATACATACTTCGCAGTTTGTGCGATTTTAAAAAATCAGTTTGTGCTTACTTTTGTGGTTATGTGTATTTTCGTTTGACATGCATTTGATATCAATGTCACCAATCTTAGAAAAAAGTTACTAAAAACGGTGTTACAATTTGCTAATTGTAACACCGAAAACAGTGTTACAATGTGTGCATTGTGAATGCAAAGTAGAAAAATTCCATTATCACACACTAGAACTTTTTTTATTGAACATACATACGAATACGATAGCAGACAATACATAACCCCTCGGAACAATGAAACTTACAACTCAATATAGCGTACACGTACAAAGGAAACACGGAAATGTGATTTTATAGCAAGATAGATGATGTTTCACGGTGTGGGTCGGGTTCAGCTGTAAATTTCTGATTCATAGCCGATTTAAACCGTATAATTAGCAATGCAAATCGCTACACAAGTACGTCTACATTATATTAGTTGTGCGAGCTTAATAGCCTATCTTAGGAGGAACCGCAATAAATCTCTTCCATCGATGCACACAAATGCAACAACACGTACCCACATAGCTAATATGTACAAGCGATCAATTATTTTCTACAGTTTATAACGGGAAAACATTACCATTATTAATCGACCATTCGCGTTTCGTTCAATTACTCGTTTCATCTTCATATTGTGATAAATATACGCTAGATTACAACTAAAGTTTTGTCTCAAGTTGAATTTTTTCAAGACGCTACTTACGGTAGATGGCGCCACCAAAGACAGTACATTTAGGGAATTTTATCGTTATATGTTGTATTTTTTGACACCGGGTACAGAGTCGGTAACCTGTAATAGCGTGACAGTAACAACCACAAGATGCCGGCACATAGTAGCGCAATTATTCATAGAAACTTTTTACGCAAAACAAGTCATTAGATATTTGTTAGGTGTGTATATGCACGTGGTGAATGTTTATGTGTTAGTGGATGAATGAAAGCTCTAAAATCTAAGGAGTAACGAACTTTTATTAGTGGACGTTGCTGCTGGCATTAAAACCATATTAAAACTTTCATTCTGGCGTCTCGTGAAGAATGATCGCCGATGGCGACAGATGGACGATTTGCGATACTAATTATACAGCCGGGCCGGTCGTATATTTTTAATTTGATTAAATAATGGTTTCGGGCTTTAATTGACCGATGTTTTGATGCACGTGCAAAAAGAAACCGTCGATGATAATCCATGCTCACGGCCTTTAACTACAACTTTACGATTTATATTTGCCTTTTCTTTAGGTGATTAAAAACGCAACCTATCAGTAAAAGGGTTGGATCTGAGCGAATGTAGAGGGCGCTAACATCGGCGTATTAATCGGGATAAAATTTAAGTTTTTCGGAACCCTTTTTGAAAAAATATGTATACAGATTATAAGGGACAACCCCTTGAAGAAGGAGAAAAGTTATTTGCAGCAGGAAAATATGAATATATGTGGATTTATTAATAAAAACGTTTCGTTTTGAGGTTAGATCCGCAATATGTCAAACTTGAAAACAATATGGTTCCTTTACTGTACACTCAACATGATTTATTCGTGTACAAATCTTCTTTTAGAAAAGGCTTTAAACACACTAGCAAGTGTCTGGAGATATTTTTGCCAATTTTTAGCACACGTCGCCGCTAACTGTGTAACCTTTTCCTTTGGGAAACTTGTGAAATGACAAGCCCTCGCTGTGATATGAATTGCATTATAAAACGCAACAATAGATCTTACTTCTGCTGCTTCTTTTTTGTCGTTTTTCATCTTTTGATTTAAATACCAGCAAAATTATTCTGTTTTGCAAATCTCAATGACAATGACAATGACAATGACAATGACAATGACAATGACAATGACACTGACAATGACAATGACAATGACAATGACAATGACAATGACAATGACAATGACAATGACAATGACAATGACAATGACAATGACAATGACAATGACAATGACAATGACAATGACAATGACAATGACAATGACAATGACAATGACAATGACAATGACAATGACAATGACAATGACAATGACAATGACAATGACAATGACAATGACAATGACAATGACAATGACAATGACAATGACAATGACAATGACAATGACAATGACAATGACAATGACAATGACAATGACAATAACAATAACAATAATAATAATAATAATAATAAAGTACAACACAGATTGAAGAAAAGCATTATGTTAGGAACGGAAAACCACGGGCAATAGTTTAGAACATCTAAAGAGAATAATTGCAAGTTTTCTTTGTATTATTGATTCACGAAAGTAATAAAACGCGATTTCAATAAAACGTATTGAGCAGAGGGCCGATAAATCAGAATGTCTACGTTCATGAATCCCGGCCGGGGTAATTCTAATTGATTAGATTGTCACATAAACCACCTCTGAGTATTTATGGACGCCAAATGCTTGCTGACGGCAATAGGCAACGGCCAATATATTTTACTTCACTTATTTTCCTTAAGCGCTTAGTTGCCATCGCCGGCACACGTTTTAACTGCGACGAGTTGTTAACATCCTCTACCAACTTTGAATTGAGAACGCCATTTCTTCTTGAATGCCTTGAAGTAGAAAAAGAACTTAGGTTAAGCACAGAAGACACCATTATGTTCTCAGAGTGCATTAACACACATTTGCAGAGTTTTCTTTTTGTTCGAAGGCCATTTTATAAGATTACATGACTTTTTTTACTGTTGATCGAACAAAGCTTCTTCTTTTCTCTCTCGAAGAAATCTCGAAGAAATCGACTAATTAAAATCACACCTGAGGGGAGGTTAGAATTATTGTTATTAGTACTACGTTTCCAAGCTAATGAGGTCCTCAGGTCACAGCAAACGGTAAACGATTGTCTATAAGAATTCAGGATTAGGTACGTCCTTTAATGTAATCAATTAACCGACATCTCGCAGCTCCGCAAGAACTGTTGTTCCATTCGTTTGTGCTTCTTGCGATAGCAAATGCGTCGTCGTGAGCGATTTCTCTGGCCATATAACAACCAATATAAGTTCGACTTACAAGCCCAATGACATGTGGAAAAAAGAAGATCGGCCAGGGCAGACACGACATGATCAACTGACCATTAAAGCCTATTACCGGTTCCCGTTACCCGCACTATACATAACGCAGAAGCCGAAGAACACGACGCAAAAGAGCCTGACATGTGAATAGCGAAATAAATCACCGGGTAATGGTTTTGCTTTCGCCGTGCGTGCACTGCAATCGCTCTAATGGTACACACATTGATACAATTGAATCTCTTCTGTGATAAAATGAAAAATAAGTAGCTTTTTCAGATCATTTACAGTGATTAGATTGACCAGAACAAAAATTCATACCTACCTTTCTTTTCGACAGAGAATGACTGTTAAAAAGACTCAAGAAAATCTGACTTACCGGAGACCACAGCTTCTCAAAATTGTCCCTGGACAGTTCTCGGCACTTTGCTACACAAAACACAGAATCGGTGAAAATCGGAGAAATTTCGCGAAAAATCGATAAAAACGATTGACAGTTTTGACCGATGCTATGAACGTTGCAGCATAACTTTTTGGCCGGCGACTATTCATTGTGTGATCAGTATTTTAAAAACTGTATGGCTTAAAACCCTCTTTATATATTGGGAGGATATTACCTCGCATAATATTTATAAAAGACATTTCAACAATACATAATTTCCTGAGTTAACATTCATGCTGGTTGCTGTAGAAGTTAAACCAAGCTCTGGTGGGTTGGCTGCTGCTAAACTTACTCGCCAACTGGTATCAAAAGCAGCGCAGCTGAGTGGTCGCACTATGCTGTTAGCAGCAAGTAGCAAATAGCACGCTAGTAAAACAGCCTAGTGTGACCATAGTATGGAAGCACAATTCAACAAAAGGAAATAGACACTACTAGATAGCGAGGAGCGTTGATTCGGGCGTTTTAACAGTGAGATACGGTGCTGCTGTTTCCATGTAGGGTTTTAATAACACTTGACCTAGATCTTGGAGAGTTGCCGACGGGTGTCGCGACGGAATGAACTTCGCGAGATAGACGAAGAGGAAGGATGAGGAATAAGTTATACGCCGCTCAATCACATCAATCAGTGCCGACAGATTAGCTTTTTTTGTGTGGCAGGCCTGTGAGAAAATTGGCAATTCTTATGAGATGGAATTGCAAGGTGTGTTGCTGTTTGTAAATTTATATCGGAACGATTCAGATGGAACTTTCTACGTGAAATTGACAGCCATCGTTCAGTTTCTTTGAAAGTTCGTCCTATTAAAAATTTCTATGAGAAATAATTCGTTTTCTTTTTTACGAGTTTCCAATGCAATATAAACGAACCTTTAGACATCTCGACTAAGGGCTAGTTTTTCATTACTAGTTTAAACCACGAGCGAAGTTCAGCACTGCTGACAATGACGTTTTGATGACCGGTATCCAATCAGCTTTGGCGAATCTGACAGAAATCGGGAATAGAACGGAGTTCAGCAGAACTTAGAAATAAACCAGTATTGAAAAACTAGCCCTAAGAGACAGAGATAGAAAGAAAATGACAATTGTTGTGTCAGTTTCGTTTTAGACAAGTTTGTTAACGGTCTTTTGCGTTAGCATTTTCTATTTTTCTATTTATTTTTCTCTTATACCTTATATTCAATCTTATTTTTCATCAAAACCAACATATTTATCCATGTCGAAATCAGTGAAGGACGAGACTGAAGCTACCATGAGAAGGGTACAGGGAATGCAAGGAGTCATCGGTTACATCGTCTCGGATTCTGAAGGAATGCCAATAACGTCAACCGTGGAGAACACATTCCTCTACCTCAGTGGATTTACAAGTCTCATTGAGAGAGCCAGAAGTTTTGTTAGAGACGTCGATCCAACCGATGATCTACAATTCTTTCGCATCAGAACCAAAAGGAACGAAATCATGATTGCCCCTGAAAAGGAGTTTTGTTTGATAGTGATCCAAAGTTGCGGTGAAGAAACTCTCCTAAACCCTTAATTTGGAAACCTCTTAATTCATATCATGTGTTTTCTTGATACTTGTGTGTACTAGTGTGTTTATTATGTAGTGTAAATAATAAAAGAATAATTTTCAAAATGTGTCATTGTAAGAATAAATTATATATGGGTAAGTGACCATGCCAGTCCCTACCCATGCTGTGATAAAAACAGGAATGTCTTCTGTCAAAAATCATTCGTCTCTCGTCATAGCAACAAAATGTATTCCTGAAAACGTCCACAGAACAGAAATGACATAAAATCCTTGTCACAGATTTTTGTTGTATTCCTTTCGAGACACAATTTTTTCATATTGCAATTTTTCTCGTACCTTTTTGTTGAGCGAAATCATAAAATGATCACGCAGGAAATAGACGCAGCCATGAAGAGGATTCTAGACTTCAAGGGCGTTAAAGGAATCATAGTGACGAACGCAGAAGGGATTCCTGTGAAGAGTACATTAGATAATCCTGTCAATTACGTAACCGTATTATCAACGTTGGTTGATAAAGCTAGAAGTTCCATCAGGGACATTGATCCAGCCAATGAACTGGATTACTTGAGATTGACATCAGTCAATCACGAAATCCTGATTTGCACAGACCAGGAATTTACACTGATAGTTATTCAAGAGTTAGCGGTCATAAATGGCGTTTTACCTGATGATGGATCTGATGACCGTCTACAACAGAGTAAAGTTGCTTTGTAATATGCTCATTACTGTGGAGCGGAGGTCATTTGCAATTTATCAGTGTGCGAATTGAGATGCTGTGTTTCCTGATATACACGCAAATAATCGAAGATACATGAATACATTTTTACTTAATTATGTATCTTGATAATTGTATCTTACACAAAATTATATGAAAAGGTGTGTATGTATTCGAATTTTGTTGATTTAAGAAATTTGATGACTAACTAACGTGTGATTTGATAGTTTTGTCGAGGTCCTTAAAGATTAATAAGCCCGCAACGTATAAAGTTGCGTTTAAGCTGTAATTAAATCCGATAGCGGACAGTGCGCCAGCAAAAATCTGAAATTTAGAACGCACGTGCAAGTTCTACATCCGCACGACGCGACGGTGTGTGTTGAAAACGTGGGAAACGCGATACGTTATGAGTTTTGTAAACACAAAACTCGTGCTCAGTGAGCCGAATGCTTAGGTGTTTAACGGTATTCGAACATTCGAAGTGCGTATTCCGTCTTCGATCGAATACTTTGATTAACTCGTACGAACGAAGGCATTTTTCAGTACTCAATGTGAAAATTTTGCTGGATTTTCAACACTTCTGCAGATGAAAGATAAAATAAACGAGTGAAAGACCACAGCAACTGTAAAAATATCATTAAGGTGATGCTACAATATAAAAGACTAGAGCCTCAGATTTGAAATTCTGTTAGTATCTACATAATCGCCACACAACGAATCTATTCACTGGGTTTTCAGTGTTGGGCCTTTAGTGACGTTAGTCCTGACTAACTTATTTAGTTACTACTCATGACTAAAATAAGGAAGATTATCAAAACGAGACTAAAAAATGCCAATCCACACTAATTGCATGGACGAGTGTGTAACTCTTTGGGTCATGCTTATTTGCTCAATTCTTAAAAGCAAAGTAAGTAATAAATTAGAAACTCGGTTTGTATTATTTTATCAGTGCAAACGTACGTAGTGCTTCTGCATTTTGCAACTCGTGGCAAAAAAATATTTTTATTTGTAACTTTATTATCTTTTTAATACAAAACTTTAAAAAATGTTTTATATTTAATTTTGAATACAAAAGTCCTTCTAGACCTTTATTTTTTGTGGTAGTACAACAATGACACCATTTATATTGTCAAAATAAAACGAAATAAAGTTTGTAACAATAGGACGTCATCTTCTTTTGTTTTTTTGTATTTTTTGTTGGTGATAAACACTTTTATAATAAATATATCTGTGAAATATTAGATATACTTAGGGTAGGTATAGGTAATGGACATACTAATGTAGGGAAGATTGAGGCAAGTTGTTACCATGTTTAATCTTTTATTTATAAAATTATTGTCAAACACCAAAAGTAAAAATACCGTGTTAGGAACAGAACCATACAAAAATGTTTGCATCATTTGTGCGGTGCAATTTATGTAAAAACATCTATGTAAACTAGTCTAGTTCTTGCATGTACATATTTGCTTGAAAATACAATATTGAAAAAATTATTATTAAATGCGCAACATTTCAAGATAATTAGGATTTGAGAATTTACTTAATAAATTGTAATTGTACATTTACAAAAAACTACCCACATGCATTAAATATAAAAATGGGTGTTATTGATAATAAAATGGTTAACTTTTTTGAACACTCTGTATAAACTGTTCTTTTTTATGTTTTCGTCATTGAGCCGTCCTTGGGTGTATACCAAATATCATTACCAATTATATCCAGTAGTTTCTAAAGTACAAGGGAGACGAAAAAAGCATTCTGTATTATCAATGTTTTGTATTATTCGTAATTTTGGTCATTGGGGTAGCCGTACTGATGATTTGCGTCGAGTAAATAAATGTAATAGCTTACATAGTAATCAAAATAACTTAGCTGACTTCTTTGAAGACTGTATACAAAAGATCTTTTGTAAAAAGTAACATTTTTATCACTTTTACCGTGCCCGTTAGGAAATTATTAATAATAGCCGGTCCATGTGATTATTTAAGTGTTTCTAATCACATTGGCCAAATGATGCGGTTATTATTAATAATAGCCGGTAATTATTAATACAATGCACATTTATCACTTTAACCGTAACATATATATATAACGTATCACATTATGTTCGTATCGGCATCTCCATTAAATATTAAGCAATCTTTTCTGCGTTGGTTCATTGTTGTAGTTAACTACTTCTATAAAATTGCGGAATTACAGAAGTTACAGTGATATAATTTTAATTTACTTCCGTATACCCAAGGCGCATGTAAATACTAGCTATGTGTACTACATACAGTTAATGAGTAAATACAGTAAGTAGACAGATAATTAAAATTAATGTATGTATTAAGTGGTCAAATAAAAGTGTTAAACTGATCATAAGTGCTCATTAAACAACTTCGAGATCCCTTATGGCTATCTGCTAGTTTACGTAATTGCAGATTTTATCTCGTTATAACACTTATAACGGAAACGCGTTCCCAAGACACCCATTTATACATATAATAAGTTAAGTGGATATCTTATAATAGTTTAGTTGAAATATGCAAATTGTTGCAGCATAAATAATCGACGAATGTAATTTATTTCTGCTTTCGGATGCGACAACGACCGACTAATTAAATAAATAGTTAATTACGGAGGAAAGTAACGGTGTTATTGATGAAAGTAAAACGTAATTATAATAAGAAAGATATAATAAGAAATTAAGAGCACTTTTCTTGCATACATACAATTTTACGTCGTTGAAATCGTAAATTAATCATTAAATTAATCATTTTACATTTACATCTCCGGTCTGGTGGTGACAATGGTGACAATATGAACTAAGATTCATCGGGATAACTTTGAAAATTTATATGGTGTGGTACCTAGAACGTTGAATATAATTTTGCTGGTATTTAAATCCAAAAAACGACAAAAAAGAAGCAGCACAAGTAAGATCTATTGTTGCGTTCCACAATGCAATTCCATATCACAGCGAGGGCTTGTCATTTCACAAGTTTCCAAAGGGGAAAGGTTCCACAGTGAGTGGCGACGTGTACGAAAAATTGGCAAAAATATCTCAAGCTACATGCTAGTGTGTTCAAAGCATTTTCTAAAAGAAGATTTGTACACGAATAAATCATGTTGAGTGTACAGTAAGGAAATCATATCGTTTTTAAGTTCGACATATTGCGGATCTAACCTCAAAACGAAAAGTTTTATTAACACATCCACATACCTGTACAGTCCAGCTGCAAATAACTTTTCTCCTTCTTCAAGGGGTTATCTGGATACATATTCTTCCAATAAGAGTCTATATATTCTTCGTCAGAGTAATTAAAGTCATATAGCTGACTATAGTTAACTTAAATTTTATCTCCACTAATGCGCCGATGTTAGCGCCCTCTACATTCGCTCGTTCAGGCGAATTATTTATACTACATATACCGCCATCTATAAAACTTACCACATACTGAATACTGAAAACTCAGTTTTAAAACTCCATAGCAACATGTAAACAAATATAACATTCAAACCATTCCTCGTGGTTCTCATAATTTCGATAGTATTTTTTATATATTACTTCTTAACGAAATTTTCAATGCTGCAAATATTATTTCTATTGGAAAACTTTATGAATAAGGGACACAGTTACAAGAGAAAATGTTCTCCCCGGATATACAGCAAATAATGGATAGGATTTACAGCCAGAAGGGCGTGCTTGGGTATGCTATCCTAAACGCGGAAGGATTACCTTTAAAGAACACCATTGCCAACTTTGGCATAGAGATTGTCCACGCAAATGCGCTTGGGATGTTAGTGAAAACTGCAAGAAGTATCGTTCGAGATCTTGACCCAACCAACAATTTGACATTCATGCGAGTACAGTCGAAGACTCATGAGGTTATGATAGCACCACATCCCGAATTCACATTGGTCGTTGTCCAAGATGTCGATGCTTCAAATCCATCATATCAATCTTCAGTTATCTCCATGTTAAATCAACCAGGAAAAAGTTATAAATGAATCGATAAATAAATCTATGTGTATAAATATCTCTAAAAAAAACTTAGTCTAAAAACTTTAAAAAAATAAAATTCGAAACAACGCCTTAATTTAAGAGAAAACATCGAGATTGAAATTTGAATAAAAACCCTCCCTGTGACGTCACAAGGAGGAAATATAATGCAAAGCTTGACAACGTTGCTCATAGTTTCTTTATGCTGCTGGGGTGGCAACACAAGCATACATCACGTTATTTACGGTAGTTGAATTGAGGTTACGTGAGTCAAATACAACATCAATCATGAACAAATACAGAGTTTGTTGTCTACCTGATTGCAGCAGCAAATCAGCAGAAACACATGACTGTACTTATAACACTTATTACAGTTATTACTTTAATATACAGCTAACATAACCTCCGCAATGTCAAAGTAAACGACGCCATATGAACAAGCAGTGATGACAACCCTATAAGAACAAAAATCCCTACATTTGTGAATAATTTCGAGGCTACGTTGACAATTTTACACTTAGCCAAGTATTAAGTTAACAGAACCTCATAATATGATGTACCTACAATCGTTTAATACTTAGAAGTGATCGAAAATTGCGATCGAGTCGGCAAAAAAAAATATTTGAATGTTTGAAGTTTGTTTTGACAGTTGACCTTAGGTTTTGCCCGTGAACGCTAGAGGGCCCGTAAAAGGAAGCAAAATCTGTCTGGTACGCATATAACTAGTAAGAATATAACAACTTTTTGCAAGAAATGTGTGAAGGTGCCTGCGGTGGCTTCGCGAGTTCAGATTCGGAAACAGAATCATCAGAAGACGGACGCTATTCTGGAGATGACGTTAACAATTCGATGGTATACGTGGAACGTACCTCTGACATGAAAGAGTTTTCGATCAAAGTGAGTGAGAGTGGGAGTGACACGCATGGAGACATTCGTGAAATGGCGGGTTGGGTCTGGGAGAGTAGCGCACCTCCAGATTTTGCGCTGAAGAGAGAGCCAGTGGTGACAGCTCGAAAAATCCAGATAACCAGGGCCTACCTGAGTGGAAGGGTTAAACCTAAGGTCAACTTGGTCCACCCAATACCGGCATACATGTCCAACGTAACCGTGACAAGGGCTCAGACGTTGCTACCACCAGATGATACAGTCTACGACCCTGCTATAAGTTGCTTGAGCAAGAGTGCCATCGCTCATAACAAGACATGAAGAAATTGTGATGAATTACTGATAAAAATCGGCAACGGACTTCAGAAATTGAGAAAATGGTTTGATGCCAAGATGGCATAGGGGAAGCAATGTTTTTACAAGCTTGGAACAGGAATTATCAATATCAGTTATCAATACTAAAGAATCTGAGGCCTTTAAGTGATATGTACATACAAAATTAATACTTGACACTACGAACTGAATGCTTTGACTATAATATGCTAGAATACCAGTAATGTGTCTAATCTGGAAGACTGGAATATGATCTACAACAAGATAACTTCTGAATTTAATTAATATTGGATAAATTAAGTTATATGAATGGATGCTGCTGTGCTTTGAGCTACTTCCCAAAACTGTTGACAAAAAAAAAATGGAACACTGAAGCATATTAAATGAAAATGTACATCGCAACTTAGAATGTCTGTCTACTTAGTGCTAAGTTTATATATTGTATACAACTTTGCACTAATTGTGCAATAAAATGCCTGGGGGACCATATTATACAATAAATAGCTCATGTTTTTTTTTTTTACTTTCCGACCAGATCAAATCATCAAAGTGTTGTGACAGGTCTAAGAACCATTTTATTTGAAATCATATATTTCGCTTGAATTAGCCTTCTGTGCATATCAACCAGTTTTTTGTGTGTTATTTTATCAAGTTAAGTTATACAGACATTCTGTGCATTAAAATATGGGAAGTGATCAAAGAAGATGTTGTAAAAATTCACCAAATAAGTTTTGTTACAAGTGCGGTTGTTATGTAGTGACATATGTGCCAAAAAATATACGGAAGAGGTAAAATAAAATATATGACTTAATTTAGTCTTATTTGCGTTGGTTTCTGCGCATATGACGTCATGCGGTAAGTGACTGTCAAAATTATTATATAATATGTTCATGTATGACATTACCTCAGTGCTTGTGTCATAGCCGATTGTAAGTTTGACGTTCATGTAGTTAGATTAGGTTATTTCATATTTGACATTTACATAGGAGCCATTTACCACATGACGTAAGAAGTATGGTGTCGGATGTGCGCACTATCATATCTCTAAAACAATCGTTGTATGATGCATTTGAGAGATACATGATTTAGAATCTCCTTGGAAACGATCATATGTCAAATTTATTACTTGAGGGCAAAAAATCGACACGTGAAGTCGGAACGTTCTGCTTCAAATTTCAGTGCTCTGAAAATTAAAGATGTCTGTAGTGGATGATGAATGTCCCTGTGTCGTCGAATCAGAAGACGATTTTGAAGACGAGGCTATGGTATTTGCAGAACCATCGAATGCAGAGAGAAACATGTCGATTGCAATTCTCGACGGCGATACTGACAGGATTCTGACGGAATGCGTATGGCAGAATAGCACGCCGCCTTGCAAGTTTGGCACAGTCCGTCCTCCGGTTGTCAGCGCGAGAAAAGTTGACATAATCAGGGCTCTACTATCTGGCAAGGCCAAACCTAAAACGACCACCGTGCATCCAGATAAACCCTACTGCTCTAACATAATCGTCTCAAGAGCTCTAACAAAAATTCCTCACGAGCGATCTGTGGCAGACGCCGATTGACACTGACTGACACAACATTCTTCTTCAGTACTTGTGAATTTATTACCGTCAGGTATCAGAGTACCAATATCTTTTAGTTCTATAACGCCAAAGTTGTTACTAAATTAAATGTCAATTAATAAACCATTAATTTGGAGGTGTGCTTTTATTTGTACAAATATACATTTATTACTTAGGTACAGTATTGACGATTCATGGTTTCTTCTTATAATATAACCCTTACGTGGGCTGCCTACAACTATAAAAATATTACGTTAAAATGAATGGTTTTATTTACACCTAAAAAAAATACGGAAGAGGTAAAAGCAGCCGGTGGATGAAAGGGAATTTGAAATGCCATTTGCAGTTCCCATGTTGTGGCGTCTTCGATTTTTGACACAGATTAAATTTCGCCTGTTTCAAGAAACTTGTCTGATTTGACAGAGTGTCTCAAATCACTCTGCCAAATCAGGCAAGTCGTGAAGATTCACCATTTGACGTTTTAGGAACACCTCACCTATAAACCAAATCAGTCAGTTCGCAAACCAGTGCGAACTGAATGATTTGGTTAAAGACTTAGGTTTATCAAAATAAAAACCCGAGTTATTGGGTTCTAGACTACAGGAATGGAAGCTTTTCGCTTGAGGCGTGACAGTGTCTTCATTTCCAAACCGTAACGGGCATTTTAAAGCATATTTAAAAATGGAAGGATCTTTACGTGTGTCACGGCTATGAACGAGTTTGACATTCCCCACGATCCTTCTGAATGGTGGCTTTTTATCGACTCATCAAAATACAGCTTGAAAGCAGTACTTTTGCATATTCTTTGAATTTATATAATTTGTTAACTGGAAAAAATATTTTTTTTGGTTGTGTCAAAAAGTTTGCTCCCTTGTGTAATCTATTGTTGTTATTTATAATGCAGTTGCTATTGAAACATATCTGACTTATTCGGTCAAATTAATTTCAAACCAGCAATTCTTACCCTTTTTCGCATCCTCCTGTTTTGGTACTATTTGTTACGTTTCGATCTGGTTCTTTGTCTAAATCTGAAAGAATTATATAAAAATATTATGGCAGTGTTCAATTATTCTCGTTTGTCCAAACGACTAATCTCTTTTTATACATTTTGCCATGTGATACGACATTTCAAATATGATAATTCGATAACTTACCTTCTGGATTAGTTAAACATAATGGTGCAGATTGAATTCCAAGTCGCAATCTGAAAGAATTTGAACACAAATTTAAGAATCCTTACAAACCTATCTTGTGGATTTAGAACGGTATAACTTTACCTATCTTGTGGATTTAGAACGGTATGTTCAATCAGTCTCCTTCTAGCCATTTGAAACTCTTCCAAGTACTTTCGAACCGTTTCCCTTTCCTCCAATTCCGTGGTATCCAAGTCCTTAACAGGTGGAAGTCCACCGTCATCAAGATGTTTACCGCAACTCATCTTCGTAGTGCACACAATTTTTCGTTGATCGTCCGCACCATAAACGTATTTCGGACGCCTCTCAAATCTTGAATCAACGACAGGTAGTTTTTCCTCGTCAACCACGTCTTCTGGCGATGGTGGTGGTGGTGGTACTTCGTCACCATTGGAGCTATTACTAATTGTCGGCGAAACGATTACTGTAGCGATATAGATTGGTGGTGACTGATGGTCCTCAACGTCCGCACGATTGGGTGATTCATCTTCTGTAGCATCCGTGTATTCTGATTGACTTTCTTCGGTATCCGCATAGTCCAATGGTTGAGATACATAGCTGCAAGGGCCACCTTTTGTTCGGGAATACGTTGTTGATGGTTCGGTGTCTTCAGTATGTGGAGGTTCTGCACACTTTAGCGGTACTGCAGAGTTGCAAGGACTACCCTTTGTTGTGGGAGCATCTAGAGGCTCTACGCATGATACTTTATTATTGCAAGGGCCACCAGTTTTCTTTGTTCGGGGATACACGCCTGGTGGTGGTGCAGTTTCTTCAATATCTGCAAGACCTCCTGAAAACTGCTTTTGATTAGCATCAACGCATTTTGGCGAAGGATCTGCATAGTAGCAACGCATACTGTTTGCTTGCGGTTGGTCTTCTTCAGCATCTGAAGGATCTAGTGGTTGATCTTCATCGGAATCAACTTGTTTTGGTGGTGGGGCTGCATAATTGCCAAGAATTCCATTCCTAATTGTCCTCGAACAAGGTTGGTTTCCTTCAAAATCTGAATAATGTTCTGGAGGAACAGCATGGTTATTGGAAGCCAGACATCGAGAGTATGGTTGTTGATTGTCTTCAGCCTCCATGTATTTGGCAGGTGGACCAGGTGGACATCGGAAAAATGCTGTTGGTTGTTGCTGTTGTTGGCCATCCATAGGTGGAAGGGCACTAATGGTAGAGTTACCAGAACCTCGAAGTCGAACACATGGTTGTTGATTATCTTGGTCGTATTTCGTAGGTGGAAGAGCAGCCATCGCACCATTCCCAGAACTTGGGCACCGAGCATATACCACTGGCTGTTGATTTTCTTCAGCATTCATGCATTTCGGAGGTGGGGCACCAATTTTGGCACCATTATCAAAACATGAATATCGAACATATGGTAGCGGTTGTCGATTGTCTCCACTATCCACGTATTTTGCAGGTGGTACAGCATTTCTTGCACCATTGTCAAAATATGAATATCGAGAACATGTCACTGGTTGTTGATTTTCTTCACCAACTACGTGTTTAGTTAGTGGAATAGAACTATTAGCAGAACCTCGGGGTCGAGCATACGCTGGTTGTTGTTTCTGTTCTTCAGCATTCACGTAATTCGCTTGTGGGGTGTTGGTACGATTACCACAACCCTGAGGTCGTGGATATGATGCTGGTGGTTGATTTTCTTCAGTATATTTTGTTGATGGAAATGATTCGTTGGGATCTTTGCTTGAATTTCGAGATCTACTATACCCTGATGATGGTTTACTGTCGACGGATTTCGCTGATTGACCTCCCTTACTAGGACGCTTCTGATACTGATCGTATGGTGGTTCGTCTTCGTTAATCACATATTTGCCTATTTCGCAACTACTAATACACAAATGTCGAGCATATACTACAGGTGATTGCTTTTCTTGTTGGTCGAGAGTTACATTTTCCAAAGATTCTTCGTCGGTCTAAAACAATATAACGTAATAGTATAAGTTAACATTTAGAATTCATACTAACTGTATTGACGTCCTTCTTCGTTTTTCGTTTATCATTATAGTTCTGTAGGCAGAAATCCTTATGGTAACAATAATCACTGCAAAAGAAGCGTCACATTACCATCAATCTTCTTCGCGCCAAATGTAACTACCTTCTAACTACCTTCGAGCTGTTTCCTTTTCCTCTACTTCTACAGCTTCAACACATGGAACTGAATTACCGGGCGGATTAGTCTGCGATGTGGTATCTGCAACTGGCGGTTTTTCTACATCTTGGTACTTGCCTAAATAGTTCATAGACTCGGCGTCAATCTAGAAAACTATATCGTAAGTAATGCTACTAAAGCAGGGATTAAAAGCACCCTAACAATAATAAAGTTATTCCTCTTCTTTATCTTATCTCCCTTCTTCTGCTGACTGGAACTCGGGGCGATTCGCGTGGACTTGACTTGATCCCTGAAGCTCTCCGTCGAGTCCGTCCTCCTCCTTGCAATCAACACAGGTTGCCGCCTCAATAAAGCGGGAATTTCGATTATGGTTGTTTCGTTTGGATCTATCATTCCCTTCGGTATGACCACCTTTTGCGTCTCCTCTTTCTTCTTGCGTGGCATTATGCCAACGTGTCGCAATACACGAAATAATTTTGTTGATGAATTCTCATCTCAGGTCAGACGTCAACGATAAGTCAATGCGATGACGTTTCATGAAGTGATACATGACAGCTGGACTGTTTACTTGCAATATTCAATTTTTATTGTTGCAATTACTTCCACACCCGTTTGCATTGTCCGGCGTGGCTGCGGCAGCGGCTTCTGGACTAGTGCATGTCGGTGTCAATGCGTTAGCAAGCATGCTTTCACTGAGTAGCCCCAACGACCCTTCATCAGTTCCTGGGTACGTGGCATTGGAAGGAGTTGATTGGAAGTATGTCCTTCCCACCACACCTTGATAAGAACCTTCAGCATCCGATTCTCTCGAACTGTCCAGATAAGCTGCACCTAGCACTCCCACATTATTTTGTGCCGCTGGAACTGGTGCCCTAGGACGAATTCTAACCCCCGGTCCCGGTGGCGGTCTAACAGTCGGTCTCCTTACCAATACTCTCTGTCGTTGTATTTGATCTATTCGTGGAGGTCTGATCCGGATTGTTGGTTCTACCGCACCGTCGATTGGTCGCACTCTTGTGACTAATTGTCTTTGTTGCGGAACTGCAGCCTGTCTAACCTCCGGTAGTGGTCTATATACCCGTTGTGGTCTGGGTACTGGCATAGCCTGAGGCGGTGTCATCGGCCGTCTTTGCAATACAGGGGACTGTCCTTGATCCTCAGGTTCGTTATCGTGAAATGCCATCCTGTAAGGTGGAGGAGGCAAGAAATACTCCGGTGAGCCAGGTAATTCAGGCTCAGAAGGTGTCCTTATGACCCTTCTCGTAACGCGCCTCACAACCCTCGGTGTTGAGCCTGTTGGTGCAACAGGTCGTTGCGGGGGCCAAGGTTTTCGATTTGGACTATCTAGTTCTTGATCCGATTGTTCGCTAATGTTGAAAGTGCGGTCAAGCACTGGTGGTTCAGCGTCCAAGGTACGGTTAAGTGGTTGATTGACGGGAAATGGAACTGGATACGTTTGATTAAGCGCTGGTCGGCCAAGATCATACGTTCGATTGAGACGTTGCTGGGCACCATTTGGAATAGGATAAGTGCGATTGAGCGTATTCGTTGCAACTGGATACGTACGATTGAGAACTGGTGGCACGTCATATGTACGATTAAGAGGTGGTGCCACAACGTAGGTCCGATCGAGACCAGGTTGGCCAATGTTATAGGTGGTGTCCAGAGCTGGCCTGACTACATTATAGGTACGATTGAGTTGTGGGGTGACATTATAGGTGCGATCACGAGGTGGAACATCGTATGTACGATTCAGTTGTGGAACATCGTATGTACGATTCAGTTGTGGAACATCGTATGTACGATTCAGAGGTGGCACATCGTATGTACGATTCAGTTGTGGAACATCGTATGTACGATTCAGAGGTGGAACATTGTATGTACGATTCAGTTGTGGAGCATCATATGTACGATTCAGAGGTGGCACGTCATATGTACGATTCATAGGTGGAACGTCGTATGTACGATTCAAAGGTGGCGCCACAGGAAGCGTGCGACTAACAGGCTGGTTAACATCATAGGTACGATTAGCTGGTTCGACATTATAGGTGTCATCTAGACCACTATTATCAATGCCATAGGTATCATTATTTAATGTTCCACCATCTGAACTACTGAATCCCGAATTGGTGTAATTCATTCCACCTTCGCTTTCGTCAGTTGTGTTAAACGATGCCATGGCAGCGCCTCCTCCTCCTCCAAAGTCGTCATCTCTTGGACTGGAAGCAGCTACCGGGACGAAACTGCCTTCCCTACTCTCTCGCGATGGTGTTTGACTCATGTTACCTCTTTGGCTACTTCTATCGTCATTTTCTCCTATGGAACGACAAACGACCGTTGATGTGTTGCTGTTCGCAGCACGCATTGCGATGAGGTCTGTTTCATTTTCGAGTTCTACGGGGATTTCGATTACGGTTGTGTTATCGGGGTTTATAAGTCCTCTTGGTATAATGATCCGTCTGTTCATGTCTCACTATTCTGGCCGGATGAATGGAAGTTCTGGTGTGTACACGAAAAATTTTGAAGCGAAATTTTATGCTAGTAGTAAGAATGAATGTGACAAATGTCATGCATGTCTGCCAAAAGTCAGTCATCATTTTCGAAATGTTTTGCGACATTTTGATATTGGGACCATGATTGGGACATTTGTTTATCGACGTTGTTCATAACGTTGTTTGATGAGATGTCCATAACATTTAAATACGTCATCTTTTAGGGGTTGAACCGATTTTGACCAAATTGATACCAGGCCATCTTCCAGTGACTTTAAACATATGCCCATTCAGATCAACGGGATGAACGATTTGGGCACTATAAACGTATATAGAGACTGTGGCAAAATTCAGAGCCTTTGTCGCTATTGTTGCAAATTGGCAAACTTTGATAAACTAGCAAAAAATGTAATTATGTGACTGGCATTAGGTTGGTATCCGGAGTGGCTTTAGCTTCACGAAATTGAAATATTGTAGAATGTTTCGGCGCTTCAAATTGTCAATGAGGTAGTCGGAAAGTTGCTGGGGACCCCCACGCGTATTCTTAACGCGTGCTGAACGCCAGTTGCTCACGCGTGTTGATATACCGCCCATACGAGAACTCACTGCACCAACAAGGCGTGAACACGCGTGTCGTAAGTTAGCACGACGTGTTGGCACCATGCTTGCAACATGTCTCGAAATTATTATGTGAGAAGCATTGCTAAAAAGAAGTAGCCATGAAACGAAGACGAAAATAACCTGGTTAAGAAAATAAGGTATATAAAAAATTCTGTAGGTACATTTATATTGAGTTTAGATGATATCACACAAAATCGTAGACTTACGTTGTAGTTAAGTTTATACAGGTAAAAGAAATACATTAATAACCCTACTCGTATAACTCGCTTTTCTCGGTGATGGATTTCCCACTTGATTCGTTCGTAGTGGAAACGGAAGCCTGCAACATGGACTTCATCACACTTTCTCTTCGAATCTTCTGCCACTGTTTCAAATCCTTATGCAGCTGTTTCCGCTCATCCCTCTCTCTCCTGGCAATGTCCCTCTCCACAGACTGCATAGCATTTGCATCAGGACACCCTGCCTCGCACGAAGACATAGACGATTGACTTTGTATCGGGGGCATTGAGTATTGGTTACTGTCACGTGGAACGCTATCGTCTTCAGTTGTCCCAACTGATTCTGTACCGTCTTGTGTGAAGTGAAGGGAAGGATCTGTCGATTCAAAAGTGCTACTATATGGGACCGAGCCTGCTCGACCACCAGGGATAGGAGTTCTTCCTGGAGTCCCCAATGGCGTGGGAGGCACACCTCTTGATGGTGTTTGCATATACATACTAGGTACAGTACCGGACATAGGCGTGCTTTGTGTTATAGGGCCAGGTCGCAACGGCGTACTCATAGCACCAGGAAAACTCTTAAAAAGCTGCGTTGGACTCATCGTTGGATTTAAACTCGAACATGCACCCGAATCGTAGAAACTTCCTTGTTGCAGTCCACCCGGTGAAGCTGAATGACTTTGCATAAAAGCTACTTGCTGTGGACTATCAGACAGACTCGCGTTACCAGATCTCTGCATGAAGGCTACCGGCTGTGGACTATCAGACATGCTGGCACCTCGTGATGCTTGATAGGACGCTCCCATGTATGCCACATTTTGCGGACTAGTTATCGATCCAGGAGACTGCCTATAACCTACTGGTGGGCTATCTGTGTAGCTCCCCAAAAACGCCGCGTTCTGGGGACTGTCAGATATATTAGCTCGTCCAGATCGATTCATGTAAGCCACCCGCTGGGGACTATCAGATATACTGGGAGGGCGTGGCGATTGAAATGGCGACCCCATGTACGCCACTTGTTGTGGACTGGGGTACCCTGGAGATGAACCAGTTTGTGACATGTAGGACAGCCGAGTGGCTGTCGCACATGGTTCGCAGGCACTTCCTGCAAATAAATAGAATGAGAGTATTAGAATTTAGTGTTTTTTTAAAGCACAAACCTTAGATTCGAACAGTAAAAGTTTATATAGAGGCGTGAGCTAACGCATTGCCGATCTTCCCGATTGCATTAAGGCCGATCTCCTCATCATCTGCCACTTCTTCAGATCCCTGATCAGCTGCTTTCTCTCCTCGCGCTCTCGTCTGCTCAGATCACGTTCTAGGGACGAAAGGGCGCTCACTTCGACCGCGTAGCTGGGTGCGCATGATGACTCGGAGGCGTCATCTTCCGGTTTATCTGGACATTTGCTCGTAAAAACAACATGCTCACCTGTTGCTCCGGAGTCTTCGAAAGTCTCGACGACCTCTTCCGTTATCTCCGTCGCTCTGGTACTATCCATCGTCCTTGAAGATGCTCCTGTGGAGTTGAACGATAACCTCATCGGATCAAGGGTGGTAGCACGGTTAGAATCAAAACTAACACCATGCCGCCTACTTGCGTTTGGTGGAAGGTACGAGGCATTCATACTTTGCGGCCTGCTCGAGTTTACTGAATAACTGCTATCAGCACCTATAAAAATGTATATTGGTTAGAAGTGTGAGGATATTAAGGATATTATGGTAATAGGTTACCGGTTGAGTATGTGCTATTGGGCGGAGGACCTGATGAATCCATTGACCGGCTCATCTGCCGAAACGCCGTGTATCGATCTGGGGATCTTGGGGGCGAGACGAAGCCCCCATAGACCAAGGCGGGGGTTTTATCCCATCGTTTCCGCGGACGCCTACCCTCCGGTGATGGTTGCCGTGCTTGAGGACCACCGCCTGATGGACATTGGCTGTCACACATTTCTTGTTTGTACACTAGAATTTAGAGCGGAATAATCGTCGTTACGCCATCTTGGCAGTTTTTGACAATTAAATTTGAAGTACGTACGTTGTTTTCAATTCCGATCTCGGTATCCTTGGCATCAGATGAGAATGTTTATCGAGATTTCAGCGGAAATGCGCGTTTTGGGGTACCCTGAATCCATTGCGATGATTTCTGGAAAATTTATGTAGGTATGTGGGCGTGTTGTTTTATGACTGATGTTAGGTTGAGGCCCAAAATGGCTGTGGCTTCACAAAATTTAGACACTTGTGTCAACAATTTAGTCGGAATGTTGGGGAGGAGGCCACCCGGATATTTCTGCATTGTAATGATGGTGAAACACAGGATTCATGAACTCGCGAGAAATCGCCGCCTTTGGTGTTCCTCTCTGCTCTAAAATGGGCACTGTTGAGATTATTTTAACGGTAAGGATTTTCAGATGTAGGTAATTTCTAGTCTATAGTCATTACTAATGACTGACATTGTTTCTGGCAATGGTATAGGTAACATTGAAACAAAGGATTAATAAATTCGCGAGAAAACGCCTATCTTGGTGTTAAAAAAAACCTTTTTAAAGCCCTCTCAAAGTAAGGGTTGTCAGATATTGGTAATAACTGACATCGTCATTACCTATATCTGACAAATAAATGCGAGTTTATTCATCTACCCATAAAGTTCATTATTGCGATCTGACATGATATGACATTAAATGTCAGGATAACAAATGTCATTATGTCATAGAAACTGACGTTAGCTACAGTATACAGTCGTTCTGGCTTCACAAAATTGAATAAGTACAAACGTGTTTAGACAATTAATTATGCCAATGATATAGTCTGAAAGTTGGGTGAGGGCCACCCCAGATATTTAATTAAGAACTCACACTCAATAAATAATTCACCAAAGAGTGTTACGACGAGATTATTTTGCTGGGGCAAACACCACATTCGCCTATCTAAAGACTATATTTTCATTGAAGACTTAATTAAATCAAGAATTAATTGATACCTACATATAAAGCCAGTACTTATTCTTATAACTATTGCATAATACAATCAATAAAGACAATATTCAGTTTACAAAAAGGCATATATTTTTCAAAATTAATAACAGATTTATTAGACATGTTTATCGGCTAAAGTCACTTACCGTGAGTACTGACGGGTAATTAAACTTATGTTACTGTCATATAACAATTTCGCATAGAGTATGAATAGAGCTCACATCCTAAGTTATTTCTTGGAGTCAGACGTTGGAGTCTCAGCTCCACTGGGGAACACGGATTGCTTCGAACCTTTCTTGGAAGCTTTCGACGGTGTAGCAACGGCCTTCGGAGTTTTACTATCACTAGGGGTTCTGGTTGGACTCCTGTCCTTAGCTTTCGCATCCTTCGTGGCCTTTAACTCGGGAATCTTAGAATCTTTGCCTTTCGCCTTTCCGCCCTTCGCGCCCTTTTTAACAGTTAAATCCACACTCGCGACCGAACCCGACAAGCTCGGACTGTCAGACTTTAGAGTGGCACGTTCCTTCTCCTCTTTATCCTGAATCTTACCCTTCCGCCTCTTGATCTCCTTCAGGAGAGCGTTTATATTCCTGGGAAGTTTCCCATTCTCGTCCTTGATACACTTCAAGTAGCCCTCTGCCCAGTTCAGGTACTCCTTGGTAACGTTCATCTTCGAGGCCATCATCATCACGCAGGTTATCGTCACCGCCAACATGTTCATGCCACGATGAAAGGGATCTGTAATACCTACCACTGTATCCGTTTCGTCCACCACGGTCGTGTCCCAATCGCTTTCCTCTAAAGCACGTTTGATACGAAATTCCCTTGACATGGTACCTCTCATGGATGGGTGGATTGTATCTCCAGTTGACATCAACGATGGATTACTGAAAATCGCAAGAATATTCGACAAGGTTTGGCAAAAATTATAAGAGACAGACTAGAGCCAAGAGAAAAGACTAAGTCCAAACACTGAAGAAGATAAGAACAGCACAAACACATCTGAACATAAAACTGCCTACCTTCTTTTGGATAACGAATGCTTAACTTCTGCCTCGTAAATACTTGCGCATTTTTGGCATACATCAAAGGAAGCCATATGGGAAGGTTCCGGTGGTAAGTAGGTCTTAACAAAGCCTCCTGCTCTTGGTGGCGTGGTAAAAATATCTTGATTGTTTCGACTAAGTATGTTAGCATTTGATGTGACATCAATCACTTTCGCTATTTCGCGACTCGAGAAGTCTAAAACACGAAATAAGAGTTGGTTATTAAAACAAACTAGCTCAGGTTTATTATTGCTTATGGAGTCACCATTACCATTGTTATTATTTCCACCTTTTTGTTTGGACGCCACAGCATATAAATCCATTAAGACTGGTTCAAGGTCATAGTGAAGTCTGGGTCGGTTTTCGCCGCCTTCCGATGTGCCGCCAAGTGGGTTTGTAACGTATGGTGGTAAACCAGCTGGAAGACGGTTGCCACTGCCGGACAGACAGGAGGAGGCTGCCGTGCAAACACCAGGCATTCCTTGTGCGACATAACCTCCCATAAAATTATAGCCATCGTACTTTTTCTTTCTTCGCCTGGTGGAATCTCTGTCTTCATCCTTGTTGGCCATCAAGTATTCCTCTTCAAAGTCTTCCTCGTCATCGTACTTCCTTGTGGCTTTCGCCTCACAGACGTCCTTGCATGATGGCATTGTGCTTGTTCGTTGTTTGAGATTTTTCTACTAAAATTTGGAAGGTGGTCTGTCAAAAAAAACTATCACTCAACCTTTAAAATCTGTCAAATCACTTGTCACCGTACCATCAAGTAGTTAGTTAGTACTTCATTTCAGACACATCTTCGCTAAATTAAGTAAAACCACTTCGTTTCTGTTCAATTTTTTTTAATAAACCCACAATTAAACAAGTTTTGACTCAGAATTGGAGGACGTAAGCGAGGAAGGAAGGACGGAAGGAGTTGGCGGAGTTTGCGGCGACTCAAAATGCGGAGTATTCTCTCTTGAGAAGATCGAAGAGCTAATGGACGTTTTGCTAAAATTGATATCGACGTCGTCGGACTGTGGTCTTGTTCTCGGCGGAAACGTGGCCAACTTCTGTCTAATAACGCTAAGTATTCCGAGTATATTCCGAGGTAGATTTCCTTTTTGATCTTTTATGCACTGCAGATAACTCTTCGACCATAGAAGGCAGTCTTCGGTCACCTCCAGATTAGCAGCCAATTGCATAACACAACTAATGCTGATGGCGAGCATATCCATAGATTCCTCGAAATAACTTTGGTAACTACTACTACCACAGTTGCAGATGCCACTCAGTTCCCAACCAGACTTATCCAAAGCCTTTGACACGCGATAACTTCTACAAGGAGATTGTCTTGACGACCGGTGAAAGTTCCTATAATCTGAATATCTTCCATTCACAGACCCACTCGAATTTCTAAAAGAGAAACATTACAAGATTCAACAAAGCGCCTTTTGGGAAATAACTCGTACGTAAACATTGTTCCTTTTGATAAAGTGGTATCCGCACAGTCCACAACCGATATAAAATCCTGCGAACGACTCGGTACGATCAATTTCAGGAAACCACCAGGCCTGGGACTAATCTTGAACAAGTCAGGGTTAATTTCATTGAAAAACCTCGACGGGCACCGTCCCAGTTCAACTTCCACACTATTGATATCATTGAAGGACGATTCATCAGTGTCACCCGACTCTTTTTGATTCATTTCAAAAATATGACTGGCCAATCAATAACCACAAACTGAAATTTGTCCATGAGACACAATAAGGGTTAATACTTTCATGAACTGTCAACGAAAACCCAAAATCTCAGTGACAGTGAGCAACAACTTGGCCTGTCAGGATGTGCGCGTGTCACAGTGCGTGTATAGCTGCTTTGACTTCTGGTTGTCACGTTTGACTCACACGTCAACCTTTAGTAGGTACCTATTATTAATGGAAACAAAAATTTTAAGCGAAGAAAATGACAAATTAACCAACAATGTCCAGATTAGCAAAATCGGCCAGCAGGGTTTCCAGGGCTTCAAGCAGGGCGTCCATCCAATTCAGTGGAAAAGATGAAGTTTTTCCAGGTATCTTTACACAAAATTCTTGAACCATACCTAAAGAGCAATTTCTTAAGACTCAAAAACATCAGAAAGAGTTCTCATGGATCGATCATGGGAGACGCATAGCCAATACCCATCACGATCTTAGTTTTCCGTCTCAACCATAATCGACTCATAACTCATAACGCTGAGGACTCTGCTCAAGATTAACTCTGTTTTATTCCAATGGAAAGACAACACTTCAGCAGGAGGAGCAAAAGCGGCATTTGCTGATTTGGGCGGTGATGTCTCACCTCCTATAGACCAGACTGCAGCTGCACCGTTAGCAGCCAGTACTCCAAAGGGTGGTAGTCCTGTCGACAGCAAAACAGGTGCTCCGCCCAAACAGCAGAAAGTTGGAGGTTCAGCGTAAGTTCCCATATTATATAAGCCTACTTGAACTTTCTAAACCAGATGCTTAATTTAGATTAGACTGGCTGACGCTCACATACCAGCCCACTCCTTACACATTCCGTGCTCACACCAAAATCAAAACGTTGAAGAGGTTGATGGCAAAATGCCCGCCATACTATCTACAGTTGGACCACACGTTGGCTGTCATCTGGGTGTTGTTCAGTGATGAATCCAACCAACCACTTGGCGTTGCCCAACTGCAATGGGCGTTGAACTTCCTCCAAGGTATCTACACGAGGAAAGGGGAGCATCCCAGAGATGTCGCTCTCTGCATACAAGCCATCGAGGATCTCCTCATGGAAAAGTACGCTGATATGGTGTCCGAGGTGACGTATATGGAAGAGGACGATAAGAGGAAGAGGAGGAAGAGGGTTCTATCGCTTGGTTCGGACTCCTCCTTTAGAAGTAGGGCTAGCGTGTGCGATTCTGATACTTGCTTGGGAAGGCTTAGTGTCGACGTCGACAAGGATATAGTGGACGAGGGCGAGCTGCTCATCAAACAGGTGCCGTTCTCTTTTAACTATTCGGAGATGAACGAGAAGGCAGGAGCTGATGTCGAGCAATTGTTCGACAAGTCGCAGAGCAAACGACAACCAACAGAATCCGAAATTGGTACGTAAATAATGTATATTAGCACCAAAATGCAATGTACTCCTAGCAACAACAGCAGGCAGCGGGTATTTTGTGGTCACATTATACAATTTAATATACCTGGATACAGCAAGCAGTAAATACTAAAACAGCGTAGTGTGACCACCCCACATTGTGCATTCCAATCAACTTTGCAGCATAACTTTTCGGCCGGGTACTACTCATTATATGATCAAATCAGTATTTTAACAACTCTATCGCTTAAAGTCCTCTTTATATATTGGGAGAATATTACCTCGCATAAAGATATTTCAAAAATACATAATTTCCTGAGTTAACACTCTGGTTGGTTGCTGTAAAAGTTAAACAAGCGCTGGTAAGATGGCTGCTGCTAAACTCACTCGTCAACTAGTAAAACAGCGCTGCTGAGTGGTCACACTATGCTGTTAGCAGCCAGTAGCAAGTGGCACGCTAGTAAAACAGCCTAGTGTGACCAGGGAATTAGCCACTGGGGAATCACGCACTGAAAAGGTGAAATGTTCGCATGAGCACTCGAAATAATGCTGAAACAGCTCGACAAATCAAACATTCTGTATGTTCTATAGAAATGATACGTCAATTTGTAACTTAGAAACGGCTATCTGTCAAATTTCAGTCCTAATTATTTTCATGAATACACGTCTGTCACAGTGAATTTTCACAATTTGTCATCTAAAATTTATAGTGCTATTATCATTATCGTCGTATAAGTGCACCAACATAGTAATGCCATCAACTAGGAAGACTCTGGATGGTAAGGCGTTATAGTATCTATTTAGATTATAAAATTTTTGAACCACGATATTGCCAATTAGTACCTAGCTAAAATTTATCAGAGATTTTGTACTTAGGCCTTTTTGTAGGAATCACTGTACTTTGAGAACGATTTCTTTTCCTGATATATTTTCGATTGTAGATCTTGGGATACCCCAGGAGAATACTATGGAGTTCTTGAGACAGTGGCGTCGCGATCAGATCTACAAGATTCAGGCCGAGCTGAAGAGGCTGCACTCGATCGAGACCTACATTGGTTGCGCCGAAACCAACTTCGACACCCTAGACGAGAGCCAGATAGATTCGGGGGCCGGTAACCAGTCCTCAGGAAAGAAGAAGAAGTGAACGAAGAAGCGTATAATTTTTGTATATTATCTTACTTTGAACTTTCTATTTGGCATAATTGGAAAATAAAAAATGCTCACAATTTTTTTTTATTGAGTAGAATAAGTTCACATTCGGTATAAAATGACTCCTCTCCTTTTCGTCAAGGATAAATTACAGGGATTGTTGTGCATCTTTTGGTTTTTGACAGCATCACTAGGCAACACCAATAAAAATAATTAAGTTGATGCTTTGAAAGTCAAAATCAAGCATCTATTCTGCCATCCACTGACGCAAAATTCAACTTTCATAAATGACATTTCTCGCATTTTGTTGCTGTAACCTTGGTGTCATTTTTTAGTCCTAAGTTCCTACATATAGGGTTTGTATAAACTAAAGGATAAGCTACTTAGGTATAATAAAAGAATCATAATTTTGTTCAACATTGTATTTTAAAACGTACCTAGAAATAAAATACAACAAGTATACTTGCTATTGTGCTTTATTTTTTATCACTATAGCCACATAATATGAACCTTTGTTCCACTTCCATAACAAAGTATAATAAAACAACCAAAAGAAAGTAGGTACCTAGTTCGTTCAATTCAAACGTTACTAGAAACGTTCTTACAATTGGTAGTAGGTAGTTAGTTTGGAATTGTGAACAGGGCTTATATTGCTATACATGTACATATACTATAGGCCAAGTTTAATATTTTTTAGTGCATTTGCTATTGTCATCATACTCATTGCTCGCTTTACTCATTACAGTTTTCATCTAATCAAAATAAGTTTTCTTTTAGGGATTTTTCAGACTATTCCTTATCTGATCTATGTAATTGTAATGATATGCCTAATGATAATGGGGGGAATTATGTGCCATTGGTATATTTTGTCTTCCACAGGATATTCAGCGTTTTGCATTCATTGCTAGAGCTGCTCCTTTTGCAGCATCGCCGCCTGTCGTAAAAACTAACGGAAGCTGGTAGAATTGCTGCACTTCCTTCTGCAAAACTTTATTTCTTGATAAGCCAGAGCCATTTCCCACAATCCTCTTGATTTTGGCCTCAGCAAGCATTTCACGAGGCATCATACTGCAAAAAATAATACGAGAATATCAAAACGCGCATCAAACGAGTATCAAACGAGTATCAAACGAGTATCAAACGAGTATCAAACGAGTATCAAACTAGTATCAAACGAGTATCAAACGAGTATCAAACGAGTATCGAACGAATATCGAACGAGTATCAAACGAATATCAAACGAATATCAAACGAATTTCAAACGAGTATCAAACGAGTATTAAACGGGTATCAAACGTATATCAAACGGATATCAAACGGATGTCAAACGAATATCAAATGTGTATCAAACTAACATCAAACGAGTATCAAACGAGTATCAACCGAGTATCAAACAAATGTCAAACGATTATCAACCGAGTAACAAACAAATATCAAACGAATTTCAAACAAGTATCAAAAGAGTATCAAATGAGTATCAAACGATTATCAAACGAGTATCAAACGAGTATCAAACGAATTTCAAACGAATTTCAAACGAATTTCAATCAAGTATCAAGAGAGTATCAACCGAGTACCAAACGAATATCAAACGAGTATCAAATGAATATCAAACGAATATCAAACTAATATCAAACGAGTATCAAACAAGTATCAAACGAGTATCAAACGAGTATCAAACGAGTATCAAACGAGTATCAAATAAATATCAAACTAATATCAAACTAATATCAAACTAATATCAAACTAATATTAAACTAATATCAAACTAATATCAAACTAATATCAAACTAATATCAAACTAATATCAAACTAATATCAAACTAATATCAAACTAATATCAAATGAATATCAAACGAATATTAAATGAGTATCAAACGAGTATCAAACGAGTATCAAACGAGTATCAAACTAGTATCAAACGAGTATCAAACGAGTATCAAACGAGTATCAAACGATATCAAACTAATATCAAACTAATATCAAATGAATATCAAACGAATATTAAATGAGTATCAAACGAGTATCAAACGAGTATCAAACGAGTATCAAACGAGTATCAAACGAGTATCAAACGAGTATCAAACGAGTATCAAACGAGTATCAAACGAGTATCAAACGAGTATCAAACGAGTATCAAACGAGTATCAAACGAGTATCAAACGAGTATCAAACGAGTATCAAACGAGTATCAAACGAGTATCAAGCGAGTATCAAACGAGTATCAAACGAGTAGCAAACAAATGTCAAACGATTATCAAACTAATTTCAAACGAATTTGAAATAAGTATCAAAATAGTATCAAACGAGTACCAAACGAATATCAAACGAGTATCAAACGAGTAACAAACGAATATCAAACGAATTTCAATCGAAGTTCAATCGAATTTCAATCAAGTATCAAAAGAGTATCACACGAGTACCAAACGAGTATCAAACAAGTATCACATGAATATCAAACGGGTATCAAACTAATATCAAAGATGTTCAGCTACATACCTGTGTACATTTTCCAACAGTCCATGGCATAATGCTCGAAAAACTTGCCCGAGGCCCAGATTACCAATATTTATATTTTCAACAATGGCCCCTGTCTCGATCAAGTGTCGTTCACCGAGCAAAGTCGGCTGAATTCTCAGATCAGATTTGGCCGAATCTTCGGCGCTTAAGGCTAAAATCTTCTCCCAGACTTTAGCTGAAACAAAACACGTGCACCAGTTAAGTTAATTGGCCAAATTAGCTTCCCCCATGCAAACCAACAAAGAGCCACATACATTGAGGGACGGAGAATCCTAACTCCATAGTCCATTGCTGAAGCATCTTTACAAACGTTGCCAGAGCGTTACCACCGTTGAGGGACGCAGCTACGGCGAGATATTGATTGTTGAAGTAAGGATAATACTGAATCGGTTGAGGTTCGGGTTTTGAGGTAATTTGAGGCTGGTAACCTCGCGCTACAAACGCCATCTGGGCGGATGTTGATATGTTTAATACTGCGTCGGAACATTCAGCTTCCAGCGTTGCTAATACTGAACATTGTAAATCACCCAGAGCAACACCTTAAGAGAAATAGCTAATTAAATTATAGGAAATTAAAAACTGGCAATTGCTTACCTATAGGTGTGCCTTTTGGTATCGAGTGCCAATTATCTGCCAGGCTTTCTGCAATTTCCCCGCTTTGTTTTACAATCGGCAGTAAATCAATGGGAAACCCGGCATTCTTTAATATATCTTTGTTCCACTGAATCTCCTCGCAATCAAAGAAACCCCAACTGGCCGCATTCTGAACAGACATGACGGGTTTATCTAGATTGCAGAGCATTGCAACAGCAAAGTCTTGTATCGTTCCTGAGCAATTGAATTTTTGCAGTTTCTCCGGTCTAGAAAATTGAAATATTGATAAATAATAATTAAAAAAATAGTAAATAGTAATTAAACATCATTCACAATGTGTTGTTTTCGAAATGTTGATGAGCTATGGCAAAGTATATATCCCGGGAACAGCGATTTTGATCGTTTTTTTAGATGGCTAATTGCTGGCCGAAGTGGGATACTTCAAAATTAAGAATTAAAAGATTTTAACAAAGACTTACTTATGCATTGACATCCAAAATAGTGTTGCATTGCCATAACCGGTGTGGACGGGGAGGTGAGATTTGGAATCCGGAAGACTGGCAAGAAATTTGGCATCGCAGCGATTGTCCTGCCACGTGTACAACGAGGATACTTTATCCTGCACGACGTCGTAACGCACCAGAGTGCCGTCTCTTTCTATTCGTTCCCAAGCCTTGTGGTTATTCTGATTGTTCCATAGCATTACACCGTGCATTTGACCGCATATTCCAATTTTGGCAATCTGTTTTGTGAAGAACAAAATGGTTAACAAGTAAATTTATCTTCTATCTTCTACCTATACTAATTACGAACTTTCAAGTGTGGGGCGCGTTCAGCGGAATCGCCCATTTTCGCCGACATTTGCGATCGAGTAGCTGCAAAATTGGGCTTTTCGATATTACTTTTGACGCTCGAATTGAAAAAAGGGCATAATTCCGCGTGGACTGCGCGATATTTTGTAAATTAAATGCGTCAATTTTGAAAAAAATCACGTTTTTGCACCTCTTCGGGTGAAGGCGAACCTCGAGTAAATGTCACGTGACGTCTAAAAATTCCGACAAGCGGATCGATGAACGTCAAAAATTTACATTTTTTATCCGTTCCTACCGACCTTATAAAAGCCGCTCGCTCTCATGTCTTACGATAAGATCCCTCTAAATACCCTTCGCAAAGAGTTTTGAGCAAAAAAACGGCCTTAAAAACAATTTTCGATCCAAAAAATCGATTTTTGTCGACCCGTGTTTTGCTGCTATTACCACAGTAACGTTAAACCCGAAACGCCCCCTGCCGGACATTCGTAACAACAGTAACAGATAGCAGATAACCTAAAATGTATTCTAAAATGTCCATATTGCGAATGTGGACAGGTGGGAAGCCTTAACCACATATTTCTAGAATGCCCAATAACTAAAATCGAAAATTTTGACTTATACACAGAGCTAGTATATGTACTAACTAATAACATGTTATAGATAGATGTAGGTTGTAGGTAACGTGTGTATTTTCGTATTCATAATTTCTGTTTTTCACTCCGCCCTTCCACTAACCAGATAGTCTATGCTAGTAGGATAATCCAAACACTTTCGGAATATATCCATCCAGAAAAAAAAAACCAAATCTACCGCATAGTATATAAGTAACGTGCCCGATGATCAACAGCTTTCAAGTAAAATAAACATATTTCCACAGCAAAGCTAGTAGTATATACCTGGCGTAGGAGGTCTTTTGGAAGTTTGGCTACGCAAGTGTTCAGCGCGGAAATGATTTTCGGTACGTCCTGTTTATTTCCATCCGTTCCTTGGTCACTGGGTACATTCGATTGAGTATCTTTGCTCTGTTTTGCAACGATTTCATCGGTTTTAGTGTTGTATACTATAACTTTGACGGATGTTGTTCCAATGTCGATGCCAAGAATCAAATTTCCCGACATTTTACGTCTGAAACACAGAGAGAAAAAAGAACTGAATGTTTGTAAAACGTCGGACAAATCGAGAGAATTTATGTTATCGCGTTAATCAATTCATTAGTACGTCCGTAACATTGATTGTTCTGTCTGGCATAAAACAAATAATGTAAATATTGTAACGAGATAACATGTTATTGCTTTTTGCGTAAACGTATGCGATGGTAATTGATTGTGATGTCGATCAATCAAACAATTACGAATGGTTTATTGGCCAGAAGCATTTAAAGAACAAGTATATTTCAACATTTCTATTTTTACTCGATAATATGAAATAACACATTTTTTGAGTACCTATTTTACAATTAATATTGACATTAGTTAAATAAAATTTTCATATCTACAGAAATTATTAATGATTTTATCTGTCTGCCGGAGGATTCCTTGTTATGGGGTAGGAACATAACAAATACAACAAGAATATCTTTGAGTGAAGAATATCACTTGTTTCTATATCCGCAGAAAGATCATGTGGGTGGTTCAAGTAAAATATAAAATTCTCCGAGTAAAAATATGGTTTTCTTGATGTTCCAAGTATTACGTTTTCTTGTTTTAAGTATGAAGGAATTGCTTGAGAGGAATTACGTCTGTTTTAAGCGTTGCTTACGTTCACTTGGGTCAAGAAACTGTTTGTTCGTTGAAGCATGTATATTTTTCACCCAAAATATTGTTGTTGGTGTAAAACGACCGTCTTACTCTTTTTATATGTAGAAGAATAACATTTTCTTCGTCAGAGCAAAATATGTATCTACATATAACAACTAGGATTATTTTCTGTAATGATTTCATAAAATATAATAAATATCAATAATTTCCTTCAATTCAAAACTCAAAGCTTTACGCGCTTATCTGAGAAACAAAACGAACAAGCACCTATAAATCCATTGTAATTATATTTATCTACCTATACTAATTACGAACTTTCAAGTGTAGGGCGGGGTCAGCGGAATCGCCCATTTTCGTCGACATTTGCGATCGACTAGCTGCAAAATTGGGCTTTTCGATATTACTTTTGACGCTCGAATTGAAAAAAGAACACAATTCCGCGTGGACTGCGCGATATTTTGTAAATTAAATGCGTCAATTTTGAAAAAAAAATCACGTTTTTGCACATCTTCGGGTGAAGGCGAACCTCGAGAAAATGTCACGTGACGTCTAGAAATTCCGACAAGCGGATCGATGAACGTCAAAAATTTACATTTTTTATCCGTTCCTGCCGACCTTATAAAAGCCGCTCGCTCTCATGTCTTACGATAAGATCCCTCTAAATACCCTTCGCAAAGAGTTTTGAGCAAAAAAACGGCCTTAAAAACAATTTTCGATCAAAAAAATCGATTTTTGTCGACCCGTGTTTTGCTGCTATTACCACAGTAACGTCAAACCCGAAACGCCCCCTGCCGGACATTCGTAACAACAGTAACAGATAGCAGATAACCTAAAATGTATCCTAAAATGTCCATATTGCGAATGTGGACAGGTGGGAAGCCTTAACCACATATTTCTAGAATGCCCAATAACTAAAATCGAAAATTTTGACATATACACAGAGCTAGTAGTTCTAATTTTGAGGCTGCAGAACGCCAAAATTTATTTATATTGAATTTGAAATTATCCAATTGTATTCATTATTACATTATGACGTTACTAAGAAACAGTTGCCTAATGATATGTAATGCAACAATACATTCCATTTTAACAACTCTAAAACATGCAAAACCTCACAGATAATTTTTAAAAAAATTGCATTAATAATTTAAAATAATACATTAAGTTATTAAAGCATTTCGTTATCGCTAAAATGTGTAATTATTTGTAAACATAGATAAAATAAGATAACTTACGTCGAACTATTACTTAAAAATGCGAAAATAAGGAATTCACTGATAGCGCCAAGCGACGATGTTGTAAACTGACTGTATGTTATGATAAAACGGAGGATTTTATAGGTACATAGTATGCATGATGTATATAGTATGGTCGGTTATGAAAATAATCAGAACACTAACAATGTACACGCACTGTTTGTCTTCAACTTGAAGTGTACATCTATTATCGCGTTTGATTAAAGTTATTACATTACACATGTAACGTTCACGGCAGCACAGAATCGCAGACTTTGAACGTGACCGGTTCGAATATCCCGCGGTTTACTAATTCCACGAAATTGAATGATAGCTTCCCGGTAAAAATAGCAACCGAGATGGTACAAGCGATGCTATTATACATTTACAAAGAGCTACTACACAAACTTGCCGGGTAAAACAGTATGAGACCAAAATAAATACTCACCAGCAGAGGATTTACGGATTCTGAGTGAATAATTTTATACAAGGCTTGTCATATCGATTTCTTTCTGCTTTTAGCGGTTTTGTTCACTTATTGCAACTAACTATACAATTTTAAAATTGATATAAAAACCTCATATTCTGCTCTTTGGTTTTAGAGTTTACAGTAAAGTAAAACTGACCTAATTTCTTTGGATATTACTTGAATTGGTTTCGATGATGCATTAGGCGCCATCTCTTGGAGTCTTGCTAAACGTAGCATCTTCAAAAAAAGATATCTTCTTCGACCAATTTTTTTTATTCTTCTTATTGCAAAACTGTAAATAAACATATTAATCACTATTTAGTAATAAAATACAGCTAGCATTTTCAAAAAAATGCCAATTCTAGCAGCACAAGATTGTGTTCCTGTAATCTGTAAATCATTTTGGGAACCCCATACCTCCAATAGAACTTAGCAAAAGTGCAATTGATTCATTACTTAACAGGTTACAAAATGTACCTACGTACAAAAAGCAAGTTGTTTCTTTCGCAAGACACGCAAGATCTCTATCTATCACATTGTTGGGTGTTACAATGCTATTGATATTACGGGGTTTTCAATAATAAACAGTTACAAAACCAGGTGATCTGTTATTATTGGCCTCAATATGCGAAAGAGTCCCTCGCTTTGTGGTAGAAATTTGAACTAGAACAGTCGGTGTAAGTTTGCCTTCATAGCGCCATCTACATCGCGCGTTTAGGCGATAGAATAAAATATTAAAAACGGATTATCTCTCAAATCGAGGTGAATACATAGTAGAATTTGTACTTTGTACATATTTAAAAAATGTGCTTTTGCAGTATGACTTTTGACATATAATTTGTACATTTAAACTTAAGTTTACGATATTAATATTAAAATAAGCGGGTCATTTGCTTCACTACCTTGCAAAAATCCGTTATTTATTAAAATGGTATAAAAAGGACATACTTTTTACTTTCCAACTAATACCCTAGAAGCAAAGCATTGTAATCGACGGGAAAAACTGAGATTTCGGTGGAAATATGCGTTTTGGGGTCCCTGAATCAATAATTTCTGGAAAATGTATGTGTGTATGTATGTGGGTGTTTGGTATACTTATTTGGAATTACCAGGGGACGAACTGAATTGTTGTTTGTGACAATCTGACAATTTGATTGTACAAATGGGTTGTGTACATTGGGTACAAATGACGGATTAATAAATCACAAATTAACATTATTTTATTATAATTGAAGAAATTAAAGAAACAATGGGAAATTATAAAGGAATATATGAGTAATTATTTGAAATTTGAATTAGGTTTTCTTTACCTGTAGCCGTGGTGTATGTGCGATGCGCATGCGTCATCATTAGCACAAAAAGTCCCCAGACGGTGAATTTATAGAACCAAAAGCAAGCATTTCTGTGGCGGCCATTGTTGTGTGGGTAAAAAGTACCGCGTTCGATCCACACTTTCAATTTAATTCGAGCATTATTCCGATTAAAAGCTAGCTAGAAAGATGGTTGACAAGATCGAGATGAGTTTAGATGACATAATTAAGTCGAGCAAGGGAAGACGCGGAGGCGGCGGCGGCGGAAAGCGCGGAGGAAGAGGAGGTAGAGGAAGCGGCGGGCCACGCCGCGGTGGCACCAGCTTTAGGGGCCAAAGGGGTGCCGGTGGAGTGCAAAGGGGCCGAGCACGGGGCGGCATTGCCAGAACGTACACCAGGGTAATTTGATACATACTAACACTTACTTAACTAATCAAAAATCTGACCTGTTTTACATGAGGATTACATGCCACAGTACCTGATGTGAAACGAGTTTCGTTTCTTTGAACTTTATTGAACAAACCGGCGCCTGGCGAACGAGCAGATTTGGTTTTGACAACATCCACTTGTGTTTTCTTTAGGGAGATGTGAATAGTGCTTGGAAGCACGATCTATTCGAAGGGTTCGGCCCTAGAAAGGTAGCCGCAGCCAGAGCTGCGATACAATCGAATCTGGGGCCCGCTAAACTCTTAGTCTCCAATCTAGACTTTGGCGTCTCAGATTCCGATATACAGGAGTTGTTCGCCGAATTCGGGCCCCTCAAAAATGCCGCCGTGCATTACGATCGCTCCGGCAGATCCCTCGGAACCGCCGACGTTATTTTTGAGAGGAGAAGCGACGCCATCAAGGCCATGAAACAATACAACGGCGTACCTCTCGACGGCAGAGCCATGAACATTCAGATGACCACTTCAGAAATACCAAGCGTCATTCGATCCACCAGAATTGGACCCACAAACACCGAACGTAAATTTAGAAGCCCCAGGGGCGCTACCAGAGGACGACCCACCCGAGGAGGTATGTTTTACTTCCTATTATAATATTTTACATAAAAAGAACTCATATTCTTCTTATTTGCTGAGATAATAATAATAATAATGTAGATGGCGCTATTTGTTATTTTAATTCAAATATCTACCACCAGAGTGGGACTGTTTTGTTTGTTGGCGCGAAATATTTAAAAAAAAAATATTAATATTTTGTTATTTTTGTTTCAGGTGGTCGTGGTGGTGCAGGTGGTAGGAGTAATCCGAGGAATCAGAGGAAGGTGGCCCCAACAGCAGAAGAATTAGATGCTGAGCTTGACGCGTATACAAAAGAAATGAAGTAGAAGAACCAAAAGAAAAAAATGATGACCTAATGTAAGAAGATTATGTGCAGATGTCCATTATTTTATATGGTTACTTAGTATGAAGGTGTATGATGTATAAAATAAGTGGCGTTATGCGTTCTACGTATCCTAGTATGTTTTTTAATTTGTTTACTGTGTTAAAAAGAGTAACTACTGCTGTCTAGTTATGTGCTGATTTCGCGAAGGATTGACTCGCGTTACACCGACTGCGTTGTAGAAATTTGTATATTTATACACATATCTGTATTATTTTATAAGTTTGCAATGCGACGACTATCTGCATATAACCTTAAACTAATCGTTTTCTTTACCATTCATTTAGTTGATATTCGTAGAGTTTGTTTAGTGTGTAATTACAGTTTAAAGTTAGAGAAAAATAAAACTAATATTTAACAATATTTCATTTAGTTGTGAGAATGAATAAAATACTTTTTTTACATATTAAATTTGTTTTATTGTTATTTCGTATGCCTTATGTCTTACACCGCAATTATTCAGTTTTATAATGGGCCCTAACTCAATGACCGTCATAGAATAACATATAATTATTATATTAAATATCTGTGGTGGCCCTCATCCAACTTTCCGACTACTTCGTTGTCACAATGAAGTGTATGAACACTTGCAGTTATTTTGTGTTTCTATGACAGTTTCTATGACATTTAATGTCATGTCAGTGGCACTGATGTTTGTCAAAATCTGTAGAGTCGGTAATCGTAGTTCTCCGAACCACCGCGAGATACCACTACTGTATAGCGCTTGTTTTATGATGATACATGGGTGTACGGCATTCGATTTCCTACCATTGCAAAACATATTTACGGTATATGTTGGGCATCACGTTAATGCCCACGAATGTGTCTATACCGGAAAGTGGTCAACTTTTCCCCAGACCAAAATCAGACAAAAATACAGGCTTACGAAAAGTGCAAAAATTGCCTAAGTTTGACATATTTATTGAAGGCTAAAAATTAAAATTGGGTACTTGGAATACATTTCCAACTTTTCCCAAGAAAACGAATGCAGTTATGCTGTGTATTCGAGTTCTATATCACTGTGTAGACCACTATGTTAAGCAGTTAAATAATTTTTTATTTCCAAAAATAGTGGAGTAAAGTTTACTTTGGTGAATGGCAGCACTCAAAAGCGGTAGAAAATAAAAAATAACCATTTCCAAACTCCTTTAATATATTATCAGTTATTTCAGAACATTCAAATATATAAAACTGCTGAGTCAACAAATAATTTTACTCAGTAGACTCTCTCCGACAAAAAAAAATCAATTAACATTTTCCACTTGTCGCTCATCATGATTTATCCCAAAATACAGTTTATCTCCCTGCTGGTAAGCCCAAGACATCCTATTAGAGCTAAACGCTATACCGACATCTCCAGACTTGCTAACGGTGATTGCCCCCGCAGTATTTTTCAATTTCTCGAACATTTTCTGCACGGAGTATTCTGTAGCTTCTTGAGCAGACTTTCCCTTCTCCATTTCTTTAATAATATCGTGAGCTAAGCAGATCTTTGCGATGGAATCTCCATGACCGGTAGTCGAGACAGCACCAGAACCGTCATCGGCATACGTACCACTTCCAATCATGCTGGTATCACTACAACGGCCAACCATTTTTCCTTCGTAACCACCAGTTGAGGTAGCAGCTGCGACATGTCCATTAATAAATGCAACCGCACCTACCGTACCTAATTCTGCTTGTCCAGAATTGTCTAATTTATTCTCCGCAGCTTTCTTTTTGTAAATCTCCCAAGTTTTGCGTCTTAACTCTGTTACGTGAGTCCCGTCTGGTAATATTTCGAATCCTTGGTCTTTGGCAAACTTGAGGGCACCATCGCCAGCTAATAGAACATGTGGGGTACGTTCCATGACTCGTCTGGCTAACGAAATGGGATTCTTTATGTTCTTAACTACCGTTACACCGCCAGCGTCTAGATTTGAGCCCAGCATGATGCTTGCGTCCATTTCAATCTCTCCGTCTAAGTTTAGGACAGAGCCTTTGCCTGCGTTGAACAAGTCATTGTCCTCGAGGTTTCTTACAGCTGCTTCGAGGGCATCAAGCAGAGATCCGGATTCTTTGAGTACTTTATAACCTTCTTTAGCAGCAATCTTTACACCTTTAACAAGCTCTTCTGCTTTTCTGTCGTCGTTTATAAAACCGGCACCGCCGTGAACAAGCAGAATTGGCTCCATTTTCGCTTGAACAGACAAAGACTGTCAGCAGAGTCATATCATATCAATACATATTTATACAATAGCCATAGATAAGTATAAAGCAAATATAGCAGTTCATATTTACTGCATTGTAAATAATTTATGTTTATCAAAGTACAAAAGAGAAAACTCATATCAGTCGTAGCCAGTATTGGCCAGTATCAGTCTTTGGAAGAACAGTACCGTATTCAAAAAAATATGTTTAAATTTGGCTCCTTATCGTGTTGCCAACATTATTCCTAGTTCCTACCATTTCCGTAAATCTAACGATATAATAAACACTACACTATAAAACAAAGATTATTCAAACTTTATATATCATTGTTTATATATTATAGTTCTATAAGCAATGTTTATATCTAAAAATTCAATAAAAAGTCAAGTGTATCAATAATATTCTGCCTGCACTTGTCTTAGGTCAATATGTTGTATTTTATTACTAGAAATAGTATAATTCCCTAAAACTAGTTGCATTAAAACAGCAGGAAGACTCAATAAAAAAACTTGTCTTAGGTCTGAAGAAATGTTTATGACCAGAAAGAATTATTAATAATTCACAAAACCCAGTTGCAATAAAACAGCAGCTGGTCCCAACAATAAATAAACTTGTCTTTGGTCAGGAATCTTGTATTTTATGACTAGAAAGAATTGAATTCACAAAAACCAGATGCAATAAAACAGCAGGTGGTTCCAACAGTAAATTAACTTGTCTTAGATTAGGAACATTGTATTTTATGACTAGAAATAAAGGTCTGAAAGAATTTAATTCACCAAAACCAGATGCAATAAAACAGCAGGTGATCCCAATAATAAATAAACTTGTCTTAGGTCAGGAATGTTGTATTTTATGACTAGAAAGAATTGAATTCACAAAAACCAGATGCAATAAAACAGCAGGTGGTTCCAACAATAAATTAACTTGTCTTAGATCAGGAACGTTGTATTTTATGACTAGAAATAAAGGTCTGAAAGAATTTAATTCACCAAAACCAGATGCAATAAAACAGCAGGTGATCCCAATAATAAATAAACTTGTCTTAGGTCAGGAATGTTGTATTTTATAACTAGAAAGAATTGAATTCACAAAAACCAGATGCAATAAAACAGCAGGTGGTTCCAACAATAGATTAACTTGTGTTAGATCAGGAACGTTGTATTTTATGACTAGAAATAAAGGTCTGAAAGAATTTAATTCACCAAAACCAGATGCAATAAAACAGCAGGTGATCCCAATAATAAATAAACTTGTCTTAGGTCAGGAATGTTGTATTTTATAACTAGAAAGAATTGAATTCACAAAAACCAGATGCAATAAAACAGCAGGTGGTTCCAACAGTAAATTAACTTGTCTTAGATCAGGAACGTTGTATTTTATGACTAGAAATAAAGGTCTGAAAGAATTTAATTCACCAAAACCAGATGCAATAAAACAGCAGGTGATCCCAATAATAAATAAACTTGTCTTAGGTCAGGAATGTTGTATTTTATGACTAGAAAGAATTGAATTCACAAAAACCAGATGCAATAAAACAGCAGGTGATCCCAATAATAAATAAACTTGTCTTAGGTCAGGAATGTTGTATTTTATAACTAGAAAGAATTGAATTCACAAAAACCAGATGCAATAAAACAGCAGACGGTTCCAGTAATAAATAAACTTGTCTTAGATCAGGAATGTTTTATTTTATGACTAGAAAGAATTTAATTCACAAAAACCAAAATCAAGAAAAACAATTTATAGAAAAACATCTACAAAATCGCGTTCTGAAGATTTGTGAGCGCTGCCTAGTTAGCGCATTCAGTGCTTGTTCTGCTGAACACAACCAATAGGTAATAAAGAAATAAATGTTTCAAATCTTTTATTAATAAATAAATTCACAACACTTACACGCTTGTTCAGAAATCACTACAGATAAATTATCTCAAAAAATAAAAAATTAGATACATAGTAAACAGAAGTTGTTGTCAATTGCACTCGAACGCACATTTTGAAATGCCATTTTTTCCCCACTCGCGCCCAACACGTTTTCACCAGCGTGGTTTAAAAAAAAAAATAACAAAAGAAACACCGTCACGGAAAACACAACGAGAGACCTAATTAAAACTTAAACAAATATCAGTCGTCCCTACGCATACAAAAACTAACTACATACATCGTTTACAACTAAAATATGCGTCATGATCCATCAACAGAACTACAAACTATCAATTAATCAATTACAAATGAACAAATATATTTAATACCGTGAAAAAAAAATTGTATGTAATAAAAACTCGCATTTTTTCTGTACAGAAACTAAAAATCACACCTTTAAAAACGATGTAAATATTGTAAAATGTATAGTCCGCCTAAAACTCCTCTCATAAGCGCTTCAACGTTCTTTTTTTATCTTTTAAAATTTTCTTCTTCTCCGCTGTCAGTTTCTTATCCCCGGCATGCTTCTTCGCTAATGGACCGTCTGTCGCACCTGCCTTACTAGATTTATGCAGCTGAAACATTAACGTAATCATTTATAAGCATTTATTCTGGAATAACACTTAAAATTATGAAATTAGAGTAGTTTTAAACTAAGTAGAGCACAGTGACATATGCAACCAATTATACCCAGTGTATGGTTTATAATTGACCCGCGCATATTTGGTTGCATACACAACTGTGCTCTCCTTGCTTTGAAACATCTATTCTAACCTAAAAAAACTTGACATTGACACAATAAGGACTACTAGCGCCATCTATGAAATAAACTGAAGTATCTAACAGCTTTTCACATCATATGCACAAAAATAACGCATTTATATAAAAAAAAAATAAGAACAAGCCAACTTACTTGCGCATGAATTTCCGTCATCATTTTCGCTCTTTGGAAATAATCATCGTAATGTTCAAGTAGTAATTTCCCTGCTTCTTCGTTAAGGGCAGATTCGGCATTAGGCACAATTAGTAAACATTTTATTGTCTAAAACAATAAAATATATTAAGTACTAACCTAAAAAGTTATTAGATATCAAAACTAACAAGTAATATGTGTTTGATTCCGAGATCTGGCTTCCAATCCTTCTTCAAGGTGTTCACGCAAATTTCCCCACTCCCAGCGACGTTTGGATGGAATATCTTCGTCAGGAAGTAAGCTTTTGGTGGACTCTGCGGAAATTCTTTCCCAAGTGTTAACTTAACCTTAAAAGCGCCTGCAGTGTATGGAGTTCCTTTAAAACAAGTAATAATATTAAAAAAAACCTTTAGAAACTGGTAATAAGTGGGAAATTGTCGGTAAAAGTACCTGCGGGCCCTTCGATTAAACACTGGATATCGGTGACATCTTCATCGTTAATTTGAACTTTAATTCCTTCGGGAGGATTCGTGACTAGATCCTGCATTTCCCTAACGACTTGCCTGATTATCTGTGGCGAGAGATTTTCGACGTTGTTCGACATCTAGAAAGAAAAAAGCAAAGCCATGTTAAATATTTTCTTGTGGGTCTAATAGGAGCGTAGAAAATACTGGAAAATGTTCAACGTTTACTGGAGAAATTCTTACCGAAGTCATGTTTCTTAAATATTACCGATATTGAGCGCAAAACGCGATAAAAATTATTTTAATACTACGTTTGGGTTGACGAAACTACGGAGGTCGCTAAGGAAATGTCAACATATCACAACAAGAGGGCGCATTCCAGAATCGAGTGCGCTGCGAACATTTCAAATTTCTAACGGACATTTCGATTCGAATTTTACCAACATCTTATCCATCGCTTTTAATTCTTATCGCTCTGTTTGCGGTGTACAACTCAAAACGTAATTATGAATTGATTAAGAGAGATAATGCGCATTATAAGTAATGATTTTGGGAAAATATTTACTAGCATCGGCGGGATAAACAGAAACCTGTAATATAATGCGAATTTAAATATATACGTTTGATTTGATGTTCTAGTATGGTTCTAGTCGTTCTAGCTGTCAGTAATCTGTTTATCTGTTTATTGTTGATTGTTGAGTCGAACATATTAGTCACAATTAATAATTATATTTTTATTTGACGTAATCGGATGTCGTTGTTTAGATACGGTTCACAAGTTTTGAAAGACAGTTGTCAGTTGTGGAGCGCCACTTCAAAAAATTCTAAACCTCTAACTTTTTTTTAGCGCACAAACTAAAAATTTGCTGTGTCTAATAAAATTATAAGCAATCTCAATTTATTCGGATGAAGAAATAATTTTTTTTACAGCACATGCGTACACGGTGGAGCCATCTAGGCAACATAGAAATATTTCAAACAAAAGAACACCTTAGAATTTGTTAGATCACACATTTGAAGTTTGCGATTTTAGAATTTTTATCGAAGACTCTGCGAAACGAGAAATAGAATAGTCGTAATTATGGCAGACGAAGTAAGTACGCGACGTTCTAACAAACAATCTAATAAACACCCCAAAAATAACACCCACCTCATAACCTCTGTTTCTTTTACCTTAGGAAACCCAGATTAGCGATTTAAAAACATCACTGAGGAACTGGAGAGAGGTTTTACTACCTGTCAGCTCGGTACTTCTCTGGGAGAAGCACTGGTATCCGGGTGCAATCATCGGGGGTACGTATCTAACCATTTTTATAATTAATTAAATCATAAATTTGGAAAAAAACACCCAAAACTTGATTAGGTACGTCTATATTCTTCATGAGCGTTTGGCTATTGGATCCTAGCTTTTTGACCACATTTTCGATATTTGGTCTGACAATCACAATAAGCGATTATGTGGTCCCGCTGTTGGCTGCGTCGATGATGAAGGCTGAGCTCTGGTCAGAGAAGAAAGAGAAGCAATTTGAGGAGGTGTGTCGACTGATTTTACGATATTACTACGTCGCTAATGCACGTATGAACGCATTTTACGAATTGAGAGTTGTGAAGCCACGGATGGTGAGTTTTTTTTATTTGTTAATCAATTTTTATTGCTTTTACATCAATTGCGAACGATTGCTACGCTTATCAGAGATTTTTGAGGAAATATTATGATTTTATGTTAATTAACCAGAAAAAACTGGTTATAACAGAAGTTAGAGTAGACAGTAGATATGCAAAATATAAATTTGAAATTCTGAAATTATAATAATTTATTCCTGTTTGGCATATATAAAGATATGAAAATTGAATAGATTGATGTTATATCCGTTGAATAAAAATATTTGCTGTATTAAAACTGCTTTTCTTGCAGTATTATGTTTGTTGTCCAACTTATAACTGGAGTCATTTAATTAGCCATGGGTTTAAATATTTCAGTATTATGGTTGTACCATCGTAGCGTTGATTCTAATGGCTTGGATAGGGAACAACATCAACAACCTGTTTTTATCATACATATTAGTGAGTATGATGTTACTTGTGCCCGGTATGGAACGCACTGGCGTTATTAGTACGTACAGTAAATACTTGGCCGACCGAATCGCGGAGATGGCGTCCAGCACCAAAATGATGAAAGGAGGGGGCGGCCAGTTGAAGAAAGATTAGGCATAGAGACTGAATATCCATGTGATACAATACCCCAACCACAACAAATGATTTACTTTGGTTTCTTTTAAGTTAGTTCACTTAAAACAATGCTGTTTTCTGTCTTGAACATGTCTTTATCTATCTCTTGTAACATAATGTACCTAAAATCTTGTTGTATTTGTTTCTGTGTGTGTCTATTTTTAAGGATTTTATACTGAATGGTTGCCGTAAAGAAAAAGCAAAAAAAAAACTTGAAATGACTCCCTACTTAGCAGGGAGTCATTTCAAGGAACTTAACTACGCAAATCTGTCAATATTTGTATACGTATCGTACTTTGTCTGTTTAGTAATATTGATGGTTATTGTGGCTCTGTTCCTTTTAAGAATTGTCCTACAAATTATCTGAAGCTATCTTCAAAAGAGAATAATGTGATTAATACTTTAGACTGAGGCGTGTGTGTGATCCACTTCGTTTTTGTTTTAAGTGCAGGTTATTTATTACAATAAAGGATTAGTTTTAGTATTCATTTGATAATCGCTCGTTTTATTCTATCCTTATTAGGTTATATCAATCCAGATGTTGTTAGTAGTCAGATGGGCGGTGACTAACTTGTAGAATTGTAATTAGTTACTTTGAACCAGGGTTGTTATAAAAAACGTGTTTTTTATTTAAAACAAAAACAGTTTTTTTTTGTTAAAATGTGTTTTAAAACATGAAACAATGTTTTAAAACACCTCCAAAAAGAAACATGTTTTAAATCATGTTTTTTTTTTTTACTTTTCAAGCCAATGTCAGAAAAAAATAAATTATTGTATTTGAATATAAAGGGATGCTCGTGGAGATTTAAGAATAATATAAAATCTATCCTTTTACAAATGTTGGCTCTCTTGAATTGATAGTAGGTTCGCTGATCCATTTGGCCTTGTAATGGGATTCCCTGATGGTTAGGGGAATACCTCACAGGTAGTTAGTTGGATTTAATACAAAACAATTATTTACTATTATTTATTTTAAAAGGTTTTTAACACTGTTATTTTTAAACAACCCTGATAGTCTTTAAATGATTCTATTGAATGTAGTTCGGAAATAAACAGTAACAGTAGAAAAAAACAAATTTTAAAAACTTTGTTTTAAAAACAAAATAAATATAGAAAATAAATTTGCTACAGATCATGGTTTAAAATTCTTTATTCAGAATTGAATGCAAGGCACATAACAAGAAGTAAATTTACTAATAGCATAAAAATTTGTTACGTTACATCGGTCACAATAGGTGATAATATACATGAAACTGAACGTGTTCCTCAAACTGTCGCACTTATACCGAATCTTCGACTTCCAGCGTGTAAACGTTTATGTTATATCCGCCGCTTTTCCTCGAGACAAGCTTGTTGACATTCGACGGCTCGATAATTTTCCTCGAATAAGCGACGGGACGAATGGTTTGGACGCAAACGGACGCTTTTACCTCCTTCAAATTCTACAAATTCATAGCTTTTAATTATCGGTACACTTGTCTTTCTCAATTTACTTTATCGGTTGGTAAATTGAAATATCCCTAGGAATCTATGTGACTGAATTAAATGAATATTTTGTGTAATTTTTAAAAGTGGTAGTTTGCCTGTTAAATATAAAACGGTTATGTAACCTTAGCGGATTGTTTGGCGCACAATTCAATTTTCGATGTCTCGTTGGTTTCATCCGTAGAAGACTCCTGTCTTTCGAAGCATGGCTCGGTGGTTGATTTTTCAACTATCGTAGATAAATCCGTGTCGTCCTCTGCCTTTAATAGTTTGGAATAAGCCGATAGTTTGTGGTGACTTTTTAAGTTTTCTATTTCATGAGCAAGTCTTTCAATATTGGAACTGCAATTAAAAAAAAAAAAAAAAATTAACAGAAACATTGTAACAAGAATTTTTTTTCAAATGATGGTTACTTTTTCTGTTCTAATACGTTATGGGTCTTCTGTTGTTCTTCCTTCAGGAACCCGATGGTGTCCTTTAATGAGTCGACTTCTGTCAGGACGTTTAATAAACATCCTTGTAGTTGTTGGATTTCTTCATGCGGCGTATCTCTGCTCCCAGTCGTGCTCGGAATTGATGAACATGGCGATTGACATGAGCTTTCTTGATTCTCTAAGAAAATTTCATACCATAGAAATCTAATTTATCTTATAAAAAAATGTTTTGGGCACCACAGCACTAACCACGTTTATATTGTCTTATTTCTCTCACATTATGGTATGTTTATTCCATATAATATGTATTTCTTTATTAATTTGGAGGAGAACCATTTCAAATCACTAGCCGCTACTGTAATGGGTCGGAAACCCATTATTTATTTATTAAGATATGATCAAATTAAGCGAGATATTTGTAAGAACATTCGGGAATGTCAAAGGTTTTTGCTAGGGTTGAACATCTGGTTTAGGATTTGACCGCGTGTTATAAGTTTAAAATTGAAGAGTTGTCATTGGCTAAGAAGAAATGCTTCCGGCTTCCTTTGGGGTCGAGGGATGCAAACGAACAGATCTCGCTCTTCTCATTTTCAACCACCGTCATGTAAAGTACACGTTTTTGTGGAGCGTTCTTAGGCGCTTAAGTTTATCCCTGGTAAGTCTTTTCAACTCGTCTAGCATTTCATTGTAAATTAAATTATTCATATTTCTGCTAAAAGTGTGTCTGTCTAAATCAACTCCTAGGTTTAATTTAAACATCAATATGTTCAAAGCTTCATTCATTTTTCTATGTAACCTATCAAACGGGATTGTTGATTATTATTGTTAATAGATGTTATTGTTTTGATAAGTGTTTCGTTTCATTTGAGTAGTCAATTATTAGTTATTAAATGTTAAATACTTAAACGCGTCAGTTAGTAGTCAGAAAATGTGTTCTCAAGGTTCAAGAAAAAGAACCCAGTTAGTTTTGCCTTCGAATAAATTGGAAGAGATTTGATGAATTAGAATTTTGACCAGTAATTAAAGCCCTTAAACCGCGCTTGGCCAAATGCAACATTTTGACCTCCTACACTACAAATAGTGAAAATTTAAAAAAGAAACGAAATTTTTTTTATTAAAATTTTGGATAAAATTTGAAATGAATAATAAAAAATTTTCCCATTTGTGTCCAAGTTACCGGACCTTGTATAAGCAACAATTATAATATTCATTTTCTTGCCACAATAAGAAATATTGAAATGTTTAGTTATTGGCCATCAAACCTCAGGATTTTATTTATGACAAATTTTACCTTTATTATTTTTGATCAGCTCCAAATTCGTGTTCAGCATTGATATATAATTTTGATGAATTAAGTTTGAGTACGTATCACTATTTTTTCTCCTAGGCGAATTTGGTCTAGATCTGAAAAAAAAAACACCAATAAATTCCTATTCTACCTAAAAATTTGTTAAATTTTGATCTCCAATAAATTTTACAATATTGGGGTCTGTATAACTGTTCTCTAGGTATCTAAGAGGAGTTTCAAAGAATTTGCCTATCATTTTCTTAAAGAATCATCAAAATCCAACAAATATTACAAAAATTAATGACAATCCAAAATCAATAAAGTAATCAATAAAGTATAAATTACGATTGTCGCTGAGTTGAGACGCTCTTAGATCTTCGATCCTTCCGTGTTGCCGAAGGTGCTCTACTCAACTCTTCAGGGTGTGTATCGTCGATATGTCTACGATCATCACCAGTGTTCAACTGTCTATTACTTGTTGTGAATACATTCGTCTGTATGCTTCTATCGTTGCAATATAACTTCATAGTATCTATATGGCTTTGCAATTTCTTTATTACTTGATTTTTCTCATCGATTTCTCTCTGCAAAGCCGTGTTACTTTCCCTCAATTGTAATACTAACGCAGCACCGTGTTGTGTTAATATTTTTTTAATATTACTCGCCTTAAAAAATATCAATAAGCAAATAAAAAATTATTATTTAAAGTTCGTACCCTTTTTGGATCCAGCATTAATTCCATTTGTTTATCCCTTTTCTTCACCTCATCTTGTAATTTTCGTATTTTCACCTTGTATAGGTGATTCTCCTCTCGTAACTCATACAACTGCTTCTTTAATTCGTAAATATGCTGTTGTAGATCCTCGACCTGTAAGAAATCAATAATTTTAGCGATTAAACACGCCAACCCGTATTTATTTACCGCAGGTTTGTACATTTTCACGCTATATTCTGTATTTTCATTACAATGGAATCGAAAGTTTCAGATTCGCGCCATGTTGTTGAATTTTCAGTACTGCCAAATCAACGACCGATGTCGACGCTATGCTTGGGTGCCGTTCGCAAAATATTCTGCAATTTTGAACCGAAATTGCTTAATGTAACGTTTTCGGTGACTTTGTCAAAGTTAGAATTTATGTAACCTTAACATTTCGATATTATTCTCGTTCCGAAATACGTCAATCGGATCAAATTTGACATTTGAATATAGGTTGGTAATGAGAGCAATGGAATCACATCACATCTTCATCTCAACTGAACCTGTGATTTTGCGTGCTTTCTCATAGCAAACCGTTCATCGTCCGAACCTATTATTATTGCTCGTGCTGTCTGTCATTCACAGTTGTCAAATCGCTGTCAAACGACCGTTTTAAATCTAATAATTTACAATTTATCAAACGCAAGTATGGTTGTAGAGAAAACAAGTCATTCTAATTCGTTGGAGCCGTTTATAACGAGGGCTAAAGCCTCGACGGGCTGGCAATGTTTGGATTTAATCAAGCAAGTCCTTGGGGCACCGGGAGTGTATGTGTTTGGGGAATTATTGGACTTGCCTAATATAAAAGAGGTTAGGATGCACTTGAGACGATTAAGTATATTGTGAAAGTTAACGTAAATGGTTTTTATTGTAGATCGAGTCATCGGCTGATAAACAATATTGGAATACGTTGAATTTATTCGCCTTTGGAACGTTTAGTCAATATTTAACAAGCGCTAAAGGACACTATTTAGAATTAAGCCCGGTACAACAGAAGAAATTGCAACATTTATCGATCGTTACTTTGGCTACTAAATCTAAGGTGTGTACGTTTTATATTTTAATGACGGTGCATCATTATTTACGTTGTTTTAGTGCATACCATATACTACATTATTAAAGGAGCTTGATATTAAGAATGTACGAGATTTGGAGGATTTAATAATCGAAGCAATTTATGCAGGTTATTTTGAAACACTTGTCAATTAAAAAAAAAAAAAGATTTCAACCAAATATTTTAGATATTATCCATGGTAAGCTAGACCAGAAAAACAGCCAACTTGAAGTGGATTCAGCGATCGGTAGAGACATTCGTGCCGAAGATATAAATGTTATAGTTCAATGTCTACAAGATTGGTGTTCGGCCTGCGAAGGGGTCCTGTCCTGCGTCGAGTCACAAATACACAGGGCAAACTCCGAGAAGAACAAAAACGTGCAAAGGAAAGCGGATATTGAACAAGAAGTATGAAAAAAAAAAACACCGTTTAGACACAAAATATTAATTCATCTTGCGTAATAATTATAGATAGTGAATATCAAGCGTACGTTGCGGAGTCAGTTGCAAGAACGCGCCGAGGGAAGCGAGGAAGCCATGGCGACGGACAGTCGTGAACCGACGTCAAGCGGGGAAAAGGTTAAGAAGCAGTCGAAAGTTAAAGGTATAAGATCAAGTGGTAAATTTTGGTTAAAGTCTTAGAGAGAGAAAATGTTCAACTTGTCGGTGTGTAATTCTGTTTATTGATAAGATTTGTAATTTAGTTCTGAGGCAACATTCTGTAATTTAGGTATTTATACAGGTATGGTTGATATTACTTAACTAATAAAGAAATATTAGAGTTTAGATGTCAGACGGCACATTATTAGTATTAAATAAAAATTATTAACCAATATATGCTCAATTGTTTTCTATCCTATCTCCTCTACGATAGGTAGTTTGTAGATTTTTAACTAGTCTGCCCTTGTTTTGTTTGTTTATTTATTTTTTATCTAGTTTTATTTTTATGGATTTATTTTAAATTATACTTAATATTCTATTTGTTATTTTAGGTGGCTTAAAACTGCTCCGTTGAACAGATGGTCCAGGATATTCTATTATATCCAATGTAACTGCCTTGTTTTGCCTTTTGAGGTGGGCTACATTATTTGCGATGTGATTTTTCTTTATAAAGTGTATCTCCTTGATGTCATGTCTTCTATGATATAGTTTTAATAAAAAGCGTTATTTAAATATCTGAATTATTTATTGTTAGGTTATAACAGTGACGTCATCGGTAAACTGTCACACTTGACAGTAAACTGACAGTATTCGCTCCAGTTATTCGCTATTTTTAGTTCTATCTGCAAAAAGGTGCTACAGATGGCGTGTTGATTGTCACTGTGACAGCCAATATGGCGGCGCAAGGTTTCGGCGCCATCTTTAGCCCAGATTAAAAACCCAGTGAAACCCAGATTTGATTAAAATTTATTATTATACTGCAGATAATTTTAAGTTCTTCCTCAACGCTCCTTCTTTTAATCGATAAGCAACTCCTTCCAAAATGTCGATAAGCAAATCTGTGTTGTCGTAGTGTTGGTTGCCTACACGCAGGTTGCGATTTCAAAATAATTACATAACCTCTTCCCATCCCTTGCATTTTAGGTTATAATCAAAGTAAATTAATTAAAAATGAGCTTATTAGAAGATTTTGACACTAATTCAACAAAAACATCAACTAGAATATCAACAACAGGGAAGATATTTATTGCAGTTACAGGTATTTTAATTTTAAATATAAATTAGCAATACTCTATGCAATCACAAATATCTTTTCTAATTAAACAATTAAAACAATGCAGGTGGTGTAGCAGTTGGGCTAACATTACTATGTGCACCTTTTGTGAGTCCAGCGTTAAGAAAAGTTTGCTTACCTTACGTTCCTGCAACCACAACGCAAATTGAGAACATTCTCGTAGCACTGAAAGGAAAATCGGGTAAACTAATCGATCTAGGATCTGGAGATGGAAGAATTGTCTTGGGTTAGCAATTAGTACATTATTGCAATACATTTTATTTATTATTGAGTTTTTTTTTTTTCAGAAACTGCCAGGAAGAAATTTATATCGCATGGTGTTGAATTAAATCCTTGGTTAGTCTGGTATTCAAAATTAGATGCCTTTAGAAAAGGCTACGGTAGTTCTACAAAATTTTATCGTAGGGATTTATGGAAATTCAACATAAAACCCTATAATAATGTAGTAATTTTTGGTGTAGAAGAAATGGTGAGTTTTTGTATTGAAACTAAAATAAAATTGCTATATTTAAAATATATTGATTTTTAGATGGCTGATCTAGAACTCAAAATACAGCAGGAATGTGATAAAGGCACTAACATTGTTGCCTGCCGATTTCCCCTACCTAATTTATCACCAAAGAAAATAATTGGCACAGGAATAGACACTGTTTGGATATACGAACTAAATAAATAATATAATCAATACATTGTTTTTTTTTTTTTTTAAATAATATTCAAAACATTATTTTTTAAAAATTGCCGCGCTGAGGTAATTCCAAATATGACAATGTTGCCATAGAGGGCGTATCAACGAACCGCGCCACCTATGAGCAGGTTACTAAAACTTACAAAAACTACAATTATAGGCGGTATCTTTATTTTTATGATTTTTTTTTATTGTTCAGCCCAATATACAGTAAATAAACAATAACCTTGGGTATTTATCTCAATTGAGGAATGTTTATATAAAAATCCGTAAACAACAAAATTTAATCATCCTAAAAAATATCTTTATCACCTTGCAGAAGTGTCAAAAACATATGTTCGGTAAATACGAGCGTCTAACGTAAATTACTGAAACAAACGATAACTTATCAATGAAACACTCTTTAAAAATGACTTAGCAAGTATTGAGTTGGCGCCGACGATGAAGGCGTCTTTTATAACACCGAGCAGACACGGTTACAGCGTACGGTTCTCTCCATTCAACCCAAATCATGTTGCTGTTGCTACCAGCCAATACTTTGGACTGGCTGGTGGCGGTACATTATTCCTCTTGGAACTGCAACCGGATGGAAAATTAATAAAAACCGGTAATTTCCAATGGACAGATGGTTTATTCGATGTCATTTGGTCAGAAGCTGAACCATCGATTGTTATCACAGCTTCCGGAGATGGTTCCTTACAAATATGGAATCTTTTTGGTAAGTATTAATTAATTAATTATAATATTAATAAAAATGAGGGATGATTTTATTCATGTTTAGGAAATGAACCTTCCGAAGTCTTAAAAGAACACACTAAGGAGGTTTATTCGGTCGACTGGTCGAAAACAAGACAAGAACAGCTGGTGATTAGTGCTTCTTGGGACTGCACAGTAAAACTATGGGACCCACGGCGAAAAGCTTCCCTGAATACGTTTGTGGGGCACGAGCAACTTGTGTACAACGCAATGTGGTCCCCACATATCCCAAATTGTTTTTCATCTGTCTCTGGTGATGGAACATTAAAGGTAATGTGATAATTAAAAATTGCTTTTCTTTGTGGACAAAAATTGTTTGTTTATTTATAGATGTTTCAAAAAAAAGAGCACAGTTGTATATGCAACCGAATATACGCGGTCAATTTATAAACTATACACTGGGTATAACTGGTTGCATATGTCACGGTGCTCTTTTTAGTTCAAAACTACTCTACATACATTAATATTTATAATCTTGTGGATGGATTTTGACCAGGGCTGTTATAAAAAACAACAGTTTTTTTTTGTTAAAATGTGTTTTAAAACATGAAACAATGTTTTCAAACACCTCCAAAAAAATGTTTTAAAACATGTTTTTAATCATGTTTTTTTTGTTTTGTTTTTATTTTTCAAGGCGAAGTGTGAGAAAAAAAATAAATTATTGTTTTCGAATATAAAGGGATGCTCATGGAGATTTAAGAATAATATAAAATCCATCCTTTTACAAATGTTGGCCCTCTTGAGTTGATAGTAGATTCTCTGTTCCATTTGGCGTTGTAATGGGATTCTGTGACGGTTAGGGGAATACCTCACGGGTAGTTAGTTGGATTTAATACAAAACAATTATTTACTATTATTTATTTTAAAAGGTTTTTAACACTGTTATTTTTAAACAACCCTGGTAGTCTCTAAATGATTCTATTGAATGTAGTTCGGAAATAAACAGTAACAGTAGAAAAAAACATGTTTTAAAAACTTTGTTTTAAAACATTTTTAAAACATAACAACCCTGATTTTGACAGTTCGCCTCGTAGATTATAGGCAAATTGCGTAGTCGACATGTTGTTTTGGTGGCCTAAATTTGCAACACCCTTTGAAACAATAATAATTTGGCGTTTGTGTTTATTTAAATATTTTTTTGAATACCAATTGTAGATCTGGAACGTAAACTCACAAACCCCCGTAGTCTCAAACCGAGTCCACGAGGCAGAAGTCCTCTCCTGTGACTGGTGCAAATACGATCAAAATTTACTAGCGACCGGCGGCTCGGATGGCTTGATCCGAGGCTGGGATCTCCGCAATCTAACGCAACCGATATTCCAATTGACAGGATGCGCGTACGCCGTGAGACGGGTGCAATTCTCGCCGCACCATCTTAGCGTCTTGGCATCTGTCAGTTATGATTTTACAACGAGGATTTGGGACTTTAGCAAGTGTCCGGAGGCTATAGAGATAATTAGTCACCATACCGAGTTTGTGTATGGTTTGGATTGGAATGTACTGCGGAAAGGTCAACTGGCCGACTGTGGGTGGGATAGCGTTGTGCATGTTTTTGATTCCACCTCCATACCGACTTATAAGGATGGGGTGTGAATTATCGGTCGGAATATGGGGCTGTGAGAGGGATTTTTTAGATGTATGCTTGGATGTAAAAAAGATGAGATAAGACAGGTGTTAGGCCCCTTTTTATATTCATGCACACATTTGTTTATTGTGATAAGTGTAATGTGTAGAGATGTTTCAAACCAAGGAGAGCACAGTTGTGTATGCAACCGAATATACGCGGGTTAATTATAAACCATACACTGGGCATAATTGGTTGCATATGTCAGTGTGGTCTACTTAGTTTAAAATTACTCTAACATCATCTTCGTAAGTAGATTATAAATATAGTTTCAATGGTTTGACATTGTTATAAATGCAGGGCATTTATATTTTTTGTTACTTATTTTTTATACTTGGTTCTACATGTTGTAAGTATGTATTGTGTTGTTTTTACCTGGATCTTTTTAATAAACACTCGTTACACAGTGATTTGTTCTTTGTTCTAAAATAAATCTCAAATTTTGAGATATACAAATTAGAGACGAGCTAAACTAACCATATCACTGCTACTGCTACTCCTGAATAGCAGTGATTTTAAACTGCGACAAGTGACACAAAAGCAGGATATTATAGATTTAGGATATTATAGATTTTTCCTACTAACTATGAAGAACACAGTTGTATATAATTGGTTGCATATATCATGGAGCTCTTCTTATTTCAAAACTACTCTACTAGGTTTCATAATATGTTACTTATCTTCATTATGTGCCACTCTACAAAATTTCAAAGTGAGTAACACAAATTAGAGTCAAGTAACACAAAGTGAACTACTACTCTACTAGGTTTATGTGCCACTCTGTTCAATTTCAAAGTAACACAAAGTGGAAGATAGTGACACAGAAACGTGTGATATGATTTCACTTGTCGCTCATGGTATACGATGTTGACTATTGTGTATATTTCTAATAAATGGAAGGAATATAATTTCTTGAATGGTTAGGGCAGTTTATAGAGTAAGAAATAAAATCTAAGGTGTTTTATTGGTATAGTTTATATATTAAGGTACAAAAGAGAGAGCTTGATACTCGATATTTACAAAAAAAAATAAGGCACATTTTTCACTATATACACTTTCTACTACATATACGACATGGAAGATACAAGAAGAGAAACATCATATTCTCTTCATACAATATTAACATTAAATATAAACAGCAACAATATTAAGTTAACATTTAGCAGAGCTACATAGCTGCTGAACAGTATAAACTCCTTAAAGCTTAAATAACACAAACATAAATAAATACATCATGGCAACAACATTTTATATTAAACTTTCTTCCAGTCCTTCATCTTCTCCAATATCAACGTGGCATCCTGCGAACTATATATCGCTATCCTACTATTAAATATATAGAAACTATCGGGATTCGCTAGGACAGCGTCTATGAAGAGATCAAACATCGTCGTCTGCGTAAACCACTGTAGAAATCTTCGTATCCCTTTACTTTTCGGAAATGATTTAAATCCTTCTTTCTACAAACAAAAAATACATATATTTTCATAATTCTATACAACAGAAAAAATAAATAACTCACGTCAAATGTATTATTCGAAATGAAATCTTTATAATGTCCGCAGGTCTGTATGAAAACCCGTATGAACGCGTCACTTAATAAAACGTTATCCTCGTTGGCAGACGTCGGAATACTGTTAGCGGCGATTAAACCTTTCTTCCAGGATTTGATCGCGCAGTCAGGTAAGATTTTCTCGTCGTCGTCCACTTCTTGAAGTACCGTCTTCAAGTCTAAATCCACGACAATGCCCTGAGAGAAAAAATGCGCTTAGTTTTTTTGTGTCAAAAGTTGTCAGTATTGTTAATATGTACATTTTCTACTTTGTGTTCGTCGATGACTTTGTTGGAGAGGACACCGCAAATCAGCGGCGCAGGGGCTTCGACAACTTCCCATCTCGTCTTCGGAAGCACTGGGATGAAGGCGTGGGGCCACGAAAACGGGTACAGGACACTTTGGATTGCTTCTATGCATGATGATAGTTTACTGAAAATTTATCTAATATATATGCCGTGATCAAAACAGGCATCTCTTTTGTTAAAAGTCAATGTAAAGTTTGACCAAACATGTTTACTCTTGTGCGTGAATGTAATGTTACATATAGTTCACACAAATATTAGAGTTTCTGAACAAATATCTTAAGATTATAATAATATTATTATATATTAATAATATTATTTATTTTCTTCTACACCTGTGCACAAACTAGCTTAATTTTGTGATTTTTCTAGAGTAGAATAGTTCTACTAATCGAACATACAATATGTTAGAGTAGTTTTAAACTAAGTAGAGCACAGTGACATATGCAACCAATTATACCCAGTGTATGGTTTATAATTGACCCTCGTATATTCAGTTGCATACACAACTGTGCTCTCCTTGGTTAGAAACATCGCAAGATATAAAAACAACTCACCTTAAATGGCAACTCGTGAATATCACTTTCCGCTCCAGCAGCAAATTCTCGAAGACCTTCTGCAACAACCCAACATGCAATGTCTCGCACAACTCCTTCAGATCCGTCTCCTCGTACCGCATATCCTGGTGCAGAGTCAACACCAATTCATGCCGACCAACACCTGAACATATCGGACAATCATCTCCAGCTGCAGAGGAGCTACCATTACCCCGAAATCTCGCCAAATTCAGAATCCCATGCGGGCATTTCTGCTCGAAAATCATACCATTTCTCTCCTCGTTATTATTTTCCACATCAACAGATTTCGCCTCGAAATTCGAATCATAATATTTCACTTCGTGTTTGGTTATGTCACCGAGATCGAGACGTATCGAGTGGCCGGGTTTGGGGAAGTCGTGCCTGTAGAATTCGTTGAAGAGATCGTCGCGTTTCTTGTCGGGAAGGCCGTGGTGAGATTCGAGCTCCTCGAGGATGCGTTTGTAGAAACGGGGTGCCCGGTGTTTGGTTAGGATGCAGTATGCCAAGGGGAGGCAAGTTGAGGAGCCTTCCGGTAGGACTCGGCGGCAGTAGCCGTATATTCGGTCGCCCGAGGCGTCGGTTATTACTAAGGAGTAGCATTGCTCTTTGGCGCTGTAGTTTATACGGACGTCTTCGCTGTCGGGGAAGCACAGGGCTTCGATGTATGCAGGTACCTCTATCTATAATATGAAAGAGGTTTCTCTAATTTTATATCTTTAATTTTGTTGCTGTTTTATATAACCGAGTACTGACACAAATTGTAATTTGTTTCTTGTTAGAAAACTGCATAGAGTTCACACAAGCAAGCTGTAAATTTACAAAATATCTTATCTACTGAATAAATGTGTGTGCTTTTTACAGTATAAAATTTTCTTGAGTTGAACAATTTTCAAAATTGCATTGAATATTCCTTAGAATTTTGTCAGTGTACACAATTTTTGTTTTAAAAGTGTGGACTATGCACTTCGTGAAACAAGTTGAACCATTTTCTTGAACAATAAATTCTGTTATTCTACATAATATCAAAAACAGTTTCTTGCTGACACTAGGCAATTTTTTTGCCACATAAAACGGTTCTTATTAGAAAACTGCATAGTGTTCACACAAGCAAGTTGTAAATTTACAAAAGGATTACTCTTACGTACCTCAGCGGGAAACTTTGACTTGATATACGGTCTCTTCCCATCGAGACCGACCAACAAACAGCAATGGAACAGATTCTTATTGCTCATCTTCTTCGCGGAGAAGGTCCGCACCGTCCTGACGTATATCTCGAATTTGCTAGCCGCCCTCTTAACTTTTCCCGAAGTTTTCTCTTCAACGGGACGGACGACAGCATACCGATGATTGTTTGCATCTCCATTCGAGCATTTCACCTCGGAAGACTGCGTCTGTCGCAACTGCACTCCGTTTGTCACTTTATCCTTATCCTCGAAGGATTTTATCAAGTCCTTGACGAAAGCACTGGTGGTGTTTGCGGTTGAAAAATCGACAGGCGTTGAGACATTTGAGTCGGTGTCCGATGAGAATGTCGATTGGGATCCAGAGGAGTTGTTAACCTAAGAATAAAGATTTTGTTAGAAGTTTGCGACGGATTGTGTTGAGAGATATAACCCAATTTTTGGGAATGTGTGGTAATTTGGTGTTTTTACGTCATGTTTTCTGGGAGTGTTGCGCAAGAAATGGCGCGGATAATGTTGGGAGAATATCGACGCGCGGTTGCGAGTTGTCGTGGATTAAATTAAAAAAAAAAGAATGTAGCATCGTCGATAATATGACTGGGCTATTATTAGACAGAATCAATTCCGCTTTTGCTGTACCTGAACTTCCAACGTCCGTTGGCGTGAAGTCAGCGAACGCGCGATGTAAATAAATTGTTATATTGATTGTTATTTAAATTCTTTCAAATTGAATTGGCAATAAGTTGCAAATGCATGATTGTATCGTTAAAATATGGGTAAATCCCCGGATGTTAGAAACCTGTAGTTCAAGTAAAAGTATTTCTGAGTATGTAAATGAAACAAAATGTCAGTAAACTGTAAACTGTTGGTCATTGGACCGCCAAAATTACCGGTAAATTTTTGGTCTCATATCGGCACTTTGGCAATCTTCTAGCTGTTTATTTGTTATTCAGGTGTTTTTAGATTGGAGACTTCCGCGGTCCGAATCACTAAGTTCTAGATTTCCGGGAGAAAACCGCATCAACGACGATAAGTTGCAAGAGGCAACTTCAGGACATAACAGTAAGACAGCTACGAAGAGAATGAACGTGTATAGCTGTCCTACTGTTATGCAATGATTACTGCAAAATGGCAAATTTTGATAAACACAGTGGCCACTGACATAATATGACATTTAATGTTATTCTTTGCCTGACATTAGATTGTAGAAGGTTTCGAGGATTCAACGTCAACCAGTCAACAAATTTTTTCGCTACAGACCATCAGTTTGAAATTAGTCACAGCCATCAATCACGACTCGTTCCAAGCATACTTTACCATGTTATTATGCAGAATTCTGTGGTCAATTAATTATATATAACGCAAATGACGAAATGCCATTGATATATGTGGGGCGAGTGGCTCTAGCGGTAGAGTGCTGCTCTCCTGCTAGGAAGTCTTGGGTTCAAATCCAGGCATCAGCTGAAGATCCTCGTCCCACCGCCTTTCGCAAGAGGCGTAAAACCGTGGGTGCCGGCAACCAGTTGAACACCTCTGGTTGTCGTTATCAAACAGTATGTAATAAAAATGGGTAAGCACAAAGGGCCAAGAATTGGCCTAGGTGCAGCGCAATAAACCGCACCCAAAACAACTACAACGCAAATGACAAAGAATTTATCGACCCAATTCCGAGTAAACATATTAGATGTTTACTTCCGTAAACACATTAGATTAATTAATTAAAAAGTTAGTATTTTCTGAATTACCCAGTACACTAAAGACTACATAATTGTTTTTCGATCTGGTATGTTTGTAGGCGCCAACTGGAATCTAAAACCGTTCTTTTGCTTATTTACCTACTAAGCCCACTGCACCGGATCGGCTAAACAAGCGTCAGTCAGCAATTTCGAGAGATAACAGTAACCAGATTAAACAATCAAACGCGAACGACGAAGAAAACCCTCTGAGTGGGTTTACCACTACCAGTGTGACCACAACGATAATCCAAATACAAAACAGAAGAAACACGTAACGTAAGATTACTAAGATTCTTTCCTCGCCAGTTACAACTGACGAAGAACCGGAAGTAGGCGTGAAAGAACTGTTGCCTATTAAATACAGAATATTTATGTATGTAGGAGTAACTTTTCACACGATTTTTCGAAGTAGGTCTTACTAATTTCGTGAACAATAGCCTAGCATTTCTAGCACAGGGAAAAATTAAATATACATAGAGGCTTACCTGTTCTTCTTGAGTATCCATGTATCCGTCGAGAAAACTGGAATTCTGCGTTGTTGGAGCAGGCGAATCATCCAGTCCGAGCACAGGACTGCTCTGCAACCAGCAGAAAAGTTTATCGTAGAACATTATTATTCGTGTTATTGTCAACAGAAAAAGTGTCGAGCTTCTATCCGATAAAAGTCCCTTATCTTCACTTCCTCCCGCCTAATGTGGCGCTTGTCAATATAAAACACTCACTTATTTACATTCAATTCATATAAGTCGTTATTCGATATAAAAATATAATGCACAACTTGCTGACTAAAGACTAAAAAACAGTCTGGTTTCAGTCTGTTGGGTTTTAAGACTGTGATCAACTGTGATGATTTGCGAAGATGGATTGGAGTGCAGAACTGGTAGATGTTACACACGTGACCTTCGGGAAACTCCCTGGACAACATGTGCAGTTTGTTGCCCCACAATGAGATTATTATAATATTAGGCCTGGGAAGACGATAGGGAAATTCCCTGTTGACTAATTCTCTATGGGGGAAGATGGATGGAAGTTATCATGTTATGGTATTTGCAGGATGTTTGCATTCGGTGTAAATATTTGGGATCTAAGACAGGCGAGAGGAAGGATCCCAGAGCGTATTTTCTATGCAGCTGTTGTTAGAATATTTATACGGGGTGAAAAAAATATAGGCTGACTCGAAAAGGTAAAAACTTCCGGGTTTTCTGGAAGTGATCAGAATTAAATATTTTTGATTTTGACCACACAAACAAAATAAGAAACATCTTTAATTTAAATTACCAGAAGCTATTTAAACTATTTTCAATGGTTGTGAAAGTCAACGTACGAATGTTATTCTAAACATAACATGTCGTATTAGTACCAGGAAGTACATAAAAAATATTTCCGCATTCAAATTTTATTTGACCCAACCCAACACCAAGTTAATTATCAGCAATAATGCGATTTAGTGCCACGGGCGTAGTGAAAGAATACAACGAAAGTTATCACTAGATCAGGGGGGGTCGGGAACCGTTTTGAAGCAAACTATAAGATATGATACTTATATAAATAAGTTACGCTTTCCAAAAAAAAATGTCGCCAGACCAAGCAAGTGGAAATAAATAGCAATTGTCAACGGAACAATGTCGACATCCGTTGTCTCTTTTGTTTCCCTTGCGCAAAAAAGACCTGCCTAAATGGTGCCTAAACGTTAACCACATACACCTTTCAACACATCCTTCCGTTATTGATTACGTTAATAACGGTTCACACAAATGCGGGCCTTCAAAACTATGACAAGTAAATATGCAAATATAGTTATTTTACCAATAAGTATAATTAGTAATTCTACTTATTGGAAAGTCTAATTATTATTAAACCCATTATCTACTGTATGGAATTACCTTGAGTTTGCCTTAAAGGATACACTTTACATACATATTAGCGACATTCACGCAAGCAACTGATATAAAATCCGCAATATTTTTTTATCGCGAATATTTATACGAATAGTAATTGGTAGTTACAATGCAGGTTCCGTTATTAAAAAGTAGCGGTAGTTTCAAATATCAGATTCCTTGTCTAATGCAAGTGCACACATATTCAAATCACACTATGTAGATATCAATGGTATTTCGTTGATTAAATACAGGATTAGATACCTGCTTTGAACTAATAATACTGTTGACATTAACACAACTATTGAATGTACATATTTGTTATTTATTTGATTTGTTTTAACACCTGCTGTATGCAGGGTTAACAGGTTTGACCATAAAATTTTAGGATAATATTAATATGAAAGCTCAAAGTTTGACTGAACATTTATATGACACACAAAGTTACAAAATTGCGTCTAAGTGAAGTGACTATTTTGTAGACTCCCTAGTTATGACTTAGTTTCAGTATAATGATAATACTGTTGACATTAGCACAACTATTGAATGTACATATTTGTTATTTATTTGATTTGTTTTAACACCTGCTGTATGCAGGGTTAACAGGTTTGACCATAAAATTTTAGGATAATATTAATATGAAAGCTCAAAGTTTGACTGAACATTTATATGACACACAAAGTTACAAAATTGCGTCTAAGTGAAGTGACTATTTTGTAGACTCCCTAGTTATGACTTAGTTTCAGTATAATGATAATACTGTTGACATTAGCACAACTATTGAATGTACATATTTGTTATTTATTTGATTTGTTTTAACACCTGCTGTATGCAGGGTTAACAGGTTTGACCATAAAATTTTAGGATAATATTAATGTCAAAGCTCAAAGTTTAACTGAACATTTATATGACACACAAAGTTACAAAATTGCGTCTAAGTGAAGTGACTATTTTGTAGACTCCCTAGTTATGACTTAGTTTCAGTATAATGATAATACTGTTGACATTAGCACAACTATTGAATGTACATATTTGTTATTTATTTGATTTGTGTTAACACCTGCTGTATGCAGGGTTAACAGGTTTGACCATAAAATTTTAGGATAATATTAATGTCAAAGCTCAAAGTTTAACTGAACATTTATATGACACACAAAGTTACAAAATTGCGTCTAAGTGAAGTGACTATTTTGTAGACTCCCTAGTTATGACTTAGTTTCAGTATAATGATAATACTGTTGACATTAGCACAACTATTGAATGTACATATTTGTTATTTATTTGATTTGTGTTAACACCTGCTGTATGCAGGGTTAACAGGTTTGACCATAAAATTTTAGGATAATATTAATGTCAAAGCTCAAAGTTTAACTGAACATTTATATGACACACAAAGTTACAAAATTGCGTCTAAGTGAAGTGACTATTTTGTAGACTCCCTAGTTATGACTTAGTTTCAGTATAATGATAATACTGTTGACATTAGCACAACTATTGAATGTACATATTTGTTATTTATTTGATTTGTTTTAACACCTGCTGTATGCAGGGTTAACAGGTTTGACCATAAAATTTTAGGATAATATTAATGTCAAAGCTCAAAGTTTAACTGAACATTTATATGACACACAAAGTTACAAAATTGCGTCTAAGTGAAGTGACTATTTTGTAGACTCCCTAGTTATGACTTAGTTTCAGTATAATGATAATACTGTTGACATTAGCACAACTATTGAATGTACATATTTGTTATTTATTTGATTTGTGTTAACACCTGCTGTATGCAGGGTTAACAGGTTTGACCATAAAATTTTAGGATAATATTAATGTCAAAGCTCAAAGTTTAACTGAACATTTATATGACACACAAAGTTACAAAATTGCGTCTAAGTGAAGTGACTATTTTGTAGACTCCCTAGTTATGACTTAGTTTCAGTGTAATGATAATACTGTTGACATTAGCACAACTATTGAATGTACATATTTGTTATTTATTTGATTTGTGTTAACACCTGCTGTATGCAGGGTTAACAGGTTTGACCATAAAATTTTAGGATAATATTAATGTCAAAGCTCAAAGTTTAACTGAACATTTATATGACACACAAAGTTACAAAATTGCGTCTAAGTGAAGTGACTATTTTGTAGACTCCCTAGTTATGACTTAGTTTCAGTGTAATGATAATACTGTTGACATTAGCACAACTATTGAATGTACATATTTGTTATTTATTTGATTTGTGTTAACACCTGCTGTATGCAGGGTTAACAGGTTTGACCATAAAATTTTAGGATAATATTAATGTCAAAGCTCAAAGTTTAACTGAACATTTATATGACACACAAAGTTACAAAATTGCGTCTAAGTGAAGTGACTATTTTGTAGACTCCCTAGTTATGACTTAGTTTCAGTGTAATGATAATACTGTTGACATTAGCACAACTATTGAATGTACATATTTGTTATTTATTTGATTTGTGTTAACACCTGCTGTATGCAGGGTTAACAGGTTTGACCATAAAATTTTAGGATAATATTAATGTCAAAGCTCAAAGTTTAACTGAACATTTATATGACACACAAAGTTACAAAATTGCGTCTAAGTGAAGTGACTATTTTGTAGACTCCCTAGTTATGACTTAGTTTCAGTATAATGATAATACTGTTGACATTAGCACAACTATTGAATGTACATATTTGTTATTTATTTGATTTGTGTTAACACCTGCTGTATGCAGGGTTAACAGGTTTGACCATAAAATTTTAGGATAATATTAATGTCAAAGCTCAAAGTTTAACTGAACATTTATATGACACACAAAGTTACAAAATTGCGTCTAAGTGAAGTGACTATTTTGTAGACTCCCTAGTTATGACTTAGTTTCAGTGTAATGATAATACTGTTGACATTAGCACAACTATTGAATGTACATATTTGTTATTTATTTGATTTGTGTTAACACCTGCTGTATGCAGGGTTAACAGGTTTGACCATAAAATTTTAGGATAATATTAATGTCAAAGCTCAAAGTTTAACTGAACATTTATATGACACACAAAGTTACAAAATTGCGTCTAAGTGAAGTGACTATTTTGTAGACTCCCTAGTTATGACTTAGTTTCAGTGTAATGATAATACTGTTGACATTAGCACAACTATTGAATGTACATATTTGTTATTTATTTGATTTGTTTTAACACCTGCTGTATGCAGGGTTAACAGGTTTGACCATAAAATTTTAGGATAATATTAATGTCAAAGCTCAAAGTTTAACTGAACATTTATATGACACACAAAGTTACAAAATTGCGTCTAAGTGAAGTGACTATTTTGTAGACTCCCTAGTTATGACTTAGTTTCAGTGTAATGATAATACTGTTGACATTAGCACAACTATTGAATGTACATATTTGTTATTTATTTGATTTGTTTTAACACCTGCTGTATGCAGGGTTAACAGGTTTGACCATAAAATTTTAGGATAATATTAATGTCAAAGCTCAAAGTTTAACTGAACATTTATATGACACACAAAGTTACAAAATTGCGTCTAAGTGAAGTGACTATTTTGTAGACTCCCTAGTTATGACTTAGTTTCAGTGTAATGATAATACTGTTGACATTAGCACAACTATTGAATGTACATATTTGTTATTTATTTGATTTGTGTTAACACCTGCTGTATGCAGGGTTAACAGGTTTGACCATAAAATTTTAGGATAATATTAATGTCAAAGCTCAAAGTTTAACTGAACATTTATATGACACACAAAGTTACAAAATTGCGTCTAAGTGAAGTGACTATTTTGTAGACTCCCTAGTTATGACTTAGTTTCAGTATAATGATAATACTGTTGACATTAGCACAACTATTGAATGTACATATTTGTTATTTATTTGATTTGTTTTAACACCTGCTGTATGCAGGGTTAACAGGTTTGACCATAAAATTTTAGGATAATATTAATGTCAAAGCTCAAAGTTTAACTGAACATTTATATGACACACAAAGTTACAAAATTGCGTCTAAGTGAAGTGACTATTTTGTAGACTCCCTAGTTATGACTTAGTTTCAGTATAATGATAATACTGTTGACATTAGCACAACTATTGAATGTACATATTTGTTATTTATTTGATTTGTGTTAACACCTGCTGTATGCAGGGTTAACAGGTTTGACCATAAAATTTTAGGATAATATTAATGTCAAAGCTCAAAGTTTAACTGAACATTTATATGACACACAAAGTTACAAAATTGCGTCTAAGTGAAGTGACTATTTTGTAGACTCCCTAGTTATGACTTAGTTTCAGTGTAATGATAATACTGTTGACATTAGCACAACTATTGAATGTACATATTTGTTATTTATTTGATTTGTGTTAACACCTGCTGTATGCAGGGTTAACAGGTTTGACCATAAAATTTTAGGATAATATTAATGTCAAAGCTCAAAGTTTAACTGAACATTTATATGACACACAAAGTTACAAAATTGCGTCTAAGTGAAGTGACTATTTTGTAGACTCCCTAGTTATGACTTAGTTTCAGTGTAATGATAATACTGTTGACATTAGCACAACTATTGAATGTACATATTTGTTATTTATTTGATTTGTGTTAAAACCTGCTGTATGCAGGGTTAACAGGTTTGACCATAAAATTTTAGGATAATATTAATGTCAAAGCTCAAAGTTTAACTGAACATTTATATGACACACAAAGTTACAAAATTGCGTCTAAGTGAAGTGACTATTTTGTAGACTCCCTAGTTATGACTTAGTTTCAGTGTAATGATAATACTGTTGACATTAGCACAACTATTGAATGTACATATTTGTTATTTATTTGATTTGTGTTAACACCTGCTGTATGCAGGGTTAACAGGTTTGACCATAAAATTTTAGGATAATATTAATGTCAAAGCTCAAAGTTTAACTGAACATTTATATGACACACAAAGTTACAAAATTGCGTCTAAGTGAAGTGACTATTTTGTAGACTCCCTAGTTATGACTTAGTTTCAGTGTAATGATAATACTGTTGACATTAGCACAACTATTGAATGTACATATTTGTTATTTATTTGATTTGTTTTAACACCTGCTGTATGCAGGGTTAACAGGTTTGACCATAAAATTTTAGGATAATATTAATGTCAAAGCTCAAAGTTTAACTGAACATTTATATGACACACAAAGTTACAAAATTGCGTCTAAGTGAAGTGACTATTTTGTAGACTCCCTAGTTATGACTTAGTTTCAGTATAATGATAATACTGTTGACATTAGCACAACTATTGAATGTACATATTTGTTATTTATTTGATTTGTGTTAACACCTGCTGTATGCAGGGTTAACAGGTTTGACCATAAAATTTTAGGATAATATTAATGTCAAAGCTCAAAGTTTAACTGAACATTTATATGACACACAAAGTTACAAAATTGCGTCTAAGTGAAGTGACTATTTTGTAGACTCCCTAGTTATGACTTAGTTTCAGTATAATGATAATACTGTTGACATTAGCACAACTATTGAATGTACATATTTGTTATTTATTTGATTTGTGTTAACACCTGCTGTATGCAGGGTTAACAGGTTTGACCATAAAATTTTAGGATAATATTAATGTCAAAGCTCAAAGTTTAACTGAACATTTATATGACACACAAAGTTACAAAATTGCGTCTAAGTGAAGTGACTATTTTGTAGACTCCCTAGTTATGACTTAGTTTCAGTATAATGATAATACTGTTGACATTAGCACAACTATTGAATGTACATATTTGTTATTTATTTGATTTGTGTTAACACCTGCTGTATGCAGGGTTAACAGGTTTGACCATAAAATTTTAGGATAATATTAATGTCAAAGCTCAAAGTTTAACTGAACATTTATATGACACACAAAGTTACAAAATTGCGTCTAAGTGAAGTGACTATTTTGTAGACTCCCTAGTTATGACTTAGTTTCAGTGTAATGATAATACTGTTGACATTAGCACAACTATTGAATGTACATATTTGTTATTTATTTGATTTGTGTTAACACCTGCTGTATGCAGGGTTAACAGGTTTGACCATAAAATTTTAGGATAATATTAATGTCAAAGCTCAAAGTTTAACTGAACATTTATATGACACACAAAGTTACAAAATTGCGTCTAAGTGAAGTGACTATTTTGTAGACTCCCTAGTTATGACTTAGTTTCAGTGTAATGATAATACTGTTGACATTAGCACAACTATTGAATGTACATATTTGTTATTTATTTGATTTGTGTTAACACCTGCTGTATGCAGGGTTAACAGGTTTGACCATAAAATTTTAGGATAATATTAATGTCAAAGCTCAAAGTTTAACTGAACATTTATATGACACACAAAGTTACAAAATTGCGTCTAAGTGAAGTGACTATTTTGTAGACTCCCTAGTTATGACTTAGTTTCAGTGTAATGATAATACTGTTGACATTAGCACAACTATTGAATGTACATATTTGTTATTTATTTGATTTGTGTTAACACCTGCTGTATGCAGGGTTAACAGGTTTGACCATAAAATTTTAGGATAATATTAATGTCAAAGCTCAAAGTTTAACTGAACATTTATATGACACACAAAGTTACAAAATTGCGTCTAAGTGAAGTGACTATTTTGTAGACTCCCTAGTTATGACTTAGTTTCAGTGTAATGATAATACTGTTGACATTAGCACAACTATTGAATGTACATATTTGTTATTTATTTGATTTGTGTTAACACCTGCTGTATGCAGGGTTAACAGGTTTGACCATAAAATTTTAGGATAATATTAATGTCAAAGCTCAAAGTTTAACTGAACATTTATATGACACACAAAGTTACAAAATTGCGTCTAAGTGAAGTGACTATTTTGTAGACTCCCTAGTTATGACTTAGTTTCAGTGTAATGATAATACTGTTGACATTAGCACAACTATTGAATGTACATATTTGTTATTTATTTGATTTGTGTTAACACCTGCTGTATGCAGGGTTAACAGGTTTGACCATAAAATTTTAGGATAATATTAATGTCAAAGATCAAAGTTTAACTGAACATTTATATGACACACAAAGTTACAAAATTGCGTCTAAGTGAAGTGACTATTTTGTAGACTCCCTAGTTATGACTTAGTTTCAGTATAATGATAATACTGTTGACATTAGCACAACTATTGAATGTACATATTTGTTATTTATTTGATTTGTGTTAACACCTGCTGTATGCAGGGTTAACAGGTTTGAACATAAAATTTTAGGATAATATTAATATGAAAGCTCAAAGTTTGACTGAACATTTATATGACACACAAAGTTACAAAATTGCGTCTAAGTGAAGTGACTATTTTGTAGACTCCCTAGTTATGACTTAGTTTCAGTATAATGATAATACTGTTGACATTAGCACAACTATTGAATGTACATATTTGTTATTTATTTGATTTGTTTTAACACCTGCTGTATGCAGGGTTAACAGGTTTGACCATAAAATTTTAGGATAATATTAATGTCAAAGCTCAAAGTTTAACTGAACATTTATATGACACACAAAGTTACAAAATTGCGTCTAAGTGAAGTGACTATTTTGTAGACTCCCTAGTTATGACTTAGTTTCAGTGTAATGATAATACTGTTGACATTAGCACAACTATTGAATGTACATATTTGTTATTTATTTGATTTGTGTTAACACCTGCTGTATGCAGGGTTAACAGGTTTGACCATAAAATTTTAGGATAATATTAATGTCAAAGCTCAAAGTTTAACTGAACATTTATATGACACACAAAGTTACAAAATTGCGTCTAAGTGAAGTGACTATTTTGTAGACTCCCTAGTTATGACTTAGTTTCAGTATAATGATAATACTGTTGACATTAGCACAACTATTGAATGTACATATTTGTTATTTATTTGATTTGTGTTAACACCTGCTGTATGCAGGGTTAACAGGTTTGACCATAAAATTTTAGGATAATATTAATGTCAAAGCTCAAAGTTTAACTGAACATTTATATGACACACAAAGTTACAAAATTGCGTCTAAGTGAAGTGACTATTTTGTAGACTCCCTAGTTATGACTTAGTTTCAGTATAATGATAATACTGTTGACATTAGCACAACTATTGAATGTACATATTTGTTATTTATTTGATTTGTGTTAACACCTGCTGTATGCAGGGTTAACAGGTTTGACCATAAAATTTTAGGATAATATTAATGTCAAAGCTCAAAGTTTAACTGAACATTTATATGACACACAAAGTTACAAAATTGCGTCTAAGTGAAGTGACTATTTTGTAGACTCCCTAGTTATGACTTAGTTTCAGTGTAATGATAATACTGTTGACATTAGCACAACTATTGAATGTACATATTTGTTATTTATTTGATTTGTTTTAACACCTGCTGTATGCAGGGTTAACAGGTTTGACCATAAAATTTTAGGATAATATTAATGTCAAAGCTCAAAGTTTAACTGAACATTTATATGACACACAAAGTTACAAAATTGCGTCTAAGTGAAGTGACTATTTTGTAGACTCCCTAGTTATGACTTAGTTTCAGTGTAATGATAATACTGTTGACATTAGCACAACTATTGAATGTACATATTTGTTATTTATTTGATTTGTGTTAACACCTGCTGTATGCAGGGTTAACAGGTTTGACCATAAAATTTTAGGATAATATTAATGTCAAAGCTCAAAGTTTAACTGAACATTTATATGACACACAAAGTTACAAAATTGCGTCTAAGTGAAGTGACTATTTTGTAGACTCCCTAGTTATGACTTAGTTTCAGTATAATGATAATACTGTTGACATTAGCACAACTATTGAATGTACATATTTGTTATTTATTTGATTTGTGTTAACACCTGCTGTATGCAGGGTTAACAGGTTTGACCATAAAATTTTAGGATAATATTAATGTCAAAGCTCAAAGTTTAACTGAACATTTATATGACACACAAAGTTACAAAATTGCGTCTAAGTGAAGTGACTATTTTGTAGACTCCCTAGTTATGACTTAGTTTCAGTGTAATGATAATACTGTTGACATTAGCACAACTATTGAATGTACATATTTGTTATTTATTTGATTTGTGTTAACACCTGCTGTATGCAGGGTTAACAGGTTTGACCATAAAATTTTAGGATAATATTAATGTCAAAGCTCAAAGTTTAACTGAACATTTATATGACACACAAAGTTACAAAATTGCGTCTAAGTGAAGTGACTATTTTGTAGACTCCCTAGTTATGACTTAGTTTCAGTATAATGATAATACTGTTGACATTAGCACAACTATTGAATGTACATATTTGTTATTTATTTGATTTGTGTTAACACCTGCTGTATGCAGGGTTAACAGGTTTGACCATAAAATTTTAGGATAATATTAATATGAAAGCTCAAAGTTTGACTGAACATTTATATGACACACAAAGTTACAAAATTGCGTCTAAGTGAAGTGACTATTTTGTAGACTCCCTAGTTATGACTTAGTTTCAGTGTAATGATAATACTGTTGACATTAGCACAACTATTGAATGTACATATTTGTTATTTATTTGATTTGTGTTAACACCTGCTGTATGCAGGGTTAACAGGTTTGACCATAAAATTTTAGGATAATATTAATGTCAAAGCTCAAAGTTTAACTGAACATTTATATGACACACAAAGTTACAAAATTGCGTCTAAGTGAAGTGACTATTTTGTAGACTCCCTAGTTATGACTTAGTTTCAGTGTAATGATAATACTGTTGACATTAGCACAACTATTGAATGTACATATTTGTTATTTATTTGATTTGTGTTAACACCTGCTGTATGCAGGGTTAACAGGTTTGACCATAAAATTTTAGGATAATATTAATGTCAAAGCTCAAAGTTTAACTGAACATTTATATGACACACAAAGTTACAAAATTGCGTCTAAGTGAAGTGACTATTTTGTAGACTCCCTAGTTATGACTTAGTTTCAGTATAATGATAATACTGTTGACATTAGCACAACTATTGAATGTACATATTTGTTATTTATTTGATTTGTGTTAACACCTGCTGTATGCAGGGTTAACAGGTTTGAACATAAAATTTTAGGATAATATTAATATGAAAGCTCAAAGTTTGACTGAACATTTATATGACACACAAAGTTACAAAATTGCGTCTAAGTGAAGTGACTATTTTGTAGACTCCCTAGTTATGACTTAGTTTCAGTATAATGATAATACTGTTGACATTAGCACAACTATTGAATGTACATATTTGTTATTTATTTGATTTGTGTTAACACCTGCTGTATGCAGGGTTAACAGGTTTGAACATAAAATTTTAGGATAATATTAATATGAAAGCTCAAAGTTTGACTGAACATTTATATGACACACAAAGTTACAAAATTGCGTCTAAGTGAAGTGACTATTTTGTAGACTCCCTAGTTATGACTTAGTTTCAATAATAAAAAAAAATACTTACCATGTAATATAAGCTATTCCTCTGTGGTTTACCTGGCTTCTTACCCAGCGAATTATCGAGACTTCCTTTCCTAACAATCGATTCATACTGAAACGGTTCAGCGTAAATTGGTTCCTCCCCATTCCTCAAATCATTAGCAAACGAACGATTAGCATCATCACTATTTGCACTAGCATCACCCGAACAACCAAAACTATTCAAACAATTAAAGTTCAACCTTTGACTACTCCTCGAGCGTTTATTAAAATTATTCAACCTCTTCAACAACGGCGAACTCGAAGCACTCTTCAACGTCTTTCCCTCGTCGTTATCATCATCGGAACCCAAATCAAACCTCTGCTGTTGTCTCAGCTTAATCTTATTCGTCTTTAAAGCATTTTCTAGCTTCTCGAGCATATATTTCGGATCTTTTTTAGTCACAATTTGTTTTTGAGTTAACGACGGTAAGTTATGATCGGATTTGCTGAATTCTTTTTGGGTTTGTTGGGGGGAGTGTTGGAAAGTCCTAGGGGGCTTCTTGGGAGCGGGGCCCGGCGGTAACGGGCGCTTCAACGCGGTTTTTATCGTGTCCGAGCCGTTGATGAGAGAGTCTAGATTTTCGAGTATTTCCATTACATTTTTTGCAGTTTTTATAGTATTTTTCTCATTTTTAGTTTGCTTTGTCGGGCTTTTGTTCAATTGTAAGGTCTGGGCGTTGTGTATTTCGTCAAATTCTTCGTTTTTTATCGTTGTCCGAGTCGAAATTCGTTTGGATTTTGGAATGGCTTCCGAATATAAATGAGATACGTTTTTGGAGAGTGAGTTATTCGTATCGTTTGTTGAGTATAATTGCGATACACGTTTGGAGATTGAGTTTAGAGATTCTGAGTCACTCATATCGTTTGTTAAATTATTGCAACTAACCTTATTATTATCATCACAGTTATCGTTCAGTCTTGGCGATTTGTTTCGAACGCTGGAGTTACGTTGGAAAATGTGGTCCTTTTCGATGAAGGAGTTCTTGTCGAGTCGAAATGCGGGGGTTCTCTTGATATTTCTTTTGACAGGATCACTCAATTGTCTACCCAAGGGTCGCGGTTGAATATTTTGATCGGTTGTGTTCTCATCTTCAGTGGAATGTGCCTTAATTTGAATCTTTGGTTTGGTAGGTTCCTTCTTGCAGCCATTCGACACATTATTGTTGTTCTGTTTGCCACCTGTTGTGGCTGTTACTTCCTGTGTCTCGAATTTCAACCGCATTGCTTTGACCCTGTTCGAATTCTCTGGCGGTCTGTACATTATTTCGCGAGATTTTACTTTCTCCCATCCGGTTCGGTTGTCGTCTTTTTTAATTTATGCATACCGTGTTATGTGAGGAGAGAGAGCAACAGGTTGTCGCGGCAGTCACTAGATACATTTCTCTGAAAACGACAGACGAAAATAAAACCAAAACAACAAAACGCACGCCCGTGTTTCTGCTGTCGTAAGAAGAGCAAAAAAAATACGAAAGAACGTATCGTATGTCATCCAACTGTCACCATCGCGTTCGCAATTATTTCATTCAGACTTCTATTAGATACTGAATTAATTCATTAGATTGTCCTTTCATTGGGAAGACTTTTTAATTTGCTATTTCTGTCTTGAAGGATTTGTAGAGCGCAGCACATTCTACGCCTTGCAGTAATAGAAACCGTTCCGTTTATTGCACTCGGTAGTCTGTTTATTTGTATACAAAATGCGTGTTTAGCGTGCTTGCAGTGTTGCATAACCGTCAGGCGTATCCTAGATACGTCAATCTATCAAGAAAAACTTGGGCGGGGTCTTCCTGTTCAAAACTAATACTAATACATAAAATACACATGCAATATAGAATAGAAATGGTGCATAATTTATTGTACGTGTTTGTATTATTTGGTCGCAGTTTGTGATATATTAGCGATTGGTTGGATTAAATAAAGAAAATGATGTAGTCAGGTCCGGATTGTGCACATATCAAAAGCCCCTATAATTATTTGAGTTAGACCTTTTTTCTCTCGCAAAGTAATAAATAATTTCTATAAAATGTGACAAAATTTCGAACCGACTCGGAATTTTCATCTTTCATAAATCTTCCTCCCTCTAAAAATGTTATGAAAGCAGCAATTTTTTATGGTCTGTTGATTGTTGTAATTGGAGTTATCTTTTCAATAAGTTGAATAAAACAAAAACGTTTTTAGTATAACATTTTATTCAGAAAATTTTATTTATAAAATATAAAAGAACACATATTTTAATAATTTTAATAAAGTATTTCTATTTCTACTCAAAATTAACGAAAGAACTTAACCTACTAAACATTTGGTAAAAAAAGATGAAACCAACAAGGATGGCATATGATTAATTTCTTTGCTGGCCTTCCTGGATTTTTGTCACAAAATCACGAACATGTTGGTTTGCCCTGTCTTCCTCGTTAAATATTTCTTCCACCTTGTCAATTCTAAACAAAAAATAAAAGAAAATCACAATCATCAGTAGATTAACAAAATCTCACATCCTCTTACATGCATTCTCTCTCAACCTGGTCAATATTCTTGCAGAAACATTGCATATAGTAAAGAAATTTCAGATTCGATGAGGTTGAGCTATACCCCAAAGCAGTATATAACACCAAATACCACACATATTTTGGTGTTAAGTTATAGAGTTGCATGGACAGTTTCTAAAACAAATGTGTTATGTGAAACGAATTGTGTGAAACATACAATAAAATACCTTTAAATCTGAAAAGTTTGCGCAGGCAACTGCATTCTCAGAATGTAACTTTTCATATTCGTCTTTTAAAGTGGTGGTTATAAGAACAGCTGTAACGTATGGCCACTTCTTAGCTAACGTCTCAATAAGTAGTCGGTAATAGTCTGAATATTTATAGAAGAACATATTGCAGTAGGAAAGAATATTTGTTAGGATGGTACGCGGAAAACCACCGATAAAAATGGTGTCAATCATCGCTTTTAGCATCCATCCGCAATGGTTAGGATCAGCTGTAAAAAAATCATACGCCCAAAATTAGGACCGAAAATGGAGATCAAAATTTATCAATTAGAAGTACTTTGTACCTGATCTCCTAAATACATTAACACGCATAAACTCAATTAGTGCCTTCTTTTGACTACCACTTAGTTCTGGTGCTATGTCTTTCCCATTAGAAAACTTCTGCAGCTCACTGCAGAGGTTGCAAATCAATCTAAATGCCTAAGGAACACAAAGTATACTCATATAGAGATGTTTCAAACCAAGGAGAGCACAGTTGTGTATGCAACCAAATATACGGGTATAATTGGTTGCATATGTCACTGTGCTCTACTTAGTTTAAAACTACTCTACAAGTATAATCGTGTGAGTATATACACAACGACTTACCTCAACGCTTAACACCGTGTTATCCGAAATGAGATATTCAAAGCAGACGTTCAAATGTTTTTTAATAATATCGGTCAGAGCCTGTTGTGTATGTCTCCTGTCACCTTGAGGTATCCCAGACTCAGACTCATCCAGAAAAGTTTGCACGTTCATCAGAACGTAGCTGTTACCGCATTTTAGTGCGGAACTTAAGACCGTTTTGTAATCGGTAATATTTTCGCCGACCAGTTGTTCGATGACGTCAAAGTTCCAATTTATGGGCATATCGTGATATTGCATTAGAGCGTTCAATTTCATCAGACTGATTTCGAGCGAACGCCAGTTAACTTCATCCCAAGAAGTTGAATTCGCAAAACTTTCATAGACAACCACCGAATCTTCAATCAGTATTCTGGTGGTGGACTCTGCGTACGTTTTCAAAGGATTTATCTCCCCCGCACACTTTGAAAGGATTTCGCTAATTTTTAATAAGCTCGTTTCGGATATTGCCTTGTGGAATATTTCTATGAAGGACTTAAAAATTAGCTTCATGTCCTATGTGAAAAAAATATAATGTTAGTTAATCATGAAAATAACAGAGTTTGGCTACTCTTGTTTATTAAGATTTGTGCTAAATTTACAGATTATCACATATAGTAGAGTAGTTTTAAACGAAGTAGAGCACAGTGACGTATGCAACCACTTATACCCAGTGTATGGTTTATAATTGAGCTTCGTATATTTGGTTGCATACACAACTGTGCTGTCCTTGGTTTGAAACATCTATACTTACCCCACGATGTTGCAGCATTGAACTATCGTCATAGGTAAAATTACACACCATAAATAGAAGAGCATCCAAGCAGCGTGTTTCATTTTTATATTTTTCGAGAAGATTTTGCAATTTTGGAATCACCTCGTCCACTATCGAGCCAATTACATCATATCCACTCTTGCCTAAAATTTATATACATACAGCACCACTAGAAAGTTTACTGATCTATGATTTTTCGGTCGAGAGAAAACGTTATACATTTTATTGTCACAGTAAAAATACCTTTACGGGATCCGATACGTTCTATGATCGATTTTCCTGTAAGAATTTGTGAAACGGAATGCGCCAGAATTTCGACCAAGGTCTCTTCCTGTTGGAAAGGAATCTCGTAATTGAGTAGGAAATTGATTAACATTTCCAGGTGATAAAATTCAGTGCATGCTTCGATTAGAGATTCGACGTAAAGGGGAAGAAGATCGGAATATTCATTCTGAAAAACAAAAAAGGAATCACATTGTCGTAACAAATTTAAGATTAATTGCATTATTAAAAAGACTTACGGCTGTCGTTACTCGCAGTTTGGCAATGTTCGTGAACAGCTCGATAGATGTGGTAGATTGGCGTCTTAGTAAAGTGTAGAAAAAACCTCCAGCTGCCGCACCTATTTTATAATACTTACTGAACAAGCACCTGAACAAAGTGTCGACGTCAGTGGATGAAACGTACAAATCATAACTAAAAATTCAAAAATAAACCTTTCAACAAGCAATTTAATATGTATGTAGTGTATAACAGCATTTCCCAACCTTTATTTCTGCCCTTGAAAAAAGTTGGGAAGGGCTGATTTAATGATATAAACGAGTTTGGACATTCATAGGTGCTAAATTTGTCGAAGAAGTTGATTGGTGTTTGTCCAAAAGGTTGCTTCAGCCTCTTGAGGAAATTTCTTCCGGCGTATAACCCTTTGGACATTTATTGGTGCAGTATTTGCTTTAAAAAATTGAGTTTGTCCGATAAGTTTGATTGGTGTTTGTCCAAAAGCTTCCTTCAGCCTGTTGAGGGATTGTTTAATGACTTAGATTAGTTTGGACACTCGTAGGTGTTAAATTTGTCGAAGAAGTTGATCGGTGTTTGTCCAAAAGATTGCTTCAGCCTCTTGAGGAAATTTCTTCTGGTGTATAACTCTTTGGACATTTATTGGTGCAGTATTTGCTTTAAAAAATTGAGTTAGCCCGATAAGTTTGATTGGTGTTTGTCCAAAATCTTTCTTCAGCCTCTTGAGGAAATTTTTAGTGGCATAGATGATTTTGGACATTCGTAGGGGCTAAATTTGTCCAAGTAGTTGGTGGAGTAGTATTGCTACTCCATAGGTCTATTATCTGTTGCGTTTTATCCGCGGACTCCCTGGGATAGACCCACAGACCCCCAGGGGTTTGCGGACCATAGGTTGGGAAACACTGGTTTATAATACAGACTATAAGTTACTTACTGCTGAACTGCAATCTTCATTCCAAAAATTGCTTCACAGGCGATGTCTAGTGACTCGTCAGATATTCGTTCCATCAAGCCAAAAACTATTTTGGGTATGTTTGTGTCAGGCTGATAACAATTTGGACCTTTCAGGATATGCTGAAGCGCCCTAATACAAGAATATCTACGATAGTCATCCTGAAATGACAAAAATAAATAGTGTTAAGAAGCTGACAGAAAACCAATAGCCAAGAACTTACGGAATAGATGGACGTTTCCAGAATAAAGCTTAGAATTTTTGTTTTATGGTCACCATCGGGGATAAGAAAGAATAACTTGGCCAATTCTGTAGCGCAAGTTGCTTGCATTACCGCTAATTCATCTTCGATTATTTGGCTAAAATTTGAGATTATTTATTATTATTAATAAATATGTTTATTATTGCGCATATTACCATTGAGACAAGACAATCTTGAAGGAGTAATTCACCAGTTTTAAAGTTGTATGAATATTAAGTTCTCGGTCCACAATTGCACTCTGTTCGTAGCACTTTTGTAGTATTCCTCCAAAAGCAACGCAAAGTTTTAACCCTAAAAAAAAAAATTATTACCGTGGCTTATGCAACCAAAAGTGCAGGTTGTTTCGGTTGCATAAGTTGCAGTGCTTGACGATATATACCTATAAAAACGGCAGTGTGCTTCAGAGGATACAATTGGGACTCGGCTATAATTTTCAGAAATATTAACAGATCGTTAAAAATGTTACGTCTGAACATCTCATTTGTTGAATAAGCGACATCTACTAATTCATTGAGAAATTCGGAAATGTTGTTAATGACATTTTGACTCCATTTTGAGTTGGTGTTCAGTAAGTAAGTATAATCCTGAAAAAAGTATAGCCCATACAATTTTTTTGGTCGTAAACTTGGAGTTTATATTCTACTTACTATCAACTCTGCTGGACATTTACTTATACATTCCTGAACGGTATCTTCAAGAAACTGAGAGGTCATTTCTGAAATGGTGATGTTTTGAAAACCTGCGATATCAAGAAAAAACCTCTTCATCATGAAGGTGGCCTCTCTAGGGCGTCTTGTGTATCCTCCGACCCACGACTCAGCAAGAAACTACAAAATATTTATATCATTACATAAATTACTATATAAGTTTCCAATTTCTACCTTTAATTCTACTTCATTAGCAATGACGTGATGATAAAGCAAAGTTTTATCTTTCGGCATGAAGTGCAGAATATCTTTAGTATTCCTACCGACTTTTCTAACAGACGTTGGAACATCTACAAAAAAATGAAGCAATATTCTATTTTATTATTATTATTTTCATATTTTAATGACAAACCTTCGGTTCTTGCCTCCGATATGGACAATGACGGCAGATCTTCCAATAACTGTTCAGACGATGTGCTACTGCTATCAGAAAAAGGAAATGGAACTACGGAAGGCCTTTGGCTTCGTACTGGGGTACTAGTAACTAAATTCAAGCTAGCTGATTTTCTCTTTGACATCTTGGATACCAATTCTCTATATTTACGTAATTATCTGTAATTAATTGTTCAAGTTATAATAAATAATAGCATGTATCAAACCTGACAAAAATCACTTAACAAATTATCAAACAAAATTTATAAATAATTCAGGTGTGCGAAAAATATCACAGAATTGTAGGAAATGTTCAACAAATGTTCTCTGTAATGGGTCTAGCACAACTATGGCACAACTGAACTACGGTAAAAACGGCCGAGACTGAATGACTGAAATATCGTTGAGAAAAGTACCATACTTCCAGAATTTCGACCCACAATTCAATCTGTTCGATTTTTGACCAATCAAAACCCCACTTTACGAAGTCACGTGTTATTTTCGTACTTTGTTGCTTGGGGAATTTGAAAAGTCGACGGTTTCGCACTGTTATGTTACCCATGGCAACCAATGTACTGTTTGTTTTGTTTTGTTATGTTGACAGCTAACGGAAGCTAATATCCGTTCGCTCGTATTTTGAGGTTATAGACTATATTGCAGCAGTAGAAAAGCAAATCCTGATAATTATAAATAGTTATAAACAAATAAGGCTATTCTTTTGAATAATTAATGACGATGTCTTTATACAGTTAATTTTTACAATTTTATTATACAAACGTATAATATTTTGTAAAGTATAGTATATTTGATTTTCCCTCAAATATCGGCCCTCTATCGTCCATTCGGTTAAACTTGGCTTAGGCCAACTGTCACAACAAAGTTCAAATATTCAAACGTTGCATTCAGTCGATCAATTCGTGATTATAACGAAAACTAATTAATTTCAGAGACCCTGAGGAATAATTAATAGTAGTTTCACAATCCATGGAAACGTGACGAGGGTAAGGAGGTTATGTTTGTGTACAGTGTTTGTCAGTTCCTTCAAAATTTTAACAGTAATTTCAATGACACTTTAGAAGATGTTCTCAACACGGATCCACTAAATTTCTACCATGCAGGATAGGACCAGCCCCGAACATACTTCACTCTCCTCGCAGGTCTTAGAATACTTTCGTAACTACACGGGAGATCAAAATTTATCTGCTTACTTAAGAGGTATCGTCCCTATCAGAAATGTTGAACAAGGAGAGAATACGCAAACACCTGTTGCTGAAGGGCAACAGCGACCTCCCTTAATAGGTCAAGACAGAATTGATCCAACAATTAACGATACAAACAACGAGGTGTTACAAAACCCGTCACCTACAAGCAGTTTAACATCCAACCGTAAGCTAGAATGGGACAACGGGGCAGATATTGGGTACGAAAACAGCAGCAAATCCCAGAGCTTACATAAAAGCCTCTCCCTACCGATACTCTCAACTCTCGAGAAGATTATTCCCGGAAAAAAACCACTCCGACAAAGCCCTGAAGGAAATATAACCGACGCTTCCACACAAATTTATTACCATTTGACAAGTTCCAGTAGTAGTGATGTTTCACGGAAACCGAGTTTGGTATCTTCTAGTAGTTCCGTGTTTAGTGAAGAACCGAAATTAGACAGTACAACGTCTTCATCTTTTGTTTATAAACGTGATTCAAACGATTCGGAAAATATCTTAAACTATATCCGTGGAAAAGTTGGAAATCCAATTGCAGAATCAACGCCTGGAGTTTCCGTCGGGGTTAAAAAACCGTGCCGTAAGTTGATATTTGGGACGTCCGACGAAAGTTTAAAAACACTAGAAAATACCGATTCGGAAAATATGGAAGGTAAGGAACATTCTGATGTCATAAAATTACGTTGCGTTGCTAAATTTGCTAAGAAACGCGTTACTCACCTTTCGGTAACGAAACCCATCACCGTCGAATGCATGAATTACAAAGAATCGCAAGATAAAGATATACAGACATCTCTAAACGCGATTGCCACCGAGGCAATCGCTGTACAAACCGAAGACGATTTTGATTCGAAAATCGTCGAACATAACATTCAACCGGTCTACGAGGATCGACAAATCATACAATTTATTAAGTACGGGGAATCCAGCGATGAACCGGGTTCGCGATCACTAGGTACTAACACTTATTCCGACGGAGTCGCTTCAAATTGCAATAGTTTTGAGTACGTATATCCGAACGATTTAAAAAAGAGCGAAACGTTGAGTTCAAACGTAACCGAGGTCTCGTCTAAAACCACTCCTCCCCTCGGGGAAATGATTTCTTGTAACGTCTCAAAAGAGAAATCCCTCGATATCGAAAGAAGTATAACTTTATTGCATAGATTGCTTAAGTCAAAACGCTACGATAAAGTCACTAAACAGTACTACGTTAAGAAAATCATCGATAAAATATTGAAATCGAATTCTAACACGGATAGTTCTACTTCATCACCCAACGAAATCGAACAGAAACCGCAACAGTCTTCCAGTTCTGAGAATTTTGTCGAACCGAGTCATCGTCTCCAAGAAAACGTACCATGGGTCCCGGCACCTCCGAAAAATAGCCTGAGAAACCTGGAGACGAGAACGTTTACGACGGAGATCCTCCCATCGAAAGAAAACGTACGAAAATTAAAAGACGCTAGATTTACTATAACTTCTTCACTCTACGCCCAACCCAAACAAAGGAATCACTCAGGACAATCTTCAACGTCATCTAACGACTTTAGAAATTGGAAAGAGAACATAACACACTCAGAAAAAATTTTCGGGGATCGTTTAAAATGCGACGGGGATAAATCTGATTTGCTGTTAAAATTTGCAAAGAAAGAACGTGAGAATCAGATAAATTGGATCAATAATGAGATCTCACATTTGAATAAGTTGAGAAATCTTTTGGCAGATGACCAGAAACCCAAGGTGGAGATTGATGTTTTGACCAAACCGCACGTGGAGGATATGCGGAATGCTAAGAAGGCTGCTTCGGTTTATGTTATTACCACCGACAAGGAAAAGTCGCCGTCGGGTAGTCCGAGAGGTTCAAGATCTCCGGTGAAGCCGTTTATTCCACATATCAATCCGAATCTAAGAGAAGCGAAATTACTGTCGAGCGAGGTTTATAGAACTGAAGAACCTTTTGGTTCTGTACGGAGGTATGTCTTTGAAGTTCCCATCGAGTGTCCATGCCTTAAGAAGTCTGAGAAGTGTACTCATTTCAAGAGTCAAATGGACAAGCAGTTTGCGGATAATGTGGCTCAGAGTTTGCAAAGGCAATTTGCTGATAATACTTCGCAGAGTTTCCGAAAGGAATATGCAGATGACGTATCTCAGAGTGGAGTCAGCGGATGGAAGCAGTATGCGGACAATGTTGCTCAAAGTCTAGGAAAACATTATTCGGATAGCATTGCTCAGAGTGGATCTGGTGGACAAAGGCAGGACAACTACGCTCAAAGTCTACAAAAGCAATATGCAGATAATGTATCTCAGAGTCGACAAAAGCACTATGCGGATAGCATTTCTCAGAGGAGTGAAGAAATGGAGTTAGCAGACAATATTTCGCAGACCCTAAGGAAAGAATATGCGGACAACATTTCACAGAGTTTGCAAAAGCAAAAGAGGTTGGCCGATAACACTTCTCAGAGTCTGCAAAAGGAATATGCAGATCGTCTTGCACAGAGTGAACAAAGGAGATATGCAGATACCGATTCTCAAAGTGTGCAGAAAGAATACGCAAATCGTATTGCTCAGAGTGATCCGAGGCAATATGCAGATAACGTATCTCAGAGTCTACAAAAGGAATATGCAGATATTGATGCTCAGAGTGTGCAAAAAGAATATGCGGATCGTCTTGCACAGAGTGAATTAAAGAAATATGCAGATACCGATTCTCAAAGTGTGCAAAGGGAGTACGCAAATCGGATTGCTCAGAGTGATCCAAGGCAATATGCAGATAACATTTCACAGAGTCTACAAAAGGAATACGCAGACAATGTTTCTCAGAGTCTACAGAAAGAATATGCAGATCGTCTTGCACAGAGTGAAGTAAAAAAATATGCAGATATCGATTCTCAGAGTGCACAAAAGGTATATGCAGACCGTATTGCTCAGGCTGATCGAAGACGAGGTGTAGATAGTGATTCGCAGAGTGTGCAGAAAGAATATGCAGATCGTCTTGCGCAGAGTGAAGTAAGAAAATATGCAGATATCGATTCTCAGAGTGCACAAAAGGTATATGCAGACCGTATTGCTCAGGCTGATCGAAGACGAGGTGTAGATAGTGATTCGCAGAGTGTGCAGAAAGAATATGCAGATCGTCTTGCACAGAGTGAAGTAAGGAAATATGCAGATACCGATTCTCAGAGTGTGCAAAAGGAATACGCAAATCGCATTGCTCAGAGTGATCCAAGGCAATATGCAGATAACATTTCACAGAGTCTACAAAAGGAATTTGCAGATAATGTTTCTCAGAGTATACAGAAAGAATATGCAGATCGTATTGCTCAAGCAGATCGAAAACATGGTGTGGATAGTGATTCGCAGAGTGTGCAGAAAGAATATGCTGATCGTATTGCACAGAGTGACCAAAGGAAATATGCAGATACCGATTCTCAAAGTGTGCAAAAGGAATACGCAAACCGCATTGCTCAGAGTGATCCAAGGCAATATGCAGATAACATTTCACAAAGTCTACAAAAGGAATATGCAGATAATGTTTCTCAGAGTCTACAGAAAGAGTATGCCGATCGTCTTGCGCAGAGTGAAGTAAAGAAATATGCAGATATCGATTCTCAGAGTGTGCAAAAGGAATATGCAGATCGTATTGCTCAGGCTGATCGAAGACATGGTGTAGATAGTGACTCGCAGAGTGTCCAAAAAGAATATGCAGATCGTCTTGCACAGAGTGACCAAAAGAAATATGCAGATACCGATTCCCAAAGCATGCAAAAGGAATACGCAAATCGTATTGCTCAGAGTGATCCGAGGCAATATGCAGATAACATATCACAAAGTTTACAAAAGGAATACGCGGATGCTGATGCTCAAAGTCTACAAAAAGAATATGCAGATCGTCTTGCGCAGAGTGAACAAAGGAAATATGCAGATACCGATTCCCAAAGCATGCAAAAGGAATACGCAAATCGTATTGCTCAGAGTGATCCGAGGCAATACGCAGATAACATTTCACAGAGTCTACAAAAGGAATATGCAGATGCTGATGCTCAGAGTCTACAAAAAGAATACGCAGATCGTCTTGCACAGAGTGAACAAAGAAAATATACAGACACCGATTCCCAAAGTGTGCAAAAAGAATACGCAAATCGTATTGCTCAGAGTGATCCGAGGGAATATGCCGATAACATATCACAGAGTCTACAAAAGGAATATGCAGATAATGTTTCTCAGAGTCTACAGAAAGAATATGCAGATCGTCTTGCGCAGAGTGAAGTGAAGAAATATGCAGATACCGATTCTCAGAGTGTGCAAAAGGAATACGCAGATCGTCTTGCTCAGAGTGAGCAAAAGAAATATACCGACAGCATTGCCCAAAGTATACAGTCTGGTCAAAAGCAATTTGCAGATAACGTTTCTCAGAGTCTGCAGAAGGAATACGCGGATCGTCTTGCTCAGAGTGACCGCCAGCAATATGCTGACACCGATTCTCAGAGTGTACAAAAAGAATACGCAAATCGTATTGCCCAAAGCGATCCAAAGGCATATGCGGATAATATTGCGCAGAGTCTTCGAAAACAATATGCGGATACCGATTCGCAGAGTCTACAGAAACAGTATTCTGACAACACTTCTCAGAGCGCACACAGGGAATTTGCTGATAGAATTTCTCAAAGTGGATCATACAGAGAGATGATGGTTGATTGCTCCTGCCAAAGCGGTCCGTGTGAAGAGCTCAAGAAGCAATTGAAGTTTTGCGCCTGTCAAACTGAAGAATGTAAGAAAGCTAAAAAGAAATCGAAAGACTGCCCTTGCCAGAGTGGACCTTGCAAAGAGATTAAGAAAAAGCTGAAAGATTGTTCTTGTCAGAGATACCAGTGTCGCGTGAAGAGACAATCTCAAACGGATAAGAAGAAAATTGAAGACAAAGGAAGCACCACCATCACTCCAGCGCTAAAAGATTGCCCATGTCAGAGCTGGCCGTGCACTCAGACTAAGAAACTGTTGAAGGATTGCGACTGTCAGAGTGACGTGTGTAAAGAAGCCAAAAAACTATTGAAGGACTGTCCCTGCCAGAGTGCCCCATGTGAAATCATCAAGAAACAGCTGAAGGACTGCGTCTGCCAAAGCGAGGAGTGTCAAGAAGCTAAAAAACAAATGAAGGACTGTCCTTGCCAAGGCGGTCCTTGCGAGGAACTCAAGAAAAAGTTGAAAGACTGCACCTGTCAAAGTGATCAATGCACCCAAAAACAAAGACACGCCCAAACGGATCAATTGAGAAATTTAGACAGAGGAAGTAGTATAATTCCCGATATGACAGATTGTCCTTGTCAGAGCGAGCCGTGTGAGGAACTGAAGAAACAATTGAAGGATTGCGACTGCCAGAGTGAGGAGTGTCAAGAGGCTAAGAAGCAGTCGAAGGACTGCCCCTGTCAAGCTGGACCGTGCGATGACATCAAGAAAAAACTGAAGGACTGCAGTTGCCAGGGCGAAGAATGTGTCCATAAACAAAGACAGGCCCAAACCGAAAGGATAAGAAACCTTGACGAATCATGTGTTGCAAGCCCCGACGTGAAGGAGTGCCCTTGTCAGAGCGGATCTTGTGCTGAGCTTAAGAAACAATTGATGGACTGTGTCTGTCAGAGTGAGGAGTGCCTGGAGGCAAAGAAAGACTTAAAGGATTGCCCTTGCCAGGTTGGACCGTGCGAAGATATGAAGAAACAATTGAAAGATTGCACATGTCAGAGTGACGAGTGCGTCCACAAGCAAGGCCAATCACAAACAGAGAATAGAAGACAGTTAGACAGAGGCAGTAATATAACTCCCGAGATTAAGGAATGCCCTTGCCAGAGCGGACCTTGCGCCGAACTCAAGAAACAATTGAAGAACTGCACGTGCCAAAGCGAGGAGTGCAAGGAGTTTCAGAAACGAGTAAAGAACTGTTTCTGCCAGACTGGACCGTGTAAGGACAGCAAAAACCCGATGAAAGATTGCTCGTGTCAAAGTGAGGATTGTTCCGTCCCTAAGAAAAAATTCAGCGATTGTCGATGCCAAACTGGATCTTGCGATGAGCTCAGGAAACTTTTGAAGGACTGTACTTGTCAGAGCGAGGAGTGCATAGAAGCTAAGAAAAAAGCTAAGGATTGCCCATGTCAGGCAGGACCGTGTATGGAGATCAAGAAAAAATTGAAGGATTGCAGCTGTCAGAATGAGCAGTGCGCCCACAAGAAACAACACTCGCAAACGAGGAGGGCGAGAAATTACGATGAAGCCAGCATTGCAAGTCCGGATGCGACCTCAATAAACACCCAAGCCGAAATCAGAAGTCAAACTTCACATATGAGCACAATTACGGACAATGTAAGATTCGACCATAAAAAGCTTGGTCGCGATGTCGACGACGCTTTGGACGAAGAATCAACCACCGATTATCAAGGAGTTGACAAAGCACTCGACTACGATAACACCGAATTTCTTGCTACTAAGGGCTCCGTCGCCAAACCTTTCGGTAGAACCGTCGGCTCAGCGACCGATGCCACAACAATCGACTCGAAGAAAATTGGACACTCCACGTTGCCTCTGAGAGACCAAAGTTCGCTAACCGACCATAAGGTCATGCATTCGAAAGGTTCTCTTGATCCTAGATTAGTTACGGTTGATAGCTCAATGCAAGCAGCCGCTACGACTGGTAATAAAGGCATACAGGGTCAACGTGGAAGTACGGAAGATGCTGGTATACAGTCCAAAGATGATGGCCCAAGTGTCTTAATGGGAACTCAATATCTTGACGATGCGAAGCAAGTGAAAAAGAGACACGAATTCGGTAGTACTTCAACGCCTCGCGGAAGCCAGGAAGATCAGGGTATTGCAAGGAAGGGTCGAGGGTCAAGAAGGGGCGATGATGAGGAAGTGTCCAGCATGCAAGGGGGGTCATTTGATAGAGTGAGGAAGAGACAAGGTGGAGAACAAACTTACGATGATGATGATGAGGACGACGTGCCTAGAGGTTCGATCGGTACAGGCGAAAGTTACGATAAGTTTTCCACTAAGCAGGGACGATCTGTTAGTAGGAAACGGACTTACGATGATGATGACATGCCCAGTGTTCGTCACAGAGGATCTATAGATAGTGGACAAAATTATGAGGATAGAAGGAATACTTCCAACAAACGATCTATTGGTAGAGAAAAGACCTATGTTGATGAAGATATACCCAGCGTGCAAAGAGTTTCTGTTGGTAGTGGAGAACTCTATGATAATGAAGGTATTTCTGGCAGACAGGGAGGAACATATCGAAGAGAAAAGCACGATGGGGAGGCTTCCAACTTGCAAAGAAGATCTGTCGATAGAGGACAAAACGGGGAGGTTTCCAACTTGCAAAGAAGATCGGTCGATAGAGGACAAAACTACGATGAAGAGATTTCCGGAAGGCATTACAGAGGCAAAAAAGATGGTGATGTTTCAAGTATGCAGACAGGTTCAGTTAGCAGAGGACAAAAGTATACTAAAGACGAGTATTCCGACAAAGTTGGAAGATCAAACAAAAAGGCCAGCAGACATAGTTATAATGCTGATGAGGATTACAAGATGTTTGGAAGATCTAAAGGGAGGGGACAAAAGTACGGTACTGATGACGAGGAGCACACCAAGAAGTCTGCAAAATCCAAAGACAGGACAAAAACTGACGATACTTCTGACGTGGTTGAAAAATCGAGTCGAAAAGGACAACAAAACTATAACACTGAGGATACCAGTGCACCATCGAATAGTAGAGGAAAGAGCTACAGTGCGGAATCCTCGATCGATAAACAGAAGAGGCACAGGCATCCAAGAGAAGAGGATACAAGTTACGGAAGAGAAGGCACAACTTCGGAAGAAACGATTAATTCTCAACAACGCAAAAAGGACGGGAAAAGGCAGCAATCTTCAACGACAAGTACAACAACATCTACATCATCCAGTGAACAGACTATCTTAATTAAGATATGCCCGTGTTGCCGGCAAGAAGATCAAACGTACAAATCGGTTCTCAAAGGCCTTCCTGAGGAAATAGAAGAGGCGTTGTGTAAATCCTGCTGCACGAACACGCAGATTACGTACAACCCTTATACAGGGCGTTACGGCGTGTGTCCCGGTCACGTCTGCAACTGTTACACCCTCTTAAAAACCGATACCGTAAACAAAATAAAAAACACCGTGAAACAATTGGAGAACATCGAGGAGTCCTCGCAGTGTACCTGTTCGCAAAGAAAGTGCACCTGTCAAGAATTTGGAAGGTCGAAAAAAGGTATCGCGTATACACTGACCCTCGAAGATGATTATCGATCGCCGGAAAAGGAGGTTGTGCAAAAGAGGTCCCTGGATGAGATAAAATTGAAAATACCGACGCACAAGAGGAAACATAGGAGCAAAAAGCATGAGTCCGAAGATCGGAAACATAAGCATCATAAGAAGTCGTCTATGACGCTGCAAGTATGTTCATGCTGCAGGAGGATTTGCTAACATTCTGGTTGATTGGTTGGTTGCCTTTTTAGGAGTACCTTAGCGCGAATAAACCCAACTTTGTCCAAACCGCGGAGGAACGGCGGAAAGCGATGATTGACCTGGCGTTTCTAAGGGAACGAAGATGCCAAAAGTATAAACAATTGCTAGCTATGACGCAAGGAATTCCAACGGAAACCAATTCAAGGGATGCACCAGGTAAATAGTAAATTAGTATTAAATTGAGAAGTTTCTACTGTGATTTTTTTTTTTTTTTTTAGTCAAGGCTAAAGGATTATTCTCCAATAAGGAAATGAAACAGATAACGGCAAAAACATACAAGAAGTTACCGGAGGTGCAGAAGAAGTTGGCCGACCGTAGAAATAATGAAATTAAGAAGGCAAATCGTTTGCTGGCCGATATTTTCAATAAAGTAAGTGGTTTTCTTTGTAATACCGAATAAACAATGACCGTTGATTGATTTTAGAAAGTTCAAGAGAACACCTTGAAGGGAAAAGTCTCCATACCGACGACAGCAAGTGTGATAAAATTTATTTAAGATGATCTTGTCGAATCCTAAGTACAAAAGTAACAAAGTAGTCATTGTGCGTGTTTTACCAATATTTTGTATCTGTATATACATAGTTCTTGTTATACTCAAATATATTTTTATACTCTGTCATTCACATTTTGATCTTATCTTACTTGGTTGTTACATTGTGCCTTTGCAAAGGTGTTAACTGAAAAGTTAGCATTGTTAATCGTTAACCACAAAGTTAACTTTGTTAATGATTAACTTGTCATGTCAGTGTCCACTTAGGTTTATCAAAATTTGTTAATTTGCAACCATAGCGACAAAGGAATAATTCCTAAGATATAATTCCCTTAAACCAGTTCCAATAAAACAATAAGGAGTCTAAATAATAATACTTTTTTTTGGTCAGGGATGTTGTAGTTTATTACAGAAAAAAATAATTGCCTAAAAGCAGTAAAAGCAATAAAACAGCAGGGACTCTCAATGATAAACTTGTCTTAGGTCAGAGATGTTGTATTTTATGACTAGAAAAAAATCAATTCACAAAAACTAGATGCAACAAAACAATAGGTTGTCCAAATAATAAATAAACTTGTCCCCAAAGTCACTTGCAATAAAATAGCAGTCACTCTTAATAGCAAGAAAAAATTCAGTCTTTAGTCTAGGTTTTTTAAATTATTAATCCATTCAGCATTTTTTGTGTTTACGATTTTTTCCCGTTAATTTTATCTGTTTTGGCTTCATATACTGAGATTTTGTCCTGATTTGTCTCAACCAAATTCTGGTCACCTTATCCTTATGTATGTGGCTGTACTGGCTGTATGCTATATGGCTGTATACATACTTTATGAACAGCTCATAGACAAGGAGCCCATAATAATCAATTTCATAGAATTTCTAATCAATTTTCCCAAATCTCCGAGAATTGTCTCTCAAGATTTTCCCAACAGAGAAGGCACCATTTTTTTACAAAGTACCATCATTCCATTTTATTTGAAGAGATGTGCACAGCATGACTTGTTGAATGAAGATCATTATCGGCAGATTGCAAGGTACGTGACTTCATACAAGTATAACTAATAGTGTAAATTTCCTAATCGGAATGTTAAATCAAACAAACGATCCGTTGTAATCCGCAAAACGACCTAAATCACTCGAATCAAACCGTCTCGTTATTAAAGCGCCTAACCGTGGCCTAACCTATAAGTTAAACCGAACAACATACACCTAACCTAAAAATGGGCAAACTAGAACACGTACAAACATTAAACAAACACGTCGGACGCGTTTGGAACGTTTCTTGGCATCCAAAAGGCGAATATTTATCATCGTGTGGCGAAGACAAGACAATAAGAATATGGGCGAAAGAAGGTAGTCGATGGGTGAACAAAGCAGTGCTAACCGATGGCCATAAACGTACAATTAGGGAAGTTGCTTGGTCACCATGCGGTAAATTATTAGCTTCGGCAAGTTTCGACGCCACCACGTCGATATGGGACAAGAAATCTGGCGAATTCGAATGTAATACTACGTTAGAGGGGCACGAAAATGAAGTTAAGAGCGTTGCTTGGTCTATGTCGGGGCAACTGCTCGCAACCTGCAGCCGAGACAAGTCTGTCTGGGTGTGGGAAGTTGCCGATGACGACGAATACGAATGTGCTGCTGTACTAAACGCTCATACACAAGACGTTAAGAAAGTAAGTATATTTTTGGTATATTAATTATCATTATTATTAATTGAAAGTTGGTGTTAATTCTTTCTAAAGTTGATAAAAATGTGAAAACAGTGACAAAAAGATCTAGGAAAGAGGTTTTAGTGACAGGAAAATATATTGACAGTTCTCGATTTATAGGTTATGTTCAGTTCATTTTGATGGTAGATTTGGTTATTTTTGGTGGAATCGGTTTGTTTGGCCTGGGTAGAGTTGGGTTGGGTTGGACGCCGACAAAAAGATCTGGGAAAGAGGTTTTAGTGACAGGAAAATATGTTGACAGTTCTCGATTTATAGGTTATGTTCAGTTTATTTTGATGGTAGATTTGGTTTGGTGGAAATGGGGTTTGTGGGTTTGGTAAGCCTGGGTAGAGTTGGGTTGGAATCCAAGTGAAGTCAACATAACCTACAAATCGTGCTCTATCCCGTAAACTAAACTTGAGCTATCAACTTATTGATACTTCTAGGTAGTTTGGCATCCACACGAAGACACCCTAGCCTCGGCCTCATACGACAACACTGTGAAATTATTCAAAGAAGACAAATCAGACAACGATTGGATGTGTGTAGGCACTCTTGAATCTCATGAGTCCACTGTTTGGAGTTTAGCTTTCGACAAGACAGGAACTCGATTGGCAACATGTAGTGATGACACAACCGTGAAAATATGGAAGGAATACAAGCCGAATAATCCGGAAGGTGTGCCAACGATAGACAATGAATCTGCTTGGAAATGTGTCTGCACCTTATCTGGGTATCACACGAGGACCATCTACGATATTAGTTGGTGTCATATCACGGGGTTGATAGCCACAGGGTGCGGTGACGATACCGTAAGGGTATTCAAGGAAGATGAGAATTCCGATGCGAATTCGCCGACGTTTAGTCTCGTTTGTTCGGGGGAGAAGTCCCATAACGAGGATGTGAATTGCGTGAAGTGGAATCCGACTGTTGCTGGGTTGTTGGCGTCTTGTAGTGATGATGGGGAGATCAAGTTATGGAATTTTGTTGAGTAGTTTGTTGTAGGTGGAATATGTGTATATAGGGATAAGTTTTAAGGTTAATTTTGGATCAATAAATGATTCGTTTTTTGTGTGTTTTTGATTGTTTATTGTAGAGAATTGAATATGGTATATTAAAATCGGATAATAATATATAATAACAGAAATAAAATGAGTAGAAATATTGGTTGTTGCATGAGGCAACACTATGATTATGAATTACTCGTTATATAATTAGTTTGTTTGAATTGACTCCAGTTCTCGTGATAAACTATGCAATCAAAAGTATAGCACAAGTTAAATTATTTTAATTTAGACCTCATTAAAAAAATATTTTTGCTTTTTGTGCGGCTAGCTAGTCTTTATTTATCAAAACCAATCTTTGAACTAACTTTTTGATAATTAACATGTTACTCTAAAACTTGCTGCAGCTCTTTTATTGGGTCAGCAAAATGGATACACTAAATATCCCTGTTTTCTTTGTCTGTGGGACATTCATGCAAAAAATGAACATTGGGATAGAAAAAACTGGCCGTCGAGAATAAATATGACCGTAGGAAAAGCTAACATCGTTCATGAACCATTGATAAATTGAGAACAACTAATTCTTCCACCACTACATATTAAATTTGGGCTAATTAAACAGTTTGTGAAAGCTTTATATAAGAATGGTGTGTGTTCCAAATATATTTGTTAATCATATCCAGGCGTCAATATAGGAATATTAGAAGCGGGTATCTTTGATGGACCATAAATCATATGATTTATATTGAACTGGAAGCATGGACAAGCTTTGTATCAGTTAAGGAAAATTTTTTGGGCAATAACCAAGCTGAAGAATATTAACAATACAAATGGTTGACAAAAGGCTTCAAAATTTTGAAAAAGTCATATGAGTACCAAGTTATATTATTGTCATAGTCAGTTAGATAAATTTTCTAACAATCTGAATGGTTACAGTGAAGAACAAGAGCAACGGTTTCAGCAGTGTACCAAGATAATGGAGGAAAGATATGAAGGCCAATGGTATTGCCATATTATGGCAGACTACTGCTGGACCTTAGAAAGGGACTGTCCTGAACAAAAATATAATAGCAAACCACACACAAAACGTTTTCTTAAACGTTGTTTCTAAAACGTTATTTAAATTTGTGGTTTTTTAATTCTTTAGTTGTTAATTTCAGAATTGTGTAATACGCCTCATGCTTTTGAATGATAAAAAATTTATAGCGTTATTTTAATTTGAAATCTTTGAATAAATGCGTTTAAATATAATAATAATGTCTTTATTGGAAAAAAAACACATTTATAAATTTAATTTGTATAATAAATTTTATAAATGCATTTGACACTTTAATGCTATTTAAAATATGAATGGATTGCCTTTATCTCAAAAAGTGTCGTCAATTTAACAAATATTTTGTTATTTTCGTATTTAGTAGACCAGAATTACCTAAAATTGACTAATAAATCTCATGCCGCAAAATCATTGTTTCTCTGTGTTATTGAAAGAAGTGGTTTCCAACCTTTTCTTAATCGCGCTCCTAATTTTTAAAAATGTTTGCAAACCCTGCCCTCTTCCGCCATATTTGGTCAACACAACAAAAAATTAAGGATTTGTGAAATATTTATTTTACGTCTTAACAAAAATTGTAATAATTAAGCATAATTTAATGTTGGTATTGAGCTGGCCTCCGCTTAGCAGGTCTTGCGATACTTAATTGAGTTTTTTTCCAAGCCCAATATCATGTTATTTTGAACATTATTTGTTTCTGGCTTTTGATTTTGGTCTGCAGAAGAGATAAAAATCCACTTTATCAGAGGTAAGTAGAAGGAAACGGCAGTCGGCACCAATATTCATGTCTTTGGCATAGTTCTTTGAATAGATAAGTATAAACCACATTTTATATGATTGACAATTGTCACTAAAAGAATCAAGCACTTTTTATGCAAAGGTTTTGGAAAACTCTTAGTAGCAAGGTCAAATCGGTGAATCATGTCATCCCATTGGCATTGCTTGGGGGGCAAGGTCTTTTTGGCAACTATTTAAACGGGAGAAAACAATAAAAGCTCTTCTCCTATTGATTTGGCAGTGTTTCCTCGATAACCGTGGTAACTGTCAGATTAGTGAAGACTGATTGGTTATTAATAGACAGTGAAAAACAGTACTGAACTTTGGTCATGGTTTAAACCAGTATTGAAAAACTAACCCTAAAAACAGTTTTGGTATTTTAACGAAGTAGTAATGCATAAAACATACACCGCCATTTATCCGATACTTCATTTATATTACAGATTTTAAATGTTCCTGCGTAGATTAGTCCCAGCAACTAAAGTATTCGTTAAACATCTCGGAACAACAACCGCAAACAATCCCAGCATGGCAGAATTAGCTTCCGGAGTATCACTGAAGCAAATCCTCGCCGAACTTGAGGGATTCGCCCCATTAAACTTGGCCGAGAGCTGGGACAACGTCGGCCTCCTGGTCGATCCCATGGTATCCACCCCCATACGAAAAATACTCCTCACCAACGACCTAACAGAAGACGTAGTACAAGAAGCAGTCAAACTAGACGCCGGTTTCATACTCACCTACCACCCGAACATATTTCAAGGGTTGAAAAGTGTCGGAAATAAGTAAGACGGTTTAAAACGTTTCAACAACGTTTTGAAACCGTTTTAAATACGGTTTGAAAACGTTTTGGAAACGTTTTGAAGACGTTTTGGAAACGTTTAACAAAAAACGTTTTGGATGCGTTTTGAAGACGTTTTAAAAACGTTTTTTAATCTATTCTTGATAATATTGCAGAACTTGGAAGGAAAGGATCGTTGTGGAGTGTATAAAAAACAACATAGCTGTATTTTCGCCACATACCTCATGGGATGCTGTAACTGGTGGTGTCAATGACTGGTTGGGTGAGGCCTTTGGACCAGCTGAATCATCAAAGCCAATAAAAGAGAGTCCTGTCAATGCCGAATTTGGTGGTGGTCGGGAAATAAAACTTCTTAATCCGCTTACCGTCAATGATGTGATTGAAAGGGTCAAGGTCCAGATTGGTGTACCACATCTACGGTTGGCGTTAGGAAGGAATAAATCAAGAGGTATTTCGTCCATAAAATGTCTTTGATTGATCAAATTTATGATGTTTATCTTTCAGATTCGGCTGTGTCGAAAGTGGCTTTGTGTGCTGGTTCTGGTGCTTCATTGCTGAATGGTATCGATGCTGATCTTTACCTGACTGGAGAAATGCTGCACCATGATGTGTTGGAAGCGGCCCAGAAGGGGATTCACGTGATTTTGTGTAACCATAGCGATTCGGAGAGAGGTTTCTTGAAGAAATTTCAAACTATCTTGGGTAGTTCGTTAGAAAATCAAGTGGAAATATTTGTGTCTCAAGTTGATACCGACCCTTTAAAAACAGTGTAATAGAACTGTATTATTCTTATTATTATTAAATAAAGATAATATTGATAAAATACGAAGTTTTTATTAACTAAACCTTGATCTTTTTCTGCATTATTTTCGTATAAAAGTTGTAAAGATTCTGTAGTTGGAGGCGAATTGAAATAGAAGACCATATTTCCTGTCTTTTATTAAAATTGACTCAGCAGATTAAGGTTGTTAACTTTTCGCAAGTTTAAGGTCAATATACGTAGGTATATTACATATATTGTCGACGCGATGACGTAATTTTGTTCTGTGGTCGATCTATCAACGCTTGTAAGGCGCGTTCATATTGTAATGCAAAAGTCACGCTCTTTTCATAAATTCTTTTCTTCTCTTTCGGTATAATAATACAATATTTGCTGTAGCTACTAAGTATGGCATTTTAAATTTGTGAATCCTATGTAAATATACATACTTCAGGCTTATCTGTTTACATTCCAGAGCCTATTTATTGTGTGTACATACACGCAACATGACTGTGTTGTGTTTCGTGCGTTTCTATTATTTTATTTATTCTAATATTAGCGATAATAATATAGTTTATTAGTACGTAATTGTTTTTAAATATTGAATCTTTAATATAGAGCTCATTATATGTGCTTACGACTTGCTATACTGTCAGAAAGTATTAATTATTGTTGTTTTTTGGCACATCCGAAAAAAAAATACGGAGGTAGAGGTAAAAGCAGCTTAGTGCTGCTATTTTGGATTTACAATTGTCGGCCAATCTGGAAAATCCATGGATAGCTAATATATGCTGTATTTCCTGTTAGATCGGACTTTTAAAGTGGATGAAAGGGAAGCAAAAGAAAATGCCCTTTGCAATTCCCATGTTGTGGCGAGAGCGTTCCAATCATGTGGATGATTGCTACTTTTGCACGATAAGCGTCTCCGGATATTCGAAGAAGGATATAAATAAAATAAAATATCTAGATTTGCCATCAGTATCCCCCATGGAGAGAACCATCCTCTCTCAAGTATGCCATCCACTTCATTATCTTCGATTTTTGACATAGAAGAAATATCGCCTGTTTGAAGAAACTTGATTTGACAGAGTGTCTGAAATCACTCTGCCAAATCAGGAAAGTCGTGAAGATTCACCATTTGAAGTTTTAGGAACACCTCACCTTCATTGCGATCTGAACGATTTGGTTAAAGACTTATTAGGTTTATCAAAAGAAAAAGCCGAGTTGTTGGGTTCTAGGCTACAGGAATGGAATCTTTTCGCATGAGGTGTGACAGTGTCTTCATTTACAAAGCGTAACGAGCCTTTTAAAGCATATTTTAAATGGAAGGATCTTTACGTGTATTTCACGTTGAGGGTCTTATGAACGAGTTTGATATTCCCCACGATCCTTCTGAATAGTGGTTTTTTATCGATTCATCAAAATACAGCTTGAAAGTAGTACTTTTGCATATTCTTTGAATTTATATAATTTGTTAACTGATTTTATTGCAGTTTTCTCAGTTTTTTAAGTATCGCTGTATCTGTAAATTTAGACCTGTTACAATAAATCCACTTTCAGTTTCTAGTTATGTAAGACAAATATAATCTGGAACAAATATTTTTTTGTGGTTGCATCAGAAAGTTAGAAATTTGTTCCTTTGTGATATTATAGATTTTTCAAAGAGATAACAACATTGAATAAATTGCAACAAAATTACCTAGTGCATTACTTCATATCTCATTGACAGTTAAGAACTGTCCTGATGATGCCTCTTACATTATTATTATTGTTATAAATTGATGTAAAGTAAGACAAAGTAAGATGACACGACAAACTAGTCAAGATAGATTGTACATCAGTTTGACATTCGTGTTTCTGTTTTTCTACCTGAGAATTTGAAATCATCACAAGAGCAAGACAGATAGCGATCTGGATCACAAACACAAAAAGTTAGGAAATATCCTTTTCCTCAATTTCTTTAATTTGCAATTCTACAAATTTTGATATCTTTCTAATATTTGATTCATTAAGTCAACTTAGGTGGCTTCAATGAAATTGTAGCATGAATCTTCTGAATTACTGAAGAATGAAGCTACATTGAAATCGAATTAGCCATCCAAGGTAAAATCATCGTTGAAATTGTTCGAATACTAATAAATCGATTCTTCAATTAATTGACATAAGCCCAACAGTAACAGAAGCCTTCCACAGACAAAACCCAAAATAACCCGACACCAAACGCTGCGCTACCAAGTAAACAAACAAACACCAGCGATCCTCTGCCTAACATCTTATAAACAGCTAACACCGAGTGTAAACAGGAACATAGGAACCCGCAATGTTCTAAATATAAGAATCCCCATAATTCCTAGAGCATTCTGCTGCGTATTTCGATCAACGACGTAGACTATCTCCACTATAATACGTAGCCATATTTTACGCTGCAATTTAGAGCGAAACCCCTTAGAAACGTCCTTAAAACGTCCGATTTGGGTTATTTCGGGGTGCGCTTGCGTCACCAACCCCTCATTGACCGACTGCCAACCCCGTTCCGAACGCATGGCGTCCGCAAAAATATTCCGGACGCTTGGAAGCCTGTAGACCCAGTGCGACTGAACAGACCTCCATCAGACGATCTCTGACGCTTGTGTTGTGTACATGTGTGCGTGCAGAATCGCAACTTTTACCCAGTGATCACATGACAATAACCTGCGAACACGTGTAAAGCCACCAGTTATCCAGGGGGTCTTTGCTCTTTACGTATAGGGTTGCTAGCAACAAGTGATGGACCATTGCCTGTGATTGCTTTGTGTTTTGTGTGTTATTTTTAGGAACCCGAGGTGAGAGTCTTCTTACTTCTTCTTTAATGATGCTTAGAGGCTTTATAAATTGTGCGGTTTCCGCGCAATATCGTCATGAATGGTGTTGATTGTGTGCTTATCTGTTTAGCTCTATTGGTATTTGACGTTGTCGAGTGGTGTTGGTCTAGTGACACAGTGTAAACTCCGGGTTGCTTCCGTGACGGTCTGCCCGGAGTCGATTAGGCGGGAAGACGTATCCTTGCTTCTAGACGTAGCGTGACACACCTCTTTCTTGTCGCTGGCCACCGGCCGGCCAGATGTATGTACATTACATCATTGATGATTATATTATGCGGCATGGTGAGCTGGATTTTGCCTTGACCGCCGCCAGCCGGTAGAAGGTGCGAGATAAATTTAGATTCGCTCGTGCGAAAGAATACACGAATATTGACCGGAATATTTCGGGTTTCAACTATGCATAAATCGTTTAAAAGGGTATCTTATACCTATTGCTGATTCACGAATTGCTGTTTTTTACTTCTTAAGTAAGGTTTTTCAAGAATAATAATACATAATTTATTGACGAAAATAATAAATATCTTATTATATAGGTACCTATAATAAGACACATTTATAAATTGACAATAGAGTTTAACTTTTCAAAGTTATTATTTAAATATCTGGCTCAGTCGAGGCAGATATGGTAATTCCATTGCCTCTAATTAAACAAAACATTGAGATAGGATTTATCGCTAATCTGGATACTACCTAACGTCAGTTTCTGACATTTGTCATCCTGACATTTAATGTCATGTCATGTCAGTGGCACAAAATCTGATAAATTTTCTATAAAATAAAATGCTTCTATAAAAACTTATAGCGCCTAAGCCGTTCATCCCATTGATCTGTAAATTGGTATACATATTTAAAGTCACTGGATAGTGAGCTGATATCAGTTTGGCCAAAATCGGATAAATCCCTATGAAGACGCTTGTAACATCTGCCACTTCCGGCTGTCAGATTGTCACCAAAAACAATCCAGTTCGTCCCCCGGTAATTCTTAATGTATATGTTACGGTCATAGTGATAAATAGGTTATTATTAATAATTACCGGTTATTATTAATAATAGCCAAGGGTCAAGGTTAAAGTGAAGAATTTATCACATGAACCAGCTATTATTAATAATTTCCAGCATGCTGTGGTCAATGTGATATATTTCAGTTCGATATTGCATTAAGGTGATGCTACAATATAATAGAGCCTCAGATTTGAAATTCTGTTAGTATCTACATAATCGCCACACAACGAATCTATTCACTGGGTTTTCAGTGTTGGGCCTTTAGTGACGTTAGGCCTGACTAACTTATTTAGTTACTACTCATGACTAAAATAAGGAAGATTATCAAAACGAGACTAAAAAATGCCAATCCACACTAATTGCATGCACGAGTGTGTAACTCTTTGGGTCATGCTTATTTGCGCAATTCTTAAAAGCTAAGTAAGTAATTAATTAAAAACTCGGTTTGTATTATTTTACCAGTGCAAACGTACGTAGTGCTTCTGCATTTTGCAATTCGTGGCAAAAAAATATTTTTATTTATAACTTTATTATCTTTTTAATACAAAACTTTAAAAAATGTTTTATATTTAATTTTGAATACAAAAGTCCTTCTAGACCTTTATTTTTTGTGGTAGTACAACAATGACACCATTTATATTGCCAAATAAAACGAAATAAAGTTTTTAACAATAGGACGTCATCTTCTTTTGTTTTTTTGTATTTTTTGTTGGTGATAAACACTTTTATAATAAATATATCTGTGAGATATTAGATATACTTAGGGTAGGTATAGGTAATGGACATACTAATATAGGGAAGATTGAGGCAAGTTGTTACAATGTTTAATCTTTTATTTATAAAATTATTGTCAAACACCTAAAGTAGAAATACCGTGTTAGAAACAGAACCATACAAAAATGTTTGTTCTTGTTGAGTCTAGTTCTTGCATGTACATATTTGCATGAAAATACAATATTGAAAAAATTATTATTAAATGCGCAACATTTCAAGATAATTAGGATTTGAGAATTTACTTAATAAATTGTAATTGTACATTTACAAAAAACTACCCACATGCATTAAATGTAAAAATGGGTGTTATTGATAATAAAATGGTTAACTTTTTTGAACACTCTGTATAAAATATTCTTTTTTATGTTTTGATCATTGAGCCATCCTTGGGTGTATACCAAATATCATTACCAATTATATCCAGTACTTTATAAGGTACAAGGGAGACAAAAAAAAGCATTCTGTATTATCAATGTTTTGTATTATTCGTAATTTTGGTCAGTGGGGTGGGTAGCCGTACTGATGATTTGCGTCGAGTAAATAAATATAATAGCTTACATAGTAATCAAAATAACGTAGTTAACTTCTTTGAAGACTGTATACAAAAGATCTTTTGTAAAAAGTAACATTTTTATCACTTTTACCGTGCCCGTTAGGAAATTATTAATAATAGCCGGTCCATGTGATTATTTAAGTGATTCTAATCACATTAACCAAATGATGCGGTTATTATTAATAATAGCCGGTAATTATTAATACAAACCACATTTATCACTTTAACCGTAACATATATACCAAATTTCAGCCCAATCCGTCGTTCCGTTTGGGCGCAATCGTGTTCACGGCCATACACACATACATACACACATACATAGGTACACACATACATACATTTTCCAGAAATCATTTCAATCGATTCAGGGGACCTCAAAACGCGTATTTTCGTTGAAATCCTGATTTTTCCGTCGATTATAATAATTTCCTTTCACAAAGTAAAAACATCTATTTAAAAATTTGATAAATTTTGATTTTCAATTACTTTTAAACCCAAATAGGCACTTAGATATGTTAATTTTCAAAGAAGATATATGTTTTAAACGTATTCTTGTATGCTTGAAACATATGATACGATAAAGAAACAACATTTCCTCAAATAAAAATAAGATTAGAAAAAAAATGTTAAATGTTAAAATTAAAGACGGATATAAAAAAACTTTCAAAAGCGATGGAAGGTCACTGTTATAACGAAAAATTCGTATATAAGTTTACGAAGTTTAAAACATTATATCAAGACCGTAAAATTGGTTTTCTATAATTACTATAATTCACGAGGCAATTAAATTTTCTTTAATAATGTTAATGCACCATTGTCAAGAAAATTTCTTTAGACATTTTGTGGGAAACAACGTGCTGCTCTGTGCTATTTTTGTAACTTGCGTAAACATTTATTTATTCAGTAGTTTATTAGTGCTCTGAGCTCTGCACATAGAGCTAAGAAACTGTTTTTCTATTGGATGAAGTCAGTGTACTAAAAAACTGGTAATTGGACCGAGTCTACATATTTATATTAAAAGGACGTGGTCTAATTATATTACAACTACAAAATGTAGTTGAAAATTGAGAACTATGAGATGCTGAGGTTCCAGATTGACATCGATTCTAGATACCAAATATTTTTTATTTTCGTATTATCTTACCATATTTTGATGTTACTTATGTTTTACAGTAATAAACTTAAGTAATTTTGTTTTTAATTTTTTGTTCATGAACATTAAGTTACTGTTACTGTATTGCACCCACTTCTAAGTGGCCAATGTGTTTCTTATAACAATAGCTTTTTATGCAGTGTTTTATAGTTTTTTCGTTTGATTTCGATTAACATACATAATTTGTTTTTCCACGTCAAAACTGCACTGTATTGCTAGTACATAATTGCATCTGATAAAAAAAAAAACAGTTCAGCGAATAGTGTGTTAAAACTTTTTTTAATTGCTAAGAATAAAACAACAAATTAAAGTTATATGACAGTGTGTAACTATACTAAACTAACACGAATGGTATGTACATCTATATACAGGGTGTAACAGGTTTGAGTCCGCAATTTTTGGGAGATGATAGGTTCTGGCTAGCTGATAACAAAGTTCCTATATCAATTATTTCTATTCTTAATAACTGAAATATCGAAGGTTAAGGATAATATTGTTTGAGTATTGTATGTGGTTAACAGCTACAGCGATAAAATAGTATATTATTATACAAGTTTTATAAGACGTCAAATTGGCGCATGAGTTGTTTGGGGCACGAGGAGCGCCAGCGACGAGTGCCCCAAATGAACGAATGCGCCAATATGTCTTATAAAACGAGTGTAATATACTATTTTTTCTACTTTGCGTCATTAATTTTATAAAAATTTAGAAGTATATTAGGTAAAATTCCAATCTAGAGTATTTATGGGTGCAACCGTTGGTAACACTGTCATCTGTCACTTAAATTCAAATATCTGTGAAAAAGTAATTATTGATAATTATTATATACCATCATATACTAGTAGTACGAAACCTAGTATGCAACACGCATGTTTAAATATGTATAAAAATATACATACTTCGCAGTTTGTGCGATTCTAAAAAATCAGTTTGTGCTTACTTTTGTGGTTATGTGTATTTTCTTTTGACATGCATTTGATATCAATGTCACCAATCTTAGAAAAAAGTTACTAAAAACGGTGTTACAATTTGCTAATTGTAACACCGAAAACAGTGTTACAATGTGTGCATTGTGAATGCAAAGTAGAAAAATGTATTTTAAATGATTTTGGAACAGTTATTGATAACCTGCATACCTCTGAACCAATCCCACAGCCAGCAATAGAAAGAAAACACCGTTTGTATTCCATAAGGGGGAAACCATGTTGACAAAAAAAAGCTGTTATTTATTACGTTGTTTTTGTATTTACTTGCTATGTAGCCTTTAAAGAAACTACAGTGCATTTATATGACACGAAGTTGACCATTTTGTAGTCCGTAAATAATTTTTTATTATTATTTTATTATTATTTATTATTATTATCCCTCAATGTTTGTGCACTCAAACCTATTACACCTTGTATAAGGTAAACAAAAAAATTGCTTTAATGCTTGTATAATACTGATGTTTATGCAACCACACTCTCTTGTACTTGTGGTTGTATAACATAAGAAGTATTTGTAAACAGTTATTAATTTATATTTTATCCTGTTCTCTGCAGAATAAAATCAGAGTACGTTTTGAAATCAAAATTTTATCACGTCGAGTCCTGATTGTGAACAATTGCTGTTAGTACACAGATTTTTGAAGAATGCGATTGTTTTTTTTTTATGTTTAAATTTGTGATTTCGTTATCGACAATTAAGAGAACAATTGGGACTTATGACCAGTAATAATCATAAACTTATGACCAGTAATCATCGGCCTGATACACAAAATGTGCATTTTATGAATAGTTTTACCTTAATCAACAAAATTTAAGTATGCATACAAATTCTATTTTCGTTCTGTAACAATATTATTTGTCCGGAAGGTGATATCATAAAAGAGAAGTAATTGAGATTTGGAAACATGGCTCTATACCAAAAGAACATAAAATGCATTTAGTTTGTACATTATTGTGCAGTAATTTCTAAAAATCATCACGTTTCGGTAAAATTACATCACAGGACATCACCTATGATGCGAGATAAGCAAAACTTGTGAAACCGAAAACGATAAATTGCGCTTGACAATGCTACTATGTGCTTCTATTTATTCACGCAGTCGACGTCGTTGTTTATCTGCCCACATATCAAATTGCTACTGACTCAAAACACATTTTATATTAATTAAACTGCGGAGGGTAGATCTAGGTGATACGTAATGTAGGCGACGCATACCCATTATACACGCAAAGTCGACCACGCTGGGCAACCGTCAAAAGATAACAACCATTAACAATTACAAAGGCAGGCAAAAACATTTTTTAACTATTTCTTTACGCATCAACTTACGCTAACACGCTCATTTATTCCGACCACGTCTACTAGTATAGACGCTAGTGCTGGTGGTATTAGTCATCAAAAGTTAACATATCTGGTGGTTTTAGTGTCAGGAAGTTAACAACTATCGTGCTTGCGGCTGACATAATCTTGTATGTATCGTTTACCTAGTTTATTTAATAATAATTATTTGATTATTTATTGGGATTAAGAAAGTTTTTTTTGTGAATTTTCAGCTTCCAATGGATACTTCCTTCATCGAGGATTTGCCAAATGGTCCTTTGGACGAGTACAGGAAGCAGGCTAGCTTTGATTGGAAGAAGTTGAAGCTTTTTTTCGAAGATCCAGATTTTTTGAAAGTCAAGGTATGTATATGTTACGGTCATAGTGATAAATAGGTTATTATTAATAATTACCGGTTATTATTAATAATAGCCAAGGGTCAAGGTTAAAGTGAAGAATTTATCACATGAACCGGCTATTATTAATAATTTCCAGCATGCTGTGGTCAATGTGATATATTTCAGTTCGATATTGCATTAAGGTGATGCTACAATATAATAGAGCCTCAGATTTGAAATTCTGTTAGTATCTACATAATCGCCACACAACGAATCTATTCACTGGGTTTTCAGTGTTGGGCCTTTAGTGACGTTAGTCCTGACTAACTTATTTAGTTACTACAACTAAAATAAGGAAGATTATCAAAACGAGACTAAAAAATGCCAATCCACACTAATTGCATGCACGAGTGTGTAACTCTTTGGGTCATGCTTATTTGCGCAATTCTTAAAAGCAAAGTAAGTAATTAATTAAAAACTCGGTTTGTATTATTTTACCAGTGCAAACGTACGTAGTGCTTCTGCATTTTGCAACTCGTGGCAAAAAAAATATTTTTATTTGTAACTTTATTATCTTTTTAATACAAAACTTTAAAAAATGTTTTATATTTAATTTTGAATACAAAAGTCCTTCTAGACCTTTATTTTTGTGGTAGTACAAGAATGACACCATTTATATTGTCAAAATAAAACGAAATAAAGTTTGTAACAATAGGACGTCATCTTCTTTTGTTTTTTTTTTGTATTTTTTGTTGGTGATAAACACTTTTATAATAAATATATCTGTGAGATATTAGATATACTTAGGGTAGGTATAGGTAATGGAGGGAAGATTGAGGCAAGTTGTTACCATGTTTAATCTTTTATTTATAAAATTATTGTCAAACACCAAAAGTAAAAATACCGTGTTAGGAACAGAACCATACAAAAATGTTTGCATCATTTGTGCGGTGCAATTTATGTAAAAACATCTATGTAAACTAGTCTAGTTCTTGCATGTACATATTTGCATGAAAATACAATATTGATAAAATTATTATTAAATGCGCAACATTTCAAGATAATTAGGATTTGAGAATTTACTTAATAAATTGTAATTGTACATTTACAAAAAACTACCCACATGCATTAAATATAAAAATGGGTGTTATTGATAATAAAATGGTTAACTTTTTTGAACACTCTGTATAAACTGTTCTTTTTTATGTTATCGTCATTGAGCCGTCCTTGGGTGTATACCAAATATCATTACCAATTATATCCAGTAGTTTCTAAAGTACAAGGGAGACAAAAAAAGCATTCTGTATTATCAATGTTTTGTATTATTCGTAATTTTGGTCAGTGGGGTAGCCGTACTGATGATTTGCGTCGAGTAAATAAATATAATACCTTACATAGTAATCAAAATAACGTAGCTAACTTCTTTGAAGACTGTATACAAAAGATCTTTTGTAAAAAGTAACATTTTTATCACTTTTACCGTGCCCGTTAGGAAATTATTAATAATAGCCGGTCCATGTGATTATTTAAGTTTTTCTAATCACATTGACCAAATGATGCGGTTATTATTAATAATAGCCGGTAATTATTAATACAAACCACATTTATCACTTTAACCGTAACATATATACTTTGTAAAGTTTATGAATTGGTTTATTTTCAATATCATTTTCATGTTGCTTGCATATTTTGATGTGCTTCCAATAAAGAATAATGAATGGGTAATTATTTATAAAATTAACAAAATTTTATTGAATATGGCTGACTATTTAGTTAGATCTTTTGGGTTTTGAATGAATGAATAGAGGACGTCATTTGTTTAAATAAATGTTGCTCACCGAAAAATTAGTGGACCTGTTAACATCTATTTTCCTTGCAATTTTGTCTTTTGGTATCTCAATTATTATGAGGATTAGACTATTTCAAAGAATTTTATGATCAGCAGCTACAACTACAAAATCTTCTATCCCTCAATTTTTGTGACCAACGAAATTATGTCAGCCACAACAAACCTGTTACACTCTACTGTGTTTGGTTCTCAACATGAATTTTATCTTTGCCAAAAATTTTAATACGAGAAAAGAGTTATACCCAACTGTTCGACTACATCGTTGGTATGATATTTTGCGAAGCCAGAGCCACTCTGGACCCTACTTAACATCAGGTTCTACGACATAATGAATCTTATTGGTATTTTTATAATATGTTCTTTGGAAATTCCATTGAACTATTGTAAAATAATATTTTTAAGTTTTAATAGTTCTATAGCAAATTATGCTATTTTACCCACAGCCATGTTATATAGACACGTTTAATTTCTAGCTAAATGTTTGGAAAACATTGGAAAAGGATCCCCTGTTCCACAGGCCCATTGTCACGCCGACGACAGACGAACAGAAACGGATAACAGCTCTCCAATTCCACCAGTATTGCAAGTACAATTTTCTACCTCCAGACGCACACAAACTACCTTACAAACGAAAAGTATATTTCAAATATTTATCTTAACACTTACTCGCACGATTTTACATCTTATTCTTCTCTTTCAGACGAGATACATGATGACAGTGAATGAAGCTTTAGCTGTATGTTATCCGGATATTTCGGTTAAATTTGCTGTCGGTATTAGCTTATTTACGAACACAATACAAACATTGGGCACCGAACGGCACCAGAAAATATTCCTTGCTGCGTGGAACAGAAAGGTAAGAAAAATTAACATTTTTAATGTCATTTAATGGCCTTATTCTGTAACTTCTGTTAACTAGCTAGTTTTCTAGGATTTTTGACAAGTTTAAACGTCATTAAACTTAAACGTCATTACAATTTCATGCTTACCAACTATGTTTGACAACAAAATCTAACAGAACTAAAACAATACTGATTCCTGTTGCCATTTTTTTTTTTTAGATTTTGTCGGCTTTGGCGTTAACGGAAGTAGCACATGGAAGCGATACGAAACAAATGAGAACCACGGCAACGTATGACAAGACAACTCAAGAATTCGTCATAAACACGCCAGATTTCGAAGCTGCTAAATGCTGGGTTGGCAACATTGGTAAGTAATTGTAATATTTATAATGAATATACTATGTTTGTGGAATATACACTCCAGAAATTTTGGCAAAATGATTAATGTTAAAAGACTTATTTAAATTAAGAAAAGAAAACTTATTTAAATGTCAAATGTTTGAGTAGATAACCTACAATATTTTCAATTCGCCTCAACGAGCGAAAGAGTCGCCGCTCTGGTGGTGAAAGTACCAACTAATGTCTTCGGAATAATTATGAGTATAAATTTGCCGGTATTTAAATCTAAAAGATGAAAGAACGACAAAAAAGAAGCAGCAGAAGTAAGACCTATGGTTGCGTTCCACAATGCAATTCATATCACAGCGAGGGCTTGCCATTTCACATGTTTCCTAAAGGGAAAAGGTTACACAGTGAGTGGCGACGTGTACTAAAAATTAGCAAAAATGTCTTAAGACATATGCTAGTGTATTCAAAACATTTTCTAAAAGAAGATTTGTACACGAATAAATCAAGTTGAGTGTACAGTAAAGAAATCATATTGTTTTTAAGTTTGGCATGCAAATAACTATTCTTCTTCTTCAAGGGGTTGTCTCTGATAATATGTATACATATTTTGTCAATAAGGGTTCCGAAAATACTTGTAAATACTCGTCAGAATAATTAAAGTCATATAGCTGACCATAGTTAATTTAAATCTTATCCCTACTTATGCGCCGATGTGAGCGCCCTCTGCATTCGCTCGTTCAGGCGAATAGCAACCTAAACTTTTTTTATTGAACATACTGTATAACGAACTGTAACATGGCGAAAATAAGTAGAAACATCGATAAACTTAATTGTGCTAAAAAAAATCGTGTAGATTGTTCTACCTTGACAAAAGATATTTATTGTTGCGGTAATTTTGCCGGTGTGTTTAAATAAATTATTTGCAACGTTGACATAGTTTTTATTGATGATTTCCCACAGGAAAAACGTGCACGATAGCATTGTTGTTCGCGCAACTGTACACCCAAGGCCAATGTCACGGTTTGCATGCCTTCATTGTGCCAATTCGAGACCCAAGAACATTGCTACCATACCCTGGAATTATTGTTGGCGACATTGGAGATAAAATTGGTTTAAATGGAATCGATAATGGGTAATTTTTTATTATAATACCCACACTACACATTACGAAGTTAATGATCATAAAAGATAAAACTGATGATTTTAGGCAATTACACAAGGGAACAAATTTCCACCAAAAAAGTATATTGCTTCCAGATTATATTTGCCTTACATAACTAGAAACTGAAACTGGATTTGTTGTAACAGGTCTAGATTTGCAGATACAGCGATAAGAAAAACTGAATATACAAAAGTACTGCTTCCAAGCTATGTATTTTGATGAATCGATAAAAAGCCACCATTCAGAAGGATCGTGGGGAATATCAAACTCGTTCATAAGACCCTCAACATCGTGACATACACGTAAAGATCCTACCATTTTAAAATATGCTTTAAAAGGCTCGTTATGCTTTGTAAATGAGACACTGTCACATCTCGTGCGACAAGATTCCATTCCTCTAGCCTATAACCCAATAACTCGGCTTTTTCTTTTGATAAACCTAAGTCTTTAAACCTGAATACTGTAAGTCCTAAATCGTTCAGTTCGCACTGGTTTATAAGGTGAGGTGTACCTTAAACTTCAAATGGCGCATCTTCACGACTTGCCTGATTTGACAGAGTGATTTCAGGCACTCTGTCAAATCAGGCAAGTTTCTTCAAATAGACGAAATTTCTCCTGTGTCAAAAATCGAAGATGATAAAGTGGATGGCGCACTGGGGAGAGGATGGTTCTCTCCATGGAGGATAGGTCGCGATGCTGATGGCAAATTTGGATATTTCATTTTATGCTTATCCTTCTTCGAATATCCGGAGACGCTTATCGTGCAAAAATAGCAATCATCAATGGTTGGAAGGCTCTCGCCACAACATGGGAACTTCAAACGGCATTTTCGTTTGCTTCCCTCTCATCCATTTTGATTGTCCAATCTAACAATACAGCATATATTAGGTCTCCATGGCCTTTCCAAATCTCCAATTCTAAATCCAAAATAGTAGCAGTAAGCTGCTTTTACCTGTTTCGTATTTTTTTAGATGTGTCACTACATAACCACCGCACATGTAACAAAACTTATTTGGTACATTTTCACAACATCTTCTCTGATCACTTCCCATATTTTAATGCACAGAATGTCTGTATAATTTATCTTGATAAAATAACACAAACAAACTTGTTGATTCATAATATTTTGAACAATCTGTTATGAGAACGTATGCACAAAAGGCTAGCTCAAGTGAAATATATGTGACTTCAAATAAAATGGATCTTCGACCTGTCACAATACTTTGATGACTTGATCTATGAAAAGTGATGTTAGGACAACAAAAATATGTGATCACTGTTCTGGTTGTAGGACCCTTGTTCCCTTGTGTTATGTTTTGATCATTCAAACTTTTAGTGTGTGGGGTATATTGTCGATTTGATCTTATTTTTTATAATGGTGTTTTCTTGTAGATATCTCATGTTTGATAACTATAGGATCCCCAGAGAGAACTTGTTGAACAGGACTGCCGATGTAACGCCTGATGGCGATTATGAGAGTAGTTTCTCGGAACCCGGTAAGATTTTAGGCGCCGCACTGGAGAATTTATCCACTGGCAGAATGGGCATTAGCCAAGAAGGTGTAAACAACCTAATCTGCGCTGTGACGATATCTGTGAGGTACGCCGCTCTGCGCAAACAATTCGGTGATAATGGTAATGGCAATGGCAATGGCAATGGCAACGGCAATGGTAATGGTAATGGGCATGTTGCCAATGGACATAAAGAATCTCCTATCCTGGAATACCAATTACATGTAAGTGCTATCAAGGAGAATATATCTCGAAGTATTTAAAATATTGATTGTGATAATTTGACATCTTTTACAGCAATGGAGGTTATTTCCATACGTCTCTTCGGCGGCAGTTTTAAGAATATTTGTGACCTGTTTCACTGATGACTACTTGGCCACTGTTGAACGCACAACTACTTCCACATCCACAAGACTAAATGGCTTGGTAAGATGCTAACATTTTCATTAACACGATTGTCTTTATCTTGCAAAAAAATCCTACAAAAGTTCTTTATAACCTATAGTTCAGTCATTTGGTAGTTTTGCTTGGAAAAGTTTTGAAAATTGGTGATTTTATAGATTTCGTTGTGCTCTTTCCGAATTTCTACTTTGCCACCTCGTATCTTTGCCGCTCGCGCCGCCATATTGGAAAAATGGCGCCTAAAAGCAGTTTTTTGACAATACATATTTCCTTTCCAACTCATTTTATGATAAAAACAGTCATATAATAAATTAAACTAGAGAAAATTTCCTATAATTTGCCTAATAAGCCATTTTTGGTAAAATGAATAGTTTCAGCGTAAAAGTGTCACAAGTAGGCCTAATCCACATGCAATGCACTATTCCATAATTTAGTGCATTCTCCTTCGCTTCCCAGTTTTTGATGAACCAGGTGTTACCAGTTCGTCGTCTTCAGTACCGATCGAAACGTCACAAATAGAAATTTCTTCCACATCATCAGCTATGGGATTATCAGTTTCATTGTAATTCTCTTCGTCCTCGATTTCATCATACGTTCGCTCGAGAACAGCCTCCGTTTCTTCCTCTTTATCGCTATCTTGTGATGGAACTTGCGAATTATTACTGGTACCACTATAATTCCTACATATTACGGAGCACTTTAATTCAGCTTTTCTGCATCCACAGGTTCTCTCACATCCCTTATTGCATTTGCAAGAAATTAGTTTTAACAAGGTTTGTGGTACTCGTACGCTAAAACTATTCATTTTACCAAAAAAGGTTATTATACATAAATTATAGAAAATTTTCTCTAGTTTAATTTATTATATAACTGTTTTTATTGTAAAATAAGTTGGAGAGGAGATATTGTCAAAACACTGTTTTTAGACGCCATTTTCCAATATGGTGGCACCAAATAACTGAACTGCTAGTCCTAGTCCTAGTCCTAGTCCTAGTCCTAGTCCTAGTCCTAGTCCTAGTCCTAGTCCTAGTCCTAGTCCTAGTCCTAGTCCTAGTCCTAGTCCTAGTCCTAGTCCTAGTCCTAGTCCTAGTCCTAGTCCTAGTCCTAGTCCTAGTCCTAGTCCTAGTCCTAGTCCTAGTCCTAGTCCTAGTCCTAGTCCTAGTCCTAGTCCTATTCTATTCTATTCTATTCTATTCTATTCTATTCTATTCTATTCTATTCTATTCTAATAACAAATCGTATGACTCATAATAACCACAGTGCTTTCACCTAGTACTAAATGTGCGACCTCATATGAGCCGCATTAAAAACTCACGGCGTGATGACGTATCACGAGGGGATCATATCGCAGGCACGCTTTGATTTTATGGATGATGCGATATCGAATTTTTTTTTCTTTGGCATCTATTGAACAAGACAAAAATAACAATGAAAGCTGTTGTCCTATTGATTTGGCAGAGTTACATCATGTTTATATTAGTGTATAACTAGGTTATAACAACTGAAAGGGCTCGGCAATTTTGACATTTTACCTCTCAACAAAACTCATTTTATAATCATCCAAAATCATGTGGTGATCATTGGCTTACAATAGTGATCACTAATAAGCAATTTGTAAAACACTTCATTGTAGTTCATATTCAGAGTACTTGAAAATATGCTGCCATGCTATGATACAAAATGTCTACACCAGCAGTGGTTTCCAGCCTTTTCTCAATCACGAGTGTTTTTAACTTTTGAAATGCTTCTAATCAACCTTTTTATGCACCATATTTGACCAATAAAACAGAAAATTAAGGGTTTATCAATTACACTTTTTATTATATCCTCATAATGCAGAAAACCAACAGAAACACCAGACTCGAAAATAAAACAACTATTTCCCCTAAAGCGTGTCTTAGGGTATAACCACATACCAATTTCAGAGTGACCTGGTAGCAGAAATACACGCGTTGATATCTGCAGCGAAACCTCTGATCACCTGGACGTGTAGAGATGCGATCCAAGAGAGTAGAGAAGCCTGTGGTGGACATGGGTATCTTAAATCTGCACGTCTGGGTGACCTACGGAACATCAACGACCCTTGCGTGACGTATGAGGGTGACAACAACGTGCTAGTCCAGCAAACCAGCAATTGGCTCTTGAGGCAATGGACAACACTTCAACAAGAGGGGAAAGTAAATAGTCCTTTGGACACATGCGGCTTCTTAATGGACTACAAGAGTATCTTGAAGAGGAAGTGTAATCTACCGAATTGTGTCAATATTAATTGTAAGTTTGGTGTTTTGTTAAGTGATGAGAATGTTTATTGATTGGTTTTGTTTGTTTTTTAGTTATTTTGGAATCGTATGAGTGGTTGATAACATATTTGGTGTCGGAAACTGATGCCAAGCAGCAGAAGTTGATCCAAAGTGGTGAGTTTTTGTTTATTTCTGGCTTGTTTTATGTGTATTTAGAGCAACATTGATATAAAATCGTCCTCTTTTATTCAGGTGAGAGTAAATTTCAAGCTCGTAATAAATCTCAAGTATACCGAGCTGCGACACTGTCACGTGCCTATGGTGAATACTTAGCGATACGATACTACTGGAAGCATGTCCACACAACCAACATTGACAAGAATCTAATTCCGGTCTTGGAGAAGTTAGCTTATATGTACGGTTTTTGGTGTTTGGACAAGCATATTGTTTACTTCTATCAAGGAGGGTATACCAGTGGGCCAGAATTCATTAATCTGATTAAAGATGGCATATTGGATTTATGTGGAGTTCTCAAACCGGACATTGTGAGCATAATAGACTCATTAGCTCCTCCAGATTTTGTGGTAAATTCTGTGTTGGGAAGAGCAGATGGAAATGTAAGTAAAAACATATGAAATTTGTTATTTTATGTATAAAAATGCATGTTCTGTAATATTTCTTGTAATTGCAGTTGTACCAACATTTGAAGGCGGAGTTTTTTCAAACGCCCGGAGCAATGTCGCGACCAAACTGGTGGCATGAGATTATAATAGACGACGCGCCGGATTTCAAGATCAGATCGAAATTATAACAATACTGTATTAGGCTAATTAATTCAATATTAATGTATATTTAATATTTTATATTGCTGTCTATTTTACTATGTGGAGAGACGTGGAAAATCAATAATTTAATAAATATAAATTATGTCATGGATACTGTTTTTTATTGTCCATTAAAAAAGATCTACAGTGGCCCTCACCCTCACCCAGGGCCGGATTAAGCCATATAGAGGCCCCAAGGCAATGCAATTTCCAGGCCTGTTCTTAAGTCTTCTTAAGTAGGTAGGCAGTACAAAGCCAGAAAAATGTTTTGTGCAGAGTTATAGGAATCGTCGTTTTTTATAACCCAACATTATTTTCACTTATACTGGATGTTGTGTTACATTTTTGGGCAACAAAATGTACGTATTTAAAATTATATATTGAACATGTAATTATTATTAAAATCATTTAATAATAATTACTTATTAATATATCACTATTGCACATAACTATAGATAGATCAGTTGAGATTGTAGGAAGGTCACAATGGCGGGAACCAACCGCGACTCCCTAACATGGTAGCATTTTGGCCGAGCGCGGTCTAAGGCTTTAATTACTGGTCAAAATTCTAATTCATCAAATCTCTTCCAATTTATTCGAAGGCAAAACTAACTGGGTTCTTTTTCTTGAACCTTGTGAACACATTTTCTGACTACTAACTGACGCGTTTAAGTATTTAACATTTAATAAGGGCTGATAAAGCAAGACTACTCAAATGAGACGAAACACTTATCAAAACAATAACATCTATTAACAATAATAATCAACAATCCCGTTTGATAGGTTACATAGAAAAATGAATGAAGCTTTGAACATAATGACGCTTAAATGAAACCAGAAGTTGATTTAGACAGATACACTTTTTAGCAGAGATATATTAGATATGCAGAGATGTGTATAATTTAATTTACAATGAAATGCGAGACGAGTTGAAAAGACTTACCAGGGATAAACTTAAGCGCCTAAGAACGCTCCACAAAAACGTGTACATGACGGTGGTTGAAATGAGAAGAGACAAAGATCTGTTCGTTTGCATCCCTTGGCCCCAAAGGAAGCCGTAAGCATTTCTTCTTAGCCAATGGCAACACTTCAAATTTAAACTTATAACACGCGGTCAAATCCTAAACCAGATGTTCAACTGAACACCAAAACTTCAATATTCTCGAACATTCTACCCTGTCTAATGGGTTTCCGACCCATTACAAGATTATTATGCGATTATTTGGTTAATATATTGCTTATTATTCTATAATCCTGGTATTGTTACTATTTCTGGTATTTATTTTCAATCATTACAGTACACATATTGTATATCATTTCTCCGAAACGCTATCTAAATTCATAAGTCAGAAATACATCTTACTTATCATAAATCACCTCTAAAAAATGTTATATATACACATTAGTGGTTTATTGTTAAAAATCATAATTCATCTAGATATAGAATATAAATACATCTCCGCTTAATTTCTTAGCTAAAACGGATTATCCGCTTGGGCGACAATTTGTCTAGTGTGGACGTTACTGTTGTCGAGTTCGTAACAAGGACAGTCGCCGCGATTTCCTGAAAGCAGAATCCCCGAAAGTAGATCTCCAGCAAATTGTGGTAGCAACGTCACACACAGGCGAAAGTATTCAACAACCTACTCAATCTTGTATATTCTTTCGCCTGTGTGCGACAAAAAAAAAACAGATGTCGCAATCAGCTATCTACCTTCTATCTACCTTGTCTTAGCATGTATCTTCTTAGTGCTACGTTCATCTCTAATAAGCGCTGCTGAAGTAGTGCGTTGTTGACCACTCCTCGTCTGAAGTGATAATTCTAAAAGCAATAACAAACATTAAAAGTAAGACATACCTTGGAGATATATCTTAAGGTTTGTCCATGCAAAATCAGCATTTTTGCGGTGTGTCGTGATTCACGTATGTTATTCGTTCTGATACAGAAATTCACCAATACAAGTCTCATGGACTAGATTGCTTACCCAGGCGCTGAATAGAAGGAAGATACTGACTGCATGTCCTTTTATGTGGGTTCATAGAGTATGATGTGATACCAGCGTTCCTAAACACGAAGCATCACGTAAACAAAGCATCGATCGCTATCGTTCGTTTATAGAGCTTCCCTGGTAAAGTTTTCACAAGTTATACGATAATAACTTCAATTCTTAAAACGCAGCTAAATAATTAACCAAAGATCTCATTTCCTAGATTATTTCGTGTGGATCGGTTCGACATGAACGATGGGCAAGGCCTAAACTTATTCATTCCTGATCATCGGTTCATCTGATCACTGGTTTACAAGTAAGCTGAACAGTTGGTGTCTGCTTTTTTATTTTTATTTAATATGGAGGCGAATTTAGAAAGTGTCCAATATTTAAACTAACACGTATTTGTAGAAACATTATATAAGATTTTAAAATAATGTGTTGTCTATGAAGTGCAGTACACAAAATTAAATTATTTAACTTTATGTAAGCTTTTTTTGTCAAATAGTCCAAAAAGACCCTCTGGGATTTTAACGCCATATTATTATAGCTCTATTATTTTACTACTTGTTCACATAACTAATTTTTGCAGAAACGTGCAGATCGTAATGAAAGGATATATTTTTAGAGCAATGTATTGAAATCATGGTGATTTATTCAATACCTGGGCTTTCTTCTTTTGAGTTGCCTATAGAAATTTTAACTGCAGAGGCTTTAGAAGCTGTCCACATTTCGATTTAGATATTTTTATAATCCTTTGCGAAATTACAGTTAAGTTTAAGTAACAACACAAAATCGAATAAACGTCGAATTAATTGATTAATTATATAGCAATCTCCTTAATTTCAATAACTGTCAAAAGATAAGTTCTCCATCACAAAGACAACGATCTGAATGGATGAAATCTGATGACATTAGATACTACTCATTCTGTTGATATGAACAAAATGTTATTTTAGTACGTAAATTACCCAAGTGTAGTTGTTCTCCCTGCCATCCTCTGTGTCAATGTCATTGGTGTCTACTTCAAAGTAATGAGGTGACAGTTTTAACATTTCAACAAAGATCATAGCCACTCTTCTCCACTGCGCAATGTGTTCGGTCTAAAACAGAGAGTTTTAATACTATCTTTAATAAATCTAATAATAATATAAGTGACGTTGTCAGACCTATCATGCAAAAAAGAACTTAGGTTAGATTATGAAATTATCTTTTGTTATGCCAGTCATAACTTTATAATAAATATATGTCTCAACTTTGTTAGTCATAGGAGAAAAACATTAGTTCAAAATACTAATAAAGTGAGAACAAAAACTAAAACAGACTAAATCAGACTTCACAGAGACTTGAACCTAATGTTTTTCTGTCATGCTTTTATTTACATCATTGTCATGTATATTATTGTCTGTTAGTACCCTCAGTTGGAAGAAGATCGGTAACATGCTGACTGGAACGCAGCATCCTGCCAATTCATCGGCAGGGGCGCATGTGACAACGCTGTAGAGAAGGTCCAGGATGCACTCGAGTAATTCGGCGTGATTGCCTTCGACGGTGTCCTTCAGCAGGCCCAGGATGTCCTGCGCTATCGTTTCCGGTGGTACACCAGGGTTCTCATCTGTGATTGTAACATGGATGGTGTAAAAAAGTATATATAAGGCCATGCAAGTCACAGAGAACTGTGATTATTTACTGTGGTAATTCAGGAGAAAAGAAGATTTCAAATTATCGTTTGACAATGTTTTATTTTTCTAGTAGGAGTGGGTAAATTTGTTTGTTTCATCATAAATTAGCATGATAATTGCAATTACAAATCTTTGGTTCTTGGAAGTATTACGATGAAAAATGATAAACAGTGCAAAGTGTAGAAAGGATTTTACAGAGATATCCAAGGTTTACAGATAATTTTGAACAGGTGCAATAAAATTGATACTTTAAGTTTGTGTTATCGAAAATTAGGTGAAAATCGAATAATTCCCTAGGCAGATAAAACGGTAGTTAGGTAAACAATCGCTAGGAAAAGTACGTTTATTGTTCACTGGTGCAATCAAGCAATTTTAAAACCATTTTTATAAGATATGTAACTACGTTTCTGGTATGTAAGTGTGTCGACAATTCTATAGATTATAATCAATAAATCAAATAGTAATATGTAGTTATTATAACATAGTCAAGAGCACTCAATTTGATTGTATTACACAGAGAGAAAAAATTTGAATGAACAAAATTTGCTTCAAGTCAAAGAAAGATTTATGTTAAATAGTGGGCAGACAAAGCTTTGGTTGCTCCAAAAAAATATTTCTTTGGTAAGATTTATTAAATTCAAAGCTATCATATTTATATAAACGTTAATTAATTTAAATTTAATAACAATATTTTCAAAAGAAATAAACATTTTGTTTCAAGAACTTCACGTTCCTTTTTAAATACAAAATCTTCCTTTACTATTTGACAATTTAGTTTTAACTTAATAAAATCGAACGTTGATGTGTGGATTATAATCTAGGTCCCATGTCGAAAAACACAATAAAAGATTTTGGTGGACTCAAATCTATATGTCTTTCTCTTCAAAATAATTTCAAATAGAAAATCTATTTACCTCAAGGACGATCTTTATTTCAAATAAAACCAGATTTATTTCATTCAAACGTCTTTCTGCAATTAAACTCAAACAATTATATTTACCTTACGTAAATTATGGAAAACCATTTGGTGAAAGAGAATCTTTTTTTCAGTGAAAACTATTTCTTTTTAATTAAGAAATATTTCTTTCAGCCTATGCAGCTATTTTTTTTTAATTTAAAAATACTTATTTGTTTCAATATTTTCTTTCCTTGATAGAAATATGTGCAAAGAGATACTTTTATTTGATTTTAAAATACTTTTCTCTGTGTAGTCGAAAATTACACATGTTTAATTTGTAAAGTGATCGATTGCTATATTATTCGACTTTGAACTTGAGCTGGCGAAATTCGAAGAAAGAAATGTCGACTTTTGGTAAATACCAATGCAGATCAGGCAAATATTTTAGTATCCGGACAAAATACTAATTGTTGGCGCGCGAACCTTAAATATACTTTTTTGCTGATTAAGAATGCGCGACCTGGTTACTAAGCTATGTAATTTCGCAATTATAATAATTTGTTGATTTAACAATAACCTTCTGGCGAGATATTCAATAATCGCACTGTGTAATTTGTACGTCATTTATCGTGTAACATTTTCGCTATTTTCTCAAACTGTAATATAATTGTAATACATATTGTAATTTAATATTAAAGACAACGACAACTTTACTATTCGTTCCTGTTCTTCATAAAACCTCGTCCAAAAATGGATTATTTTTGCTCCTTTTTGTCGCAGATCAGGACAGAAAATAGTGGCTCTTTTCATTTTCACAGTATTGCACATAATAAGTACACCATTTGAAGTTTTAAGAACACACCACCTTATAAACCAGTGCGAACTAAATGATTTGGTTAAAGACTTTTAAGTTTATCAAAAGGAAAAGCCGAGTTATTGGGTTCTACGACGGTACAAGAATGGAATCTTTTCGTACGAGGTGTGACGGTGTCTTAATTTTCAAAGCGACGAGTCTTTTAAAGCATGTTTTAAAATGGAAGGATCTTTACGTGTATGTTACGATGTTGAGGATCTTATGAACGAGTTTGATATTCCCCACGATCCTTCTGAATGGTGGCTTTTTATCGATTCATCAAAAAACAGCTTACAGTACTTTTGCTTATTCTTTGAATTTATATAACTTGTTAACTGATTTTGTTGCAAATTTGTTCCCTTGTGTTATTTTTTATTAGATATTTCAGTCTCAACAGCTCCTATTTCCGAGGGCAAATCCTCCTGTCAAATTCTCCTGTTTCTGAGGGCATACGAACATAAATTTTACGGAACACTATATAAATTTCTAAAGACAAGAATAATGATCAAAATTGCAAGCTGTTTAGTTCCTACTAATGAACTACTTTTCCTACTTTTTAAGTTAGTTATTTCAACTATACACATCGCCTTTAAAAAAATAAATATTTATATATATAGCATCCAACAATGTGAAATAAATATTGTAAAATTTGATGCAACTTGAATCAATTTAAAATTTAAGTTAAAAGGTATCAAACAATTACTACAACTGTTCGTAAGTATAAGATTTAGGATTACCTAGTCCCAATGCTTGAATCTGAACAGGAATCAAAGGTTTCTTCAGTCCAATGAGAAAGAATTGCAGTCCGGACGCAATTTCCCTTAAGCTGCAATCTTCCAGTAATTTCGTCATGTGTTTTCCACCTTTTGATATTTCTCCAGCTATGTATTTAATCCGGCCATCTTGTCTTGTAGCGCGAAACAGATCCCTCGTTCTTATGTCTCGTCTTAGATCTACAACGTATATCCTAAACATTTTCCAGCTAGGAATAGTAGAGGGGCAACTTTCCAACACATAATCGAACTAAAGAACTCTAAGTGTTATATATTTAATGTTACTCATCATCATAATATTATAATGAACAGAGAGATGTATTGGAAAGTGCAAATATCCTCTGTCCAACTTACATACTTTCCTTTAAATGTTCGGTTGCCATCCGCACGCCATCCAAAGATCTGTCCTTGATGATTGATTTCTTACATAACCTAAAAAGACACAAATAAAACTCTACAGAAACTATAGATTACAATCTAATTTTATTATCGCAACAGCAACAACAAAACTTGTCAATTTATCAATACGAATGTTACATCAATATCAACAACACACTGAAGAAATTAGGTGATGTTTTTCGACCTGCTCCACAAAACCAGAACATAAATAACAACAAATCAGACGTAACAGTTTACTAAACGTCCCATATAAATTAGCAATACGCTCGGCCATCGTTCACATTCCTAAAGATGTTCAGGTCACTCGTGGTGGTTGCTTTGGCAACTCTTACATACGCCAGCGTCATCCCATCGGAATGCTTCAACGAGAACACAAGCCACAGCATCACGAAGAGAGAACAAAAGCAAGGATGGATGTTCAACAGCGAGCCAATTGCAATTGGACCAACAGTTGAAGCTAGCATGGCGCCAAACCTACAGAGCAGAATGTGCGAGTTCCAAGATGACGAAGAGCACTTGAGGGATTATTTCGTGACCATGGATGACGTCCAAGCTTGCTCCAACCCACAGATGGAAAGTAGAAATGCCGTTGTTGAAGAGGAGGTTATTCCAGTCCAAAACTTCATCGAGAACCCAGAGCAGGAGAACGTCTGGGTCCAGGAGCAGCCTACAAATGAAGTCCCAAAGGAGTTCCAGCAAGAACCAGCAACGTTCATCCTGGAGGAATACCCAGAAGAGTACTTAAACACGAGAAACTATGAAGAAGTCATTGCGGAACCCGACGAGGACGCACTCAAGATCTTCTACACCCTACCAGAAAATCTACCAAATAAAGAGGTGCCGATCTTCATTAACTTGAAGGAAGTCCCCGTGGCAAAGGAACCAAAAGAGAATCCAATGTTCGACCCGAGCGAGAGGGAAAATTCCGAAGTTGTAGCAGAAGCTAAAGACATGAGTCACGTTGAAATCGCAGAGAGTGAGAGAGTTGATCATTTCCAAGAAGCTGGTAAACCAGCACCACGACAAGAAGCTAGAGAGGATGCCCAGAATGAACCAAATGTCGAGACGAATGTCCAGAATGAGCCAAATGTCGAGACGAATGTCCAGAATGAGCCAAACGTCGAACCAAATGTCCAAAATGAGCCAAACGTCGAGGTAAATGTCCACAATGAGCCAAACGTTGAGCCGAATGTCCAGAATAAGCCAAACATCGAACCAAATGTCCAGAATGAAGCAAAAGAAGAACCACAGAAGGAAGATGTCCCCAGGACAGAAGAGGAGGAGCTTGATGACTTAAAAAAGAGGATCGAGAATCTGAAGCATATCAAAGATGTCCAGGAAAGGTTAGAGGATATGCTTGAGATAATAAAGTCGCAAGCGCCAAAGGGGGATAACGAAAATATCAAGCAAGAAGATGACAAAGAAAGTAATATTGGTACAGAAAGCACGTTATCGTGACTAATTAATAATCTGTACTAGTTTCTAAACGATATTTTTATATGTATTGATTTGTTAATAAATTAAGAGCAATTACCAGATTTGTTTTATATTTGAGTAGTTTGATTTTGTAATACACTTTTCGAAAGTTTCAGATTGCAAACCGGTAGGTATTTATTTAATAAGTGTGAGTAAAAGTAAATATTAATAAGATATAAAAGTAGTTAATCATACAAAAAATCGTAGTAAATTTGTCAATAGTTCTGTAGCATTTCGTTAGCATGTTTTTCTTTATAACTTTATTGCAACACAACGAAAATGATTGTTATGCATTTCTCAGGATTGCTGCGCCACATACAAATAATTACAAAACGAATAAACATTTTTAATTCCTAATATTTCGGTTGTTTGATTTTCTTAAACATAAGAGTTCATTTATTATTATCGCTTAATTTAATTTTGATTTACACCACACTTTTACCTATAAATGGTAATAAAATGGTACCAAATATTAAAATGGTAACAAACCTTAAAAATGTCTATTTGTGTAAAAAATGGGTCATTACAAATGCACATGCAGCTTGGTTCGACACACGTAATGTAAATGTGCAGGAGTCAGCTAATAGTGAAATAATTTTCAACCAAATATTAAACGTCTGGTTATATCGTATTTCATTGGCATATTTAAAGATTTAATTTGCAATCGTTTTAGTTTTTTCGTACATTTTGATGTATGTATCTCCATTAATTGACTATATGTCAATGAACTACAAAAATATATTTAAAAAACTTTTAATTTTTTGTTTAAAATCTTTCATAAATTTCTGTTATTTCTTAAAGTTTTTTGATATCCAATATCTTCTAATATTCGATATATTTTATAGCTAAAAATAATTATTTGTACAACTGATTTTATCTACAAAGATGTATTAATTAATTAATTAGTACTATTAATATATAGTTTTTCGGTTAACTTTAATATGTAATTTTTTATAGTGTCATAAATAGCTATTTAGTACAGTTATTGGTGTTATTTAGTGTGGATTTTAGCACTATACAATTTTACTTTTACAGACAGATCTTGCAAAGAATCGAAAACAAAATACTGGAAACTGATATGGCTTCATAACAGACTACATACTTGATAACGTACTTGTATAATGCGAGTCCATATTATCTTTGATTACTATAGCAACATTCTGTTTCTCGGTAATATTTATGGAGCAAAAGTTATACTTATGTGTACTTATGACATTATTACTTGTTTCGTTTATTAAATAACTTTATTAACTACTTTTATTTAGTCTTTATTTAGTCTATCAATAACTTAATTATTTTAGAGATAATTCCAGGCAGATACTAATGTTCAAAATAAAATATTTTTACTTTCTCTAATATAGGTTTTAACTTGTCAATATGTATGTACCCATTAGCTTGATAATAATATTTTTTAATAATCAAACGCAATTAATAATAAATTGCAGTTATTATTTTAAAAAAATACTCATATTCGTACGATGCATTTTATTGTATAAATTACTTGTAATAATCCACATTGTAAATCGATATTGCTAAAGAATACCGACGCTACGTTTGCAATATCTACAGTAAACATTAAAACGAACAATAAAAATGTTGAAATATATAGTATAACTGTAACATGTTTACATGATTTCAATTTTTATCAGTAGCGACACGAATATATACTCGAGATATTAAAATTCTCAATAATTCGTGGCAAAAGATTACATCTCTGTCTCAAAGATTAGGCTTTTGCGGGATGAAAATAGCATAAAGATTTTATCTATATAAACCCATGGCAAACATATTTTAAAATGATCCGTACCTATATCAACAAAACTGCTTATATATTATAATCAATATATTATAAATAGCTAAAACCTTTATAACTTATTTCTAATAATATCATATTATAGCATTGATGTATTATTATTAGATTAAATGGAAAAAATTACATACAAATAAAATGTAAAAAATGCGCGAAACCTTAAAAAATGAGATTAAAAATGGTCGTGAAAGAAAATCCACAGAAAGAAAAACAAGAGAATTTATCCCTAACTCAACTAGTACTAAAATTCTCTTGTGAGAAATTCATAAATAATATTTAATTAGAAATTAATTCCATTTAGTTAAAACGCCGGTTTATTGTACAACGCTACGCAGCAAAACGTCCATACTGGGTCACCGGTCTGCTTGTTCAGCATCAATCAACAAATATAAACCCGGTGGTTTGCCACGGAAAGACAGACCAGCACCACACGTCCAGTCAACCATGCAGATGCTAACAGTCCTCACCCTGGTATTTGCAGTCGCCGTAGCTGCACCACAACACAAGCAGTCCGATATCAAGCAGTCCGATGACACCCCACAGATGGCCGCAGAACTCAATCCACCCGCAATCACCGCACTCCAAAAAATTCCCGAGTCAACTCTGAGGGCGGCCGAAATCATGGAACCATCCAACGAGGACGAAGAAACCCTGGAAGAAATCAGACACAAGAAGTCCGTCTCCCACACGACGACCTTCTGCGTCGAGGTGAAGCCAAACAACCCTTACCAGAAACCCTACGAGCTCTGCGAGAACGGCAACGAGGTCTATACAGTTCCAGCTCAACAACACCAAGCTGTCTACTCTGGTTACAACGGCCCGTCAGCCCAACAAGCTACTGCACCTGTTGGACCAATCTACGGACCACCACCAAAGCCTGCTTCCTCCTACGGCGCACCTGCTGCAGCGTACTCAGCTCCAAGCCCAGCCCAGGCGTCGTTAAGCGCTGGGTACGTCCAATCAGCTCCAGCACACAGCGCTCCAAGCACCAAGACCTACGGCGCTCCCAAGAAGTACAGGGCCAGCGATCTTCAAGATCAGATGGAGTCAGGAGAGGAAGATGAATTTGAAACTCCAGAGATGAGGTCAGCTGGCTACGGTGGCGGTTATGGTGGAGGATATGGTGGTGGTTTCGGAGGAGACCTCGTCAAGTTCCACGGCATGGACCACGGGAAGAAAGGCAAAGGTCATGGTAAAGGACATGGGGGATTGGTAATCACCTGTCAACCAAGTTTGGCTGGATACGCAACTCCGGTACAAGGTGGAGGATATGGAGGAGGATACGGAGGAGGACATGGAGGCGGATTTGGAGGCGGATACGGAGGATACAGGGAGGCTGAACAACAGAAGATGAGGGCTAGCATGGATATGGAAGACCCACAACTTGGCAGGGCTTATGGTTATGGTAATCAAGGATTCCAAGCGAGCTTCCCAGCTGCTCAACCTTCCGGGTTCTCTGGCGTACCAACTAGTCACTCCTACAATGCTCCAGCTACCTTCAGCGGATATGGTGCCCCAGCTCCAGTGCAAACTGGGTATGGTTCTGCTCATGCCGCACCCGTACATACTTCATTTGCTGCTCCTGCCCCAGTAAACACTGGTTATGGAAACCACGCTACCTTCAACGCTCCAGCTCCAGTAAGCAGTGGTTATTCCAACCAAGCCACTTTCAGCGCTCCAGCTCCAGTAAGCAGCGGTTACTCCAACCAGGCTACTTACAGCGCTCCCGCTCCAGTAAGCAGTGGTTACTCCAATCATGCTACCTTCAGTGCTCCAGCTCCAGCAAACGGTGGTTACTCCAACCATGCTACATTCAGTGGCCCAGCTGCTTCCAGTCAACCTCAAGCTGCACAATTCCAAAATTTTGCTCCACAGGTCCCAGCTTCTCAAGGTTATGGTGCTCCTGCTGCAATATTCAAACCTGCACCGCAGAAATTCAACGCCCCATCGTACCAGCAATCTGCACCAACCTTTGTTGCTCCAGGAGCTTATAGGAGTGCTGAAGAGGAACAACACAAAGAGACACCTATGTCCGAGAAGGATGTTGTAGCCCAGGCCCAAGATGAGCAAACGATGGAAACGATGAAGTCCATTACTGAAGCGAGGTCAGGTGGTTGGGCAAGCAAAATGAGGTCAAGTGAGCCACACCAACCAAGTCAAGGTGCCGACGAGGAGACGAAGAAAATGCAATGAGTCGATTTGCTTAACTGTTTGATATTTATAAAATGTAGATTTTAATTTTGTACGTATTGTTTTCTATGCCGTGAATAATAAAGGTTTGATGCCTTATGTTTTGACTTTTTTTATTATTTGTTTTATTTAAGCGATAAATAAAGATAAAACGTTCACTTACCCGTCGTAACAATGCACGTTGCCCATTTTTGGTTATTTTAATTGATGGTAAAACACAGGAAATTTTTGAGGTCCATTCTTAGGATTTCAAGGTGACACCTTTGATGGCAAAAGTGACATGACGTTCAAATGACGCGCCCTGTGACGTTTAAGTTTTCTTGGATCCGGTTAAAAAATCCAATAAGAAATTGCGATGCGGGAAGTGTATATGAAAGAGATTTTCACCGTTAGTTGATTCAGGTAAGTAAACAATTAATTAAATTTGCAATTATTATACAGGGTTTCACAACATAAGGGTAAAATTATTCAAGCCAGTTGTTTTGAAACATAATGCCTGAAAACATAGCAGAAACTTGTAAAAAAGTAAAATTTTATTATATTTGTAAGCAAATTAATCTCATAAAATCTGTGTTTATTTTTCAATTTTGACAAACTTTTCTTTTAATTTTAGAGCATAAACAACTGTATTTTAGAACAAAGTGTGATATTTTTACTTTCCGACTAGCATCCTAGAAGGAAAGTATTATAATCGACGGAAAACAAATTTCGGGATTCAGTGGAAATACGCGTTTTGGGGTCCCCTGAATCGATTACAATGATTTCTGGAATATGTATGTATGTGTGTATGTATGTATGTCCGTGAACACGATAGCGCCCGAACGGAACAACGGATCGGGCTGAAATTCGGTATACATATTTAGAATTACCGGGGGACGAACTGGATGTTTTTGGTGACAATCTGACAACCGGAATTGGCAAATGTTACATGCGTCTTCTGAGGGATTTATCCGATTGAGATCAAACTCATACCATCTCATCCTCCAGTGACTTTAAATATGATACTTTGTAAAATATGATACTTTGTCTAAAGTCACTTAAAGTACAGTTTATAACGTCCAAAAACTTTTGTAAAAATCGGATATTATAAATACAAATTAATTAAGAATAATAATGTGTGATGTCATAGTATAAATTATGTTAAAATAATAATTTGCAGAAAGATGCAGATTTTCAGAAAGGGATATCTGTATTCAGTAGTGTACGTATAACTTTTCACTCAAAAGGTTAAGTAAAAGATGCAATAAAAGGCTGTCAAAAAAACGTCACTTATGTGACTGATAGGTGAGTTCAGCGAATTCAACTGTTGTTATGTAGTCAGCAAAAGGCATTGTGGTTTTGATTACTGTCAGGCAGTTGAGTGTTCGCTGAACGACACTTATAAGTGATAAGAAATGCTAACAACCAACGTATTAAAGCAGTCAACCAACATAACAAAACAAATTCTTGTTTTTGTTGGCATTATTTATGAAACTCTTTGTTGATCATCCATAACTTTCGACACTATAACTTCTATTCATCCAATCATATTCCAATTTAAAATCCCTTTGTCTATACTTCTGACTTAAAATTGAAAATTGACTTACTGTCAAAATTATTTTCTTAATGCTATGGATCATCTATCGATATTCTTGAATAGACATGTGCAACCATGTCAACAACTACTCTGACGCACTCAACCTAAAAAAGAATGCTGACAAATATCGAGTAATCAACAGGTAGTCATCACAAACGTTCAACAAACCGCTGCTCTTAAGAATTGACAACTGTTGGCAACCGTTGAATTTGCTGAACGCAGTCATTGTGATATTTAGCAGCAATTAGCAGTCTTTCTAGGTTAAAAGATACATTTTTGACAGGACTAAATTTTAATAGAGAATAATGAAATGAACAGTGCTATATAATGCTAAAGCCTCAAATAAGGTACGGTCGACATGCCATCATGCAAAGATATCTGTGATGAAAAATCCACAAAGAAATATGACGAGGATGAAGACTTTGACGAAGATAACTTGGCGATCGACAAGGAACAGGATGTAAGAAATACCAACAGAATAAAAACAAAAAAGTACAATAATTATTTCATGGGAGGGTATGTGGCGCGAGGACTTCCTGGAGGTTGCACAGCGAATACCTCACGTTGCTATGGTGGCCCTGCTATCCCACCTGGACTCCCCCCTTATATGACAAACCCATATGGCGGCAGGAGTGGTGGTGGCACAAACCAACCCAGATTTAATTATGACACGGAACCAGCTTTGATGGATTTATATGCTGCTGCTTATAATAGACAAAAGTACAATCGTAGTAATAGACAGGAGCAAAATGGTAATACAACACCATCAAAATCCAGTATACTGCAATGGTTAGTTTTTGTCAGTTTTGCCCAGTTTTTATAATATTTTAGTCCGTGAATCATCACAAGTTAACATCGACTCATCAAATACTCAAGCACCTCCCATGAACCCAGAGATTTTTACCACTCCTCCAAGGGCGGGGGGGTTTGTACAGGTTTACAAACCGCGACAACAGTCTGAATACGTACCCTTAGACCTATGCCAGAAATGTCAAAGTATCTACCAAGAACAACTTTTGGATTCTCTATCAAAGAGGAGGTAAGAAGTATTATTTCTGTAATTGTCTCTATGTTTAATCACCTCTAGTTTGCAGTGGTCCCTACAAAGCGTATGCAATGAAGAGTTATTTGCCACCCAGGAAGTCAAACACCAGTGATCTTCCAGATCAATTGCCTCAAGAGGAAGATGAATCTGGAGGAACTGTAGGAAGGTCTTCATGCTATAGAGGTGTGTATGGTGGTGGATATAAAGCATTAGGCTATGGAGGTACCAGAGATAATCAGGGCAATGGCCGAGATGGAGGATATGCAGCGTATAGGTCCTACATGGCTAACACACGATTTGATGCACAGACTTCGAACCCAACATACAACGGAGCATCTGGTTCTAGAAGACCACAATATCCTTGTATGGTAAATTCTGCTTCTGGGTCAGCTGCATGTCGAGACCAGTCAAGTCTAGCTCAAGACAATACTTTGCACCAAGGAACGTCCACTGACGATCCAGGTGTTAGAAGTGAAGAAGTTGAACGCATGGAGGCGCCTCAAACCGAAGAAAGTGGTGTGAATGGTGTGAATGCACAGGAAAAGTAATTTTCCTATAAAAGAAACAATGAGAACAAAAATGTGGGCCATACTAACAGATGCATAAAAAATAAAACATTGTCTAGACTAATCTAGAGTCTAGGCCCTAGACTCTAGGGTATTAATTCAAAAGTATGATAAACTATTCATTCAGACTATTCATTTTCAATGTGTACATTAGTAGTAGTTAATATTTTGTGTGCCAAGAGTTTCTGTAATGAGTAACAAGAATAATGACGAATTACCTTTCCATACCACTACGGAATAATCTGGCCAATGCAAACAAATAATACTCGTTTTTATCTTGCGTTTATAATTAGATATCAATCTCTTCAATCGCTGATTATGGAAACTTCAGACGATTACATGATAACCCTTTAAAACAATAATTATTTTTTGTTTGAAAAAACGCAAACGAGTTGCGCATATACATCATTGAACAACATTTAGTGTTGATAGCTGTTGACCAAGGCGCTAACTGCAACATAAACCGATTCGCCTCAACGAGCGAAAGAGTCGCTGCTCTAGTGTCTTTGGGATAATTATCATAATTTATATGGTGTGGTATAGGACTTTGAGTATAATTTCGCCGGTATTTACAACTAAAAGACAAAAAAGAAGCAGCAGAAGTAAGACTTATTGTTGCGTTCCACATTGCAATTCATATCACAGCGAGGGCTTGCCATTTCACATGTTTCCTAAAGGGAAAATGTTACACAGTGAGTGGCGACGTGTACTCAAAATTGGCAAAAATGTCTAAAGACATATGCTAGTGTGTTCAAACCATTCTCTAAAAAAGGGTTTGTATAGGAATAAATCAAGTTGAGTGTACAGTAAAGGAGTCATATTGTTTTTAAGTTTGACATATTGCGGATCTAACCTCAAAATGGAACGTTTTTATTAAGAAATCCACATATAGTCACATTTTCTTGCTGCAAATAACTTTTCTCCTTCTTCAAGGGGTTGTCCCTTATAATCTGCGTACGTATTTTTCAATAAGGGTTCCGAAAATACTTATAAATACTCGTCAGAGTAATTAATGTCATATAGCCGATGTTAGCGCCCTCTACATTCGTCCGTTCAGGCGAATTGCCTTTGCAAACGTTTTCTCTGATGAACGCGACCATTGTCTTCTCAGTTAGCGTGTTTTTTTAAAGTACTCAGTGTTAATAACATTGCTAGAATTCTGAAACACAAACAAGCTATTATCTTGATACAGCCGATGATCTGTCAATATTGATAGGAAAATATTTACAAGACAGATAAACATTCCTGTAACTATTTATGAAAAATGCTATAAAATCCCATATAAATTCAATATCCATAAATTAAAAAAGACCAATAAACAATATTTTACCACCTAAAACCAAAAATACATCCATCAGTATCACATCTTCCGCATAATATATCAGAACAGCGTTGAATGATCTGCAATGCCTAGTTTTTAAAGTAGGTTTACTCAAATACACTGACGCCTCAAAATAAACTAAATATTGCCAAAGGTGTTCCCTATTAACGCTGTTTTGTTTACTATTGAGATATTTTTATACGCATAAACTTATCCATTAAGTAAACAGTGTATTGAGTAGGTATGTCGATGTTGTATATCAATTAATCGGTTTCTCCGAGATAAAAGGTACATACGATTATTGGACGTAGTCATTTGTTGGATAAGTCTCAAGCTGTATGGACAGTATGGACAGTACAAAGACTGCTCCTCCTGAACAGCAGTGTGAAAACTGTGAGATTAGTAAGGGGGATGTGAAAGATGGAGCTTGTGTTGAGGAAAAACCACAAGAGCAGAGGAGTAGCAGGCAGAAGAGGCACGTGATAAAAGTTCCTGAAGATGTCACGAGATATTAGGTAGGTAAAAAACTTTGTTTCGTCTGTATTATTTGTTCCTTATCTGATACTGTGTTTTATATAGTTTCGAGTGTCTATAAATTACTTATTAATCGTTTTATGGTTAACATGATGATTCTATTAACCTACTTAGCTAACTGTCTTCGCTAGCGGACAACTAATATGCAACACAGTCATACAAACTTGCCGAATGTTAGTGGTAGCAATCCAAAGAATCTAAACATTCTAAACAATAAGAAAAAATGAAAAAACGTGAAATCCTTATGTGTAAAACAGGTTTTATTCTTTATAAAATTACAGTTTTCTTAGTTTAAAGTTTGTTAGAAATGTTATAAATGATACTTGTGATGATACACATTCTGATGGAGTAAGACGCTGTCAGTCATTTTCTTGTTCGAATACATCTGGGCTGCGACTCTGGTGGTCAATCCTCTTCATATTCATCTTCTTCCTCTCCATCATATTCTTGACTGGAGTCGATATTGGCCGGTACTGTTATTAAGTGCTCCTCCATTTCCGTTTCTGCTTGGAGACAGTGGACCATGATGTGATGTTGCTGGATGTTGTTTCTCGACTACTGAATGCATGTTTAGCAGTTGCCAATATATATACAGGGTTGTCATAATGTGACGTATACAATCGATAACACGAGAACAATTAGTTATTTTTTTTTAGTAATTAAAGTACACCTATCCAGATAACATTAACTAAACGTAATATGGGAATAATGTAATAAACCATGCAGTGATTATGTATCGTATATTGCTTAGTAAAGAACTAAGCAAGCTTCTAATCAACCCCATAAATCAGTCTATCTTCTTGTTCTTGCAGTGAAAAACAATTTTTTTTTGTTTGAAATTAATTTGACAGGATAAATTAAAAACTAGTTCTTGACAGCTGCTAGAACAAAGCTTATATGTAAATAGTCAGGGCTGGTTTTAGCACTTCCTATGAATACCAGATATAAAACGCCAACATCATTATAAGAATATGAAAAAAATACAATAAATATATATTACTTATATCTGTTTTTGACGCACCATTCATTTCATGATGTTTACAAACATATTTTAGCAGGTGCAATAAAATAGATACTTGATAGTTTCTGTTATTGAAAAGTCGGTAAAATCTAAGAATTGCCACGGTATTCGTCTTGATCGAGTGGCACTTAGGTAATTAATCGTTTAGCAAATACGACGATGCGTATTGTTAATTATCGTAATTAAGTAATTTTGTAACAATTATTATTACGACTTTCCTGATGTATATGTGCCGCCAAATCTATAGATTATAATCAATTAATCAAAGCAATAGTTAAAATTACAAAAGGATTCAATTTGAACGTGTTTGTGGGAATTTGTTTATGTTCATTTTCTAATGGACAAGTGGTGTATAATTCGAAGAAAGAATTGTCGACTTTTGGTAAATACCAGTGCAGAGCAGGCAAATATTATTAGCGTCCACCGGGAAATAGTAATTGTTGCCTCGTGAATCTTAAATATCATTTTCTGCTGATTAAGCCTGCGTGTTCTGGTTACCAAGCTATAATTTAGCAATTACGTATGGGCCTTTATTGAATTAACAATAACCTCCTGCTAGATAATCTGGATAGTCAATAATCGAATAAGAAATGGCATGGAAAAAACTGTACCTCATTTATCGTGTAAGATTTTCGGTATTTTTCGTCGCCAGCCAAAAACAAAATATAGTTATTGCAGAATATTGAACATAAGTGTTTATCAATTAAAGATAAAGACCAATTTCTTCATTTCTTTGCTATTTTCCGGAATGTCCAGTCTACAGAGACTTGAAATTGATAATTGTTGCTCTTTTCTATCGCATCGCAAAATAGGATACAAAACTGATGATAAATAAAAATAGAAATATCAAAAATTATGACCTTAACCTTAGTAATAAATTGTAATTATTCAATTTCGTGAAGCCTCAACCACTCTGGACCTTAATCTAACGTCAGTCTTACAAAAACATTAAAGTGATGTGATGTCAGTGGCCACTGACGTTCATCAAATCCGTCAGTTCGCAACCACAGCGGCGAAGACTGTGGATTCTGTCAGACTGCTTCTGTAAACTCTTATAGCGCTCAAACAGCATGTCTCGTTGATTTGCAAATTTGTATACATATTTATATGAAAAAATGAATTAAAAATGCACCTTTCTATTAAAAATAAGGAATTTGATCTAGAATAAAATTCTATCACAAAGCGTCAAACATATTTAATAAGCGAAACGTCAGAAACTGCTAATAAATCAGTTCTGTGAAACATCCTGTATAAACATGGGCCAATCTCAATCTGTCTCTAATGGAAAAGAAACTCCAAAAAACAAAGTGAAAATCTGTTCTGAAAAATAATTCTGAAGTCTCAAACGGTATTGAGTTTATAAAATTAGTAGTAGTAGTAGTAGTCACCTGCAAATTGGCTGGCCGCAGTAGATTTTTGGAGTGGAGAAGGATGCAAAATATGCTGTATGGTAAAAAAAACTTATAGATTGGAGGAGGCGTACTATAGCTAGCTGGGGCTCTATTGAGAAGCTGATTTCATATAGTCCTTTGATGAATGAGTTAGACAACCAATGTAGCACTAAATAGCACAATTGAAATTATAATAATCAATGCCAGATTAGATCCTGCTCTCATTTCTTATCTAAGGGTCCGGCCAGACGAACGATGTTTTGTAGCGCGGCAGTCGTGACGCCTGAAACGGCGACAGCGAAGGGACCACACTTTGTCGCGACGCCGACGTTGCGTAGCTTGAAATTGATATTGAATTAGGGGTGGAGTTGGGCTTTTGCTTGTGGTTGTGCGACGTCGAAGAAAAAAAAATCGATATAATGGGTGCATCCCATTATAAGCCAGCCTTTAAAAAAATATTTCCGAATGTACTCATTAAAAATTGTGGTTGTCAAAGAGGATGTGTTTTCTGTAAAGATCTGAAACCTCGTAGCATCTTTTTCGAAGCTTCTTGACTTCTTTGCCTTTAAATTTATTAAACAATCTATCTATCTATCTATCTATCTATCATTTAATAATGTTGTCCGACGACGAATAAGAGCTGGTGGACTATAATGAAACTAAACTTCTTCACTACTACTTGGCACGACAGAACAGACACATTGATTCATGGATGTTGCATAGTGGAAAACAGAAAGAAGCTCGTCTGTGCGCTTGCATTTAAAACTGTTAGTTCCATTTTTGGCGTGACCACCGTCGAGCTACAAAAGACACCCGTCTGGCCGTACCCTTAGCAGGAACCGGCTCCTGCGGTGTCACTGCGGGCCAGCAGTTCCCCTTATTGTTAGATAACCAATACTACAATAACTTTGAAATTAGAATGCAGCATTTACTGCCAATCAATATTTTTTTTATCTTTGAAAACGTTTCATAAAGCATGTATAGTGTTGAAAGACATATCTAAGATAGAACAAGATATTTTTCACTTTTTGATACTTTATTAATATTTTAAAACTTTGCCCCTGTAGACATGTGATAAGCATATGCTCGCTTGTTCTAGAGTTTGGATTATTATAGTTGATGCACATGACTTATTGTGTAAAAGCAACTGGTGATATTCTCCAGAAAAAAAAAAACAATTAACGCACTTGTGATAATGATAACGACAGCAAGTTCTGGTTGCGAAACTTGTGACAAGATCATGTGCATTTTAAATCGTTTTCTGTTCATATTAATGTTTGTGTTCAAATATTTTTATTAAAATGTTGTAGTGCCTGTAGTTGCAAAGTAGTAGTAAAACTGAAATTGTACTTTAAAGTCACATATTGAAGTTCACCTTTGTATTAAACAAATTCAGTAACCACCACTGGACCAAATACAGTTATGCTTTTTCTGTAAAAAAATACTAAAGAAGATATTCTCCTTGGCGAATGCTGGGAGCCAGACATCTTAAGAAGTTCCACAGGCGCGGGGATAATAATAACTTCTGGCCTGTCGATGCCCCCTATAATTGGCGAAAGCTGGTTTCCTGACACCCAAAAAAACGTGTATTTTCAATCATAGTTATGTTAAGTCTCAGGTCTTTCTATACCCAAATGTTATCATTTGTATTATACAAGGTGTTGAAAATGTACAAACCTACTAGTACATTTGGAAATATCAAGAACTCACTTTTTTTAATGAAATACCTTTTGGTGTTTGGTTTTTCCTATCAATCGATACTAGGGCTCTCCATACCTATTTTCTGCAGTTCTTGAGATATTAGTAAGTTTTTCAGAAATCTATTGTTTAATTATTAAAAAAAAAAAAACTCATCATAGGAGTAGTAACTTTTATCAGCTAAAAACAATTTCACTGCCGATCTAAATTTACTGAGGATCGTAATGTCCCTGATAGACACATGCAGCGCATTGAGCATCTTGGCATTAGAATATTTTGGCGACTTTTCAAATAGCGAAGAAGAATGAGCCATCAGGGTCAACAAGCCTTCTCCGCGTGTACAATCATGACCCGGTGCAGCAAAAAAATGTGGTTGTGACCTGACCATAGACCATAGTGCAAGTACTTTTACATGGTGGGCCAAGAACTCCCCACTTTTCCGGCAATTCGTAGCGAGATGTGAAGTGATGCCAACATAGTCTGTATGGAACAAAAATAGAACAGTAATATTTTGCCCGTCAGTTGCATGCGTGCGTGCGAATACGAGATTTTGATTCCTATTTAAAAAATTAAACCATACTGTTGTCTTTCAACTATTCCAAATACTCCACATTGAATAACTTTGTTCAAGCCGCAATGCATGTTAGTTTACAAAAGTTGTCGTTGCTACTATGGCCATCTATGGCTGCTACTCGAAGCTACATAGATGACACCATTACAGTATTCTAGCATAACTGTAATAATTTTTATTCTTTAAATTTTTCTTTCTCTACTACTATGGCCAATACGTCTTACAAAACGAGTGCCACATTTATCGTTTATAAATTTAGAAAATGTGGCAGCTATACTGGTTGGTGGATTCCATTATTACCAAAGTCAGTAGTAAACACTGAGAACTGAGTCTATTGTGAAACCAAAGTAGAAAAATTAAAAATTCTTATTGCGAAAATTTCAAATTGTAAATATTGTTCCAATTGTAAAGCACCGACCTTCGATTAGTATATATTAATAATGTTCTGGTGATATTTCTAATGCTTGATAACACTTTCTGGTGACTTTTCCAACTATTGGCAAAATTGTAAATTTCGGAGCAAGGTAGATAGAGACGGACTGAGTTTTTTAGAAAGAGATAGTCGCGTTCTTGGCCCACCATGTAAAAGTTACACTATGCCATAGACCTGACGTTCACCACCAATACCTTTTATAGAAGCGACTTGACAGAATCCACAGTCTTCATCGCTGTGTTGCGGATTGTCAGATTTTGACAAACGTCAGTGCCACTGACATGACATGACACTAAATGTCAATATGACAAATGTCATTATGTCATAGAAACTGACATTAGATAGGGTCCAGAGTGGCTCTGTTTTAACAAAATTGAATAATTATTGTAAAACTGTTCAGACACTATATTATTGTGCCAATAATATAGTCGGAAAGTTGGGTGAGGGCCACAATAAGCGGAACATCAGAAGTTTTTAATAGACGAGTTTTGTGAGACACCCGGTATATATAGATTCTAGGTACAAATACAAATGACGAAACCATATTATTTTTGTGATTCAAGCACAGCTACAATGCCTAGAAAAGATATTTCATTCACCGATTAGGAAGAATGTCAATGACCAAACTTCTACGTAACGTAACCTTATCAACCCGGCCTGTATCACGTTTTCGATACACTTGAATCGCGCGATATTATCACCACACGTGATGGGCACGGCATTCACAAAGATTCACGCGAAAAACCTCCGCACACAGACATGTACAGACGTGTCAGCAAACATTCGGCAGTATGGTGCAATATTTATAACTGTTCCGGCATTGGTCGTTCCAATCTCGGATTCACGGAATTCACTATCTAGGAAATTTACGTTGTGAAATAGGTACAAAAAATTGAATCACCCGCAGCATCAGCAGACGGGCCCCCGCGTACTCTGATCACGCAATCCAACCGTCAAATTACAGCATGAGTTAAACATGTATATAAACGGGTAGGCTTAGCAGAGTGGTCAGTAAACGTACAGATCTCGAGTAATAATAATAGTTCCTATTATTAGTTCCTATAAGTGATTATTTATCGAGTTTATTTATTATTACTATCGACTAAAAGTTATAAGACAAAATGACACATTTTGCACAACACCTGAAGATCGATTCCGATGGAAACAAAAGCAGTGGCAAGCAGCGTAGGCAAATCAGCGGACGCCGCAAGAAGCGACATATATTATTAATGCCTCCGATTATATATCCAGACCAAATATACTAAATGAGGTATGTTTTTAGAGAAATTAAGGATTATTTACACCATGGTTACAATTAGTCATCATGTCATCAACTTTTAATTTTAAATAACATATCCTCTTTGTTAAGGATAGAATTTCACTACATCTGAACGTACCCAAAATAAAGGAATTTGACTTCAGGCTATTCGTGAAAACTTGCTTTTAATTTAATGATTTCTTTCGCTCAATAGCTTATAACTGATGGTAGCTATGCTACTTAATAGGCGAGAATGAAAACTGAAAAGAGATTAATGAGGCAAAAATGAGTAATCATTGAACAAGGGGTAATAACTTGCGTTGTTACTTTTAAATTTGGAAATCATGTATTAAGTAGCATGCATAACAAAACCACCTACCTAACTAAGCAAAAGAATATCCAAAAATCGACCGTTGAAACGAAATTACCCTGAAGCGGAAAAGAGCTTCTTATTTTTGAGGTTAGCGACGTTTGAATGAAACGTGGGAATATAATAGTTCATTGAACTTCGAATAGATGGAGTCACCACAATTCTGTATTTCGTGCACAGATGATACAGAGAGGAACCTTCCAATGACGTTACACATAGTTTATAGTGCACCCTAAATCATGAAAGTTGTGCTAAAACCAGAACATTTCAGTTCAATTTGCTTTTAACCATGACAGTTATATTATTGAAACAGTTTTAATTTAATGTAGCTATTGATGCACTCATTCTCACGATTCCCAAAGAAATAGTGATGGTACTAAAACGGCCAGAATACGACGCTTTCTTTTTTGCGGTAGAAAACTGTTTTGTATTTGATTCATTTTATGGAAAAATTGTCGTCCACTCCAATCACTACTACTTTTTACTACTGTATAATAAAAAAAGTCCGCAATACAATTTGATTGACACAAAATGCGAAATTCATTACAAAACTTTGGAATGTTTTACAACTGGGCGATCCCATGTCATATCAAAAATTGCAGCATCAAATGTTTAAAATGCGACTGCAGCCATACTGCAGCTAATCCTGTCGAAACTAGAGAAGTGACCCAGATGTCAGTTGTCTCAGCTCATCAAATAATGTGAAATAAATTTGAGGGTCCTTACAAATCTTTTAACCCTTCTTATTAATTAATAGTTTAATTAAGAACTAGTTGATGAGTCATTCACTAGTTTGTAGTGAAACAGTAAACAATTTTTGTCACACATTCACAGTTAGACACAATTTATTAATACTTTATTTATTATATATACTAACTTTGCTACCTACCACAATAAAAAGTATATTAGTACGCCGCAATGGTTGCCTGAAATAGCCACTAAAACCTAAGAAAATTATGTGCTGGTGTTCAGAATTTCAACGACAAAAATTTGCATGATTAGAGATGATTTCAACTAAGAACGTCACTCCCCCACCAGTACACCTGCGCGGCGATCTACTACCAAATCTACGCGGCTGAATGGAAAGTGGTCTACAGCGCAACTTGGCGGAAAGCCATGTGACGTGACTTTCTTGTTGAAATCAGCTCTACGTCAAAATTCTTTTGATTCTATAACCTAAAAAAAATTCTGGTACGTATATACACAAGGAGTAACACATTTCAGAATATTCAGTGTTACCAGGATTTTTTTGTTTAGATTTTGGCTAATATATTTTTGTATTATCTTTCAAATATTTCTAAATTTCGGATTAATAATTTATAATCAACAACACCAATATAAAATTGCATAAATTTTAAGTAAGCGTATATTTTGTGCTTACAACATATAGGAAGGCTTTATCAAAATCCAGTCCTTATATTGATTTGACATGGAATTGCCCTAGTATTTTATACCACTCTCTAGCTTCATAAGATTACTTTGTAATTTATAATCCTTGATTTTGTTCTCATAGGCAGTGTATCGTTTTTATTTTATTGGAATTCAACAAAGATTAATATTAGACACTTTTGATCTTTTTTGTTCTATTTCGGAACTTTTAAACAAGCATTTTTTCAAACAATAACAGTTTATATAACGTATAACCTTAACGTAGTCACAAATTAAAATATAACAAATACATGTAAAATAAAGCAAAGCTGACACGACAATACAAAAGTACACGTTGACGGCATCTATAGTGCACCTATTTCTTGTATACATAGGTATATCAAACACCGCATCAAACACCGGGCGAGGATTGTCGTATATGTAGTTGTAGATGTAGATGTAAAAATGTAGCACTGAATAAACTTGAGGTAGCGTAATTAAAACTCGACTGTATTGCTTGGAAGATATATTCGGAATGGAATCATCTGCGTATAAAATAATGTATCTAATATAACAAAAATAGAATCCAGTATCTACGTGTAAATGCGGTTGCCTATACTAAACATAACAAATTGCAGGTATCTAACACTCCTCCCCTTGTTAATGAAAACTTAAAATAGCTAAATACAACAAATGAAACAAAATCAATATCCAAATCGATCGGGAACTTTCTTAGCTCTTTGCGATCGGCGTAACAACGGAGAATCATTAATTATAATAACATCGGTATCGGTATCATTACCAGTCGGTTCGAATTTAACATTACAATTTTTAGAATCGGTAGCGGACTCGGTAGTGGGTTCACCAACAGAAGTGCCCACCGGAGTAACCACACGCTCGAGAGGCTTTGCTGAAGTAAAATCAAGCATTCTAGGTGTTTCAGATCCTATCCTGCGTAACTGATTGACATGCCTACGCCAAACAATACCAGAATCAAGCTCGACTAAGTAGTGCAAGTCTCCCAAACGCTTAATTACCGTTCCAAACTTCCATTTACCTTTACTGCTGTAATCACGTACTGCTACTCTATCTTTTTCTTTAAAAAATCTATGACTTTTGTAATCTCTTTTAATTTCAGTTGTTTTCTTTTGTGGTGTGATTAAATCAATTCGAGATTTAATTTCACGACCGAACATAAGTTTAGATGGACTTTGTTTTGTGACACTGTGAGGTGTTTTGCGGTAATGTAAAAGAAATTTTGAAAGTTCACATTCTATTGTAGATGATGTACACTTCATAGAACGAAGTCCTTGTTTTACAGTCTGCACAAATCTTTCAGCTAAACCATTTGTAGCTGGGTTATAAGGCGCAGTTAACTTATGGATTATTCCATTTGATTTTAAAAATTCTCTAAATTTGAATGAGGTTAACTGAGGACCATTATCACTCACTAATACGGAAGGTATTCCGAAACAAGAAAACATTTTACGTAATGTAGTAATTGTTGTGTCAGTTGTAATATTATTTAACACATGTACTTCTGGCCATCTGCTAAAAGCGTCAACAAGAATTAAGAAGTAATTGCCCATATAAGGACCAGCAAAATCAATATGTACCCTTTGAAATGGCTCGCTTGCCTCTTCCCAAGGATGGTGAATTTTCGGAGGATTACCACTATGGCTACAACAATTAAAACAATTTTTGCAAAGATCTTCTATGTCCTTATCAATATTGTGCCACCAGCAATAACCTCTAGCCAAAGATTTCATCTTGGTCATTCCCATATGACCTGTGTGCAATTCATTTAATATTTTCTTGCGGAATATGGTAGGTATCAGGACACGATGTCCTCGCATTATGCAACCTTGCTGGAGAGAAAATTCATGTATATCAATTCCAAAAATTTGTTTAGTAGTTCCTTTAGTTTTAAGAATTCGCAATAAATCTGAAAACTCAATCTCAGTTTCTCTAGAAAGATCAGAAACAGTTACTGGCAGTGTCTCTATTTGCAGAGTTTCAAATATATCGGGTTCATCACATTTACTGTTAGATGTATCGCTAATAGGTAGTCTAGACATAGCATCAGCGTTTGCGTGAAGTTTTGTATTCTTGTAGCGTATCTCGTAATCAAAAGCTTGTAGGAATAAAGCATAATGTTGCATTCGCGTTGCAGTCATTGTAGGTAGACTTTTTCTATTATTGAATATATATAGCAATGGTTTGTGATCTGTATATAATATAAACCTTCTCCCGTATAAATATTGAAAAAATTTACGGACTCCAAATATAATCGCGTATGCCTCTTTGTCTATTTGCGAATAGTTTTGTTGTGTTTTAGTTAATGTTTGTGATGCAAACTGTATTGGTCTCTCTAGACCGGTTGAATCTATATGTGAAATCACCGCTCCTACACCGTATGATGATGCATCGGTAGCTAAAATTATTGGTAAATTCGGGTCATAATGAGCAAGAACATTTTCCGTTTGCATTTCTGCTTTTATTTTATTAAAAGCATCTTCACAATCATGTGTCCATTTAAACGGTATGTCATTATGCAATAAAGTGTGTAAAGGATGTAATGTAGTACTCAAATTTCTTAAAAAACGACCATAATATTGTACTAGTCCTAAAAATGCGCGTAATTCAGTAGTGTTTGTAGGTCTTTTTGCTTCATTAATTGCTTTAATTTTTTTACTAACTTTATGTATTCCAAATTTATCTATCTCGTAACCACAATATTCTAATTTATCTTGCAAAAATTGACATTTATTTTTATTTATGTATATATTATACTGCTGTAATTTATTTAAAACACGTTCTAGTCTTTCGAGATGTTCGTCATCATTTTTCCCTGTAATTTTAATATCGTCCAAGAATACTGATACTCCCGGAATTTCACCTAAAATACTTTCCATTTCGCGTTGCCAAATAGCTGGCGCGGATGCTAATCCGTAAAGCAAACGTGTACATTTATACAACCCTTTATGAGTATTTAACGTTACTAAATGAGCGTCCTCGGGTTTAATTTCCATATGTAAAAATGCTTGACTAACATCTATTTTTGAAAATTTTTCACCACCCGCCATGTTTGCAAAAAGTTCATCGATAGTAGGTAAAGGATGGTTGTCAATGTGAATATTCGGGTTCAAAGTAATTTTGAAATCACCGCATAAACGAACTCGTCCGTTGCTTTTTGGAATTGGAACTACCGGTGTAGCCCATTCTGAACGATCTACCTTGACAAGTATGCCTTGTTCTACTAAAGAATCAATTTCTCTTTCAACTTTATGCAGTAAGGAAAATGGAACTGAGCGTGCTTTGCAAAATACTGGTATTGCGGGTTCTTTAAGTTTAATACTAGCCTGAATGCCTTTGATTTTACCTACATTTTCATTGAATATTTTACTGTAAATATTCAATAAACAATTCAATTTTTCATTTGTACTTTTTGCCTCTCTCACCTGCAGCACTTCCAGTCGAACTCCCAGCTGACGAATCCACTCACGGCCAAGGAGCGGAAAGCCTTTTTTATCGGAATCAACCACGTACAGATGAAGGTCCTTTTTCCTGCCCTCAAATTCAGCCTTAACCGTTACGTAACCTAACAACAAGAGATTATTTTGGCAGTATGATTGCAATTTTAATTCTGTAGGTTGTAAACTACAATTTGGGTATAAACTATTAAATTGCGTTTTCGTCATTAACGTTACTGCGGCTGCACTATCAATTTCGAATGTAACCTTTATATTATTAACATAAACATTTTGCAAGAATCGTGCTCGGTTATCTGTATTTTCAGTCACCTTCAAAATTTCGTCTATTTCGGAATTTTCCTCTATCTGATTTGTAAATTTTACACTCCTCTTTCTTTTAATACACACATTCGCGATGTGGCCCTTTTTCTTGCAATAATTGCAAACTAAATTCTTCTTATTACATTTATCAGCTAAATGATTAGTGGATCCACATCGAAAACATTTTATATTATCAGAAGAAACAGAATTTTTACTTTTAACATTTTGAATATTATGTTTCGGTGAACTGTTGTAATGTGAACGTACCGCGTTTATCGACGAACATCTTTGGGTTTCCTGCTGCTTGTGAAGTTCGGCGGAATCTTTTGCTGTCATCTCCATGCTGCTTGCAACTTCTACGGCTTTCTCGAATGTCAGATCGCTTGTTTCCAAGAGTCTTGATTGGATTCTTGCGCTTCTCAGACCAAATACGAACTGATTTCTTAATGCTGTATTTAGGTATGCTCCAAACTTGCAGTGGACGGACAATCTTTGTAAAGCTGCAACGTATTCTCGAATGGTTTCCCCGTCAGCCTGTTCTCGTTTCCGGAATCTGAAGTTTTCCGCGATTTCTAGCGGTTCTGGTGACCAATGACTTTTCATCAGTTGGATAACTTCCTCATACGTTTTTGTATCGGGGTCGGCAGGAGCAGTTTTGTCGCAGAGTATATCGTATGCCTCAGGTCCCATATAATGTAGTAAAAACGGAAGTTTTTGATCATCTTTCGTATTAAAAATTGAAAACGCACCTTCGAGACGTTTTAGCCATCTGTTCCAATTACTTTTGGTGGCGTGGAATGGCTCGATGTTGAAATTTGTGTGAATAGTAACACGTGGCGTATCGTCTTCCATGAGGTTTTTTTTTTTTTTTTTTTTGTATCTAATATAACAAAAATAGAATCCAGTATCTACGTGTAAATGCGGTTGCCTATACTAAACATAACAAATTGCAGGTATCTAACACTCCTCCCCTTGTTAATGAAAACGAATATATTTTTAGGGACCTTGAGAGTGCATACATGGGCTAGGGGGTGAGCGGTTAGGAGAGGTCAGCGCGGAGATATTCCGTCGCTCTCTAAATATTGCCTGATATTACGCTCCGAACAAAAAATTCCGATATAGGGTAGGGGTCGCCATCTAGCGGTCAATTTTCACGGAATCCCGTGAAATCCCATCCTTAAATTTATCTATCCACCTATACTAATTACGAACTTTCAAGTGTGGGGCGCGTTCAGCGGAATCGCCCATTTTCGCCGATATTTGCGATCGAGTAGCTGCAAAATTGGGCTTTTCGATATTACTTTTGACGCTCGAATTGAAAAAAGGGCACAATCCCGCGTGGACTGCGCGATATTTTGTAAATTAAATGCGTCAATTTTGAAAAAAATCACGTTTTTGCACCTCTTCGGAAGGCGAACCTCGAGAAAATGACGTCTAGAAATTCCGACAAGCGGATCGATGAACGTCAAAAATTTACATTTTTTATCCGTTCCTGCCGACCTTATAAAAGCCGCTCGCTCTCATGTCTTACGATAAGATCCCTCTAAATACCCTTCGCAAAGAGTTTTGAGCAAAAAAACGGCCTTAAAAACAATTTTCGATCCAAAAAATCGATTTTTGTCGACCCGTGTTTTGCTGCTATTACCACAGTAACGTCAAACCTGAAACGCTCCCTGCCGGACATTCGTAACAACAGTAACAGATAGCAGATAACCTAAAATGTATCCTAAAATGTCCATATTGCGAATGTGGACAGGTGGGAAGCATTAACCACATATTTCTAGAATGCCCAATAACTAAAATCGAAAATTTTGACTTATACACAGAGCTAGTATTATACTTATTTTATTGTTACAGGTATCATTACGGACCTCAACATCTCAAGACCTAATCTCGTGACTGAAGAAACCAGTATTATCGTTAATATTATTTATTTTTAATTTATAATTATCATCATTACCGCACTATAAGCAAGAAACCTATTTATTGTACCATGTTGCACTATTTTACATAATCATCCAATCGCTAAGGGAAAACCTGGCCAAATAAATGTTTATTTAAAAACATATTACTTGTAGTTTCATTTTATTGTAGTCTCGTACCTAGGTGATAAACAATATTTAATAAAATATAACTTGTAAGTGTGATAACAGTATTAAATTAGCTGATGCAACAACATTGCCTGGTGACATGAATTTCATAAGCATATTACGCACAACAAGGCCAATTGTGTTTGATATAATAATATAATCTATCTGGGCCATGATTATAAAATCGACAATGTCGGTTATGACGCATTTTCTTTATTATCAAACTGTTATAAAGCAAAAAAGTTTCAAAACTGTTGGGCGATTTTTTTACGATATGTAATAAAATATTTCGATTAATCCAAAGGTCAATTATTTTTTTATCATGTCACTTAAACTGACGGAAATGAAGCCAAAAGTCAAAAGCAGTTATGCTGATATAGCCAAGATTTGTAAGAACTTGTGAAATTAAAAGATAAATTTGTATCATTAAAATAATTGTTTTGCTACTGAAACTAAATTACGCATGAACGCAGTCACTTTTGAACAATTTGTTATTTAGAAATATACTGGGAAACAATACTGGGAACAAAAAGACCCGAAAGAGATTTTCTAAAGTATAGAATTTCTAATTTTATTGTCATCGTGGCCTTGCCTATGTCATTTACACTCGTACAGTGCTTTCAAAATTTATGTAGTCAGGTTCATGGCAGGTAGTCAATAAAACCCCACAAATTGGTATCAAATATGAAATATTTTATGTACCTATTGTATGTACCTACCTGGTGATATATAAAATGCACCAGAAATAGTTGACGTAGTTTGAACTGAGGCTTGCAGGTAGTAGCCATCAGCAGCAGCAGTACTTTTGCTGATAAACAGCGTAAAGTGACCACAAAATAGCCGCTGGCTGCTGTTACTGGTAGCAGCAGCTAATAAAACAGCCTAGTGTAACCGTTGCATTATGTTCCCTGAGAACAGCTATAGTTTCAAACTGTCTGCAAATTTATAAAGAAAGTTTCCTCAAGTATATTTTAACTACAATATCAGCGTGTACAATTACAAGTAGACCCTTTATCTGTCTATCTAAACCTACTCTATGGTCTTTTCTATACCAATATTGGGACCTGTTGCAGTTTGTTCCAAAGTAAAGATCTGAGGGGGAATTTACCCGTCCCATTAGCTTTAAGGCCCTGCAAACATCAATAAAGATGGGGGACATTCGAACCAAGTTATTTCACAAATAATCACAGTTATTTTATCAATTAGCAGTAACATTCGATGGAATGCAGCCAAGCGTTTCAATCATTCCATTTTTAGTCTAATTATGAAACGTCTGCAAATTTATAAGGAAATTGCATCAGATAAGCTAACAGAGGGAATCTACACTCCGCTCGTCTGACCAAAGTACACTATTTTATACACAATAATAATTGAGTAATATCTCTATCTCTACCTATACTAATTACGAACTTTCAAGTGTAGGGCGCGTTCAGCGGAATCGCCCATTTTCGCCGACATTTGCGATCGAGTAGCTGCAAAATTGGGCTTTTCGATATTACCTTTGACGCTCGAATTGAAAAAGGGACACAATTCCGCGTGGACTGCGCGATATATTGTAAATTAAATGCGTCAATTTTGAAAAAAAGATCACGTTTTTGCACCTCTTCGGATGAAGGCGAACCTCGAGAAAATGTCACGTGACGTCTAGAAATTCCGACAAGCGGATCGATGAACGTCAAAAATTTACATTTTTTATCCGTTCCTGCCGACCTTATAAAAGCCGCTCGCTCTCATGTCTTACGATAAGATCCCTCTAAATACCCTTCGCAAAGAGTTTTGAGCAAAAAAACGGCCTTAAAAACAATTTCCGATCCAAAAAAAATCGATTTTTGTCGACCCGTGTTTTGCTGCTATTACCACAGTAACGTCAAACCCGAAACGCCCCCTGCCGGACATTCGTAACAACAGTAACAGATAGCAGATAACCTAAAATGTATCCTAAAATGTCCATATTGCGAATGTGGACAGGTGGGAAGCCTTAACCACATATTTCTAGAATGCCCAATAACTAAAATCGAAAATTTTGACTTATACACAGAGCTAGTATTTGATACAAAATTTCTTGCTTATCATTGTATCCCATGTTTTCCATCAACTTTTTGTTATTACACAATGCACAATATGTGCACAATTTGCACAGCAGTCTTCTACATTAATGTTAATTAACATCACAATTTTTGTACATCATAGATACTTATGTATATTGACCATGTAAAATAAATAATAAATATATAAATATACACTTTACAATCATCTAATTTATATGGACAATGTAGTTCTCGTTGTTATTTATCAAGTATTTTATTACATTATTTTATCCACAAAAATAAATAGATATATTAAACAGTACAATTGCGATTAATTCGGTGTTCGTTCTTCACTTCCTATAGAGAGGAATTCAGACACAGACAAACGGCTTGCAGTAGCAGTACTACTATTGGTCACTTGATCCTGAAATGTTTTTTGTTGCGATTACTAATAAGTTATGTAAAGAGGTCTAGTTTATTCGCCTATTGGAAGTCATTGATAGTCTATTGGTAGTCCAGTCAATTGGTAGTTTTGCTTGGAAAGTTTTGTAAAATAAATAGTTTCATCGTAAGAGTGCCACAAAGTTTACTGCAGCATGCGTTTGGCTAAAAAACTCATTTCCACACCACCATGAGGTAGAGTAACTGGCGCGTTTTTTATCGTGGTATTTCCAGTAGCCTAATCCACATGCAATGTACTATTCCATAATTTAGCGCATTCTCCTTCGCTTCGCTGTTCTTGATGAACCAGGTGTTGGAAGTTCATCGTCTTCAGTACCGATCGAAACGTCACAATTAGAAATTTCTTCTACATCATCCGCGATGGGATTACCAGTTTCATTGCACTTATCTTCGTCCTCCATTTCATCATACGTTTCCTCCACAATAGTCTCCGTTTCTTCCTCTTCATCGATATCTTGTGATCAAACTTCCGAATTATTAAAGGTACCACTACAATGCGTGCATATAATGGACCACTTTATTCCACCTTTTCTGCATCTACAGGCTCTCTTACATCCTTTTGTGTATTTGCAAGAAATCAGTTTTAACAAGGTTTGTGGCACTCTTACGCTGAAACTATTCATTTTACCAAAAAAATGTTATGACATAAATTATAGGAAATTTTCTCTAGTTTAATTTATTATATAACTGTTTTTATCGTAAAATTAGTCGGAAAGGAGATATTGTTAAAAAACTGTTTTTAGGCGCCATTTTTTCAATATGGCGCCGCGAGCGGCAAAGATACGAGGTGCCAAAGTAGAAATTCGAAAAGAGCAGAGCGAAATCGATAAAATCACTAAGTTTCAAAACTAATTTCCAGGTAACCTCTTTTTTGAGCACCAAATGACTAGACTATAATGATTTGGGTATGTGAATAACGAAAAAAAGAAATGTATAAAGTATACACTCAAATCCTGTATATTAAAGAGTGGGGAGGTTTTTTACCTGTTCACGATAAGTTTCAATGCTTGGTATTTCCGAGACAGGGCGAAGCTCTTCAGGCTTATTAGGGTCGATGACAACATTGCTCCTTACGCTAAGCCATTGCTTGAATGGTTTCTGAAAATTATTTCAATTTATTATTTCTTGTGACTTTAAAAAACAGGTAACATCATTGCAAACACTAGTCACTGTCATTGTTTAATAGTGACTATTGTAGTCATTACACAAGAGAACAAATTTCCAACTTTCTGATATAACTAAAAAAATATTTGTTCCCGAATCCCGATTATATTTGCCTTACATAACTAGAAACTGAAAGCGGATTTATTGTAACAAGTCTAGATTTACAAAATCAGTTAATTATATAAATTCAAAGAATATGCAAAAGTACTGCTACAAGCTGTATTTTGATGAGTCGATAAAAAGCCACCATTCAGAAGGATTGTGGGGAATATCAAACTCGTTCATAAGACCCTAAACATAGTGACATACACGTAAAGATCCTTCCATTTTAAAATATGCCATAAAAGGCTCGTTACGATTTGTAAATAAAGACACCGTCACACCTCGTGCGAAAAGATTCAATTCCTGTAGCCTAAAACCCAATAACTTGGCTTTTTCTTTTCATAAACCTAAGTCTTTAGCCAAATCATTCAGTTGACACTGGTTTATAAGGCGAGGTGTTCCTAAAACTTCAAATGGTGAATCTTCACGACTTGCCTGATTTGACAGAGTGATTTCAGACACTCAAATTAATCAGGCAATCAAATCAAATCAGGCAAGTTTCTTCAAACAGGCGAAATTTCTTCTGTGTCAAAAATCGAAGATGATGAAGTGGATGGCGCATTAGGGAGAGGATGGTTCTCTCCATGGGGTATAGGTCGCGATGCTGATGGCAAATTTGTGGCAGATGGCAAAATGTATAAATAAAGTTAGTATTATATGTTAAATTATTTCAATCCTATATTTGTCCGTCATTTTACACGCCGCGTTGTTGCAGGTCTTCGACATTTGCATCCTAATACACACATATTTAAAAGAAATTCATCTCATCTATTACTTCAGACTATAGAAGCAAACTAAAACTCATCACTTGATACTGAGGCCTGAAAAAGGTCTGATACCACATGGAATTATAAGAGGATGACAGATAGGAAAACAAAGACACGTTGTAAATTTCAGAATATTTCAACACAATCTTATTACCGTGCATACAACATCTGGCATAATAGAAATGTGGAACTTCAAATTGCTATTGACATGCCGGCATCTCCTAGAGCATATTTGTTCACTCTGGCGTCTTTTACTATCAGCTCTGAACGTTCTATCCATTGTGATACCCATGAGTATCATCTCATTGAGCGTGGTCAAAGCATCCGACAACGTTTGGTCTCTTAGATTTTGATAAAACACAGCCTCTTTTGTGATTTCCTAAAACAAAAGACGAGAATATGTTTTGACTGAGTTTTAAATATATTTGACCTATCTCTTACGTCTTTTTCTATACTCTGCATTATCCTATTTTGCGCTTCTTGTATCAGTTCGGCCAACTTGTTGGCTCTCTCCACGTGAAACTTAATGACGCACTGATCAAACAAAAGAAGTTTCTTTCCAGCACGGACCACTTGTCTATCCAATTCGCTCCATAACTCATGCATTTTTAAAGGCAAGTAATTCTCCACTAATGGTATAGTTACCTAGAATCTCAACCGTGCTGACAACGAAAGAAGAATTTAGTTTCATTTAACCAACCTTATCGAGTTTACTTAATTCAGCACCGTATACTTTATAGTGATCTCTAAGCAAATGTTCCGTTGAAGAACATTGTATCATCAGCAGTAACGAGTAAACTTTAGGCCTAAGAGACCCGAGAAGATCCAAGCAAGCTGGACTACCATCTGGCATATCCAGATGTTTGAAGGTCATCTCAAATTGTTTCTTTCCCATCAGTGGCAATTCAGTGTCTATACGAAGAAAGACAGACAATGATGTCTCTTTTTTAATGATGAGTTAGTTACCTTTTATAACTCCATCGGTAGTTACATTCTCATTATCAAAACTGCTTTGCCTGAACACGTTCAGAAGTAATTTTATGCAAGATATACTATCCCTACCGCGCCATGTTGCGATGAACGGGAATGTTTTACCTTCCTGAGTTAGATCCACTAGTATGTTCAACGTAACCAGCTTTACAGCAACAGGCGTCTTCTGCAGAGAGATAAAAACTAAATAAAACAATTCCAAATGATTAGAAACTCACCTCAAGAACATCTAAAAGTAGGTAAACACCTCCATCATGGACGAAATTGTTTCTGCTGCATTCTGACCATGTCAGGTGTTCCCACAAGTAGTCCAAAAGGGCGATCATTACCTTGGGATCTAAGAAGCAGTCGTCTTTTGATGGGTCTAAAAATCTCTTTGCACATTCGATGCACACGTGTACAACTTTGTCATTCGAACAGCTGTAATCTTTGTTGAGTTGGTAAAGAATACAGAATATGGTTATCAACAGAACTTGGTCCATCATTGCCAATGGAGATCTGGCCAAAGTGTGTTTGATGTATGCTATAATAGAGACAATTTGTTGTTCTTTTTTTTGACTAAAATTTACTAAAGTGATTGGAAAAGTTTCTCGCTTACTTAGTAGTACGTCAGTCAATCCGTACGACCTATATAGATTAGGAATTTCGGTCTCGGCTCCTTCTATCAGACTTCTGTGGATACATCGAATGCATGGGGTCATTATATGGGTAGGTAGTTTACCATCAACAATGGAAGTGTACAACCTCACGAGTCTGAAAACAGTAAATTGGTGCATGGCCAAATTAGCAACGCAAACTTTGAATGAGTATTCTACCAATTCTACCATTCAGTATTCTACCGTTCAGTCAGATTTAAAAACAGTATAATGTGAAAATAATAGATCACAGTGATTAAAGGTCAGTTCTTTTAGTGCTGGTCAAAGAATTATAGGACTTGAATGGATAGTCAGTTCCAATATGTATGGCAACTTGAATTGAAGTGTCAAATCGCTTCTTTTTTCAATTTTCACTATTTGCGAACAGTTTTGTAGCGGCTATTGATTTGAAATGATTCTCCTTAAACGGTTTCTTAGATATTTGTTCAAATTTTCTATAATACTTGTGATTTCGATAGCGTTTCCATATATTACAAAATTTCCCAATTTTGATCTCTGCTAACAATAGAGATGCGTACAATATGTAACAGACATTGCTTACCTCCTTGGTGCATCGTAGTCGATGAAATGCTGAAGAACATGTTTAAGAATACACTCCAATGACAGTAAAGTCATCTTAATTAATTTTATCCGTTGTCCAGGCGTCCATATCAATTCGATTTCTGGCGTTATGATTCTCAACATGCCCAGAAAGCAATATGGTGACTGATACACCTACAATTTAATTATTTACAAGAACTGTGCAAGGTCTTTTGGATAATATTACGCCCGAAAACATAGGCCTGTTCCTGAAAAAGCAATGTATGTTCATCATGAACCATTTCAGCTCGAAGTCGTCTTCGTCGTTTGTAAATACAACACTTGATGCCCATGTACCGGCAATACCATTTTCCGGGGCAGACAATAGTATTATTATATCTAGAAATGATTATGCAGTATGTCAACCGATAAAAATTCTATATTTACCTACCATTAATAAGGGCGTAGCTGTGTTCAGCAGGAATCGTTAGTGAACAATGTACCAGAATATTATGCAAAATATTCCGTTCTTTCTTGTAACCCTTAGTCGTCACAAGGTCCTTAAATAACACTAAAACCTTTCTGTAAAATTATAACAAAATATGTAGTGTCGCAATTATATTAATGTAACAGTGTGCCCACACAGAGGGAAAAATTTATTCGATACAACACGAATATCTTTGAGTGAAGAATATCACTTGTTTCTATATCCGCAGAACGATCATTTGGTTGGTTCAAGTAAAATACAAAATTCTCAGAGTAAGAATATGATTTTCTTGATATTCCAAGTATTACGTTTTCTTGTTTTAAGTATGAAGGAACTGCTTGAAAGAAATTACATACTTTTGGGTCAAGAAACTGTTTGTTCGTTGAAGCATGTATATTTTTCACCCAACAAAATATGGTTGCTGATGTAATACAAACGTCTTACTCTTTTTATATGTAGAAGATTAACATTTTCTTCGTAAGAGCAAAACATACTCAACATAACCATATTAAACTCTTAAACCAGAAGAATAACTAGTCGTTGAAATAACTACATATATTAAATTCTTATTGCAATAAAATGTTATTTGGATAGCAAAAATATCCTCTTCATGCTACGCTATATACGCAAGAACATTTTCTCTTGATATCCAAGAATAGAGTTCTCTCTGTTTAGGCTATTCCACTACAATCCTGGTTTTCCTCATAATTCTTGTAAATAACCCATGAAATAAAACACTTATGCATAGGCGTAAACAGACAATATAAAAACACTCAATATCGTCGAACTTATATAGCGGTGATATGTGGCAAAAGACGCGAGAAACTGATAGCGCCATCTGTAAAGTAATTGCACAACTTTCTATGTATCTCTCAGAGTAAGAATCTTGGGTGAAGAAACTGTTTTTTCGTTGAAGCATATATATTTTTCGTCCAACGAAATATTTTTGTTGTTGTAAGACGAACGTCTACTTTTTTCTTGAAGAATAACTTTTTCTTCGTCAGAGAATAATATAAATATTAACGCAAGAATAATTTTTCTTGATATCCAAGAATAGAGTTCTCTCTGTGCAGTTGTATTAGGACACTTTTACACACGTTTATAGGACACTAATACTAAACAAATATGGGAAAACTTGAAAAATACTTACTCCCACGTAGATTTTCTAACAAGATTACCAAGTCGAGATTTGACATGCTCAGGGGCGGCGGCGTACACATTGCATAGACGATATACGATGCCGATTGTCACTTTGAAATATGCGGAAAGTTTAAATGCAGCTTGTTTCGATTTTGATTCATCTTCAGAAATGATCCGACCGAAGATCAAATCCATAATCCTGTGCTCCAAAAATATGAAACCTATTAAATAATAAATACGATTTAATTAACCTTAAATACACCATTTTATTAGGTAAGATGAAGTTTAAAAAATAGCTCTGAAGATGATTTACATGTGTCATCAGAATCCAGTAGATTGAAGGTGGTGACTAGTAGATCACTGTATAGATCCTCATCAGCCATGACCATAACATCTGCCACTAAAGCAGGTAGTTGACTTTTGGATAGTAATCGATGGAGATCTTTATGCCTGATGCAGTTTATTGGGACTTTTTTTATTGTAAACAAACGCTCCAATCCATTATATAAATCATCGTGTATCCTCTTATTTTGTGTAGATACAAAGATATAACCTCAGGAATAAGTTCAGATAAAAACAGGGAAGTTTAATTATGTCTTACGTAATATAGACAAGTACTCTTACCCAACATAGATAAATATTCTACGATATCATTAGCGTACGTAAAAATATCACTAGTTTTCTGAAGAAGAGGTGGAAAGCAACACATATCTAATAATCTCAATAAATATGGAATATATACTTCGTGATCACTGCTTTTTTGATATATACTATATACCAGTCTTATTACGTATTGAAGATCTTGTACCAACTGATTGTTATTAAGGTATTATTAAGGTAACACAATTAAGGCAAACGAAGCGAGTAATAAGGATACAATGTATTCGTAAGCATCTTCGAAAAACTCTTCTAAACAGTTTAAATTTCGGGTAATTTGGGTATCGCCTGTAGTTTCTGATATTTCAACCAATCTCCGTAATAGATACCTGTAGCACTTAGATATTTTGTATTTCGCACACTCCCGTTTGCTCATCTTTCATCATTTCCGAATCACGCATTTCCAGTTTACGACTGGTACGCATGTCAAAGGAGAATATCCTTTCAATGACAAACCCGGTGTATAGGTTATTTTAAAGTAGACACTTATTTGCGATCCCATGGTAATTCCTATATTTGCTTCTGTGGTCCCCTGGTGGTAACAATATTAATTACTACTGTCACATTACGTATTGTGATCATGATCAAGTACGCTACTCATAGCCACTCAAAATTTTAAAGAAACAAACATATTACAACTAAATTCTAAAAAGTATGTAATATATAAGATATACAATACATCACATAAGCAATATTTTTAAGTAAGGCCAATATATTTAAGAGATCAGGTCGTCAGATGCAGGAAATATTCCAGACAAGGTGCCTATTTGATCTACCTTACTCCCACTCGGAAACTGAACCTGTAATGTTCAAATTTTAGTATGGTATTTAGTACAAAATAATTCATAGTAGGTTTGTCGCAGTGGATCGTCAATATTAAAGAAAGTAAACAATATCAATCGGTTTCTTTAGGTGTCCCATGACCATTGTCAAAAATAAATATACATCAATCATATAACTTGTACAAACTATGCATGAATGGTTCAAAATGAATTTTGATACGATTATTTATCAGGTCGAGAATAAATTATATTACCACACTGTGAACATTTTCCAAGCTGACTTTCTCTGAAACAGGTTTAGGTTCCTCAGGTTTGTTCGGATCAATGACAACATTACTTCTTATGCTTACACTCTGCTGGAAGGGTTTCTAAAAAAATTGACATTGTTATTTACTGTGTTATGAGTACTTAATGAGTTATGACTAAAGTTTGAAAGATGGGATTCCACTTGCACAACTCAACTCAACAAGTCAAGAAGTATCAGTGTCCTTACTTCAGCAAGTGGAAGCCCATCGTTTGAACTCTTTGAACTGACTTTGCTAAAGCAATTCGGGTAATTGAAGCTACAGAAGAAAACAAACTTATGGAAAAGTAAAAAAGTAAGTTTGACATTGCATACTGTGATGGTTGTATCGTGCAGAACAGTGAAATGGTAATTAAAACGTCTGTTGATGTATGGTCTCGTGCTGTTACATATTTGTATAGTCTGTTTCCTTTTAGAATTGTTCCTGAATTCTCTATCCATCTTATCAGCGAAGAGAATCATTTCTTCTAACGTGCTCAGGGCGTCTGACAGTGTTTGATCCCTGAGGTTCTGATATAAGTTCCATTCTTCTCTAAGTTCCTGCAGACACGATAATAGCCAATAAACAACTTATAACTAATCCATTTATAGCTAAGAGTGAATTTACAAAGCGTATTCACCCACCTCGCTAGTTACACTGTCAACAACATCCAACTGAACCTTCTGTATAAATTCTGCCCATCTTTGCGCTCTCATGACATGAGATTCTATAAGCAAGCGATCAAAGAAGATAATCTTCCTTCCAGAACGCCTCAATTCTATACTCATTTCAGCCCAGAGTTCGTATATCTTAAGTATCATAAAATTTTCCGCCAACACAATAGCTACCTGTAATAACCTCATCAATTCTGGCCACAATATCATAATAATTTGGTTGGTAACCTTATCACTTTTACTTAATTCGGTATTGTACACTTGGTAATGCTGACGAAGCAACGTTTTCGTTGGGGAACACTGGATCATCGTCAAGAGTGCGTAGATTTTAGGTCTTGTTGATGCCAGAAGGTCCAGGCAGGATGGACTGCCTTCAAGGTTGTCGATCTGGCCGAAAGTTATACGCCACTGATGTTTTCCCATCAGTGGAAATTCCGTATCTACAGTGGAGGTTAATCAGAACACTAAAACGACCTATGAGATTAAATCGTCTAACCTTTTATAACTCCATCTGCTGTCACGTTGTCATTATCAAAACTGCTTTGGCGAAAGATTTTCAGGAGCAATTTTACTCCAGAGATACCATTCTGGCCACGCCATGTTGCCATAAAGGGGAATGTTTTTCCTTGGTCTGTCAGATCCACCAGTATGTTCAGAGCGATTATCTTTACAGCAACTGGAGATTGCTGAAATTTTTGTTTGGTAGACAATGAAGTGCCCAATGTTTAATATTATTTACCTCAAGTACGTCTAACAGCAAATAAACACCTCCTTGATTGACGAATAGATCTCTACTACGATCTGACCATGTAATATGTTCCCATATGTAGTCCAAAATAGCGATCTTTACTCTAGGATCAAGAAAGCAGTCTTTATCCGACGGATTCTGAAAACGCTTCACGCAATCAATGCACATTGGAACAACACTATCGTTCAAACACTTGTAATTTTTATTGAGGTGATAAAGAATGCAGAAGATGGTCATCAGGAGCCATTGATCCTCCATGGTGAGAGGAGATCTAGTAAAATTTCTCTTGATGTAAGCTGCAATATAACAATATAGTATTATATTATGTAACAATATAATATGGTCTTCTTTACTAGAAAATTTACTCACAGAAAAGTAAATCACCCATTCCTTTTGATCTGTATATATTTGGAATGTTGGTGTTAGCTCCTTCGACAAGACTTCTATGGATACATCGAAGACACTGGGTAAGATAGTCGCTAGGTAATTGTCCATCGAAAATCTTGACATACAATCTTACGAGTCTGAAAAGATGTCGTTGTTATTTGGTAGGGAATGGAAGGTAAGCTTACCACCTTCCTGGGCCGCCATACCCAATGAAATCATTCAGGGCAAAGGGAAGAATTGATTCCGTACTCATCAATCCGTACATTATTAACTTAAGTCGTTGGCCATGCGTCCAAATAAGCTGGTCCTCTAGTGTGATAAGTTTCAACATTGCGAGCATACACTTTGTCGTTTTGTATATCTACAATATCTGTAATAAGGTGGGGAATTCTGCTAATTTATAATATACTGTGTAATATATTATAAATTAGCAATAATATTCATTGTATATTCACACTAGGTAATGTTGGTGCTTTGTCGAAAGGTCTGAGGAAACCGTGCGTTGCCATCGTCATAAATTTTAAGTCAAAGTCATCTTCATCGTTTGAAAGCACAACATGTGAGGCCCATGTACCAACAGCTCCGATTTCAGACACACATGACATTATCACCAAATCTGTAATAAATAAATTCATCTATGATAGTTCGTTTATTTCGTTTAGATTTTGAAAACTACTCACCGGTAACAAAAGCCATGTTCAATTCTATCGGCATTGCGGTTGAAATGTGCCCTAATATCTTTTGTAAGATATTTCGTTCCTTTTTGTAGCCTTTAGCCAACACAAGATGTCTGTACAAGATTCGAGCACCTCTGTAAAAGTGTACAACATATTGTGATATCGCTGATATAAAATTAGAGAAGGGAACACTGTTCAAAATAGTTAGAGGAACACTTCCTATGACCAAATTCGGTGAAATATGGTAATGTCATCAACAGAAGTAGTTAGATATAGAGAAATGGTTTGAGTTTGATACAAGAAATGCAATTCTTTCAGACAAGTGTTCCTGTAATTATCGACTTCATGGATGTATTTACATAAAATAAAGCTTACTCCCACCCATTTTTAGAAACACATACACCCAGTCTGTCTTTAGTCTTCTGGGGAATGTTGAGGTATGCGTCACAAAGCCTCCACACGATTTGAATTGTTAATTTGTAGTGGATGGGGAGCTTAAATGATTCCATGATTCCTGTTCCCGTATAAGCACTTCCAGGAATCCATCGTATGAAGATCAAGTCGATCATTTTTTTCTCCAGAAAAACAACACCTAAGAACTCATCGATACTGGTAAAAACAAGATAATACACTGATAAAATACAAGCAAATGTTGATGAGTATTTTCAAGAGTTAGAATTGGTTCTTGCACTTAATTTGTTAACTATATGTATAGTAGATGGTTATTGAAAGTACTCATCATGCAGTCTTAATAAAGAAACTATTGTTGAACATTTACATGTGTCGTCAGAATCCAAAAGATGTGACATCAGGACAAGAAGTGAACTGTAGAAGTGATCATCAGCCATGTACATGACATCTCCCACCAACACCGGCAGCTGGCTATTGGCCAACATTTCGTTAAGAACTCTTTGACAGACACAGTTTATAGGGATATTCTTAATGCTGAATAATCGCCTCAATCCACTGAATAGGCAATTTCTGATTTCGGTGTTAGACGAAGAAACGATAATGTAACCTGAGGAATATCTTATCTTAGTGCAAAATGTAGAAATTAATTTTACTCATCGATACACTATGAAGCAGAAATAGATGGTGTTACTATACAACCGTGTTATTAATGTTAGGTTATATGTTTGGACTGTATTCAGTCAGTAATGTTGTCAACCAAATGCCAAATGGTTAAGAATTGTCTTAACTGTCCATAACTTCTTAGTATGTTTATGGTAAATGGTATTGCTTACCCAACATTGATAAATAATGAATAATGTCATGAGCATAGGTCAGGACATCACTTGCTTTATGCAGTACAGGTGGGAAGCAGCAAATATCCAAGAGTTTCAACAAGTAAGGTATGTATACTTCATACTGACTACACCTCTGGTAAACAATATATACTAGTTTTATTAAGTGGGGGAGATCTTGGACCATCTGATTGTTAAGAAAATTAAGGAAATATTAAGAAATGAACATACCTACTTATATAATATTATTTTTTGTTCATTCACGAACTACAAATGTATGGGTAAGTGTCAGGTATTGGGAGAATATAAGTCCCATGCTATGCTGTGATCACAACAGGCATCTCTTCTGTCAAAAATCAATGTAAAGTTTAGCCAAACACGTTTACTCTTGTGCGTGAATGTAGTGTTACATGTAGTTCACACAAATTTTAGAGTTTCTGTACAAATATCTCAAGATTAACACCTGAGCATCTACACCTGAGCATTAACTATACATTCCAATATCTGAGACTTACCCTTACATCACAACAAGCGTCGTATATGGATGAAAGACAAAAAGGATACAATGTATTCATGGGCATTATCTAGAAATTCCTGTAGACATTCCAAGTTTCGGTTAATTTGATTTTCGCCTGTGTCCTCTTCTGATAAATTTATTGCTCTATGTAATAAACCTCTGTAGCACTTAGCAATTTTATATCTATCACAATTACGTCCACTCATCTTTTACCAATTATGTGGCTATTACACATCTGCCATACATCTGCCATCATCTGCTATTTTAACACTGTCAAACTTGTCAATGGTGACTGATGGTGACCTATAACATGACACTGGGGGAAATTATGCCAAAACGATTTATAAAATCGTAATTTACGTACAAAATCGTTTATTGCGTAAGAGTCTAAAGTCTAAATCTAATACAAATACATTATAACTATATTAATATAATATATTGATTATAAAACGGTAAAAGATGATATCTTAAGTCTACTGAATCTTACAAACTAACAAAATACAGCATACTGAACATAAGTAATGAAAACTTAAAGCATCTGATTGTGCAACTGCTCGTAAGATGCCGTTTGGGTTTTCTTGGCCTTCAGTTGGCTCGACATAAATATCGACATGGATATACCCAATATCTGAAAATTAAATTTTATGTTTAAAGGCTTTTTTGTGAAGTCATCTTTTGACATACTTGAATGGCTCCTAACACGCCGAATACAGTGTAGATTTTTGTGTCATATGAAGGCCTCACCTGGAACTGAAAACCATTAATTAGAACAGGGTTTCCTAACCTGTTGGTAAGTGGGCCGCACTGCGGCGTCCACAATTGCAATAAAAAGGTTTATGCTCACATAGTAGTCATTAAGAAACATTATTTTAAAATCAACTTATCTAACACATAACTATACAGGACTTTACGTGTAGTTGAATAAACCAACCCAAAGGTTAATATACTTACTATACTCTCGACTTCATTGTTGGTGTGTGTCATAGTGAGTAGGCTTGGCAGGACAGCGACCACGACAGCAACTTCAACAACCATAAGCAAGATCACCGTTATGGCATACTGAAAAATCAAATAATTTATTAATAAACGCAGAATAGATGATGGACTCAAATCGTACAAGAAAAGGTATTGTAAATTTGGAGGCTATCCAAGGCATGAGCCTTAAACTGACACTTGATGCTACTCCCGTGTAAAACTGACTTAGGTTGCCCCTCCTACCACTTCGTTCTAAACGCGAACCCACTGTAAGTTCGAAATGTCTTACCGTTATCAATAAACAACGATTTTCTTGTGTCGCCCCGCAGCAGCCGAAAAATGAAATGATGAATATGAGTCCACCAATGACGAAGAATGGCATGCCAAGGGCAAGACCAACATTGCTGACCGTGTTGACTTCTCCCATTAGAAAGACACCGAAAATTACGATACCCAAGGAGGCGAACTGTAATTGACAACACTTTTATTAGAACATATAACTTCAGCAGTATATGTGTATGTCTGTGAACACGAAGATTCTTACTCTGAGAGATACATAGAAAGTTGTGCTATTACTTTACAGATGGAGATAACAGTTTCTCGCGGTTTTGCCACATATTTCCGCTATATAAGTTTGACGATGTTGAGTGTTCATATATTGTTTATTTACATCTATGCATAAATGTTTTATTTCATGGGTGAGTTACAACGATAATGAGGAAACCCAGGATTGTAGTGGAATAGCCTACACAGAAAGAACTCTATTTTTGGATATCAAGAAAACTTGTTCTTGCGTATGTAGTGTAGCATGAAAAGATATTCGTGTTGTATCCAATAAATTTTTCCTTCTGTGTATAAACTCTTACGGCGCCTAAACCGCTCATGTCATTGTTCTGTAGATTGGTATAGATATTTAAAGTCAATAGAGGATGAGGTGGTATTAGTTTGGTCAAAATCGGATGAATCCTTATGAAGATGCATGTAACATTTTCCACTTCCGGTTGTTGTCAGATTGTGACCAAAATCCATCCATTTCGTGCCATGGTAATTCTAAATCGGTATACAAAATTTCAGTACCGTTTGGGTGCAGTAGTATTCACAGACATGCTTACATACAAACATACATACACACAGACATTTGCCAGAAATCATTGCAATGGATTCTAAAATATAAATTAGAATTTTACCATTAACAAAATCAATTTGAAGGTTCTTATCAAACCAATGTTTTGTAACAGGACATCCGGTTCCAGATAATTATCAGCAGTTAAAGATGTGGCGTTATATCTTTAACTGTAGAAAAACAACTACATATATATTTTAATGACAAATTGTTCCACACCCATCTGATAATATTTTATAACAGTCACTTTAATATAAAAAAAAATACTGAACATCACTACCGACCAAATAATATTTTTTGCTAAACAACAACTTAATTTCATCTAAAACTATTTCTGAATATTATATCATTACCAAATGCCAAAATCAGTAGCACACTCATTGATATTTTACGAAAGCAAGCCAATATTATAAGGCCTTGAGACGAGCAATAATTTTTCTCTTAGTTGTTGCAACATGCATTCTATTTCATTATTTTACTTACCATGAAGACCACATTGATTATGATCAGCAAGCATTTCGCACACGGTGACACTAAATCAGACATTTTGACGAAAGTTGTTCACAAATATAGACGCTTCAACTTAACTGGATGTATGAATGTATTGAAAGAACCCTGGAGCACATAAAAATGACCGTCTTCTGCGCAAGCTTTCGGACGTGTTGTGTATGTACTGATCGGGTTGCAGCTGCCTAAGCTATTTCAGCGATAAGCACGCATTCACACCTATGTTATTACAAGTGCAGTGCAGTACCATTTTTTCATTACCTTATAACGTGGTATAAAATAAAAATATTGCAACCGAAAGACAATTTGGTAAAAGTTTATAGTAACATAAATATGTTATTATACGAATTTGTCGTTTTTAAGAGGGTCATAAGCTTTTCTTATGTGTTATTCTAATGTAATGAAGAACGGCCATATGTCAAAAAATATCTGCTGCTCCGCCTCTGGCGCCGTCAATAGCGTAAAAAGGGATTTCCCCGAAGTGTTTGCTGATTAGGCTGTTATAAAGTAACTACAAATATTGGCACCGAGGAGACAATTTCAATAAATGATATCTATAACTTTTTCTTGTTTGAATTTCATAATGAAACATACGTCAACCGATAGAACTATTCAAGTACCTAGGTCTATTCAAGTTTAGTTTGGCACTAATATTTGACGTATTAACTATATTTTTTTTTCATCTGATGTCAACAATACGTAAGCCCATAACATATTATTAAATAATTTTGTATCAAGTTGTCAAAGCTATGGCAATTATACCAATGTTGGTGCTTTCTATTTTTCTTTGTCAGTCTGATCGTCAAGTTCGTTTATCACTGAACAAATGTTAGTGTGAATGTATCGTTATCTCGAGCAATACTTCTCAATACTTTGATAAAACTACATTCATATTATTTGCGGAAGTGATAGGAAATTGCGAGTAGATTAGTTCAAATCTTAATATTTATTTTATGTGATATATATCATTGTGTATACACAGTGTGGTGATAAAGTTTGCAACAAAATTCATAATTCCGTTAATTAATATTTCCAAGAAAAGCGCTCGGTCAGGTCATTCATAATCGACCAGATGCCAGAAAAGGTACAATAATCACAGCTAAGCAAAAGTAATGTTTTAGGTCACTTTCTTTGTCTTGATTGAGTATAGATGGCTGTAAGGAGTCCTTTGATTACACAAGGAAATAAGGGCCCAACACCCAGAACAGGGATCACATATTTCTGTTGACCTAACATCACTTTTCATAGATCAAGTCATCAAAGTGTTGTGACAGGTCTAAGATCCATTTTATTTGATGTCATATATTTCACTTGAATTAGCCTTCTGTGCACACGTTCTCATAACAGATCGTTCAAAAGAAGAAATTTTGCCTGTTTGAAGAAACTGCCTGATTTGACAGAGTGTCTGAAATCATTCTGTCAAATCAGGCAAGTCGTGAAGATTCACCATTTGAAGTTTTAGGAACACCTTATAAACCATTGCGAACTGAATGATTTGGTTAAAGACTTAAGTTTATCAAAAGAAAAAGCCGACTTATTGGGTTCTAGGCTACATCAATGGAATCTTTTCGCACGAGGTGTGACAGTGTCTACATTTACAAAGCGTAACGAGCCATTTAAAGCATAATTTAAAATGGTAGGATCGTGTATGTCACGATGTTGAGGGTCTTATGAACGAGTTTGATATCCCCCACGTTACTTCTGAATGGTGGAATGGTTGGAAATTTGTATTTGAATACTATTGAAAAGAAATGAGCAAGAAATAAGTTAAAGTCACATTGTATAAAATTGATATAATTCACAATATAACACAAACGCCACACAGATAACAAAAACAACAATAAATAAGTAATTGCCATAAATTATACGTAGGTACTATAATGAATAATCATTGATTCGACCTCTTCCAACATTTTCCAACAATGGCACAGTCTCATCTCCAGCCCGGTAAGAAGACACTTGAGCTCTATGTTGATCCGATAACTTGTGAGTGTTCATTTTCCCAAATACTGCCCATGGTTTCAGTCTTTCTGAACCTTTCACCCATCTCCTGTACACGATACAATTAAACAGAGCTTGCATGGGGTTTACAAATGCCTATAAACAAATAAAAATAATATAAACCACAGGTCATGCAGATATAAATTTGGTAACCAATATATTTCAGAAGAAAAGTGATAAAAATCAATATTTTAAATAGTCATACCATGATGTACCATAATGATATGATTGCCTTGGCAGGTAACCTAAACCACAAGGTCCATATCAAAATTCCGTTGATTAAATTCGGTATCCAGCATATGAAAAAGACTAAGTTGATGTAGAAAAACTTCTTTTTGATTGCGACCATAACCTCTCTTTCTTTAGAGGTAAATTGGCCCGCAATTGTTGTGATGACGTTCTCCATGTCTTGTGACGACCACATGTAGAGCAAAGGATTAGCGACCATGACGACAGTAATTGGTCCATACGTTGCCAAATAATTCGGAAGGATCTTTATCATCACAGATAAGCTGTTTGATGTATGACATCTGCAAAGAAGATTACACTTTTTAGTGGATAGTTATTTCGTGGATATGAAAATCAACCTTTGTTTTAATACAAAGTAATTTGACTTGATCTGAGCATTTTTCTGTGTGTGTATATTTAGAAAAATGAAAAATACATACTCGCCATCAGGAAGATATAACAAACACAGTCCCGTAGACGTAAGAATTGCTGGAATAGTCCATGCTGCCATATGATATGTCCTAGTACACGATTTCTTCTCACATAACAACAGCCTCATATCGATGGTGTAACACAGTGTCCATATCCACGTCGCCATATAGAAATATTGAGCAAATGCCTACAAAACAAACATCAGAAGTTATGCATACGTTTCACGTCAACAGAAAACGTATTTACTGAACACAGAGCGCAGAACATGACACTTGCGTTATCATTAGCAGCTGGCATGATATTCTTATAGTGTAACCATGAACTGGACCTAACCAAAACACCTAAAAAACGATTCTCATTGTTTCCCATTGTTCTTGGAACAATTCTCCATGGTTTATCAATTGATTCTCCATGGTTCCGAAAACATTACTCACCAAGTGATGCCAAGAGATCTGCTATGGCCAGCCATACTATAATTCTCCTTCCTCTAAGTGCTGTGATAGAGATCCACTTGTGATTGTGGACGTATTGGTTCCTAGGTAGAATCTAAATGGTTATGTTGGTGATTTGACGAAAGTAGAGTTCTTTCAGTAGTACAGACCTGGTACATGGCTCCCAAGACACCCAACGCTGATGACAGAACACAAACTATGTTGTACGCTTCTGTATTCAGCTCTTCCATGACCATGATGGCCATATCGCTGCCATTGCCATGGTGACAGCAGAAGGTCTGTATGGTGGGATCGGCCATGGTTGGTAACTAAACTTGGTGACCTGAAGACATAAATTTGGACATGAAAGTAACAAGTGAACTTTGGTTATTATTGGAGATTGATTCAGTAATTTTTCCAGCGTTTTGAAGAAAGAATAAATATGTCCTGTTTACCAAGTGATTAACAGTTTTTATCTGATGCATTTCTTATTTATTCAAAAGACGGTAATGTTCTTTACAGTCCTCCAAAGCGGAGTGAAACGTGTTTTGAGGTTTAATAAATCCATTGCAATGTGTTTTGGAAAATGATTGTGTGTATGTATGTTGTATGTCTTTAAATACGATAATTTCTTTGATAATTTCTTCAGCAAATACTACCCAAATTTTTAGAATTGCAGAGTTATAAATCAAAAGGGTCTGCCATTGGTCAAATACGATTACATATTATCAAAGTTTCTTAACCTTAGCGTCCTTAGCAGCAATGTTAATGTAAATCCTCACTCAAGAAATACAAATAATGCAAATACAAATATATTTCTTACCTTTACATTCGCTATTCCAATCCAGAAACTTATATCTGACCACCTTTATTGAGTAAACGTGCACTCAACCAGCGACTCAACGCTATTTCATGTTGCCCAGACAGAACTGTATCAAATTACTCCACAGTCGATACTACCAGGCACCTTCTTTCTTGTGCAGTGAGAGAGTTCACTTCTAAAATGCGTGGTGATGTTGATAATGCCCGATAACGTTGTTTACATTTGAGGTTAATTTTAGTTTATATAATTATCTATTCAACTTAGTTAGCAGTGTATCTATTTTAATTTCTGACGTGAAAGTTTCTGTAGATTGCTATTTTCCTTTGGATTAGTGTATTTTATGCTTACCTAACCTAGATAATAATGATTTTTAAGTATTAAAACACCTTGTAAATAAAAGAAAGACAGCGCTGTTGAAGTAAGTAAGTATATTTATCATAAACTATCTAAATATATTATAAACTTCGACCTCGAATCAATAAAAGAGATCCTTATTTAAGAGAACTTTTCCATCTTCAATTTCAATGTAATCCCTTACCGTGGCTAGTAGTAAGAGTAAAACTTCTGTTTCTTCATCACTGAGGACATCATCTGTGACTATCATGTGAAATAAATTTGTGATGTCAATACTTCTTCTCCCAAAGTCATTTCTTGCAATTCTTTTTGAAGTATAACCTTTCTCAATGTTTGCCAGCTTATGATTGCGCCTCTCAAGAAGGTTCTTGGCATCTTTTTGATGGATAGTCTTGGTTTTATGAGGTTGGCCAACTGCAAATGTTGCAAAAACTGCTAGAAATGTTACTATGATTATAGTCTTCATGTTTGCTCAGTGTTATTGCTAGTTCTAGGTCTACTGTGAGTTTTTATGGCAGGAATCAGTAATAGGGTTGATAATATAATTCAACTGGATAGCATTTAATTTGATAATTATAATTTGATAAATTATTTTATTGGGTTTGTTTTTTGTTTAGACTCCAATTAAGTTGCTATTATAGGCTCATAAACATTAGCTATCTGGAAAGAAATGCTATCTGAAAGATTGCCATATCACTTTTTCTGCAAATGTAATTAATTTGTTTTTTTTTTTTTTTTGATTTTAGTACAGGTTTCTTAGTAAAGGGTTTCTTGATAAGTTTCTTGTTCAAAACATCTAAGATCCATCTCCTATGAGAAAAGTATGTAGTGTAAAATGCAACATTAATGTCTTGAATAAGAAACTTTTCAAGAAAATTGGGCGACTTTATAACGTAAAAGAAGGTGGTAATGTAATACCATCTCTAAACAGTATGCTATACTTCCAATTTGCCACATAATTGCTCACTGCACTCCTATATAACTCCTTTATACTCTGTATAGTCCAATATAGCTATTTTATGCACCTTTTTATTTACAATGGACTGAACAAAATCATCATAATCAAGCAATGCTTTTGAAAACAACGCTGTTTTACCAGTTGGCGAGTGAAATTAGCAGCAGCCAGCCCACCAGCGCAATTACAGCAACCAACATGAATGTTAACTCAGGAAATATCAATTGTATATTAATTTGTATAATTATATAATTGTATATTAGATTTTAATTAATAAATTGGACGGAAAACTGATTGAATTAGTTTTGTGTTTTAGTTAATATAAATAAAACTTTAATATAAAGTAGAAACTAAATTACGGATGAAAGCAGTAATTTTGAACAATTTGTTATGAAAAATATATAATTTAATTAATAATAATTGAAATAACGATTTCATGTAGTAGAGCCAACTTTTCAACTAAATACTTTTAAAATATAGAATTAATTGTATTGTCATCGTGGCCTTGGTTATGTTATTTACACTCGCATACTATGCTTTCAAAATGTATATAGGTTCAAGGCAGGTAGTCAATAAAACCCCACAAAGTGGTATCAAATATGAAATATTTTATGATTGCAACGCCTTCACCTGACAAAAGACCATACATTGTCTCACTGTTGTATGTACCTACCTGGTGACATATAAAATGCACCAGAAATGGTTGACCTTGTAGTTTGAACTGAGGCTTGCTGGTAGTAGCCACCAGCGACAGCAGTACGTTTGCTGGCAAACAGCGTAATGTGACCACAAAATAGCCACTCGCTGCTCTTGCTGCTTGCAGCACCAGCAACTAGCGGCTAATAAAACAGCCTAATGTGACCGTGGTACTAGTAAAAGTAAGATTTAAGTATTGATGTATGTATGTAAGAAAAAGAAAAGAAATACGTTTACATAACAGATATTAATATATTTCTAAATATCGTTACATATTTTAATGTATTACTAAGTCTAATGTATTACAGAAACGTCATCAATAATAATCACTTGTCATCATCATCATCGTCTTCAAAGTCACCTAAATCAATCTCACCATCATTTTCCATGAGTTCGCTTAAGAACCCAATCAGTAAAATAAGATTCTCCTTATCTTCATCACTCAGGTCATCACTGGTAATAATCAAGTGAACCAATTCAGCCACTTCATCATCCTGTTTCGCACGTAACTCGATCCACTCCTTCATCGCGTCCCTTTTAGATCTGGCAACCTTGTTAAACTTTTTCAATCCATGATCACGCTTCTCAAGAAGATTCTTCACGAGACCATGACGTCGCTCATTATTGGCAACACGCTTCGCCACGTCCTTCTGGTGCTGTTCTTTGGCTCCATGAGGTAGGGCGATTGCACAGGCCACCACGGCTAGAAGTGTTACTATAGTTACTGTCTTCATGCTTGATTCGCATTTGTGATGTTTTTATTCGGGTGCGAGTTTTTATAGCAGGTTTAGACCTTGTAGGGCGTTGATAAATTAATGGAATTGGTTTGATACCTTTTTTAATTTGATTATTATAGTTTGATTAAATGTTTGTGGGCTTGATTACGCATATGGTTCCAGGAAGTGCTATAAATTAGTGGTCTTGGTTTTGATAAGTATTTCTAAATTTGTATACTGTTTTGTCTTTCCGGCTAGTACCTAGAAGGAAAGTATTGTAAGCACTATATCTTCCTCGACAATTAACATATCGAAATGGATCAAAAGGCACTACAGTGCTAATTAATTTGATTTTAAAGCCGAGACGATCAAACTTGACCAAAGTTCATAATTCTTCTACAGGATGTTCGAAACGTACACCACAAAAACATCACGTCACGTTGGTTACAGAAATCAAATGAGAATTTTATTAACTATGATGAACTAGTCCATAATTTGTTGACAGAATCATCAAAATCAACTAAAGAGTCTTCTTACGTTGAGTTGTCATCATGAAAACCGAAAAAAGCAATCTAGTGTTTTTAGAAAAAGTGAAAAACTCTTGATTTGAACACTTCCAAACATTTTTATTATTGATTAGAAAGTTGAAAATTCGTGTCTTTATAAAATTTGGGTTGCAATTAACATACCTTCGGCTTCTGTCAATAACTATTCGTATACCTACTATTTTAGCAATGCATTTATCACATAACCCAGTTGCGTTTCTCAAAATCGTGAAAGTAAATGCTTCAAGAAAACTACTACACAAGTATGACATCAGGTTTATATTATTTTACACAAGTATTATAACAATCGACATAAATATAGGTGACTATTATCCTTTTTGCGTGTTTCTTCACAAATTATAAGCCATCAAAGAAGCCGTAATCATCGTATTCATCATCGCCACTGCCTGAACTTTCTTCTAACTCGTCACCAACACCATCAATGTCAATCCATTCCTTACCATCGTCATCGCGTACATTTGGCAATCCGTACCATTCTTTTGGATACATATTTGCGAATAGTGCTGCATGGAACGCTAACGACGGCATTCTATCCTTTTGTTCTTTACCGTCGTCATATTCTTTCCCGGCACTGACAAAACCAATTACAAAGAACACCAACAACGCAATCGACTTCAACATTCTGGCAGGATTGATTGAACTAGCGAAAATATCGAATGATGTATTTATAATATTGTTGGTTCGATTTTTTGGCTAATTTGATAAGTATATTGATTACTTAATTGTTACTGATTATGCTATTCCGGGAACTATTTTGTGTTGATGATTTGAGAGCGTTTGGTTGAAGATTTTTAACTGAACTAAAGTTTGTGTTGTAGTGTGAGTAAATCCGATTAAGGCGAGTGGTTTTCCGGAACAGTAAAATTGATAACACGTTGTTAATTAATGTGGTTTTTGAAACTGAGTAGGCAAAAACTTGACCAAGGTCTGTAATTGTCACCTACAGATTACACATACAGCGATACTTACAAAACTAAGAAACTGCAACAAAATCAGTTAACACATATATAAATTCAACGAATATGCAAAATGACTGCTTTCAAGCTGTATTTTGATGAATCGATAAAAAGCGACAATTCAGAAGGATCGTGGGGAATATCAAACACGTTCATAAGACCCTCAACATCGTGACATACACGTAAAGAGCCTTCCATTTTAAAATATGCTTTAAAAGGCTCGTTACGCTTTGCAAATGAAGACTCTGTCACACTTCGTGCGACAAGATTCCATTCCTGTAGCCCAGGACCCAATAACTTCACTCGTTCTTTTGATAAACCTTATTTGGTGAATTTTTACAGCATCTTCTTTGATCACTTCCCATATTTTAATGCACAGAATCTCCGTATAACTTAACTTGATAAAATAACGCAAAAGAACTTGTTGATTCGTAATATTTTGAACAATCTGTTATGAGAACGTATGCTAAGAATGCCAATTGAAGCGAAGTATGTAACTGTTGAACCTGTCACAACATTTTGATGACTTGATCTATGAAAAGTGATGTTAGGTCAACAAAAATATGTGATCACTGTTCTGGTTGTAGAACCCTTGTTCCCTTGTATAATTCGAGACTTGGATAATCAAAAAAACTGTTATCTTTGAATCATTTTCAAAGAAGTATTATTGTCGTCATATGAGACACTTTTCGTGACATCACAGAACCGCTGATGACATAAAACACTAAAATTCCCAGAGTTTGTGGTCCACGTAATAATATTCCATCTAAAATTTCGCAGACGACGTAATAAGTTATAACAATATTAAATACATAATTCGACAACTTCCTCTCGAGATAAAACCGGCGTGACGTCAGCGTCTGCCAGGAAAAATACAAATCCCGCCATCTTTCTCCAGAAGTAAGGAAACTTATCGCTTCACCGGGATATTTGCGGTATATTTCCGCACGAGAAATGCAATAAATAAAAGAACGTGTTATCAGCATGGTAATAGTTAAAACTGAACCATGGATCTGCGATCAGTAATGTCAGTGTTGTGCATAGTCCATTTTTCAGTGGGTTCTACATTGCTTCAGAAACTACACCATTATAGAAATGATAATCGACATATAGAACCAAGAAATGGAGGTGTTTTATTATCCAATCCTAGTGAAAATTCACCTAGACAAATACCACCTATTTTGGACGTTATCACCAATATTCACCCAAATAGAATTGGAACCAGGCACGAAAGGAAGAATTCTGGAAAGTTATGGAACCAATTAGCAGAAGATTTACAATATATGAAGAGTGAGAAGAGACTAAAACTGTCGACTGCAAGACCAGGTATACCATTAATATGGAAACTACAAAGAAATGCAAATCAGCATTTACCGAATGATCAGAATATTCGTTATGTAATCAAAGAGGATACCAGAAGAGTAGGGAATCAAGAGGTGCAGAAGAAAGATTTCGTTGACAGCAACAGAACGAGAAATAACCTTCAGTTGTCTCCTAATAGTATGTTAATCGCCGATAATAAATGCAAAGACACCGATGCTAATGGTTATTGTATAAACGAAGATTTCGATTAACATGTTTATTATATGAGTTTTTATGAAGTATGTATGTATATTAGTTTGTATTTTTTGTTTCCAATAAATATTTATATTAGATTCATGTGTTTTACTTAGTGATACTTATTTAGCATTGTTCTTTGTTCATTGGTGAAAAACTGACAACACGAAGTGAAAAATCCATTCTTAGATTTTCCATTTTCTTAGATTCCAAACTGATTAAAATGATCTTCCACCAGATCCCTCTGAATGGTGACTTTTTATCCATCCATCAAAATACAGCTTGAAAGCAGTACTTTAGCATATTTTTTAAATTTATATAGTTTATTTTTATTTATTGGTTTATTATTAAATAAATAAAACATCTAAAGCTACTCCAGCCATTTTTTTATTATTAATACATAAAAACTAGTAGCAGTTGTAATAAAAACAAAATCTCAAGCAATATAATTTATTCAACATATAACTATCCAGCTAATTAATAATAATGATTACGGACATCCCACAGCATTTTGAATCTGAAACAACAAAAAAAAAAACAAATAAATAACAGAATATATCAAAGTTTCAATTTTTTTTTCATTGTTAATTATTGTTTACAATGATTATGTATCTGTCCATGTGTGAATATCAATAACAAACAAACAACAAAACGAATAAATATAATCAATTTATTCGTAACGCAACTTCTTATCGTCTGACCCTTACCACTCAAGCCAAATCGCCAAGGCGCACAAAGACAACTTAATAGATTCTGATAAGTACAGGTCATCATTCTATTAACTATATCACAGTACAATAAACACTCTTCCTGCTAACGCGCAACAGTTCGCTGTTAGCAATGTGGTTGCCCAAGAAAAAAACATACGTTTTTATCATAGTCCTCCTCTGTTACCATGGAGTTTCCTGCAAAAAATCCAGCGTGAAACGACGTGAAAAAACGCCATCTCAAAACGAAATGGCTGGCATCAATCAACAGAGTTCGACAATTCCCCCTGAGAGTCAAGATGAGGCAAGAACTATAGAAGAATCTACGACGGAAGAACATACAACAGAACACGATCACAAGTTTGACCACAAATTAGAGACAGCTCCGTTACCATGTATGCATGCTGGTGAGGTACCACTCAAGCCGGAACCAAAGAAGTCTGCTCCCATGGCACTGGAGACCAAATTCAAGAATATTACGGAACAATCAGAGCAAAAGAACCAAGGTAAACTATTTTTTCGTTAGTTAGAAATGAAGTATATAAATTTTACCTTTACAACAATGTAGTGAAATAGAAAGCTTGTACGTAATCCTTGTCAAATTTTAATGCTTTTCTCAGCACATAGTAGTTAAATTTATCATTAAATACCCAAAACTGCGTGCTTCTTTTGCAAAGTAATATCAATTCATATTATTATCTTATTTTCTATGATCTAAGATGAGTCTACAACGGTGCGCCATACAACTGAGCATCACGCGCATGAGCACAAGTTTGAGCACAAATTGGAGTCAGCCCCACTGCCTTGTATGCATCAAGGTCATACTCAGCCCTTGAAGATGGAACCGAGGTCAGCTCCAATGGCACTAGAAAGCAAGTTCAAGGACACGCCTGAGCAATTAGAACAGAGAGACCAAGGTAAAGACATAATTTGTGCGTCTGCTTGTGCTCTTATGCCCTGGTCACACTAGGCTGTTTTACTAGCGTGCTATTTGCTACTGGCTGCTAACGGTGTGACCACTCACTGTTTACCAGTTGGCGAGTGAGTTTAGCAGCAGCCAGCCCACCAGCACTTGTTTAACTTTTACAGCAACTAGCATTAATGTTAACTCAAGAAATTATGTATTTTTGAAATGTCTTTTATAATATTTTGCGAGGTGAATATTCTTCCAATATATCTTTTTGTTCCTGCTAGCAGCACCAGCAACTAGCAGCTAATAAAACAGCCTAGTGTTATTGGTTATTTTTTCAATTTCCAGGTAATCAGCAATCATTTGAAAACTCTCCAAACCCACAAAGACCAAACGCGTCGAAGTTGACATCCATTGCCAACGACACAAGCTCAGACGATGGTAAACCGCGACATTTCAATCACCCAGGTCACACACAGAGTAGCAATAATTACCCAGCTGAGAATTACAATTATTACGGAATCCACAACACCTACGACCCGGGGTATTCATATGGTACCCAAGAACCCAGTGTTGAGGACAAATCCACCTCAAACGTCGGTGTAATACCTCGGAAAAATCAAAATGCTAGGGAATACTACAATAAAATTAGTGGATATGCAGGTACACCGATCATCGCTAAACATGGTGGCCTATTTTCGCAATTACTACCAGGAAATAAAAACGAAAGACTGAGCAGTATTCGTTATGGAATGGGTGGTTTTGGTTTTGGTGGAAACAGCTACAGGAACGTCCTATCTGGTCTCCACTTATGGAGCATGATGAATGTGTACTCCACCTTGAATCACAACATCTACCATGCCTACAACTTTCCCCAATGGATGGTACATTACCTAGGAATATCTTACGAGTTAGTCATCAAATGCGCAGATAAAGCTAACTTAATTTGCAATGGTACAAAACCTATTTGCACAAATAATTCCGTATTCTGCGTATCAAAAGATGCAGTGCTGTGTCAAAGTCAGGAGAATACTTGCGTGGAAACAACTCTGCCATTTTACGATATGAATGTCGAGTCAAATGGTAGTGTTACGTTGCGTCTCCCGTGTATAGTGAATATTACTTTGACAAGTGATGATAAGCCTGATAATTTTGAGCTGAGTGCTGATATGCTGGATACGCCGTTGTGCGTTACGATTGTGGCTGTACCTCAGAAACCATGTAATACGCAGTCTGTCTCAGGTGATGAGACTGATTGTCCTATGACGCCTATGGCAACATCAACAACTGCAACGCCTTTAAATTAGGTTAGGAATTTTTGTTCAATTACTACTTGGATTTCCATGTAAGTTAATAGACTATATTTGTAACGTTTTGTCTTTGTAGCGTTGTATTTATTTATAGTTTAAACATATGTAGAAGTTTTAATAAAATCTTCTTAATTATAAATAGTGTTTTTCTGTAAGTCCTTTTTGTAGATATTTTAATAGATCTTACTCCTGCTGCTTCTTTTTTGTCGTTTTTCATCCTTTGATTTAAATAGGTACCAGCAAAATTATAATCAACGTTCTATACACAGAGAAAACTCTATTTTCTATGCAAACAATATTTTATTCTAATAAGATTTAGTTGTTTCAAGGGCTAGTTATTCTTACAATTTAAGAATTTAGTACGTTTATGTTAAGTATATTTTTCTCTGACGAAGAAGAAGTTATTCTTCTATAAAAAAGTGTTGTATTTGTAGACGTTCGTCTTACAACAACAAAAATATTTCGTTTGACGAAAAATATACATACTTCAACAAAAAAAAAACAGTTTCTTGACCGAAGATTCTTACTCTGAGAGATACATAGAAAGTTGTGCAATTACTTTACAGATGGTGCCAACAATTTCTCACATCTTTTGCCACATATCACCGCAATGCGACGATATTGAGTGTTGGTATATTGTTTCTTTGCATCTATGCATAAGTTTTTGTTTCATGGGTGACTTACAACGATTATAAGGAAAACCAGGATTGTAGTGAAATAGCCTACACAGAGAAAACTCTATTCTTGGACATCCAACTCTATTCTTGGACAAAAATGTTCTTCCGTATATAGTGTAGCTTGAAGAGTATATTTTTGCCATCCAAATAATATTTTATTGCAATAAGAGAATGTCAGTGTACGTTATAGTTATTTCAACGGCTAGTTATTCTTCCGGTTTAAGAGTTTAGTCTGTTTATGTTGAGTATATTTTGCTCTGACGAAGAAAATGTTATTCTTCTACATATAAAAAGAGTAAGACGTTCGTTTTACAACAACAACAATATTTTGTTGGGTGAAAAATATACATTCTTCAACGAACAAACACTTTCTTAACCCAAAAGTATACGTACGTATCGCTTAAAACAGACGTAATTCCTTTCAAGCAGTTCCTTCATACTTAAAAAACAAGAAAACGTAATACTTGGAACATCAAGAAAATCATATTCTTACTCTGAGAATTTTATATCAATGTGAAACGTACTTCTGCATACAATATCAATATTGGGAGTGCCGCAAGGAGGTATATTTGAACCAATATCGTACAGAGAATGTATATGTAATACGTGATCTTCTACTTAGTAACTTTTAGCTTGATATGTGTTATTTAACACAGCCAAGAATAATTGAACAATTTTGCACTAAAAATATTAAAGTATGTACATACCTCAAAATATCCTCAACATAATCAGTTTAATATAATCATAACACAACTTATAATTTAAAAACTATAGAGTATTTTTTTTTCATAGATAAGCGTTTGCGTAACAAAGGACAGTACCTGCTAATGCTATGCCTTGCAATTATTAATGGATAAATAATTACATTATTCTATTAATAAATCACATATGATTGAAGCTCATAAAGAAACACATGCATTATTAGATTTACGACGTATTGTATGGAATGATTACATTATTTTTATTATTTTGTATTTACTTTCCTTATATTTTATATTACACTATATATTTTATACAGACGTAACAAACAAAATATGATTGGCATTGTCGAGAAAACAGTCGATTCTAATAATAAAAAATTGCATCATTGCACTCAAAATATATGCAGAAATGTGTGATGTTTGACTTAAAATTTTCCTATAATATTGACGTAAAACACACAAAGGAAAGGTCACTGCAATAAATTCTATTTCCGTCTTAAAAATAACGTTCATAGTTCATAGCGACTGAAAGAAATATGTTTTCTTTGTATACATCATTTATAGAACGATATGCATCATTTTTCTTAATGTTTAGAAAACATTTTGGAATAGAATAATAAACCAAACAGAAGATTTTCCATAATAACATCGTATTGATTTAATATTTGGTGTAAACAATAACAAATGTTAACAATCAAAGGCTGAAACTACATGACGTTCAGTTTCCAATAATAGCTATCATAGTGCGTCACTAGCACGCAATACGTTTTCAGCAAATTATTGTGGAAATGATTACCGTTTCTCTGTAATATTTACCATGCAATTTTCAATTTCCTCGCACTAAAGTGCGTCTTTTTCATAAGAATAAAATTATCCAGGTTGATTGCATCAACATGCCATAAAAGAATATGAAATCTACCTTCTTACTCCATCAGTAAATACATAGTTTATTCCATTTTTACGGTTGTAATAATTATAATTAAAAATAAAATATTTCTTATGTTATAGCTAACAATTTTAGAGTTATAATAAACTTATGTACGGCAATAACAAGTCGTGTACTTAATACTTTCGCCTATAAAGAATGTAGATACATATTGCTGCAATGTTTGCGGCTATTTCTTTTATATAAGTCATTTGGTAGTTATTTCAGAAAAAAATGTACTGCTTACAATATTACAAACGACTTTGTAAGACTTTGACCATTGAATCCATTAAACCTCAATTGTTATTCGTTTATTTTATGTCAAGTACACAAACATACCATTATACAAATTTTTATAGAGTGTGTTGCATAAGATATGTTTGTTAAGTATCCAATTATCTTTTTAGAACTATTGTCATACATATCACGACGCACGTCAATTGCTAGGGTATTATAAAACTAATATATTGTTCAAATAGATAATATTGAACAAATATATTTATGCAAATGTGGACATGATGCATCCTAGCTTGCATAATGTCGGCATTGATACTTGAATATTGTGCCAATCATTATTGGTACTCAATCCATATTAGGTTTATATCGTTCCCGGAAATTTTGACAACACTGTTCAATAAAATATCTATAAAGATATTAAAAAGCATCTAAAACAAAAAATTTTCCTTCATATACATATCTATTTTATAAAACAGCCTGGACCCTGTTTTTATAAAACTACTTTGCAACTTTTTATGAAACTGAACTTCTGGATACTCTAGCTTGACAACGTCCCTGTTTTGACTGCATTATTAATATTATTGTCATTAATATTTATTATTATTATAAAGTGTTTATAGGTAATTTCAAGTTGATTTCTTATGTAGATTACAAACATGGTAGTAAAGTCTTCACCAAAGAAAATAACCAATAACTTAAACAGAATAAAAGTAAAACCAATTGCTTTTAGGGACTACTGTTTTAGTACTTCTTGCCTTAGAATTTAGATTGGTGTCACGTCTTATAAAAAAACCTGTATAAGGTGTAGAAAGTATAAGTAGAATACATTAATTAATACCTGCGCTCATGCGAGGACACAAAATAATGTAAAACGTCTCGACACAATGAAAAAAAAATACTCGACCAGTCTTGAAGCCTTTTCCTTCTAGCAGAATAGAACCCGAAAGTAAACTAAAATGATCTTTATTGACTGAAGGCTCCAAAGCGTTTGTTTAAGTGAAAACCGGTACCAATTTAAAAATACCGTTAACTATAAAACAAATCAATGTTTACCTAATTATTCGAATTCGTCCATCACGACTTTACCATTGGCATCTGTTCCTTTGTGTGGTGCATTGATGGCCACTCTCAATCCAAGATCCATGCTTCCGGTGTCTTTTGCAGGTGACTTCTTAGAATTTACCTCGTCTGGAAACACTATTCTATCTTGGTTGGCATCTTTGGTGGGTAGAGCTTGTTTAGAAACTACCATAGGTGGTACCTTCGTCGGTCGTTCCTCGAAGACAATTCGATCACTGGACTGAGCCATGTCTGGGTCTCTTACGTTGGATTCTGGTGTGGAACTGAGAAAATCTCATTAGCGGTCGCTTAATAATAAATGTCCATGGCCGGATACTGAGGAGCAATACGCTGGGGGGACACGACCGTGACCTCCAAACGTGATTTGTTCAACGTCTTAAGACTAAAATGGGTGACGCACCGGTTCGGGCAAAACCGCAGCGCGCTCGACAAACTATTAAATAATAATGTAGATTCACCATAACTTCCATAAAGGGGACCACTTCGGACGATCAGTATGACATTAAACACTGCGGGAAGGTATAACCACATTATTACAATATCGTTATGCGGTGAGCAGTACCATCTCTGAAATGAATAAAAATGTTACATGTTAACAATACATGATATAATTGGACATAAAGTTTTATGGATTTTTGAGGTTTGGTTTTGTCAAGCACCCATTCTTTAGTGTTTAAGTGGATTTAACAGCGGGCACATCGGGCATTGCCATCGCTAGATTCTACGTAGATAAAGCAGGGTTGTTATGCTTAAAAAATTTAACTTTTAAACTTAAGTTAAGTACAAGATATCGTAACTTGTAAGCAAAAGAATACTTAATGTTAATGTGTCACTTCACCAGGTACCATTTTAATACAATTTTGCAAACTTATGCCCGATATTTTGAGCTTAATATTAAAGTTAAGGCTTATTACTTTCCGACTAGTATCCTAGAAGGAAAGAATTTCGAGATTTCAGCGGAAATACGCGTTTTAGGGTCTCCTCAATCGATTGTGATGATTTCTGGAAAATGTATGATTGTGGATATGTACGGATCAGCGAATACGTTATCCACGGATCGGGATAAAATTTGATATGCATATTTAGAATTACCGAGGGACGAACTAGATTGCTTTTGGTGAAAATCTGACAACCGGAAGTGGCAAATGTTAAATACGTCTTCTGAGAGATTCATCGGATTTTGACCAAACTGATACCTGTTCATCTTTCAGTGACGTTAAATATGTTTACCAAATTACAGACCAGTGGGATGAACGGTTTAGGCGCTATAAGAGTTTATAGAAGTAGTTTGACAGAATCCACAGCCTTCGTCGCTGTGTTGCAAATTGTCAGATTTTGACAAACGTCAGTGAAATGTCAGGATGACACATTGTGCCAACGATGTAGTCGGAAAGTTGGCCACCCCAGATATTTTTTATAGAGCCACAATAAGTGCACTTAAACTCGTTAACTTCTAAGATCCCATTTACTTTAAAGATTCATTTATTTATAAACAGCAAATTAATACGTTCTTCAATCCAATCTGCACTGCCCGAATTTAGAGAAAGAAAAGGGAGACGTTTCTTTTCAATGGTTAACCGTAATGTCCCATCAAATACGATTGAATAAAATTTGCAAATAAACATCAACTTATTAACATGTTTTTGTGATGTCGCATTTTTAAGCTTTATTCTGTTAGTTAGATGAAGAAATAAATAATAAATACCCACGCTTCTTTTAGAAGAGAGGAATGAGGACAGAAGACTATTTAATAATTTTATTATGTTGATTTTTTAATGTATTTTACTTATAAATTCGGTGTACTCAGAAGTAGATGTTAAAATCTATAAGCTGAAACAACAATTCATCTGATTCTTGATATCTTCATCCAATTCTTCAATTATTTCGGTGACGGAGAAACGGTTGTTGATTCATCTAAATTTGTAGTTGTCTTGTCATCATCATTATCATTTTCTTCTTTATCTTTATCGTCTTTATCTACATCACCATTGTCTTTATCATCCTTGCTTTTATCATCTTTATCTTTATCATTCTTATCTTTATCATCCTTGCTTTTATCATCCTTATCTTTAACATCTTTATCATCCTTATCTCCACCATCCTTGTTCTTCAAATCTTTATTACCGATGACTAATATCTCATCATCTTGATATCTTCCTAGACCAGGATATACCGGAGGACCTCTTAAAAATACATTTTATGAGTAACAGAACTACAAATCATTGTCTTAAGGTTTAATTCACAACAAAGGTAATGGTAAGCTTTTAGAATTTTGACGTACGTAGTCATTTTCTCACATCTTTTTGAGATGTTTTGTTTGTTGTCAGTTGAAGGTCGGTTCCTGAATTTAATATATAAATAAACATGCATTTCTTTGTCGTATAGTTTATTGCCACCATTACAAATATTGTGAAAAACCTCCAACAAATTTAAAACAAATTAATACCCCCAATACCGGCCAGGTCTGCGATGATTCCTATAGTCAAACTCCGGTGGAAACGGCAGTCTGGAGGGAAATAAACCAGGAGGCGGTGGTGGAAGACGCGGAAGACGACCTTGAGGTCGCGGGAGACGACCTTGAGGTTGCGGAAGACGACCTTGAGGTTGCGGAAGACGACCTTGAGGTCGCGGATATGATTTCTGCCTATATCTTTCACTGAATTCTTCTTCGACGTCCTGATCTTCATTAATTCCAACAGAAAATCCAAACTGCTCCGATGGTAAGAAAGCTCTGCACATGATGTCACCTTCCTCCTCTGTTAGATGCTTAGAGGACATCCTGCAATGGGCTATCGCATTGTTGGTTTCGTTTATTGCACATTTGCAGTGAACATGTCTTCCGAATGTGAACTCTGTTAATGCATCCTCGCCATCGTCCTGTATTCCTCTACCATGCTATGAGAAACGACAAGAATTAAAGTGTATAAGAATATACACCATCATAAATAATAAAACTACTGACTGTCCCCAAATAGTTCGTATAGACTGTCCCCAAAAATTCGCACATCTTCCTTCATCATTCATAATGTTTGAAGATATATCTGCTTATGTGTCACCACTAGACCATATGGAGAAAGTTTGCAAGAAGGCTTAGAACCAACGCTACTACTATATTATGCAGAAGAAATGTGTAGCAACCAAGACAACATACAATAATATAAGCAAACAAATGCTCATTACATTAATGCCATGAAAGAACCAAAAACGAATAATATGACGTTTACAAATTACCATATTGTAATCGCTCAGTTGGATAATGATAAATAAAACACAAAGTAAGTCAGAATCTAGGACATGTAACACAAACACTACACGTGTGGCATACGTAACAAAAACACCCAAGTAGGTTTTATGCTAGTTCCTGAAACTAGCAAAAAAAAAGGTTAAGATTTCTCCGCATATATTACGTATATAGTATTTTTGTTCAACACCACAGGAAGTAAATAAGTCACCAAATCAACATACCGCGGTTTCTTCTAAAGTTAGTCCATTCTGAAAGACGCTTTTGCCACTTAGAAGGTCCCTGCATTCAGCTCTCAACATCTTAACATCCAGAAACTGATCACATAACTCAGGAGCTCTATTTCCTGGGAACGAACAACAGAACTAAAAGTAAAATATTTCAAGCACTATTCTGTTAGGGATTTGTTGTTGTTGGTCTTACCAGTAGTACGCCCGCACCAAGGGCCGTTATGGCACCGTCAATCATGTTGCCGTTCCCTGATGAACGGAAACAGAAAACAATAAAGACGACGAATTTCAGACTTCAGTCAAACATGACAAGCACTTAACCGATTTTATTACCGGTGAAGGTGTATAATATTGTTCTCGAATACAATGGACTTTTTTAATTTTAATTCACGTTGACTCGCTGTTGATTGAGAGTAATATTAATTAAGTTTTGTAAGTTACAAGGTTCTCCAATACAACGATACTATGATCAATAAATAATTGTAAGAACTGCTAAATAATCAACAGGTTAGTTTACATGCAATATATTGTTAATGAAATAGAATGAAGAGATTTTATGAGAAATTATAAGATCTGCTAAACTCTAAATTATCTTTTTTTCGTCAATTACAATACTTTTCTTCTAGGGTACTAGTCGGAAAGTACTAGAAACAGGAAGTACTAGAAACAGATAGATAGATTGATTATGATGTACTCGTTGTATAATTAGTTTGTTTGAATTGACTCCAGTTCTCGTGATAAACGATGCAATCAAAAGTATAGTATAAGTTAAATTATTTTAATTTAAACTTGAATAAAAAAATATTTTTGAATTTCGTGCGGCCAGCAAGTCTTTATTTATCAAAACCAATCTTTGAACTAACTTTTTGAAATATAACATGTTACTCTACAACTTGCTACTGTTATATATTGGGTCAGCAAAATGGATACACTAAATATCCAAGTTTTCATTGTCTGTGGGACAGTCGTGCAAAACATTAACATTTGGATAGGAAAAGCTGGCCGTCAAGAATAAATATGACTGTAGGAAAAGCTAACATCGTTCACGAACCATTGATAAGTCGAGAACAAATAATTCTTCCACCACTACGTATTAAATTTGGGCTTATTAAACAGTTTGTGAAAAAGCTTTATATAATATGATATTTGTTCCAAATATATTTGTTAATTATAGCTTCAATACAGGAACATTAGAAGCTGGTACCTTTGATGGACCACAAATCACATGACTCAGGTTGAACTGGAAGCATGGACAAGCTTTGTATCAGTTATCGAATTTTTTTTTTTGGGAAATCACCAAACTGAACAATATTAACAATCCAAATCGTTCAAAATGCTTCAAAGTTTTGAAAAACTGATATGAGTACCAAGTTACATTATTTTCATAGTCATTTAGATAAATTTCCTAACAATCTGAGTGATTACAATGAAGAACAACAGCAAGGGTTTCAGCAGTATATCAAGATAACGGAGGAAAGATATAAAGGCCGATGGTATTGCCATATAATGGCAGTCTACTGCTGGACCTTAGAAAGGGACTGTCCTGAACAAAAATTCAATAGAAAACCACACATAAAACGTTTTCTTAATTTAAATTTTTCATGCTTTCGAATGGTAAAAAATTTCAAGTTACGTTGAATATGGACTTAAGATTGGATTTTTAAGATGGTAATTTCGAAACATTATAAGACGAAAACTATGACGAATTGCTGGAAAGATTCTGACAAGCGTTTGCGCAAAATATCTTACAATAAATAAAAAGCAACATAAGCAAAGCATATCTCACATTACTTTTTATTGAAACATTGCAATCTCTAACCATCTCAATCGCATACTCTAACGGAATATGTTGTCGCCGTCAACTCCAAGCAGGCTTGACATATATCCAGTTCTACCTGCCGAGACAACGTCACTAGCCAACTGATGCAACTTCTGAAGTTTGGCACCTTTCGCCAAAGGCGGCTGTCGCGGTTGCTTACGTTTCTGATGACTCGACAAGATCTTAGAAAACAGTCTGAATGAAGGCTCACCATCATCAGCTTCCTCGCTAACATTTTGACCAGCACTCGAATCAAAATCTCCACTCTCTCTGAATTGAGGCCTCAACGACTCTCTATACCTCTTGGGGCTTCCCTTCAAGGTTTCCGGATGATGAAACCATACTTTATCATCAGGCACATCCACTTCATCGATTATTTCATAAATTTTTACAACTCTATTGCTGTTAATCAATTTCAGATTCAGCAGGAGTAACTAGAAACGAAATTGTGAGATGATGATAGTTTTTGTGAGGTTTTGATTAAGTTTTTGCAACGTACCAGTAATACAGCTAGGCCTATGTAGTTTGATTGGTAATATTTCATTTTAAATATAGCCTCATACTACTGGTATTAGTATATCCGCGCTGCGGCGATAATGCGCGATAAAGATAATTGGATAATTAATAACAAACAATGCAAGTTTAACGAGTTTTATTAAACAGTTTTATTCTACGTGATCTAAGATAAATAACAATAACTATTGTACTTAACTACTAATCAAACAAAGACGTATGTTTTGGTGATTTTTATAAGCTAGAAACGTGATTCTATTCGGTTATTCAGTCAAACCTGTCTACAGATTCTCCACCATCGCCAAAATGTCCAGGAACATCATGAACGGCTCTTCTTTGTCGGCTACGTCCCTGACTATGATTGTCATGAGCGTTATTGCCTGTGTCAACTTCTTCCAAAGTAGTTAGCGATGGTTGCGTTGTGGTTTCTTTGGTGTCACAAGTCTGGGATGGCTGCTGAGTTGTTTGATTGTTGTCTGCCATTTCGATTCTATAAAATAAAAAAAATACCTATTCGTATTACACAATATGATATATTTATATTTTTAGGTAGAATTATGAAAAGTTTGTCTATAAGTTGATAAAAGAATTATCAAAATATGAGTATATTTAATTTTCTTGCTACTAGGTTAAGAAAAAAATATTAACATAAAAGAAACTAATTTGTAATTAAAGTAATAAAAGAAACTTACTTACCGATAGGTGGTTATAGAATACTTTTATCAGCTAGTCTGGAACGATACTAAACGACAGTATATGTATAATGTGCATTATATGTCCCTTATATTTAGTAAAATGATTTCCTAAATGTAAATATCGATAACAATCTAAAAATCTTTGCAATTAACGTAACCGATAAGTATGAGATAAGTACCTAATAACGCCAATTATTACCCCAAATTGTTTTGTAATTAGGTTTCCTAGAAGTAATTAGGACATTCCTAATGCCTGAGTTCCAAAAAATAAACGAAACAATTTGCAGTTTTATTATTTTGTAATGTATTTTTCAACTCGTTATTAGCATTGCTAATATTTACAGATTAGGTGTGTTATCTGTGATGTGTAAGATACCTGTCTAATTATTTATTTACTTATGTAGTCTAAACATTATTTCAATATTAAATATTCGAATTTTAAACTAGGAGATGTAAACCATTCATAAAAACATACATTCGTTCTTTCTCGTTGTTGATGGCAATCAAAACTGATTTCATCAAAGATTAATAAATATTTTAACGTTCTAAATTAAACCAGGTTTACATTATTAAATTGATACCTAATCCACTGTCTGTGAATGAATGATGTAATTTTTGAATCATTATTATTACTGCTTTTATGATTCATATGATTTGTTTATAACAGACTTCGAGGTATTTAACTACTACATAAAATACTTGATAGTACTTTATTTTTAACCAGAATTTTCTGAGAAATTTCGACGTTATTACTTCACTATTTTGTCTGTAATTTCTACACCTCTTCCAGTTGATACACAGAGGGAAAAATTTATTCGATACAACAGAAATATCTTTGAATGAAGAATATCTCTTGGTTCAAGTAAAGTAATGTGCAGACCAGGAATAGATAATGATGTTTGTGACAGTTTGTGTTACTCGTATCTGTCACATATGAAGTGACATTTGCAGTTTGTGAGTTATGTTGCCTCACGTTCAACACTCACGAAAAAAATCCTCATGAGTGGAAAGAGGGAAAATGATTGTGGGAAATATAAAACAGAAAAATCCTACGTAGATTTACTCAAGATAGCAGTTGTGCTCACCAGTCAAGATGTATCAGAAATAAGTCCAATAAGTCGTTGTCTTCAATCCATTGATGAGTTTATAGCAAGCTGGAATAACTGCATTGTATCCTTTTTTAATAAAACATTAATAATAATAACAGTAAGAGTACATAACACTAGTTGCTTCCTCAATATCTTTAGTGGGTTCAAGATTTGCCACATCTGACAAGCTTGCTGGATAACATATACCAATTATGCAGTACCAGCCATGAGTATATCCCATATTTAATTAGATTATTTCGTATTTACTGCACCCCGCCTATGCTAAAGAAGACAAGCGACATTGTGAAATACGAAAACGATATAATCGAATACTTATCGATGTTAGGTGAGCAACAATTTGATTCAATTTTAATGGCTGTATTATCTTTTCCTTATATTTTAGGTTATATGATTATATCAACTAGTAATGTAGTAGTGCTAGCAGAACTACGCGATGGCATTAAATATTTATTTCACACACCGAGGCCCAAAAACTGTCTCAGCATAATGGTCCTTAACAAAATGTTGGTACGAAGCAGGTTTCCAACCATATTAGTGGAATACTTGCGTATGGTTGAGACTAGAATGTTCATCATGCTGTTGGACATTAGTTGGAACCTCATGCAAAGTGACGACACTTGTAAATACCACTAAATAACTTATTAACCCAGCCATACAGCATATGGAAGGTGCACAAAGTGATGTGGATGTTAAACACTAAATTAAAGCTTTTCTAATAGTAAATCCTATAAACGTGGATCATAAAAATGACAAACGAAATCAGTTTGATCAGCACATCAATCCACGTACTGTATGACGTCTATGATGTCTTGTTTGTTGCATTAATTGATGTGTAAAAAAACATTTTAGGTGGTTTATTTATTAAGAATGAACTGATCGATATAATCATTCGCCATTTGATTCTACCTGGCAACGAAACCCTGTCGAAAATTGACTTATATGACTACAAAATTCCTCCCCACTTCAATTTGTCTCTGAAGACACTTTCGCGATTGCTGGAAGTATTTTATCTATACACTGATGAATTCAAAAGGACACTGACATATGGGATTACCATCGAAGGCCTGCGGTAAGAGATGTTCTTGTGCTGTTTCACAAAGTTCACAAAAATTTTGAAGAATTTGTCTGTAATTTAATAAATTTGTCAACTTTTTGGGCGCTGAGTACACGATTGTACAGTATTGAACTTGTTTATTATTATACCTCTTGTAGAAAGTATCACATACTGTTCAAGCAACTTGTTCTTGCCAAACGTTACAAGAAAGAAAGGAATGCCTTGTTTCGTCTAGTGATCAGCATCGGCACTATTGTTCCATGTCAACAATTCAAGTCATTTCATTACGGTAAGATCTTCTATGCACCTTTTACACCAACACCACTCGATCATGAGATTCCAAACACGTGATTTTTCATTGATTTTCGCCACTTCTGGTTGTCAGATTGTGGTCAAAAACAATCCAGTTCGTCCCCTGGTAATTCTACACATGAGTACCAAATTACAGCCCTATGATTTATGTAAAATGTATTTTATATTTGCAGATCTCATTGAAATAGCCGGTGTAACTGAAAACGGAACAGCCGGAACATGGGTTGCGGACGTAGTCTTTAGAAACGACAGCTATGACTTTGAGTTTAAGATTTTGCTTCTTAGCGTCTTCTGTTATTCCAGAAGCTACCCGACCAGCGAAACAGTAAGCAGGAACGTTTCCAACCATACTTCCTACAATATATCGGATATTTCTAGATATATCAAGTAAGCAAAAGCCTTTTAGCATTGCTAAGAATCCTCTCGCTGGATGTAGATCTAATGTGGACACATGCCCAAAGGATCAAGCTAATGAAGCACTCATTGATATGTATGGAACGTATCATACCATATATTCTAGATGATTTCGTACGTTACAATACACCTAACAGGTAAAATTCACGTAATGTGGCTTTTATTATCAACTTCGTGCCGCGTATCGTGCCAAAGCTCCCCCTCTCCATAATCTCCTCTCTAATGCCACGGTCACACTAGACTGTTTTATTAGCCGCTAGTTGCTGGTGCTGCTAGCAGAAACACTATTAGCAGCCAGTAGCAAATTGCACGCTTCCGGAGTGGGGGAACCTTCAGTACGGTGTACAGCACAATACATGGTGTAAGTAAGTCGTCATCATTGTTTTTTATTACAGACTTCTAAAGCTATGCGAGGAGATATTTGCGGGAAATCTACCAATTAACTTCTTGTCACCTTGCCTTAGATGTATCATCACCAGTTTAGTAGTAGGTTCTCGTGTGGAAATGGCAAAGAAGTACAGACTAAATGGAACGTGCGATTTATTTCTATGTATGTCGCCCATTAACATTCAGTTAGTATTGGAGTTTTGTCCAGTAAATAAAATAAAACTCGCGCATTTATTGAGAAGTTTGTGTGCAGAATTAAAAGGGCAAAATTGTAATTTTGTAAACGTTGACTTAACAGATTTTGCACGCGAACTCCCAACGAACCAATCATCACCAAACTAACGCGACGTTCTCTATTCCATAGCATACATGAAGTTATTGATGAGTAAAACAGTGCTGACCATGAAGGATCAGGATAATATCGTTCACATCTTTTGCATACTACAGATCCTTGACAAAGAGCATAACTGTCTAGGGGAATCTGTCGTGGCCGTTACCATCGAATGTCTAAACCGTTTCTACGAGCCCTTCCAGCAAGACTGCTTTCTAGATCCGAAAGTTGTCATAGCAATATTGGATTTCCTGTGGGAGAATGTAAAATGGTCGGACGAGAATAGAAGTTATTTTATACAATCCAAAGGGGTGTTTTTACTTTTAGATATACTTGAGGTATATAGTGGACACCACAAAACTGTGCGATTACGTTTTGAATTTTTAATTACATCATCGCTTCTGAAGTAATTGCAGAGTTATGTGGCCTCGACCACACAAACAGAGGGATTGCAGATTCAGTTTTGTTAACTACTGAAATGTGTTTTCAGAAATTTCCCGTAGTGATAAAATTAATAACACTGAATATACTAATCGATCTGACAGAAGAGGGCACAATCATCCCTATGCTGGCAACATGGCGTGGCCAAAATGGTGACTCACTATTAACGTTGCTGTTGCGAATTTTTCGGATGTCCCATGAGACAGGAGAAGATGGGATATGGCTTAGTATGTACTATCTATAATGTATATTAGTATGTATTACTTAGTACTTAGTACTCGTCATATAATTAATTTCTTTGAATTGAGTCCAGTTCTCGTGATAAACCATGCAATCCAAAGTATAGCATAAGTTGAATCATTTTAATTTAAACCTCAATAAAAAAAATTTTTTGCTTTTCGTACGGCTAGCAAGTCGTTATTTATCAAAACCAATCTTTGAACTAGCTATTTGAAATATAACATGTTACTCTACAACCTCCTGCTGCTTTTTATTGGGTCAACAAAATGCATACACTTAAATAACTAGGGATTCTTTGTCTGTGGAACAGTCGTGCAAAAAATGAACATTGGGATAGGAAAAACTGGCCTGTGAAAGCTTTATATAAGAATGCTGTTTGTTCCAAATATATTTGTTAATCATCCTGTCCTCAATGCAGGAAAATTAGAAGCCGGTATCTTTGATGGACCATAAATCACATGACTTAGGTTGAACTGGAAGCATGGACAAGTTTTGTATCAGTTATCGAAATCTTTTTGGGAAATCACCAAGCTTAACAATATTAACAATACAAATCGTTGACAAAATGCTTCAAAATTTTGAAAAACTAATAAGAGTACCAAGTTACATTATTTTCATAGTCATTTAGATAAATTTCCTGACAATCTGAGTGATTACAATGAAGAACAGAAGCAACGGATTCAGCAGTATATCAAAATAACGGAGGAAAGGTCGATGGTATTGCCATATAATGGTAAACTACTTCTTTTCCACTCCTTTTTTTTGTTCTCCGTTTTCAGTACATACAGTTTTCGTCAAGACAAATTTCTACAAGAAATGCGTTGCATTGAATTAAGCAAAACCAAATAAAGTCTAACATCATTAAAATTCTAATCCTTCAGATATCAATAAACCGCTGACGGACAGAAAACAGGATGCGCTCACAACTAAACAATGGAAGCATTTCGACAGCAGCCCGCTGTGTTTGGACATGTTATGCTCTACTCGCCCAAAAGTGTACGCCCTTCTTCAGATGTGTAACTGCTCTGGGTCGAAAGAACTTCTTCGGGAGCATTACAAAGTATTCAACACCGAATTAAATTTATTGGACGAGGTAATATTATTGGCATAAAATATCTATATGTATAGTGAAATGAAACCGCAAAATTGAACCATGAAAACACGAATTTTCTGTCCCTCAGATAACGCTAATAACAACGGAAAATTTCTTGAAACTGAAGACAATTGAGGCGTGGATGGAAGTTAGAAATGACCTGGAGCGATCTGGCGTGCGCACGTTGTCGTTTGACTACGCTGTTCTTGACTTTCATATCAAGAAAGGTAATGAGATGATAGCGAAACTTAGGGAAAAGCAAGATAGGATTTGGAGAAAGTTGTCAGAAGAGGTAAGATAAATTATTAAGTACAATAATATGAAAGATAACATTATGAATTAACTTACCATAATCACATAGAGCATTACCGAAATGACGCCTATTAAACATACGATCTCAAAGTGTAACTATATACGTAATTGATGACCAAATACATACAAATTCAAGAACTTACTAATCACACATTGGTGTACCATCGATGACCCTACATTGACGCATCAAAGGTTGTGGTGTATATGTAACCAATGCCAAGCTTGGCATTAACGAAATGACACAAAAGTGGTGGACAAAGGATATCGTTTACTATCGACTATTCTAGTCTAGAAAAATCACAAAATTATGGTAGTTAATGCTCAAGGTGTAGAAGAAAATAAATAATATTACATAATAAATGAGGTTTGCAACATTACCGAAATCATATATAATGGTCCTTTAATCTTGTGATATTTGTACAGAAACTTTAATATTTGTCTGAACTACATATAACACTACATTTATGCACAAGAGTAAACGTGTTTGACCAAATTTTACATTGATTTTTGACAGAAGAAATGCCTGTTTTGATCACAGCATAGCATGGAACTTATATTCTCCCAATACCTAAGACAACCGTTGTTGCGTTTATGTCTGCCTTTAATGAGAACACATATTCTTTCAGGAATTATTAAAAGAAAATGCTCTATACCAGAAACTTAGAGATCAAACATTGCCTGAAGCACTAAGCACCCTGGACGAGCTTAAAATGTTTGCATACACGATGAATGACCAGTTCAGAAAGCAAGCCAAGGACGCCCAAAGAAGACAATTGAATCTACTGGAGTCAGAGGAATGTGGTGATCTCTTGAGTTTTCACCCTACAAGTATGCAGGGCATCAATGTCACGGTAATATACCTTATTGCTTCTATACAGACTGTTATAAAGATCTTTAAACATTGAGGTATATTAAAAAGGGCTCAATATTCTTTACAAGGATATCTCAGGCATAAACCTTGTTTTATACATCAGTAAGACAAAAATATTATAATTTTCAGAAAACTTTTGAGCATCACGTAAGTATAAGGAGCAACATCGTCATCGATCCTAACCAACCTCAAGTGCCTCTTCTATCTCCGTGCGATAGCCAAGACAATCAATGGCTGATGGTAACATAATGCCGAAAATTTCACCGTATTTACCTAACCAGAATTTGTCATTATTCTTAGATATGCAACCCAGGTGGGTGCGCAACATGTGTTAATACCAGAACTCGCACCAATTTTGACGCACAGGACTGAATCACTTTTTCTGTTTTACCCATACATATATATTTATACTATTATGTTTTATATATTTTATATTATAATAAATACTCCGTATAATATAATCTCTGTTTATTTTTATTGTTAGATGAATTTCAGCAAAATGACTGAAAAATCAATTTTTATTTTCATTTTTTGCTAATATTTCCAAAACTATAGCCTTTTATGCAATGGTATCCTTTTCCTACGTACTGCACCATTCCTACGTACTGCACCATTCTGTTTGTACACCAAACAAATAATTTTGCAAATTTTTCTTCCCTGCCCTCTCAGATGACGGCAGACTCCTCATGGGCATTATGGACAACGAAATATCACTGAAAATGCTCGCTGAAAATCCTGAGAGCAGTCAGTCGTGTTTGGATATGCTAGCGAGCACAAGACCGAAGGCTTACGCCATCTGGTACATGATCCAATGCTCACCAACAAAAGAACTTCTTCGCGATCATTATGGCTTCTACAATGTCGAATTAAGTTATCTGGACGAAGTAAGTATAGTGAGTACAGCCACACCCTTAAATCGACAGAAAAGTAAAATTTTTAGATGACTTTAATTACAATTGACAACTTCCTGCCATTGAAGATGTTCGAAACGTGGATCGAAGTTAAGAACGACCTGGAACGATCTGGAACACGCCCTCTGATATTTGACGGCAGCATCTTACATTTTCATATCATGCGTGGAAACAAGACTCTTGTAGATACACTTAAACATAAACAGGATAGAATAATGCAGAGATTTAAACAACAGGTTAGAGAATATGACAATTAATAATGGGGAAGAAATCGACTTCGACTTCTTAAAGAATAAAGATTGTAATTCTCTTTTAGGAGGTTCTGAAAGAAAGTGCATTATACCGCAAGCTAAGAGACCAGACTTTACCCGATGCACTGAGCACCATGGAAGAGTTGAGGACGTTTGCTAACACCATGAATCCTACATTTAGACAACAAACTAAATCCTTACAAAAACGTCAGCTGCTTAGGTACGCAAAAATCGAAAGAATGTGGTGAACTGTTGAACTTCCACAATACATTCACTCAAGATGTCATGGTTACGGTAATATGTACACATACTTTATATATACTGTATATACTGTAAGCTTTTGAAAATACATTTTCCAGAAATCTTCTAGGGCACTAGTCGGAAAGTAAAAAGTACCCAAGTCCTAAGCATAACCACTGCATTATTGTAATCAAACATCATAAGATTTGTATACAAATTTATCATACAAATAAGGCATTATAAAAAGCATCTATTACCTGTGTGTCTGGCATTGGAAAACGTCAGTTTTGTGACTCCTGGATCTGATCTAGATCGGTTAGGTTCTTCCTTCCTAATCTGCAACAAGAAACGTACAAACTCAGTGTTGTTAACATAATAACTACTTCATTCATCTACAAAGTTACTTATTAAAAAAAAACATAACCCTGATCATTGCAGTTAATCCATGGATAAAGAGTATAAACAATGGGGACTAGGGGCCTTAAATAACTTCCAACATGCTCCTAAAACAAAAAAAAATTAATTCTACTTATAAACATTGAACACTTTTGAAACATCTGAAACAAAAAAACACAGATTTTAACTTTTCTTAAGCAGAAACGAGCAAGAGGAAGATCCCAAAAGCGACATCTTCTTCCCTCTCGCTCGTTTCTACCAGGTATCGCAAGAATTACAGAAATACCCACTTACCGGAATTTTTCAATAATACCACCAATCAAGGTCAGATGATTAGCACTACCACTGCTTTTGATGACTCTACAGAACTCCGTAGAGAGTCAAAAAGACCGATAACGCGTCGCGAACCTAGAGAAGTATAAAAATCCTACCTTATTGCGTCTTCTTCCCCTCCAACGAAGGATGACATCTCCTTGAACCTACCTTTAGATGTCTTCGTCCTTGGAAGCTGCCACTCCGGTAAAATCCTCCTCCAAGTCAGTCCTTCTTCTCCCTTGGGCATCTACGGCTGCTATTCAACACTACACACGCAAGATTTAAAAACGCGCACAACTAAATGTCCAACACTTCACTCCATCACCGTCGTTGTCTATCTGCAACAATAATATAACCAAATATTCATCCATAATGTTTATTATGATCCAAACAGTACCAGTACCAGTTATTACTCAACAAAATTTGATTAATGGCGCTGAAATGAGTACGGAACATGATTTTTATACACACGGGGTAATAGGTTAGGTCAAAATCACTTAAAACACCACTCAAAATATCACAAATTACATGTTGCGAATATTTACTGGTATATCTGTATGCAACACACGCGTACGCCGTGAAATTCTGCCCAAAAAAAAACGCGCAGAAAATGTTTGGCAAGATGGCCGAAAAATGCAAATTAGGTCGGTTGTGGTGAACAGGTATTGTCGTTGCTTGGTTATGAGACTAATACATCTAGCTTTTATCGGTTCTTACTATTTCGCAATGTTAGATAATTTGGTTTTACTAGCCGATAATAATTTGATGCGTAAGACAATAATAATTTAGTATTACTTACAAACGTTTTTATTCTTTGCTTCAAACTTCTATGACAGCTTCTATGATCAGAAAATACATTGTTATTGCGCTGACTGAATTTGGTTAAATGTGTACCCACACTACACCGCTTACAACGCTTGTCGCTAACTGAACCGAATATCTAACAACATAACATGAAATTCATCAAAAAAATTTACCTGCGAACGCGAAGCATATAGCATACATACAAGCACACATCCGGCATACCAAAAAAACTTGTTCAATTCCAACCAACACAGCGCGCAAAGCATACACTTCACGTATTGGTAACTTTTACAAAAATATTTCTCGATAAAATTCATGGTGTGTTTGTGAAAATCCTACAGAAATTAATTTTAATACCTAAAACCGTTTAATTAAAATAACACTGTGGTTACCATGAAAATTGGTGAAAACACATATCTTCAAATATCTGGGGTGGACCTCACCCTACTTTCCGACTATATCGTTGGTACAATGAAATATCTAAACGTAGTTTGTAGAATTTTCTTTACTATTATAAGAAGTTTTGTATTTTTTGGAGAGTGTAAATTTTATTTACTAATAAAAGTGTACTGTTCTGAATTCTGATATTATAAATTTTCACAATATAAACACCTATACTTTGCTAAAAATGTTTCGATATTTATCTACGATTTAATCTCAATCAATTGAAATTTCGATGATTCTTGAAATGTGAATTTTGATTTTTGGAGTAATTTTGCACAACATATAAGTATAAGGAGCAACATCGTCGTCGATCCTAACAAACCTGAAGAGTTGCCGCTCGTTTCTCCAGTTGGAAGCAAGGATAATCGCCTAAACGCGCTAATAAAACGTTATGTCTATTAATTCCAGTCATTTTGGTAGTTTTGCTTGGAAAGTTTTCCAGTTTAATTTTGAAAATTGATGATTTTATAGATTTTGATGTGCTCTTTCCGAATATCTACTTTGCCACCTTGTATCTTTGCTGCTGACACCGTCATATAAAAAAAATGGCGCCTAAAAACAGTTTTTTGACAATATTTCCTTTCCGGCTCATTTTACGATAAAAACAATCATATAATAAATTAAACTAGAGAAAATTTCCTATAATTTATGTAATAACCTTTTTTTGACAAAATGAATAGTTTCGGCGTAAGAGTGCCACAAGACTTGTTAAAACTGATTTCTTGCAAATGCAAAATGGTCTATGAGAGAGCCTGTGGATACAGAAAAGCTGGATTGAAGTGCTTATATATATATATATATATATATATATATGCACGAATTGTAATGGTACATGTAATAATTCGCAAGATAGGAAAGGATATGAATAGGAAAGAAACGGAGACTGTTTTTTTTCTATAAAACCACCAATTTTCAAGCATCAAGTTATTGAGCACCAAATGACTAAAAGTCACATTGCAACATTTATTTTGATTTATTATTCTTAGGTGTATATACCAACTTCGCATATTACTGGTGGTAGTTTTGAAACCATATCCGCAGAATCGGTATCCACATCCAACCAAGACTGATTGACATGCTTGACAAAGATTGGTTACTGGCGACTTCAATTATCATTCAAGATTACTGTTTTTTATTAAACCTTAATTTAAGTCTTGAATGTTTCTCTGGATTATAATATACATTACCTGTTGTTTTATTATATCTTGATCTTGCAGTCAGATAAAAACAAATAGGACCTAAATAAAATAAAATTAAGAAGTCCAACTGTCAGTATTAAAAGTAATTTATTCTTCCATAATTATATAATATCTATACAATAAATGTACAAATCTTTTAATATTACAGTCTTATATACATACACATAAAATAATTCTGATAAAATAGAACATTTCTAATGCCTGGAACTACATTTATGAACAAGAACATACACCTATGGCACACAAAATTACATTTCTTTCTTGTGAATTATGTAGAGTAAGAATGGATTGCACTCATTTCATCCAATGCATATTATATTATATACAGTATAACTTCGCTAATCCGGACATATGTTCCTGACCATGTCTGGACTATTGAGGTATCCGGATCACTGGAGGTTTTTTTCTTTTGTTGGGAAGGGTCATTTTTTATGATGAAGATGAAAACAACTGGGAATATTTGAATATATGTGAGCCCGGACGCAAAAAGGGACCTGTCGTAACGTTATCTTGCACAATATTTTCGCACGTAAGGTCTCTTCCGATATGTACCGTTATGCTGCACGTTATTTTCGCACGATAGGTCCCTTTTCGCATCCGAGGTCACATATAACTAAAACATAAAATTAAAAACTAAATTCTGAACATAAATGGATAAAATAAGCAAAAGATTTCAGTTATTTTTTAAAAATATATCAATCTTTGTTTATATTCTTTTGGATACAACTACATTAGTAAATTTTTCTCTGGGCCTTTTGAGAAGCAGAATTTCCATGGGAAAATTGTTTTCTGCAGACCACCTGATGCCCAAAGAAAACGCGTTGGCAGCATCGACATTAGAGCTTTTTGGGGCCTGTTAACCCCTGTTAAAAATGTCTTAACCTCAGGGTTAAAATATTTTTCGAAACATTCAGTAAGCAATGTTCTACTCATCCGTCCTTTATCAGACGCCTTGTACACAACTGGTATTGAGCTCATTCTGCATTTAAAAGCATCTAGATTTGCCGCTATTGCTAATATTAAGTGGCAATTTATGTGATCCGGTTGCTTTACAGTAAGACATTAATATTAAACAATACTTTGGTATTTTCTACCTGGTTTTAACTGCAAATTATATTTTGTGTCCGAAATAGGGAGGTAAAATTTCTAAAATGTCCGGTTGACAAGAGCGTTCGGATTACTGGAGTGTCCGTACTAGAGAGTGTCCGATCTATCGAAGTTGTACTGTACTTTTTACTAATAATTCGCCTGAACGAGAGAATGTAGAAGACTATTGTCAGCTATATGACTTTAATTACTGTGACGAGTATTTATAAGTATTTTCGGAACCCTTATTGAAAAAATATGTATAAAGATTATAAGATTAACAATTTTTAGTACACGTCGCCACTCACTATGTAACCTTTTCCCTTTGGGAAACATGTGAAATGGCAGCCGTTTTTCATCTTTTGATTTAAATACCAGCAAAATTATACCCCAACGTTCTATACCATACCATATAAATTTTCAAAGTTATCCCGATGAAACTTAGTTCATACTTTCACCACCTCGTTGAGGCGAATTCTCTTGGGAAAAAGTAATATATAATTTAGTATTTGCCATATGTGTATGCATTTTTGCTTAAAAGCACCAAAGTTTGTGACTAGTTTTGTGCAATATTTGATACTGTATTGGACCAAACAGTAAACATTAAATTATTTACAATTATAGAGATAATATTCTACACTTAAATATGGTAGTTTTAAATTTACACGAAAAAATATAGGTAGTTTTAAAATATATACCTAGTTAATTTATCTATAACTCTCGTGGTCATGTTCGCTAAACATATAATAGGCCTAAGTGTAGTGTGTATTGTGTAATACACAAAATAAAAAAGCTTAAAATTTTAATCACCTCTTGTATTTTATACATTTGTCATGTAGTTATGAATATTTTATTGTTGTAAATTGTCGTGGATAAAATTTGTCATGCTTTCACAACAGGATTATTATTGACTCCTATCACTTTGAGTAGAAATAAATTGTACACAAAAAAAAACACTTCTAAAATATAATATCCATATAAAATCAATATAGTTATTGCAGTTTTGATAGATTTCTGTATCTTTAACTTAACGAACGTATAATACTTTTTGTAAAAACCTAAAAAATAAAATCTATAAACTATCAAAAATAGTTTATGTGATAAACATACATAATTATTAATAATTATTTTAGACTGTTTAGCAGATACTTCAGGTAAATGTTGCCACACATATCCAAGAATTTGTTAGAACTAAGGGAACTCCACGAAAATCAATGGTCGCGTTCAGCAAACTCAGTGGTTGTATAGTCAACAAAACGCGTTGTCATTTTGATTACTGTTCAGCAGTTGAGTATTTGCTGACTGACTCTGATATGCAATGCTACCAACCAACATATCAAAATAATTACCTGTCTTTGTTGGCATTAATTATGCAACTGTTTGTTGCAGTTTGTTGATTATCCATAACTTTGGATATTACGAACTTCTCGTCATCCATTCTTATTCCAATTTAACATTTTTTTAAAGCACAAATTATATTTCTAATACTGAAAATTTGAGTTCCGGTCAGAAATGTTTTCTTGAATACTAGGAATCAGTTGGCAACTGCTGACTAGCGTTGAGTTCGCTGAACACGGCCAATGACCATAATAGCGTTATCCTGAGTTTCAGATTTGCATTTAACATATACAAAGACAAAATATTGAATAATTTTCTTGTGCATTTAGGGAAATGTATGTAAGTATATCTATTGTTTTGTCAGTATTGACATTGGGTAATGAGTCAGCAACCCACAATAGCGTGATAGGTTTCTTAACCACCACAAGATATAGTCTTTTTACATCGTCATTTAAGTAGTAAGGATTTCTATGGAAAAACAACAAAAAAATGGAGTTGTCATTTAAAAAAATTAAAGGGTATGAAATTTTTACGTCATAAGGTAGCTATTTAAAAGTTAAAATTGACCTGTCTGAGTTTTTTTCTTGAAAGCAGTACATAACGAAATTATTAATTTTGTTCTAAACTTTATCATTATCTTGCTCTGTAATATTGAAAGAAATCATAAATGAGGCATTTTACAAAATTAAGTGTCAGCTATTATTATACTTCAATAAGGTATATTAAAAAGAATACAACGTATTTGTTTATTGGTTATGTAACTAAAAACTTAATTAAGACACTTAATTCAGTAATAAGCAAACTCTCGGATAAGGTCCAAATTAAAGTGTTTAGCTTTGCCTGGCCAGTACTCCATCATGTTCTTTAGGTCTTCTATCAAAAAACATAAAAATGGCACTTAGACCCTATTGATTTACAATTATAGAGAGTAATTGTGTTCTAAGAGCGATGCATTCATATTAATTTGAATGGGCATACCGAGTCACGAAATTCCCGCTCTTAAATGCTGACATCTGATTGGTCCAAAGTTACCAGACAACCCAAACTAACCTCGAATCACACCAATACAAATTTCAACCAAACACATACCTACAAGTATCCACCGTAGAATAAAACAAAAGAGAACAAAATAACTGGCACTTAAAAATCTCCTATATTTAACACTTCAGATAAATACTCCGCAATCAACATCAAACCTCCAAAATTGCATCACATCCATCAACAGCAAGTAACACAGAGAAACAAACAGTTCACATTAATCAATCATAAAATTTACCATCAACAAAGAAAGAGACAGGCAACCCTAATACTTCTGGTCGTTCAACGTAAGGCTAGTGATGTCCTTTACGATCATTTCTGCGACCTGCCAAGCCATCTCCTCCTTCTTCCTGTCCTCATCCAAATTCACAAACTTCTTCACAACGTTCCTCAACTTTGATTCGTTCTTCTTGTCCGGTTCCGGTTCGAAATCGGTTTCGAATCGTCCGAGTTCCGTAACCCGTCCGAATGACAACCGATGGTACTTCTTCCGTTTCCACAGGCTGTCGGGGTCGTACAAATGTCGCGTATCGATGCTCATGTCAGCCTTTTTACTCTTGTTTCTCTTGCGATTCGGGTTTTCCATCGCGAGGAAGGTGCTGTTCGTGCTGAAGCTTTTCTCGCTGCTGCAGTCGGACGCGATCTTGCGCTCGTACATCGTTGAATAGCTGGAATAATTCGATATTTCTAACATTATTCGGACGTCCATTATCTAACAGGTTGTGATTGGATTTGTTTGTTACTAAATAAAGATGAAAGGTAGGTCAGACGAAAAAATAGGTCATGAACAATGTTGTTATGTGTTGTTGTTTAGATTGTAGGAAATGTTTGAAAACATTATGCACCAAAACAGTGATAGTCCAAAATACTGCAGGTTTATTACATAAAATATAGGAAATTTTCTATAGTTTAATTTATTATTATATAACAGGCATCTCTTCTGCCAAAAATCAATGTAAAGTTTGGCCAAATACGTTTACTCTTGTGGCTGAATGTAGTGTTACATGTAGTTCACCCAAATATTAAAGTTTCTGTATAAATATCTCAAGATTATGCAATATTATTTATTTTCTTCTACTTCTGAGCATTAACTACCTTAATTTTGTAATTTTTCTAGAGTAGAATAGTCCTACTATTAGAATATGGGTGTACATATCCGTGATCAAACTTCTTGAAACTCAACTTCTTCAATGAAATATTGCACCAATGAATGTCCAAACGGTTATACACCGGAAGAAATTTCCTCAAGAGGCTGAAGCAACCTTTTGGACAAACACCCCTCGGCAAATTTAGCACCTGCGAGTGTTCAAACTCATCTAAGTCATTAAAAAATTCCTCAAGAGGCTGAAGGAAGCTTTTGGACAAACACCAATCAAACTTATCGGGCAAAATCAATTTTTTAAAGCAAATACTGCACCAATGAATGTCCAAAGGGTTATACACCGGAAGAAATTTCCTCAAGAGGCTGAAGCAACCTTTTCGACAAACACCAATTAACTTCCTTGGCAAATTTAGCACCTACGAGTGTCCAAACTCATCTAAGTCATTAAAAAATTCCTCAAGAGGCTGAAGAAAGCTTTTGGACAAACACCAATCAAACTTATCGGGCAAAATCAATTTTTTAAAGCAAATACTGCACCAATGAATGTCCAAAGGGTTATACACCGGAAGAAATTTCCTCAACAGGCTGAAGCAACCTTTTGGACAAACACCAATCAACTTCCTTGGCAAATTTAGCACCTACGAGTGTCCAAACTCATCTAAGTCATTAAAAAATTCCTCAAGAGGCTGAAGAAAGCTTTTGGACAAACACCAATCAAACTTATCGGGCAAAATCAATTTTTTAAAGCAAATACTGCACCAATGAATGTCCAAAGGGTTATACACCGGAAGAAATTTCCTCAACAGGCTGAAGCAACCTTTTGGACAAACACCAATCAACTTCCTTGGCAAATTTAGCACCTACGAGTGTCCAAACTCATCTAAGTCATTAAAAAATTGCTCAAGAGGCTGAAGAAAGCTTTTGGACAAACACCAATCAAACTTATCGGGCAAAATCAATTTTTTAAAGCAAATACTGCACCAATGAATGTCCAAAGGGTTATACACCGGAAGAAATTTCCTCAACAGGCTGAAGCAACCTTTTGGACAAACACCAATCAACTTCCTTGGCAAATTTAGCATCTACGAGTGTCCAAACTCATCTAAGTCATTAAAAAACTCCTCAAGAGGATGAAGGAAGCTTTTGGACAAACACCAATAAAACGTATCGGGCAAACTCAATTTTTTAAAGCAAATACTGCATCAATGAATGTCCAAAGGGTTATACACCAGAAGAAATTTCCTCAAGAGGCTGAAGCAACCTTTTGGACAAACACCAATCAACTTCCTCGGCAAATTTAGCACCTACGAGTGTCCAAACACATCTAAGTCATTAAAAAATTCCTCAAGAGGCTGAAGCAAGCTTTTGGACAAACACCAATAAAACTTATCGGGCAAAATCAATTTTTTAAAGCAAATACTGCACCAATGAATGTCCAAAGGGTTATACACCGGAAGAAATTTCCTCAAGAGGCTGAAGCAACCTTTTGGACAAACACCAATCATTAAATCAGCCTTCAGCCAGTCCGCGGAACATGGTAAGGTGGCGCTAGTATGCATCCCAATACCTGACACTTACCCATACCTACTTCCTAGAATTAAAGAAACATGTACGTACCCATTACTCTGCACAGCATTGATCAGCTCCGAGAGATACTTATAGAACAACTGCGACCCGAGGAACGCCTTCAGATAGTTCCGCTCCAACACCTGCTCCACGATCCTCAGCGGCAGGTCAAAACACTCAGTCGTCAAACCATTTTCCCCGCAAATACTCTGCTCAACGGCAAAACGCACCTTATCACCGAAACCCAACGGACAATGGGCTTGCAACGAGAAATACTTATCGTACAACACAACAGCGTCATTCTGCGCCTCGATCGGATCGAAGAAATCCTTCTGGTACTGCAGCTGCTGCTGGAAATTCGTAGCGGCCAACCAAAACTCCAACAGATTCCGATTATTCTCCTGCTCTAGGAATTCCATGAAGTAAAACAACGCCGTTTCGTTGTAGAGAATGTCCTCCAGAACGATATTCCCGCTGGTTAAGACGTCGATTTGATATTTACAGAAGTAATCAGTCCCTAGGAACGCCTCGAAATATTCTTTGTCTAGAACATCGTAAACGAAGCTTTGGATCCGATCGAAACAGCTCGAAGTTAACCTTTCCGAATTACAAATGTTCTCGATGATTTCCTTCCGGATTTCTTCAGGAACGTTCACGGCATCCGTGGCTTCCAACGCCACATATTTCTTGAAGATTAACAGAGCGTCTTCTGTGAACTCTTCCGCGTAACTAGTTTTGAAACCGTTCTTAGGTTTTTCGTACTTAGGGCTAATATCACTAACACTTTTATCACAATCGCTTGGTGGGCTTTGCAGAGGGGCCGTCCTGTCCGTTTTCTCCGATATGTTTGCGGTGTCCTGGAGACTGCTCATGTCGTAGGAATCCGTGCTGACCGAGAGGCTGTCGTGGTCATGCTTCGGTGATGGCGTGGCCAGCTCTTTGCGTTCGTGAAGTTCGATAGCTGAGCGAAAGTTTTCGATGTCCAGCCAGCATCGTATGTAGGGTAAGGCATTGCGCGACTCTAGGTATTGCACGAAGTAACCAAGGGCTGATTTATCGAGAAGGACTTCGCGTAGTGTTTTTGTTAAGCGGGAACGCTCTTTTTGAAGTTCTAGTTCACCTGGAAGGGAGATGTTTCTGGTACAAATATGTAAATTGATTTTGCATGAATTTTTATCGCCGTACTTTAATATCAACGTAAATGTTATAACTAAATGTTGGTTGTAATTCAAACTGTGAAACCTCGCATATTTTACTACAAAAAAGTCTCCGTACGATATCTAGGAATAGCGAATCTTCCCCACACCATGGTGTGGGGAGCTTTTTGTCACTCTATGAATTGGGACAGTTAGGTCTTCCTTGCAACGAGACGAATATTTATTTTAGGGAAAACTTAAAATGTGTCCGAAAAATACGCAAAGTGAGTGAGGATGTCCGACTATGAATTGTAAAATTATATTCCGAGGGCAATTCTATGCAAAAAGTCGCAAACATTGTTAAAAAATGTAAATCGACGGTTCAACATGTTAACAAACTCAACGGAAATACAGGCACAGTGAAAAATTCTCGTCGAAGTGGTCTTCCAGAAGTTTTGAATCATCATCATGAACGACATATTCTACGAGAGATTAAGAAAAATCCGAGGAATAGTGCCACCCAAATAACTAAAGAATTAAAACGTGAGATGAAAGTGAAGAGCAGCGATGAAACCATTCGGAACGTTTTAAGAAAACACAACTATAATACGCGAGCCTGTCGAAAAAAGCCATTTATTTCGGCGGTAAACAAAGTGAAAAATATTCATATATTATATCAAATATAATATTCACAGATCAGATGGCAAACAAAAAGTGTGGCGGAAGCCCAATACTGAATGAAGTATCGAAAATGTAACTGTAACTATTAAGCATAGAGGTGGCAGTATTATCGTTTGGGGGTGTATGTCGGCAGCAGGAGTTAATCAATTATGTTTTATAGAACAAACAATGGGCAGTAAGGCTTATCTCAAAATATTACAAGAAAATTTATTACAAAGTGTGCAAAATCTGGGAATACGAGATGACTTTATATTTATACACAACAATGATCCCAAACACATATCTCGAATAGTGAAGGAGTGGCTTCTGTATAGGACCAAAGCAACACTGAACCACCTTCCTCAATCACCAGATCTCAACCCCATAGAACATTTGTGGGAAGAATTGGAGAGAAGAATCCGCTACCCATGAAATAAGTAACAAAGATGACTTGAAAGAAAAGCTCTAAGATGAGTGGAATAAAACTGAACCTTTGGTCACAACAAAACTAGTTAATTCTTATGGAACGAAGATTGCAAGCAATAATTACATCAAAGGGAAACCCTACCAAATATTTATATTCTTTTTCTGAGTTTGATTCTTTTCTTGAATCAATAAAATTGTTTAATATTCAGTCAAGCTGTCATATTCGTACGGATACTTATTTGTAATAAATTTAATGCTTATTTAATAAAATGATTTTTTTCGTTCTGAAGATCATTTTAGAATTATCCTTACTAACACATTTATAAAAACTGACATCCTTCTATCTGATTAAGGGCAATTATTCTAAATACAATTAGAACTTCTATTTTAATTTTACAAAATATGTTTAGAACTGCTATTGTACGGAGACTCTCTTGTACTTTTTAGTTTTACCATGGCGACACCAAATCATTGTACATATATGAACAACATCGTTTCTGTCATTTTAACTTTTGTGTAACAAGTTTGCATTTGCAAAAGGAATAATTTTACGTTTGCTACAATGGCGACCATTGAGAAAACGCGTTTATAGTTTGGTGGGCGTTCACCAGAAGTGTTGCTAAGCGTTTGCTCAACGTTTGCAAACGTTGGCTGTTGGTGAACGCGACCAGTATATCAGATGAGCTTAGATCAACTAATATCAGCTCAGATTAGACGAATTTAGATTTTTCTGACCATGTCCTGCATCCTGCTGTTGTAGAAATATGTTCCCGCTTTCTGATAATATCATTTAGTTCAAAAGCTTACCACCACTATTCAGAAGAGCCATGTTCATACATTTTGAACTAGCTAGAAATGTTCATACATTGAATTTTATAATTAGAAACAATTTAATTCCATATATTTTCTGACAAAAATTCAATAGAAATCATTATAGATGTATCAAGTGTTTCTGACCCAAATCATTTGTCTTGGGTCAGATATGATGTATTTTATCACTGGAAAGAATTTAATTCCCTAAAACCAGTTACCATAAAAAAGCAGGGAGTCCCAATAATAAATAAACTTGTCTTAGGTCAAGAATCTTGTATTTTATGACTAGAAAGAATTTAATTCGCAAAAACCAGTTGCAATAAAACAACAGGTAGTCCCAGTAATAAATAAACATGTCTTAGGTCAGGAATGTTGTATTTTATGACTAGAAAGAATTTAATTCGCAAAAACCAGTTGCAATAAAACAACAGGTAGTCCCAGTAATAAATAAACATGTCTTAGGTCAGGAATGTTGTATTTTATGACTAGAAAGAATTTAATTCGCAAAAACCAGTTGCAATAAAACAACAGGTAGTCCCAGTAATAAATAAACATGTCTTAGGTCAGGAATGTTGTATTTTATGACTAGAAAGAATTTAATTCGCAAAAACCAGTTGCAATAAAACAACAGGTAGTCCCAGTAATAAATAAACATGTCTTAGGTCAGGAATGTTGTATTTTATGACTAGAAAGAATTTAATTCGCAAAAACCAGTTGCAATAAAACAACAGGTACTCCCAGTAATAAATAAACATGTCTTAGGTCAGGAATGTTGTATTTTATGACTAAAAAGAATTTAATTCGCAAAAACCAGTTGCAATAAAACAACAGGTTGTCCCAGTAATAAATAAACATGTCTTAGGTCAGGAATGTTGTATTTTATGACTAGAAAGAATTTAATTCGCAAAAACCAGTTGCAATAAAACAACAGGTAGTCCCAGTAATAAATAAACATGTCTTAGGTCAGGAATGTTGTATTTTATGACTAGAAAGAATTTAATTCGCAAAAACCAGTTGCAATAAAACAACAGGTAGTCCCAGTAATAAATAAACATGTCTTAGGTCAGGAATGTTGTATTTTATGACTAGAAAGAATTTAATTCGCAAAAACCAGTTGCAATAAAACAACAGGTACTCCCAGTAATAAATAAACATGTCTTAGGTCAGGAATGTTGTATTTTATGACTAGAAAGAATTTAATTCGCAAAAACCAGTTGCAATAAAACAACAGGTAGTCCCAGTAATAAATAAACATGTCTTAGGTCAGGAATGTTGTATTTTATGACTAGAAAGAATTTAATTCGCAAAAACCAGTTGCAATAAAACAACAGGTAGTCCCAGTAATAAATAAACATGTCTTAGGTCAGGAATGTTGTATTTTATGACTAGAAAGAATTTAATTCGCAAAAACCAGTTGCAATAAAACAACAGGTAGTCCCAGTAATAAATAAACATGTCTTAGGTCAGGAATGTTGTATTTTATGACTAGAAAGAATTTAATTCGCAAAAACCAGTTGCAATAAAACAACAGGTAGTCCCAGTAATAAATAAACATGTCTTAGGTCAGGAATGTTGTATTTTATGACTAGAAAGAATTTAATTCGCAAAAACCAGTTGCAATAAAACAACAGGTAGTCCCAGTAATAAATAAACATGTCTTAGGTCAGGAATGTTGTATTTTATGACTAGAAAGAATTTAATTCGCAAAAATCAGATGCAATAATACAGCAGGTAAAAATTTGTTACAGGATTTTTATTACATACAATAGCTTTGTTCGAGCAGCTGTCACAAACTAGTTTGTTATTAGCTTTTTAGATGACACAAATAATCTATCATTGTTATTTATAAAGCAGTTGCCATCATTCTGTTTTAAAAATTTGAAGCTAGTTATTTCACTGCTTGAACAAACCTAATTTTGTGCAACTAATAAATTTAGTCACCACAGGCTAGGAACTGTTTTATAGAATGTGTTGTATAAAAATTACTCATAGATCTCTGGAACTGTGACATAATATAAAATTCAGATAATTTAAAACTTTTTTGTTGTGACAAAAAGTAGGAACTCTACAGCAAAAAATTATTTCATTATCTTACATTAACACCAATGATATCCCTTTATAATCCTGTGACTCCTAATCAATCAAAAATCATTTATTAAAATGAAGCGTAAAGCAATTACAAAACAAACTATACGGAATATGATTATTGATTATTGAATATGATTATTCACTACAGCATTAGAAATAACCTTCTTAAGCTACCGATAACTATTCTATATAGATTTACCAATGTCATAGAGTCCTTCGTCATCTAACGACAACAGGGGTCCATTTCGAACGCATTCCAAACTGTTGGTTTTCGAGACGTAAGAATTAGACGATGAAGGACTACTACAGGTGCTCTTCGTTGGGGACGAAGAATTGGAGCGCGAGTTTGACTTTTGACCTAAAACGGTACTCATTTACATAAATATAACCTAGAAACGTAGTAAACAAACTAGCCACCTGATTTCTTCCAAAACTGTAACATTTTTCATGTTCACCCGCACCAACATTAGCGTGCAATGGCGATATCAACCGTGGAAAAACAGCTTGCACAGCGTAAATCTATCGGACACTTCGTAAACATCGGATAAACATCGGATACATCCTGGCTTTTGCACAGTTTTGCAAATTTCCTCCGTTTGACATTTATGTCAACTTATAGACGAGGATGGAAGATAGGACTGGTTTGGTGGGGAAGGAGGATGGACGATAGGTGCAAGCTGAGCTCAAATATTTAGGTAAACCATGGACGTAATAGGTAACACCAAAACACAATTTAAATTATCTCATTTTCATTATTAAGTTTAGTTTTTTAATATTTCAGGACTGGAAAGCGATACGTAAGAAATTCTGCGTGGTAGTACCACAAATTATCAAAATATAATCTGTAGTTTTCTTACTGCGTCGCATACCTGGTGGAATATTCGCTCCGCATTTCTTCGGTCCATAGAAATAGCAGCTAGAAGTTATTTTGGTTTGATTCATCAAGGGTGCAACAAAGTCGTTTTCTGTGTTTTAAAGCTTATCTATTAACCACAAAACATAGGCTCAATCGTAAAGTTTAGATACCATGCCTAACATATCGAAAAAGGCGAAGGAAAAACAGCTAAACGTAGGTTATGTTTTTTTATCACACCACATGTTATCTAAAAATATCTTTTCTCCTATTTTTATAGTCGTTTGAGGACCATGCGTTCCTGACACATATAACGAAGACACTGTACTATGGCAGGCTTCCAAAACATGAACGACTGAGTCTTCCAGTAACAGGTGGTTGTTGTGTTTTCAATTTTTGAATCATACGGCTTATATTGTAATATTTTTTTAGAGTTGGCTTCCGAATTGTTCTCGGAAGCGCAAAATGGCAGATCGCTGGATAGACTACATTGCAACGACGCCGCGAGCATATCGAGGAATTCTTGTGTCTCGCCATGCGCCTTCATTCTCGCTATGTTGTACTTAGAACGACTGAAGGCATGCAATCCCGAGTACGTTTTACAAATTAGCCCTTCGGATTTGTTTTTGGTTTCTTTGGTGAGTCGTTTGTTTTCTTTTGTTTTGGTCGTCAATAGATTTCCAAGTAGGAAAAATGAGTCACCAGCATATGTGCTTTTCTCGTTTATCTGTTTTCACATTATTGTTAAACTTATAATAATAATTCTGTGAAGGATTACTAATTAAAAATAGGAAATTGTCTGCCTTGGTGTTACTTTGGTACATTACCAATAAATTTTATATTTTCTGATATTTTGTAACCATCAATCTTCTATCTCAGATGGTTTCGAGTAAATTTCTCTACGACGACGGCCAAGATGGTGAAGTCTTCCTGCGCGAATGGGCAGAATCTGGTGGCATCTCTCCTCAAGAACTGTCCAGCTTGGAACGAGAATTCCTAAACGCAATAGTAAGTCGTAAAACATATTAAAAATCCAAAGGTACAGTGTTGTACCTAAAAAACTAGCCATGGTAAATTCCTTGAAAGAATAAATACCTAATTACTGTTTTTTTGTTATTACAAGTCTTGATGTTGAAGCACAAGAATTAAACTTGAATTCTGTATTTCTCATTTACTAGGATTGGAATATAAAGCTACAGTATTCTATCTACAAATCTAGCAATGGTAAATTCATTGTCTTTTTTCTCTCAAATATGACTTTATTTGAAAGAAAAAAAGAAGAAATAATTACTGTTTTTTGTTATCACAAGTCTTGATGTTAAAGCACAGGAATTAAACTTGAATTCTGTATTTCTCATTTACTAGGATTAGAATATAAAGCTACAGTATTCCATTTACAAATCTAGCAATGGTAAATTCTTTGCCTTTTTTTCTCTCAAATATGACTTTATTTGAAAGCAAAAATAAGAAATAATTACTGTTTTTTGTTATTACAAGTCTTGATGTTGAAGCACAAGAATTAAACTTGAATTCTGTATTTCTCATTTACTAGGATTGGAATATAAAGCTACAGTATTACATCTACAAATCTAGCAATGGTAAATTCTTTGCCTTTTTTTCTCTCAAATATGACTTTATTTGAAAGCAAAAAGAAGAAATAATTACTGTTTTTTGTTATTACAAGTCTTGATGTTGAAGCACAAGAATTAAACTTGAATTCTGTATTTCTCATTTACTAGGATTGGAATATAAAGCTACAGTATTGCATCTACAAATCTAGCAATGGTAAATTCTTTGCTTTTTTTTCTCTCGAATATGACTTTATTTGAAAAAAGAAAAATAAGAAATTTACTGTTCTTTTGTAATCACACGTCTTGATGTTAAAGTACAAGAATTAAACTTGAATTATGCTGTTAATTAATTATGAATTATTTACTACGATTGGAATTTAAAGCTACAGTATTGCATCTACAAATCTAGCAATGGTAAATTCATTGTCTTTTTTTGTCGCTCAAATATGACTTTATTTGTAAGAGAAAACAAGAAATAATTACTGATTTTGTTATCACAAGTCTTGATGTTAAAGCACAAGAATTAAACTTAAATTCTGTATTTCTCATTTACTAGGATTGGAATATAAAGCTACAGTATTGCATCTACAAATCTAGCCATGTTAAATTCTTTGCCTTTTTTTCTCTTAAATATGACTTTATTTGAAAGAAAAAACAAAAAATAATTACTGTTTTTCGCTATCACAAGTCTTGATGTTAAAGCACAGGAATTAAACTTGAATCTTGTATTTCTCATTTACTAGGATTAGAATATAAAGCTACAGTATTCCATCTACAAATCTAGCAATGGTAAATTCTTTGCCTTTTTTTCTCTCAAATATGACTTTATTTGAAAGCAAAAAGAAGAAATAATTACTGTTTTTTGTTATTACAAGTCTTGATGTTAAAGCACAAGAATTAAACTTAAATTCTGTATTTCTCACTTACTAGGATTGGAATTTAAAGCTACAGTATTGCATCTACAAATCTAGCAATGGTGAATTCATTGTCTTTTTTTGTTGCTCAAATATGACATTATTTGTAAGAGAAAACAAGAAATAATTACTGATTTTGTTATCACAAGTCTTGATGTTAAAGCACAAAAATTAAACTTGAATTCTGTATTTCTCATTTACTAGAATTGGAATATAAAGCTACAGTATTACATCTACAAATCTAGCAATGGTAAATTCTTTGCCTTTTTTTTCTCTCAAAATGACTTTATTTGAAAGAAAAACTAAGAAATAATCACTGTTTTTTGTTATCACAAGTCTTGATGTTAAAGCAAAAGAATTAAACTTGAATTAGGTATGTATTTCTCGTTCATCAGGATTGGAATATATTTGTCAACGAGATGACATTCTGCAAGAAGCTGGCCGAAGTTGAGCGGATCCTTGCGACACGAGAAGGCAAACAACGCGGCTGGTACACCTACACCGAAATAAACACCCTTATGAACGTCGACGTCCACCTCTTATACCAATACGTTACCTATTTAACGGTTATGCTAGTTTCTACCTACTTGGCGGGATTATTAACTATTGTCGCATCAATGTACATCATAAGCCATATACCAACAAACACTCTACAACCAATCGAAGACACGACAGCCGCTTGTAATGATACAACGATTCTACATCATATCCCAGATGTTAAGTTTACCACAAGCTTTACAGAAGAATCTTTCAGTAGTTACAATAGAAAGTCCATTGATGCAGTTGATGTCCTTAAAGCCAGTATGATACTAGCTAGTATAACTGCACCAGAAAAGGAAGATATTCTCGATACTGCCTTCTACAATAACACTTGTGATAACGATTTGGATGGATTGAAGATTGAGAATAAGGAGTTTATTTCGTGGGATTGGTGGAGTAGTCCAGCTATGACTTGGTTGTCAGAGACATCTCAGACCATACTGAATTACGCCTGTATTCCATTGGTTGTTAAATACACTCGTTTTGTGGACGCTGCTATTGCAAATTTGAGGATTATCACTCTGCAAGATCAGGTGCACAAAGGGACCAAAGTTAGGATTCAGGACCAACTGGAGAGGTCCTGGCACAAGGAATGGACGGATATGATAAGGAGCCACTTGTTCGATAGGAAATTTTTGAAGAATGTCAAGTTGCCTGTTTTCTAAATGAAAATTTGTCTTTAACTATATCGAGGTTATAGTTTTGTATAACGGATTTGTATGATAAAATAAACAGGTTCTATTCGTAATAGTATGGTGTATTATTTATATTGTTCAATAAGTCTCTGGAAAGTACCTACTAGCTGAGTTTGACAAAATTTCTGGATGTGTGTAGCCAAATATGCCTTTTTTTCTCTCAAATATGACTTTATTTAAAACAAAACATAATTACTGCTTTTTGTTATCGGAAGTCTTGATGCTAAAGCACAAGAATTAAACTTGAATTCTGTATTTCTCATTTACTAAGTTTGGAATATAAAGCTACAGAATTACATCTACAAATCTAGCAATGGTAAATTCATTGTCTTCTTTTGTCGCTCAAATATGACTTTTTTAAGAGAAAACAAGAAATAATTACTGATTTTGTTATCACAAGTCTTGATGTTAAAGTACAGGAATTAAACTTGAATTCTGTATTTCTCATTTACTAAGTTTGGAATATAAAGCTACAGAATTACATCTACAAATCTAGCAATGGTAAATTCATTGTCTTTTTTTGTCGCTCAAATATGACTTTTGTAAGAGAAAACAAGAAATAATTACTGATTTTGTTATCACAAGTCTTGATGCTAAAGCACAAGAATTAAACTTGAATTCTGTATTTCTCATTTACTAGGATTGGAATATAAAGCTACAGAATTACATCTACAAATCTAGCAATGGTAAATTCATTGTCTTTTTTTGTCGCTCAAATATGATTTTTGTAAGAGAAAACAAGAAATAATTACTGATTTTGTTATCACAAGTCTTGATGTTAAAGCACAGGAATTAAACTTGAATTCTGTATTTCTCATTTACTAGGTTTGGAATATAAAGCTACAGAATTACATCTACAAATCTAGCAATGGTAAATTCATTGTCTTTTTTTGTCGCTCAAATATGACTTTTGTAAGAGAAAACAAGAAATAATTACTGATTTTGTTATCACAAGTCTTGATGTTAAGCACAGGAATTAAACTTGAATTCTGTATTTCTCATTTACTAGGATTGGAATATAAAGCTACAGTATTGCATCTACAAATCTAGCAATGGTAAATTCTTTGCCTTTTTTTCTCTCAAATATGACTTTATTTAAAACAAAACATAATTACTGTTTTTTATTATCGGAAGTCTTGATGCTAAAGCACAAGAATTAAACTTGAATTCTGTATTTCTCATTTACTAGGATTTGAATATAAAGCTACAGAATTACATCTACAAATCTAGCAATGGTAAATTCATTGTCTTTTTTTCTCGCTCAAATATGACTTTATTTGTAAGAGAAAACAAGAAATAATTACTGATTTTGTTATCACAAGTCTTGATGCTAAAGCACAAGAATTAAACTTGAATTCTGTATTTCTCATTTACTAGGATTTGAATATAAAGCTACAGAATTACATCTACAAATCTAGCAATGGTAAATTGATTGTCTTTTTTTGTCGCTCAAATATGACTTTATTTATAAGAGAAAACAAGAAATAATTACTGATTTTGTTATCACAAGTCTTGATGTTAAAGCACAGGAATTAAACTTGAATTCTGTATTTCTCATTTACTAGGATTGTAATATAAAGCTACAGTATTGCATCTACAAATCTAGCAATGGTAAATTGATTGTCTTTTTTTGTCGCTCAAATATGACTTTTGTAAGAGAAAACAAGAAATAATTACTGATTTTGTTATCACAAGTCTTGATGTTAAAGCACAGGAATTAAACTTGAATTCTGTATTTCTCATTTACTAGGATTGGAATATAAAGCTACAGAATTACATCTACAAATCTAGCAATGGTAAATTCATTGTCTTTTTTTGTCGCTCAAATATGACTTTTGTAAGAGAAAACAAGAAATAATTACTGATTTTGTTATCACAAGTCTTGATGTTAAAGCACAGGAATTAAACTTGAATTCTGTATTTCTCATTTACTAGGATTGGAATATAAAGCTACAGAATTACATCTACAAATCTAGCAATGGTAAATTCATTGTCTTTTTTTGTCGCTCAAATATGACTTTTGTAAGAGAAAACAAGAAATAATTACTGATTTTGTTATCACAAGTCTTGATGTTAAAGCACAGGAATTAAACGTGAATTCTGTATTTCTCATTTACTAGGATTGGAATATAAAGCTACAGAATTACATCTACAAATCTAGCAATGGTAAATTCATTGTCTTTTTTTGTCGCTCAAATATGACTTTTGTAAGAGAAAACAAGAAATAATTACTGATTTTGTTATCACAAGTCTTGATGTTAAAGCACAGGAATTAAACGTGAATTCTGTATTTCTCATTTACTAGGATTGGAATATAAAGCTACAGAATTACATCTACAAATCTAGCAATGGTAAATTCATTGTCTTTTTTTGTCGCTCAAATATGACTTTTGTAAGAGAAAACAAGAAATAATTACTGATTTTGTTATCACAAGTCTTGATGTTAAAGCACAGGAAGTAAACTTGAATTCTGTATTTCTCATTTACTAGGATTTGAATATAAAGCTACAGTATTGCATCTACAAATCTAGCAATGGTAAATTGATTGTCTTTTTTTGTCGCTCAAATATGACTTTATTTGTAAGAGAAAACAAGAAATAATTACTGATTTTGTTATCACAAGTCTTGATGTTAAAGCACAAGAATTAAACTTGAATTCTGTATTTCTCATTTACTAGGATTGGAATATAAAGCTACAGAATTACATCTACAAATCTAGCAATGATAAATTCTTCAATAAGTCTCTGGAAAGTATCTACTAGCTGAGTTTGACAAAATTTCTGGATGTGTGTAGCGTGCCCTGACAGTCAAGAATCAAAATGAGTCAAATACTAAACCAGAGCGAAAAATCATACCTTTAAACGATAACGCCTGAAAGTACAGAACATTAACAAAATAATTCATTCTCAAATCGAAAGATGCGTTCGTTTTTATTAATCTCTCACTACATTTTGTACTTAGTTATAGCAGTAAAAGGAGGGAGCATTGCTTAATACAATAAGTGTATGGTGTTAAACCTTATACAAACAACAACATTGTATACATACATCTAATAGAATATAAATAAATAAAACAGCATAAATAAATATGTTACACAACAGTATATATATCTATATATATATAAGTAGAGTAAAAAAATGTTCAACTCTATTCGTGAACCTTGCTTATTAGGACAACTAACTTTTTAAGGCAGGAAGTTGCACATCGAGTACTGCACTTCATAAGCCCATCTATTGCACACGACCAGCCTATACCAATATACCCTCTTTTGGGACACAATATACGAAAATAACCCAAAAAAAAAGTTATTATTTTCTATAAGCAATTTAGACATTATTTCCATACATTGCGTCCACAAACGCGAACAAATGGTACATAAAATTAGATATGATAGCCTCCGGGGTTTACTTATACCATGTTCTTCCGGACGGTTCCATCTGTTAACTAATAAATTGGTCCCTACTATAGTCTAGGATAGCCGGCGGCTACGATGCGCAATAGATCGACCTACGTCACACTTTACACAATTCTTGCGTACCGGAAACGTTTAGATTTTTTTTTTTTTGGAGTCGAGCAGTCATCACAAGCTTAAATCTAGGTGGCGACTTTGGTCAATTTCGGTTTACTCCCTTTGGCTTCTTTGTCGTCGCAGTCTTCCTCTTTGTGCTTGAAGAACAACAGGGGAACCATACCGAGGAGACAACCGATGGTGACGCCGATGACGCGACCGAGGTTCGCGAAATGTCTCGACACTGGCATATCCATCTGGGCTGGGGTTAACTTTGGCGGGCTGAACCCGACCTTGTTCGCGAGTCGTTCCACGTAGAATGCGGTCCCTATGCCCAGCACGTCGGAAAAGGTGTTTCCTAGGGCTGCGGCGGCCATCGTTGATAGGACGAAGTATGAGCCAAGGTAGATGTCGATGTAGTCGCCCTAGAATTCGGATTAGACTACATTACAGTTGGGTAAGGCTTTAGAACCTCGTGCAGTAGGTTAAAGATGCAGATCCCAATGTTAACTTTCTCCTACTAAAGTCCTCGTTGCTCATTTGGACAGCGCTACAGAACTACATAAAATATATCGGCGTTGAATCAGATAAAACCTTACCTATCTAAGAAATACGTCTCATATGCGCAAATACTCAAAGTAGATACATACATAACGAGCAAAGTGTACATAATAGCTTCTTCTAGGAACATCATACCACGGTTTAGTTGTACATTTTACATTGTGCTATAAACAATGAATTGCCTCGTAAATATTTGATACTGTGTTCACTGGGGAAAGACGACGTTGTTGCAAAGTTAATTAAACCCCTTCGAGTCGTTGAATTTTACGGCCTTCCTCGCGAAGACAAACTGCTTTATCAACCGTAGATAGCAAAAGCCGTTGAGCGTGAATTTGAAGTTGGAAAACTTCAATTTTGCGGTGAAATTAATTCGTCGTTTTCAAAGGAAAATGTATCTAGGCATCACACCGAACAAGATATATTATTTCGGGAAAGAAAGACAAAATAAATTACCACCAACCATAGAGATATGTACGTACTCAATATATCAAATATACTTACAAATATTAACATGAAGAAGTTGTCCAGGAACCCAAAACCAATAAACGGGATCGAATTGGCTACAGCCACTATAAAATACGGTAAAATTTTGTTAATATACATGTTGACTCACTACCAATGTGTCTACTTACTGTCTATTAAATTCCTTGTACTGGGCTTTGGTACGGCGTCGGCTAGTAATTAAAAACACAAGTATAAACATGGTTTAGGTGAAAGACAAAATGCAAAAAAACTGCCAGAATGCCATTTTGTACCAAATAAATGGAGTAAAATAATTGACAAAAAAGCATGAAATACATTTTGAATAACCTCTTTTACAATAAACTAGATTGTGATGCAGGAGTACCTTAGCAATTTACTGTATGAAAAAGTATGTAGATTCCAAAAATGTTACTGTGTACACTACAGGGTGTTAAATTTAAAAAATCGAGTAAAAAAAACTGTGTACTAAATGTGAACGATGAACATCCTGCAGGCAAAGTTGATGTTCTACATTATGGAACTGTTAGAAGGCACTGTGTTTAATGGAATTTGCTGTTTGTAATGTTAACAATAAAAGAAGCAATAACTCGAACACAATTGATCTTGATAGTGTACATACTATTACCTTAGAATTTATTACCTTATTACATACCTTATTACCTTAGAATTTATAAGGGATTCAAAAATGTATCACAATATAGGGGGTTCTATTTAACAAAACACAAGTTTGGTATGCCAGAACTCCCTATAACTTTTGTATGAAGCATTTTTGGGGTTTTCTAACCATAACGTAGATATTGACAACGACTTAAATAACTCGTTGTTTGAGTTAACCTTTTATTTTTGATTCAAATACAGATTTAATTACTTTTTAATACAGATTTGATGACGTAATATTATCAGAAACGCAGATTAACGAAATGAAAAAATCATTATAACATGATTTTTGTAACCATTGTAGATGTATCGCCTTTTTGCTTACTACTGGTGCCCATTATGCTATGCTATATACAGAGCGAGGTATTAGAGTTGCAATGTTGCATTATCTATAATAGAAACAACACAAAACAACCAAAAGTACTCGCACTGCATAAAATGTTGAACAAGAACAAGAATAACGATATATTTCTCAGAAGTGATAAATTTATACCTAAAACACATAAAATAAGCGAAATAAGATGCATTCCCTCTCGCCTCGTAGATAAAACATCAAAAACAAAAGGCACTTCATAAAATAAAACAACTCAAATTCAAATATACGCGCCATCATGTATAAAAATGCAGTTATAGTCCGTAATACGTCTGGCAAATCCTCCAGGTTCGAACAATCTATCAAGTTTAGCCCTTCGAGGTTGCAACAACACTAAACAAAATCTAAAATTGACGGCCCACCTGGAATTGCACCGGGACAGCCACATTTCAGCGTGAATTTATATTCGCACCCAACTAAAGCAATAAATTTCAGTTTAGAGTTTACGGGTTCCCGTGCAATAAATCCCCGATACAAGGGAATTGTCCCTACATTTAATTAATACACTACAGTCTATAGTACATATTGCTACTTCAGTAATTTTGTAAGGAATTGGACGGTGAGCACGTGAGAAGATAGCTTACGTGCTTGGGAGCACGTCTGCAAAGCCGGCGGTCTGTTTGAGGGTGCCCTAAAAACACGTTTGGAAGTTCTGGAATGGGAATAGAGAGAACTCGTGTTTCGTGAAATCGTGCAATATTGCGCAATATCCTAAGAAACGTTCACAATACATCTGTATTTTGATTGTTATTGTGAGATTTTTTCGTGACTTTACTTGTATGGCTAGTACACATAATGCAAATTCGATAACTTATTTTTTCTACTTTGCATTCACAATGCACACATTGTAACACTGTTTTCGGTGTTACAATTAGGAAATTGTAACACCGTTTTTAGTAACTTTTTTCTAATATTGGTGACATTGATATCAAATGCATGTCAAACGAAAATACACATAACCACAAAAGTAAGCAGAAACTGATTTTTTAGAATCGTACAAACTGCAAAGTATGTATATTTTTATACATATTTAAAAATGCGTGTTGCATCCTAGATTTCGTACTACTAGTATATGATGGTATATAATAATTATCAATAATTACTTTTTCACAGATATTTGAATTTAAGTGACAGATGACAGTGTTACCAACGGTTGCACCCATAAATACTCTAGATTGGAATTTTACCTAATATACTTCTAAATTTTTATAAAATTAATGACGCAAAGTAGAAAAAATAGTATATTACACTCGTTTTATAAGACATATTGGCGCATTCGTTCATTTGAAGGTTTTTTTTTTTTTAGATTAAATTAAGTTGTCCAGTAGTTTTGTTTTCGGGTAATGACAGTTGTGGACGAAAATACAACAAATTGTTTCTATATTTATATTTTTCTCCCAAAAATATTCGTATTCAATCAATTTGCATTGTAATGTGTAACAATTTCCACCACAACAAAGCGAAAGAGTCGCCGCTCTGGTGGTGAAAGTATTAACTAGTGTCTTCGGGATAATTTCGCCGGTATTTAAATCTAAAAGATGAAAAACGACAAAAAAGAAGCAGCAGATTCTTGCGTTCTACAATGCAATTCATATCACAGCGAGGACTTGCCATTTCACATGTTTCCTAAAGGGAAAAGGTTCCACAGTCAGTGGCGACGTGTACTAAAAATTGATAAAAATGTCTCAAGACACATGTTAGTGTGTTCAAAGCATTTTCTAATAGTATATTATTATACAAGTTTTATAAGACGTCAAATTGGCGCATGAGTTGTTTGGGGCACGAGGAGCGCCAGCGACGAGTGCCCCAAATGAACGAATGCGCCAATATGTCTTATAAAACGAGTGTAATATACTATTTTTTCTACTTTGCGTCATTAATTTTATAAAAATTTAGAAGTATATTAGGTAAAATTCCAATCTAGAGTATTTATGGGTGCAACCGTTGGTAACACTGTCATCTGTCACTTAAATTCAAATATCTGTGAAAAAGTAATTATTGATAATTATTATATACCATCATATACTAGTAGTACGAAACCTAGGATGCAACACGCATGTTTAAATATGTATAAAAATATACATACTTCGCAGTTTGTGCGATTCTAAAAAAATCAGTTTGTGCTTACTTTTGTGGTTATGTGTATTTTCGTTTGACATGCATTTGATATCAATGTCACCAATCTTAGAAAAAAGTTACTAAAAACGGTGTTACAATTTCCTAATTGTAACACCGAAAACAGTGTTACAATGTGTGCATTGTGAATGCAAAGTAGAAAAAAGAAGATTTGTACAGGAATAAATCAAGTTGAGTGTACAGTAAAGAGATCATATTGTTTTTAAGGTTGACATATTGCGGATCTAACCTCAAAATGAAACGTTTTTATTAACAAAACCACATACAGTCACATTTTCCTGCTGCAAATAACTTTTCTCCTTTTTCAAGAGGTTGTCCCTGATAATATCTATACATAATTTTTCAATAAAGGTTCCGAAATTATAGTAAAAACCAGGAGAGCTGCAAATGACTAAGCGATTTCTGCTGCTATTTATGACGTACGCGACAGATCTTGTTTGACCGATCACGCGTGTTAGAATGAAACAGCCTTCTTTTTGTATATCTGTTTCGTAACCTTGTAAGCGATTAGTCATTTGCAGCTCTCGTGGTTTGTAGTATACTTGTAAATACTCGTCAGAGTAATTTAAGTCATATAGCCGACCAGTTAATTTAAATTTTATCATGAGTCATGCGCCGATGTTAGCGCCCTCTACATTATTCGCCCATTCAGGCGAATCAAACACTTTGGGGGTTGCAATGAAAAAAAAAACAGATAATTATTATTTTATGTAAATTTAAAAAAAAGCGGGAATGCATCTTATTCCTGGAAGAAAAGAACAGATAATAATCACAGAAAAATCAGAAAGCAAACAGGTAAAATAACACAAATCACGCATGCAATATAAAAAAAAACAATAACATCATCATACAAGCACCAATACTCATGCATAATGTCGAATAACAATAATAATAGTATAATGTGAGGTTAGTAGGGTAAAATGTGGTGGGGTGTGTGTTTTGCATGTAGATACGCCACTGCGTATAAAGGACACAATTTACGCCCGTATTTTACATCACAGGCGGGATAATGGGCGAGATAATATTCGCGTGCAACGACCCCTGGTGAGCAAAATTGCAATCTGACGCTGTTAAAGTTGTCCATTAAAATGTTTTAATACCTATTATGAACATTATGTTATTAAAACGTAAACGCACGGTTTACTATCATCTACCATATTGTGAATTGTTACGATATTTTATAATTTACCCAGTATAATACAAACACTAGCGCCACCTGGGGCTAGCGTCTAGTAAACTGGCCATAAGTCATGCAAAGCCATCGGTTTCAGATGTCCAAAACTGTTAGTAAAAAACAACGTTTAAACGCAGTCCCATAAGTAACGTCAATTGTTCATCCGTTCATCCGAGTTCTACCGTGTGGAACAAAGATTCCTAACCTCATTTTGTTCTACTACTGTGTCTACTGCACTACACACTCCTGCGTATGTTTGGTTGTCTATCTTTCGAAACAATCACAGACGTACGTTCTGATTGTTATTTAGAGCGTTTTTAAGCGATGAATTATTGACGTTACAAGTAGGATTAGGGTGTAGCAAAAACCCAAATGGGCAACTGGGTTAAATATCCGGTTTGGGGTCAGAGTTTTCATACCACACTTTCGCCTCAGCCAATCTTCTGGGACGGTGCAATAGGACCCCGTTGGATCGACGTCCCCTAAGGTTGGTAACTTGCTTGGTCTCCCAAATTTACTTCTCCATCGTGTGGCGGCTAGTTGACCTTTAATAGCGATTGTAAATGCTTAACTTAACATTAAATTAATAGGTGAAGAAATATATAAAGATCATCTTGTAATACGTATTAAAATAGGTTATAAATGGCAGAAAGTAGTTCATTTTGATCAAATTGGGCGATATTAATAATATATAATAATATATTTCTGTCTTAAGGATTCGGATTCTACAGGAAAAAAAATCCTATCAGAGACATTTGCCCTTAAACACTTTTCTTTGCTGGTCATTGCTGAAATATAGAGTTTAGTTTATAGTAAACGACACACTGAATGAATGGATGTATGAATAAATATCTCTCATATACTCAAAAAGCGTCAAAGCCACAATAATCGACGTTACAATTGTACAAAGACTGTTTGACAAACAATTTGCTTAGTGGAGAAGTTACTTACATGACCCTATCCTATTCCCTTGTTTTAAATCTAGAAATATAACATAAATTTTAATTCGGAATGTATCATTCGATAAAACCTTTTTTATATTAAACGATTTATTATGCAAGAAGTTGTTCAATTTTGTATCCTATATTTAATTGGTGATTTTATAGATATTGGAAAAAATGGCACCTAAAAACAGTTTTTTGTGAATATCTCCTTTCCGACTCATTTTACGATAAAAACAGTTATATAATAAATTAAACTAGAGAAAATTTCCTATAATTTATGTAATAACTTGTTTTTGATAAAATGAATAGTTTCAGCGTAAGAGTGTCACAAACCTTGTTAAAACTGATTTCTTGCAAATGCAAAATAAGATGTGAGAGAGCCTGTGGATGGAGAAAAGCTGGATTAAAATGCTTCATCATATGCACATCATATCACAAGATAGTGATGAAGAGAAAAAAACTGAGACTGTTCTCGAGCAAACGTATGATGAAATCGAGGACGAAGAGAATTGCAATGAAACTGATAATCCCATAGCTGATGATGTGGAAGAAATTTCTATTTGTGACGTTTCGATCGGTACTGAAGACGACGAACTTGCCACACCTGGTTCATCAAAAACTGGTAAGCGAAGGAGAATGCACTAAATTATGGAATAGTGCATTGCATGTGGATTAGGCCTACTTGTGACACTTTTACGCTGAAACTATTCATTTTACCAAAAATAGCTTATAACGTAAATTATACGAAATTTTCTCTACTTTAATTTATTATATGACTGTTTTTATCGTAAAATGAGTCGGAAAGGAAATATTGTCAAAAAACTGTTTTTAGGCGCCATTTCTCTAATATGGCGGCGCGAGCGGCAAAGATACGAGGTCGCAAAGTAGAAATTCGGAAAGATCACACCAAAATCTATAACATCATCAATTTTCAAAACTCTCGGAAAACTTTCCAAGCAAAATTACCAAATGACTGGACTAATTGTAACAAAACAAATCAAAACTTCAAATACTGTCCAAGACTAACTTCTGTTCAACACTAAACAGTTTTCTATTGCGTTGAGTACATTCAATTGATGTAGAAAAAGATGCCGTGTAAATATTTTTAACGCGCTAAACTCATGGAACCAGTGGATCAGACACATGGGCACCAGGAGTCTATTTCCGGTGCTGTACGAACGCAACTAAGTATGTATGTGCGTTACCCAAATAAAAATAGCAAGATAAATCATCAAAAAAACATTCTTCCGGGCCCAGAAAACTATACTGGACAAAACAAAAGAAATGTTGCATTGTTTCCACTTTTATTTTGTTTATTATTTCTCCGTATTTGTTTATGGCATTTGTACTCAGATTTGGTATACAAATGGAAGTTTAATGGACACATTACTACGCACATTGTTTGCTTTCAACATCGTTTCAAAATGTTAAGGCGTAGAGTAGTTTCAAACTACGAAGAGCACAGTTGTATATGCAACCAATCATACCCAGTGTATGGTTTATAAATTGCCTGTGTATATTTGGTTGCATATACAACTGTGCTCTTCTTAGTTTGAAACATCTATAATACGGCTGAAAAAAAGCGGTTACAGCATTTTAGCAGTGAAAGGGCTTTAGCTTGCTTTTGATGTATGTTTTTTATTAAACATACAGGTAGATGGGGTTGTTATGGTGCTAAATGTCAAAATATTACCTCGGAAAATCTAATAAAACGGGTTGTACAAGAAACAGTGCAATAAACGTCGTCATAAAAAGGAACTATAAAATAATAACTTTACCGGGCAACCCACAGCATAGCCTTCAAAATCGATCCGATATTTTGTTTGATTTGTATTTAGTTATCAATAGGATTTACCAATGGGATTAACATTAATATTATTCAACAATCGATCAAATTTTTCAATCCAATGTCCCATAATTGTACAGATAGAGGTAATTTAATAAATCCTTGTTAATCAGCAGGTTAGTTATCACTAGACCCATATATTATTTTATTGCGGCCCGGATTTGTTATCAAAAGGGCAAGGGCAGCCCTCCGTTCTTATAGCGTCAGGTTTTGATATATAGGAGAACGCCGGAAATATTGTTACGTCGCGTGTTTCCACAGATATGAAGGAAGAACACGATAAAGTATCACCTGGATATAAAATACGTTTTAGGCTTTTATGCATTATGTAGTACGTATACCGTTATCAGTTTTTCATCCTACAGTTTTGCCACGGTCACACTAAGCTTTTTTTTATTTTATTAGCAGCTAGTTGCTGGTGCTGCTATTAGCAACAGCAACCAGCAGCTATTTTGTGGCCAGATTACGCTGTTTACCAGCAAAAGCCCCAGCAAGCCTCAGTTCAAACTACAAAGTCAACTATTGCTGCTGTAGTGTATATGTCACCAGGTAGGTAAATACAATAGTGAGACAATGTATTGTCTTTTGTCAGGTGAAAGCGTCGCAACCATAAAATATTTCATATTTGATACCAATTTGTGGGGTTTTATTGACTACCTGCTTTGAACCTACATAAGTTTTATATGCACTGTTTATGGTCAAAACTGCTTTCATCCGTAATTTAGTTCTACTTTATATTTAATGTTTTATTTATGTATATTAACTTCAAACACAAAAGTAATTCAGTTTTCCGTCCAATTATTAATTAAAATATAATATACAATTATATAATTATACAATTGATATAAGTAAAATCTGATATATTTTACAAAAGATATTAGTATATATGTATTTCTACTTCAAATAAAGCTCGACTATTCATTATGTGATCAGTATTTTAACAATTGTATCGCTTAAAGCCCTCTTTATATATTGGGAGTATATTACCTCGCATAATATTTATAAAAGACATTTCAAAAATACATAATTTCCTGAGTTAATATTCATGCTGGTTGCTGTAAACGTTAAACAAGCGCTGGTGGGCTAGCTGCTGCTAAACTCGCTCGCCAACTGGTAAAACAGTGAGTGGTCACACTGTTAGCAGCCAGTAGCAAATAGCACGCTAGTAGAACAGCCTAGTGTGACCATAGCATAAATCCGCCTTTATGCTACCATAAAAACAAACAGATAAATTCTCTGTAGGTAACAGATTCAATAACAATCATTGGGGTTTGGAAACAGATACCGACTAACCCCCTAAATGCGAAAAACAATGCTCGATGGACGATGTGAGAGTTGTGGAACCTCATACCGACAGAATCGATATCTTTTATAACCAATTTCCTCTTGTTAAAACCACACAAAGGACAAAACAATTGGTGAAATGGATTCAAATATACGAAACGTGTGGAATATAGCAAGCAGAAGGTATCGATCTTGCGAAACAAAGGTGCACATTTCGGAATTAATTAATTTCTTCGTCCTTTCTATAAAGGCCGTTCTCCCTCGACCCTTTCCTTGAGAACTGGTGGTTTGCCACACAGTAATTTATTGATAGTAGCCTAACATATCAATCCAACCAAAGATCAAATCAGTAATTTTCGTCTATGGGCTAAACATCAATAGCTATATAAAACTAAAAACTCAGTTCTGTATGCAGTGTGAACTAAATAGAAACTTCTTCAACAATGCATTCTTTGTGTTAAACTGTGATTGCACTGATTAGTGATTACAGAAGCCATTTGAACATTTTTTAAATCATAAAAGGACGTCAAGGTGTAAAAAATTGATAAGATTGTTGTTACACAGATCAAATGAGTGCAAATGAAAAATCATTTGGTGTGAAAGAATCGTTCTTTTGTAATGGGTCGGAATTTATTTATTAAGATATGATCAAATTAAGCGAGATATTTGTAAGAACATTCGGGAATGTCAAAGGTTTTTGCTAGGGTTGAACATCTGGTTTAGGATTTGACCGCGTGTTATAAGTTTAAAATTGAAGAGTTGTCATTGGCTAAGAAGAAATGCTTCCGACTTCCTTTGGGGTCGAGGGATGCAAACGAACAGATCTGGCTCTTCTCATTTCAACCATCGTCATGTAAAGTACACGTTTTTGTGGAGCGTTCTTAGGCGTTTAAGTTTATCCCTGGTAAGTCTTTTCAACTCGTCTCGCATTTCATTGTAAATTAAATTATTCATATTTCTGCTAAAAGTGTGTCTGTCTAAATCAACTCCTAGGTATAATTTAAACGTCAATATGTTCAAAGCTTCATTCATTTTTCTATGTAACCTATCAAACGGGATTGTTGATTATTATTGTTAATAGATGTTATTGTTTTGATAAGTGTTTCGTTTCATTTGAGTAGTATTGCTTTATCAGCCCTTATTAAATGTTAAATACTTAAACGCGTCAGTTAGTAGTCAGAAAATGTGTTCACAAGGTTCAAGAAAAAGAACCCAGTTAGTTTTGCCTTCGAATAAATTGGAAGAGATTTGATGAATTAGAATTTTGACCAGTAATTAAAGCCCTTAAACCGCGCTTGGCCAAAATGCTACCATGTTAGGGAGTCGCGGTTGTTCCTGCCATTTTGACCTCCTATACTTTCAGTGAAAAAAATTTGTATGTGCAAGATCTGTGTGCGTGTTCTTTCAAATATAATGTTTTCATTGTGCTTTTGTGTAGGTACATATGCGTCCGCATTTCAAAATAATAAACGGCAAAAGCATGCAAATGAAGATGCAAATAAAAGGATCATGGAAACACCGCACTGTGGACTTTATGGGCTTTATAATAATATGTACTGAATATGCACCCTCGGAAATAAAATGTTATTTGTCTCTATTATCACAGCGAAATAAAAAAACCTCGTTTTACTCTAGAAACCGGGAATTATGGAAGGTTAATGTTTCTAGAAATATGACATCAATGTTCGCTAGCTAAGGAAAAATAACAGATTATACTCATGCCCTAAACTAAGAGAACGAAACTTTTTCCTTTGACTACAATTCGTTACTAATAAAGTCAGTAATTTTTTTTTAGTTGATAACATTACGAAACAATTTTCTCTTCCACAATAAATCAGTGGCACGTCCCAGCTGATAATAATAGAATCTCCAACTCACAGAATGCCGCAATACAATACAATACGATATTTAGAGAACGATTACGCGATTAGGTACAAGTATGTATGTACTACTCCAGCACCTTATTAATAATGTGTAGGTACTTTACGACAATGTTTACCCAGTCACTCATAGGACAATGGCAACTGGAGTATCTATCTTATCACCTCGCGTAAAACTTACAAATGACCAGACCATCGTCCTTAGGTGTTCCAAGTACTCAAAACACGTCACAAAAACTGCGGATGCCAAATTGTAGCAAACGTGACCTGATTACGAGAACTGATTCAAACTAGTCAGACTAGGCTGCTTTACTAGCGTGCTATTTGCTACTGGCTGCTAACAGTGTGACCACTCACTGTTTTACCAGTTGGCGAGTGAGTTTAGCAGCAGCAAACCCACCAGCGCTTGTCTAACTTTTACAGCAACCAGCATGAATGTTAACTCAGGAAATTATGTATTGTTGAAATGTCTTTTATAAATATTATGCGAGGTAATATTCTCCCAATATATAAAGAGGGCTTTAAGTGATACAGTGTGTTGAAATACTGATCACATGATGAATAGTCGTCGGTCGAAAAGTTATGCTGCAACGTTGATTGGAATGCAAAATATGGGGTGGTCACACTACGCTGTTTTAGTATTTGCTGCTTGCTGTAGATTATTAGCAGCTGTTAACCAGAATAGTGTGACCACTCAGCAGCCGCTATTTTTGCATGCCGGCGAATGGTTTTGGCTGTTGCTTGTAAAGTTGAACATGTTGAACTTTTATTAGGCGCTATTTAGAGCTTGCGCTGCTGGCTCAGTACAAATGTGGGTATTGTAGAAAATACCAACCATCGATTATAATAAATAATTTAAAGCAACAATTCATTACTTTTGTTAAATGTATAACTAATAATATAAAATTATATATATGTGATTTATAATTTTTATTTTAAATAATATATTCAAATATTTCTTCAAAATTGAATAACCTGGATTGTGCTTATTTATGGCATTTTGTGTTGAGCTTTATTTGAAGTAGAAATGCATATACACCAATATCTTTTGTAAAATATATCGGATTTTAATTATATCAATTGTATATTAAATTGTATAATTATATAATTGTATATTATATTTTAATTAATAAATTGGACGAAAAACTGATTGAATTACTTTTGTGTTTGAAGTTAATATAAATAAAACATAAATATAAAGTAGAAACTAAATTACGTATGAAAGTAGTAACTTTTGAACAATTTGTTATTTATAAATACACTGGGAAACAATTGAAGAGCTGAAAAAGATTTTTTGTATGAAAATACAGTACAACTTCGATAGATCGGTCACTCTCTAGTACGGACACTCCAGTAATCCGAACGCTCTTGTCAACCGGACATTTTGGAAATTTTACCTCCCTAGTTCGGACACAAAATATAATTTGCAGTTAAAACTAGGTAGAAAATACCAAAATATTGTTTAACATTAATGTCTTACTGTAAAGCAACCGGATCACATAAATTGCCACTTAATATTAGCAATAGCGGCAAATCTAGAAGCTTTTAAATGCAGAATGAGCTCAATACCAGTTGTGTACAAGGCGTCTGATAAAGGACGGATGAGTAGAACATTGCTTACTGAATGTTTCGAAAAATATTTTAAGCCTGAGGTTAAGACATTTTTAACAGGGGTTAACAGGCCCCAAAAAGCTCTAATGTCGATGCTGCCAACGCGTTTTCTTTGGGCATCAGGTGGTCTGCAGAAAACAATTTTCCCATGGAAATCCTGCTTCTCAAAAGGCCCAGAGAAAAATTTACTAATGTAGCTGTATCCAAAAGAATATAAACAAAGATTGACACATTTTTAAAAAATAACTGAAATCTTTTGCTTATTTTATCCATTTATGTTCAGAATTTAGTTTTTAATTTTATGTTTTGGTTATATGTGACCTCGGATGAGAAAAGGGACCTATCGTGCGAAAATAACGTGCAGCATAACGGTACATATCGGAAGAGACCTTACGTGCGAAAATATTGTGCAAGATAACGTAACGACAGGTCCCCTTTTGCGTCCGGGCTCACATATATTCAAATATTCCCAGTTGTTTTCATCTTCATCATAAAAAATAACCCTTCCCAACAAAAGAAAAAAACCTCCAGTGATCCGGATACCTCAATAGTCCGGACATGGTTAGGAACGATATATGTCCGGATTAGCGAAGTTATACTGTATATAATTCAATTAATAATAATTGAATTAATAATTAAAATATTTTTGTAAATAACTAATTGTAGTAGTGCCATTGACTTTTCAACTAAATACTTCTCAAATATAGAATTTCTAATTTTATTGTCATCGTGGCCTTGCTTATGTTATTTACACTCGTGTACAGTGATTTCAAAATTTATGTGGTTAGGTTCAAAGCAGGTAGTCAATAAAACCCCACAAATTGATATCAAATATGAAATATTTTATGGTTGCGACGCCTTCACCTGACAAACGATAATACATTGTCTCACTGTTGTATGTACTTATCTGGTGACATATAAAATGCACCAGAAATAATTGGACCTTGTAGTTTGAACTGAGGCTTACTGGTAGTAGCCACCAGCGACAGCGGTACTTTTGCTGGTAAACAGCGTAATGTGACCACAAAATAGCCGCTGGCTGCTGTTACTGCTAGCAGCAGCTAATAAAACAGCCTAGTGTGACCGTTGCATTATGTTCCCTGCGAACAGCTATAGTCTCAAACTGTCTGCAAATTTATAAAGAAAGTTTCCTCAAGTATATTTTAACTACAATATCAGCCTATACAATTACAAGTAGACCCTTTATTTATCTATCTAAACCTACTCTATGGTCTTTTCTATACCAATATTAGGACCTGTTGCAGTTTGTTCCAAAGTAAAGATCTGTGGGGGAATTTACCCGTTCCATTACCTTCAAGGCCCTGCAAACATCAATAAAGACGGGGGACATTCGAACCAAGTTGGGGCTAATTTGAGCATACCTGTTGCCATTGGGGCCATAAGGTAGTTCTTAGTGCGTGCGTCATATAACAGATCTCCGACCGATCGATAGATGATTTAGGTATTTCACCTGCAAACGCGAGAAGACCTGACGTCACAAATTCCGCAACAAATGATTCAACCGACAAACTCGTAACATTAGAGCATCAGAACAAAAACTAATGACATCATTATCTATGAGGACTTGAATAGGCGTCTTATGTCCGCACATAATTTATCTTTAACCTTGTTTTGTTTGTCTTGTCTTTCCAGATACGTAACACAATTAATTACTGTTTAATTTAACAATTGTGTACAAGAAATAAACAGTGACTTTTATATTAGATCATACAGGAGTTATGTAGATGTTGTGTGGCCAGTGTAAAGATAAAAGTAAAAGTAAAGACATAAAAATAACAGATAAACACCATATTAACAACATACCTTCGAAAACATCCTTCAGACGTTTTGAGTTGAATTCTTGCAACGCGCCTATCAAAACATCCCGCTCGTCATCAGTTAGTCTAAGGACTAATTCTTGAGCTTGCAGTTTCGATAAACCTTGTGTTGTTGATGTTGTTTCTGCTCTTGCAGCACTTCCTTCCCTAGTCGTTTGGACGCTAAACCCTCTCTGACAACCAACAGTCTTCGTTCGTAAACCACTTGCATCTTCCAACGTGCAAAACGCGCCAAAATTGGTCCTCACTGGTGAATTCGCGAATAACTTACTGGACAACCTCGCCGTCCTCATCGACATGTTAAATACCAGTGATCCGGACATTGTCGCCTAGGTTTTCGTGCTATTCTCAGTCAAAAACCGACGTTCAATTCATATCGTGCGTAAGGAACATCAGCAACAACCACCCGCCGTCAATTTTAACACAGACTGAATGAATTGGAATGAATTTAATTCTGAGTGGAGTTTGACGTTTGGTGTCATTGAGCGCGTGCGCTATTTCGAGCGCAAGGTTGCGGAATTAACTGATGGTGGCGCCATCTTACGACAGAGATGTGAACGAATCTCGTGTTACAGCGAAGCAAATAATTGATGAGTCGCAAATAAAATGCTCTACGGATTTTTAATGACCTTTTAACTTATGCATCCGTTTATCAGAATATTTTCTGGTTTGTGTTTCTAATAATTATTTATTTTGTATATAGATGCTTTTAGTTTGTCAATCGTCCCAGAGATGTCGCTTGCGGTAAATGTCAAAGTCTGTAGCTATGTTCAGCACTCATGTGTAGTTTGAATTTATTTGAATTGGTTTGACGGTTAACTGGGTAAGAAGAAAAGAAACCGGGTATTTATATATAATATTATTTTATTGTTTCATAAGCACAGAATATCATAAACCTGATTTCGTGTCGATAATATGGCTAATGTAAAAGAGGGTAAAGAAGTCGATGCTCTAATCAGAAGCTATATAGACCAAATCTGGCCCGGCGGTGAAATATCAGCGAAAGGGCTTCGAGACTTATCGCCCCAATTTTTGAGGACCATTTTCTGCAAGTTCTTTTTCGAACTGAAGAAAGACTGCGCATCAATGTTCGACAGAGACTTTGACCTCCCCGCGGATATAATGGAGTATTGTTCTGCCGATACAGACCGCGACCGCTTCCTTTACGCTCACATCAAAGACCTTGTTGAGAAAATGATTGGCGTACCGTACTTAAGTTTTATGGACATTTTAATACCAGAGAATCGCAAAATGAGAACATCCATAAAGATGGCATTAAATTTTCTGGTTTTTATGAAGACTCGAATAGAATCCGGCCGTGTGGTTGTGCACGAGATTCTATCAGCTTCGAAAACTTTAGAAGACTTGTCCCAAGCTAAAATCGAGCTAACAGAAATAATTAGCATGTTATCGGAAGATATTGGCATTAAAAAAGAGACTTTAGCAATTATCAATTCCGAATACGAGGAAGAACTTCGAATTGCAGCTGAACTTCATGCGATGGAGGAGGAAATCGAAGCGGAGGAAGGGGAAATTGACGAGTTGGAGGCTGCAGAACGCCAACAGAAGGAACATCTAGCTCAAGTAGAGAAAGAAGAAGCAATTTTGCTGCAGAAAATTTTTACTGAGGATGATTACAAAGAGTTAAAGGAGAAGGAAATGGAACTAATGACTGCCAAAGAAAATCTAGATAAAGAAATAACTGAGATTGATTCTCTTTTGCACGCGAAGGGCAAGAATACCCAACATTTGCGATCTGTAAATACTCTGCTATGGTCTATTGATTTTAGTTCTTGGGATTGTCTCGAAAAGATTGAAGAATTAGAAAAGGAAATGGAAATTGAGAAAAAACTGAATAGTGCAGAGCGTACGGACCATCTTGTAAAAACTATGACAACGATGCAAGAGGAATTGGAACAGCTTCGGGGTTTGTTTTCCTCTGAACAGAAGTCTCACGAGGTTTTTTGTCGAGAGTATAAGGAAAGACGCGTTCAGTTGCAAGAAGATCAACAAGCTGAATATCAATATCAGGAGGAATTAAGTAAAGAATATATAAAGATCAGTAAATGTTACAATGCCATGAAGGATAAATGCACGGAGAATGAAGACGAGATTAAGCAAATTATAGAGTTTAACTCGAATATGTATAAAAAGTTCTTAGATCAGTATAGTAGGGTTACTACGGTGTTTGATGGATATCTCAAAGATCTGTTTGAGTCTTTGAAACGAAAATGAACCTTAATTTCTATTTTATATATTATTATTATTATTATTATATCTTTTGTTATTATTACATATTTATTTAATGTTTGTTTCTCGTTTAGAAACTTAATGAGTATAAATAAATTTGTATGTTATTATATTAACTTTGTCTTGTTTATTCGGCTGATTATTCCTAAAAACTATTTTAAAAATTTACAAAATTTGATCTACAATTCGCCTCAACTAACGAAAGAGTCTCCGCTCTGGTGGTAGAAATTTGAATTAAACAATTCATTAATTAATTTCGCCGGTGAAAAAAAAAGATGAAAAACGACCAAAAAGAAGCAGGAGAACTAAGACCTATTGTTGCGTTCCACAATGCAATTAATATCACAGCGAGGGCTTACCATTTCACCTAATGTGTAATAAAAATTGGCAAAAATGTGCTAGTGTGTTCAAAATGAAACATTTTTATTAAGAAATCCACCTACATTCACATTTTCCTGCGACAAATAACTTTTCTCCTTCTTCAAGGGGTTGTTGAAAATACTGGTAAATACTCGTCAGAGTAATTAAAGTCATAGCTGATCATAGTTAATTTAAATTTTATTCCGACTCGTGCGCCGATGTTAACGCCCTCTACATTTGCCCGTTCGGGCAATTTCAAATAATAGCACGAAACGCCATCTGTTTGCTGCCGCCTGGACTATTATGCGCTTGAGATGATAATATGGCGCCGTGGCATTGAAAAAAAATTAATTTGATTGCCGCTGATTGCCACCAATTGCGACAATGTGACAGTGATTGGCTATAGGCTATATAGTAGTTTGACATTGTACCTGATTTTTTTTAATTGAATTGGATCACTTGGAATGTTCGCTGCATAGGAACTTTATTCCCGGCAATATTTTACAACCTAGATAAATTGTAAGTACTTTTTTTTAATAGTAAATAAATATAAAGCAGCTGTTTTAATTGCAAACTAACGAGGCATAGTTGAAATTATTGTTTTCTTGCATTATTTTATACATTATTTGATCAAACATTAATAATAAATTGCGTGCATTTTTAGAAAGTGCTATTCAAAGTTAAAGAAACATTTTCAGAAAATTGCACAACTAACAAAAATATTTCGCATACATTCTTTACTGTTATTGGAATGACCTCGGTACGTAAAGTATTCTCAAAGAATTTCTTTGATACCTATTTTGTTTACGCAGCATTCCGTTTACGCAGAAATTCCATTTACCTATATATATTCTGATAATCCATCAATTATTCTATTTCAGTTTTAGTTGAAATGGAGTCACTATCGAGAACGTTACAACCCTACAAAGAGTGCGTTGGCTCAATAGCAAGCGTCGTGACGATAGCCCAATTTTTTTCCGGGGCCATTATATGCCTCGACATCCACAAGAAGAAGAAAACTGATGGAGTCTCCGCGATGCCTTTTATCGGTGGAACCATAATGTAAATAAGCAATTATCAAAAATCGATTAATTGTCAATAATTTTTTTGGTTTCAATTTTTTTTTTTTTTTTTAGAGGTATTCTTGTTTTGAAATATGCGATAATGTTACAGGATCAAGCCATGTTCCAAGTAAACATGGCAGCAATTGTACTGAACAGTCTGTACATATGCGTATACCTTTGTTATTCAAAACGACGCTACGAAGAAGTCTATAGACCTTCTGCAAGAGGTCTAGCGCTGGTTGGGGCCCTATTTTTGTATGCCAGATGGGAAAATCCAGCTAAAACCGAATTTCGGTACGGTCTAGTCGTTACTATTTTGATGTTGCTATTGATGGGAAGTCCGCTTATGGAAATTGTAAGTAACACAAAGATTTTACGTTAAAAAATAATGATTTATAACAAATTAAAACAGAATTTGCATAAAGAAAAATATATATAGAAGTAAATATTTGATATGGTAATAAAATGGTATCAAAATGTTGTAACATTCTAAATTTATAAGCTCTAAATTATCTCTTGAAACATTGCTCTGCTTTTGTATTTGATTATTTGCTTTGGGATCGTAAAAACTCTGGCTTTGGAATTGCAAGAATTTTATTTAGAATTATTATTATTAAACTTCAAGGTATATGAGTAAAAGTTATTTCTGGTATTTGTTTGTTAACTAAATTACTTTTACTAAAAAAACTAACTAAATCTTGAAAAATATTTAATTTTTTTTACAGAAAGAAATTATTCGTAAAAAAGATGCATCATGCATACCATTCCCTATAACATTCATGGCATTTTTCGTCTCCATCCTATGGTTTATATACGGAGTAATATTGCTCAACGATTTCATGATTGTAAGTAAAAAAAAATCTAAATAATACAATTATTATTTATATTCTGTCCTTTTTTACTTTCAGGTCCAGAATTTTATTGGTACAGTCTTATGTATAACACAGCTGGGACTGTATTTCAAATATAGAGGAGAAGCAAAATCTCACAAAGATTAAATAAATACCATTAGAATCTCAATCAATTACCGGATGACAATATTAAAACTTTGTGAAATTATAAAGTGCACAACTAATAAAATAAAAATAGATTATCCCAGTTGCAATTGGTGATAATAATTAAAAAACTTAAGTATTGCGAACTATTCCACTGTTTGTTGCCAAAACCAATCCATACCTTGTTAATTTTAGATTTATTATACAATTTTATTATATTATTGTAACTTATATGCTTGTTGATATAAATATAAAAAATTATTGAAACATGTCTTACTTTATACTTTATTTACTTATGCCTATTCATTCTTGCATATATAGTGGCCTACATATCAGGCGAGATGTGACAGTACAAATTTAAATCATGCCATAAGAGGGCGCTGCAGTTGCCCGAGTAGAAGTGTCATTTGTGGTTGTTTATTATTGTCAATTTTGGTATGTGGCTTATTTTAATAAATCAAGCATAATCATGATACAGAAAACGTGTCATAATCTATATTTGTGGTGTTAATGCCTGCGGTCTGCAAAAATTACCTTAAACCGGTTATATATTATCTTTGCAAAATTGACCTAACCTTACTTCGCAGGTTAGCATAATTCTGACGGCAAAATGTCGCAGCCTAGTGGTTCTTCGGATTCCCAGTCTTCGATCGCGCAGAAAACATGGGAAATGTCAAATAGGATTGAGACCGTAAACTACGTAGATGACATCTATCGCTACGATAAACAGCAACAACAAGATATACTCACTGCAAAACCATGGGAAAAAGAGTATGCTCAACTGGTTTTAGCATAATTATTATTAATTTTGGGTATACCTAATTTTGTGCTTGGTTTACAGCCCGCATTTTTTTAAAGACATCAAAATATCTGCTTTGGCCCTTTTGAAAATGGTTATGCATGCTAGATCCGGTGGAAATTTAGAGGTTATGGGGCTAATATTGGGAAAAATCGATGGAAATACTATGTTTGTTATGGATTCCTTTGCATTGCCTGTAGAGGGTACTGAAACTAGAGTTAACGCGCAAGCTCAGGCATATGAATATATGAGTTCGTATATTAATGCAGCTAAATTGGTAAGTAAAGCAGTTTTTGCCATTAAAAAACATATTTATGGGTATGATTTAGTCTTTGGTCAGAAATATTATTGTTTATTATAAAGAATTTTACTTCTTAAAACATGTCTGACCTTATAAACAAATTATTATATCTATTATTATTATTATTATTATTACTTCATTTAGGTTGGTAGAGAAGAAAATGCAATTGGTTGGTACCACAGTCATCCAGGGTACGGCTGTTGGTTATCCGGAATTGATGTAACAACTCAGATGACAAACCAGAGTTACCAAGAGCCATTTGTGGCCATCGTAATCGATCCAGTGCGTACAATTTCTTCGGGAAAGGTGTGCCTGGGCGCTTTCAGGACGTACCCGAAGGGCTACAAGCCGGCCAATGAGGAACCCTCTGAATATCAGACGATTCCCCTGAACAAAATTGAGGATTTCGGTGTACACTGCAAGCAGTACTATTCCTTGGAAGTGTCATATTTCAAGTCGTCCTTGGACAGGAGACTGTTGGATTCTTTGTGGAATAAATATTGGGTTAACACGTTGAGTTCTTCTAGTTTGCTGACCAACGCCGATTACACCACCGGACAAATGATTGACTTATCTGAGAAGCTAGAGCAATCCGAAGCAGCGCTAGGTAAGTTTTATTATTTGTATAATTAACAATTATTTTATTTCTGGCTGAAATATTTATGCAAATTCTGCCAAATCAGACTATGTTTAAACTTGACGAAACAGTCAAATATGACAGATCTGTCAAAACCTATCAGATATTGCTGATCTGTCAAATATGAAAGGTCTGTCAAAATTGTTAATTATGACAGATGTCAAAGCTTTCAAATTGGATAGATCAGTCAGAACTATTAACTATGACATGTCATAGCTATCAGTACAGACTGATATATCAAAACTTTGAAATCTATCAAAGCTTTTAGTATTTTCTAAACTCTTACTTTTTCAGGTCGTGGAGGTTTTATGGTTGGTGGTGCTGACCCACATGAAAAACGCACTGAAGATAAGTTGATGAAAGCCACAAAAGACAGCTGTAAGACAACAATTGAAATTATCCATGGACTGATGGCTCAAATGATTAAAGATAGGTTATTCAATGGAATTTCCCCTAAGCCAGTTGGTTAATTGTTCGTTTCCGATACTTATGTTGTATTATTTATATTTTAAGCTGCTTTAATCTACTCTTTTTTCAAATAAACGTGTGTTGCTACATAAGATTATTTCTTCTTATTGTCATATCTTGCATTCAGTTTATAGAGAAGGTAGACAGGAAAATGATAATACTCTTTATATTTACATTATTTATTAGTCTAATGATGGACGCAAATAACATGATAAATATATCGACATAACAAGCAAAATATTATAATATTAAATCAGGGAAGTGGTAGTTATAATAAACGAGATTATAACTAACTCTGGATCGGATAAACAAGCGGTTAATACAGACACTAGAAGGATGGTTCAAAATTAGTGGCCCACATACTTTTCTTTTCATCCGGAAACGTATCAACTCAGAATAAAATTACATTACAAAAGGCCTCATATAATAATTAAGTATCCTCGTTATAATATTTACAGTATATCACTAAAAAAAACTAAATCTAAAAATAGAAAAAATTATGTATGTATACATCTCTTGGGCATCGACGCCTCATAGGGATGTCAGTGCCATTTAAAATATTTATATATAGTTTTTTAGTGTCTCAACCTAGCTCCCGTCAATCCCAAATGGTGTTCGGAAAATTGTTTACCTCCGTCTGCTCTTGGACCGCTTCCCCGTCAATCACGTACGAAATTCTTACTCTCATCTTCAACACATTCTGAAAACAACAAATATTTTTTATTTGTAGATGAAATTAAACAAAAATATCTCAATGTATGATGAATTATAAAAATAGCAATGTTTTTGGACAGTCAAAACTGTCAAATATGACGGATCAGTCAAAACTGTCAAACATGACGATCTGTCAAAATCTATTAGATATTGCAGATCTGTCAAATATGATCTGCCAAAACTTTCAATTAAGGCACATCTGTCAAATATGACAATCTATCAGATCTGTCAAATAGGGCAGGTCTGTCAAAACAGTCAAATATTACAGATTTGTCAAAATCTGTCTAATATTGCAGATCTGTCAAATATGACAGGTCTATCAAAACTGTCAAACATGACAGATCTGTCAAAATCTATTAGATATTGCAGATCTGCCAAAACTGTCAATTAAGGTACATCTGTCTACAAACATGACAGTTTTTCAGTCATTCTTGCAAAATGAGTAAACATCACAATCTATCAAACTTGACAAAACCTGTCACAAATCTGTCAGATATAGCAGATCTGTCAAATCTGTTAAAACTGCCAAATAAAACATATGCCAAAACTGTCAGTTATGATAGATCTGTGAAATACGACAGATAAGTCAAAACTGTCAAATGATACATCTGTCAAAAATGTGAAATACTCAAAAGAAAAATGCACAAATTCTTACTCTATTAGGATTAACAACTCGTAAAACTTGTGTAATTTCTCCATTTGGCGGAAGTACAGTTCCCGACGGAGACAACATTTGAATTTGGAATGTCTGAAAGAAAAAAATAACATAATTAATAACTTTAACACAATTCTAGCGTAAGTGCGATGACAACTTACTCTAGGAACGGCTGCTTGGAATAAATATTCAGTCATATTTGACAAAGTAGTGTTCACAGCCGACACACTAATCGACAACGTATTATTAGCGTCGGGGATCTTCTCCAACGCGAAAATAATCTTCAGACCGTTCTTCTCGAATGCGGTTATCGTAGGCACATCTTTCTCCACGGAATGAATTACGTTCGTGTTGAAGAAATCCCCGGTCAGGAAATTGGAATTTGTGTTATTCATCGGTATGGTCGGATTGTTGTTTTCCGATATTAAAGTTAATCCAGTGTCGGTTGGCGGAATCGAAGATGACATGTCCAAGTCCCCTAACAAATCTAGAAGGTCCTGGTTGTTGCTGTTTGACACCGGCTGAGTCAGAATTATCGGCATGGAAATGACGTTTGTTTTTATTATATCCATGTCTGACGTGTCGGTTCCTAATAAATCCAACAGAGCGCTCTGCAATATCAAATTATTCTTGTTACTGAAGAGAATATAGCATCAACTGATAAATGTTTAAAACTGTCAAATTTATTTTAGGAAAATGTCAAATCTGTCAACATTTTAGAGGTTAGAACTGTCAAAATTGTACAATATTCCCAATTTCAAACTTTAGAACTGTTATTTATAGCTGTCAAATATCACAAAACTACAAAAATCATAACTTTTATTCAAACTTTTATTTTCAGATGTCAAATATCAACACTACCGACATAATCAACAAACTTACCGAATTTACAGTATCCGTGTTAGCTATATGACTCGGACTGTCGTCGAGTTTTGTTTCTAACATGTCCAGCTCCCCATTGGTTTGAGCGTCCGTCTCTTGTCTTACGAGCTCCATTGGCGGCATGCGTTCCAAAAGCGCGGGCCGCAGATGCCCATATTTGCCAAAGAGCTGCGTAAACTCAACACCACGTTGCTGCAATTCAATGTGCAGACTCGAGCAGAATGAGCTTATAATTTGCTGGATTTTACTATAGATGAAAAAAAAAAAAAAAAAAGAAATATAAAAAACAAAAAATAAAAAATGGTACAGAATTTTCCAAATCACAGCTGTCACATTTCTATCAAATGACAGTTACTATAACTGTCAAAAGTTACAAAGAGGTTAAACTGATCAAGATGTCAAATCTGTCAAAACTTTATCCCGAACCTTTAAAACCTCCAAAAGTTCAAACCTGTCAAAATGACACATGTCAAAACAAAAGAAAATTATTACTTACTTATTACTACTTGTAAATCGGGTGCTCAACTTGGTCAGAGACATTAAGGTGTACTGCTTGGTGATGGTAGAGTTCTGCGGTGACCATAGCAGACGCTGGTAGACATCGATAACTTTATCTTCGCTGGGTCTTTCCACGTCGGTGTCGTCGATGGTCACGGTGAGAAGTTGATCGCCAAACTCACCAATGGCCCACGTGGCCACCTGCGTCAATGGCTGCTTGTCCATCGTGTCCACCTCGAGGGCCCTCCATAACTGCAAGGTTATGTACCCCTGCTGCGACGTCGACTCCGATATAAGCTGGATTGTGCAGGTAATTACGTCGTCCCTGACGTAATTGCCAGCCTGGAAGAAGTAAAATGTATTTTTAAAAACATTTAAATCAACTAGAGCAAAGGAACAGACCACGGAAGAAAAAAAAAGTTAAAACTGTCAAAGTGTTAACCTATCTCAATGTTAAATAGAACTGTCAACTGTCAAAATTGACAGTTCAAAGCTTTGGCTTTGGCAAAACAGGGTTGCCAAAGCCAAAAAATGAAACCTGACACTTTGACAGGTTTCAAACTTTTAACAATTTTGACAATCATAACAGATAGGTCATATTTGACAGTTCTAACAGACCTGTCAAACAAATATTGTTGACAAAATAATGCTAAATTTAGAGCTGTTAAATATCTGAAAACAACCAACATCGTAAAATCCATGGCAAGAAACAATGGGTTTATTCAAGCAGTGAAAAAACTAGTTTGAAATTAATTTGACAGGATAAGCCAGATATGTTTCAATAGCAACTGTATTATAAATAGCAATAACATATTATTTCTGTTATCTAAAAAACTAATTCCGAAGAAGTTTTTGACAGCTGCTTGGTCAAAGCTAATGATTTGTCAAATATTTCCAAACTGTCACAGTAACCTACACAGTAACATTTTAGTTGTCAAACAGAACCGTGAAACATGTCATCACTTTTATATCAAACTGCCAAATAGTAAAAATTTCAAAACTAAAAATTATAGAACTATAAAAATGTCTCTCTGGGACTGTCAAATATCTCAAAACTACCAAAACCATAAAAATGTCAAATCTGACAAAATAACCCTATATCTATGTCAAATATATAAAATTTGGCAAAAGAAATAAATTTAGAGCAGTCAAATCTCATAAAACATATAAAAAAACACACTAAAATTGTGAAATATTTCACACATAACTGTCAAAGTGCTACCCCATTAACATGTTAGCTGTCAAACAGAACTGCACAACACTATAAAAATCTCATAAAATATATAAAAGACACACGCTAAAATTGTGGAATATTTCACACAGAACTATCAAAGTGCTAACCTATCAACAGTTAGCTGTCAAACAGAACTGTCAAAGTGCTAACCTATCAATATCTTAGCTGTCAAACAGAACAGCACAACATATAAAAGTGTCAAACATATCAAAACCCAAACAAAGTCAAAATATGGCAAGATAATCCTAAATAACTTATAGACAGACAACAATAACTTACCGCAACCAGCACCTTCAGCAAAGTGTCGAGATGCCACCGCTTGTTGGGCGCAAACCGCTCGGCGGCGTGAACGATATTGGACGAACACTGGGCCTTGAATTCGGCGTCGGACTTCTCCAGGAAGGTCAGCATCTCCTTCATCATCGTGCGGATGTTCTGTGAGTTGACGAGCGCAAACGACAGCTCCATCGCCCGGCGTCTGATCGAGACGTCCGGATCCTTCAGACATTCCAAAATGGTCGACCTGTGCCTCTGCACCGCCGACGTATCCACGTGCACCGTCTTCAGGAGGGTGTTGAGCGCGACGTAACGGATGTTCTTGTCGTTGTTGAGGAGGAATCGACCGAGGATGTTTACCGCCAAGACCTGTCAATGTGAAAAATCACAATTTTTGGTATTTTTTTTTCTAATAGTAAATATTAAAATGTTAAAATTTTAAAGTTTGTTATTTTCTTAAGAAATGTCAAAAGTCAAATAACCTGTCAAAAAATGTACATTTTATTGTAGGAAAAACTTGTCAAAACTGTCAAATATGACAGAGTTGTCAAAGATATTACCTAACCTATAACCTGTCAAAAAATGTACATTTTATTGTACGAGAAACTTGTCAAAACTGTCAAATATGACAGAGCTGTCAAAGATGTTACCTAACCTATAACCTGTCAAAAAATGTACATTTTATTGTAATTCTTACCCGTAAACCTCCTTCTGATTTGATGTCCATAATCGACAGAACAGTTTCGTAAAGTATAGTGTTGCCGACGTTCTTGCTGGTTTCAGTGTTGGTTGCGACTTGAGCTAGGATGTCGTTCATGGCTTCAGAAGCGTCAGCGTCGTTTCTGCCCAATACTCGTAGTAATTTTAATATTTTAACCTAAAATATAGTAAAAATGTAAACAAAATGTGTTAACAAAAAATGTTAAGGACAATTGTGGTTTTTTGTGTGTTTCGTATACCTGAAGGAATGGATCACTGACGCCTGATACATCATGTTCCGGAGAGTAACCAGCCAAAATTAAATTCTTCAAGATGCGAACCAGATTTGGTACAATCTGGAAATTAAGAAAATATTTTATTAATATAATCATATGACTTTTTTTGTATTATAAGCTGTTTTATTAACTTGTAGTACAAGCTTTTAAATAAGCACTAAAAATTAGGAAAACATGCAAAAAAAAGCATTATAAGTATGCATTTTATTTAAAAAAAAAAGAAGAAAATTTACATAATATGTAAAAACAGCACTTTTTTTATACATTTACTCACATACTTTCCATATATAATCCAATAAAAAATGATAATTATTGATAATAAAAGAAAATTTATTATTTTTTCTTATGAACAACATTCGCTATCAGTTTTTAATATTCCTGAACTTTATTAATAAAAACAATATTGAGTTTGAGTTCTGAAGACAGACACAATATTGCATAACGTAGTGTGGTCTACGTTCTTTGATAAAATATCTTCCATTTTTGTTTTGACTAATTGGCTTATGACGACAGTATCCATTTGGTCATAATCGGTTAAAATCCTGTGTAAGTGTCACTTCTACTTGGCAGACCTTTTGTTATCATAGAATTGCTGCATAATTTATAATTATCCTGAAAGGATAATTCTGCATTCCTTTTTTTTTGTTTATCCTGATAAAGATTTTTAAATTAGTTGAATGCCTATTTGCACATTTATATCTTACATTTAATGCATTCAAAGATATGAAAATGTGTAAAGTACATATTTTATATCATTAAATATTATTCATTTACATATTTTGCTCAATATATTTTCATATTTTTAAATATCTACAACCTCATGACGTGTCGAAATTGAAAATATCATTCTGATTAGATATTTTAAAGAATTGCACAAATAAATAGGTAAACAATCATTGCACTCAATACAAGAACATATACTTCATAAAAAAACATGCTTATAAAATTGACACATCCGCATAAATGTAATAGATAAATTACGTAATTTGTTGTGGCAATAATAACAGTTAATGACCTATAATAAATGACAAACAATACAGTTAGTGAATTACAGCAAAACCAGTTTCATCCATTATGCATTTGAAACATGTACAACTCAATTATAACGCAGCTACTGACTAACATCAATTGTTATGTGGAATTACAAATTTTAAATAACCCTTGTGTATCTTTTGTTTTATCCAAGTCTTAAATATTTTGTAATTGACCTTGGAGGAAGGTATCACGGACATAATTGATATATTACAAATTATTATTACAACAAAATGCTTCATACACAAAATACCTTAACTTTTAACACTCAACTCATTACCAAAAAAAAAGCTCGAACTTCTTACCTTCTTGAAGTGGTCTAGAGTATCGGGACTGTTCTGACACATCTCGATAATTAACGTCACCCCAGTAATCAAAACTCCATGATTTTTCTCCGAGAGGAGACTCCTTGTCGCCGGTAAGAATATTTCCATGAGTTCCGGCACTCTCTTGATAATCCTGTAAGCGCACAGTGCAGCTTTCTTCTTTACGTATGCATTTGGGGATTTCATAAGTCGCTCCACCTCCCCGGCAAGATCCCTTGCCATCTCGGGGGACGCTATAGCCCCCAACGTACATAACGCCAAGCCAACCGCAAATTGGGTCGTCGAATTTAAATCACTACAAAAAATAAGTCAGTTTGACTTTTATCACACAAAAAATCTGTAATTTGCACAATATTTTTTACAATCTATCAAATTTTGACAGAACAACAACAAATTAAGAAAATCGCAAAAACCTTACTTTTTCAGACAATTTGTGATCAACAAATGTACGTCCTGCCTCTCGTCGAGTAGGAGCATAGCGCCAAGATATCCAATACGTTTATCAGTAAATCTGGGACTAGCGATAAGTTTCAAACATTCTAACTGTCCGAAATGCGCTGGATAGCCCAGCATATGAATATACAGCAGTTTTGCGATGTTACGACACCTGAAACACTCGATATAACTCAATAAATCATTAATAATCGAAACCTAACCTCCAAACGGAATCTTCCTCTCTAAACGTCGATCTGATACAAGCGCATTCTTTGTTGACTACGCTACGTTCCTCAGCGGCGGTTCTTGCAGCCCTAATTTGCCTGATTAAGTCTCTCAGTCGCATAGGAGTCGGCATACGTACTGTAAGTGGTGATTGTGAGTGAATTGAGAATGTAAGTTGGAGAGTTAACTAACCTCTTTCGACTGCTTCAGTCAGAACCTGCTTTATGGCGGTAATGTTGAAAGCTGGGTTGAACCTGTATAAATGTAGAATGAAAATATGTAAGAGTAGGATGAATATTGTTTAAAAGTGCTTAGTTACCCTTGCTCTGAAGCGTTCATGTTGAATAGTACAGGGAAACACCAAAGTACAGGTTAAATAGCTGCTAACAATGACACAAAAACCGTTGTTAAGTTACTCGGCTACAGCATTCGTACTATAAAAGAAAATATCGTTTGATTATTCCGGTTAAAAATGGGTTACTAATCAATTTAATCAATTATTTACTAGTAGGTAGTCACCTGTATTTCATGTGTACCTTCTGACAGGTGAATCTACAGAGTCGCGCCCTTATAACCCGGGTATTTTTTCTACACGGTGGTAACACTTGCACGGAAAATTAAATTACCGCGATCAGAAAATCAAAAAATATTGCAAATTAAACGCGTACGAAATGTATTTAGACCATCCCACCGACTCGTTTTGACAACCAACCAATGCAATATGGCCGGTGTGTGACGTCACGCTTGTCTACGTCCCAATTTTTCTACATTTCATATTCAATAATCGCGCCGCAAGCGGACAGATTATTATTTAAACAATTACTAATTTATTATTATTCCAAAACCATTCATTCCTTATTACGAATACAAAAGGACGTCACAAGCAAGCAACTAGCGTTCTACAATCGGATAATAAACAAACAATACGCAGCATAAGCTTACGGATAAGGCATTTTTTTTGAAATTTGCATGGGAAAGCGTTTTCCTGCACTATAGGTTTTTCGTTCAGTACCTTCTGTTCAACTCTGGCGGCAAAACACTCCAATCCGTCTCGTAGTACGGATACATTTTACTAATTGCTGGCAATAAAAGATGCTGATCACAAAAAGAAAATCTAGATGATAATAAATACGTGAGCTCTTCTATCTCGTTTATCTTATTAAACCAAACAAAATGATAAGATAATATCAAAATTATTATAGTTTTTTAAGCGGCATCGCTATGTTGCAATTCATTGCGAAGCTACAGGTATTTCTTGTTTAGCTTTTCTTAATAACTTCTTCTAGTTTTAACATTTTTGTTTTTAATAAACTTTTAAATTATGTTGTTTATCCCAATTTACTGTATTGATTTTTTTGTAAAAGAATAATATTTTGAAACAGGTGCGCCGGATTCAGGGCCGGATTTAGCCCGTCGAGTGCTCTAAGTCACCAAACTTGAACCAACTAACTAATAAAATAAAGCAAATGCACAAACATTATTGTAGTGTAATATATAAATATGGAATATATAAACAATTACATACAAAAAGTAAAGATAGAAAAAAAAACACGTCAAACAGTAAGAATTTTTAGTTTTGAAAGTTTGCACCCTTAGTCGTAGTGCCGCCCTCTGTTGTCAGTTGGTTTACGTCGCAACAAGTGGTGTTTTACGGCATTTTTTCTCCGCGATTTATTCAAATAATTGGCCGTTACAGCCCTCGCGCGGGTGGTCAGTCGTGTCAATCATGTATCTAACAACTCCGTCCAGCGTTCGCAACGCGTGATTTCGCCAAACAACGCCGCAATTTCAAAGGATCGCTTCGGTAAAAACTGGACGAGTTTTGAGTTTACGACTGACAGCGCACCTTGCGGCGGTTGTGCGAACTCATTTTTTAACATGGACACCTCGCGTTTTGACGTTTATGTTCAGTTTACGCTCATCTTGACTTTCCAGTTCGAATTAAACGATTAATTAATATTTCGGAGTGCGTTCGGGTATAGAAATGCGATCTTTGAGTGCCGTTGCGCTTACGTCGTGAGTTGTCCCGTGTTTGATCGGTTGGGTAGATACTTTTGTGTTGTTTTTTGTCGCTGTTTTGTGTCTTTGGTTGCCGGGCGATAAAAAATATGGATTTGTTATGTGTTCAATGATGTAATTTTCGGTGTAGTTCTCGTGTAGTGAATAAATCGTTCGAGTGATGTACGGAATGCAGTTTATGATGTACCTACTTTAAGTTGTGAGCGTATTAAAACCTGCGTGTTTTGTGTTTGTGGTTGGTGGACTTGGATGATCAAGGACGAAGGACAACGTGGAGGCGTTAGGGCAGCTTCCAAGGACGAAGACATCGTGTGCAAGGTAGGTTCACTTGATGACTTCCAACGTTGGAGGGGAAGAAAACAACCTAAGGTAGGATTTCAGATTGTACTTAATTCAAGACGGTACGACACGTTTTCGTTCTTTATGCCTCTTTACAGAATTCTGTAGAGGGGGGTGAATAAAAAAAAGTGACAGTGGTTTAATTGTGTACGCAAATTAATTCGGAGTAGGTATTATTTGTTGCATGTATACGTTTTATTACAGGTTTTATTTATTTCTTTTTTCAGATGCACGAGGAGAGAATTAAATCGTTTAAAACTTGGTTGAGACTTCTCTTCTTGTTGTTGTTCTTATTTTTACATTTCTCCAAGAATATTCTAATTTTTTTGGAACGTATTTATCAGTCTTTCTCTTTCTAACCTTTTTCAAACTGCTATTACTTTTAGTATTTTTGCAATTCACTACACAACAACAAAGATCATTATTTGTCTATGTTTATATAATGCATCCATAGACATTATATTGATGATTTTCAACAAAATAGTCATCACATCGTTTATTACAGGCAGTGGTTTAAAAAAACAAAAATACAAACACTTACTATAAAACATACTTTATTAAAAATAAAATGATTATAAATATATATATACACGAATGATCATAAATATAGGAATTAGTTCACGATTCATTGTTCCGCGGCGGTCTGATGATATTGTTCCTTTTGACACAATCAACCAGCCACCTGATACCTTCGTCCACCCCCTCTCCAGTCAGGGCGGAAACCGGCATCACCATACAATCTCTTTTACCGATCAAATGGGCGTTCTTATTAAAAATCGGTTTCACTTCACGTACACCCATGCACTCCGGTATGTCTTGCTTATTCGCTAATACAAGCAAAGGAATGCCTTGCAAATTCTCATTCGCTATCATTTTATCTAAAACAAATAAACATTTTGTTTGTTTATTTTTTACGCTTTAGGAATTGACATATAAAACGTCAGAAAATTTAAGTAACAAAACTGGTCAATCCTAACCTCTAAAATTTGACAACTGACTTAGTAAAATGTTAAAATTTCTGCAAATATTCATAATTTAGTGTAAAAAAAGACTCATACCAAAAGTTTCTTTAGATTCATCTATACGTTCACGATCATTAGAGTCAACAATGTAAATAATCGCATGGGACTCTGCGTAATACTTATCCCATAAGGATTGCAGTTCCGTTTGGCCGCCCAAGTCCCAAAAGTTCAGTCGAACCCCGGACAGCTCAATCTTGCCTATATTTAACCCGACGGTTGTCGTTATTTTGCTAGGGTGCATCCCTCGGTAATTCTTCGTTAGTTTTGTCTTGGCGGCTTCGAGGTATGTCTAAAACAATTGAAAGATGAAAGGGTACCGATGAAAGGTATACAGATAATTGCTTCAAATGCTTACAGTTTTGCCCGCATTGTCGAGGCCTAAGATCAGCACGCAATATTCATCCTTCTGCACCATGTATTTGTAGAATCCGTGCAATAGCGTGTACATTTTAATTGCTTACGATTAATAGGAAGCATTTGTCCGCTAAAAAGAAATTTGTGAACACAAAATAATCGTCTAGCCGTCACCTTTCGCTGATAACATTTGGCAAATAAGTTCTGCGGTTGTGATTTTTCACTCAGCTGACGGATGACAGCTCGAAGTGTCAAATTCTGACAGTGCGTCGCCAGGTTAAGGGAGTTGCGACGCAGATGGCGCAACGTGTCGCGTGTATTGGGTTGCATAACCATCCGGCGCTGAACATAAAAATTTGAGTATTGGAATATCATAATTATCAACATATATAATTAAACAAATGTTTCTTATTTCATTCTTATTTGTTTATTATCGACGGATATTTAACAAGCAAGTGTTAGTTTCGTATTTTCTAATCGAGGAATCACTTAAACTAGTGTTGATTTATTTTTAACGCAAGCTAAACATATAAATAACTGTACTATTATAAAGTTAACGTTCTTCGTTCGGATGACTTTCACAAAAATGTTTTGATTGTGTAATTTAAATGTCTGATTAGAATTCAAGAAGTGTTCATCGCGACATCGTTTGCCATTGGCGCACGTGAAGTCACCCGGTTGAATAAAATCGAAAAATATTGTTAGTAATGCAGATTTATAATCACAACACCTGTAATTTGTTTGAATCAAGTGATGTGCAATTATGATGATGACATTGACGTAGAAATAAAGTGTGTGGTTATAGTTGGTTATAGTAATCGACGAAACGTTTTTGCAGTGCGTGAAATATAACAGTGAAGAAGAATTTATTTAGGTATATTTAGCATGAAGTGATTGAACTGGATACTGGTCGAGATGGTGAATTTTAAAGTGAAGAAACTTCTTTGTCTTGCATTTTCGAGCATGATGTTTGTAAGTAATGATTGTGGATGAATACTTGGTATATTTATCAATATAATTATCAGATTTCAGGCATTGTTATAATATCGTTCGGAGCGGTTTTAGCATACAAAATGTACAGCCATACCAGATTTGTACCTGGCGAATTCATAGGCCCTTTCATAGTATTATTTGTTGTTGGAATTATTTATATCCAAATGACCTGGTTGGGTGTAAAGGGCCCAACAAAAGAACACGATTTCCACGTCTTAGCAGTATTTATTATAACATATTTTTAACTACTAAAATCTAATCAATTTTTTTTTTTTTTTTTTTAGTTTGTGGTATTGTGTGCTGCAATATTTATTTTAGAATTTGCGTTCGCCGTGTGGGCATTCATACTTTATATTCAAGCCCCGCGGACCGTTTCCTCGATAATGAAGGATTCCCTCAAGGGATATATCGAGTATGGTTACGATAAAAAGGACTGGATTTTATTGGAAAGTAGGGTGAGTATATGTTGCTGTTTGGTGAAAATTATGTACGAAGGCAGCGTGGCCGAGCGGTCTAAGGCGCTGGTTTTAGGCACCAGTCCGAAAGGGCGTGGGTTCGAATCCCACCGCTGTCAATATTTTTTTATATTTTTTTTTGTTTTAAAATAATATATTTACTTGTTTTGAAAGCCATTATTGATTGATTAAATACTACGTTCATACTTAGAGAAAGCCTTGTTGTTAAATAAATAATTAAATAACTAAAATATGCTCCGGCATTTATTAAAATTAGTATGTATGGTAGAGATACATAATATTTGCCTCTGTGACCTCAAATTTACAAATAATAGCCTTCTAACCTTCTAAATTTTGAAAATTTGCCGAATTGGTACGTGTTTTTCTGTTTTTTTTTTTTTTTAATTCTTTTGATTTCTGCTCTATTTCTTGCTATTACAGTGCCATCTGTCACGAACAAAAAAATGTTACGGACAAATCGTACGTAGAGTATTTATACCCAGTGTATGGTTTATAATTGACCCGCGTATATTTGGTTGCATACACAACTGTGCCCTCCTTGGTTTGAAAAATCTATAGTTTTGAACGTAGAATATAAATCTGTGAAAAAATAGGCATTTCTATTTAAGTTTTCAAATTTGACAGGCTGATCGTTCCGCATTCTCTTTCTTTTGGTAGACCTATCAATATACTTTATAATACCGATATTTTTCCATGTCTACCTATACTAATTACGAACTTTCAAGTGTAGGGCGCGTTCAGCGGAATCGCCCATTTTCGCCGACATTTGCGATCGAGTAGCTGCAAAATTGGGCTTTTCGATATTACTTTTGACGCTCGAATTGAAAAAAGGACACAATTCCGCGTGGACTGCGCGATATTTTGTAAATTAAATGCGTCAATTTTGAAAAAAAAATCACGTTTTTGCACCTCTTCGGGTGAAGGCGAACCTCGAGAAAATGTCACGTGACGTCTAGAAATTCCGACAAGCGGATCGATGAACGTCAAAAATTTACATTTTTTATCCGTTCCTGCCGACCTTATAAAAGCCGCTCGCTCTCATGTCTTACGATAAGATCCCTCTAAATACCCTTCGCAAAGAGTTTTGAGCAAAAAACGGCCTTAAAAACAATTTTCGATCCAAAAAATCGATTTTTGTCGATCCGTGTTTTACTGCTATTACCACAGTAACGTCAAACCCGAAACGCCCCCTGCCGGACATTCGTAACAACAGTAACAGATAGCAGATAACCTAAAATGTATCCTAAAATGTCCATATTGCGAATGTGGACAGGTGGGAAGCCTTAACCACATATTTTTAGAATGCCCAATAACTAAAATCGAAAATTTTGACATATACACAGAGCTAGTTGATTTTACTATTTTGTAATTTGACTTATAACCAGGTCCACTTTATGTATGTATAAGAGATTCTCCAGATTAAAACAGCGAACCAATATATGTTTGGTCAAAGCGTAGATCCCGGGAACAGAGATTTTGCGGGTTTTTATATTAAAATGTATAAAATTTCCGCTGACAAACGTCGAGATATCAACAGATAACAAGAATAAAGCACACCAATAACAACAACAAATAGATATATTTATTTTTTAGTATCAGTGCTGCGGAGTGGATGGTCCAAGTGATTACAAGTCCGGCACGTGTTCACAACAAATCGGATGCAGTAAACCATTCATCGATGACATGAGACGCCACTCGCTCCAACTGGTGGCAGCCGGCGTAATAATCAGCGTTCAGATGGTAAGGATTCTTCACACACTTTACGGCTTATTCTCCTTATACTTAGTGTAGATCGCGTACGCTTTGTTCGTCGCCTTTTTCCTCTGGTAAATGTCGATAATCTCCATTTCACTCACACTCATCTGCGGCTTATCCCTCAACATAATCGATCTTGTCGGACTGTACAATCGAACCTTCTGCGCGATGGAATGCGTTGATTCTGACGGTCTTAGTAAACCATCGTCCGAAGATCGCTCGCGAATTGGTAACTGGAAACCGTATTTTTGAAGAAGGTCCATCAGGGATTTTTGGCGTTTTGTCTTCTCGTCCTGAAGTTGTCGCTTCAGTTTTGACTTCTCTTCCAGGCGGAGATAGAAGAGCTCTTTGAACTCGTCGAAATGGTGCTGTCGAAGTCTTGCTTTGGCCATGTCCGTTTGTGGAATTGGTTGGTTGAAGCAAGACCAGTTCACGCGTTGATATTTACTTGAATTTTTCTTCATTTTTTGGTGGATTTATAGAAATGTATAGAAATGTGTTGTAGCTTACTGTTTACGAATGTCGTGTATGACAAGTTGTCATAACGAAGCATGTCATTGTTTTTCTACCTATACTAATTACGAACTTTCAAGTGTAGGGCGCGTTCAGCGGAATCGCCTATTTTCGCCGACATTTGCGATCGAGTAGCTGCAAAATTGGGCTTTTCGATATTACTTTTGACGCTCGAATTGAAAAAAGGACACAATTCCGCGTGGACTGCGCGATATTTTGTAAATTAAATGCGTCAATTTTGAAAGAAAATCACGTTTTTGCACCTCTTCGGGTGAAGGCGAACCTCGAGAAAATGTCACGTGACGTCTAGAAATTCCGACAAGCGGATCGATGAACGTCAAAAATTTACATTTTTTATCCGTTCCTGCCGACCTTATAAAAGCCGCTCGCTCTCATGTCTTACGATAAGATCCCTCTAAATACCCTTCGCAAAGAGTTTTGAGCAAAAAAACGGCCTTAAAAACAATTTTCGATCCAAAAAATCGATTTTTGTCGACCCGTGTTTTGCTGCTATTACCACAGTAATGTCAAACGCGAAACGCCCCCTGCCGGACATCGTAACAACAGTAACAGATAGCAGATATCCTAAAATGTATCCTAAAATGTCCATATTGCGAATGTGGACAGGTGGGAAGCCTTAACCACATATTTCTAGAATGCCCAATAACTAAAGTCGAAAATTTTGAGATTTACACAGAGCTAGTTTTTTCTAAGCTGAGGATTTGTTTGTGTCCGAACTAGTTCCTTTAGGCCTATGCTATAATAATTCAAAGATTGTATAAAATAGTATTAATTTTATTGTATTTTTTTTTCAGTCGATAGGTTTCATGGCTTATTACTACTTTTATAAAGCGCTCGGCCCAGAAAAGCGAAAAAGAGCCTTAGAAAGGCGGGAGAGATTAGCAAGAGCGAGATCAATCCACGAAGGAGAAATGGAATATCAACCACCGATTGTGAACGTAACACGTAATATGTGATATACTGTTGTTCTAGTGCCCATATGAACTTATAAAGAGTTAAATGTGCGCAGGAGTTATGTGTGCCAACTAAATATACGTTCTATATACATGTTATGTTGATTTTTTTATATTATTTAATCAGAATAAAAGTTGTCATGAAGCACGTTTGTTTTTGATGAAAAAATGATTTCATAAAAGAACTAGAAGCATAGGTGATATCTGGTTTTTGAAACTTTTTGCTCGTAGGGACTGAAAGTTACTGAAAAAAAAAAGATAGCCTGGATAAAAGTTCCATAGCTAGTAGCAGAAACCTGATGGACAGGTAAAATCGTCGAAATTTACATAATCCACATAACACAAACATGAGGATGACAACACAATAGGAGTCTACTTAAATACACCAACGTGCCATGGTAATTACTAAATAATCACCGAGCACATTAAAACCATAACAAATTTTTTTTCAATGCCGCGTACCTGATGATCAACAAGTGACTCACTATAATAATGCGTGGCAATATAACTATCGGTCGGCTCGATTTATTATGATTTAGACCACCAATTATAAATAACGTTCCCATTGTCACTATACAGAAACTGTCGCGCTACGAACTATTATTTGTTGTTACAATAGATCAATTAAACGACACGCTAACAGATACAGTTTATTTATCTAACACTTCACACTATGGTGTCTGCATTAGCTGAGTCGCATATGCGCAAATCGGCAATCACTTCCACCAATACCAGTGGACGTCGATCATCAACAAAACCAAACAAGAACATCGCGTAAATCAGAAATTTCTCGGTGACAATAACGGACGACATTATCTAATCTAACTCACACAGTATATACCTACGAACATGTCTCACATTTCCCACCAGAATGTTGTCCAATACGGAATGTTAATGTGCGAGTGATGACCGAATGTGAAAAATGAAGTTTCAAATCAACGAATCCGTGGTTAAAGTTACCCTAGTTGCCTTCAATTTCATCTTTTCGGTAAGTAAAAATATTTTGAAAAACCCCGAGAATGATTGCTGATGTTTTTACTTCGTCTTTGTAGATTTTGAGTGTGGCTTTGATTGCACTAGGTGTTGTCTATGGCGAAGATCTGGTGATGCCCAAGAGATATGTGGGTCTGGAGTTCTTGGAATTGCCTACGCTGCTGATTGTGCTGGGATGTCTTAGTTTTGTGGCATCTCTCGTGGGATGTTATTGTGCCAGGAATGATAGTGGACGATTATTGAAACTAGTAAGCAATTTGGAATGTGCTTTCTTGTAGTTTATAAGTGGGCAAGTGGTTTGCGGTTTTCTGGTGATAGTGTACCTTATCATGGATGAGTGTGTGTGTTAAAATAGCAGAATGAATATCGTGTAGAAAATAGTAGAAAGGTCGATTTATTCTAATAATAACACCGTAAGGAAATTCTATTACTACAACTCGATACTATCTGAAATCATACAACTATTAAAAAAAATATTGCTTATCAACGAAGTGTGTTTTTAAAGCCAAATAAATTGCCATTAAACTATAAGCTGTTTTACCAGCTTGCTACTTGTTCCTGGCTACTAGCAGCATAATGTGACCACTCTGTAACCGATATTTTGCCAGCCGGCGAGTGAATTTAGTAGCAACCAGCCTACAAGCGCGTCTTTAACTTTTACAGCAACCAACATGAACATTATCTCATGAAATCATGTATTATTGAACATTTTCTTTCACCATATTGACCATATTAAATGAAGTAATTAATTAATAACCAATTGTCACTTGTGTCCAGCTGCTCAACGTTACTGGCTACTAGCTGCATAATGTAACCACCTTGTAGTCGCTTTTTAATTTAGTAACAACCAGCCTACAAACGCGTGTTTAACGTTTACAGCAACCAACATGAACATTATCTCATGAAATCATGTATTATTGAACATTTTCTTTCACCATATTGACCATATTAAATGAAGTAATTAATTAATAATCAATTGTCACTTGTGTCCAGCTGCTCAACGTTACTGGCTACTAGCTGCATAATGTAACTACCTTGTAGTCGCTTTTTAATTTAGTAACAACCAGCCTACAAGCGCGTGTTTAACTTTTACAGCAACCAGCATGGGCATTACCTCATGAAATCATGTATTATTGAACTTTTCTTTCACTACATTGACCATATTAAATGAAGTAATTAATTAATAATCAATTGTCACTTGTGTCCAGCTGCTCAACGTTATTGGCTACTAGCTGCATAATGTAACCACCTTGTAGTCGCTTTTTAATTTAGTAACAACCAGCCTACAAGCGCGTGTTTAACTTTTACAGCAACCAACATGAACATTATCTCATGAAATCATGTATTATTGAACATTTTCTTTCACTATATTGACCATATTAAATGAAGTAATTAATTAATAATCAATTGTCACTTGTGTCCAGCTGCTCAACGTTACTGGCTACTAGCTGCATAATGTAACCACCTTGTAGTCGCTTTTTAATTTAGTAACAACCAGCCTACAAGCGCGTGTTTAACGTTTACAGCAACCAACATGAACATTATCTCATGAAATCATGTATTATTGAACATTTTCTTTCACCATATTGACCATATTAAATGAAGTAATTAATTAATAATCAATTGTCACTTGTGTCCAGCTGCTCAACGTTACTGGCTACTAGCTGTATAATGTAACCACCTTGTAGTCGCTTTTTAATTTAGTAACAACCAGCCTACAAGCGCGTGTTTAACTTTTACAGCAACCAGCATGGGCATTATCTCATGAAATCATGCGTTATAGAAAATTTTCTTTTGACCATATTAAATGAAGTAATTAATTAATTATCAATTGTCACTTGTATCCAGCTGCTCAACGTTAATTTGTCTTTGATATATTTAAATTTACCAATAGTGCACATGCTTCTTTCTAATGCATCAGATCTGTCTGATGTATTAGACAGCTAAAAGCAACAGCAGAAATCGTTTAGTATATACCGATGTTTGTTGAAATTTGTAATTAAGTTAGACTGTATATTTTTTAGTAATGTGTTTTTAATGGTTGAATGCGCTTTCCTCATTCGTGAATGCTACCAATATCTGACAACATACAATTATAATAATGGTGGGTTTCACAAAGGTCGATAAACTACCACAATATAATATTGAGTAGAATATGGTGCCTTACAAATTGTATGTATAATCTGTATTTTTTTCGTCCAAATTCGATTTTAAATAATTTAATTGTTAGTTATTTCATAAATTATGCTCAATTATATTGAATAATCCACAATTTTCCTTAATTATTTGCTTATTAAATTATTCCTCAACTATTTGACAGTCAAAGTTGCTGATCATTCTGCATAAAATCTCTTCCTGAGACCGGCAGTTCACTTTTTTGAAGAGCAACTCACATATTCTTTCTAAATGGTTTTTTTTTTCAGTTTATTGTCTTCCTGTCCGTGTTATTGGCATTGGAACTGACAATAGCGCTGATCTCGTTCTTTAACTTGGACAACTCCGTGGCCACCAAAACCAGGAGTATAATGAAGTCCCAACTGTTTGGCCCAAACAAGAAAGACTTTCACGAAGTCGAAAACTACGTAAGTGCAATAAATTAATCAGTCGATGTTGTGTAATATTAGCCTTAATAAACGCTTATTATTTATTTTATTTTGCTATTTTATTTTCTCCTTCCAGCAAATTCCATCCCACTTTTAAGCTTTAGATGTTGGCATGAATGAAACTGATGATCCTGTTATATATTTTGAAATACACGTGTGGGATGGGTACCTATATCTCAGTAACTTGGAATATGTACAGATTTACATAATAGCCTAGAGAGGATCATTTAATTAAAGGTAAACAGATACAAAATGACCTTGATGGGACCTTTACATTTGAACGTAGTTTATTATATGCTAGTGTTAACTAGATTAGAACGTTTAATTTTGTCAAGAAATGTCTATACAATGTGCACACATACCACATAAGTACGATGACGACAAATGTGTTATTCAAGATGCACGAGCGTTTCAATAGTCAATAGATAACAAATAAAACACGTTTGTGATCTTTTCTAACTTCATGACAGCTGAAGAAATGGTACATTTATCTTTAGAATAGATTAGGTCAACTAAAATTGTACAATTAAAAAGTAAATTGTAAAATTAAACAGTAAATTTTAATTGGATTTTTAGTAATTGCCTTTAATCACACAGAAGGATGTCAATTTTTTTATCAGTATACTAGTAAGGATAATTCTAAAATGATCTCCAGAATAAAAAAAAATCATTTTATTAAACAAGAAACAATATTAATTATTTTTAATTTACATATAAAATATATGTAATAACTGGCAGCACACAATCAGAAAAATCTTCTCTGGACAACAATATAATAAAATTTAAACAATAATTAAATCATTTTAGTACGGATGCTGTGGACTGGATGGCGCTAAAGATTATCTTGATATGGACATCGATCCAGGCTTGTGCTGCAAGGATATGGAAGGTTTTTGTACGATGGAGATTGTAAATTCTAGCGCAAAAAGTTTACCAGGTTGCGTTGATGTTGTTGTTGACGCCATCCAACAGATTGCTCTAGAATCTGCATGTTACAGTACAATATTTTCAGTATTACAGGTAAGTTACAGTTTTGATAAAGTATATAATTACTTAGTTATAATATTACTTCGTTAAAATATTACTTAGTATTAATTTTCTTTCTGTTTTAGTTATTGGAAATAATATGCGTTTTCCTTCGAATAGTTAGTATTTGAGTGATGTTCTAGTGTGTCCTAAGTGTCATAATGTGTCCTAAGTATCCTAATGTGAATATCTAGTCAATATTTGTATAAATATATTATGTGTATGTAATGTAATATGTATCGGCTTATTCTGAAAATAGTAATAACATTGTATCTATAATTTATTAAATATTTACATTCATGACGCTGTTTTTTATGAGTGATTTATCATTCAATATCAAATCATTTGATAACAACACTATTATCTGGATTTATTAGATACCACATTATTTATAATTAAAGTACCATAATGTGTAGCAAAATGTCAATTGCTCTAAAAATTTTAACAGTTTTAATAATTTCTTTCAATGTATTTCTCGCGGTATGTCATATCTATTATTTCAATTATAGATTTTATATGTTCCAATTAGATTGTAGGTATTTTCATTCTCACAGGGGGGATCCTTCTGGAATTTGATGTAATTCCCGGAGCAAAAGAGTCTTTTAGACTATTACCCATATTTGTACTAGGTATTGGTGGAAGTGTAACACTTTTATCATTTCTTGGTGCCATCAGTGTAGGTTTAAAGCACAAAATACTGTTGTTAATTGTAAGTATGTAACTGGATACCCCTGCTTGTTTTCGTAATATTATTATGTTGCAGTACATAACTGTCATCATTATTGTATCAGTGCTGCAAATAGCTGTGGGACTCTTCATAATGTATCAGGCTACATGTGAGACACAAATGCGAGCTAATGTTGAAACGCGTCTTCGTGAAATCATTGGTAAATATCCTGAAGATGTGGGGATGAGAAATCTTATGGACTTTTTACAACAGTAGGTAAGATCTGACTGTTAACTAATTTATATATAATTACAGTAATTACTATGTCTTGATAACACTAGTCAACAGTCAAAATGTACATTGGATGCGACTATTTTTTTTATATATACTAAGGCCCTCTAAACTCAAAAATCGCATAACATTTTTTTTTAATGGATACGTTTTCGAGTTACAATTTTTTTTCTTTTTTTTGTTTTTTTGTGGAGGTAGTTCGACTATTTGGAGCATATCTCGAGTTAGGAACGTCCAATCTGGTCGCCCGGCACATAAAATTGAAGCTAATTGTATCACCAACAATTGTCACTCATATAGTTTTTCAATCGCTTCAGTAGTTTTAGCGCAATAGGCCACGATATTATAAAAATTTGATCAAAATGAAAATGGAACATTTACTCTATCACCTGTGAAAAGTAGAAATCATGGAAATATAGTTAGTTTAATATTTTTTGCGTAGAGTTTGAACTTTTACGAAGAGAACAAGGTATTTACGATTAAAATCTATGCAAAAATAGCGAAGTTATGGTCATTTAAGATTGATAGGTACCAAACTACCAGAATTCTACTTTTTCTCTGTTTACAAGTTTAATTCATTGTGCTTAGTTTTAATGTGATGTTTTCAATATAGAGGAGATTAGAAGTGAGTTTGATTGCTGCTTCGCCTTATATTCTTGTCGAAATATGTTTTTCTTATGAGGAACCAGATATAGTTGCCCATCATATTTTCAATCCAAAATCCCTGGTAGCGCCGCTCAATAGTCTTCATTTCCTAATGAAACCTCTCACCATGCTCGTCACCAAGATTCTCAGGATGAAATTTTCTCAACTGCTAGCTCCAGGTGTATACCGTATGCTTGTGGCAGTGTCTACATTGATGAGATAAAGCACTCTGTCAGCGTTGGGGTTTCAGAACATGAACGTTGTACAAGGCTGCGCCAGATCACCAGTTCAGCGCTTGCTGAGCACAGACACAACAATTCTTCTCGACCAAACAAAAATCATCTCCCGGGAATCACGTTATTATCCTCGTAGAATCCGCGAAGCGATCGAAATCTTTAAAGATCCCTCCAATCTCAATCGAGATGACGGTTGGCATTTGCATCATAGCTGGAAACCACTTTTACGACCACCACAGCCAATCACAGCTACCCCAAACCGCCCTCCCAACCAATAGTTGTTTGACTACCTGCGCAGGCACCTGCGCCAGGTACATATAACGTCGATCGAAACACGTACTGACATATCTGAATATAATTTTTTGGTGAGATATGCCACTACGTGTTTTGAGCGACGATAAATACCCTCACCCTTCCACACACGTTCATTCTCTCCGTCCTGAAGATGCCTCTTGCAACAGAGTGCGAAACGTTGACTAAAAGATGCGCATCTTGGTGCGAATCACGTGACGTACTCGTCTTCCGAATGGATCCGACCTCTACCATGCATTTAAACTGCTATAAATGACGAATAATACAAAATAGAGAAAAGGCCGAATTTTGGTAGTTTCGTACCCATTGGTCATAATTGATCATAACTTCGGTATTTTTTCATAGATTTTCATCGTAAATACCTTGTTCTCTTCGTAAAAGGGCAAACTCTACGTAAAAAATAAGAAACTGAGCATATTTTTACTATTTCTACCTTTCCCTGGCGGTTAAATGAATGTTCGATTTTCATTTATACTAAAAAAATTCAAATTATGGTCAATTGCACTGAAACCACTGAAGCGATTGTAAAACAATATTAATAATATTTATTGGTGATTCAATTGGCTTTAATTTGCTGTACCGAACGACAAGATTTGATGTTCCGAACTCGAGATATGCTCCAAATAGTCGAACTACCTCCAAAAAAATTAACAAAAAAAGAAAAATTCATAACTCGAAATCGTATCCATTCAAAAAATTTTTAATGCGATGTTTGAGTTTAGCGGGCCATGGTATCTAAGAAAAAAATAGTGGCATCTAATGTACATTTTTTTATTATTTTGTTGACTAGTGTAATTAAAATTTATTTCATTTTCCAGGTGAAATGCTGCGGAATTAATAATTACACAGACTGGAGATTAGAAAATAGCATCTTGCCTAACAGTTGTTGCCATGGTAGCATGGCACCATGCTTACCAAATAGTAAAGGTGCATTTACAAAGGGCTGTACTGAGCCATTGCTAACTAGTCTAGTGCTGATTTTGTCGACTACGTACAGATCTGCATTATGGATAGCTGTAGCAAAGGTAATGTTTTGTAAATTATATATAGTGTGTCCCATATGGAAAAATCTTTTGTTATCCATTTCTCAGGAAATTTTATTTGGGAATGTTGCCTAGAATTAAAGCGTTTGTATCTTTGTGGTGAAATTCGAACAAATTCACTGCGTTTTTTCTAGATATCAGCTGGTGTGATGGCATTCTTCTTTTACCTAGTGTTGAAGTCCGATTCCAGAAGGTATAAATATCAGAAATATTTACCACGCTAGGCCATTGGTAAAAGTATTACTGTATTAATATAAATTATATATAACACAAGTCCGGAGGAAACAATATACTAATTATTTTTATACCTCAATATTGTTTCTATTGGTCGGAAGACCAGCTTCCCTAGAAGGAAAAGGCTGAAATTTATTAGACATATTTGGAGTTAATTTATAATTGAAAAGAGAAAAATATATTACTGTTTTAGCAGAGTTTCTAAGACAGTATAGACTACCTCATAAACAAAATAAAATCCTTGGCTGCCTAATGCGTTAATTAATTTATTAATAGCCCCTAATTAAAGAGCAAACGAACAAGTGCGTATTTTGTAGTCTGGTCCGGTTTTACATTACGAATCTCCATACTAAAACGTCTATTAAATGTGTGGGGAAATTGACCTATATAATATATGTTATATTAGTACCGTTCGAGATCGCATTGTACTGGATCTTGTAAATATTTATCTGATATAACCCACCCTAGATAAGATACGCGGATCAATATTGTTCCATAAGAATTATGTAATTGCAAACAATAGTAACCGGACCGTCGTCAAAATGGGTTGCGCTACGAAGTGTGTGTCTTGGTTCGTATTCATATTCAACATACTGTTAACGGTAAGTACCCAAAATACTTATTAACTATTATAGTTTGATAGGTAGTTGACTCGTTTATATTTGAACAGTGTGATAAAAATATTTCAAGGGGTAGATAACACGATTTTCGCAGGGATTCTGTAATACATTATAACGGTAATGCAATGTAGAAGATTTGCAAAATCCATTGCCAAAATACGAATAAACGGTGTGACTAGTTTTTAAAAAATGTTACACTATAATAACGTGTATGTGCAATTGTGCAATTTGAATCAATAAATATATATTATCATTACAACAGTGTTCTGGCTGTATTCTCAGGTTTGAAATAGATAATGCAATAAACGGACATCAAAAGTGTACTGAAAAGATTCGGATACTTGTTAAACTTGTGAAAATATCTGGGATGAAAAGTCGCAAGTAAAAATGTCCAGTAGCCATTTTGATGAAAATTTTACAGTTCACAAACATAGCGATTCAGACTGTAGTTACGCCCTGGTCACACTAGCCTGTTTTATTAACCGCTAGTTGCTGGTGCTGCTAGTAGCAACAGCAGCCAGCGGCTATTTTGTCGTCACATTACGTTGTTTACCAGCAAAGGTGTAGGAGGTCAAAATGGCGGGAACCCCGCGTCCTCCTTAACATGGTAGCATTTTGGCCAAGCGCGGTTTAAGGGCTTTAATTACTGGTCAAAATTCTAATGCATCAAATCTCTTCCAATTTATTCGAAGGCAAAACTAACTGGGTTCTTTTTCTTGAACCTTGTGAACACGTTTTCTGACTACTAACTGACGCGTTTAAGTATTTAACATTTAATAAGGGCTTATAAAGCAAGACTACTCAAATGAAACGAAACACTTATCAAAACAATAACATCTATTAACAATAATAATCAACAATCCCGTTTGATAGGTTACATAGAAAAATGAATGAAGCTTTGAACATATTGACGTTTAAATTAAACCTAGGAGTTGATTTAGACAGACACACTTTTAGCAGAAATATGAATAATTTAATTTACAATGAAATGCGAGACGAGTTGAAAAGACTTACCAGGGATAAACTTAAGCGCCTAAGAACGCTCCACAAAAACGTGCACTTTACATGACGGTGGTTGAAATGAGAAGAACCAGTTCTGTTCGTTTGCATCCCTCGACCCCAAAGGAAGCCGGAAGCATTTCTTCTTAGCCAATGACAACTCTTCAATTTTAAACGTATAACACGCGGTCAAATCCTAAACCAGATGTTCAACCCTAGCAAAAACCTTTGACATTCCCGAATGTTCTTACAAATATCTCGCTTGATTTGATCATATCTTAATAAATAAATAATGGGTTTCCGACCCATTACAAAGGTACTGGTGGTGGTGGCTGGTGGTGGCTACTATCAGCAAGCCTCAGTTCCAACTACAAGGTCAACTATTTCTTGTGCATTTATATGTCACCAAGCAGGTGCATACAACAGTGAGACAATGTATTGTCTTTTGTCAGGTGAAGGCGTCGCAACCATAAAATATTTCATATTTGATACGAATTTGTGGGGTTTTATTGACTATATTGAGGGCTAGAAAATATTGTAGGCTGGCTATTCTGAAATCAGACATAAACTTTTAAACTTTTAGAGGTTAGAGTTGACTGTTTTGTTGTTGTTTTTGTTAGTCAAATTTGCTGCCGTTTCTGTCTGACGTTTCATATGTCAATTTCGCCGAAACTGTCGATATTATTAAAAATCTACATATATGACGTTAATAAAATCTACATATTATTAAAATATAGTGATTGTGTCCAGGAAAGTCCGCACCATATGGTAAAAATCCCATATGGTGAGGACTTTTTTGGACACACTGTATATATACATTTACCTGTAGGCATGCTGTTATAGAAGTAATTGTCCACTCACTTGTAGAAAACTTAGACATTTTCTGGAAAAGGGTGCACATTATTAAGGTATGAGCCTGAAAAACTGAAACTATTACCTGAAAGAGTTCGTGCCTCTGAATCTTAGGCCCTTCTACCCCCAAATAATAAAGGCCTGTTATGGTGATCTGGCAGGCCAAAAATAGGAATAGTATGGTGCTATACTACAATTACACAATGGAATAATAAATTTCTTGATTAATACATATTGATACATAAATATACAAATAAAAATTAAGTTTCTTTCTTATCTATGACTATTGACTGTACAAAATGGGTTTCTTCGAAATTTTCTTTCAGGAAAACTACCAGGGTCAACTATTTCTTGTGCATTTATATATCACCAGGCAGGTGCATACAACAGTGAGACAATGTATTGTCTTTTGTCAGGTGAAGGCGTCGCAACCATAAAATATTTCATATTTGATACGAATTTGTGGGGTTTTATTGACTACCTGCGTTGAACCTGACTACATAAATTTTGAAAGCACTGTACACGAGTCTAAATAATATAAGCAAGGTCACGATGATCAGTATTTTAACAACTGTATCACTAAAACCCTCTTTATATATTGGGAGAATATTACCTCGCATAATATTTATAAAACACATTTGCGCTGGTGAGCAGGCTGCTGCTAACGTGGTTGATCAGATTTGTGTACCTAACCCAACTTTCTTATACTTTTCAGTGTTTGGGAGTAGCCATTTTGACATTGGGAATATTGCTCCAACTCGACGTCATCAACTACATCATCCCAATCACCGAAACTAAGGATTCCTTACACTTCATGCCCATCGCCATCATAGTTGTAGGTGGATCTGTCTTTATCATAGGCATTTTGGGTTGTGTTAGTGCAGCAAAACATAACGTGAAGGTTTTATTTTCGGTAAGAGAGTTCAACAAAAAGAACACATATAAAAGACACCACAAAAAACAAAAGCACTAACAAAATTCTCCTTTTCACATTTCAGTACGTCATAATTTTAACGATCATATTCGTACTGCAAGTGTGCTTGGGAATATATGTCTTATTCCAAATACATTGCGAGACAGAATTGCAGAACAACATCAATTCGCAAATGTTGAACATGATTAATAACTACCATAGTAACAACACTGTTATCCAAAGTCGTGTCGATGCTATGCAGAAAAAAGTAAGTAGAGATATTATTTATTCGTATTGATCTTTTCGATTTTGAACGTTGTTTATTATTTTAGTTAGAATGTTGTGGTGTTGTCAAAGTAGAAGACTGGAACGTTGATAATGGATTATTGCCAGCAAGTTGCTGTAGGACAGAACTAGCCTGTCAAGCAAATTCCGAAGAGGTTTTTAAAAGTGGATGCGGTGCACTGGTTTTACAACATTTCAACTATATTGTAAGGATCACCTATATTTTAACATTCTCAGTTGCAGCCGTACAGGTTTGTTGAAAGTTTGGTTTGAATTGATTGATTATATACTTAAATCTGTTTCTTAGTTTTTAGGCGCTTTGTTTGCTTTGATATTGGTTGTTTCCCTCAAAAATGACGATAGGAGGGCAAGGTATCAGAAAGTTAGAAGATTATAAAGAGAACTTCTCAAGCTGATATGACAAATCATTTTAGAATTAAATTATTTACATTTTACGAGTAACGCGATAACATTTTGTATCATAGATTTACATATAATCTCGTTGAGATTTAGATTAAATAAAAATAATGAACCAGTAGGTACTTAAAGTATTTTTGTGAAGAAAATCCATCCTTAATATTTTAACTCTTTAGTTTTTATTTAAAAATAATTTATTCACTTATAAAATATACATAGAAACTTATCAGACTACAAGTAAAAGTAAGTTGGCGCCAAACAGCAAATAAATGTGTCGATATTGAATAATTGAGTAAATATTTAATTGTGCAAGATATAAATATTGGTCTGTTTACATAATACTACGTAACATTACATCCTGAAAAATATATTGGCAATATATACTCAAAAATAAAAAAAAGTACGACACTAAAGACATAATACTGATTATACACTCTACACATTATACTTCTTAACTATTACAAGGGGTCAGTAATACTGTTTAATACTTTGATTTTCTTTCATACCACATAAACTTGCGTATTTTATAATACTAGAGTCTGCTATGCATTGTTAGGCAATATCAATGCCATATCTTGCATTTCCTCTTGAATTATGTTCCTGTATATTACTTCTCCTTGTCCCTCTTGTAGCAGTCTTGCTATGCACATTGACACAATAGCTGCTATTACCTAAAATTTAATAATAAAACTGTTAAATCTATATAGTATTTTCAACAAAAAATGTCTAGTTTGAAAATATTGTAGGCTGGCTATTCTAAAATCTGACAATTAAACTTTTAGAGGTTAGAGTTGACTGTTTTGTTGTTGTTTTTGTTACTTAAATTTGCTGCCGTTTCTGGCTGACGTTTCATATGTCAATTTCGCCGAAATTGTTGATATTATTAAAAATCTACATATATGACGTTATGGTAAAAATCCCATATGGTGCGGACTTTTCTGGACACACTGTATATATACATTTACCTGTAGGCATGCTGTTATAGAAGTAATTGTCCACTCACTTGTAGAAAACTTAGACATTTTCTGGAAAAGGGTGCACATTATTAAGGTATGAGCCTGAAAAAACTAAAACTATTACCTGAAAGAGTTCGTGCCTCTGAATCTTAGGCCCTTCTACCTCCAAATAATAAAGGCCTGTTATGGTGATCTGGCAGGCCAAAAATAGGAATAGTATGGTGCTATACTACAATTACACAATGGAATAATAAATTTCTTGATTAATACACATTGATACATAAATATACAAATAAAAATTAAGTTTCTTTCTTATCTATGACTATTGACTGTACAAAATGGGTTTCTTCGAAATTTTCTTTCAGGAAAATGTTTACTTTATAAAAATTGAATAGTTTTTTTTGTAAATGTAAAAATAAAAGTGCTACCAAAAATTTGGTTATCACTTTCGTCAGTGTTGAAAACACATCCGGAATGCCTATCAATACATATTCAGGAATCAATATTATCTACAATATTTATTTTATAGAGTTCTGTATGAGTAATATAGTTGATTCTTTGGTCTGTATAAACTTGTGTTGCACGTACGAATATATGTTACGGTTAAAATGATAAATGTGGTTTGTATTAATAATTACCGGCTATAATAATTTCCTAACGGGCACGGTAAAAGTGATAAAAATGTTACTTCTTACAAAAGATCTTTTGTATACAGTCTTCAAAGAAGTTAGCTAAGTTATTTTGATTACTATGTAAGCTATTATATTTATTTACTCGACGCAAATCATCAGTACGGCTACCCCAATGACCAAAATTACGAATAATACAAAACATTGATAATACAGAATGCTTTTTTTGTCTCCCTTGTACTTTAGAAACTACTGGATATAATTGGTAATGATATTTGGTATACACCCAAGGACGGCTCAATGACGATAACATAAAAAAGAACAGTTTATACAGAGTGTTCAAAAAAGTTAACCATTTTATTATCAATAACACCCATTTTTATATTTAATGCATGTGGGTAGTTTTTTGTAAATGTACAATTACAATTTATTAAGTAAATTCTCAAATCCTAATTATCTTGAAATGTTGCGCATTTAATAAAAAAAATTTCAATGCAAATATGTACATGCAAGAACTAGACTAGTTTACATAGATGTTTTTACATAAATTGCACCGCACAAATGATGCAAACATTTTTGTATGGTTCTGTTCCTAACACGGTATTTTTACTTTTGCTGTTTGACAATAATTTTATAAATAAAAGATTAAACATGGTAACAACTTGCCTCAATCTTCCCTACATTAGTATGTCCATTACCTATACCTACCCTAAGTATATCTAATATCTCACAGATATATTTATTATAAAAGTGTTTATCACCAACAAAAAATACAAAAAAACAAAAGAAGATGACGTCCTATTGTTAAAAACTTTATTTCGTTTTATTTTGACAATATAAATGGTGTCATTGTTGTACTACCACAAAAAGTAAAGGTCTAGAAGGACTTTTGTATTCAAAATTAAATATAAAACATTTTTTAAAGTTTTGTATTAAAAAGATAATAAAGTTATAAATAAAAATATTTTTTTGCCACAAATTGCAAAATGCAGAAGCACTACGTATGTTTGCACTGGTAAAATAATACAAACCGAGTTTTTAATTAATTACTTACTTTGCTTTTAAGAATTGCGCAAATAAGCATGACCCAAAGAGTTACACACTCGTGCATGCAATTAGTGTGGATTGGCATTTTTTAGTCTCGTTTTGATAATCTTCCTTATTTTAGTCATGAGTAGTAACTAAATAAGTTAGTCAGGACTAACGTCACTAAAGGCCCAACACCGAAAACCCAGTGAATAGATTCGTTGTGTGGCGATTATGTAGATACTAACAGAATTTCAAATCTGAGGCTCTATTATATTGTAGCATCACCTTAATGTAATATCGAACTGAAATATATCACATTGACCACAGCATGCTGGAAATTATTAATAATAGCCGGTTCATGTGATAAATTCTTCACTTTAACCTCCCCACTTGGCTATTATTAATAATAACCGGTAATTATTAATAATAACCTATTTATCACTATGGCCGTAACATATATACCTACAAACATCGAATCTGCCAGTTGATTCTAGTTGATATAATACATCCAGTCATATTATACAGTTATATTATTTATACACAAATTGATATGATCCAAAATAAAACCAGGGACACACAACACAGACCCTTATTTGTAAATGAACTGCTCATATTTCTAAACTAAGCATACTGAGGAATGAGCTATTTGCGCTGCAACTTTTATGCCACGGTCATACTCGGCTGTTTTATTAATCGCCAATTGCTGGTGCTGCTAGCAGCAACAGCAGCCAGCGGCTATTTTGTGGTCACATTACGCTGGTTACCAGCAAAAATACTGCTGCCGCTGGTGGCTACTACCAGCAAGTCTCAGTTCAAATTACAAGGTCAACTATTTCTGGTGCATTATATGTCACCAGATAGATACCTACAACAGTGAGACAATGTATTATCTTTTGTCAGGTGAAGGCGTCGCAACCATCAAATATTTCATATTTGATACCAATTTGTGGGGTTTTATTGACTACCTACCTTGAACCTGTCTACATAAATTTTGAAAGCACTGTACGTACGCTAGTGTAAATAACAAACAATAAAATTAGAAATTCTATATTTTAGAAGTATGTATTTAGTTGAAAAGTCAATGGCTCTACTACAATTAGTTATTTACAGAAATGTTTTAATTATTAATTAAATTATTATTTCGATTATTATGAATTAATTTATATTTTGTCATAAAAAAATCTCTTTCAGGTCGTCAATTCTTTTCCAGTATATTTCTAAATAACAAATTGTTCAAAAGTTACTGCTTTCATCTGTAGTTTAGTTTCTACTTTATATTTAATGTTTTATTTATATTAACTTCAAACACAAAAGTAATTCTATCAGTTTTCCGTCCAATTTATTACTGAAAATATAATATACAATTATATAAGACAATTTAATATACAATTGACATAATTAAAATCCGATATATTTTACAAAAGATATTAGTATATATGCATTTCTACTTCAAATAAAGCTCAACACGTCACAGCAACTTATAAATATTCAATTTTGAATAAATATTTGACTATATTATTTAAAATAAAAATTATAAATCACATATTTATAAATGCATAACATATTAGTTATACATTTAACAAAAGTAATGCATTGTTGCTTTAAATTATTTATTATAATCGATGGTTGGTATTTTCTTCAATTTCTACCCACATTTGTCCTGAGCGAGCAGCGCAAGCAGTAAATAGCGGCTAATAAAAGTTCAACATGTTCAACTTTACAAACAACAGCCAAAACCATACGCTGGCATGCAAAAATAGCGGCTGCTGAGTGGTCACACTATGCTGGTTAACAGCGGCTAATAACCTACAGCAAACAGCAAATACTAAAACAGCGTAGTGTGACCACCTCACATTTTGCATACCAATGAACGTTGCAGCATAACTTTTCGGCCGGCGACTATTCATTATGTGATCAGTATTTTAACAACTGTATCGATTAAAACCCCCTTTATATATTGGGAGAATATTACCTCGCAGAATATTTATAAAAGACATTTCAAAAATACATAATTTCCTGACAACCAGCATGAATGTTAACATGCTGGTTGCTGTAAAAGTTAAGCAAGCGCTGGTGGGCTGGCTGTTGCTAAACTCACTCGCCAACTGGTAAAACAGCGCTGCTAAGTGGCCACACTATACTGTTAGCAGCCAGTAGTAAAGAGCACGCTAGTAAAACAGCCTAGTCTGACCATAGCATTAGAAAAGTGTGGCCCCAGTCGCTTATTTCCGGCAAAATGTGGTGATTTGATATCGAATATCAACGCGTTACACCTCTAGTTACTATCAATAAATATGCTGCAATTTATATGTCTTATTCGTATATTTCCATCAATTTATTATTATTATATGGTGCCGTTCTTGTAATATTTTGTTCTTGAAAACTCAATTGGTTTTGAAATATTTGAATATTTTAAATTGTCATGAATAACATTTTTATTAGTTTTCTTAAAACTCATATTACTGCACTCACATATAGATATGTACAATAATATTATCGTATTTGCTAAGTTACACTGAAGCAGAGCGGATGTGTTTATTTTCCTATAAAGGCACGTAAGATTCTCTGAACTGTCGCGACTAGTGTGTGACGTAAGCTGTTTTGGTTTGTTTTGGTCATATTTTTAAACAAATCGTGAATTACAACCATAAGAAACCATCTAATACGCATAGTATTAGAGTATTTTTAGTTTGCAGTTCATATGTTACGTATTATATACGATGTCCACAAATTATTATGTATTTTCACTCATATTTGATATGGAAATATATAGTATTATACATATTCACTTTTTCAGCCACGATTTGTATATTTGGCAGAATATTATGTCTGACAGAATAACATATCTTCATAAGACATTTCCTTCTTTTCGTGCTTATTTCTGTTTTTTTTTTTTGTTCTGATCATCGAAAGTTAATGATAATCATATATGCAGCTACTTACTGTTAGAAGCAAGGACCTATTTTCGTAGACAACAGCAAAGCAACCAAATGACGAAATTATGAACGTTAAAGCGCCTATTGGCACTAGCACTGTATTCCTACTGGATATAACAATTAGCACCACCAGTATACCAGCAATCTGAAAATGGAATATGTGTTATCAGATGAAGTACAATATACCAAATGATAAGTATATTTTTCTCTGACAAAGAAAAAGTTATTCTTCTATAAAAAAGTAGACATTCGTCTTACCAACAACAAAAATATTTCGTTGGACGACAAATATATATGCTTCAACCAAAAAACTGTTTCTTGACCCAAGATTCTTACTCTGAGAGATACATAGAAAGTTGTGCAATTCCTTTACAGATGGCGCTAACAGTTTCTCGCGTCTTTTGCCACATATTACCGCTATATAAGTTCGACGATATTGGGTGTTCGTATATTGTTTGTTTACATCTATGCATAAGTTTTTTATTTCATGGGTGACTTACAAGGATTATGAGGAAAACCAGGATTGTAGTGGAATAGCCTACACATAGAGAAACCTTATTCTTGGATATCAAGAAAAAACAATGTTCTTGCGTATATAGTGTAGCATGAAGGATATTTTTGCTATCCAAATAATATTTTATTGTAATAAGAAATTCAATATAATGTAGTTATTTCAACGGCTAGTTATTCTTCTACATGCTTCGACGAACAAACAGTTTCTTGACCCAAAAGTATACGTACGTATCGCCTAAAACAGACGTAATTTCTTTCAAGCAGTTCCTTCATACTTAAAACAAGAAAACGTAATACTTGGAACATCAAGAAAATCATATTCTTACTCTGAGAATTTTGTATTTTACTTGACCAAACCAAATAATCTTTCTGCGGATATAGAAACAAGTAATATTCTTCACTCAAAGATATTCGTGTTGTATCGAATAAATTTTTCCCTCCGTGTATAATATCCAGAACGACCGACGTTGTAATTTTATATTCTCGAAATAAAAATGTTCTAGCTTACCTTGCAAGCGACATTCAGGCCGATCAAAAAGCCCCTTTCGTACGAAAGAATTTTTTCCTTCGCGTCTTCTTTGCGTTCGTCGTTCCTATCGGTAAACATGGCTGTGTGTCGCTACGTCGCAAGAAACGTAAACAAATACCACATATGTGTATGTTTTGTGAGGAGTAAATCAAAGTCAGCAGTCAGCACTCCGCTTCTAATCTTCTAATGCGCCCGAGCAACTGATATTCCCACAGACTAGACAGACACATGAGTAAACGTCAATTTTGATGCCCCTGCCATATTCCCCCACCATCACCCTTCACGCTCTTTCCATAAACCCGGAGGTAGGTGGCGCTGGCAACTCATTGGCGCCATATTTAAAATATTGGTTTCTAATGAATTGTACTCGACCAGTATTTTCAAGATACAAGATAGAAGCATTCATTTCTCACCTGTACTGTTTTCCATCTGGTGCAGTTTTGTATCGACCATTGAGGCTATCAAACATTTGGTCCACTTCATACAGAAAGGTTGATGTACCTAACGCTCTCGTAGGTAGAGTACCTATAAATCGAGGTATGTTAAAAATGATTTTTTCCAGAATTGTACCTTGTAATTAGCTTGCTTCACTGAGTTCAGGACGCCAATTGAGACGCTTCGACTTTGGCAAAGGCTTTTTACAATCAAAGATTATTTATTATTGGACATGCAAGCTCATTCTTTAAGATGGGTATATTTTCCTTAATTTCTTAGGACTTGAACCATTTTGTTGATTATTACTCCCAACAAGTTATCAAACTTGTTCAACGCTAGGGGATGAATGCTCATTTTATAAAAATATGTACTTACTGTGGTAAAAAACAATCTAAGAGAAAGAAATACTTCACCAAATGTTGTACTCACCTATTAAGAAACAAAATAGTTTCAACTCTTCTCCATCTCCACCCGAAACTCCACAAACAATACAATACATTATAACAACACACGCAAACAAGATAATATCCAAACAAACTTGCGAGTTACCAATTTTTACTTGCGTGACACATGACAAACGTGTGACATATGACAAATATGCGACACATTTAAATTTAAACTACGGTGCTTCACAAACTATTTCAATCGAATGTGGCGCTATCTATGAACGATATAAACAATTTAGTAACATAACGTTACAGGTTCCTATGAAGTTTTACTACCAATTCTACATGATGAGGTGGCGCCCTCTGGCCACGGGGTTATTGAGAGATAGGTATATACAGCATTTGATACGTTGAAAAGAAACAGAGAGATGAGGCACATATTGCAATCTCAATGCGGTGTCTGTCTAGTCTGTGGACATTCCTCAACGCCGAATCTGAAACATCGCGCTTTTGCGAACCAAGCTGAAAGTTTATCTGCTCAGATGTGCAGTCATGGGGGGGGGGGCGATCATATTGCATGCATTGCATGCATGATATGTAAGACGCCATCCTATCGTATGTCGAGTTATTTGGCGAAAAGCGTTCTCGGGGAACCCCAAACTTATTTGTGATGGACTGCGTTGAGTTCTGGTACAGACTCCTGTTTGGAAAATTTCTGTCAGTTGATTTCGGACTGTTTATGTTAGATTTTTATAGATTGTGGAGTTATTAGTGTTACTAGAGGTTTTTCCTGAAAAGGGTTATTTTAAAAGTATTGGTATATCGACGGATATGCACAAATCGAAAACTGAATTTGAAAACTCTACAAGAAACTTAAATCAAAAATTAACTTAGCTTACTGATTTGAGACCTGAATTAAGAGAACTGAATTTAAATTAATTTCTACCATTATTAGTTTAAAATAAATAATGATGAATAATGTGGTGGTGTTTGTCTATCGTTATTCTTTTCAACACAAACTAGTTATTTATATAACAAATTATTACTTTGTCACGAATTAGAGCATTTGACGTATTATTATAGTAAAATATCCGGGGTGGCCCTCACCCAACTTTCCGACTACATCCTTTGCACAATAAAGTGTCTAAACACTTTTGCAATTATTCAACTTCTTTAAGGCATAGCCACTCTGGACCATACCTAACGTCAGTTTCTGTGAGATAATAACATGTATTATGCTGACATTTAATGTCATGTCAGTGGCACTGACGTTTGTCAAAATCTGACAATTTGCAACACAGACCCGAAGGCTGTGGATCCTGTCAAACTGTTTCTATAAACTCTTATACCACCTAAACCGTTCATCCCAGTGATCTACAAATTTGTATACATATTTAAAGCCACTGGAGGATGAGCTCAGTTTGGTCAATTACCTAAAAAAATGTATGTAATATTTCCCAGTTCTGGTTGTCAGATTGTGGCCAAAAACAATCCAGTTCGTCCCCTGGCAGTTTCAACGCGATCCGTACAAACATGCCGAGATACACACATAAGTTTTCCAGAAATCATTGCAGTCCATTCAGAGGACCCCAAAACGCGTATTTCCACTGAAATCTCGAAATTGTTTTTCCGCCGATTACAATACTTCTTTTCTAGGGTGCTAGTCGGAAAGTAAAAATAGGGAACTTAAAGAATGTATTTTCATAAAAAGATAAACTTGTTTTAATGGACATGCAAATTTATGCTGTTAATGGTGTGGAATATTCGTATACGAACGCATAGAATTTAGAAATAAACCAGTATTGAAGCAGTATTATTCAATTTTGTGAAGGCACAGCCACTCACAATGTCATGTCCTGTTAGTGGCACTGACGTTTGTCAAAATCTGAATTTGCAACACAGCGACAGATAGCAGCAAAGGCTGTGGATTCTGTCAAACTCTTAATTTGGTATATATCAGTATCCATATTTAAAGTCACTGGAGACAGGGCCGGATTAAGCCATATAGAGGCCCCTAGGCAATGCAAGCCTCGGGGCCTCTGTCTTCTTAGTTTGGTCAAAATCGGATGAATATCTCAGAAGACGCATTTAACATTTGCCAACATTTGGTTGCCTATTAATCAGTATTCAGTGTTCAAAACCAAACTATTTGTTAAAACAAAGGTTAAAACCTGACATGTTTATTACTTAGTGCAGTCATTAGTGCAAGCTGTTCGATTTGCTTCATTAAGTTCGTTGAAGATTTGCCCAATCATAAGTAAAAATCCACTTTGAGCTAGAACAGCTTCTGTGGTGCAAATTATGTGATGTTGGTTGTATATACCGTAGAATTTGCCAACTTGGAAGCTGATTTGACAGAGTGATTTCAAACACTCTCTCAAATCAGGTAAGTTCTTCAAACAGGCGAAATTTCTTCTGTGTCAAAAATTGAAGATGATGAAGTGGATGGCGCACTTGGGAGAGAATGGTTCTCTACATGGGGGATAGGTTGCGATGCTGATGGCAAATTTGTATATTTTATTTTATGCTTATCCTTCTTCGAATATCCGGAGACCCTTGCAAAAATAGCAATCAATCATTTACATGATTGGAAGGCTCTCGCCACAGCATGGAAACTGCAGACGACATTTTCTTTTGCTTCTATTTCATCCACGTTAAAAGTCCAATCTAACAGGACATACAGCATATATTAGGTGTCCATGGCTTTTCCAGATCGCCAGTTCTAAATCCAAAATAGCAGCAGTAAGCTGCTTTTATCTCTTCCATATTTTATGTTTCAGATGTGTCACTACATAACAACCGCAAAACGTATTTGGTGAATTTTTACAACAATTGCCATTTTACATAATTGCCATTGATATTCTCTCATCATATTCTAGAACTGACACGATGTAATAATAAAATAATACTGCATTACTAACGTAGTAGATAAGGAGAATTGCACAATTTCTCAGTGGGTATCCAATGAATCATAGTTCTTTGCATTGAAGCAATGTATATCAGCACTGCTGCGATTACCACCAATGTGCACTGCTACGGTTTTCTTTTTCAATATTGACTGTCAGAACACTTGTTTTTGTAACTGTATATAAAAAGACAGTTATATATTTCTAATTAAAGCTTGAAATTTGGGTATTTATCGAAAATTATTTGCGTTTTTTTCTGTTTGTAGATGGAAATGAAATATCAAAGTTTTTTTCTACAGATTATCCAGAGTGGCTGCGGCTTCACGAAATTGAATAATTGCAAGATTGAAGAACAAACAACATAATGTGTACATTAGAATCAAACACAATCCTATGTTATTGAAAACTACATACATATGTACATGCGAATGTGATTCATGTAGGACAATAAACAGACAAATATAATTAGAACTAGTAGCGGATTAAACAATAAGCAATAGGTTGTAAAATTTTCCGACAGAATCAAGCCGATGCGTCGCCAACTTTTGTGCGTCACATTATGTTTGTGAAGCTTTGTTACACGTTCTAATTAATGTAACGCAGGGCAAATGATCAAAACTTAATGGCACCAAGTACTAACGTTTTGCTTTAAGTATTTAGACAAGTGCAGCACCTACAAAGAAGAATAAAAGATGTGTCGATTTGGACGACAAATAAGAGATTTTCATCTATTGTTCTGTATCATAACTGTAAGCAGGGGATTTATTTAGATACAAAAGTGAAACGTGCGTTATAGCCAGTGCCGGATTTCGGCAACTTGTTTTATTGCAACTTTTTACTGCTTGACCAAAGACAAGTTTATATTAAGACTACTTGCTTTTTTATTGCAACTGATTGTAGGAATTAAATTATTTTTAATATTCCTTGATTCCTGACTGAAGTTAAGTTTGAATTGCATCTGTTTTTTTGCGAATTAAATTCTTTATAGTCATAAAATACAACATTCCTGACCAAAGACAAGTTTATTTAGTATTGGAATCACCTGCTGTTTTATTGCATCTGGATTTTGCGAATTAAATTCTTTCTAGTCATAAAATACAACATTCCTGACCAAAGACAAGTTTATTTAGTATTGGAATCACCTGCTGTTTTATTGCATCTGGATTTTGCGAATTAAATTCTTTCTAGTCATAAAATACAACATTCCTGACCAAAGACAAGTTTATTTAGTATTGGAATCACCTGCTGTTTTATTGCATCTGGATTTTGCGAATTAAATTCTTTCTAGTCATAAAATACAACATTCCTGACCAAAGACAAGTTTATTTAGTATTGGGACCATCTGCTGTTTTATTGCATCTGTTTTTTTTTCGAATTAAGTTTTTTCTAGTCATAAAATACAACCTGGTTTTTGTGAATTAAATTCGTTCTAATCATAAAACACAACATTCCTGACCAAAGACAAGTTTATTTAGTATTGGGACCACCTGCAGTTTTATTGCATCTAATTTTTGCAAATTAAATTCGTTCTAGTCATAAAATACAACATTCCTGACCAAAGACAAGTTTATTTAGTATTGGGACCACCTGCTGTTTTATTGCATCTGGTTTTTTCGAATTAAGTTCTTTCTAGTCATAAAATACAACCTGGTTTTTGCGAATTAAATTCGTTCTAATCATAAAATACAACATTCCTGACCAAAGACAAGTTTATTTAGTATTGGGACCACCTGCTGTTTTATTGCATCTGGTTTTTGCGAATTAAATCCTTTCTAGTCATAAAATACAACCGAAGGCAAGCGTATATTGATACACCTGTCATTTTATTTAATTTTTAGTCAGACAAATTTATTGCCTGAATTTGTTTAGTGTTTAGCCACGCTATTGAGTAGAATCATTCGCTTCTATAACTAATAGTCCAAGTAAATAAAGCACCAGTTTTGTTACAGCAAAAATACACTATGTACTATTATTTGTTCCAAATTTATCTAAACCCTTGAATAAAACACCAATACACCAACATTTTTATAGGTTCACCCTAGCAATAGATTGAATTTTCAATAGAATCATATATTATGCATCAAACGTATATATTTTCTTTAATTTTCTAGACAAATTCTTACATAATTTCGTAAGTTTTGATTTTTGAACAGTTTTCATTCTTGCAGTAGAAATCAAAGCATAACCAAATCCAAAATGGCGCCCAAACGCACGAAAATTTAAACCACGCCGTCCCCACTATTCTTTCTCATTAATATTTCGTGCCACCTCGCAAACACTATGATGCAAATCAACTTTATATGGCTTAGGTTACATACCATAATAACACAATCATCATTCAAATAGCGCGGTTGAAGTTTCGTACAGAGCCGTAGAGGTTAGGGAAGTACCCACGCGTTACAAGAATATTGTGGCAACGCGTGACGTCAGATATGTGCCAAGCGAGTGAAACCGTTTATATATTCAAGTCGTAGTTGTCCACACCACAGTTCAACAGTGTAGAACAGCAGTGGTATAGTTCAGTACCTAAAGTTACGATAACAAAAAATAAATAAAAAGGAAATAGGTGTCGTCCTCAGTGTACGTGGTTAAGTGCAAAGTAAAGTAGTTCAAAATGGGTTGTGGATCATCACTTGTTAAATACCTGTTATTCTTCATCAATTTAGTCTTTGCGGTAAGTTTTATTCTTGTTCAGTTTGGTCTACGTTTCATATATAGTATTATTGGCGTGGTATTTTTTTTTTTTGGAGCGATAACCATCATACCAACAGGTGTTTATTTTGATTTCATAATAAAGATTTCTACAAAAGATACCACGTCATATGCAATCAATATGCATTTTACCCCTTTTCCTTTACATTTTCCACTTTTTTCGCACGAAATTACCATTTTTATCTGCGCCATGTTTGTGTTTTACAACAGCGAAGATAATGACGTCGTATTTTAAAAGCTTTACCATTAATTTATGTACAGTTGTTTGCCACAGTTCTACATTGCGATAACGTGAAATTTTCTTCATCTGGTGACCATTTAAAATAAATATTTGACGTAAGCCATACATTCATACATTTCATGATTCATAGTCGTATCTGTAATGTGGTATGTTACCTCAATTTTTGCAAATTTTATCCTCGTTCTCGATATTAAAGGAACATATAAATGACTAATGTTTACTAAGTATATCTTCAAGAATATTTAGTCTGAGCGATAACCTTAAACGTCATTTTAGGTCTTGTGATTTAAAAAACTCTAACCTTGATGGACGTGTATAAAGTGTAATTATGTGTTTGTACGTAAAGGTCATCACGAGGACAATGATTAATCGCATGCTTTTCCATAATTCAATGTTATTACTGAAATTATTTTATGTGGCAATTTATCCAGGTAATTGTGTATATCGTGACAGAAAATGGATTAAATATCGATACATGAGGTCAGGTCGAAAGCCTGGTGACAAACTATGTTAAAAAAACGTTTATCGTTTATCAATATTATACTTTGTTTTGACATTGCTGAAATGTTTGGTCGTGGTTGAAATAGTTGAAATTTAAAAAGTTGAAATGAGTTTATCATTTTACAAACGTAAGAATTTGGTGAAAGTTGATACCTTAAGTAGTTTTTGAGTGTCACAGGTGAACTCCTAATTATTCTAAATATCTTACACTCGCACAGAGAGAAAAAAATGTGGACGAAACGAATTTGCTTCAAGTCATTGAAAGATTGGCAGACAAAGCTTTGGTTACCGCAAAGAAATTATTTCTGTAGTAAGATTTATTAAATTCAAAGCTATCGTATTTGTATGAACGATAATTAATTTAAATTTAATAACAATATTTTCAAAAGAAATCAACATTTTGTTTCAAGAACTCTACATTCTTGAACGTTGAACTAAAAACTACAAATTTTGATATACCTAACTAATAAATAATCTTCCTTTAATTTAATTATTATTTTATTATGTTTGGATTATAATCGTGGGACCTTGATTATAAACCAAACATAGTGTAGTCGAAAAACACGATAAAAGATTATGATCGACCCATTAGATAATTTTTCTCCACGGAAATCTTTCGTAAACACCTCAGACTTATTCCCAAATGAAGAGAAACCAGAATACCGCTCAATTTCTATAGCTCAGCTTATATAAGCTCAAACTAAGCCAACGTGTGACTAGATACGTCAGCGCCATCTCTCCGCCAGTAGACATAGCGATAATTTTTAATGAATCCGCACGTTTTTGATTCAAACACATAATCTTTTTACTCAAATTTATGTCTTTCTCTTCCAAATAATTTCAATTAGAATATTTATTTACCTTAAGGCCGATCTTTATTTCAATAAAACCAGATTTATTTCAACCAAACGCCTTTCTGCACTTAAATCCAAACAATTGATACTTACGTACGGAAATTATGGTGTAAAAGAATCGTTTTTTTTTTCAGTGAAAACTACCCACCTTTTTACTTGATAAAAGTTATGAATACCATCACTATATCATAAAAATATAGTACCATATACCGAGTGGCTCGAAATATTTGGATTACACCTAATAGTAAACGCAACTACCTTTAATTTTAAAACCATCGAAACAATTTGTATATATGTAATAATATAATAATTGTATTTATATAAACGATATGTGTTTCAAATTTATACCAGTACTGACTACACTATTTCTCTTTTTGCGGTATAAAAAGTGCACTGTTCTCACAACACACTGTATGCGTAGAAGGGCTATTTAGAAACGACGTAAACTTTTGAGACACACCGTATCCCAAGATAGTATACATAAACTAGCTCTGTGTATATGTCAAAATTTTCGATTTTAGTTATTGGGCATTCTAGAAATATGTGGTTAAGGCTTCCCACCTGTCCACATTCGCAATATGGACATTTTAGGATACATTTTAGGTTATCTGCTATCTGTTACTGTTGTTACGAATGTCCGGCAGGGGGCGTTTTGGGTTTGACGTTACTGTGGTAATAGCAGCAAAACACGGGTCGACAAAAATCGATTTTTTGGATCGAAAATTGTTTTTAAGGCCGCTTTTTTGCTCAAAACTCTTTGCGAAGGGTATTTAGAGGGATCTTATCGTAAGACATGAGAACGAGCGGCTTTTATAAGGTCGGCAGGAACGGATAAAAAATGTAAATTTTTGACGTTCATCGATCCGCTTGTCGGAATTTCTAGACGTCACGTGACATTTTCTCGAGGTTCGCCTTCACCCGAAGAGGTGCAAAAACGTGATTTTTTTTCAAAATTGACGCATTTAATTTACAATATATCGCGAAATCCACGCGGAATTGTGTCCTTTTTTCAATTCGAGCGTCAAAAGTAATATCGAAAAGCCCAATTTTGCAGCTACTCGATCGCAAATGTCGGCGAAAATGGGCGATTCCACTGAACGCGCCCCACACTTGAAAGTTCGTAATTAGTATAGGTAGATAGGCATTGTAATCTGCATCCACCTTTTTATAACGTTGATATAATTGGATCTTGAGCCGATCTGGTTTTATTTCTGTCTCTAGTGAGTCTAGGTGCATTCACTTGCTGACGTCAGCAGTTCTGCCGATAATAGAGGTGCCCTTGAGATGTTATCTATACAGAATGTTTTGAAAATCTTGTCTACTCGATATTTTTCAGCCAGTACTTGATCTAGATACTAATATTAAGAAGAATTACGAAAACCACAAATCTGTTTCGTGTTGTTGTTTATTCATAACTCAAGAGAGAAGATTAATTTCTTGAATTTTCTAATAATATTATATCATAAACTAAGGTTTTAATTATAATAACTGCGACAGCAAACCGTGGATATTTTCTATGCACACGTTTAGTTCGTCGTCGATATTAGAAGCTGGGCGTGCTAGGATTGAACTGAGAGCTAAAACACGATTTAAAAAAGTGCTTGTTTATGTATTCACGTTTAAATATAGCTTCGTGCTCATGCTTCAAAACAAAACATCACAATTTCACAATGCCTTCAACGGAGCCGCCGTTTATACTGCACTGCAGATGTTTAGAAAAATACATAAAATTTAATTTGGGTTAAATTTATAATCTCCGAGTTTTGTATATAATCAGGAAGGGATCAGGTTACATTTCGACTGCTCTAGAAACTAGATTTATTGTGTGTTGTAAGCAAACTAAAAATAACCCAATCACGAGGTTTTTGGGTACTAATTTGTGTATACCTACCGCAATTTTATTATATTGCTGACGAATGTCAAATTTCCAAGGTTGTTGTTATTTTATTTAGCAATTACTCGGTGAACGATGACTCAGAGGAACTTCCAAATGTTTATTTTTATCGCAAGTTTGGCAGAATTGTTGCAGAAGAAAAAAATAATGCAAACAAAGATGTCAAACGTCGGTGCCACTGGCATGAAGTGACATATTATGATTAACGTTAGGTTGGAATCCAGAGTGGCTGTGGCTTCTTGTTGTTAGATATCGGTTTGTATTCCTGTAACAAAACTATTGCCAGTTTGCTTTCTTTTTTGTTGGAGAGAATTTTGAGCAGTCTTTAATTTGTCTTAAATCATAGATGCTGTACTGTGCTCTGTTAAAAAATATGTACCATAAAATTGAAGTCAACTTTTCTTGCCTTATCAAATAATACATTGTATTACATAATTATACACGTAATTGTTTTTTTTTTTTTTACTAGAAATACTACATTAGGAAACAGTGTTATGTCTCATCTGCAAGGTAATTTATCTAGTGTACTTAGTGAGCATATGTAAATATGAAATACATATTTAATCTTACATTTAGGTCGAAGTAAATATTTGCGTTTCGCTGTGCGGTATGTGATACATAGTACCGCTTGACAAATAGTGAATATTAAGTTTGCAAACATAATTTTGTAGCAGATAAATGTCTTTTGGATCAAAGCGATATAGACAAATGCAAGGCGAGGAAAAGTATATGTCTCGCCCAGTATACAGGGTGAATATTAAATGAATGCAATAATTTGGAGGGGTGATGTAACTCAATATGAGGAACAAAAAGTCTTAATAAAATTTTTCAAAATTTTGCAGTTGAAAATTGAATTGCCGCTACCCACATGTTTTCATAATGTGTAGTACTCCGTCGAAAGCTAACCCGCACCTATCTGTAGCACGCGGAGCTCTCGAGCTCTCTGGTCAAGTCGCTACTACCCTTTCTAAAAACGTGCGGCGTCAAATTCTGCATTTTCAATAATTAATTACTCAATACTGGTGTCACTTAGAGAAAAAGCGTATTTGAATTTTTTACTTCAATTATGAAGATCTATAACCCCTAGAAATTATTGCACTCATTTAATATTCACCCTGTATACATACAGTGGGTCCAGGAAAGTCCGCACTATATGGGAAAATCTTTTAAAATTCATTTCTCAGAAACTTTTGTTCTTTATAAAAGTTGGCGGTTGGTCTGAAATCAAGAATATTATCATAAGATCTTAAAAATATTGCACCATATACTGGGTGTTTAAAAAAAATGTGAAACGCGCATAAGAGTAAAGTACCTGGAATATTAATATTATCAAAAAAAAATTATTTGGGAACGTTGCTTAAAATTAATAATTACACTCAGATTTGAAATCGCAGTCTTTTTCTTAATATTCACTGTTTAAGGACAGTTTAGTAGTGGCTTTTCTGAGACACACTGTATATGTACACAGTACACAATTTATTTTAGCATTTATAGGTATAATATATGCGTAATCATGGCTTTTCATCATGCAACAGGACTTCAATAAAATCATAAACAAATCACAATTAAAACTTCCAGATTAGTATGTTGCTTAAAACAATTGAAGGTCGCCTTAACTAGTAGAGTCATACCTGGGAAACCTTGTGCCAATAACACGTATAATGGTCAAATTGCGCAATGATGAATCAAAACATTCGCAAAATAATAATGAACAATTTAATCAAGATTATATAAGCTTTGTTTAGGTTTTGTGTTTGTATTTTCGATGTAAGATAGTGATTAGTAGTACAAAAGGGCGATTGTGTTATTGACGTTTTCATGTAAATAAATAATAAGGGAAAACTGTTGTGAGTACCAAAATTGAGTAAAGATTAGATTTGATATCGGTCTGTGTGGTAGAAAATAAATCACCATACCTACATACATACAAAATGCTTTCATAAAATATAGTAAAATAACATTTTAGGTCGTGTAGAATGTGGTTAGTGTTGTTACTACTAGGAAAATTTGAAAAACAGACGAAAAATTATTTTAATTTAATTTGAAAAGCAATAGAAATTAGTTATAAAGTCTAACAGTAATATCAACAATTAATGAAATCAACGAAATATGGTTTAATTGATCTGGCTGGCTGACTGTATGATATATTTATAGCAATGACACGATTTGATTTCATTACTTATTTCGTTGTGGTTATTGCCAATGTGCATTGTGACCTGTTAAGTCGTGAATAATGCGAATGTTTTGTTCTTATCAAATCACGATGTCACATGTCACTTCTTGAGAAATGTTGAAATGGGTAGGAAAAGTTGTTATTTAAATATGCGAATACTGATAAGTACTGAATTTATACTAATTATCACTGATTATTCTAATTAGTTATTTGCGTACAGTATGCATTGCAAGGTTTAAAAATAAACAAATATTACTTCTGGTTTTAAATGCTTGTTAGGTAAAAAGTTGTCAAAAACATTTAATTTTTACTTTTATCATAGATACATACTGTATGACATATATTGATTGAGGGCATCGTTGGGAAGTGTCGAAACACTTTTGCAAGCAACTATTCAATTTCGTGAAGACACAGTTATTTCAACGGTTAGTTATTCTTACGATTTAAGAATTTAGTATGTTTATGTTAAGTATTTTTAGTTTGCAGTTCATATGTTACGTATTATATACGATGTCCACAAATTATTATGTATTTCCACTCATATTTGATATGGAAAAGTAGTAGTAGTATGAAAAAGTATTATACATATTCACTTTTTCAGCCACGATTTGTATATTTGGCAGAATATTATGTCTGACAGAATAACATATCTTCATAAGACATTTCCTTCTTTTCGTGCTTATTTCTGTTTTTTTTTTGTTCTGATCATCGAAAGTTAATGATAATCATATATACAGCTACTTACTGTTAGAAGCAAGGACCTATTTTCGTAGACAACAGCAAAGCAACCAAATGACGAAATTATGAACGTTAAAGCGCCTATTGGCACTAGCACTGTATTCCTACTGGATATAACAATTAGCACCACCAGTATACCAGCAATCTGAAAATGGAATATGTGTTATCAGATGAAGTAAAATATACCAAATGATAAGTATATTTTTCTCTGACAAAGAAAAAGTTATTCTTCTATAAAAAAGTAGACATTCGTCTTACCAACAACAAAAATATTTCGTTGGATGACAAATATATATGCTTCAACCAAAAAACTGTTTCTTGACCCAAGATTCTTACTCTGAGAGATACATAGGAAGTTGTGCAATTACCTTACAGATGGCGCTAACAGTTTCTCGCGTCTTTTGCCACATATTACCGCTATATAAGTTCGACGATATTGAGTGTTCACATATTGTTTGTTTACATCTATGCATAAGTTTTTTATTTCAGTGGTGACTTACAAGGATTATGAGGAAAACCAGGATTGTAGCGGAATAGCCTACACATAGAGAACTCTATTCTTGGATATCAAGAAAAATTGTTCTTGCGTAGTATATGTAGCACGAAGAGGATATTTTTTGCTATCCAAATAATATTTTATTGTAATAAGAATTTCAGTATATGTTATAGTTATTTCAACGGCTAGTTATTCTTCCGGTTTAAGAGTTTATTGGTATGTTTATGTTGAGTATATTCTGCTCCGACGAAGAAAATGTTATTATTCTACATATAAAAAGAGTAAGACGTTCGTTTTACTACAACAACAATATTTTGTTGGGTGAAAAATATTTCGTAGTTCTTGCTAAAATATTGTGCCAACACCGTTCGAAATTTCCTACTTCGTAGTGAAGTGTACCGTTATTTATAACAATGACCTATTTAGCAATAACTTGATACGTCTTTTACTTATGAATAACGTCTTTGTAATCTCAGTTTTCCAATAAAATATTAAGGGAGTTATATAGAGTTGTCTACAACTCAAATGTTTACGTTTTCCTGTCTTGAAACCATGCATTTCCATCATGATTCACGTCTAATGAATCCAATCAACAAACGTGCCATATTTGTAACAAATAACAACGCCATTGTCCCAACGGTTAGCAGTCACATCGCGTCACAAGATAAAAATACCGACCGTTTTAAGAACAAATGTGAAAATTGTGTTCTAAATGACGTAATCTAGCCAACGGATGTTACTAAACTTGCTGTTATACTATAGCAGTTATAGGAATGGACGCTAGAAGCCACATTCGCAAACTTTCAGATAACAGGTTTTTTCTCTATTGCGTAATCTGGCCAAGATCACCAACGGCTAAGGACATAATATACAATACTCGTCAAAAGTATTCGTACCAGAGAAACAGTTTGTAGATAACCAAACATACACAGGTGTATGTTTGGTTATAGAACCACTCATAGAACCACACAAATCAAAAGTGACAACTCTCGCATAATTTTCAAGGTTAGAAATCTAAGCGTCTAATAAAAGAAGCGCTACAAAAGAGCGATATTTTTCGCTGCCACTGTATAATTTGCTGCTTCCCTCCTGTCCTAAGTAACACTCTGACCTATAATCAAGGTTGGTTCTTCGCATTCCTTCTAATTTCTTTACAAATTAGAAGCAATCGTTGAAAAGTGCTGCTTCCTGATTCTGTTGGCGTCATCTACAACATGGTCACGTGTCCGAATCGTTTAATGGCACTTAATGGCTAAATCCGTAGATTGCATGACTAATAGCAAACAACAAATACCGGAAAATTATCGGGATTCGTACGTGTGTTAAGTCTATAGATTTGTAATCTGCATTTCCGCTTTAAACGACTCGAGGCGGTGAATAGCACCAATTAAAAACTAAAAGAGGCGGCAAAACGTAGGAGATGATTTGCATCTTGCATCATACGATGTCAAGGGGGAATAGCCATTTTTGTTCTTTATTAATATAATAATGTATCGAATGCAGGTCCGGGTCTTTAGATTTTTGGGCCCTAGATACTAGTCACTTAAATGTTTTAAAAAAACGTCCGGACCATACACTGTCCCATTGTCTATTTTTATTAAAAAATGTGAACAAAACCAAGAAGCCAGGTTTACAGTAGAAAAGAAATCACTAGGAAAATGTCACCAGATATTTTGACAGGTATTATTTTGAGGTTAAACGTGTTTGTTGTGCTCAGTTAAATGTTTTGTGGTACCTAGTTCTTTCTTATTCAAATTGTTCGACATTAGAATGTGACTAAAATATATCAAATGTGGCTCATAATAAGTCTATAAGAAATTAATTAAATCGAACAGAAGGCGCAACATAACCATTTTGACATGTTTGACGTACAGAGGTGACATCTGTTTTTCATTCTTGAATATACATTATCACTGTACATATATAAATGTATTTTTCTACTTTACATTCACAATGCACACATTGTAACACTGTTTTCGGTGTTACAATTAGTAAATTGTAACACCGTTTTTAGTAACTTTTTTCTAAGATTGGTGACATTGATATCAAATGTATGTCAAACGAAAATACACATAACCACAAAAGTACGCACAAACTGATTTTTTAGAATCGCACAAACTGCGAAGTATGTATATTTTTATACATATTTAAACATGCGTGTTGCATCCTAGGTTTCGTACTACTAGTATATGATGCTATATAATAATTATCAATAATTACTTTTTCACAGATATTTGAATTTAAGTGACAGATGACAGTGTTACCAACGGTTGCACCCATAAATACTCTAGATTGGAATTTTACCTAATATACTTCTAAATTTTTATAAAATTAATGACGCAAAGTAGAAAAAATAATATATTACACTCGTTTTATAAGACATATTGTCGCATTCGTTCATTCAACAACTCATGCGCCAATTTGACGTCTTATAAAACTTAGTATAATAATATACTATTATTGGTCTGTAAGAGTCATTGGAGTCAAGTACTTGAACTTGCCTATATAGTGGTACACCAGACTGTCTGGCTGTTTGAATAATATGTATGGTAATGATATGCTGAGTTGTGGCAATTTGGTTGCAGTACGTGAGAAATTTGTCGAGGCCGTAGGCTTGTTGGGTTGCCTATATCGAGGCGATGCACAGTGCTGCGTCCCATAGCAATAAATCACAAAATGACTTAAACGATAATAACTTCAATTCTTAAAAAAAACAACTAAATAACTAACAGACTTGTTAATTTATTAATTAAATAGTGTTTTAAAATTTGTGACTCATGTAATACTGCGTTCTGGGTATTGATTTGCGTTTATTATTATTATATTATCTGTTTATATTTTGATTAAAAAAATATCTGGATTTTGGAATAGATATTAGTATAAGCACACTCACAAAGCGGATTAAATACGACAAGTGAGATAAAATTATATTAACATTGATATTCAATTTACTAATTAAAATTTGCCATCAAAACAAAGAAAAGTATAAAATTAAATATCTGTTATTAGGACTAGGGAGTAAAATGTGTTCTTTTCTCTCAGGCTCTGTTACGGACGCAGAAGCATGTCTGAAACATTATGTATAATTAAAATTGATAACCATAACTGCAATCAAACCCCAAAGATTCTATTTTACTTAGTAACGACTTGTCACTTCGATACTCAATAATTTCAATCATACTAATAGCTGTACTTGTTTACAATTTAGAATAATCTATTATTAAACTTGAACATCTATGCTCAATTGCTGATAATAACGACTAAAGTAATTTAAATCGACGAATTTAACGCAACGATAGCTAAGAAAAGATCCTTAAAATTAGGTCCTTGAAATTATCTAATTGAAGATTCCATTTGTGATTTGTTGCTACAGATCATATAATAAACGACAAACAATTAGCTATCTAAATCTTTGTGATTCACACATGGAAATATTGAAAAAAAAAAGTGACTCAGACAACGAGACCGATACAGTAAGAGATCTGTAATGATGTGTTTGTCATATGACTGCAAATATATACATCATATTGACGTCACATAGCAATCATGAATGACGGAATTAGCATACCCGTGAGATGTCGTCATGGATTATAGCGATGACTATTGTAGTTTCCATTAAATAGAGAAGTAATAAATGACTCATATAACAGATTTATTCTTGCATTAAAGTGATTTATTGTGATGGCAAGTTGGTACATACATCTGAAATTTTATAGTTAAACTTATCGAAGTTTCAGAGGTTAGAGTTGATCAGTTTTGTTGTAGTTTTCTTATAGCTAACAAAATTTTAAGAAAAAAATAAACCCCTGCATACTAGACCCTTCTTTTATTGAACGTACCATATATTATACATAATCTAGATTGTAGAATACCGAAATAGGTCATGGGTATAGATATAAATCGTTTATTTGGTACCTACCATTGTATTTATTGATCCATGTTACAGGTGGTGTAGGACAAAAGATTGCGTGTCAGTAACTGGTTTCAGATTTTCCGATAATAATTAAACATAAATTATTTATTAATTTGTTATTCTTAATTTTTTTTAAAGACAGTATACATTTCTGGAAGTAATTTCGAAAAAAAAGTTGTCGTTGCATATTTTGTATCCCAGTAACATAGTCCTCTTCGATTTAATCTTTACAGCTAGACCTTTTTCGCTTGACATTTAAAATTTCCAATGGGATATAACTGGAGTAATTACCTTTTTACACTATCCACTAGTAGAATATCTAACATAGAAACTACATGCGTAAATTAATTTAAATAAGTTCAGATTTTAATAATATTCAATGAAAATGTAGAGAACAAAATACAAAACAATCAAAATATATTACATTATCTAAATAAGGTTTTTTTTATTGTTTTCTGTTTTCTATATTATCAATAAAATTGTAGATAAAATCAAAGGATATTGATTTATTTTTTGAAATTAAGGATATTATTCAGATTAATCTTTTTAATACTCGTTTTGAGGACCCCTGGATCCGGTGCAATGATTTCTGGGATATGTGTGTGTGTGTATGTCTGTGAACACAATCAAATGGTACAATCTGTCAACTAGAAGCGACACATATTTTAGGGATTCGACCAATCTTGACTAAATTCATACCAGCTCATCTTCCAGTGACTATAAATATGTATACCATACAGATGCATAGGATGATGGGTTAGGCTCTTCAGTCAGTGGTCACTGACATGACATTTAATGTTGTTCTATGACTGACATAAGGGTGGGTTTCAGAGTGGCTGTGGATTCATTCACACTTTGGTGAAGGCCACTCAACTTTGATTTGGAACATACTATTGAAAATATATATGTTCCTAAATATATTATGTTGTTACTTAAAGTACTGTTTTGTTAGTTGACAACAAAGAATTGATTGGCTGTTACGCAAATACGCATATGGCAAAACGGTCGTCTGTTTGCAGTACTGACCGTGCACACATCAACACTTTGCGGAAGGAAATAAGCCAATAAATATGCAGAATTACAATGACTTCATCGTTCACCAGTTGGTAATCGAAATGGAATTGATTTAAAATCGAATTTACTTCGCAACAAAATGTTTTTGAGTTGTATGTTATCGGTCGTATTTATCTATATAAAAATCCGTTTAAAAGTTTAATAAATAAATATTTACTTTTGATAAAAGATATTAAGGAGCAAAAACCGTTTTTTAACAGTTCTTTTCTAACTGAAGATCAGTTTGAAGAACACATATCAACAAAATATCTATTAATAGCAATTTTAATAATGTATACACACTAAATAATTATTTTCGCCACGCATTTTTTCGCCTGGTGATTAGAAATTAATATAGGGTGAGTCACAATTTGATACAGCAATATAGATAAGGATTCCCCTATCGATAAAAGACCGTGAATCTGTCGCTGGTTTCCACAGATCGGTGTTTGCCAGAATCGTGTGTTCGGTTGCTCACATTGTCACAGGAATAAGGAAGAAAATAGATCTTCTAATTTATTGTTTATTTGTGCCGAATAGTAGTATAAAAAATTTCATACAAAATGGGAATCAGCTGTGGAGCATCTATGATCAAATTCATTCTGTTTGCCTTCAATATATTCTTCGCTGTGAGTATTATTAATTATTATTATTATATACATTATTATTTGCTATATTTGCTATATTATTTGCTTATAGTACTGTGGAAATTATGATGATATTATTGGTATCTTTCCAATGATAATACGTATTAGACATAATTATGCAAGTAAACGCATTTTCTGACAGAATATGATAAAATTGAAATACATTGTTTTACATTCACGGCAATAACAAGTGTATAACTATGACTGTTATCATTTGGATAACATACACTTCAGTCATTAAGTACATTTGTGTACATAGTTTCGATATTCATGGAATATTGGTACTTGTAGTGTTGGTTTTAGATTAGTTAACATTAAAAAGGTTTTTTATTTCGAAACCATTTGGGTCATTCGGTTATTTTATTTTCTTCGAATGGTTGCGTTAAAACACTCATTTTATTACTAAGTTCTAGATTTCCGGGAGAAAACCGCGTCAACGACGATAAAGTAGTCAACGTTTCGCACTCTGTTACGTCCTGATGATGCCTCTTGCAACAGAGTGCGAATTTTGTTGTACCTTAGAATGATAAGATGTTGTAATCGTCTAGTTTGTCACATTAAAATGTTCATTTTTAGAGACAGATAAACAAACATCAAACTTAATCTATTCCAGTAATTTGTTTAATGGAATTTACCTAAAAGGTGACTTAGTTATCAGTTCAAACAAAAAGCTTCTTATCAATAGAATCTTTGTGAGTAACGAATCTTACGTATATCTCATTTGTTCTCAGTATTCTTTTTTACTCATTGTGGATTACAGTATCTAAGAATTTAAGCTAAATCTCTATAATATGCCTGACACATTGTTTAAACCGTTCCTATGCGTTTTATGGCTCAAAGTTTCATGTTTTTTTTTGCAAGAGTTTGGGTCCAAGTACAGTACCATTTTTATGTCTTTTTGAGGTTTTTGTGTCAGTAGGTTTTACAGGCCACTCTCAGTAACAATCAAAAGGATCTATGCCAATATCAATTTGGGTTTAGTTCGTACAACGGTCAAAAGATGGCCTGGCATGGCAAACAGTGCCATGCGACCAAAGCATATACAAACAGATAAGCTAGAAGACATGAATGGAGTACTTGCCAGGCGAAGCTAAACACTTCAATTCGGACTTTATCCGAGAGTTTGCTTAGTACTGAATTAAGTGTCTTAATTAAGTTTTTATTTATATAACCAATAAACAAATACCTTGTATTTTTGTTAATATAACATTGTTATTGAAGTATAAGAGTAGCTGATGCTTAATTTTATAAAATACCTGATTTATGATTTCTAAATTTCCGGGAGGAAACCGCGTCGATGACGATAAACTTGTCAACGTTTTGCACTCTGTTGCATCTTCAGTACGTAACAGTAAGAGAGCTACGACGAGAAGAGAAGAGATTCTCTACGTAGCTCTCTTACTGTTACGTCCTGAAGATGCCTCTTGCAACATGTGTGCGAAACTTTGACAACTTTGTCGTCATTGACGCGGTTTCCTCCCGGAAACCTAGAACCTAGAACCTAATCTAAATACACCTGATTTATGTTTGAAATAATACGATGTGGCACATAGTCCATGGGTAGATTCTGATGTCAGTTGGGCCGTTTCGATTATCTCGGCTGATGGTAATGTTGTATCACAAATCAAGTATGTTAAAAACATTAATTAGGAGTAAAAACAATTCAGGGAAGGACTCATTTTGAAATTTTATATTATAAAGTTTGCCAGTTTCCTAGAAACTAACTATTTGGTACTTAGACCCTTTTGGTTTACAATTCCTCAATTATAACATAGTAATCGTACTAGCTCTGTGTATAAGTCAAAATTTTCATTTTTAGTTATTGGGCATTCTAGAAATATGTGGTTAAGGCTTCCCACCTGTCCACATTCGCAATATGGACATTTTAGGATACATTTTAGGTTATCTGCTATCTGTTACTGTTATTACGAATGTCCGGCAGGGGGCGTTTCGGGTTTGACGTTACTGTGGTAATAGCAGCAAAACACGGGTCGACAAAAATCGATTTTTTGGATCGAAAATTGTTTTTAAGGCCGTTTTTTTGCTCAAAACTCTTTGCGAAAGGTATTTAGAGGGATCTTATCGTAAGACATGAGAGCGAGCGGCTTTTATAAGGTCGGCAGGAACGGATAAAAAATGTAAATTTTTGACGTTCATCGATCCGCTTGTCGAAATTTCTAGACGTCACGTGACATTTTCTCTCGCCTTCACCCGAAGAGGTGCAAAAACGTGATTTTTTTTCAAAATTGACGCATTTAATTTACAAAATATCGCGCAGTCCACGCGGAATTGTGCCCTTTTTTCAATTCGAGCGTCAAAAATAATATCGAAAAGCCCAATTTTGCAGCTACTCGATCGCAAATGTCGGCGAAAATGGGCGATTCCGCTGAACGCGCCCTACACTTGAAAGTTCGTAATTAGTATAGGTAGAAACAGCGGTATCGATAAAAAAGTCTTCTTGATAAAATACTTCAATATTAGATTGCTCTCCTGTTTTTATTCGTTTATTTCGATAGATAAAAGCCGTTGAGCGCGTATAGAGGAACCATCGCTATAGAAATACAACGTAAAACCGGTACCGTGGCCAGTCACAGGTGTGCTTCGTCAGAGTAGGTACAGTTACGTCGTAAGCTCTGAGTTTACTCACTACTCCAAGAGGTGTTTTCATTCAGACCGTAGCCTAACCAAAATAATCCAACAAGATGGCTTGTGCCGACAGTGTTGTTAAATATATCGTGTTTGTCTTCAATCTGGTCTTTGCTGTAAGTATTGGGAGTATTAGATTTTTAAAAGAAAGCTTTTTTAAATCTTACTTAGGTACACGCATTATATCGAACAGGAAGACTTCCGGTATCGCCGGAAGTAATTTAGTTTGGTATATGCGTAAGTTTTATAATATATTTATAATATATAGTCGTAATATTTGGGATTATTTTTCTAGATCACAAATAAATTTAGAACGAAATATCGGTTAATAAATAAGATAAATGTTATCAGTTCGCCGATAACGGTGATTGTTTTCGTTATGGCACTTGTTGATCTCGACTTTCAAAAAGTGCCCTGTATCTATTGATTTTCCTATACTTTATGGAGGATTATCGATTATTTCGTGAATTAGTGATGCCCTGACATACTTTATTGTATACGTTGATTCTTTCTTCCTCTGCTACGTAGGCCCAATAATTAGCCTATCAATCGAGAACATCTGTCCATTCTTTTATACACTACAATACACATAATAGAACCTTTCTTTCCGAATGACATATTCAGATAATTATCAATATGTAATAGGTGAGGTTCTGACTCATAATAATCGATCAAATTTGTTACATCGTGGCCCTTTTGCTTAATACTTCACATATTAATAGATTTGAACAAATTCACGAGAGCAATAAAGATAACATTTAATGATGTTTTGCACTTGATAACAAAAGATAAACGAGCTTAACACATTAGGTAATAATTTAAAATACACAAAAGGACTACGCAGGTTTTTATAATTAGAAATTTGCTCAACAAGTATGTTGAGCTTGAGTGTACTTGGGCGTAATAAAAAAGGGTAATTTAGGTCACTGGGGTGTTGTATAGCATTGTAGGGGTTGGTTAATTGCTGTTGTTTGTATCGTAGCCTCAACGTGTCACATAGCTATAAAGAGAAAAGATAAATGTGCGCAGGTACAGATCATACTAATTTGACGTCAATGCTTTTGAATGTAAGATGAATCATTTTTACATATGTAAGATTTATTTGTGACGGTATGAAGCACTTTGTCACGATTATGAATAGAAATAACTATAAAAAATTTGATAAAAGCGTCAGTGGATAGACTCTTACAACGCCTAAACCGCTCATCCCATTGATCTGCAAATTTGTATACATTTTTAATGTCACTGGAGGATGAACTAGTATCAGTTTCATCCCCTGGTAATTCAAAATACTTGTACAAAATTTTAACTCAACGTACTCTCAGACATAACATAGATTTAGGAAACCTCAAAAGGTGTATTTACAATACTTTTCTTCTAAGGTGCTAGTCGGAAAGTAAAAATAATAATATGTACATACATTTCGCTGTATGGACTGCTAATTGTATTTTCTGTAAATTCTGTGTAAAATTCATAGCTATGATATGGCCTTTTTGCAATCAATCGTAAGATAACTAAGATTTTTGTCAAATGGCTAATACCTGAAGCCTGTATTGATCTTATACTTTCTCTTCAATTCCTTTAATCCTTGCGTGTTTGAGAGTATTGTCCTGCAGCTTGTCCAAACGCATGGGAATACACTCATAGACTTTTCCCTTGATCCTTATAAACTTTGGTCAAACAGCTTTGGTCACACATCCGTTGCATCATTGCATAAATTGATCATCAGATTATTTACTAACAGAATCTCTTATTTCTTGCAGTTGGCCGGATTGGGCTTACTCATTGTAGGAGTACTCTACAAATTGGACGTTAGCGAATTCACCGATGTCATTCCTGATGATTGGTCAGGTCTACAGCACGTACCGACACTTCTGATTGTCGTGGGCAGCATAGTTTTCGTGATAGCTTTCTTCGGTTGCTGCGGAGCAGTGAGGGAAAGCACGTGCATGTTAACCACCGTAAGTACCAACATCTCAGACAAGAGAAGTCTACTCTTCAACAAAAGAAGTCTTCACACTCTAGTCTTCAGCATAACTATCTAGTTTTGCTCAATATTAACCCGAATATTTACAGTACGCAATCATTCTGCTGGTGATCTTAATTCTGCAAATTGCGCTGGGAGTGTTTGCATTCTTACAACTGAAGGATGGTGACGGTGACATGAAAACCCAGTTCAGGAACAGTCTGCAGAAGACCTGGGATAGGTATAACACGAACGAACTCTCCAGAGAGACTGTTGATGGCATCCAACAAAGGGTGAGTAAAGAATATTCGAACAGGGTGTTCAGAAATCTCAAAATTCAAAGAAGGGTTTTACTAATGGTGATTTGTTTTGTTAACAGTTCGAGTGCTGTGGCATTGATGGCCCTAACTTCTGGGAGTTGAACCGTCCAGCCAGTTGTTGCGCAAACAACGAGAAACCTTGTCTTAACCCATTCCCGCGGGGTTGTCTTACCATCATCTACGACAAAACTATTGAAATAGCTAAGGTTATTGGTATTGTTGTCGTCAGCGTTGCAGCAGTTGAGGTATGTTGTGCAGTTAGTTTGTTGTGAATACATAAAGTGAAAATTATACGTAACCAAAGTGAAAATTATACATAACCGATTTTTAATCTGTTTCTCTAATTTTTCCAGCTCTTTGGTGCCATATTTGCCTTGTGCTTGTCGAGCTCGATAAGGAATCAATACAGGAGGAGAGAGTACTCGTAATAGGGAGTAGCCTGTGATGTCTATTTTTAATATATGTAAGTGTTCTATAACAACACCTCAAAATTTTGTCTCACACGTTTCTAATATGTGTTGCTTACATTATTATTATTATTATATTATTATTATTACTGTTAATGTATAAACGAATAAATTTTAATTTAATAAACTATTTTGAAATATGTTGGTTCCTTTCATTCCTTAAAACTTAATTAATAAATAACACAAGGTTTGTATGGAAAACGTCAAAAATGTTTATACCTGTAATAATCTGAATACATAAGTCTTATCTAATCAATGGCTTACAGTTCTAATTTTAGCATATTAAGATAAAAAAGTTACCTTCACTTCTATAAAGGGTTGGAAATTATTAGTTCTATAAAAAAAATCGTTGTACTATTTTTTCCTAAAATTTTCACAAAATCTAAAAAAATAATAGTCAATCAACTTTTATGTTCAACATTTTTTGATAGAACGAATAACGTATGGCCTGTGGAAAATATTTAGTTGTCCAACCCTTTATCTTAATAATGCAACACTATATATTATATATCAAGCATTCTTTAAAAACTTACATACTTGCACTTACGTTTATAATTTAAATGCGACAAATTGTTCTACGCGGTAATGTACTTGATTGTGCTATGGTGATGTGGTAAGGCATACGTGCCATATAAGCTGCTGACATGTAGGAAGATGCAAACTTCCTGAGTGCCTTATTAAAATGCCAAAGGATATGGCTATTAGGCCATGGTTACCGTTAACAAATTTGATAGAGAATACTAATGCCGATGTTATAGTAAGGTGGATAATAATTATGCATTATGTTTGATGTATTTTACACCCATTTTATATACTCGTTTTCCATGTACTATATACTGGGCCCGATAAACTTAAAAATCATATTGATGCTTCTGTTTTCATCGTTATTTTTAAAGATTCCAAAGAAAAATACGAGTTGATGCCGTTTTACGTACGATTTACAAAAACCTATCGTATTTTTTTCCAGTTCAGCAGGTAAAAGCACAAACTATGTGGAATCCCACAATTGTAAAGAAGTCAATAGAGGTATAATAAAGTGACAAGTAGTAGAAATATTATGCTTATGGTTCAATTTCGAGTTCAAATAATATACGGGTTCCAAATTCCAATATTCAAACCACTAAGAATCAACTGTATTTTTTTATTAAACAGAATAGTTGTTTCTTTGCAAGTGTGTGGCAATTTGCAGTAGGTACCTATATGAAATTACAACTAGTCATCTTTCACATATGTATTTGCAATAAAAATATACTTTTTAAGGTTAGTAAGATTCACAGATATCCCAAAGAACTGCATGTAAACCTATATAATGTAGTTATTTAGTAGTTATTTTACACATTTTTTAAGTGTGAAATCATAATGTTGCCATTATTGTTTTAGATGCGTCAAAAGATGCCAAAATAGTACTTTTTACATCTTTGACACTGCTATAGTAGAGCAAATTCAAAGTTTCTACAGTTTTTACTTCCCAACTAATAACCTAGAAGGAAAGTATTGTAATCGACGAAAAAAATGGGATTTTTGCGGATATACTCGTTTGAACAAGACAGCTTCCAAAACAACCAATTTTTGAAAAACGTCAGTGGCCACTAACATGACATGACAATGTATTATGCTATGATTGACGTTAGGTTGGGGTCCAGAGTGGCTGTGCAAAGTGTGTTTATTTTTTCAAAGATTCTATTGAAAAAGATCCTATCAGAATCAGTTGTCATTTAAATTTTGTACTTTGATGTTGGTTAATATTTATTATAATATTTATTTATTATACAATGTCTAAACACAATAACCACTCTGGACCCTACCGAACATCAGTTTCTATGACATAATAGCATTTGTCGTACTGACATTCAATGTCATGTCATGTCAGTGGCACTGACGTTTGTCAAAATCCGACAATTCACAACACAGCGACGAAGACTGTGAATTCTGTCAAATTCCTGGAGGATGAGCTGGTATCAGCTTGGTCAAAACCGGATAAATTCCTAAGAAAATCTATGTAAGATTTGTCACTTCCGGTTGTCAGATTGTGACCAAGAATCCAGATCATCCCCTGGTAATTCTAAATACGTATACCAAATTTCAGTCCGATTTGTTGTACCGTTTGGGCGCTATCGTGTTCACATACGTACATAACATACATAGTATACATACACACATGCTCACACACATACATTTTACAGAAATCATTGCAATCGATTCAAATTTTATACAACGTAAGAGTTCAAGGTGATAATTTAGAACAATTTTTGAACGATCTTAACGATATTTGGTTATGTTGACATTTTACATGTGCTGCGTACCGATGTAAGTATCATATTATCATCTAAGTGGCACTGACGTTTGTCAAAATCTGACAATTCACAACACAGCGACGAAGACTGTGGATTGTGTCAAACTGCTTCTTTGAACTCTTATATCACCTAAACCATTGAAACAATCCAAATTTGTATACATATTTAAAGTCACTGGGGAATGAGCTATTATCAGTTTGGTCAAAATCGGATAAATCTCTAAGAAAAGGTATGTAACATTTGCCACTTCCGGTTGTAAGATTGTCACCAAAAGCAAGCCAGTTCGTCCCCCGATAATTTTAAATAGATCTTCTTCACAGACATACATATGTACACACATACACCTATGCTCACACACACATACATTTTACAGAAATCATTGCAATCGATTCAAATTTTATACAACGTAAGAGTTCAAGGTGATAATTTAGAACAATTTTTGAACGATCTTAACGATATTTGGTTATGTTGACATTTTACATGTGCTGCGTACCGATGTAAGTATTACAACACATCTTTATAATTCATAACTTAATAATTATTTTATTTTAGCTTCAAAACATGTACAGCCTCATCTCAGTATTCACAGGCTCATTCAGCAGTCGTATTTACGACGTTTACGACCACCCAAACAATTGGATAATAGTTCTGGCTACACTATTTTGCATACTCCCTCACATTTTCACAATACACACCCTCAATAGATACAAGTATACAGATAACGCAACCTATGCCTCAATTAGGGAGTATTGCATTATCAGCATTGCAATTATCACTGGCTGGATTGTCTTTAGCCTAGCTTCTATACTGGATATACACAACTTGGAATTTGATTTTGTGTTAGCAATGTCTCCTTTGCACATGGCTTATGTCTTGCTAATGGTTCAATCAGATTTCTTCAGAATATTCATAAGTAGTTGTAGACCATTTATAACAAGAACTATTCTTTGGTTTGTTCTTGGAACTTTTCTGTTTCTTTGTGTCGTTCTTGATACCAAGCATTGGTTGATTATTAGACCCTTGTGGTACGCAGCTTATATTTCTCTCTGTTTTAGTACGATAATATCTCTTATCTTGATACCAATATACATGAATAATTTTAGTTTTGAGTCGTTTTTGAATGTTTTATGGTGTGGCGGTTTTCCAAGATTTCAAGTTGCTATTATACATGTTGTTATGTGGGAGTTAGTTTGGTGTTTATTGTATGCTGTCCAGTGCCACTTTGGCATTTCGATTTTGGTCGGTTTACTAACTGGTTGGGTGCAGCTCTTGTATATGCTGTTGAGGAATAAGCACTTCAGGAGGTCTGCAGCACATTGGAATCGAAGAAGGCGACCATTTTTCGGATGATTTCCATTGTCGGTTTCTAATGGAGACAAATGTGGCAACCATTGATGATGAAGATATCTGGGATCTATAATAATTAGTTTTTACTGTTCTTACATTAATTGTTTTTTAATATGGAGAATATCTTTTTACAATAAGACAATAAATCTTTACATGAATAATATTGTGTTTGTTTTATTTTATAAATTTATTCTAGATTTTTTTCTGCTTCCAGCTCATTCACCAGTGATTTCAAATTTAAACCAATTTACAGATCAATGGGATGAACGGTTTAGGCGCTGTGACATTATATGTATTGGGATTCAAAGGAACTCACACTGGTCGAAATGCCTGATCTAGCTGTGCAAAACTCGTATTTGAAAGAAAAGTCAGTTTTAATGGGAAATATCATATTTATTAGCATTAATTATTAAATTACTACTAATATTTAGCTTTAAACAGACATATACAAGGTGTTCCAGTAGAACGATGTCGGGAGATGGTACATTTTCATAAAGATAGTATTAAATAAATTACCACTCTGTACCCTATCTATCATCAGTTTATATGGCATAATGACATTTGTCATAGAAACTGACATTAACATTTGTCATATAGTGACATTTAATATCATATTATCATCTAAGTGGCACTGACGTTTGTCAAAATCTGACAATTCACAACACAGCGACGAAGACTGTGGATTGTGTCAAACTGCTTCTTTGAACTCTTATATCACCTAAACCATTGAAACAATCCAAATTTGTATACATATTTAAAGTCACTGGGGAATGAGCTATTATCAGTTTGGTCAAAATCGGATAAATCTCTAAGAAAAGGTATGTAACATTTGCCACTTCCGGTTGTAAGATTGTCACCAAAAGCAAGCCAGTTCGTCCCCCGATAATTTTAAATAGATCTTCTTCACAGACATACATATGTACACACATACACCTATGCTCACACACACATACATTTTACAGAAATCATTGCAATCGATTCAAATTTTATACACCGTAAGTGTTCAAGGTGACAATTTAGAACAATTTTTGAACGATCTTAACGATATTTGGTTATGTTTACATTTTACATGTGCTGCGTACCGATGTAAGTATTACAACACATCTTTATAATTCATAACTTAATAATTATTTTATTTTAGCTTCAAAACATGTACAGCCTCATCTCAGTGTTCACAGGCTCTTTTATGAGTCGTATTTACGACCTGCACGACCACCCAAACAATTGGATAATAGTTCTGGCTACACTATTTTGCATACTCCCTCACATTTTCACAATACACACCCTCAACAGATACAAGTATACAGATAACGCAACGTATGCCTCAATTAGGGAGTATTGCCTTATCAGCATTGCAGTTATCATTGGCTGGATTGTCTTTAGCATAACTTCTATACTGGATATACACAACCTAGAATTTGATTTTGTGTTAGCAATGTCTCCTTTGCATATGGCTTATGTCTTGCTAATGGTTCAACCAGATTTCTTCAGAAGATTCATAAGTAGTTCTAGACCATTTATAACAAGAACTACTCTTTGGTTTGTTCTTGGAACTTTTCTGTTTCTTTGTGTCGTTCTTGATACCAAGCATTGGTTGATTATTAGACCCTTGTGGTACGCAGCTTACATCTCTATCTGTTTTAGTACGATAATATCTCTTATCTTGATACCGATATACATGAATAATTTTAGTTTTGAGTCGTTTTTAAATGTTTTATGGTGTGGCGGTTTTCCCAGATTTCAAGTTGCCATTATACATGTAGTTATGTGGGAGTTTGTGTGGTGTTTATTGTATGCTGTCCAGTGCCACTTTGGCATTTCGATTTTGGTCGGTTTACTAACTGGTTGGGTGCAGCTCTTGTATATGCTGTTGAGGAATAAGCACTTCAGGAGGTCTGCAGGACATTGGAATCGAAGGAGACGTCTTAATCGAGAGGACTATTTTTCGGATGACTTCCATTGTCGGTTTCCAATGGAGATCTTGCATTTGTATGGGACAAATGTGGCAACCATTGATGATGAGGATATCTGGGATCTATAATAATTAGTATTTACTATTTTCTTACATTACTTGTTTTTTTAATATGGAGAATATCTTTTTACAATAAGACAATAAATCTTTACATGAATAATATTGTTTTTGTTTTATTTTATAAATTTATTCTAGATTTTTTTCTGATACCAGCTTATGCACCAGTGACTTCAAATTCAAACCAATTTACAAATCAATGGGATGCAAATATCGTATTTATTAGCATTAAATTTTAAATTACTCCTAATATTGAGTTTTAAACAGACATATACAAGGTGTTCCAGTAGTGGGCTGTCGGGAGATGGTACATTTTCTTAAAGATAGTATTAAATAAATTAAATTTTCTTACATGTGGAATGCGAAAGTAGTCATCTTAAAATTATTTTTCTCTTTACAGGGTGGTCCATAAAATATGTAGTACATTTTAGAGTAATGACAAAAAAAATTGTATAAATCCATTTTCCTAGCTCTCATATATATATATATATATATTGTGTTCATCATGTCAGATGATGAACGCTCTCATATTCATATTGATCATCATGTAAGATAATGTCTTCGCCAGTAACATCAATAGATGTGTCCAGCAAAAAACTGTTAACGTCTTCATCAAATGCGTTATCCTTTTAAGAGCGAGTAACTGTGAGTGTTTCTTTTTGAAATTGAAGATATTAAAGAGTCAGAAGTATATAAAAGTGTATTTATTCTATTTTTTGCAGTTTTTGTCCAACTACATCGTTTCTTGGGACAACAATAGTTTTAATGAGTGATGTACAGTTGAACTTAACAGTTCAAACTGTCAGTCTGAACTTGTGAGGCCGTCTAGACTAGTAAGTTTGGGTGGCCAGATATTTTCATGGGTCGGTGACAGGCATCGGTGAACGACGTCACGGCAACTTGTAAACGTCGCTGTCTCTAGAAAAGTTGGCGTCTGTAGACTCCTACACTGCCAAAGTCTGCGAACTCATAAGATTGCGTATTTTCTCTGTGTGTATTTTGGTCCGGCCTCACTGAATCCGTAGACACACGCTGGTCTCGAAACTGCTGTCACCAGTGAAATAAAAACATTCGAGAGAGAATGTCTAAAATATGATGCTTTGTCGAATTAACGAAAGCGAAAATGGAGAAACGTTTATTTGGTGTGTTCCTAATTGTTTACTTGGTAAGTATTGCGTAATCAATGTTGTTGTTGTTGGTTTGATTCAGTTCATTCAGTCAACCCCATTCGAAAACATAGTTATTTTTAGAAGAAGTGAGTAAAGAATTTTATTAGTTCCAAAGCCCTACAATGCGACCACAGGGTGACTTTATGTTATGAACGTCAACAAGAATTTTGTTTTTCTGTTTTCAGTTAAAAAATAATGATGTCATTGTAGGTAAATTTTTTTTAATATTTGTTTTTTTATTTTATTTTTAGATATTGGGTATAATAGTGTTTGTAGTGGGGGTATGTTTTCCACCAGCGTTGCACCCCCATCTGGAGGGTTATAATGAAACTGTGCAGGATGTTGTTCCAACACTAGATCCGTCAATAGCCGTGGCTGCATTTACCAGATCGTGTTTTATTACTGTTGGTTGTTTATTGATTTTGCTGGCTGCTTATGGCTCCTGCAGCCTGGCATTGGAAAAGAAAGGACTTCTTAAAGGGGTGAGTAACAAGACCACTCAGCAGCGCTGTTTTACTAGTTGCCGAGTGAGCAGCAGCCAGCCCACCAGCGCTTGTTTAATGTTTACAGCAATCAGCATGAATGTTAACTCATGAAATTATGTATCTTTGAAATGTGTTTTATAAATATTATGCGAGGTAATATTCTCCCAATATATATAACGAGGGCTTTAAGCGATACAGTTGTTAAAATACTGATCACATAATGAATAGTCGCCAGCCGAAAAGTTATGCTGCAACGTTGATTGGAATGCAAAATGTGGGGTGGTCACACTACGCTGTTTTAGTATTTGCTGCTTGATGCTGTAGATTATTAGCCGCTGTTAACCAGAATAGTGTGACCACTCACCAGCTGCTATTTTTGCATGCCGGCGAGTGGTTTTGGCTGTTGCTTATAAAGTTGAACATGTTGAACTTTTATTTGCTGCTATTTAGAGATTGCGCTGCTGGCTCAAGACAAATGTGGGTACTGTAGAAAATACCAACCATCGATTATAATAAATAATTTAAAGCAACAATTCATTACTTTTGTGAAATATATAATTAATAATATAAAATTATAAATATGTGATTTATATTTTTTATTTTAAATAATATATTCAAATATTTCTTCAAAATGGAATAACCTAGATTATGCTTATTTATGCATACAATGCAAATATTATGTAATATTTATAAGTTGCTCTTACGTGTTGAGCTTTATTTAAAGTAAAAATGCATTTATACTAATATCTTTTCTAAAACATATCGGATTTTAATTATATCAATTGTATATTAAATTATAATTATATATTATATTTTAATTAATAAATTGCACGGAAAACTGATTAAATTACTTTTATGTTTGAAGTTAATATAAATGACCCATTAAATATAAAGTAGAAATTAAATTTAGATATATATTTAGAAATATACTGGGAAATAATTGAAGATTTGAAAGACATTTTTTTATGAAAATATGTAATTTAATTAATAATAATTTAAATAATGATTTAATTAATAATTAAAATAATTTTGTAAATAACTAATTGCTGTAGAGCCATTGACTTTTCAACTAAATACCTACTTCTAAAATATAGAATTTCTAATTTTATTGTCATCGTGGCCTTCCTTGTGTTATTTACACTCGTGTACAGTCCTTTCAAAATTTATGTAGTCCGGTTCAAGGCAGATAGTCAATAAAACCCTACAAATTGTTATCAAATATGAAATATTTTATGGTTGCGACGCCTTCACCTGACAAAAGACAATACATTGTTGTATGTACCCACCTGGTGGCATATAAAATGCACCAGAAATAGTTGTAGTTTGAATTTGTTGGTAGTAGCCACCAGTGGCAGCAGTACTTTTGCTGGTAAACAGCGTAATGTGACCACAAAATAGCCGCTGGCTGCTGTTGCTGCTAGCAACACAAAAATAAACTCGTTCTTTTCTTTCTTTCAGTTTGGTTACATGTTGGTCGTCTTGCTAACGCTGAAACTCTTATCAGGTTTTGCGTTATTAGTTTTCGCATTGAACAAAACGTTTAGCATAGAAATCAGAAGAAGGGTACTAGACAATTTTCTGCTCCTCAAGGAGGAATTAAAACTAATCAGGGTGCAAATGTTTTTCGAAGAAACAGTAAGTTTTTCTAATAAACTTATATCTAAATAATTTAACCCCTTTCATAAATTTTTAATAAATTAACTAACTACTTTTATTTCAGTATAATTGCTGTGGTATCGATAGTTATCGTGACTATATTCTAGTCCATGATTGGCATAGATTTCCTAGATCGTGTTGCGTTAATTTGGACCTTGTCTGTAACGAATTGGATAAAATTAAATCAGATGGTTGTGGGATGAGATTGGTGGATGCCTATCACGATCAATGGTTTCCTTTGGCTGCTTTGTGCATAATAGTGTCTGCGTTTGAGGTATTCCCGTATAATTTTGTGGACTTTGCAGTATTTATTTGTGAGTTTTCAGGTTATTGGTGTGATGGCAACGTTCCAATTTTTGACTAAGCTAAAGATTAACAGCGAAGGACCGCTTCCGGAGAAAATGCCCAGCTATTCCAGTGATGTTTAAACAGCGCTACTCAGGAGAGAATGTTTTGCCGAAACGATAAATAATATATGCCGATATTTTGTATACACGCCGTTGAATCTTAATAAAAAATAAAAACTATTATGTTGTGTCATTTTTTGTTCATGGAACATGGTTTTTCTTAATACAGCATAGTGTATTTCCGCTGATTTTGTCTTTAATGAATTGATAGTATGTACTAATAAACATTTCTTAGTTCCTACAGTACTGCATACAATGGATCAAGGTACTTTTTATAGCATGGTCCAAAGTAAGAGATGCAAATCAATGACAACAAATTCACCAGAGGTATTATTTAATTATTATATGTATTTAATACTTTGAAATGTGTCAGATAACATTTAATTCTTTTATATTTTTTAATGTATTTTGTACTTATTTTGATGGTATTTTTTATTTTTATAATAAATTACTGTATTGGTATATATGAATTTTTTATTCCTTTGCAGCAGCGGTAGATAGTTTGAACAAAACAACAAATTTATTCACTCCAAATCAATATATTATGTTGAATGTAAATTACTATTGCTTACGTTGAATAATTGATCGCATTTCATTTAAAATGACAGTTACTTGCAGTGAGAATTAAATACTTTATTCAGAACACCCAAGGTGTTGAACCAAACCTAAAAATCTTTTTCTAAAACATTTGTTTTTCCAAGCAAAATAACCAATTACTTATTCTGATAATTATTATTCTCTTTAATCCATCCAATGGTTGAAATAAAACAATATTAATTTGGTCGAAATGTTTGTAGTTGATGACTGTTTGTTGTGACTTAATAATTTACTCATTGCAACTAAATTTATCTTGAATCAAGCACTTAACCCGCTTCTACTGGGAAAATTTTGTCTTGCCTGAAGTGGATAGTTATTTCCTGGACATGGAAATCAACCGTTGTTTTGATTCAAAGTAATTTGACTTGAACAGAGCATTCTTTCCTCTGTGTGTATCTTTAAGTACACCAAATTTCAGCCCGATTATTGAATTGTAATAGTAGGATGGTGGGTTCTTGGAATGTGATTAGTGCATGACAAAAAAATGTTCTAAAACATTTAAAGTCAAACACCACGACCCCCCAAACACAAGCCACCACTATTATTGCTCTTACACTCGCTCTGCACGTGAGTTCTTGCAATGGGACCAGTGCAGCATTTTAGCAGGCAAACCTAATTAAACTACTCATATTGATATTTAACTCAAAGGAAAACACTTCTCAACAAAATAACAAATTTATTAAATTAAAAAAACATAAAAATGAATGAATAAAAAATATAAAAGAGACACTTAATTCATCCTTAAAATTACCATCTAGAGGAGCTGTTAGATTCTCGTAAAAATACAAAGAAGTGAAAACACAAAGGAGGAAATAATAATTAGCTTACCATTTACAAAACACAAAACACTACACTAAGTTACATTATAAAAATAAATGAAAAAAGACTACATCTTATGTAGAATGCCGAATGTCGGCTGTTAATCTCGACTGTTCTCTACAGAATGTTTTTCTCTTCATCTTTTTGTCTTGAACTTATACCTCTCATGTATAAACTATCTCGGTCCACGATACCATAATTTATAATTAAGCAAATAACACACACACAAAATATCATGTACATATACCCTATATATCAAAGATAATCAAAACTTGTTGCTTTATGTACTTCATATGGCGATGATTCCATTTCTAATTCTACAAAAATAACTTTTAATGCCTGACAGCGCCACAAATTCCGTCTCAAACTCAAACAGCGTGTTATTTTAATCCAGACGGTATAAAAACCTCAACAAAACACGAAAAAAGGATTCCCTTTATCGAGTCAATTTAAATTTGGAATCATTCCACACCAAACGAGAACACATTAAATCCGGTTGAACTGTTTTTAATGAATACCAAACAACTCCAACAACATAGCGCTTGGCATACTTCTGAAATGACCAGAAGCCGGCGCGGCGTGAGCGACGCAACCTCTGTTTCTGTGAATATTTTCGTCCGGCCTTGTTCGATTTCGGCGCACAGTTTTCACATGGTCGCTTCCCTCGAAACAGGACTTCATTAATATCCGGCGCCAGATTCTGTAGTCATTTCAGGATATTTGTCACAACACTAATCGAATATGAGTTCAAATGCTCCAAAATCCACTTCTCTCTCTGTTTTCAACGTCATTTATATTGTAAGTCGTGTGGTGTGTTTTTCTTTTTCTTTTTGTTTTATCAATGATTTGTTATGCAACCTAACACGTGCTAAGTTTTAGTTTCTTACCATGTTTTGGACACATGTTGCTTAATAGTGTATTATTCTTAGTACTAAATAAGAACTAAACTACAATAACACAAGGGAACAAGGGTCCTACAACCAGAACAGTGATCACATATTTTTGTTGTCCTAACATCACTTTTCATAGATCAAGACATCAAAGTGTTGTGACAGGTCTAAGATCCATTTTATTTGAAGTCATATATTTTTTTTGTGTGATTTTATCAAGTTAAGTTATACAGACATTCTGTGCATTAACATTTCGGAAGTTATCAAAGAAGATGTTGAAAAAATTCACCAAATAAGTTTTGTTACATGTGCGGTTGTTATGTAGTGACACATCTGAAAAAAAAAAATACTGAAGAGGTAAAAGCGTCTTACTGCTGCTATTTTGAATTTAGAATTGGAGATCTGGAAAAGCCATGGACACCTAATATATGCAGTATTTGCTGTTAAATCGGACTTTTAAAGTGGATGAAAGAGAAGCAAAAGGAAATGCCGTTTGCAGTTCCCATGTTGTGGCGAGAGCCTTCCAATCATGCAGATAATTGCAATTTTTGCACGATAAGCGTCTCTGGATACTCGAAGAAGGATAAGCATAAAATAAAATATCAAAATTTGCCATCAGCATCGCGACCTATCCCCCATGGAGAGAACCATCCTCTCTCAAGTGCACCATCCACTTCATCATCTTCGATTTTTGACACAGAAGAAATATCGCCTGTTTGAAGAAACTTGATTTGACAGAGTGTCTGAAATCACTCTGACAAATCAGGCAAGTCGTGAAGATTCACCATTTGAAGTTTTAGGAACACCTCACCTTATGAACCAGTGCTAACTGAATGATTTGGTTAAAGACTTAGGTTTATCAAAAGAAAAAAAGCCGAGTTATTGGGTTCTAGGCTACAGGAATGGAATCTTTTCGCACGAGGAGTGACAGTATCTTCATTTACAAAGCGTAACGAGCCTTTTAAATCATATTTTAAAATGGAAGGATCTTTACGTGTATGTCACGATGTTGAGGGTCTTATGAACGAGTTTGATATTCCCCACGATCCTTCTGAATGGTGGCTTTTTATCGATTCATCAAAATACAGCTTGAAAGCAGTACTTTTGCATATTCTTTGAATATATATAATTTGTTAACTGATTTTGTTGCAGTTTTCTCAGTTTTTTTTAAGTATCGCTGTATCTATAAATCTAGACCTGTTACAATAAATCCACATTCAGTTTCTAGTTATGTAAGGCAAATACAATCTGGAACAAATAATTTTTTTTTGTTGTATCAGAAAGTTGAAAATTTGTTCCCTTGTGTTATTATTATTTTACTTGTATAACAAAACTCCAACATTTAGTATTTTCTACAGTAATTTTTGTGATATGTACTTATTTTTGGTCAATAAACCTGAATTATTTAATTTCAGATTCTTGGCTACTATATTTTTGTCACTGGTCTGATCTACTTCGAACAATTCCGTCCTGTTTTTAAGGATTTCAAAGCAGATCCTGACACGCTGGAGACCATTCTTCTGCTAGATGCTGGACATGGAGTAACCTCTGTACTCGTACTATTTTCCCTAATATGTGGAATGGTAATGATGGCATTAGGACTTCAAGGGATTTGCGCCGCTGTCTCAAGAGGACCTTGCCAACTTCGCACGGTAAGAAAAAACATAACTCTGTTTCCCAACCAAGACAAAGGGCAGAAGATTAAACATACAACAAAAGATTATTACAGGTTTCTTTTGTTGTAGTACGCAACTTTCTTGACACTTTTGGCGATGGCAAAACTGATTATGGGTGTTGCTATGATGCTGGTTTCATTACACATGCTCTTGCCATTACAACTATGGGGCTACATGACTGTCAATTTTATGAAGATGAAGTCAGATGAAAATTCAGTGTTAGCACAAGCTTTTCTACAAGAAAAGGTATTATTCTTATAACAGTCAGTTCCATATGAAAGTATGTAGTTACAAAAAGTGGTACATATGTGATTTATTTTATGTTTAAGTATGACTGTTGTGGTGTAAATAACTACACAGACTATCACAAGGTGTTCACTGATACAGAATTCGATCTATTTGGTGCTGATAACTGTACAGAAGTGGAGGAAGTTAAAATGATTGGTTGTGAAGAAAAGATTTCGGAATTGTATTTCACACGATGGGGTATCATGGGTATAGTTGCCTTATCTACTGCAGTCTTAGAGGTAAGTTTATTTTCTTTTCAAGATTTTTGTAAACATGTCCAATCTATATATTTTAGATAATTGGTGCGGTATTGGCTCATAGATTTGCGAGAAGATGTAGAAAGAGGATAGTAGCACCATTCAAACCAGAGTATTATTTAGATGAAGATTTTAGTTATATGTAAAAGGAGATATGACGCATCACCCTGAATAACTTTTGTGATACCATAGTGTTTAATAAACATCATGTTTAGTGGAGTGCACATTTATATCACGTAACGCAAATGAGTATTTATAGTCATGTTTTTGTAAAACCAACTGCATCGTGTTTGTCTGTCTATTTTTTGTCACCGACTAAATCGTTTCCACAATGAAGTGTCTGAACACTTTTGCAATTATTAATACATATCATTATAACATATACACTTAGTTAGACAACATAATGAACGGCATCTCAGCAAGAAGTGTTACCTATATTAAGGAACCAAGTCCTATAATATCAACGCCTGCACTCAAAATTCCTTTAATTCATGTAGTCCTGTTTATTTGTTTTATAAGTGTATTTCGTTTTAGATTTTCAAAATGAACTTAACGATTCGAAAAGTACGAGACTGATTGTTAAGAAAAAAACAAACAAACAAGATCGTTTTGGATAATCAATACTTTATTAATAATATCTATTTAAGTTTATGGTGATGGTGGTTCTTTGAAGTTGTAATATTAATAACAGGCCTCGGTTTGTAAATTAATGCCTTGTTTACCTTGGTAAGGAGTAAGGACGTTGTTTTTATTATACAATTATAACTAGATAGCGCACATTATACACGAATTTTGACAATAAAACTAAAAGACAAAAGGGATTGTATTGTAATTTTAACAGCTGCATTTTTAAATCAATGTTTTAAACAATTTCGTCATAATCTGTGGTGACATTAAAGACAAAAAAAAAACGCACGAGAAATGAAGACAAGATCAAAACGAGTTTGTCTTAAGGAAGGTTAACAGCACTGTTCAATTGAGCAATTTATTTTATGGAGCAATAGTTCGTACTGTGACTCAATTGTAGTAGATTGTATGTTGTATGTGTAACCCAACTCATGGTATGATTGACAAATGTGTTTATTACTATTACTATCCATCCACATTATTTAATTTTCACATACACACTATACTATCGTTGAAATGCGTGTTAAAATTGTTAAAATGCATATTTGCAGGCGAGAATGCTATTACGTAAAACCACATTATTACATGAGGGCTTCCAAGGTGTTTTTTTGAAGCATGATGTGATATTATTACAGCATTACTATAATTATTACAGCAATCTACACAGTTTGAACGTTACGCTTTATAGCATTCGATTCCAGGAAACTCAACTACAACCTACCATCAAAGTTAGTAATTTTACTAGCTCTGTGTATATGTCAAAATTTTCGACTTTAGTTATTGGGCATTCTAGAAATATGTGGTTAAGGCTTCCCACCTGTCCACATTCGCAATATGGACATTTTAGGATACATTTTAGGTTATCTGCTATCTGTTACTGTTGTTACGAATGTCCGGCAGGGGGCGTTTCGGGTTTGACGTTACTGTGGTAATAGCAGCAAAACACGGGTCGACAAAAATCGATTTTTTCGATCGAAAATTGTTTTTAAGGCCGTTTTTTTGCTCAAAACTCTTTGCGAAGGGTATTTAGAGGGATCTTATCGTAAGACATGAGAGCGAGAGGCTTTTATAAGGTCGGCAGGAACGGATAAAAAATGTAAATTTTTGACGTTCATCGATCCGCTTGTCGGAATTTCTAGACGTCACGTGACATTTTCTCGAGGTTCGCCTTCACCCGTAGAGGTGCAAAAACGTGATTTTTTTTCAAAATTGACGCATTTAATTTACAAAATATCGCGCTGTCCACGCGGAATTGTGTCCTTTTTTCAATTCGAGCGTCAAAAGTAATATTGAAAAGCCCAATTTTGCAGCTACTCGATCGCAAATGTCGGCGAAAATGGGCGATTCCGCTGAACGCGCCCTACACTTGAAAGTTCGTAATTAGTATAGGTAGACTAGCTCTGTGTATATGTCAAAATTTTCGACTTTAGTTATTGGGCATTCTAGAAATATGTGGTTAAGGCTTCCCACCTGTCCACATTCGCAATATGGACATTTTAGGATACATTTTAGGTTATCTGCTATCTGTTACTGTTGTTACGAATGTCCGGCAGGGGGCGTTTCGGGTTTGACGTTACTGTGGTAATAGCAGCAAAAGACGGGTCGACAAAAATCGATTTTTTCGATCGAAAATTGGTTTTAAGGCCGTTTTTTTTGCTCAAAACTCTTTGCGAAGGGTATTTTGAGTGATCTTATCGTAAGACATGAGAGCGAGCGGCTTTTATAAGGTCGGCAGGAACGGATAAAAAATGTAAATTTTTGACGTTCATCGATTCGCTTGTCGGAATTTCTAGACGTCACGTGACATTTTCTCGAGGTTCGCCTTCACCCGTAGAGGTGCAAAAACGTGATTTTTTTTCAAAATTGACGCATTTAATTTACAAAATATCGCGCAGTCCACGCGGAATTGTGTCCTTTTTTCAATTCGAGCGTCAAAAGTAATATCGAAAAGCCCAATTTTGCAGCTACTCGATCGCAAATGTCGGCGAAAATGGGCGATTCCGCTGAACGCGCCCTACACTTGAAAGTTCGTAATAAGTATAGGTAGATTGAGTATTTCATTAAAACTAACAAGTTTATGTGTTTACTGGTGTTACAATGACATTATTACACTGAATTTTCATTCATACTACTGAATGTAGTGACGTTACCAAAATATATGAGATTGATGCATGTTTATTTTTAGTGTAAACTAAAATGCCAGCGTGACAGTGCCGGGTTTATAACGCATGAAATCTCTGAGAAATGTTTAGTTCCTGCATAAATGAAGTGTCAATTCGATAGCTTCAAATGTTTTAAGTATACGAGAAAAGTTTCGATGTTCCATAAACATTTTCCGAAAGGTCAATGGAGACTTTACATCACGCGTATTTTTGCATATTACTCAGGATTGCAGCCAACAAACTCGCTTGTTTGTAAACAGATTTTCTATGTATAGCTTTTTTGCACAAAAACTTACTTTACGTCTATTTCAAACCAACTCAACGGCATCAAAATAAGCAATGTTTGACCGGAAACGGGTATGTTTAGTAAGAATTATATTAATTGTTGTAAGGAGTAACTATTTTGGTTGTAGAAACATGTTTCGTATTCAGAAGCGTGTTCCGTATTCATTGTTCTCCCTCATTTATGTTTTAAAGTTGTGGTAGGAAAATCTAGCTTCGCCTCGCTGTTGAGAGGAAATGAACCGAGGTACATTTCCGTAAAAATGTCACATGCAATATTTAGTGGAGGAAATTTTGCGGGTTTCCGAGGCGGAGGCACTCAGAGACCAGTTCCGCTGAAGTTTCTGGTTTCTGGAAAGTAGGTCGGACTTGTTGCGTTCGTTTTGCTTAGTACTATGCTGCCATGCCAACAGCAGTTCTTTCCAGTGTTTCGCAAACTAAATAAGGATCTGTTTAGAATGTAATGTAGCATGACAATTGAGTTGCATCCCGGTTTTAAATGAAAAAGTATTTTATTAGTACTTGTTTGCAAAGTAAAAGCAACATTCTGTGCAAAGCGTAACAATATGGTTTTTATGTAGTGTAGTCCCTCCTATTTACCGGTGAGAAGTTAGCAACAAAACCCAGCAAGCTGAGTCTACCATAGTTATTGCAGAGGAATCAATTAATAATTACTACCTAAAAAAATAAAAATAATTATCGCAGCCCGAAATTATGCTAATTAGTGCCTCAAATAAATTAATCAAATATGAGTCTTTTCAACATCCGGTTGCCATGCGCGGTCCCTCCTAAAACCGGAAAAGCACATTTTTTGTTGATTTTGCCGCTCTGATACCACACAACGATTTAGATAGCACTGTTTGCCGTCGATCAATATTTGCTAATAGAAATTTATTTTTTTGTTTTACACACTAATTGTCATAATTTTGTTCTGGAATAACTATGGTACATAGGTGCATGTCTTAGCTATCTTTTGATGTATATATCGATATGATTTAATCTGGAAAAGTGATTGCACAACACGATTTATACAGTACTGTTCGACCAATAGCCTATAGAAAAAGTACCTGATATTCATTAATTTATTTAATCCACTAACTGTTGTAGTTTAGTTCTGCAATAACTGTGGTATGTGGTACAAAGTCTCAGCTATCTTTTGATATGTATACCGATATGATTTAGTTGCGGAAAAAGTTTGCACAAAATCATTTACATAGCACTGTTCGCCGTCGACCAATTGCCGATGGAAAAAGTGCCTGGAGTTCATTAATTTATTTCAGCCACTAATTGTTACAAACTTGATCGATAGGTAAGTGGAAGTCTCAGCTATCTTTTGATGTGTATATCGATATGATTGCATCTCGGAAAAGTTTGCACAAAACGATTAACATAGCACTGTTCGCCGTCGACCAATAGCCGATGAAAAACAATGCCTGGAAATCATTGATTTATTTCATCCACTAACTGTTATAAATTTGCTCTGCAATACCTGTGATAGGTAGGTGGAAGTCTCTGCTATCTTTTGATGTGTATATCGATATGATCTCAGCTCGGAAAAAGTTTGCACAAAACGATTTACATACCTGTGTTCGCCGTCGACCAATGGCCGAGAGAAAAAGTGTCTGATGTTCATTAATTTATTTCATCCATAAATTGTTATAAATTTGCTCTGCAATAACTGTGGTAGGTAGGTGGAAGTATCTTTGGATGTGTATATCGATATTATTGCATCTCGGAAAAAGTTTGCACAAAACGATTAACATAGCACTGTTCGCCGTTGACCAATAGCCGATGAAAAACATTGCCTGGAAATCATTAATTTATTTCATCCACTAACTGTTATAAATTTGCTCTGCAATACCTGTGGTAGGTAGGTGGAAGTCTCAGCTATCTTTGGATGTATATATCGATATGATCTCATCCCGGAAAAAGTTTGCACAAAACGATTTACAAAGCACTGTTCGCCGTCGTCCAATAGCCGATTGAAAAGGTGCCTGGAATTCATTAATTTATTTCATCCACTAGTTGTTATAATTTAGCTCTGCCATAACTGTGGTATCTGGTAGGAAGTCTCAGCTATCTTTTGATGTATATATCAATATGATCTCATCTCGGAAAAAGTTTGCACAAAACGATTTACATAGCACTGTTCGCCGTCGACCAATTCTGATGGTAAAAGTGCCTGGATTTCATTAATTTATTTCACCCAGTAATTGTTACAAATTTGCTGTGCAATAACTATGATAGGTAGGTGGAAGTCTCGGCTATCATTTGATGTGTATATCGATATGATCTCAATTCGGAACAAGTTTGCACAAAACGATTTACATAGCACTGTTCGCCGTCGACCAACAGCCGATCGAAAAAGTCTATGGAATTCATTCATTTATTTCACCCAGTAATTGTTACAAATTTGCTCTGCAATAACTATGGTAGATAGGTACAAGTCTCAGCTATCATTTGATGTGTGTTTTTTTTTTATTTTTGATGTATTAATTGATCCCTCGTGACTTTTGCTGGCTTTTGTTGCTAACTTTTCACCGGTCCCTTATTTTTATACTTGCCAACAAAACCTCACAAGACAACGGTGATGCAATCGGTCGCAAATCACAAATACTCGCTATCTCATCGAACCCGTCGCATGTCAGCCTTGCTCGCGTGACCCTGACACGGATGACATTTGTATTCGTACCCCATCCTCATATCCAAATGAAATTGCAGGCGAACACCAAGCACCAGATCAGACCAAGGCGGTCGGCCGCGGCGTGGAACCACTTGTTGCGACATATCCAGTTTACTAACTTTCAATATTCTAGATTTTCTAGAAAACGTCCGCTTATTCCGTCGATAGCCGTTTGGTCAATAATAACTTTCAGGCAGTACCAAAACAACCAACCCCTTATCCTCGTTTTGTTGTCGTTGTTGTTAACACGATCTTGTCGGTTGAACACCCGCGCATGCAAGAATAACAAAGTAAAAAGAGTACGGACGGAGTCGCAGAACCTGTTTGTCTGCGCCGGTGTTGTCAGTCGAGTACCGTACGCGAAGCGAGTTGGGTCGTTGCTTATAAACACGACGAAGCATCGTTTCTGTGACTCTGTGAGTGAAACCGAGAGAGAGAGAGTGTTTAGTTTTCAGTTCATCGCGAATGACAGCAATAATAACACGGTGACAACAGATTAATTCGTTCGCGCTAAAATGGGCTGTTCGGTCGAATGTGCAAAGTGTCTAGTGATAGTTTTTAGCATAGTATACGCTGTAAGTACAACACAATAACAATCCGAACGTTATTTAATCAAAATAACGGTTTTCGGGTGTACCCTCGATGCGCAAAATAAACGTACAGAGTGCAGGATCAAAGGTTTTTGTTTATTTGAAGGTTGTTAGGCTACATTGCGCGGTAAACAAACAAAAGACGTTATTTTCTTTGTGGTACATTTGTAACGGTTTGCTGTTATCTGTCTAAAATGCATAATTTACTACAAAGCAACGTTTTGTGGAAACATGTCGTAAGGATATTGACCCTAGTAAGGACACCTGGAGGTTGCAAACCCTTGGTACGCGGAGAACATCAATACTGGAAACTGATACTCCCTGTCGCGGAGTACCTACCTGAATGCATTGAAAACTTCTGGAAGATGTTAGAAATTGTGAATTTGCGTGTCGTTATCATTGGAAATACAATGCATGTTTTGCATAATTGCTCTATTAAACGTCCATAAAAAAGTAACCAGTATATTCTTTCAAAGTAGTGTAATTAAAAATAGTAATAAATCATGCACCTACGCACAGTACATAGTAAGCACATAATTATTTCAAAGGATGCTATTTTACGGCATTATATTTAGGTGGTTTAATACTGGAATACCCTGTGGAACAATTAAAGATGCTTTAAATTAAACCTTGTATCAAAACGTTTAGAATTGAAACGGGTTTATAATACAGTGAGTCAAAACTTGGGCTACTAAACGTCTTATGGTTTTTTTTCGATCGGCTGTTGGTCGACGGCGAACAGTGGTATGTAAATCGTTTTGTGCAAACTATTTCCGAGATGAGATCATATCGATATACACATCAAAAGATAGCTGAGACTTGTACCTACCTACCATAGTTATTGCAGAGCAAATTTGTAACATTTACCGGGTGAAATAAATGCATGAATTCCATAGACTTTTTCGATCGGCTGTTGGTCGACGGCGAACAGTAAATCGTTTTGTGCAAACTTTTTCCGAGATGAGATCATATCGATATACACATCAAAAGATAGCTGAGACTTGTACCTACCTACCATAGTTATTGCAGAGCAAATTTGTAACATTTACCGGGTGAAATAAATGAATGAATTCCATAGACTTTTTCGATCGGCTGTTGGTCGGCGGCGAACAGTGTTATGTAAATCGTTTTGTGCAAACTTTTTCCGAGATGAGATCATATCGATATACACATCAAAAGATAGCTGAGACTTGTACCTACCTACCATAGTTATTGCAGAGCAAATTTGTAACATTTACCGGGTGAAATAAATGAATGAATTCCATAGACTTTTTCGATCGGCTGTTGGTCGACGGCGAACAGTGCTATGTAAGTCGTTTTGTGCAAACTTTTTCCGAAATGAGATCATATCGATATACACATCAAAAGATAGCTGAGACTTGTACCTACCTACCATAGTTATTGCAGAGCAAATTTGTAACATTTACCGGGTGAAATAAATGAATGAATTCCATAGACTTTTTCGATCGGCTGTTGGTCGACGGCGAACAGTGCTATGTAAATCGTTTTATGCAAACTATTTCCGAGATGAGATCATATCGATATACACATCAAAAGATAGCTGAGACTTGTACCTACCTACCATAGTTATTGCAGAGCAAATTTGTAACATTTACCGGGTGAAATAAATGAATGAATTCCATAGACTTTTTCGATCGGCTGTTGGTCGACGGCGAACAGTGCTATGTAAGTCGTTTTGTGCAAACTTTTTCCGATATGAGATCATATCGATATATACATCAAAAGATAGCTGAGACTTGTATCTACCTACCATAGTTATTGCAGAGCAAATTTGTAACATTTACCGGGTGAAATAAATGAATGAATTCCATAGACTTTTTCGATCGGCTGTTGGTCGACGGCGAACAGTGCTATGTAAATCGTTTTATGCAAACTATTTCCGAGATGAGATCATATCGATATACACATCAAAAGATAGCTGAGACTTGTACCTACCTACCATAGTTATTGCAGAGCAAATTTGTAACATTTACCGGGTGAAATAAATGAATGAATTCCATAGACTTTTTCGATCGGCTGTTGGTCGACGGCGAACAGTGCTATGTAAGTCGTTTTGTGCAAACTTTTTCCGATATGAGATCATATCGATATATACATCAAAAGATAGCTGAGACTTGTATCTACCTACCATAGTTATTGCAGAGCAAATTTGTAACATTTACCGGGTGAAATAAATGAATGAATTCCATAGACTTTTTCGATCGGCTGTTGGTCGACGGCGAACAGTGCTATGTAAATCGTTTTATGCAAACTATTTCCGAGATGAGATCATATCGATATACACATCAAAAGATAGCTGAGACTTGTACCTACCTACCATAGTTATTGCAGAGCAAATTTGTAACATTTACCGGGTGAAATAAATGAATGAATTCCATAGACTTTTTCGATCGGCTGTTGGTCGACGGCGAACAGTGCTATGTAAGTCGTTTTGTGCAAACTTTTTCCGATATGAGATCATATCGATATATACATCAAAAGATAGCTGAGACTTGTATCTACCTACCATAGTTATTGCAGAGCAAATTTGTAACATTTACCGGGTGAAATAAATGAATGAATTCCATAGACTTTTTCGATCGGCTGTTGGTCGACGGCGAACAGTGCTATGTAAATCGTTTTATGCAAACTATTTCCGAGATGAGATCATATCGATATACACATCAAAAGATAGCTGAGACTTGTACCTACCTACCATAGTTATTGCAGAGCAAATTTGTAACATTTACCGGGTGAAATAAATGAATGAATTCCATAGACTTTTTCGATCGGCTGTTGGTCGACGGCGAACAGTGCTATGTAAGTCGTTTTGTGCAAACTTTTTCCGAAATGAGATCATATCGATATACACATCAAAAGATAGCTGAGACTTGTACCTACCTACCATAGTTATTGCAGAGCAAATTTGTAACATTTACCGGGTGAAATAAATGAATGAATTCCATAGACTTTTTCGATCGGCTGTTGGTCGACGGCGAACAGTGCTATGTAAATCGTTTTATGCAAACTATTTCCGAGATGAGATCATATCGATATACACATCAAAAGATAGCTGAGACTTGTACCTACCTACCATAGTTATTGCAGAGCAAATTTGTAACATTTACCGGGTGAAATAAATGAATGAATTCCATAGACTTTTTCGATCGGCTGTTGGTCGACGGCGAACAGTGCTATGTAAGTCGTTTTGTGCAAACTTTTTCCGATATGAGATCATATCGATATATACATCAAAAGATAGCTGAGACTTGTATCTACCTACCATAGTTATTGCAGAGCAAATTTGTAACATTTACCGGGTGAAATAAATGAATGAATTCCATAGACTTTTTCGATCGGCTGTTGGTCGACGGCGAACAGTGCTATGTAAATCGTTTTATGCAAACTATTTCCGAGATGAGATCATATCGATATACACATCAAAAGATAGCTGAGACTTGTACCTACCTACCATAGTTATTGCAGAGCAAATTTGTAACATTTACCGGGTGAAATAAATGAATGAATTCCATAGACTTTTTCGATCGGCTGTTGGTCGACGGCGAACAGTGCTATGTAAGTCGTTTTGTGCAAACTTTTTCCGATATGAGATCATATCGATATATACATCAAAAGATAGCTGAGACTTGTATCTACCTACCATAGTTATTGCAGAGCAAATTTGTAACATTTACCGGGTGAAATAAATGAATGAATTCCATAGACTTTTTCGATCGGCTGTTGGTCGACGGCGAACAGTGCTATGTAAATCGTTTTGTGCAAACTTTTTCCGAGATGAGATCATATCGATATACACATCAAAAGATAGCTGAGACTTGTACCTACCTACCATAGTTATTGCAGAGCAAATTTGTAACATTTACCGGGTGAAAGAAATGAATGAATTCCATAGACTTTTTCGATCGGCTGTTTTTGGTCGACGGCGAACAGTGCTATGTAAATCGTTTTGTGCAAACTATTTCCGAGATGAGATCATATCGATATACACATCAAAAGATAGCTGAGACTTGTATCTACCTACCATAGTTATTGCAGAGCAAATTTGTAACATTTACCGGGTGAAATAAATGAATGAAATCCATAGACTTTTTCGATCGGCTGTTGGTCGACGGCGAACAGTGCTATGTAAATCGTTTTGTGCAAACTTTTTCCGAGATGAGATCATATCGATATACACATCAAAAGATAGCTGAGACTTGTACCTACCTACCATAGTTATTGCAGAGCAAATTTGTAACATTTACCGGGTGAAAGAAATGAATGAATTCCATAGACTTTTTCGATCGGCTGTTTTTGGTCGACGGCGAACAGTGCTATGTAAATCGTTTTGTGCAAACTATTTCCGAGATGAGATCATATCGATATACACATCAAAAGATAGCTGAGACTTGTATCTACCTACCATAGTTATTGCAGAGCAAATTTGTAACATTTACCGGGTGAAATAAATGAATGAAATCCATAGACTTTTTCGATCGGCTGTTGGTCGACGGCGAACAGTGCTATGTAAGTCGTTTTGTGCAAACTTTTTCCGATATGAGATCATATCGATATATACATCAAAAGATAGCTGAGACTTGTATCTACCTACCATAGTTATTGCAGAGCAAATTTGTAACATTTACCGGGTGAAATAAATGAATGAATTCCATAGACTTTTTCGATCGGCTGTTGGTCGACGGCGAACAGTGCTATGTAAATCGTTTTGTGCAAACTTTTTCCGAGATGAGATCATATCGATATACACATCAAAAGATAGCTGAGACTTGTACCTACCTACCATAGTTATTGCAGAGCAAATTTGTAACATTTACCGGGTGAAAGAAATGAATGAATTCCATAGACTTTTTCGATCGGCTGTTTTTGGTCGACGGCGAACAGTGCTATGTAAATCGTTTTGTGCAAACTATTTCCGAGATGAGATCATATCGATATACACATCAAAAGATAGCTGAGACTTGTATCTACCTACCATAGTTATTGCAGAGCAAATTTGTAACATTTACCGGGTGAAATAAATGAATGAAATCCATAGACTTTTTCGATCGGCTGTTGGTCGACGGCGAACAGTGCTATGTAAATCGTTTTGTGCAAACTATTTCCGAGATGAGATCATATCGATATACACATCAAAAGATAGCTGAGACTTGTACCTACCTACCATAGTTATTGCAGAGCAAATTTGTAACATTTACCGGGTGAAATAAATGAATGAAATCCATAGACTGTTTCGATCGGCTGTTGGTCGACGCCGAACATTGCTATGTAAATCGTTTTGTGCAAACACTTGCCGAGATTAAAAAATCATATCGATTTATGCAGCAAAAGATAGCAGAGACTTGTATCTACCTACCGTAGTTATTGCGAGGCAAATTGATAACAATTAGTGGGTGAAATAAATTAATAATTCCAGTTCCAGGCATTTTTTCCATCAATTAATGGTCGACGGTGTTTTACTTTGCTCAGTAGTGGGAGTTTATAGTTCATTTGGAGACAAAACTATTATTATGCAAAATGGAGAATAGGTAATTGTTATGACATGATAATCTAAACATAATATAATAATAAAACAGAGATATATTTAGTATATATTTATGTATAAATATTAAGTTTACAAAGGGGCCATCTTCTTATTTGGTAGGCTAATATTATGTTAACAGTGGCATTATAAAAGTTGTATAATTTGCGAAATGAATAAATATATTATGTAAATTTAACTACTACGTCATTATTTTACGTCAGACACTCAGAAGATAAAGAATAATAGATCTAGACGATAACAACCATTTTTTATAGTTGATGATAATTAAGGCCGGAATACATCCAGATCATGAAGTTATCGTTGAAAAAACATATTAAAATTACTCGTAGTTATCGACAAATTGCGTGTGGAAACGTTGGGAAAATCACTGGAATCGAATAACATTTTCAAAGATGTTAAAGTTTACAGCTCCCTTGGGAAATCAACTCTGCATAACTAAGAAATAGAACACCATGAGCTGACATATTATATTTTACCCTATGCTTATTAATCTCGCAAACAAGTTTGACGCAGTTAATATTTTCGTAAATTCAACATTTTGATTAAATTTTTTAGTTTGAAATTTTGCCGTTTTCAATTTGGCTACAATGTATGTATGCACTGTATAAATGATTACTTATTTAAGCTTTTGTAGTGTAGAACTGTGCAACTGTGCACTTTATCGATTTATCACTCGTGTTAGCTTGTTCCATCCATCATCGTTCCCACGGACATTTCGTTGCAATTGTTGTGTTGTTTGACTGCGTCCAATTAACAACTGTGCTCATGCTATACCTGTCGATTAATGGAGATGTACCGTCCCATTTCCCCGTTCCCGCAAATGGAACTTTGTTAATAAAATGTATTACCTTTTACGTGATGTATCGGTTATATGAATACCAACAAGAATATGCAAAAGTGCTGCTTTCAAGCTGTATTTTGATGAATCGATAAAAAGCCACCATTCAGAAGGATCGTGGGGAAAATCAAACTCGTTCATAAGACCCTCAACATCGTGACATACACGTAAAGATCCTTCCATTATAAAATATGCTTTAAAAGACTCGTTACGCTTTGTAAATGAAGTCACTGTTACACCTCGTGCGAAAAGATTCCATTCCTGTAGCCTAGAACCCAATAACTAATAACAATTTTAATTGTTGACAAGACCTCAGACAACATAATTTATTTGAATTAATTGAAACAGTCCAATATTCTGTAGAAAATAAAGTCTTACAGATATTATATCTTAAAATAAACAATTATTCTAATCCAAACATCCACCCAAGTTCCCTGTATTGTAGTAAATTAAAATTGTGAAACGCTTAGATTGAATGCACATTGATGTTGTAGGCGGATGAATTTAAATACCGCAGAAGCGGTTGGTTTCGGAAATAACAATTAAACGCCCAACGTATTCAGATGTGCAATATCCGTGTCTATTTATATATGTTGAAACAATAACCATGAAAAAGAATGATTATTCGGAAACAAGAAACCCACAAGTTGATTCCATGTGCTCTACAAAAATGGCATTTGTATGAACGTTAATTAATTTAAATTTAATAACAAAACATTTTCAAAAGAAATGGACATTTTCTTTCAAGAACTTATTATATTAATAAATGAACTATTATATACAGGCTGAATATTAAATGAGTGCAATAATTTGGAGGGGTGATGTAACTCACTATGACGAACAAAAAGTCTTAATAAAATTTTTCAAAATTTTGCAGTTGAAAATTGAATTGCCGCTACCCACATGTTTTCATAATGTGTAGTACTCCGTCAAAACTAGCCCGCACCTATACGTAGCACGCGGAGCTCTCGAGCTCGCTGGTCCAGTCGCTACTATCCTTTCTAAAAACGTGCGGCGTCAAATTCTTCTTTCAAACTGTATTTTGATGAATCGATAAAAAGCCACCATTCAGAAGGATCGTGGGGAAAATCAAACTCGTTCATAAGACCCTCAACATCGTGACATACACGTAAAGATCCTTCCATTATAAAATATGCTTTAAAAGGCTCGTTACGCTTTGTAAATGAAGTCACTGTTACACCTCGTGCGAAAAGATTCCATCCATGTAGCCTAGAACCCAATAACTCGGCTTTTTCTTTTGATAAACTTAAGTCTTTAACCAAATCATTCAGTTCGCATTGGTTTATAAAGTGTGGTGTTCCTAAAACTTCAAATGGTCAATCTTCACGACTTGCCTGATTTGACAGAGTGATTTCAGACACTCAAATTAATCAGGCAATCAAATCAAATCAGGCAAGTTTCTTCAAACAGGCGAAATTTCTTCTGTGTCAAAAATCGAAGATGATGAAGTGGATGGCACACTTGGGAGAGGATGGTTATAGCATGGGGGATAGGTCACGATGCTGATGGCAAATTTGGATATTTTATTTTATGCTTATCCTTCTTCGAATATCCGGAGACGCTTATCGCGCAAAAATAGCAATCATCTACATGATTGGAAGGCTCTCGCCACAACATGGGAACTGCAAACGGCAGTTTCTTTTGCTTCCCTTTCATCCACTTCAAAAGGTCGATCTAACAGGAAATACAGCACACTTTTGGTGTCCATGGCTTTTCCAGATCACCAATTCTAAATCCAAAATAGCGGCAGTAAACTGCTGTTACCTTTTTCGTATTTTTTTTCAGATGTGTCACAACATAACCGCACATGTAACAAAACTTACTTGGTGAATTTTTACAACATCTTTTTTGATCACTTCCCATATTTTAATGTACAGAATGTCTGTATAACTTAACTTGATAAAATAACACAAACAAACTTGTTGATTCGTAATATTTTGAACAATCTGTTATGAGAACGTATGAACAGAAAGATAATTCATATGACTTCAAATAAAATGGATCCTAAACCTGTCACAACACTTTGATGCCATGATCTATGAAAAGTGATGTTAAGTCAGCACAAATATGTGACCCTTGTTCTGTTTGTAGGATCGGCTATTAGTGAAATATTTTCTTCTGTTTGCAGATTGTTGGTATAGCGTCAGTGTCGATAGGTGTTTATTATTTTACTCAAGAACTGGGCGTCCTGAAGAATCTCGAAGAACCACTAAAGACTGAAGTGAAGGGAATTGACGATGCCGCCACCGCACTTACGTGGGGCGCCTTTCTGTTCACGATTACGGGCGTGCTCGAGTTCGTTTTCGCCGTTATCGGCATTTGCAGTGCATGGAAAGCAAACGATTTCCTAGTCAAAATGGTGAGTTCGCTTCGTATTTATATGTATTCCTTAGATATTATCTGGAATCAATTCAGGAGCTTATTATAGGATAGTTTTTAGCAATATTTAGTAGTACTTATACATAATCGAATTCAAAACGGTACCATATATATGTATGGCATTGTGTCAGTTGTGTTATGAAATATGTACTTAAAAACCTTAACGTCCTTTTCTCGTGATAGTAACTTTATTTTTATTAAATAAATACTGCACCTCAATGCTTTTTGTACTGAAATGTATACATACTGGATATGTTTACATACTTAGAAAGTAACATCAATACTAAAGTTAACGCTTATCAGATTGTCGCTACTTATATGCCCCCAGCTTTTCAATTATGTGTAATTTATGTCTTCCCCACATTCTTATCTCTCTTCTACCATCGTCTAGGTACTTGCGTTGTGTCCCTGTTATATTATAATTAAAAAAAAATTATATATATATATATATATATATATATATATATATATATATATATATATTATTTTAAATTTTTTAGCCTTGTCACTATATTAAAACACGAACAATTTAGTTTAAAAAATTGTTTATTTGGGTATTAGAGGCTGTTGACATTTATACACGTACACTTAAAAACTGACGTATTACAAATTACATATTAAAATCTGACGTTTCGACGCGAACTGCGCCTTGATCACAGATAGACTAACAATATCAGAGAATTGTATTACAAACTTCAATACTGGATCCAACACAAAAGAACATTTGCTATATGTGCATTGAACTGGTTTCTATTATATTCACACTTTACTACGGGTTCGTATCTAAAATCAATTTATAACCACTCAACAAGCTTACATCCGACCTATCATTAACAGCTTCTTTCTGTTTTAAAATTGATATTGCTTCTAGTACATTTCTAGCTTTTAAGTTGTTTTCTTTTTTTAGTATTTGTACATTTTTAAAGTTAAATTGATGACCTGTCTCATCTTGATGTTTTTTTAAGGCAGTTATATTTTTCGCGTATTTATGTCCCTTCAAACGTTCTTCTAAAAGTTGTTCGGTCTGTCCGATATACACTTTTTTACATTGGCACGGAATTTCATATACACAATGAGATGTCTTCATTAGTGGTGTGGGAGCTTTAAGTTTGGTAAACATTGTTGATAAGTTGTTAGCGTTTTTATGGGCGATTTTTATTTCAAATGGTTTCATTACGTAACCTATCTTTTCCGACAAAGTTTTTACGTACGGTAGTGCGATGTATTTGGGTGCTTTGTTCTTGTCTGCTTCTTGTGTCCGTGGAATGGCTTGTATGTTGTTATTTTTCCTTATTCTGTCGTTTATTACCTTCTGGACGAGTTTTGCAGGGTAGTTGTTTTTGTGCATTATATCTCTAATTTTATTTAATGTTTCGTTGCGGTATTGTGGACTAGTCAATTTTATTGCTCTGTCGGCTAGACCCCGTATTACACTTACTTTGTAGGCTTGTGGTTGACATGAATTATAATTCAGGTAACGATGTGATGACGTGGGTTTTGTATACCATTTTGTATATATTCTGTTGTTGGTATGTATTAGCGTCATATCGAGGAAGTTTATCGTGTTATTTGTATTCGTTTCCATAGTAAATTGAAGCTTGTTGTTGTATTTGTTGAATTCTCTCAAGACGTTACTTTCTTCTCCTTTCGGCACCGCGACCATACAGTCATCCACGTACCTTTTGAACAATGGTATATCTATTGTTATTGATGATAGAATGGCGGTTTCTAAATCCTCCATCACTAGTTCGGCGGAAATGCTTGAAACTGGAAGGCCCATCGCACAGCCAAAATGGAACATCATAGAAGATACAGCATTTCTTCCAAAAAAAGAGTTTTTAGACGCAATGGAAATCGCTCTAACGCACACGTACTTTCAATACAAAGATAATTTCTATAAACAAATTTTTGGCTGTGCGATGGGCCTTCCAGTTTCAAGCATTTCCGCCGAACTAGTGATGGAGGATTTAGAAACCGCCATTCTATCATCAATAACAATAGATATACCATTGTTCAAAAGGTACGTGGATGACTGTATGGTCGCGGTGCCGAAAGGAGAAGAAAGTAACGTCTTGAGAGAATTCAACAAATACAACAACAAGCTTCAATTTACTATGGAAACGAATACAAATAACACGATAAACTTCCTCGATATGACGCTAATACATACCAACAACAGAATATATACAAAATGGTATACAAAACCCACGTCATCACATCGTTACCTGAATTATAATTCATGTCAACCACAAGCCTACAAAGTAAGTGTAATACGGGGTCTAGCCGACAGAGCAATAAAATTGACTAGTCCACAATACCGCAACGAAACATTAAATAAAATTAGAGATATAATGCACAAAAACAACTACCCTGCAAAACTCGTCCAGAAGGTAATAAACGACAGAATAAGGAAAAATAACAACATACAAGCCATTCCACGGACACAAGAAGCAGACAAGAACAAAGCACCCAAATACATCGCACTACCGTACGTAAAAACTTTGTCGGAAAAGATAGGTTACGTAATGAAACCATTTGAAATAAAAATCGCCCATAAAAACGCTAACAACTTATCAACAATGTTTACCAAACTTAAAGCTCCCACACCACTAATGAAGACATCTCATTGTGTATATGAAATTCCGTGCCAATGTAAAAAAGTGTATATCGGACAGACCGAACAACTTTTAGAAGAACGTTTGAAGGGACATAAATACGCGAAAAATATAACTGCCTTAAAAAAACATCAAGATGAGACAGGTCATCAATTTAACTTTAAAAATGTACAAATACTAAAAAAAGAAAACAACTTAAAAGCTAGAAATGTACTAGAAGCAATATCAATTTTAAAACAGAAAGAAGCTGTTAATGATAGGTCGGATGTAAGCTTGTTGAGTGGTTATAAATTGATTTTAGATACGAACCCGTAGTAAAGTGTGAATATAATAGAAACCAGTTCAATGCACATATAGCAAATGTTCTTTTGTGTTGGATCCAGTATTGAAGTTTGTAATACAATTCTCTGATATTGTTAGTCTATCTGTGATCAAGGCGCAGTTCGCGTCGAAACGTCAGATTTTAATATGTAATTTGTAATACGTCAGTTTTTAAGTGTACGTGTATAAATGTCAACAGCCTCTAATACCCAAATAAACAATTTTTTAAACTAAATTGTTCGTGTTTTAATATATATATATATATATATATAACAAAAAACTTAAAAAAATATTTATTATTAATTATTAATTATTTATTATTAATTAAGAGTATTTATACCCTCTGGAGAAAAAATATGTGTTATCTTGCAAAGTAGAGTTCATCTATTGTTGTTCGTCTTCTCTTTTTCTTTAAACTGGCGTCCAGAAATAGTATTGCGAGATTGAGAAACTTAATGGCGGCACTTGCGATACAAAATGAGACAAGACTTTTATTTAATGTTTGAAATTGTGGAACAATTAGGTAAGCATTATGGTCAAGTTTTTGTCGACTCAGTTTTTCCTACATAATGTATAAAAATCATACATTATGTAAGTAGTAAGGCATCAGGCGAGTACATACATACATATATAAGTACGTTCATTATTTATTGATCTCGGTGGTCGCCCGGCTTCGATGCGAAAGTGTTCATCAATCCTCCAGCACTTAAGGATATGGCAATAACCAGCTGATGATGAATCATTAACTCCGTTTATTTATATAGTGATGTGGGTCGCAAATGCAGGCACGTCAAGGTCGCCCTAATGTTTCTTATATTTATTATTACATATAGCGCACGGTCAACGTTTCTCAGCAATGAAATATGCGAAGATTTTCAGAATTTTCGGTGAGGATTCAACTCACTCTTCAAATAGATTCTTTTTATAAATATCTCAAATACTCACCGTAATGTTCAGGCCACGTATAATTCTTATATATTTTTGTTGTTGGTGGTGTCAAATTCCAGTAAAATATACGGGAATCCGAAGCCTACATGGTTCTAATATGATACTAATGATGGTGCATAGTGAAGCGATTACAAATGAGGTAATTAAAAGTTCACAGACGGTTGTAAACATATAATATTCGCCCACAACATTACTATAAGGTTTATTATTATAAATTGAAATCGCATAACTGTTTGTTAATCACTTGAAGTACTGGTTAACTAAATTAGAGAGTTTGTTCTGCAGCAACGCAGTACCTAGCGTGTAAACATATTATTGTCACTTTTTTCAGTCTAAAGTTTTATTTACAGCGTGTACGATGGAGTACAGTCGTTTTAACAATTTTAATTGTTGACAAGACCTCAGACAACATAATTTATTTGAATTAATTGAAACAGTCCAATATTCTGTAGAAAATAAAGTCTTACAGATATTATATCTTAAAATAAACAATTATTCTAATCCAAACATCCACCCAAGTTCCCTGTATTGTAGTAAATTACAATTGTGAAACGATTAGATTGAATGCACATTGATCTTGTAGGCGGATGAATCTAAATACCGCAGAAGCGGTTGGTTTCGGAAATAATTAAACGCGCAACGTATTCAGATGTGCAACATCCGTGTCTATTTATATATGTTGAAACAATAACCATGAAAAAGAATGATTATTTGGAAACAAGAAACCCACAAGTTGATTCCATGTGCTCTGCAAAAATGGCATTTGTATGAACGTTAATTAATTTAAATTTAATAACAAAACATTTTCAAAAGAAATGGACATTTTCTTTCAAGAACTTATTATATTAATAAATTAACTATTATATACAGGGTGAATATTAAATGAGTGCAATAATTTGGAGGGGTGATGTAACTCAATATGACGAACAAAAAGTCTTAATAAAATTTTTCAAAATTTTGCAGTTGAAAATTGAATTGCCGCTACCCACATGTTTTCATAATGTGTAGTACTCCGTCGAAAACTAGCCCGCACCTATCTGTAGCACGCGGAGCTCTCGAGCTCGCTGGTCAAGTCGCTACTATCCTTTCTAAAAACGTGCGGCGTCAAATTCTTCATTTTCAATAATTAATTACTCAATACTGGTGTCACTTAGAGAAAAAGCGTATTTGAATTTTGTACTCCAATTATGAAGATCTATAACCCCTAGAAATTATTGCACTCATTTAATATTCATCCTGTATAATAACTATAATAACAGTGTCATTGAGATTTTTATGACAAACGATTTTGCTCTTTTTCTTTACAGTGTAAAGTTCAGCTTTCAAGAATCATATTACATCTTATATGTATTATCAAAACAAATATCCTTTTTACTTTCCGACTAATACCTTTGAAGGAAAGTATTGTAACGGACAGGAAAACGATGGAGATTTAAGTGGAAATGCGCGTTTTGGAGTCCTCTGAATCGATTGCAAGATTTAGTGTTACAGGATTAATTAATAATAATAATACTAATAATAATATCTAGTTTTATTGTCGGACAATTCGTGTACGCTTTATTTGTTAAAAATCTATGTAAAGTTAACCTAGCGTGATCTGTCAGACTCTGCATAATAAATTTAAAACCGCCATAACCTTACTATAAATTCTCTCGAACGGCATGTCGGATTACTTGCGTCGCCGGTTACCATGCGACCGTCCTTCGTATATCTAGGTTATGGTTGCGGCGTCCTTAAAAGTGTGCCGATTACCGATTTTGATAGTGCTGTGCTCACTTGCTGCTACCAAGGCGCCAAGTTCTTAATTCCCACACGACAGTCTGAGATCTCTGCTTTGAATCTAACCGCGAACGATCATCGACCGAAAAAAAATGCCTGTTTGTTATTTTTGCACAGCCGTACGGTAGAGTTGATATCTAACGATCCGTGTCTGTGTGTATTTGCGTTTAAGTGGTTCGGATGCGAAAAGTGCCCATCAAAATTGAGATTATCCGCGCGTACGGTTCGCGAGATTGTTAGAATTACTCTCGCGGTGGCGATCGTAAATTTTTCGTATTACCAGTCGTAAAGTCGTGCGAGATATCCGGTGCTCTCTTAAAATATTTATTCTTCCGCGATAAATAATATCTCTTTGAGGGAACTGATAGATACAACTATCATCTACACAGAGAGAACTCTCTCTATTCTTGGATATCAAGAAAAATTATTCTTGCGCATATAGTGTAGCATGAAGAGGATTTTTTTCTATATAAATAATTATAATTCTAATAAGAAAATAGTAGAAAATATATTTTTCTCTGACGAAGAAAAAGTTATTCTTCTATAAAAAAATATACGTTCGTCTTACAACAACCAAAATATTTCGTAGGAGAAAAAATATATATGCTTCAACGAAAAAACAATCTCTTGACCAAAGATACTTACTCTGAGAGATACATAGAAAGTTGTGCAATTACTTTACAGATGGCGCTAACAGTTTCTCGCGTCTTTTGCCACATATCACCGCTACATAAGTTCGACGATATTGAGTGTTCGTATATTGTTTGTTTACTTCTATGCATAAGTGTTTTATTTCATGGGTGACTTACAAGGATTATGAGGAAAACCGGGATTGTAATGGAATAGCCTACACAGAAAGAACTCTATTTTTGGATATCAAGAAAAATTGTTCTTACGTGTAGCATGAAGAGGATATTTTTGCTATCCAAATAATATTTTATTGTACTAAGAGAATGTCAGTGTACGTTATAGTTATTTCAATGGCTAGTTATTCTTCCGGTTTAAGAGTTTAGTACGTTTTTATGTTGAGTATATTTTGCACTGTCGAAGAAAATGTTATTCTTCTACATATAAAAATAGTAAGACGTTCGTTTTACATCTCAATGACACTTTATTATAGTTATTATACAGGGTGAATATTAAATGAGTGCAATAATTTCTAGGGGTTATAGATCTTCATAATTGGAGTAAAAAATTCAAATACGCTTTTTCTCTAAGTGACACCAGTATTGAGTAATTAATTATTGAAAATGCAGAATTTGAATCGATTCAGAGGACTCCAAAACGCGCATTTCCACTTAAATCTCCATCGTTTTCCTGTCCGTTACAATATTTTCCTTCAAAGGTATTAGTGGGAAAGTAAAAAGGATATTTGTTTTGATAATACATATAAGATGTAATATGATTCTTGAAAGCTGAACTTTACACTGTAAAGAAAAAGAGTAAAATCGTTTGTCATAAAAATCTCAATGACACTGTTATTATAGTTATTATACAGGGTGAATATTAAATGAGTGCAATAATTTCTAGGGGTTATAGATCTTCATAATTGGAGTAAAAAATTCAAATACGCTTTTTCTCTAAGTGACACCAGTATTGAGTAATTAATTATTGAAAATGCAGAATTTGAATCGATTCAGAGGACTCCAAAACGCGCATTTCCACTTAAATCTCCCTCGTTTTCCTGTCCGTTACAATACTTTCCTTCAAAGGTATTAGTGGGAAAGTAAAAAGGATATTTGTTTTGATAATACATATAAGATGTAATATGATTCTTGAAAGCTGAACTTTACACTGTAAAGAAAAAGAGTAAAATCGTTTGTCATAAAAAATCTCAATGACACTGTTATTATAGTTATTATACAGGGTGAATATTAAATGAGTGCAATAATTTCAAGGGGTTATAGATCTTCATAATTGGAGTAAAAAATTCAAATACGCTTTTTCTCTAAGTGACACCAGTATTGAGTAATTAATTATTGAAAATGCAGAATTTGACGCCGCACGTTTTTAGAAAGGATAGTAGCGACTGGACCAGCGAGCTCGAGAGCTCCGCGTGCTACGTATAGGTGCGGGCTAGTTTTCGACGGAGTACTACACATTATGAAAACATGTGGGTAGCGGCAATTCAATTTTCAACTGCAAAATTTTGAAAAATTTTATTAAGACTTTTTGTTCCTCATATTGAGTTACATCACCCCTCCAAATTATTGCATTCATTTAATATTCACCCTGTATATTTGTTTAGATTTCTTGTTAACAAATACCTTACTGTGTCTGTCGGTCGTGGGTTCGGATCCTACCATAACAGGTCATTTTTTCCGTTGGTTTACGTAGTTTGAGAATTATCCTCTTTATCATCATTAACCATATCCTACGTAATTGATTCCAAATTCCATCTAATCAACAACAATATTTTGTTGGGTGAAAAATATACATTCTTCAACGAACAAACAGTTTCTTGACCCAAAAGTATACGTATTTCAAAACAGAGCGTTTAGCAGTTGCTAAAATGTACATATTCAAACGAAAACAAAGAGACAACGTTTTGTGGGTAATTTTAAACGATTCGTTTCCATCGTTGTGTCCGGCCTTGATGGAAAATATGTCAGTAAACATTTCTAAATATATGTGATCAGGATTTTTCTTTAAATATAGGTAGTGACACTTGTAATAATACAAAGATGTTATGCGTGGATAAAAATAGACATGCACTATGTAACTGAACGTGTTTTTATGTTTCTCCTCTGTAAGTAGGATTATTATTTGAGTTTATTTATTTTTTTTGTATTTCAGTTTATTGATTTTATGCTAATTTTCGCCAGATAGGAGTAATTTAAAAATATATTACACAACAAATGATATATTATTAATCAATTTATCAATATTGGTAACATAAATGTTTTGTGTTAACACTTCTACAACTCTACTTGACCTCGATGTAGTTTTTTGTTTACTTTTAAAGTTTTCATTCATGAGCATTGTATTTGTTTACATAACTGTTAACACTGTTATTAGTAGTGATTATATTTGTTTAGAACTCCTGTTAGCAAATACTTAACTCTGCCTATTAAGACAATTATACATAGTAAATCCTGGCCAGAAAAAAGTCTGTTGTGGATGAATATATTACACTGTCATTGATAGGTATACATTGCTATGTCCTTGGGATATTTTTATCTCACATAACTTCCGAACGCCAGTATAATCGATGTTAATGGCGATGAGTAGTCACTTTTTTGTGAATGCTAAAATAGATAATTCCGCAACCTGTTGATAAACTCTCGGATCATGTTTAGATAATCCAAGCAGCACTTACACCAACGCGAATGTTTGTAAACTTAAAGCAGGTAGATACAATACGAAACGTAAAACCATTCATAACTCGTAGGAACTGTTTATGCGGTACCGATGTACAAATGATGGCAATTCTATTAATAATTCGATGGGTAAAGCGTAATAATCCAGAGAAGTTGTGTTAATTTATTTATAAGGTGTGAGTTGATCAGAAATTCTAGAATATTATTGTTTACTTATTATATAGATCAAATTTCAAAGGTGTTATCGCGTGAGCTAAACTTCTTTTGCTAAACCGTTCGATATTTTCTTGTGGACAAAACTCTATACTACTTGAATCTATCTAATAATTACAAGAAAACATAATGTTGTCTTTTTTTTGCAGTTTGGCAGCCTCTTAGTAGTTATGTTCGTTGTTCACGCCACCCTGATGGGCCTGTCGTTTTCTCAGACCGCTAACGAGGACAATTTGAACGCCACCATGAAGAAAATTAGCGATAATTATCACCAATACCCCACGAATTCAACAGCGAGGGATATTCAGCACTATTTTGAGGAGCAGGTAAGAATTTGTTATGTATTTAGGTTTTTATTGATACAAATTTGCAGAACTTCACGACAGATTATTAAGACATTATTCGAATTTCTTTTTTTATTGTTGTAGTACCGCTGTTGCGGTTTGGATACCTACAAAGATTACGACATCATCCTGGAGATGGCACCTGTACCGCGAAGTTGCTGTCCCGATAACATGGGAGACTGTGGAATCTCCAAATACCAGAGCACCGGTTGCTCATCAGCTGTGGCCAGCAAAATTATCTTCCATTACAAGACTGTGGGCGTTGTATCGGCGATAGTTGCTATTATTGAGGTGAGTTTGGTTTTAGTTTATTATAGGTACTTTATGTTCTAAAATCTAAACACAGCGTTGACAATTAAGGTTAGGAAAAAGCTTCGGGGACTCTACGAATTGTCACCATGGCAGCGAGACGTTTCGATGTTACCAGCTGTTAGCTTTTGAAGGTTTAATATTGTTATAAAACCTAAAACCCCATTTTGGGTATGTAGTAGGGGGTTTACTTATTCCATAGATAATATTTGTGTATGAATATGCGCATTGACAATTAATAGCTTTGTTCGAACAGCTGATAAGTAGATATGGTAGATAGTTCGTACGACACGCGAGTCTCCTGTGAGCGACTGTAAATCAGCAGGACACGCTAAGTTAACTTTAGTCTTTACATAGATTTTTAACAAATAAAGCGTACACGAATTGTCCGACAATAAAACTGGATATTATTATTAGTATTATTATTATTAATTAATCCTGTAACACTAAATCTTGCAATCGATTCAGAGGACTCCAAAACGCGCATTTCCACTTAAATCTCCATCGTTTTCCTGTCCGTTACAATACTTTCCTTCAAAGGTATTAGTCGGAAAGTAAAAAGGATATTTGTTTTGATAATACATATAAGATGTAATATGATTCTTGAAAGCTGAACTTTGCACTGTAAAGAAAAAGAGCAAAATCGTTTGTCATAAAAAATCTCAATGACACTGTTATTATACAGGGTGAATATTAAATGAGTGCAATAATTTCAAGGGGTTATAGATCTTCATAATTGGAGTAAAAAATTCAAATACGCTTTTTCTCTAAGTGACACCAGTATTGAGTAATTAATTATTGAAAATGCAGAATTTGACGCCGCTCGTTTTTAGAAAGGGTAGTAGCGACTTGACCAGCGAGCTCGAGAGCTCCGCGTGCTACATATAGGTGCGGGCTAGTTTTCGACGGAGTACTACACATTATGAAAACATGTGGGTAGCGGCAATTCAATTTTCAACTGCAAAATTTTGAAAAATTTTATTAAGACTTTTTGTTCGTCATATTGAGTTACATCACCCCTCCAAATTATTGCACTCATTTAATATTCAGCCTATATATAATAGTTAATTTATTAATATAATAAGTTCTTGAAAGAAAATGTTCATTTCTTTTGAAAATGTATTGTTATTAAATTTAAATTCATTAACGTTCATACAAATGCCATTTTTGTAGAGCACATGGAATCAACTTGTGGGTTTCTTGTTTCCGAATAATCATTCTTTTTCATGGTTATTGTTTCAACATATATAAATAGACACGGATGTTGCACATCTGAATACGTTGCGCGTTTAATTGTTATTTCCGAAACCAACCGCTTCTGCGGTATTTAGATTCATCCGCCTACAAGATCAATGTGCATTCAATCTAAGCGTTTCACAATTGTAATTTACTACAATACAGGGAACTTGGGTGGATGTTTAGATTAGAATAATTGTTTATTTTAAGATATAAAATCTGTAAGACTTTATTTTCTACAGAATATTGGACTGTTTCAATTAATTCAAATAAATTATGTTGTCTGAGGTCTTGTCAACAATTAAAATTGTTAAAACGACTGTACTCCATCGTACACGCTGTAAATAAAACTTTAGACTGAAAAAAGTGACAATAATAAAGACTTTTTGTTCGTCATATTGAGTTACATCACCCCTCCAAATTATTGCATTCATTTAATATTCACCCTGTATATTTGTTTAGATTTCTTGTTAACAAATACCTAACTCTGTCTGTCGGTCGTGGGTTCGGATCCTACCATAACAGGTCATTTTTTCCGTTGGTTTACGTAGTTTGAGAATTATCATCTTTATCATCATTAACCATATCCTGCGTAATTGATTCCAAATTCCATCTAAACAACAACAATATTTTGTTGGGTGAAAAATATATATTCTTCAATGAACAAACAGTTTCTTGACCCAAAACTAGACGTACGTATCGCTTAAAACAGAGGTAATTCCTTTCAAGCAGTTCTTTCATACTTAAAACAAGAAAATGTAATACTTGGAACATTTACTTGAACCAACCAAATGATCTTTCTACGGATATTTATGTTACGGAATTTATGTTGTTTTTTTATATATATATATATAAATTGTTTTTTATATATATATATATATAAATTGTTTTATATATATATATATATATATATTATTATTATTATTATATAGAAACAAGTGATATTCTTCACTCGTGTCGTATCGAATAAATTTTTCCCTCTGTATACAGTGTGTACTGAACGCTTAGCCACCAGAGACCATCTAGAGACCGGATTATATCATATAAGATCTAACATAGCAACGGCATGTCATCTCAGCAGCAACACATGATACCAGATACATGTCAAAACATGTGTTAACGTCAATTGACGTCGATGGTGACATTAGCATGAAAGCATTACCGCAAGTAAAAAGGGTTTTCAATCTTAAATTAATGGTTTAGATTCTTCACATTTACACCCATAGCACCCCCCATGCAATAAATCAACTTAATGAAAATCAACTTAATCACTTCATGAAAAGAACTAAAAACCAGTAGATGAGGGTCAACTTCTCAAGATGAATAAAGTTACAGTGCTTATAATCTTTCTACTCCCACTCTTCTTCGTGGCAAATTCAGGTATAGACCGAAAGATGTTTCTCTACTGCTACTACAACCAACATCCGAGCATTAAAAGCATTTGCATGGTTGAACCTCCGAAACCAGGCTCAATATTCTTCTTCGAAACCAGTTGCAATGGCGAAAGTACCGGCGATATACAAATTTCGCCTGCGCACGCATGCGCAGTCGAATCTGCAGCTAGGATCCATCGCAACAGAACAGTGTATGTCCTCTATGTATCACCTGGTATATTTTCCAACCACCGATCAATTGATAACTTGGCGATGATGGTCATTAAAAATTATACAAACGTTCGCGTCTTAAGAATACATCTTATGAATTTCACACGCGATTCATGGATCAGCCATGGAAAAGTATATGACTTGAGGTTGGATGAGAATCCGTATGGTTCCGCTAGTAATGTTTTTAGGATGATTGCATTGCATAAGTATGGAGGAGTGTACTTGGACTTTGATACGCTCTTAAAGAAGCCGATTGATACGTTGGGGCCGAATTTTATGGGGTTTTTAAATAAAAGGGTTGTGGGAACTGGTATTATGGCATGGAGTCATCAAGGTCCGGCGCATGAGTTGCTGGGCAACTGGTTGAAGCTTCTTGGTAACCAGAAGCAAGTGCATTGTACCCGAATGCATTTTACAAGGTATTCATGAAAGAAACATATCTACCATGACATGTCTCATACACACACTGCTATGCTGTGATCAAAACAAGCATCTCTTCTGTCAGAAATCAATGTAAAGGTTGGCCAAACACGTTTACTCTCGTGCATGTAGTGTTTCATGTAGCTCACACAAATATTAGAGTTTCTTTACAAATATCTCAAGATTAAATGACCATTATAGTAGGTTCTTGAATTTGTATGTATTTGGACATCAATTACGTAGTTAAGTCTTCTTGAATCGAAATACACCACCATCATCGGACAATGGAGAAAGTCATGTAAGTGTGGAACAATTAACGGGTAGTTCTAGACTCTAGAACAGTGTTTCCCAACCTTTTTTGAGCTATGCCCCACCGAAGCTGGTCTAAAAATCTCATGCCCCACTTCATATTGTCTTTTTACACCTATAACAGAGTTGGAAATGAACCTTACTCGGAACGGTGTACGTTTCTCATTTCGTCATTGGTACACATTCTGCCCAACAAACTTTGACTAATTTCCTCTCTGTGACGTAATGAAAAACTTGCGCCATTGGGGGTATAAATATAATAACATAAAACAATAATTTATTTGATTATTGAAATAAATACTAAGCATTTTAGCAGAAACAAAATTTGCTACATATTCTATTATAACAAAATAGAAATAAACATTCACTTAAAAACTAATACAACACAAATCTACCATATTAACACAAAGTCACTGCAAGTGTTAATCGTACCCTTGAGTCTAGTTATCAAATATTCGTGCTCATTGCTAAATCTGGAAAAAGCACAAAATAGGGGAACATTTAATTAAACTGTCAATATCAACATTTGTAAAAACGGTTTTAGAAAAAGATGACAAAGATGTGTTAGCTGTGCCCCTTAATAACAACACTGTCAGAAAAAGAATGGTTAAAATGAGCAAGAGTGAGAGGCACTGAGGCCTTGTTGATAACTTATGTAAGGTACATTAATAAGGAACATTTTTTTGAGGAAATGTTATTCTGCAAATCATAAGAAAGCACCACGACCTCCAGAGATATTTTTTCTAAGCTAAAAAACTATGTTATTAATTATGTCGATAATATTCCAATACAGAACATAACATCTTGTGCTGCCAATCGTGCTCCTAACATAATGGGCAAGAAAAGTGGCTGTTTAAAGATGAAAATCCAGAAATGCTTCTTGTGCATTGTGTAATCCACAGGGAAAACTTGGTAGCCAAAAATATTTGTTCAATGAAGTATTAAATTTAGCTTTAAAAAGTATGAATTATTTTGTACTTCACAAATTAACTTGAAATGTCACATTCGGCATTAACTTTGATACAATTGACATATTTTATAACCGAATTTAATCTTCATTGAGAACTGGACAAACATTTTTGGTTACCAAGTTTTCCCTACGGAGCTATATTAAACAATGCACAAGAAGCATTTCTGGATTCTTATCTTTAAACAGCCGCTTTTCTTGTCCATCATGTTAGGAGCACAGTCTGCAGTACAGGATGTTATGTTCTGTATTGGAATATTAAAGACATTGAAGTAATTATTTTGCTTATGAAGAATATCTCCGGAGGTTGTGATGCTTTCTAATTTACAGAATAATATACCTTCAACAAAATGTTCCTCAACAATGTATCTTAAGCGGCATAGCTATCACATTTTTGACATATTTTTCTAAAAACGTTTTTACAAATATTGATGGCTTAATTAAATTTTTCCCTATTGTGTGTTTTTTTTTTCAGATTTAGGATTGTGTAGGGATATTTAATAATTAGCCTCAAGGATATGATTAACGGTTGCAGTATGAACGGTACAAAGAGACTTTAAGGTAGGTTTTTTTTTTCAAAATTTTTCTATATTCCAATTGCCCCCCTCAACAATCATATTGCCCCCCAGTGGGGCGTACGCCCCACGTTGGGAAACACTGCTCTAGAATCTAGAGTAGTTCTAGAGGAATGCGTGGTAGAAATAAGCTGATCGAGCACGAGGATACAGACACTTGCGGACAGTTGATTGTTTTTTATCTTTAATAGATTGTTTCATTGACGTTTTGTTTATTTTATTGTTGATATTAACATAGGCTATTTAATAAACTAATGTACATCACCGAAATGGCAGTATGCATTACCGAAATGATGTTAGGCATTGCCGAAACGATTTCTTTAATTATAGAAATACATTTCACAAATTATACCATTACCTGACACTTACCCATATATTAGAACTGTATAAGGTAATGTGTATTTTGCCCTAAATTAATTAATGGTTATCGTATTTAGATATCTGCTGGATTATTGTAACGCATCCACTTTGGCTCTGCTGGGCAACGAGAGGTGTCGTTTCATGAAATTTTATCCCCCTGAAAAATTTTACCCTATCGAGGCTGAAACCGCAAATTTGAAGCGAAGTTTTACAATTCACAACTGGACTTACATGCCTAACTTCATGGGTTTAGCGAAGAGATTCTGTCCAAATGTGCACCGCACCGTTCCCTTTTATATATAGACTGGATATAGTTTTTCTTTTTAAATAAAATCGTCGTTAAAACATATGCTATGTTGTCAAGTGTTATGTTTATTGTTAAGTGTTTGTTGTGATATTTCTGTCAATTCATACAGCTAAAGTAATGGTGGATCTTGTGAAACCATTTCCTGAATTGCGTCGCGCTGAGGCGAGATATGGGACCACAAGAATCACCTTAACGCCTTGGCAGTTTGTCTATAGTAGACATAAAATACCAATTTAATGTAGATACATTGCATGATATCGAATCAATAGGATAAGTCGCTGATAGCACAAATTATTGTTTGTTTGTGCATTTGGAATCACCTTGCAAGTGCTTATACAAATTACAGGTTTTAACTAGAACAAGTTAACTTAATTAGTGCAATCGACGTTATCTATGTGCTTCAATCATCCAATATTCAAGTCGATGTGTGTCTGTCAATTGTGTTCATAATTATTCAATTGTTTGGAAATATTTTTTTTCTACTTTGCATTCACAATGCACACATTGTAACACTGTTTTCGGTGTTACAATTAGCAAATCCCAACACCGTTTTTAGTAACTTTTTTCTAAGATTGGTGACATTGATATCAAATGCATGTCAAACGAAAATACACATAACCACAAAAGTAAGCACAAACTGATTTTTTAGAATCGCACAAACTGCGAAGTATGTATATTTTTATACATATTTGAACATGCGTGTTGCATCCTAGGTTTCGTACTACTAGTATATGATGGTATATAATAATTATCAATAATTACTTTTTCACAGATATTTGAATTTAAGTGACAGATGACAGTGTTACCAACGGTTGCACCCATAAATACTCTAGATTGGAATTTTACCTAATAACTTCTAAATTTTTATAAAATTAATGACGCAAAGTAGGAAAAATAGTATATTACACTCGTTTTATAAGACATATTGGCGCATTCGTTCATTTGGGGCACTCGTCGCTGGCGCTCCTCGTGCCCCAAACAACTCATGCGCCAATTTGACGTCTTATAAAACTTGTCTAATAATATACTATATCAATTTCTGAATACATGTTACAGTTCTATAAAATTTGGGGATTGTTGCATATACTCAAACTCAAAATGTCGAAGAATAAACTTCCTTTAATTTTAATATGACCAGAAAATGTCACTAAATGGCAACTAGTTATTTGTAAATAGTATCTTCTTTGATCATTTCCCATATTTTTTTTAATGCACAAAATGTCTGTATAACTTAACTTGATAAAATAACACAAAAAAAACTTGTTGATTCGTAATATTTTGAACAATGTTATGAGAACGTATGCACAGAAGGCTAATTCAAGCAAAATATATGACTTCAAATAAAATGGATTTTAGACCCGTCACAACACTTTGATGACTTTGTTCTATGAAAAGTGATGTTAGGTCCACAAAAATATGTGATCTTTGTTCTGGTTGTAGGACCCTTGCTCCCTTGTGTTATTAGAAACGACCAACATAACAGGGCACTAAAGGCTACCAACTTAAATTAAGCAAAGTAAACTTAATAAATTCTAAATAATTCAACCATAAGTTGAACAAATAATACACAAATATACCTTTGCTGGTGTACGTATTTGTACTGGCCGAAGCCGGTTTATTTATTTCATACTCTACAAGAAGTTTTTATTTCCAGTTTCAATGCTGGTTTTGACGTTATAGGCACATGAAGTAACTGCTTTATTTCCAAGGTATACAGGTGGTATTTAATAGTACAATTTCCTTTTCAATAGTACAATTGGCTCAGTTAATTTATAAAATGGCCAGATTTTGTGGTTACATTACGCTGTTTACCAGCAACAGTACTGCTGCTGCTGGTGGCTACTACCAGCAAGCCTCAGTTCAATCTACAAGGTCAATTATTTCTGGTGCATTTTATATGTCACCATGTAGGTACATACAACAGTCAGACAATGTATTGTCTTTTGTCAGGTGAAGGCGTCGCAGCCATAAAATATTTCATATTTGATACCAATTTGTGGGGTTTTATTGACTAACTGGCTTCAACCTGACTACATGGATTTTGAAAGCACTGTACACGAGTGTAAATAACATAAGCAATGCCACGATGACAATAAAATTAGAAATTCTATATTTTAGAAGTATTTAGTTGAAAAGTCAATGGCTCTGTCCATTCCGACAGAAATAGAAGAGGGATAATCGACTGGCCCCCAGGTTTTCTTTTTTATTTACTTTATTATTGTTAAGAAGTACGTTAGCTTCATTAAGTTTACTTTGCTTTAAGTTAGCAACCAAAATATTCTCTTTGCATCAAAATTTCCAGTAAAATTCAGCAGGACATGTATCTACACGAAATACCTTTTATGTATATTCTAACCAATTCTCTATATTTCGGTATTCATCTCATTGTTTCGCACGAACACGTGAGATAACATGTTGTGAATATGAATACATAATATGACATTGACGAGCATAAATTCCCAACAAAATAATGGACCATTGTCTACGTTCTATTGTCGATTGCTGAAACGCGTCGTTTCATGAAACTTATCGATCTCGTTCAGCCAGAATCGCTATACGGAAACGTTATTTCTACGTTTATCTATAAACTGTAAACTGATTTTATTATTAGCGTCGACATCCAGAAATATGTCTTCCGCTCGTGATAGTTAACGATATCCGATCGAAATAGATAAATTCAAGAGTTTGTGTATGTATACTTTATTGGAATGCTCGATATTTATTTTCTTTAAAAATTTAATACGTTTTCGGTGTAAACTGATATTAATTAATACCAGGATATGTCTGTCTGTCTTACAACGGAATACAAGATTTACAAGTTTTCATGTTTTCATATAAACAAACTGCGACTACAACTGTCATTACTAGTTAAAAGGTTAATTTCGCAATAACGTGTACCTACATACGTCGTAAATATGATGCAATCACTGGAAATAGTGTTGAGCAAAGAGATCTGCACCTTTGCAATTACTCAGTGCTTTGTTTCATAGCTACTAAGTGATGCAATAAAATGGCATCAGAGAAAAAGAACAGGGTGATTCAGTACACTGAAACAATATAAACTACGTTGTTAAATTTGCGAAATCTATTTCATTCTTGTACATTGTACACCACATACAATAAAGAAATTGCGCTCTTTTGTGTATGCTTTTTGGTACCATTTTTTACCATAATGAACATAATGATTGAATTTAGTGAAACCATTGACATTCTGGACTCCAACCTAACGTCGCACTTCAATTCTTAAGAAACAGATAAATAACTAACCAAACATCTCAATTGTTGGATTATTTCGTTTGGATCGGCTTGACATTAACACCCTTGGTTAATAAAGCCCGTATGTATTTAACGCAGGTTTTATACATATTACGGGTACGTACGAGTAATCCATTTAAACATTTCATCTGCTAACTACTTTCCGTAAAACAACACAAGCCTCTTTGAACTGAAGCAAGGATTTAGTGCCTACTTTGTACCTTCGAATGATGAAACTCTATAAATTTGTACATCAAAGGAACATTTATAAATTACAAGTAGTTCTTCTAGAGATTAATTTATCAAAGCTAATATTTTTGGGCTGTAGGTAATTCTCTTGTTGAAATTATGGAATTTACTTCAACGAGCGCAAAGGACAATCTGTCAAGAATTACATAAATTTGTGTGCAATAAAAATATATGAAAATTTAAATTTTACTAATTAGATTCCGTTGTTTTCAGGTCCTGGGTGCGATCATGACGTTCTACTTTGTCAACACGATCAAAAACGAGAAACGAAGAGGAACCTACTCGTAAGGAGGAGGCAGCTTAGAGAGATCCGTAGAAAATTTGTAATCGTGTATTCATTATTCGTGTATACAAAATACATCCTGCAAATACATAGTAGTATTAAAATACGACGCCAAATAAAAATAATATAAATTTTTCTTATCAGTTAACAAATAAATTTTGATCTATATAATATATTTGTAATTTTAAACGCTCATTCACACCTTTGTACGTAACTCTCTCGTTCTTGCATGTTTTGATATTAATCAACATAAATTAATTACTTATTAACTTAAAGATTTTATATTGTATTGTATGTATATTTATGTTTTATATTGTATTAAGTATTTTCGTTTCCTGTACATGCGTTCTGTACAATTATGTAAGACTTTTGTATAATAATGATTTTCTAGAGTACAATATTCGTTTTCTTTTTATTTTTTGTCTCTATACAGGCATAACTGCAGCAAATAACTGTTGCAATAGTTTGTAATAAAAGAAATGCTGGTAGAAATTATATTAGGTTTCATAAGATGTTACTTATATTCATTATGTGCTACTCTGCAAAATTTCAAAGCTTGTAACACAAAGTGGAGGCAAGTAACACGAAATGGAAGCAAGTGACACAAAAAGGTATGATATGATTTCACACATCGCTCATGGTATTGGATGTTACTAGGTTTCATAAGATGTTACTTATCTTCATTATGTGCCACTTTGCAAAATTTCAAAGCTTGTAACACAAAGTGGAGTCAAGTAACACAAAGTGGAAGCAAGTGACACAAAAAGGTATGATATGATTTCACACGTCGCTCATGGAATAAGATGTTACTAGCTTTTATAAGATGTTACATGACTTCATTATGTGCCACTTTGCAAAATTTCAAAACTTGTAACACAAAGTGGAGTCAAGTGACACAAAGTGGAAGCAAGTGACACAAAAAGGTATGATATGATTTCACACATCGCTCATGGTATAGGATATTACTAGCTTTCCTAAGATGTTACTTGACTTCATTACGTGCCACTTTGCAAAATTTCCAAACTTGTAACACAAAGTGGAGTCAAGTGACACAAAGTGGAAGCAAGTGACACAAAAAGGTATGATATGATTTCACACATCGCTCATGGTATAGGATGGTACTAGCTTTCATAAGATGTTACTTGACTTCATTACGTGCCACTTTGCAAAATTTCAAAACTTGTAACACAAAGTGGAGTCAAGTGACACAAAGTGGAAGCAAGTGACACAAAAAGGTATGATATGATTTCACACATCGCTCATGGTATAGGATGGTACTAGGTTTCATAAGATGTTACTTGACTTCATTACGTGCCACTTTGCAAATTTTCAAAACTTGTAACACAAAGTGGAGTCAAGTGACACAAAGTGGAAGCAAGTGACACAAAAAGGTATGATATGATTTCACACATCGCTCATGGTATTGGATGTTACTAGGTTTCATAAGATGTTACTTGACTTCATTATGTGCCACTTTGCAAAATTTCAAAACTTGTAACACAAAGTGGAGGCAAGTAACACGAAGTGGAAGCAAGTGACACAAAAAGGTATGATATGATTTCACACATCGCTCATGGTATAGGATGTTACTAGCTTTCATAAGATCTTACTTGACTTCATTATGTGCCACTTTGCAAAATTTCAAAACTTGTAACACAAAGTGGAGTCAAGTAACACAAAGTGGAAGCAAGTGACACAAAAAGGTATGATATGATTTCACACATCGCTCATGGTATTGGATGTTGCTAGCTTTCATCAGATGTTACTTGACTTCATTATGTGCCACTTTGCAAAATTTCAAAACTTGTAACACAAAGTGGAGTCAAGTAACACAAAGTGAAAGCAAGTGACACAAAAAGGTATGATATGATTTCACAGGTCGCTCATGGTATAGGATGTTACTAGCTTTCATAAGATGTTACTTGACTTCATTACGTGCCACTTTGCAAAATTTCCAAACTTGTAACACAAAGTGGAGTCAAGTGACACAAAGTGGAAACAAGCGACACAAAAAGGTATGATATGATTTCACACATCGCTCATGGTATTGGATGTTACTAGGTTTCATAAGATGTTACTTGACTGCATTATGTGCCACTTTGCAAAATTTCAAAGCTTGTAACACAAAGTGGAGGCAAGTAACACGAAGTGGAAGCAAGTGACACAAAAAGGTATGATATGATTTCACACATCGCTCATGGTATAGGATGTTACTAGGTTTCATAAGATGTTACTTACCTTCATTACATGCCACTCTGCAAAATTTCAAACAGTAACACAAAGTGGAGTCAAGTGACACAAAGTGGAAGCAAGTGACACAAAAAGGTATGATATGATTTCACACATCGCTCATGGTATTGGATGTTACTAGGTTTCATAAGATGTTACTTGACTTCATTATGTGCCACTTTGCAAAATTTCAAAGCTTGTAACACAAAGTGGAGTCAAGTGACACAAAGTGGAAGCAAGTGACACAAAAGGTATGATATGATTTTACACATCGCTCATGGTATAGGATGTTACTAGGTTTCATAAGATGTTACTTGACTTCATTACGTGCCACTTTGCAAAATTTCAAAACTTGTAACACCAAGTGGAGTCAAGTAACACAAAGTGGAAGCAAGTGACACAAAAAGGTATGATATGATTTCACACATCGCTCATGGTATTGGATGTTACTAGGTTTCATAAGATGTTACTTGACTTCATTATGTGCCACTTTGCAAAATTTCAAAGCTTGTAACACAAAGTGGAGTCAAGTAATACAAAGTGGAAACAAGTGACACAAAAAGGTATGATATTTCACATGTCGCTTATGGTATAGGATGTTACTAGGTTTCATAAGATGTTACTTATCTTCATTATGTGCCACTTTTCAAAATTTCAAAACTTGTAACACAAAGTGGAGTCAAGTGAAACGAAGTGGAAGCAAGTGACACGAAAAGGTATGGTATGATTTCACACGTCGCTCATGGTATAGGATGTTACTAGGTTTCATAAGACGTTTTACGTATAACAATTGATAACAATAATAACTTAATGTGAGACAATATGATAAGTTAATAATTTATTGAGATATTATTACAAAATCAACAAGAATATATTACATTAATTAGCGAAATGCAATTTCGATGATGAATTCCTAAATATTATTATTCCTTAGTCTACTAACAATATTATTTATAATTATAATTATTTATAATATATTAATCACAATATAACGATTATTATTCAAATTTTGGAAATATCACCAACGCGGAAAGATTCTCGTTGGTCGCCGACTAAAATATGTCGACAATATTTGCATTTAATACGCGTTAATTTATTTATTAATGTGTATATATTTAGACCAGACCAATCTAGATCCTGTTTATATACAAAAAAACTGGAATTAAGACGCGGATGTGGCATTAGCGATGGTATCGGCTGGCCAGCTGTCAAATTTATGATCGTCTGATTGAAAATAGATTTAAAAATGTATACCATATTGCGGAAATTGCGATTTAGTGATGGTGCACCAGAAATTCCATTCATTATCTAATTTGATTATAAAATATTAGAGTTTTAATTTAAATCTTGCATTGTTAAAGTCAAAAGTAACAATTTTGTAAGACCGAAAACGATTTTGTTGTTAGTAACAGAAAGTGTCATATCCGCACAAAAAAAAATTAGAGAAATGTCACTTAAACAACAATAAAAATAGATATTTGTTCATTAAACATTAGTTTTTATGCCTGGAACCTTTTTCATTGGTTAATCGATGTCTTCACCATAATCTGTTAAAATATTAAATCCATATTATGAGTAAACATGAACATGTGCAAGTTTCAAATTAGGCAGACGATTAGCGTAAACAAATACAGTAGTTTGCTATCAGCAATATAACAGCAGATGTCAATAACAAATAGTAGTATTGTACGTAAAATATTGATAATTGCAGTACAAACACATGCTTTAATAATTATTATAGTTACCATTTTAATTAATATTCTTATCAGAGAGATAAAAGTTTTAATATTAAAAAGTGCGTTTGGGAGATAATAAAAATTGCTTACCAGTAATTATAAGTTTAGAGATTTGTTAGTAAGTATTGTATAGCATGTTAATAGTAGATGTTTGGTATTATGTAATTTAATATAATACAGTTAAAACGAGTTTGATAGTCGCTAAGGTTCCGACGCCATACGTATCCTTGCAGATTCTCTCGAGCGATTGTGGACCTCAGCTGTTCTCAATGTGATACCGAAGATGTCTTCATGGTACCGGTTCTCATCCTAAAGAAAAAGAGACAATGTAAACACTCTATCAAATCAGGCAAGTCGTGAAGATTCACCACTTGAACTTATAGGAACACCTCACCTTATAAACCAGTCTGAATGATTTGGTTAAAGACTTAGGTTTATCAAAAGAAACAGCCGAGTTATCGGGTTCTAGGCTACAGAAATGCAATTTTTCGCACGTGTGACAGTGTCTTCATTCACAAAGCGCAACAAGCCTTTTAAAGCATATTTTAAAATCTTTACATGTATGTTACGATGTTTGAGGGTCTGATGAACGAATTTGGTATTCCCCACGATCCTTGTGAATGGTGGCTTTTTATCCATTCATCAAAATACAGCTTGAAAGCAGTACTTTTGCATATTCATTGAATTTATATAACTTGTTAACTGATTTTGTTGCAGTTTTCTCAGTTTTTGGTTGTATCATAAAGTTGGAAATGTGTTATACTGATGTATCAGCAAATTGTACTGTCTAACTGTAGTAAAAATAACTTACTCTCATTTGCAGCATGTAATTTTCAATCTGGGCGTTAGTCATGTTACCATACTTCTGAATAATTCCCTTCAACGTCTGGTAGACATGTTCAGCCATGGTACAATCCCCACAAACATAGAAATGCCCCCTCTCCAACACAAGCAACCTATACAATTCTGCGCCTTCTCTTTCGGCCAAATTTTGAACATACGTCTACAAAAAAACAACATATCAAATACACATCTCGAGTTCTTTTAACTACAACCATCAATTCTCACCTTTGGAATTCCGGGTTCTCTTGATAAAGCCAGAAAGACCCTATCTATCACTTTCTTCTCAACCATCTTATTCTTTTCATCGCGATACAAATCCAACTCGCGCTGACGACACCCAAAGAACAGCCAACACTTTCCAAGCTTGATCTTCGTTGATTGGGCCAAACGCTGCTGCCAAAATGCTCGAAAAGGCGCTATTCCAGTTCCTGGACCAACTAACACAATTGGTCTACTTGGTTCTGATGGTAAGTAGAAGTTAGGAGCACTACGAATAAAGATTAAGTATTGGATTTAAGATATGATAAGATTAAGTATTAAATTTAGTGTTTGGAGATGTACCTTCTGACAAATAGGCACACATTTTCTCCTACAGGAACATCTTGGAGGTAATTTGAACAAACACCAAAATGTACAGGGCCTTCACCATCTAAAAATAAAGATTGTGGAATAGAAGGAATGCAGAACATAAAGATTTTTTGGCCAAATACCTTCAGTCTTGTAGACGACCACTGCAACTGTTAGATGTAGATTATTTGGATGAATACCTCTGCTTGAGGAAATAGAGTAGAACCTTGGTTGCAGTAAACTAAGTTGTGCTACTAAGAGAGGAGCATAAGGGCTGACAGATGGGAATTCTTCCAGAACTTCTTTTAGGTTAGGAAATCTCCAATGACGCCAATCCTCATAAGCTGATGAGTCCTATAATGCAATTCCACAATTAATAAAATCCTCATTATGTAATCATATACTCCTCATTATGAAGTTCGTAAAATTCGTAAAATCCTGAAGAATATTCTTCAGGATTTTACGAAGAAAAATCCAACTTACGCTTGCTAAGATGGACAACCTCTTCTGATCTTCTTCATCAGTTGCAATGGCAGCGAACTGTTGCAGGAGATTAGGCGATGGAGGAGTGGTTATATCCAAATATCTGGTGAAAAGTTCTCTCGTAGAACAAACTGGAATTTTTTCGTGTGGTTGCCATTGCTTTATAACACCTGGAAACACGCTGGTAAATAAACGAGTTATCTCTTTGATGGTGGTTTACCATTTGATGTGTGAGTTTCCTTGAGGATTTGTAGTTCTATAGGTGTGTCAGGATCTGAGACTCCTTTGAGACGTTGCAGGATTTTATCGACGATATCCTGTCGATTTTTAGGATAGACGCCGACGTGGTCTCCAGGATTGTAGAGGAGAGTGCTTTCGAACTCTAGGAGAAGCGTTGCTCTGGTTGACTTTTCTCCGTGGAGATTGGTTCTTCTGGTTAGTTTACTTGCCGTTACCTTTGAAGACATAAACTTTAGTAGAGATCAGTTAGATTTCGGTGCGTTTTTTTTTCGCTGCACCTCTTGATCCTTTGCTCTTACAATACTGTGATACTGTTTGATAACGACAACTATACGTGTTCAACTAGTTGCCGGGACCCACGGTTTTACGCATCTTCCGATAGACGGCGCACAGTGCATCGACCCAATACAAATGTTGAACAAAAACAGAAAAAGTTGGTAGAATTTGATGAAATTTTATTAATGACAAGCTGACTTCAAAAATGAATATGGTTTTTGATTCATTGCTATGGGACGCAACACTGTGTGGCGGGACGAGAATCTTCAGCTGATGTCTCCAGATATCTTCACAAATCCAGACATCTACGGACATCTTCAAGACTTCCTAGCAGGAGAGCCAACACTCTACCACTAGAGGCACTCGCCCACAAGGATATGTTACACCGAGATTGTGCAGAGTGTGAAATAAATGACTCAACGCGAATGATTGGAACGTAACAAATGTTTCTTGGCGTTTAGTTTTATCGACCATCAAGTAGCAGGTGCAGAGCTGTGGACCGTTTTAAATTTAGTCAGTATCGAACACCAATCATGTCATGACTTCTCCATGGAAGAATGCCTCCAGTAGATTATTTGTTTTAGATTAAAGGAGGGAGTACAAAATAAGTATGGTTCAGTATTCGCAAGAAAATAACTACATATAAGGAAGGGACATGTTAAACATAGTGAAAGATATTGAAGAAGTTTTATGAGTAATGCAGACAGACGTTTTGACGACTGATGGCATCACACCAAATGCAGCTCAGTTATTGATTAAGTTACGAGTTTGATATTTTGCAGGCATATCCTGCATATCAAATGTGTCTATTCATTTATTTTATTTTTGTAATTTTTAGGTTCTAGCCTGATTTACAGACCTCTTGAGTGTGAAACTCTACAAAGACTACACAATAGTTCATAGTTTGCACAACACACCAAGAAAGCAAAAGGTTCTAGTTTGAAAAGCAGCACGACTCTGCTAATGTTCATACATCTGCATAATCCTCGCGACAAAAACAAAAAAACTCGACCTCACGACGGCTTACAACCGCCGTTTCCCGGATTCCAGTACGTAATAAATTCGGTAACGGTATGTAACCGCAGAGGAGGAGAAAAATCCACTTTCCCGAGACGTATTTGCACATAAAAAATTAATGAATTGTAAATGTGGACGAGCTTAGTCCAACGTTGTCAAAAAGTACGGTCCACATTCTTCATGAGAAATCTTAATATTGGTACAGCGAGAACACTGTCAACGATGTATAATTCTTTCTTGATTTGATTGCCTTTCTTTGGGTTGAGATTTGAAAAGGGACATTTTAACATATCTGTTATGAATTATTCATATATCATTCTCCAAGCAATCTGAGTTTTGAAATATTTTTATTTTACCTTTTTATTGTGACACTTGGACAGCGAAGTGACCAAATCCTTCGGTTTGGCTTCTACAAATCTAACAGTAGACGGGCTCAAATTCTCGGTACGTAACGTTATAGTGGCTTCCAAAAGGGCATCGTCATCGTCCAGACAGAAGGTTTCGCAGGCCACCTAAGACAAACAATCAAATATCAATTCTATTATCTTTGTTTCCGACAAATAGTATTTTCCAATTCTCAAGCGTACCCTGAAGACATCTGGTGCCCATTTCCTGAAAGCTTGCTCCTGGCCGCACATCTCGTCACCGCACGCCATCTTCAGGAGTCGTTCCCCACCCAATTCCAGCAGAAGATTGTCTACGTATTGTCCGAAGGCGCAGAAATTTGGATACGCACTGGAGCCCAACGCAAAAACGGCAAATCTGTTTTTATTAAAACGTGTATTAACTTACAGGAATGTTCGAATTATGAGAAACAATGCTGCATAATATGTACAATAACAATTTTGTAATTGCGTGCGATTTCATGCTACCAAATTATAAATAAATAAATAAATAATAATATACAAGAATTTCGTTGGATATGATATTTAGTTGATTTTAGTCTTCTTGGTGTAATTTCATATTGAAAGAAACTTTACACCTGCCATTGCAGTATATCCTATAGCTGGAAGTTCAAAAAGTAATAACGTTGAGTGTTCGTTAGATTGGAAAGAGTAGAATGGTGCAATAAATACTCAAATAAAATACACCTCAGATAAAATTCTACCAATTTATCGCAATAAATCAACTTGAAAACATTCCGTAAAAATTCTATTCACACTATCCGCTAAAACTAAGCACACAAACACATCAAAAGGCTTTGGAAGAGGTCAAATTTATCTCAAAGGTAATCTAATAAGGTAGTGCAGACACGAAAAGTACATGGGAATCTCTTTGGGTGCAACGTGTTCTGCACACAAAGCAAAACATGCTCTTTGACTGGCGCCTTGCAATTTGGGCATTTGCAGTCTCTCTTTAACATGCCGCCTTACCTAACGTTGCTCAGAGGACCGAAGGTGTCTTCGAGCAGCGGCTCACTAAGCGATCCTCTTAGAGAGTCCAGACGATCTAACTTCTTTGCAGCGTTTATATCGCTCTGGCTGTTTGCCTTTATGAACGACTTTGATGTCTGCATGCTCATACTGGATTGGAGCAAACGTTTCAGAGAAATGGAATTTACAAGTATTTTTTGGTGACAATTTTCAGGTAGACATCGTTTTTTTTGCGCTGAATATCGTTTATTTCATTATTAACGATTACATTTATTAATTGGGAGTGAACAATGAATGTAAGTGACTAAATGTCGGTCCCGTTGCCTTGTCAACAGACAAATTGAATCAAGACTTTAAAGCACTTTAAACGAAAAGGTTTATTCGTATCCTAAGGGGTGGATTACAAAGAAAAATTGGGTCAATAATTTTTATTAATGCCAAAGCGGGACGCGCTTAATTAATACGGCGTTAAAAGCGGACTTAATTCGGGTAATTTAGTCGCCTTGGTTATTTATTCACGACGACGCTATGCTTTGTCCTGCAGTAGGAGAATTTTTTTTAAATAAGTACAAATTAGAGGCCTACCTTAGTTTTGAGTCACCGTTGCTAAGACCGTGCTCGTTTATCTTCAGTGTGTATAAGTTCCTCGCGAATTCCTGTAAAAAAGATATCGTAAGTAATATTTTAGAAGGAAAAAAAATAATAAAATACAAAGCAAACATTAAATTATGTAAACAGAAACAAAGGGAAACATGTAGCTGGCATAATAACAGCCAATTTTAATTAAAACTTGTATTGACTCAATTCAGTAGAAATGGATGAATCGTAGAAAAAATTATGCAATTTTAGTGTTTACAACTGATTTTGTAAACATCCATTTCTCATACCTGTTAAAAACTGTACTATACAGTGAAAAAAGTAGAAAATCGACATCTCTTACCACATATTTAGTTACTGTGGCAACAAATTTCCTAATTCTCTTGCGTTTTTTTGCTAATATGATCTTAAATAACCGTACCACTATTCACAGTGGCAAATCGATAAAAAAATAGTGACATTGGTAAGGTAGTTTGTTTGAGTTGTGGTTTGAACAAATTTTGATTCTTTATTACAGAGAAAATTTACTGTACAGGTTATTTTAAATACTGTGCAGGTTATTTTAAATAATGTGCAGGTTATTTTAAAAAATAGGCCATTTAGTTAGGATTTCAAACAGTATTACGAAGAAAGAAAGAAATTTTAGAAATTTTAAGAATTTTTATTTGAAATTATTGCAAGAAACTCAACCTAGCCTAGTTAATCAATTGAGGAAATAAATTGAAAAATAAAACGAAAAGTATGAGAGTAAAAAAGGTGCTTTTATTTTAAAATACTCGAATTCTTTGCCATCAGCACGAATGCAGGCTCGTCGGCATCGTCTGCATCTTTTTAATGCCTCGGCCACGAAATCGGTCGCATGGTCGTTTTCGTTTATAGCGTCAAGGTCGAGCGGGTGAGAGCCTGTTCCAAATGCACGCGTAGGAGAGAGAAAGGAACTGTACGCTTGTACCGTTTCGCCAGGAGCGAGTATTTCGTGGCCGAGGCATAAAAATGATCGTTTGATAAAACGTGCGTAGCGAATTGCGTTGATCTCTTCTGTTACTTGAGTGGCGCAGCTCGGCGATATTTTGAATAGCGTTTGAATAAACTTTTTCCTTTCTACAACCCCAATAACTTTACTCTCATACTTTTCGTTTTATTTTTTAATTTATTGCCTCAAATGATTAACTAGGCTAAGTTGAGGTTCTTGCAATAATTTCAAATAAAAATCCTCAAATAGTTTTTTGGGCAGAAAAGTAGCAAGTGTTGTACATTTTTTGAAATCTTAACTAAATGGCCCATTTTTTAAAAATAACTTGCCGAAAGTAGTACCTACAGTTATTTTTTCCGTAATAAAAAGTCAAAGTTAAGTGACAAAATTTTTTCAAACCACAACTCAAACAAACTACCTTATTTTTATCAAAATCATAATGTTTTTTGACCGATTTGCGACTGCGATTAATAATACGGTTATTTAAGATCATATTAACAAAAAAACCGCAAGAGAATTAGGAAATTTGTCGCCACAATTATGTCTCAAAAGACACAAGCAAAATGTAGGTTTCATTGAACGTTTGAAATTTACAATCTCACTTTATTTTTATTTGCAACGAATTCCCGCGGGATTTACGTTCGATAAAATGGCGATAATTCAACGCGCACATATTGCCGAGTTCGAGCTCGTACCGAAAATTGATCAATTCTATCAATTCAGAACGTTGCACGCAATAAAATGCCTTGCCGAATTTTAAGCGATAAATTCACTCTAAATTGGAATTGTCTAGCCGGTCTAGCGTATATAGGAGTATAGATTCTACTTCGGAGTTTCTAATTTTTCTTTGTAAATAGACAGAGGATGGTTCCAAAATGAATGTTTTCGGTTAAAAAAGAGTATAAAGCGACTTTGTGTTGTTTTTTCGCTATTCTATTTAGTTTTTAAAGTACTCTACCCACTCTATTTGATAAAACTAGAGTATACATGGTACTAAGGTACATGGACGGCTAGCAATTTTCCTGGCCATCCATGTACCCGCCCACCTTCTATCCCATATCTTTTACACTCAACCCACGTACGTAATTTTAATTTCGTCGGGCTTTGTGCATTGCGCGGTGTACGGAAACGCGCTGGCGATGGCGGTCGAAGAAAGTGCACCGGTGCACACAGTGGCGTGCGCTCAAGACTGCTGCACCGTAAATTACTATCTTGAGCTTAGATGAACTTGCTCCTCATCTGGTTTAATAGTGTGAAATGGATCTTTTATGTGTGTTCAAGTTGCCGTGTAGTGCACTATGCGGTGCAACTGGCGCGGCGGGGCAATATAACCTGCGGCTCTCAATATTGTAGATTGAATGCATATAGCACATGTAACACGTATTCCGGTTCGGCTATCTACTGTAAAATTTAATACTCATCGCTTGGATGCAGTGCAAGTTATGTTGATTTTCACGAAGGTATTCAGATAGTTTTGCAGAGTGAGACTGTTGAGTTTATGCATATCGTATTGGAGTTTAAAGGATCCTCCAAATAATCAAAGGATTCTAGAAATGATATAAAGACCAAACTCCGAAGAAATCCCAAAATGTTTTAGGATTAGGAGAATTATATTAAACCTCAGAAACTTAGTTTTGATACTAATGGCTTTAAAACAAGGATTTCTTACATAAATTAATTGAAATAAAACAGCTCTTTTACCTCTGAAATTTTATGCTATGCTGTGATCAAAACAGGCATCTCTTCTGTCAAAAATCAATGTAAAGTTCGGCTAAACACGTTTACTCTGGTGCGTGAATGTAGTGTTTGGGAAGAAAATGTCTGAAGCTGATTTAGAGTAAAAACGGAGAAAAGACCGAGAACGATATCATAAGAAAAACGAACAGGGACTGATAAAAAGAGTGTGATGCAAGAGAAAAGCGTATTAGGCGGAAGCAGTGGAGAGTCGCAACAGCAGAAGACCACATACAGAAGAAAACAGACCTTAGAGGTAGAGACAAGAGTCTTATTGAATCGAAATACACCACCATCATCGGACAACGAAGAAAGTCATATAAGTGTGGAACAATTAACGGGTAGTTCTAGAGGAATGCGTGGTAGGAATAAGGTGATTGAGCACGAGCATGCAGACACTTGCGGACCGTTGTTGGTATTAACATTTCACAAATTATACCAATACCTGACACTTACCCGTAACTAGATAATAACTTTTAAATTAAACATATATTTATTCTATCGTTCCTAGTAAGCAAAACCTCTTCAGTATGTACCACCTACACATACCGAATGTACGAAGCTTCAGTTCGCTTAAGAGACCACGTGACATATTGGTAGTACGTTCCAGTACCTCCTGCACGTAATTGTGCTCTCAATTACCTCAATTTAATCCCAATTAGTCTGGAGACTGCTGCACTCCACTCCATACCAAAATACTTAACAATTGTCGCCGATCTGAGCACGAATACATCAACCAACCATCCGTAATAATGGCATCCAGCATCACGTTAAAGCATAGGCAAATAATAAATAGTACACAACACTAGCTTATTAATTCGAAAGATTTATTTCATATATGGCGCCAACGTGCCCCAAGCGCCCCTATGTCACGGTTTCATGCTTTTAGAGTGAAATAGACGATAGTTGAAGAGAGAAACGAGGGTCATGGAAAATAACGTTTACTGCGCTGTCTGTCTAGTCTGTGGTGGTAATAGCAGCAAAACACGGGTCGACAAAAATCGATTTTTTGGATCGAAAATTGTTTTTAAGGCCGTTTTTTTGCTCAACACTCTTTGCGAAGGGTATTTAGAAGGATCTTATCGTAAGACATGAGTGCGAGCGACTTTTATAAGGTCGGCAGGAACGGATAAAAAATGTAAATTTTTGACGTTCACCGATCCGCTTGTCGGAATTTCTAGACGTCACGTGACATTTTCTCGAGGTTCGCCTTCACTCGAAGAGGTGTAAAAACGTGATTTTTTTCAAAATTGACGCATTTAATTTACAAAATATCGCGCAGTCCACGCGGAATTGTGTCCTTTTTTCAATTCGAGCGTCAAAAGTAATATCGAAAAGCCCAATTTTGCAGCTACTCGATCGCAAAATGGGCGATTCCGCTGAACGCGCCCTACACTTGAAAGTTCGCAATTAGTATAGGTAGATAACTATAGTTAGTTATAAGCAAAGAGCCACTTTTGATGTCGATAATGTATAACATTATTTGGTCGAGTAACATACATTAGATTTATTTTATAAAATAAATATTTTTTTTACTAACCTCTCCATTTTCTGGTGGATCTCCGTTGCCGAATGTTGATGTGACGACAATGAGAAGTGCCTCGTGTTCAATGCTGGATATGTCGTAGTCGGACATGCAGTAGACTTGGGCGTTGAAGGCATGCCCAAAAATCTCTGTTAACTTTTTGGCGTAGCCCTCGGATTTTCCAGTTTCCGTTGCGTAAAGAACTGTGGCCTTGATACGTCTGGATAAGGCTCGACCGAAGAGTTTTGAAGTGAATTTTACAGCTCTGCAAGGAGGGTGATTATTAACGTGATATGTAAACTTTGTGTTGGATATACAGTGTGAAAGAAGTCTGGAAGAACTAAAATATCTTCAGAAAGAGTTATTTCTGGCAAAAAATTTTGATGTGGTAAAAAACTATTATAAATTTTTCTGTCGTTTCATTAGCATACATTTGTTTATCAAGTTAAAGGAGGCATACATTCTTTAAAAGGTAATCCCTATTTTTTAATCGATAATTTGGAATACCACATTTTTTCGAGTACAACGAATTTTGTACTAGGTTGCATAAGAAAAAACATTTTGAAGAGAGCCCTGGAACAAATTGTATATCTTTATTTGTCATTAGTTAAATCAAATTTTCTTTCAAGTCAAGTCTTCCTCTAAACATTGCAATAACTTGCACAATTTTTTTTCTTATGGAACCTATTACAAAATTTGCTGTAAAAAATACTCAAATAATGTGTTCTTCCATACTATCAAATAAAAAATAGGGCTTGCCATTAAAAAAAAACAGTGTTGCTCTTTTGATCATCCCTAATTTATAATACTTTTTTATCCTTTCAAGAATATTTGCCAGAAATAACTTATTTTCAAGATTTGTCACTTAGATATAAACAGAATTCCCCACCAGTAACGTCAATGATTTATCGGATTTTGCTCTTGTTACAATGGTTTATTTATATGTAGAGTAGGTATAGTACGAATAAATTACCTGGCGATTTGCTTGAAGTGGAATTTTCTCCTTGGTTTCTTCTGATTCTTGCCGGAATCGCGGTTTTTGTTCCATACGTGAGTTTTCCAAGCTGGGTCCTGCAAATGAATGAATAATAGACATAGTAAAATAATGTTTCATTCAACAATAATTCACTGTGTTCCAATCTCCCAAGCAATGTACACCAATGTACGAAAACTGGTCTACTACGCAGATAAACAGAATGCAACTTCACAGTTTTTAACTAAGTTTGACTACTAAGTTTCTGCTACTGCAGAAAATATTTTCTACAGAATTATCAAATATGCGTGGGCATAATGAATATAATAAAATACACCTTTCCAACGACGTTTTTTTTTCTGTGCAAACATCGTTCTCTGATAGCTGGCCGGATGGAGCGCCATTGCGTGGAAATGTGCGACTATCACGACTATCTGAGGGACCCTGAGGGTCCGGGAATTCGTGAGGCTGATTGCCCTATTCGGCGCACCTTTTTATGTTGTGTTATTTTGCGTGATGGTGGTTGCGGTTTGGTTATTACCACAGATCTTTTGTAGTACTAACATATTGAATTTGTTTGTTCCCATCAACAACATTGCTAGTGGATATCAGCAAACCCGTCTTTTCGTCAATTCTTAATCCAATTTAAAATCTTTTTGAGCAAAAATTATACTTCTGACGTTTGAAGTAGAGGCACTACTTTTTTGAATATATAAGTCACAAAAATCGTTTAAAATCTCTCATCTATTTCTATTTCCAACAAACGCCCACCAACAAAAAAAAAAACAGAGCACGAATGAATACACTAAATCCTATACATGTTCAAAGCCGCCCTTTCCGAGTACCTAACAAAATTTTACACCCCAACCAGAACAGAAATGTCTGCCTTCTCTGCGTTCTTCTTTTTCCGCTGAAATCTCGGATAATTCCCGGTAGAAAAAACGATCACTAGTGGAAATTTTTACCATTTTCTATATCAGCGCGCCGAAACGACAAAGCCATTCCGAAATCTGCGGGGAAGAGGTATTCCGATAGGGAGCGTACCGCGGAATCCGGGAAGTGTATTTCACAACCTCCCACCGTTGACAGTTATTGCGGCGTCGTCGTTCCACGTACGAGTATCGGGATCGCGCGCTGCGATTACCCTGACGTTGCCTATGACATAAACTGCATCCGCGGTTTATATATTATTTTTTGTTTGGTGAAGAGAAATCACCTTTGGTCGTGTGGGTTAACACGAATTGTCGAGTATATCAAAAGCAGTTGAAATATAGGAATCATAAATAATCTTATTTTTTTATAGTTTGAGCAAATTTGACAACAATAAACGATTAAAAACGACATCAATAAACCTTCCAACATTTGTATAAAACCATTCTTCGGAGATACAGCAATATCGACAACCGAGAAAGAAATTATTTCCTGGTTTGAAAGATAAAGAGTCACATTTTCAATTTGGCGGAGGCGCATACATAAATCTGTGTTCACATTTAACATGTGTTTAATTTCACTTTATTTAAGGTCGATTTGTGTTTTATCACCCTTTTCACAAGATTATTTATGTTTTACTTCTCTAATGGTCATAAACAGTTCTCAGCAAACCTTTTCTTCACTTGATAAAATCAAACGTGTAATAAACGCAATATAAGTACATATTAGTGCTTACTTGGTATTCATAGGAAGGTTTGAGATAGTAGAGCGCCATCTCCTGGTGGAAAACTGGGGTCGCCGAACCGGATAACGGCGGAACGATCCAGACCCAATCGGCGGGACAGCCGTTCCTCAGGCGGACCTCGTTCTCCAGATGTTTTATGAATGATTCGGACGCGGTGTGATGATCGACGATCGTGACTCCTTTCGCCTGAAAACTGAACAATACGGCGACGTTGCACTCGACCATCGCCTTGTCCTTCCATAGTGTTACAGGCGTACGTGTGTCCAGACCCATCTTCTGGGCGATTGGCTGAAAGCAAAATGGAATATGTATCATGGCTCAATTCAAGGTCTGGCACTAAGAAAATGATATGATACATTCTTCTGAATAATACGTATACGTATGTAATAATAATTAGCAGTAATTATCTATTATATTATAAATTTATTATAAACCAGGACTGTTCAGGATTTTCTTTATTTATTTAAATTTTGGCGACCGGTTTCCTGCACAACAATCAAATAAAGTTTTTAAATTTGTCAAAACGTACAAATATATATATTCAAGTAAAAAATTGCTGTTTTAAACCGGGTATTACAAAGATCTTGTTGTTACACAGGGTTGGGCACCTAAATGGAATATTCATCCTATTTATTAAAAGGCTTTCCAGTGATTAAAATGAAAATCGATGACCGAACATGCAAGAATTAGTTTTAATCGACAATTTCAAATTTACTGTACAGACTTTTTCATGGTGCATTTTTCCCATTTGCATACACGATTATGCATTTTAATGCCCCGATGTTACCATACGTAATAGTTGTCAATCCATGAATTTTACACCCCATTATTAGGAGAATACATGAATATTTAAAAAAATCCCTTTGAGGGAAATAAAAATGAAAAAGATTTACAAAACAGTTACGATGTTAAACTTACGATCAACTCTGTATCCCAAAAGTATCCCAAAGTCCAATAACCTCACTTGTGTGGGTTTAAACTTCCAAACTAGATGATTTATACACCAAGTTATCTGACATCTTGTACAGAAGCAAATCTCCATTGTTCATAAAAAAGTTATCCGCTATTAATTTATTACGGTCCGTATCTCCTATAATTAAATGATTATTGTCCGTTTCCGGTGATTCACAGCCACCCTCGCACCAACAAAAAACAAAATACTCGTGTACACTTTTTTCCCTCTTCCCCATTAATCATTTAACGTAATCGTATAATCTCGAACAATTTTATTTGGTCGCGTCGGGGCTTACAAATAAATTACACACATTAACTAGCACGGATGTATTGTTATACTGTTGTTTGCGATTTAAAAGACATCCAATATAACGTATGGACGTCACTTGCTGAGTGAGCAATCCTTGTAAAGAGTATTTAGTATTCTAGCTATGCAGTGTCGTTCTATCGTATGTATCTAAAGGTGAATCTTGTAAATGATGATGATATGTGTGTAGTGAGATGACGTCGCTGCTAACCTATTCCGTGTAATGTGCAATATATCTCACCTCGAGCAAGTTATAACGTTGCGGGTCGCATAGATCACGGCAACCAATTTCTGTACTCATGTACCATCCGTTAAATGGTGCTGCGGTGAACTGCAGCCCCCCGCAGTCGAACATCATACTGGAAACTGCAGGAAGGCAGTACCATTTCACGCCCAATTCTTCGAACCACTCATATCTGAAACATATAAGTGCGTGAAATATCATTCTTGTGGCGTCAAACTATGTACAACATTTTTATTTTAATAAAGCTAAAACGAAATTTACTTTTTTAATCATTTATTCACACAACTATTGATATACGCACAACAATGCCATTAACCAGCCTAAACAAATTGATAAACAAACAATGCTAATTTGATTAACAATACTCATACATATGTATGTATAAATAAGCCTTGTTGACACTATAAAACTTCTGATACATAATAGTACCAGATTTAGTTAAATACCTCCTGCGTTTGTTCAAATTTAAGATGTGGACGATTATAAACGTATTCGATAGCAAAAGCGACAGTTGATACGCATAGTCCCACACCTAAAGTGGTAAAAGCCATTGCGAATTGAAACAGTTGTGGATTACTTTTGTCGTAGTTGGTTCTTTGATCTTTCAGCTGAGAGATGTACTTAACTTCATCCCAATATTTATCAATTAAACCACCTTCTTGTAATCTTCCAAGTCCGTTGTCGAACTGTTCGAAAAGATGTGAGCATTTCTTTACACCGATGGAATTAAAGACGAGCTTAACAGGTATTTTACCCGCTTTAAGATTTCTGAATAAATCAATGGCAGATTCACGTTGTGCCACTATGACGCCATTGTCGGACTCCAAGAATAATGTTATTAGGTCAAGATAATTTCTAATGCCAGGATTCTCATATCTGAATGCTTTTATTTCGGACGCTGCACTTGCCGTTCCTATAATTTTGTAGTCTGAGCGAACTGCATCTTCCACGGTTTTAATTGGGTCATTATATATAGGTACCATTGTTGTACTGTAAAAGCGTCCTTGTATAAAAACATTGAAGATCATGGTATAGAACAACGTTAGAACGATGATGATACGTTTTCTCTGCATCCATGACCTCATGGAGGCTGATAAGCTTAAATTAAATTGTATTAACAGAAAGGAAGATTCCAAATAATTGAATACCCAGGAATTATCCCTAAATTCCAGTGCTATACAAATCGTCAAACAAACATTCATAACCACGACGAGAATCCAAGTTTTAAACGACAGCATAGACAAAAACGTATTTATGTTTGATAAAGGTTTAGGTTTTGGAATTAGAAGAACAATTCTTTCATACTGGATGGTTCTGGTCAGGTCGAAATCTCTGTGGTAATCTTGAAATCCCTCTAGAGGAGTTACTGGAGATCCGAGATATATATCACTGATGTTATTTTCGAATTCGAACAGAATATTGTATGTGGTCTTTTCTGTTGAGTATTCCTGGTAGTACAACATGCTTTGGTCGAATAAGATTTGGTTCAAGTTGAAGTGGTCGAAAATAGTTTTTCCCATTTTGAAAAGAAATCCAGGGTTTTCTGCATCGCTATAATTTATAGCTTGTGGTGAATAAAGTTGCCACGATATTCTAATATCGCAACCGTACAAATCAAAACTGGGTTTAAATTCGTGGCATTCGATTTTCTTAATCTTAACGTCCTTGCAAGTAAACGTTTTAAAATCAAACATGTACAATTTTCCTCCATGCAGCACTATAAGTTTATGAACATAATGCTTCCAAAATATCTCAAATACTTCTTCAATTAATCCAACATTTCTTACGATTACGAAGTACATAGATCTGCAGTAAAGTGGATCATCTTCTTTGACTGCCAGCAATAGTTCAGATAAATCTTGTGATTTATTCAAATCCAGGATGTAGGTCCTGTATGTAAAGTTCCTTGGTCGGTTCAAGACTTGAGGCCACGTCTTTATCTCTGCAGGTTTGCCAATATCAACAAAATTATTATTCACAATTAGAATATTCCCCAAAAAGTAACTGCATATATTTTGAAGACAGTGAATCTCGTCGCTAGGGTGATAGCTGACTAGCGTTATTAATGACAATTTGGTTAAGGAGAACATTTAACTGTGTCTTGGAGTGAATCCGACTCCTAGATTCTAAGGAGTGAAGTAAACTTGTCAGGATCGATTCACGAAATAATCTATTAATGCGTTATATTTGTACATGTCATTAAATAGTTTTCGATAACATCTAATTGCAGTTCTAATTACAGATAAATTTGCTTGGACCTTTATATTGTAAGTAGCTTATAGAAATAATATTAATGATTATAGTAATAAAATGTATGATTGATTGCCCCACAAGGAACACCACAAATGAAGTTTAGTTTCATCAACGGTTGATCCCACAGCCATTATTGCTCTGTCATTCACAAATGTCACAACTGTCCGTTGTCTAGCTAAAGTCACTTGTATACAGGGTTTCGAAATAAAAAATTACAATACATTTGTGAATTCCTTCATTCAAAGGCAATGAGTTATTGCTTGTTTTGTTTAAAAACAACACTTCCAAATATTTTTTTCTTGATTTGGAATAATAAAATTCACTTAAACACAAAGCTTTCTAAGAATTTGACAACAAAGAACATAATTTTGCATACACAGGATGTTTATAATGACCGTTCAAATTTGGTACATAATTTTTAATTCAAAATTCGATTTTTTGTGGTATACACTGTATACATTTTACATGTTTGGAATCTACGAACTTTTACAGATAATAAAATGCTAAGATACCACTGCATACAAATCTATTGTTTTGGAGATTTTCGCATTTTTTTGTAAAATTTGGGAGTCACAAGCACTGATCAGCCATTCATTATTGGTTAATATAGATGTTGTCAAATGAGTTCTGGTAGGTCATTTCGATTTATTTTCTTCTGTAGATTACAGAAATTATAATTAAAAAATCCACCTTATGATAGCTAATTTGCAGATCAGGATAAGTATCGTGAAAAAAAAAAAAAAAAAACACACTTTTTTGTAGTTTTTTTTATTCTGCACAAAACTAGATGACACTAAAGATTTTCACCTTCTGGTATCTTATTCGCAAATCAGGATAGTATCGTGGAAAAGACACTTTTTTCTAGTTTTTTGTGCTCTGCACAAAATTAGATGGCCAGAAATGAATTGCTATAGTTGGGTTGCATGAAAGACTAAAGCTTGATCATTAATATTATGACAACAAAAGCTCGGCAGAAGTAGGCAGAACTACAGTACGTCGGTCATTGGGTAGTTCGGATCTCCTTACATACGAGTCGTTCAGTTCGAATCGCAAATGGAAGTAAGTTTTGGTATACGTTTCGCGGAAAACGGTATTTTTTCATAGACGTTAGAATTTGATGATCCTGTATGCAGACGTATGCTTTTCCTTTGGCAAAATTAATTCGACTACGCCACTGACCGAATGACAACAGTCGATTGCACCAGACGACTGTCACTTTTGACAACACGCAAAGTTAAATTGATTCAACTATAGTTAGTAAATACAGTGCTTTTGTCTGAAGCCAAACTGGTGCGATCACTTATTTTCAACAAAAGCTAACTTGCTTCCAGCGCCACCAATCGGCAGCCATAACATGAACAAAGCAACACTAACCTAACTCATACATAATAGTACAAGTTTTACTGATATACCTACTGCTCTTGATCAAATTTAACACGTGAACGATTACAAAAGTATTCAATAGCAAAAGCGACAGTTGATACGCATAGACCAACACCTAAAGTGGTAAAAGCCATTGCGAATTGAAATAGTTGTGGATTACTTTTATCGTATTTGATTCTTTGATCTTTTAGTTGAGAGATGTACTTAACTTCGTCCCAATATTTATCAATTAAACCACCTTCTTGTAATCTTCCAAGTCCGTTGTCGAACTGTTCGAAAAGGTGCGAGCATTTCTTTACACCGATAGAATTAAAGACGTGCTTAATAGGTATTTTACTGGCTTTAAGATTTCTGAATAGATCAATGGTTGATTCACGTTGTGCTGCTATAACGCCGTTTTCGGATTCCAAGAATAATGTTATCAGGTCAAGGTAATTTGTTGTGCCAGGATTCTCATATGTTAATCCTTTAATTTCGGACGCTACACTTGCCGTTCCAATAATTTTGTACTCGGAGCGAACTGCATCTTCCACGCTTTTAATTGGGTCATTATATATAGGTACCATTGTTGTGCTGTACAGGCGTCCTTGTATAAAAACATTGAAGATCATGGTATAGAACAACGTTAGAACGATGATGATACGTTTTCTCTGCATCCATGTCCTCATGGTGGCTGATACGCTTAAATTAAATTGTATCAACAGAAAAGAAGATTCCAAATAATTGAATACCCAGGAATTATCTCTGAATTCAAGTGCTATACAAATCGCCAAACAAATATTCGTAACCATGACGAGAATCGACGTTTTAAACGACAGCATAGACAAAAACGTAGTTATGTTTGATAAAGGTTTAGGTAATGGAATTAGAAGAACAATTCGTTCATACTGGATGATTCTGGTCAGGTCGAAATCTCTGTGGTAATCTTGAGATCCCTCTAGAGGAGTTACTGGAGATCCGAGATATATATCACTGATGTTATTTTCGAATTCGAACAGAATATTGTATGCGGTCTTTTCCTTTGAGTATTCCTGGTAGTACAACATGCTTTGGTCGAGTAAGATTTGGTTCAAGTTGAAGTGGTCGAAAATAGTTTTTCCCATTTTGAAAATAAATCCAGGATTTTCTGAATCGCTATAATTTATAGCTTGTGGTGAAAAAGATTGCCACGATATTCTAATATCGCAACCGTACAAATCAAAACTGGGTTTAAATTCGTCGCATTCGAATTCCTTAATCGTAACGTCCTTGCAAGTAAATGTTTTAAAATCAAGCATGTACAATTTTCCTCCATGCACCACTACAAGTTTATGAACATAATGCTTCCAAAATATCTTAAATACTTCTTCAATTAATCCAATATTTTTTACGATTACGAAGTACATAGATCTGCAGTAAAGTGGATTACCTTCTTTGATTGCCAGCAATAGTTCAGATAAATCTTGTGATTTATTCAAATCCAGGATGTAGGTCCTGTATGTAAAGTTCCTTAGTGGGTTCAAGACTTGGGGCCAAGTCTTTGTCAATGCAGGTTTACCAATATCAAAAAATTCATTACTCACAGTTAGTACATTCTCCGGAAAAAAACTGGATATATTCTGAAGGCAAACAATCTCATCGCTAGGACGATATCTGACTAGCGTTGTTAATAACAGTTTCGTTAAGGAGAACATTTGACTAGATTATAAGGAGTGAAGCAAACTTGTCTGGATTGATTCACAAAATTATTATTTATTAATGCGTAATATTTGTTTGTCATTAGATAGTTTTCGATAACATCTAATTGCAATTCTAATTACAGCTGAATTTGCTTGGCCCTTTATGTAGTAAGCAGCTTATAGAAATATTAATCATTATAGTAAAAAAACGTATGATTGATTGCCCCACAAGGATCACCAGAAATGAAGTTTAGTTTCATCAACAGTTGATTCCACAGCTATTATTGCTCTGTCATCCACAAATGTCACAACTGTCTGTTGTCTAGCTAAAGTCACTTGTATACAGGGTTGAAAATGAAAAATTGCAATACATTTGTGAATTCCTTCTTAAGTTCAAAGGCAAAAAGTAGATAGTTATTGCTTCTTTTGTTTAAAAACAACACTTCCAAATAATTTTCCTTGATTTGAAATGATAAAATTCACTTAAACACAAAGCTTTCTAACAATTTTACAACAAAGAACATAATTGTGCATACACAGGATGTTTACAATGACCGTTCACATTTAGCACACAGTTTTTAATTAAAAATTCGATTTTTTAGTGATGTACACTGTATACATTTACATGTTTGGAATCCATGTACTTTTTCACACAATAAAATGCTGATGATGAAGATTCAACTGCATAAAAGTATATTGTTTTGGAGAATTATCTCTGAATTCTAGTGCTATACAAATCGCCAAACAAATATTCGTAACCACGACGAGAATCGAAGTTTTAAACGACAGCATAGACAAAAATGTACTTATATTTGACAAAGGTTTAGGTTTCGGAATTAGAAGAACAACTCTGTCGTATTGGATGGTCCTAGTCAAATCGAAATCTCTCTGGTAATCTTGAGATCCCCGCAGAGGAGGTACAGTAGATCCGAGATATATATCACTGATGTTATTCTCGAATTCGAAAAGAATATTGTAAGCTGTCTTTTCCTTGAGTATTCCTGGTTGTACAACATGCTTTGGTCGAGTAAGATTTGGTTCAAGTTGAAGTGGTCGAAAATAGTCTTTCCCATTTTGAAGAAAAATCCGGTTTTTTTTGCATCGCTATAATTTAGAGCTTGCGGTGAATAAAATTGCCAGGATATTCTAATATCGCAACCGTATAAATCAAAATTAGGTTTAAAATCGTGGCATTCGAATTCCTTAATCTTAACATCCTTACAAGTAAACGTTTTAAAATCAAACATGTACAGTTTTCCTCCATGCAACACTATAAGTTTATGAATATAATGCTTCCAACATATCTCAAATACTTCTTCAATTAATCCAATACTTTTCACGATTACGAAGTACGTAGATCTGCAGTAAAGTGGATCACCGCCTTTGATGGCCGGTAATAGTTCAGATAAATCTTGTGATTTCTTCAAATCCTGGATGTAAGTCCTGGATGTAAGTCCTGTATGTGAAGTTCCTTGGTGAGGTCAAGACTTGAGGCCACGTCTTTATCTGTGCAGGTTTGCCAATATCAACAAAATCATTACTCACAATTAGAATATTTCCCGAAAAGTAACTGGATATATTTTGAAGGCAACCAATTTCATCGCTAGGGTGATAGCTAACTAGCGTTGTTAATAACAATTTGGTTAAAGAGAACATTTGACTGCGTCTTGAAGTGAATTCGTCTCTTGGATTCTAAGGAGTGAAGGAAACTTGCCTTGATCGATTTAATAAATTATTTATTAATGCGTAATATTTTCGTATGTCATTAAATGTTTTTGGTACTTCTCTAAATGCAATACTTCGCAGTTAGATATGCCTGGAGACTGTTATAGTGTAAGCAGCTTATAGCAATAATATTAATCATTATTGTAATATACAAAATGTATTTTCTTTGATTAATATTGTTCTTTTGTAACTTTTTATGATTCGCTCGAGTAGCTTCTGTTATGTTTTATGTTGGTTGCGTTTAATGTAGAAAAACATACCTAATTAAAGTTTTATATACAATTGTAGGTAACTTTTATCTTACTTAATATGCCCTTGGTACGTAACTAACTATAATTAATTGAATAATGGACATGGTGTTTCAATTCTTTTCTGTTCTTTATTTCAAATAAATTTATAAATACTCTGTCAATATCAAGTATATTATTCAATTAATTTAACCCTGTTCAATAGGCGCCAATAAACTACCGAAATAATTTTATTGATAAAAAGTAACAGTATCGTAATTTTTCTTCGCAATCATGTTGCCTCGCAAGCGTATTTAGACTTTAACAAAACCTACATATATAATATTTTATTCACATAACTAATGATATACGCACAACAATGTTATAACCCAGCATAAACAAATGGATAAGCAAACAGTGCTCATTTGATTTAACAATATTCATATATGTAAATAAACCTTGATGATACTATAAAGCTTGCGATACATAATAGTACCAGATTTACTTAAATGCCTCCTCCGTTTGTTCAAATTTAAGATGTGAACGACTATAAACGTATTCAATAGCAAATGCGACAGTTGATACGCATAAACCAACACCTAAAGTGGCAAAAGCCATTGCAAATTGGAACAGTTGTGGATTACTTTTCTCGTCAGCGATTCTTTGATCTTTTAGTTGCGAGATGTACTTAACTTCATTCCAATATTTATCAGTTAAACCGCCTTCTTGTAATCTTCCAAGTCCACTGTCAAACTGTTCAAAAAAATGCGAGCATTTTTTTACGCCGATGGATTTAACGACGTGCTTAACAGGTATTTTACCCGCCTTAAGATTTCTGAATAGACCCATGGCTGAATCTTGATGTGCTGCTATGACGCCATTTTTGGATTCCAAGAATAATGTTATCGGTTGAAGATAATTTATAATGCCAGGATTTTCATATCTTAATCCTTTTATGTTGGACGCCATACTAGCCGTTGCTATAATTTTGTACTCAGACCGAACTGCATCTTCCACACTTGTAATTGGGTCATTATATATAGGTACCATTGTTGTACTGTACAAGCGTCCTTGGATAAAAACATTGAAGATCATAGTATAGATCAAAGTGAAAACGATGATGATACGTTTTCTCTGCATCCATGCCCTCATTGTGGCTGATACGCTTAAATTAAATTGTATCAACAGAAAGGAAGATTCCAAGTAGTTGAATACCCAATAATCATCTCTGAATTCCAGTGCTATACAAATCGCTAAACAAACATTCGTAACCATGACGAGAATCGAAGTTTTAAGCGACAAAATAGACAAGAATGTAATTATGTTTGATAAAGGTTTAGGTTTTGGAATTAGAAGAACAACTCTGTCGTACTGGATGGTTCTGGTCAGGTCGAAATCTCTGTGGTAATCTTGAGATCCCTCTAGAAGAGTTACTGGAGATCCAAGATATATATCACTGATGTTATTTTCGAATTCGAACAGAACATTGTAAGCGGTCTTTTCATTGGCGTATTCCCGATAGTACAACATGCTCTGGTCGAGTAAGATTTGGTTCAAGTTGAAGTGGTCGAAAATAGTCTTTCCCATTTTGAAAAGAAATCCAGGATTTTCTGTATCGCTATAATTTATAGCGTGCGGAAAAAAAATTTGCCAGGATATTCTAATATCGCAACCGTACAAATCAAAACTGAGTTTAAATTCGTGGCATTTGAATTGCTTAATCTTAACGTCCTTGCAAGTAAACGTTTTAAAATCAAGCATATACAATTTTCCTCCATGCACCACTACAAGTTTATGAACATAATGCTTCCAAAATATCTCAAATACTTCTTCAATTAATCCAACAGTTTTTACGATTACGAAGTACATAGATCTGCAGTAAAGTGGATCACCTTCTTTGATTGCCAGCAATAGTTCAGATAAATCTTGTGATTTATTCAAATCCAGGATGTAGGTCCTATATGTAAAGTTTTCTGGTAGGTTCAAGACTTGAGACCACGTCTTTAACTGTGCAGGTTTACCAATATCAAGAAAATCATTACTCACAATTAGAATATTTCCCGAAAAGTAACTGGATATATTTTGAAGGCAACCAATACCATCGCTAGAGTGATAGCTGACTAGTGTTGTTAATAATAATTTAGTTAAAGGGAACATATTGCGTCTTGAAGTGAATCCGTCTCCGAAGAGAAAATCTAGAATAAATCGCTTTAATAAATTATTTTTAATGCGTAATATTTTTGTATGTTATTAAATGGTTTTGGTACTATCTTAATGCAGATCTAATTGCTGTTGGATATGCATGGAGCTGTTATATTGCAAGCAGCTTATAGCAATAATATTAATCATTATTTTAATACACAATATGTATTTTCTGTGTTTAAATATGTTTTGTACCCTTTTGGTTTCGTTTTTTTTTCTATTATGTTTTATGTTAGTTACTTTTAAAGTGAAAAAAATATCTAATTGAAATTTATATACAGTTATAAGTAACAGTTATCAATACAATTAAAATATCTTTGGTTCTAGACACCAAGCACTGTGCATTTTCATCTTATTTGATCACGTTTTCAAATTACCATTACTGAAAAATGCTTTTTATTGACCTACTATCTACACCAAATAACAAAATGATTCTAAACATTGACATAAAAAAATCTGTTGTCACCTTTATTCTTTACACAAATCATAACTGTTAAACAAAGAAACTACTAAGATATTTTAATATATCCTTCCTTGCTAGACTCCAACTCGGTAATAAACAAAATCCTGTATAATAATTAATAACGTATATAGGATAGAAAGGTGCAACAATGGCTGGGACAAAATAACACTGGGACATTCTTAGTGCATTTTATGTAAGCCAAAAAAAAAATGAGAAGGAAACAAATCTTTTGGGGTTTTAACAACTTCAACATATCATGTCAAACTATATACCTATGTATGTAGAGGTTGTCCCGAAACTCAACGTCAAGTGGATGCCAGGAGAGAGGGTGGTTTATGTTGTATGTTGGCAAAAATATTAAAAAAATCTCTATCACTTAGTTGAGTGATAATTGGCAATTTTTCAAAAAAGTAGAAAATCGACATCCTTTATCACATCGTTAGTTACTGTGGCAACAAATTTCCTAATTCTCTTGCGGTTTTTTTACTAATATAATCTCAAATAACCGTACCATCAAGTAGATGTTCAATGCTCTCGTGTGGCTAAAAAGCCACTTAATGCCCTTGATGCGTAAATAACTATAATTAATTGAATAATGGGCATGGTGTTTCAATTCTTTTCTGTTCTTTATTTTAAATAAATTGATAAATACTCCGCCAACATCAAGTATATTATTCAATCAATTTAACCCTGCTCAATAGGCGCCAATAAGCTAACTAAATAATTTTATTGACGAAAAAAACTTATAGTAATTTTTCGTCGCAGTCACGTTGCCTCGCAAGCGTATTTGGACTTTAATAAAACTTACATTTATAATATTTTATTCACATAACTAGTGACATACGCACAACAATGCCATAACCCAGCATAAACAAATGGATAAGTAAACAATGCTCATTTGATTTAACAATATACATATATTTAATAAACCTTGGTGATACTATGAAACTTGTGATACATAATAGTATCAGATTTACTTAAATACCTCCTGCGTTTGTTCAAATTTAAGACGTTAACGATTATAAACGTATTCAATAGCAAATGCGACAGTTGATATGCATAGTCCCACACCTAAAGTGGTAAAAGCCATTGCGAATTGAAACAGTTGTGGATTACTTTTCTGGTCATTGATTGTTTGATCTTTCAGTTGAGAGATGTACTTAACTTCATCCCAATATTTATCTGTTAAACCACCTTCATGTAATCTTCCAAGTCCGCTGTCAAACTGTTCAAAAAAATGCGAGCATTTCTTTAAAGCGATAGAATTATAGATGCGCTTAACAGGTATTTTACCCGCCTTAAGATTTCTGAATAGACCCATGGCTGATTCATGATGTGCCGCTATGACGCCATTTTCAGATTCCATGAATAATGTTATCGGTTGAAGATAATTTGTAATGCCAGGATTTTCATATCTTAAGCCTTTTATGTTGGACGCCGCACTTGCCGTTGCTATAATTTTGTACTCTGACCGAACTGCATCTTCCACGCTTGTAATTGGGTCATTATATATAGGTACCATTGTTGTACTGTACAAGCGTCCTTGTATAAAAACATTGAAGATCATGGTATAGATCAAAGTGAAAACGATGATGATACGTTTTCTCTGCATCCATGCCCTCATTGTGGCTGATACGCTTAAATTAAATTGAATCAACAGAAAGGAAGATTCCAAATAATTGAATACCCAGGAATTATCCCTAAATTCCAGTGCTATACAAATCGTCAAACAAACATTCGTAACGAAGACGAGAATTGTCGTTTTAAGCGACAACATAGACAAGAATGTAGTTATGTTAGATAAAGGTTTAGGTATTGGAATTAGAAGAACGACTCTGTCGTACTGGATGGTTCTGGTCAGGTCGAAATCTCTGTGGTAATCTTGAGGTCCCTGCAGAGGTGTTACTGCAGATCCTAGATATATATCACTGATGTTATTCTCGAATTCGAAAAGAATATTGTAAGCTGTCTTTTCCTTTGAGTATTCCTGGTAGTACAACATGCTTCGGTCGAGTAAGATTTGGTTCAAGTTGAAATGGTCGCAAATAGCTTTTCCCATTTTGAAAATATATCCAGGATTTTCTGTATCGCTATAATTTATAGCTTGTGGTGAGAAAAATTGCCAGGATATTCTAATATCGCAACCGTATAAATCAAAATTAGGTTTAAATTCGTGGCATTCGAATTCCTTAATCTTAACGTCCTTGCAAGTAAACGTTTTAAAATCAAATGTGTACAACTTTCCTCCATGCAGTATAATAAGTTTGTGAAAATAATGCTTCCAAAATATCTCAAATACTTCTTCAATTAATCCAACATTTTTTACGATTACGAAGTACATAGATCTGCAGTAGAGTGGATCACCGTCTTTGATTGCCAGCAATAGTTTAGATAAATCTTGTGATTTATTCAAATCCAGGATGTAGGTCCTGTATATAAAGTTCCTTGGTGGGTTCAAGATTTGAGGCCACGTCTTTATCTGTGCAGGTTTGCCAATATCAACAAAATCATTACTCACAATTAGAATATTCTCCGTAAAGTAACTGGATATATTTTGAAGGCAACCAATCTGATCGCTAGAGTGATAGCTGGCTAATGATGTTAATAATAATTTAGTTAAAGAAAACATTTAACTATGTTTTGAAGTGATTCCGTCTCTGGGACGCTAACGAGTGAAGAAAACTGGTCCGAATCGATTTAATAAATTATTTTTTAATGCGTAACATTCTTGTCGGTCATTAAATATTTTTGGTAAGTACTATCTTAATGCAGATTTGATTGCAGTTACATATGCTTGCGGACTGTTATACTTTAAGCAGTTTGTACCAGTACTATTAATCATTATTTTAATAAAAAAAAAATTATTTCTTGAAATGTTTCTTTTTAGGCTTTGTTCGATCAGCTTCTCTTAAGTTTTATGTTAGTTACTTTTAATATAAAAAAATGCCTGATTGAAGTTTTATATAGGTACAATTACTAGTAACAGTTGTCATTCGAATTACATAAAACATCTTTGGTTCTAGACTATACATTTTCATCTTATTTTATCACGTTTTGAAATTATCATCACCAAAAGATCATGGCAAACACACGGCTGCCAACCTTTAGACGTTAGTGACTCTACAACAAGCAATAATTTGAATAGATCTCCCTCCAGTAATTCCCTTATTAATACTAAATTTAGAAATTTGGAGTGAAATTTTCGACAAATTCTACGAGAGTCTGATGTATTTGTACTTGAGTAAAATAGAAATCTGGTGGTTCTTCTTTGTTAGTTTATTGAATACTTGTTAGTACCGGTTTCGATCTAGGAGCATTATCAGCTAACGCTAATTTTTTTATAAGAGTGTCTGATTAGTAATATTGGAAAACATTACCACTAAAAAAGAAATACACTTACTGTCAAATTTTCCGCAAGTCGTAACAACAAAACAAAACAGTTCATCTCTTGCGGTGAAAACACTTAAGTAAAAGCCGGAGCAATTAACTATTTATCCATCAACATAACCTACAAGACGGAAAAACGTACACAATTCGGTAAACATGTTAGAAATGTGTAAAATACAAATAGATTTTCTACAATCAGGTTGAAGAAAACGTCAAAAATTCACAGAATCTGCAAGGATGCACATAAAACAGGATTGACTAACAAAATATGCCTCAATAATAACTAGTCTTCTACAATTTAATATTGTGCGCATTTCACATTAGAAAGAGTTATGCTAGTGTACATTTGTATTTGTACTTGTTTGATCCAGAAATTCAATATTTGGTTTTTAACAGGAAGAGAATTAAAATATCGAGAACAACAAGATTTAACACTGAAAAATAAGGGTACAGCTAATAGGAACGAAACTTCTTCATTTTGGTGGCGGAGCCGGAGTTTTATAATTATGCTTCTTTTTAATTATTCCGTGATTCATTTACTTTTGCTTTTTATATTTTCAACTATACTCAGTTTAAAATGCTACTCAGTTATGGAACCAAATTAGTTAGCAATGTATTGTCATTTGTTTCATTCACATATATTTCTAGAGATCACTAGCTACATAAACAAACTGATAAGCTAATTTGATTTAAAAATATCCACATATGTAAATAAGTCTTGTTGATATTATCAAACTTGTGACAGATAATAGTACCAGATTTACTTAAATATCTCATGCGTTTGTTCAAATTTAAGGTGTGAACGATTATAAACGTATTCAATAGCAAATGCGACAGTTGATATGCATAGTCCCACACCTAAAGTGGTAAAAGCCATTGCGAATTGAAACAGTTGTGGATTACTTTTCTCGTCATTGATTGTTTGATCTTTCAGTTGAGAGATGTACTTAACTTCATCCCAATATTTATCTGTTAAACCACCTTCCTGTAATCTTCCAAGTCCACTATCAAACTGTTCAAAAAAATGCGAGCATTTCTTTGAAGCGATAGAATTAAAGATGCGCTTAATAAGTATTTTACCCGCCTTAAGATTTCTGAATAGACCCATGGCTGATTCATGATGTGCCGCTATGACGCCATTTTCAGATTCCATGAATAATGTTACCGGTTGAAGATAATTTGTAATGCCAGGATTTTCATATCTTAATCCTTTTATGTTGGACGCCGCACTTGCCGTTGCTATAATTTTGTACTCTGACCGAATTGCATCTTCCACACTTGTAATTGGGTCATTATATATAGGTACCATTGTTGTACTGTACAAGCGTCCTTGTATAAAAACATTGAAGATCATGGTATAGATCAAAGTGAAAACGATGATGATACGTTTTCTCTGCATCCATGCCCTCATTGTGGCTGATACGCTTAAATTAAATTGTATCAACAGAAAGGACGATTCCAAATAATTGAATACCCAGGAATTATCCCTAAATTCCAGTGCTATACAAATCGTCAAACAAACATTCGTAACGAAGACGAGAATCGTCGTTTTAAGCGACAACATAGACAAGAATGTAGTTATGTTTGATAAAGGTTTAGGTATTGGAATTAGAAGAACAACTCTGTCGTACTGGATGGTCCTGGTCAGGTCGAAATCTCTGTGGTAATCTTGAGAACCCTGCAGGGGAGTTACTGTAGATCCTAGATATATATCACTGATATTATTTTCGAATTCGAACAGAACATTGTAAGCCGTCTTTTCGGTTGAGTATTCCTGAAAATACAACATGTTCTGGTCGAGTAAGATTTGGTTTAAGTTGAAGTGGTCAAAAATAGTTTTTCCCATTTTGAAAATAAATCCAGGATTTTCTGTATCGCTATAATTTATAGCTTGTGGTGAAAAAAGTTGCCAGGATATTCTAATATCGCAACCATATAAATCAAAACGCGTTTTAAATTCGTCGCATTCGAATTCCTTAATCTTAACGTCCTTACAAGTAAACGTTTTAAAATCAAACATGTACAACTTTCCTCCATGCACCACTACAAGTTTATGAATATAATTCTCCCAAAATATCTCAAATACTTCTTCAATTAATCCAATATTTTTTACGATTACGAAGTACGTAGATCTGCAGTAGAGTGGATCACCGTCTTTGATTGACAGCAATAGTTCAGATAAATCTTGTGATTTATTCAAATCCAGGATGTAGCTCCTGTATGTAAAGTTTCTTGGTAGGTTCAAGACTTGAGACCACGTCTTTAACTGTGCAGGTTTGCCAATATCAACAAAATCATTACTCACAATTAGAATATTCCCCGAAAAGTAGCTGGATATATTTTGAAGGCAACTAATCTCATCGCTAGGTTGATAGCTGACTAGTGTTGTTAATAATAATTTAGTTAAAGAAAGCATTTAATTGCGTTTTGAAGTGAATCCGTCTCTTGGACTCTAAGGAGTGAAGAAAACTAGTCTGAATCGATTTAATAAATTATTTTTTAATGCGTAACATTTTTGTATGTCATTAAATGTTTTTGGTACTATCTAAATGCAGATCTACTTGCAGTGGGGACTGTTATAGTGTAAGCAGTTTGTAGCAATACTATTAATCATTACGTTAATACAGAAAATGTATTTTATTTGTTTAAATGTTTCTTTTTAGGCTTTGTTCGATCAGCTATAATTACAAGTAATAGTTATGATTCTAATTAAAATATTTTTGATTCTGTACGTCAAGCACTATGCATTTTCATGTTATTTGATCACGTTTTGAAATTACCATCACTAAAAGATGCTTTTTATTGACCTACTACCTGCACCAAATTACAAAATGATTCTAAAGATTGACATATAAAAAAATCTGTACAGTAAGTACACAAAAGTACTCATATTTATTTATTTTCCCCGCAGTGTAGTTGTCAACTTTAATCTTCACACAAACCATAACTGTTAAACAACGAAACTAAGATATTTGAATACGTCCTGCCTTGCTAGACTCCAACTGGGTACTAAAGGAAATCCTGTGTAATAATGTATACGGGTTAGAAGGGTGTAATAATAGCTGGGACAAAATAACACTGGGACCTTCTTAGTGTGTTTTATGTATGATATATGTAAGAATGACGGACTTAATAAAGCATAGCAAGCACACGACTGCCAACCTTTGGACATTTGCGGCTCTACAGCAAGCAATAATTTAAACAAAGGTCCAAATTTCCGTATTAGTACTAAATTTAGAAATTTGGAGTGAAGTTTTCAGAAAACCCTACGAGGGTCTGATGTACTTGTTCGTATTTGAACTAGGGCTGTAATATTTAGTTTTCAAATTTCTTAATTCGTAATGTAATATAGATGTATAAAACTACTTACGTAGGATGTGCCAAATTGACCTCCATTATTAGCTCGCCGGGTATGTCGAAATAATCGGGGTCGTGTCCGTTTGCCGACAGGACTAGGGGTAGTATATCAAATCTGGTGCCGGCACCCCTCCAACCTAATTTAGTGCATAGCTCGGTAAACTCGACGTTAACTGGATCGCCGATGATGGAGCCATCCTGTTGCTTGTAACCAGCGTACGCAACCAGCTGACTGTTCCACACCCTATAGTCATGTTTGCCATCGGTTCTTTGCGGAAAAATTGTAATCGCCGACCTGAAATTACAGAATTAACACAAATTACAATTAACTGTATTATGGTGGAAGATAAGTTTTCTAAATTTCTAACAGTACAACGCAATTTTACGTAAAATTGTCGAAGATATTGAATTAGTGTGCTGTAGAGCCTGTACTAGAGATAGACAGGCGCATTTGGCAATTCACATTGTCGTGTTGTGCAGAAAGAAAATAAAGATAAAAGTGCTATTGTGTTTGACATACATTATTTAGTGTGGACATACATGGACATACAAAGAATAAAGTTTAAAGTGGGACGAAGCCCACTCCGCAAAAATTGGCTTTATTTTTGCTTCGCTGTGATGGACAAAATCCATGCTAGGCGAAGTTTTGACGATGGAATAAATAATTCATAGAGCTTTGCTGAGTGAAATATTGCAGGGCAGTGTTGTAGTTAGCTACATACATAATTTGCATACGTAATATAGTGTAATATTAAAGTAATCAATGATTTAAAAGAAGTAAAACATAAGGAGCCTTAAGTATTACATGCATAATTTTAAAGCTATCTTCATTTGAAAGGATCCATTAGCTTTTTTACTGCTTTACGATTATATTGTTCGTGGTATTACTCTAAGTAACGCAATAAAGCAGTAGCTCATCGCTGTAGATTACAGAAATACGTGTGGACAAATTGTGGTCATTGCATTAAAAGTCATTATACTAAATTGCTATATGCTATTTTAGTCATATGATATATAACTAAAGTAATCAACAAAATACATTTTAATTTCGGTTTATCGTCAGTTATTATCAAAAGCCGATTGCTAATAGTTCTTAATTACTCTTTATTTAATAATTACTATTTTATTCTTTCTTTAATAATCATTAGTTATTATTAATATTAATAAAGTTAAATCAGTATGTTTGGGGAAAGTGCAATCAACAGATAGCTGCTGTAATACCGGTATTATATAGGTCTGGTTGTATTACCGATTACAAAGCTCTTAAATCCTGCAAGGTTCCTATATTGACGGATAATCAAATAGGGGTTTAGTCGGGGTAGGGAGAATATTTAGGGTAAACGGCCAAGCGGACAGTTAAAGCCCCGTATTGAGATGGGAATTAGCGGCGGAAAGGCGATCGGTTTCGCAAACGACAGGAGAGATTGACACTGTGGCAGTGGTAACTCATGCAATGGCTTTTGGGTTAGCTTATGCCACGGTCTCACTAGGCTGTTTTATTAGCCGCTAGATGCTGGTGCTGCTAGTAGCAACAGCAGCCAGTGGCTATTTTGTGGTCACATTACGCTGTTCACCAGCAAAAGTACTGCCGCCGCCGGTGGCTACTACCAGCAAGCCTCAGTTCAAACTACAAGGTCCAACTATTTCTGGTGCATTTTATATGTCACCAAGTAGGTACATACAACAGTGAGACAATGTATTGTCTTTTGTCAGGTGAAGGCGTCGCAACCATAAAATATTTCATATTTGATACCAATATGTAGGGTTTTATTGACTACCTGTGTGAGAGGGTTATAAAAACCTTCGAAATCAAAGCTAAGCAAATGCGAATGGGTCAAAAATTCTTCATTTGACAGACGATCGATGAATCTCCCCTCTTTCTCTATTTTATTGAAGAGATGGGGAACGTCAACCAAATCGGATATTTCCGGAAATTTGGGTCGCACACGAACAACATGCGAGGTGTAACTTTTCAATCCACTTCTATCTATCTATTATTACACGGTTCTCCTAAATTTTAATTCGTTATACGTCCCACCAAATAAAAATATGATCAATAACATAAAATATATAAAACTGTCACCCGATGAGAGTATATTGTAGTGTCGGCATAATGTTGAAGAGCGAGATGAGCGGTGATAAATCAATTTCCCTTTATTCAGAAAATGTGCCGGATATCCGAAAAGTGAATTATCTCGCAACGCGTTGCGTGACAAAAAAAAGCGCTGATCCCATTTTGATGGAGTAATACCAAATATCTCTGGACAAAGGCCCTATAGGCAATCTATTGCCACGTATCGAGCAAAAACTGCGATTCTACAGAAATATTTTATCGAATAACGTTATAACTTGCTTTCTGTATCATGTAGTTTCTTCTAGAAAATGAAAAGACAACTAAGGACTAAAGATGCGTTCACAATGAGTGCAACGCATTGTCGAGTTGCACATGAACGATGCACGCGGTCTGTGATTGGTTAACTGTATATGTATCATGTACAAGGATAGAAATATAATATCAATATACTTACAGCAAATGGCGAAGTTAATAGAGCATTCAGTTTGAACGATAGAACCACTTTTGAATATCAAGTAGTATATTCAATAAAATAATTTCGCTTATAACGTCGCGTAGTGCCGCTTCGTCTATATTCGCTTACCGTTTTCTCAAAGGTACTTCTTTTATCGAGCAGGTCTTATTAAACACAGGGGTGCATCGATTCCAGCGAGACACCCTTTCCCAATATAGGCGAGTGCGACGCGCAGCATTTGGCTGCAATTTTCCGCCGAACCTCTCGGATAAATTCATATCCGCGACATTTCCAACCAATAAAAGTCACGTGTATGTTTAAAATAAAAGTAGTTTCCAAACTCTTTTATACTATACATAGCTTTAAATCACTGTAATACTATGATAAGACATTAACTACGTCTATAATGCTTGGGAACACCCACCAATATGAGACGTGGCCATAAATTAAATACACGATACTTTAGTGCGACGTTTGACATGAAACGAGTTAATGCGAACAAGTGCCGCCTTCCCTAATTGTCTAAATTAGGTAACTCGACGACGATTTATACCGTGAATTACCGTTGAATTAATTAATGCAGGGCGCTTAACGTATAACTCGTCAAATTAACAGTGTGAATTATGTGTTTGCGAGGCAAACAGTTTGCACGTTATATCTGCGACGGGACGGGGCGCGGGGCGCTTTTCATTATTTCGACGATATGATAATTATTTCCCTAGTGATTCATCAGGTGTGTCTAGCAAAGGATTCAAAATGCCAGGGTATTATCAAGGAAGTTAAATGAGGAAAGTAGGAAAGGGGAAGGAGAGGAAAGGGACAGAAGGGAAAGAGACAGAAGAGATGGCTAGAAGAGACAGACACAGACTGACAGACAGATAGAAGAGACGGGCAGAAGAGACGGTCAGAAGAGACGGTCAAAAGAGACGGTCAGAAGAGACGGTCAGAAGAGACAGATAGAAGAGACCGACAGAAGAGACAGACAGACAGAAGAGACAAACAGACAGACAGAATAGACGGCCAGAAGAGACAGACAGAAAAGACAGATAGAAGAGACAGACATACAGAATAGACAGACACAAGAGACGGACAGACAGAAGAGACAGACAGACAGAATAGACAGACAGAAGAGAATGGCAGACAGAAAAGACGGGCAGACAGAAGAGACGGGCAGGCAGAAGAGACGTGTAGACAAGAGAGACAGATAGAAGAGGCAGACAAACAGAAGAGACAGATAGATAGACAGAAAAGACAGACAGACAGAAGCGACAGGCAGAAGAAACAGATAGAAGAGACAGACAGACAGAAGAGACGTACAGACAAACAGAAGAAACGGGCAGACAAAAGAGACAGACAGAAAAGACAGGCAGAAGAGACAGACATAATAGACAGACAGACAAAAGAGACATACAGACAGAAGAAACGGACAGACAAAAGAGACAGACAGAAAAGACAGGCAGAAGAGACAGACATAATAGACAGACAGACAAAAGAGACATACAGACAGAAGAAACGGACAGACAGAAGAGACAGACAGAAGAGACAGACAGAAGAGACGGGCAGAAGTGACAGACAGAAAAGACAGATAGAAGAGACAGAGGAAAGGGACAGAAGGAGAAAAGGAGGAAAGAGACAGAAGAGATGGCTAGAAGAGACAGACACAGACAGACAGACAGACAGACAGACAGACAGACAGACAGAAGAGACGGCCAGAAGAGACGGTCAGAAGAGACGGTCAGAAGAGACGGTCAGAAGAGACGGTCAGAAGAGACAGATAGAAGAGACAGACAGAAGAGACAGACAGACAGACAGAATAGACGGCCAGAAGAGACAGACAGAAAAGACAGATAGAAGAGACAGACATACAGAATAGACAGACAGAAGATGTCCGTCTCATAAGAGACCGACAGACAGACAGAATAGACAGACAGAAGAGACGGGTAGACAGAAAAGACGGGCAGACAGAAGAGACGGGCAGACAGAAGAGACGTGCAGATAAAAGAGACAGATAGAAGAGGCAGACAAACAGAAGAGACAGATAGACAGACAGAAGAGACGTACAGACAAACAGAAGAAACGGGCAGACAAAAGAGACAGACAGCAAAGACAGACTGAAGAGACAGACAGAAGAGACAGACAGAAGAGACAGATATAAGAGACAAACATAAGAAACAGACAGAAGAGACAGACAGAAGAGACACGTAGAAGAGACAGACTGAAGAGACATGGGATAATAGTTTATATAAATTTCGATTAGTTCCTAGGGAATTATGACCCTGCTTGATGAAAAAATAAAAGATGAATTAAAACAAGAGCATAGGAAAACAAGACAGCAGAAAGAAAAGATGAAAACAAACCGTTAACACGTTATATTAGCAATGAAAAAGCGGAATGTTTTGCTACCTCGACGATATAATTTCCCAAGTGATCCCTGATCAAATGTCTTTAGCGCCAGTTACAAAATCACTGATATTATCATTGTGAACGCCAGGAATGGATCCTTCGGCGGAAGCATTTTGGGAAGCGCAATAGACTTTACCGATTCAATTCGAGAATTTGTTAGAGCATTGTTTCGCTCCCGGCTGCAGATTGTGTTTTCTAATTTCATTTACATTCTGCAGCAGATTCGCGCGACCGACCGACAGTCGCGTCGGACGCGGGCGGAAAGTTAGAAGCTTTCCGAACAGATGGCGTTCGTTACTGGGTATTTTCGAATTTCGACACGTCCGTCAGCGCGGCGCGGCGTCGCTTTGCATTGCTCACTCTGGCGAATAGTTAACAGTAAAAGCAAATATGCAATGTATGCTATCAATAGATAGACATAGATTGTTTTAACATTTTGGATGATATTAAATAGAGAGAACTTCATCGGCACATAGTGTGAAACAGGTCTAGTAACTTACGTAACTTGCAGAGGTATATTTTAATCGCTACATCGTTTTAAATGTAGCGAGGGAATAAAACACTAACACTACGTTTCACTACCATTAGTTAGCGAGTAGCTAATTTTGAGCACAGTAATTACCTACTCGGCCTGAATTTTAATTACAATTTGAAAGCTTTTTCTTTCAACAATGAATCAAGCGCTTTTTCGGTTTGCGTAACAACCTCAGTGGAGGTTTAATTACACAGAGAGAACTATATTTTTGGATATCAAGAAAGTTATTATTCTTGTGTATATAGTGTAGCATGAAGAGGATTTGTTTTCTATCCAAATAATATTTTATTCTAATAATTTCAATATAGTTGTTTCAACGGTTAACATCATATTCTTACTCTGAGAATTTTATATTTTACTCGAACCAACCAAATGATCTTTCTACGGTGTTGCATCAAATAAATTGTTCCTTCTATGTACATTGTACATACATACATAAGCTACAAATTCAATAATAATCAATCTAATTATTTCTCAATTGAATTCTTTATGTGATAACAATTTTATACACAGAGAGAACTCTGTTTTTAGATATCCAGAAAAATTATTCTTGCGTATATAATGTAGCATGAAGACAACGGTTAGTTATTCTTATGATTTAAGAATTTAGTATGCTTATGTTAAGTATATTTTTCTCTGACAAAAAAAAAGTTATTCTTCTATAAAAAAGTAGACGTTCGTCTTACAACAACAAAAATATTTCGTTGGGCGAAAAATATATGTGCTTCATCGAAAAACAGAATCTTGACCCAAAATTCTTACTCTGAGAGATACATAGAAAGTTGTACAATTACTTTACAGATGGCGCTAACATATTCTTGCGCCTTTTGCCACATATTCCCGCTATATAAGTTTGACGATATTGAGTGTTCGTATATTGTTTGTTTACATCTATGCATAAATGTTTTATTTCATGGGTGACGATTATGAGGAAAACCGGGATTGTAGCGGAATAGCCTACACAGAGATAACTCTATTGTGTATATAGTGTAGCCTGAAGAGGATATTTTTGCTATTCAAATAATATTTTGTTGTAATAAGAATTTCAATATATGTAGCTATTTCAACGGCTAGTTATTCTTCCGATTTAAGAGTTTAGTATGTTTATGTTGAGTATATTTTGCTCTGGCGAATAATATGTTATTCTTCTACATATAAAAAGAGTAAGACGTTCGTTTTACAACAACAACATTTTGTTGGGTGAAAAATATACATTCTTCAACGAACAAACAGTTTCTTGACCCAAAAGTATACGTACGTATCGCTTAAAACAGAAATTCCTTTCAAGCAGTTGCTTCATACTTAAAACAAGAAAACTTAATACTTGGAACGTCAAGAAAATCATATTCTTACTCTGAGAATTTTGTATTTTACTTGAACCAACCAAATGATCTTTCTGCGGATATAGAAACAAGGGATATTCTTAACTGAAAGATCTCAGTTATGGAAGAAGAAATTGGCTCTTAAATAACATTTTCAACTGGTTTGTGTTCATTCCTTCAGCTGGTGTACAGTAAGCCACACCTCTTTATAATAATTTTAATTAAAAGCATCTTCCCTCAAGATGAAAATAAACCCTTTGTTCGATTTTAATTTAAAACAAGCCAATAATCTCAACAGACAAATAAGGTTAGGAATGTAAATGTAACTTTGTAAACGATTCCAGTTCATACTTGTAATAAACATGATATTATACCATTAACTGATGTAATAATATATGTAATCACAAGTATAGTATTAGAGGCAGAGCAATGCGGTACAATATAATCTCTCTTTAATTACCCAAAGAATTCCTTTGAAACCGAAGATGGCGCTTGTACACCATCCAAGGTAAACTCACCCTAACTGTGTAATAGGTCCACAAGTCCTCTTGGAATAATTATAATTAAATTTAAAGAGGAGACAACACTTGTAGACAAATTTTGTCCCTCCCTTTTGCGTAGTAATTTTGCTAAGCTTGTTTTTCGTTGCTTTCTTTTTTAGCTAGAACGGATTTGCATTTTAATTAAATGCCCGAGGACTAAGGAAAAAATCCTTTGCGTTTGAACAGTGCGGCTACTCAATAAAGCACAACATTTTCACCGGAAATAATAATTCAGATAAGGGTTAATTGCATATTCCGGCGATCAAAGTATTAATGACAATTTTATCTGAATCGTAACAGACAAGATAGCCAATTAATCAAATATGGTATATATTTATTTAGAGAGATAGATAAACAACACAAAGATATAACGAGGAAACTCATCGTTATAACAACGTGTTGTTCCTTCCTCTTAAGAACTTCTAAAGGTAACATTTCAATAGAAGTTGCGTGCGTACAAACAGTAAGAGAAGAAAGGGGTTTTCTTCAAGATTTTCCCTGTATTATTAATAGCATCGTAAGGGTGGGCTTTAATGAGTTTCTCGTAAAATATGCCGAAGGGTTGCAACGTGAATAACTCCGTTTCCTATTGTGGATGTTAGAAATTAAGGTTATGATTTAGCGTGGAAGTTGAAAGTGAAAACAATACGAGAATTTAAACATAACGTGTTTATGAGTTTAATAATCATAAAGAATGAAAGGGATACAATTTTTCTTTAACTAAAAAGGATTTTGCGGAACTAATTTAACTAGTAGACTAATTGGATAGGATTAAAATATCTTAAATTCTGTCTGGGTGGATCATTAACATTGTTCGGGTGAATTGAAAAGTTTTCAGGTGCTGAATCCACTCTTTGGAAGTTTTCTTTCCAAGGCTTCCTGATAGCTTTAATCGAGATATTAAAGTTATACGAATTTCGGTGCATACCTAGTATTTCCCTCGAGGATTATGCCCTAATATTACTTGCGGAAATCAATTTTAGTAGCGTTATTGCTCGCTGGTATTTACGTGAATTTTCTGACCCCACTCATAACAACAGATAACAAGGTACATTACTTTGATGCTATTTACCGCATGTAAACTGCTAAGCTCAATTATTTCACGTTTATAAACTAAGTGGAGGTGATGAGCCAGAACTAATAGTCAGGTTCGTTAACCCAGACCAATTAAGGCCAAAGATTGTGGATGCCTTAAATTTAAGGTTCCATTCTATAACACAAAACTACTGTGCTTAGTTAATTAACGTTTTCAAGAGGCTCTTTTTAGCATGAGTATACTCGATGGCCCCTTGGGATGCAATTGGTTGTTAGAGCAACACAAACAAGGAAATAAGGAATAGGATACAAGAAGGTAGTACTGACTGTTAACTCTGGATCTGAATAATGTTTCAGTAAGGTTTTTACAATAAGTACATTAGTACATAAGAAGGAACGAAGGAACGAAGAAGAATTGTGTAATACACCTCATGCTTTCAAATGGTAAAAAATTTCAAATTACGTTGAATATGGAGTTAGCAGATTAACACTTTATGCCAACGATAATTTATAGGGTTATTTTAATTTGAAATCTTTGAATAAAAGCTTTTAAATATATTGAGCACTTTTAGTTAATGTTTTATAAAATATGAATGGATTGCCTTTATCTCAAAAAGTGGAGTCAATTTAACAAATATTTTGTTATTTTCGTATTTAGTAGACCAGAATTACCTAAAATTGACTAATAAATCTCATGCAGCAAAATCAATGCTCCCTGTGTAATCGGAGTTGAGTAAAAATTACACATCAATACTTTGATTTGGAGACCAATAATAACTAAGTCAACTGAAAAATACCTAATAAAACATATTAGCATATTTAACACCTCTTTGCTCATTGCTCATTCTCTTCTAGGCAGATTTCAACCAAAAGTTAATCAGTTTATGCTAAGTAGGTTTTTCCAGAGTTCTGCAAGTATACACACAAACGCAAACACAGACCGACATCGTTGGATTTTTTGTGGATTTAGGATCCTGGAACCCCCGACGCATGTATTTCCGAAAAAGGAATTAATTTTGTTTACTGATTACGACACTTTTCTTATGCAGTAATGTGCCATAGACTTATTTATTCTACTACTTATATCAGTACTTGTAAGATCGGCCCTTAGTGACAAATATTAGTTAGATGTTCTACTCAGATTTATTTCCTCATAATGAAATTTTATCTATATTTTTAATGATAGGCTATATAACCCTTTTACTGCCTTGAAATCTCATAACTCACACAACAAGAGAGGAATCGCATCTGAGGAGCTTTTGTGAGTTTTAGAGTAATAAACTTTAATTCCTGGATTTATTACGGGCTAAAGTGAAGTTACAGAGCATCCCTTTAATTGATTTATATCCATGATCGCATTTTATTACACTTAAGTATTCAATATTTACCCTTACAATAATGAAAATTTAATTAGATTTTATCTTATAGCGTTTTTAAAACGTAAAAAATACACTAACCAATTATTTAAGACATAATTAACAGGTAATAGCCGAAATCTAATCAAATTTACTCCCCGCCCATGTCTTAATTAACTCGCTAATTGATCGTGAGCCAAGCTGGAAATTGAGTATACGTCATATTATCTTACCTGCGGTGGTTAATAACCTTTATGCAAATCGACTACAGGAGCAATACGGAGTATTTACCACCCCGCTCTGCTGTACATACGAATACATCAATAAGTTCCAATATAGAGAAGCGCGGCATTGCCTTAGAAATCTGCTATAATACCACTCTCATCTAGCTTCCTCTCTTTCTAACTATACAGCAAATAAATTTAATATCGCTCTATGAAACAGCCAATCTGCATTGTCTAAGTTTGCGTTAGTTTAGCATAGGTATGAAGAACAGACAATTGGTCATTGTGACAAGTTTCTCAGAGATGACGTGACTTGAATCCTGCGAAGGATTGTGAAGACATTTCTACCCTTCTATTCTAGAGAAGATTATTTTGATTACCTACTCTTTTATCTTCCACTTATAATTATTTAGTATATACTAATTTCAGCTTAAATAAAATTAAAACTTGCAGATTAAACTTTGTTCTTTGCATCTATATAGACGACAAATATAGAGACTAATAGCCCTCCCTAAGTATCATCTTTTAATACTCTAACTAAAGGGAATTATGGCTTCCATGGTACCATCAATGCATGAGACTGTGTTTACAATCGGTTTACCGCATTGGCTGGTAACTTTCACAATACATGTAGGTACGTTACGCACTATTATAACTCACCGGATGTTCCCTTTGTTGGTGCTGTATTTGATGTGGTTGCAGAGGGCCTCGAACATTCCACTTGTCGTGGTAACGTAACGGCAATCGAAGACCTGAAAGTAAAACGGCAAAGATTAAATTTTATCGTATAGGAATCGTGTGGAAACAGCTCACACACATATACAGTATGTCCCGAAACTCAACATCAAGCGGATGCCAGGAGATAGGGTGGTTTATGTACGATCTAGCAAAAATATTAAAAAAAATACATAATACAATGTTTTGTGAGACGTATTCGGTTTATATATACTCAGGTTAAACTTATAATGGGCATAACTATTCTACTTGTTATATTAACAGTTGCAAGCCCGGTCCTAATCAAATAAAAGTTTACTGTAAAATTTCATGTGGGCGTTTGCTGACAGCAAATATTGTACCCTTCGCACTGTCAATTGCAGAAGTCCATAACCGGATGGAATTCGAACTATTCTTGGTATTGAAACTAGCTGAGGTTGCGGTATTCTGTCATTGACAGTCCGAAACTCGCCGAAACTAGCTATTCGACAAAATTCATTCACGACGTTTAATCGACCAAACTTGCGAACTGTTAAAGTATGTTACTCACTAGAAACGTACAGTGAGTATATTACAAAGGAAAATTAAGTTAAATGCTGTTGTAAACACGTTGTAGCTTACAGTATTTTATTGGTTAAATACTTTTACACCCTTTAACCATCCCGTAAAGTAAGAAAACAGCAATATATTTTACAAAAACCTGATATCTTGTAAACACAATAATGAAATTTTGGTTGGCAAGGATGTATTACATGACAGTTATGTAGATATAACAGTTGTGTCATCTCCCTACATCTGCCTAATTTAATTTCCTTAATTCTGGGGACAACATTGGGTGAAAATAACTAAATAATGGAATACGAGAACAGGCACAAGTATTATTTTCAACAAAGGGTATATTTACATACATTTTGCTCGTCGGAGTCGTACGAAGTACGCATTATTAATGACATATTTTATTTCTTGGCCGACTCAAAATGTTGGCTACAGAAAATGAGACCAAAAGAGTAAAAACTGAATTATCAAATATCAAATTGTACCTCACGCATACGCTCTGCACAGAGAGAAAAGAAATGTAATATCAAATAAATGTATTTCTTTGCGAATATTTCTTTTAAGGAAAGAATATATGTTAGAAACAAATAAGTATTTTTAAATTTACAAAAATGAGCTTCATAGGCTGAAAGAAATATTTTATTTTAAATAGTTTTCACTGAAAAAAAAAGAACGACTCTATATAAATTAAGAAAACGTTTTGTGTGTGGTTTTCTATTGTATTTATGTTCAGGACAATCCCTTTCTAAGGTCCAGCAGTAGTCTGCCATTATATGTCAATACCATCGGCCGTCATATCTTTCCTCCGTTGTCTTGATATACTGTTGAAACCGTTGCTCTTGTTCTTCATTGTAGTCACTCAGATTGTCAGGAAATTTATCTAAATTACTATGAAAATAATGTAACTGTGTACTCATATTAGTTTTTCAAAATTTTTAAGCATTTTGTCAACGCTTTGTATTGTTAAATTGTTCAGCTTGGTGATTTCTCAACATTTTTTCGATAACTGATACTAAGCGTGTCCATGCTTCCAGTTCAACCTAACTTATGTGATTTGTGGTCCATCAAAGATACCGGCTTTCCTGTATTGATGCCAGGACATGATTAACAAATATATTTGGAACAAACACCATTCTTATATAAAGAGTTCACAAACTGTTTAATAAGCCCAAATTTAATATGTAGTGGCGGAAGAATTATTATGAATGGTTCATGAACGACGTTAGCTTTTCCTACAGTCATATTTATTCTCGACGGTCCGCTTTTCCTATCCCAATGTTCATTTCTTGCACGACTGTACCACAGACAAAGAAAACAGGGATATTTAGTGTATCCATTTTGCTGACCCAATAAAAAAGCAGCAGCAAGTTGTAGAGTAACATTTTAAATTTCAAAAAGTTAGTTGAAAGATTGGTTTTGATAAATAAAGACTTGCTAGCAGCACGAAAAGCAAAAATATTTTTTTATTGAGGTTTAAATTAAAATAATTTTACACTTTTGATTGCATCGTTTATAACGAGAACTGGAGTCAATTCAAACAAACTAATTATACGACGAGTACTTCATAATCTCATCTCTATTCAAATCGATCTGATTTGAAAGTGCACTTTACTGAAACTACTATTTGATTATATAGAATGTTCATTTCTTTTGCATATTCAACCAAATTTATACAAATTTCAACAAATTTCACATCAGCAAGCAATTTATTCTCGAAGCAAAACGTAGACCAAAACAATTTCGTCATTACCGAATGATTGCATTAGCGAGTACCTAATGGATTTATTTTTTCCTTATCCAACGGTTAATGAGCGTAGAATTGTGTTGTCGGGTTCTATTTATTAGCACATTAGCAATACACCACACCCGGATTAATGTAGTTTGCGTTTTGTCGCGCACTCTGCAACCGCGCTGTTCGGTACCGATTTGCAGTTTCAACCGCACACGCCCGCATCCTGAACTACAGATAGAACTTTGCGTCACGATCACATAGACTTGCCAAAGTAGAGTTACCCAGATCTCCAATTAAGTTGTATCGTCTTTAACAATCTTGTAATTAGAACTACGTGGATACCTAACTTTTATTAGATCAATTATGGTTATTGTTAAAGAATATTATGACATTTAATATATTGTTTTCTAATTTGTATTTAATCACTCAATGCTTCATCCCACTCAATGGTTTCTTTCCCATTCAGCATCAAATTCGATCAATTTGCGAGCAAAGCATACCGAACTCCCGCAGAAAGAAAAACCGCCCTCTCTTATTTTTTCCGGCCTTACAAGGATCCTAGACTACCGAAAAATCCCCGACCGAGGTAAATTCAAAGTAAATTAACCCCGAAAGAAAACATCCGCAGAAAATCTTCGACTCCAGTACGACTCCACATGGACCGCGTTCTGCACGCACCAGACCTTCTTCTATCCCCTTTTTTATATATATCAGCGAACGGATCCTGGATGATTAGCTTGGCATCAGCGTTCCCGAGAGCATACCAGATGCAGGCGGAAATATGCGACGACAGTGTCGCCATCTGCACCACCGGAAACGAATATCCAGTGGATACTGGATACTGGATGTATGTTGGAGTGTATGTGACACGTACGTTATGCATATTGAGGGTATTAGTGCATTTGGACGAGCTGTCCATGACATGAGGTACAAAAAGAAACACGTAAAGGGTTGTAATATATGCTTGAATTATTTTGCTTGAAAACTTTGAGTCCATGTTCAAGCTAAGTCCAGATTAAACGTAATTTGAAATTTTTTAACATTCGAAAGCATGAGGCGTATTACACAATTCTGAAATTACAACAAATGAACAACAACAAAATTAAAAAACCACTAATTTAAATTAAGAAAACGTTTTGTGTTTGGTTTTATATTGTATTTATGTTCAGGACAGTCCCTTTCTAAGGTCCAGCAGTAGACTGCCATTATATGGCAATACCATCGGCCGTCATATCTTTCCTCCTTAATCTGCTGAAACCGTTGCTCTTGTTCTTCATATTAATCACTCAGATTGTAAGAAAATTTATCTAAATGATTATGAAAATAATGTAACTTGGTACTCATATTGGTTTTTCAACGTTTTGAAGCATTTTGTCAACGACTTGTATTGTTAATGTTGTTCAGCTTGGTGATTTCCCTAACATTTTTCGATAACTGATATAAAGCTTGCCCAAGCTTTCAGTTCAACCTTCATGTGATTTGTTGTTCATCAAAGATACCGGCTTCTAATTTTCTTGTATTGAGGTCAGGACATGATTAACAAATATATTTGGAACAAACACTATTCTTATATAAAGATTTCACAAACTGTTTAATAAGCCCAAATTTAATATGTAGTGGCGGAAGAATTATTATGAATGGTTCATGAACGACGTTAGCTTATCATACGGTCATATTTATTCTCGACGGCCAGTTTTTCCTATCCCAATGTTCGTTTTTTGCACGACTGTCCCACAGAAAGGTAAAACAAGGATATTTAGTGTATCCATTTTGCTGACCCAATAAAAAAGCAGCAGCAAGTTGTACGGTAACATGTTATATTTCAAAAAGTTAGTTCAAAGATTGGTTTTGATAAATAAGATTGGTCTCGCTACAATAACAATTCAAAGAACCACCCCTCATGAAGACCCACAATTCCTGCAGGAACCCTAATCCCGTATATCCGTTCATCACCTGCTTTTATTAGCCTGGTATCGGAGGTACAAAGTACACAATACCTCCGCCCCGGTTCGTTTGCCGCGACACAAGATGTCGCTCCGAGCAGGGTACTCGAGCATTACCCTCGCTAATGTACACGCGGGTACGCGTGGATACGAATTAAAGCTCACCACCTCCTTCCCTTGCGCCTGAATATTTTATGGGCTTAATGTTGACTGTGGCAGCGAGTACAACGCCGGCACATTCCTGAATGGGACTCGAGTACCTCCACAGTTTACTGAACCATCAGCACTTCCCATTGGATAACGCGTGAACTTTCTGTTTCGGGCAAACAAAACGGTATCTTTAGAAGTTCCAATCTGTTTTGCCAGACGGCGCACCTGTCTAATATACGTTGGGTTGTCTACTTTTCTAACCGTGGTGGCTCTGTTGACACTGTTTTCGCGAAGGGAGGTATTTTGTGTTAATTAAGAATTCAGGGCTTGCAGGCTCTGCGTGAAAATGAGCTTTTCATTCAAGGGTTGGCGGTTGTGTTATGGAATACTGTGAGATTTTTCCTTGCTGAACCGGCTTAAGCCCTTTTAATGGAATTAAATGACAATTAGTGTGGGGTTTGGATGCGAATTAGATTTGATGGGGGTATGTAGAATGCGTGACGCACGAATTTATATCAACCCTAAGATTAAAATGTACGGTTTAAAGGAAAATAATCTTCATAAAACACCCTTCCTGAATTCTGTCGAATATTGAATATTATATTGACTTTTGAAGTCATTTATAGAGAGTATTAAGTTCATCTGTGCAGAGCGATAATAAAAACAATAATTATGGTTTCCGGAATTTGGGGTTGTTTTATTTATCACTATCAACAAACATTAAATTAGTAATTGACGAAGGCATAAAGAAAATAATAAACAGAAATGTTACCGGCGCCGCCACCAAAACTGAACTACAAAGTAAATAAATAATGTAAGGGTAAGTGTCAGGTATTGGGAGAATATAAGTCCCATGCTATGCGGTGATAATAACTGGCATATCTTCTGTCAAAAATCAATGTAAAGTTTGGCCAAACACGTTTACTCTTGTGCGTGAATGTAGTGCTACATGTAGTAAACTCGTAAAGAATTTGTCCGGTATCTGTTCTGTTCGTCAAGTTCGCGACTATGAAATCGAAAAAGTTTCGTTGCCCGACAAAATGACATTTAAATGTTATTGTGCGATATGGGAGTACGATCGCAAACTCCATTTGTTCCGCATAAACGTCGCTACGAAGTAGACGACTTCGTTCGGCACCGGTTGATACGGCGACTGCATATTTTAGAGCTTCGAGCTGGATAGTTCTTGGTAACTATAGGGTAAAATAACTTAGTGAACTGGGAACTTATGTACTTAGTTATACGTTCGATTACTTTACAACGTGGATAAAGTAATCCGTGCCGTTAATTATTAAATTGGTTAAAAGCCGAAGTCATTAATTAGCAAGTTTGAGCGTTACATATTATCAATGTTAGTTGATATAACTAAGTTTTAGATTAGGCAATTCTCGACGTAATAACGAACTCATAAACTTTTCATTCATGATCTTTGTGTACAGAGAATGCAATTAGACGTTTCCAATTATTACTTTCTAGGAGAAATACAATAGAAATTTGCAGGACGGCTTCATAATGACATCGGAACCAACCTTCCCAACGGCCTAGACACAGGCAAATTAATATTCTTCAAAGTTCTTCAAGCACTTACAATTCGCGTTATTAACCATCAAGTTCTCATCCACTGTAACCTAGACTTGATATTTCTCTATAGCATATCCCCACATTATCTTTTAATATACACAGAGAAATGTTTAAGACATTCCTTGTCTTTGAAAATTTACTCCGAACAAATCAATAAAGTTTTCAATTTCTTCTTTGAATCGACAAGATTTTGTTTCCAAATAAAATTTTGTTGGATAGCTTTAAATGTTCTTATGAGTTTTTTTTAAAGAATATAGTGTTTTGCATTGAAAAATACTATATATTGTAATAAAAAGAACCATTGCATTGAATCAAGATAACATATGTAAAATATGAGCTTCAAAACAAGTAAAATTGGTTGGTTGATGCACGACACGTTTTGTGTGAATCATGTAAACAAATACTAAGTTTAAAATATCGGGTGGTTTCATTTTAGAAGGATTTTACCACACATTCTCCAGTCACAACGTTCTTGATTGTATTGTGACTTATCCTTATCAGTTATCACATGTGATAAGGGACAGCGTGGATGATTTTTTTAAAATCTATCTCATTTCGATAATCTGATACCGATATTTGACAGTAAGTATATGCGTATAACTACTTTTGCTGAAAATGTTAATACACTATGTGCATTTTATATTTTCAAGGCAATAAAATAACTGTGGAAAACATAAGAAAACTTACAGAGGAAGACGTATAAGAACTTATTCCGGCTATTGGAAATCGAATTGCTTTCCGGGATGCTGTGAAGCTATTAGATTTGGAAAGATCTGAGGTGAGAAACCGTATATATCTACCATATGTATGTACATATTATATTTCACCACAGGTGCAAATGATACATTACTAAAGTTCCTACAGTACTGCATACAAGGACCAAGGTGTTTTTATAGCATGGTCCAAAGTAAGAGATGCAAATCAATGACAACAAATTCACCAGAGGTATTATTTAATTATTATATGTATTTAATACTTTGAAATGTATCAGATAGCATTTAATTTTTTTTATATTTTTGAATGTATTTTGTACTTATTTTGAATGTATTTTTTTATTTTTATAATAAATTACTGTATTGGTATATATGAACTTTTTTACCCCTTTGCAGCAGCGGTAGATAGTTTGAACAAAACAACAAAATTATTCACTTCAAATCAATATATTATGTTGAATGTAAATTACTATTGCTTACTTTGAATAATTGATCGCATTTCATTTAAAATAACAGTTACTTGCAGTGAGAATGAAATACTCTATTCAGAACACAGAAGGTGTTGAACCAAACCTAAAAATCTTTTTCTGAAACATTTATTTTTCCAAGCAAAACAACCAATTACTTATACTGATAATTATTATTCTCTTTAATCCATCCTATGGTTTAAATAAAACAATATTAATTTCGTCGAATTGTTTAAATATTTGAAGTAATACTACAAAGTTTCATTCAAAACTACATATAGTCCTTTGTAGTTGATGACTGTTTGGTATGGCTTAATAATTTACTCATTGCAACTAAAAATTATCTTGAATCAAGCACTTAACCCGCTTCCACTGAGAAAATTTTGTCGTGGCTGCAATGGATAGTTATTTCGTGGATAAGGAAATCAACCGTTGTTTTAATTCAAAGTAATTTGACTTGAACTGAGCATTCTTTTTCTCTTCTCTGTGTATATATATCCCAGCAATGTGATACATAGTTTTTTTTTATTGGACATAATACCCAAATTTGTAAGTTAGATTATTAAAAAAACCTAAGTCTTTTCTTTTAAATTCTTCCAGAGAACGTTCTTTTTAAGAAAGTAATATACCTTACCGTGTGTACATGTGTTTTATCTTACACCAACAACAATTAGCTAGCTGGAAAACTTACGTACCTACAAAAACGCAAACATAGAGATATGGCGTAGAGCAAATTGCTACTGTACGAGTGTGGTTCGCCTAGCTTTAGCGATACATTGGCTGGCGCATTTCTACTCGACGTGTTTCCGCTGTGCTTTTTGTGCAAACTTAGCTGCGAACACCGCAGCGCTGTGCAAAGTCTCGGGACGCAAATAAACATCGAGCTTTATGTATAGAGAGCGCGCGAAGGCGTGATAACTGCGGTGGATGTCACGTCACGCTCCCGCCAACAGATTATACCTTATTGAAGTGTTAAATCTGGATATAGCGAGTTCCACTTTAATATTACACCGTTGTATGAATGATAATTAACATTTTCTGCGTAAAACTAATGAAGATCTGAATCTTTCAGGCTATACTTGCATTTCCATCAGTGTTTTCTATTCACATAACATTTCCTACTTTAAAACCCGTCCTAAATAACTCTGACAAACAGCAATAAATCCCACACATTCCACTCACTACAAACACCAACAATGCAAACTTATTACAGCTCCATCCCTATCGCAAAATCCTAGAACACTTTAACCAAATTCCCATCCCCCTGACATGGTATAAATCTCAACTGTCACACATCAAATCGTATCATCTCCCCTCCAGTTTACCTCTAGGTGGTCCTTCGCGTCCGTTCTTTATAGCGGCAATTTTCATGATAAATTCAGATAATGTCATTTAGCCTGGCGGGCATAGGGAATACAATACATCTACGGGGGGAGATAAAACGGAGAGGGGAACGACATACCGGCCATATACTATAATCTGGGACTCACCTGGAGTTTCGACCATTGGATCCTGCCGATACAACGGGGTGAATTCCTCCAGGCCAATTTTGAACCATAAATGAGCTCCGTCTCTGTCAGTTGATACGTCCCTGTAGTCGCTACCTCCTTTTGGACCTGCTCCCATCTTGCACTGTGCGCCTGACTGTTCGACCTGAGAAAAATAAGATCGTTTTTTGATAAATATATATAGTGTAGTATGAAGAGGATTTTTTCTGTACAAATAATATTTTGTTCTAATAAGAATTTCAATATAGTTGTTCCAACGGTTCTTGCAATTTAATTTGTCCATAATTTGCGGCAGGAATCGTCAAATTTTATCCACGATTACAAAATGAATATTGGCTAAAAATTGTGCGAAAAGGATTTAGTAGAAATTCTGTGTTTCATTCAAGTTATGGCTGTTCTTAACATCAACGAAAAAGTTGCCTAAGGCGCAGCTTAGCTTGTCATTCATCACTTTCATTTCCCATAATCTCACAGCTAGGGGCCAGCTTGTCGGTGGTACGAAAAACATAATTACTTAAAAATCTCTGGCGCGCAGATGGAAGCATAAGTTTGGTAGGATTTGCTTTTATGAGCTGCTGCCTGCCCCCGGATGACACAATTATAACTAGGTACTCATAAACTCATAGCACGTAGTCTTTTATTTGGAGTGGGAATAAATCCGCCAAGGGTGGAAATGTTTTTGTTATATGAGAGGGATGTGTAATAGTGGTTATTAAGGATTCTTTTGGTAATATGAACCAGAAGCTTTTAGCCAATAGAAAATAACGTTTTTCTATCTATGTATATAATGTAGATATACAGAGTTTTCAACGTTTTAAATCTGCTATTTCTTTTCACACAGAGAGAACTCTATATTCTTGGATATCAAGAAAAATTGTTCTTGGGTATATAGTGTAGCATGAAGAGGATATTTTTGCTATCCAAATATTTTATTTTAGTTTAGTATGTTTAGTATGCTGACGAAGAAAATTTTATTCTTCTACATATAAAAAGAGTAAGACGTTCGTTTTACATCAACAACAATATTTTGTTGGGTGAAAAATATACATGCTTCAACGAATAAACAGTTTCTTGACCCAAAAGTATACGTAATTATCGCTTAAAACAGACGTAATTCCTTTCAAGCAGTTCTTTCATACTTAAAACAAGAAAACGTAATACTTGGAACCCTTTGTGCTGTATAGTCAACTACAATAAAAAATACCTTAACGTCTGTCCTCCAAAGTTTAAAAAAAACGATATATTACATTCCATACAAACAAAGCTCCCAAACAAACACATATCCACTAAAGAGTTCACATCGTAAACATCAAAATAGCACGAAACATTTACTCCATCTAGTTTACTACCACTTCGCTGTTAGAAACTAAAACACACACACACTTGTGTGATTACGAAAGTAATTAAATAACTTTATTTTTCAGTTCCTCCATCCGTAACGCAATAACTTGGTTAGTACTCGTTACTATCTCTCCTGCTGAACAACCCCCTAGCCTCTCTGCAGCAATTGAATTATTTTCAACGAAAATATTCTCCACCCCGCAGTAGTGCCAACATCGCAAACATTTCACTGCAGAGCGACACGCTGTTTCGTAATAAAATAGTGCGATGTAAACGTATATATAACTAACCGACACATATAACTATACACATAACTAACCGACCATTTCACCTTATTATCCAAGGGGTAGTTATGTATTTTAGGGGATCGTAATACAGAGGGCGCTTATCCACGAGAATGTATGCATGCGGTAAGGTTAGACGACTTTTGTGAGTTAATTGATAGCGTGGATTAATGAAGTTTGGCTAATGAGGGTGTGTGGTGAGTTTATTGTTTTACATGGGGAAAGTAGGGCCTTAGAATTTATAAAATGTCAGGTTTTGGTGGTCTGAAAAATTAGGGTTATCGCCCTATGGGTGGTTTAAAATAAAGCAGAAAGAGAAAGTGTCTTATCTAACTTATCACATGCTAAACACTTACTGCTGCTATTTTGGATTTAGAATTGGAGATCTGGAAAAGCCAAGGACACCTAATATATACTGTATATCCTATTAGATCGGAATTTTAAAATGGATGAAAGGGAAGCAAAAGAAAATGCCGTTTGCAGTTCCAAATTTGCCATCACGACCTATCCCCCATGAAGAGAACCATCCTCTCACAAGTGCGCCATCCACTTCATCATCTTCGATTTTTGACACAGAAGAAATTTCGCCTGTTTGAAGAAACTTACCTGATTTGACACAGTGTCTGCAATCACTCTGTCAAACCAGGCAAGTCGTGAAGATTCATCATTTGAAGTTTTAGGAACACCTCGCCTTATAAACCAGTGCGAACTGAATGATTTAGGACTTAGGTTATTCAGGATTAAAGACTTAGGTTTATCAAAAGAAAAAGTCGAGTTATTGGGTTTTAGGCTACAGGAATGGAATCTTTTCGCACGAGGAGTGACAGTGCCTACATTTAGAAAGCGTAACGAGCCTTTTAAAGCATATTTTAAAATGGAAGGATCTTTACGTGTATGTCACGATGTTGAGGGTCTTATGAACGAGTTTGATATTCCCCACGATCCTACTGAATGGTGGCTTTTTATCGATTCATCAAAATACAGCTTGAAAGTAGTACTTTCGCATATTCTTTGAATTTATATAATTTGTTAACTGATTTTGTTGCAGTTTTCTCAGTTCTTTTAAGTATCAGAAAGTTGGAAATTTGTTCCCTTGTGTTCTTAATTTCTCTCTTATTATGAAAAATATTCTTGGAAATTTAATGTACCTTTTATTTACACAACCCTATCTCGTTTTTTTTATGAGGGTACTGAAATATATCTGTGATATATCTAGGGCCCTATGAAAAAAATACCACTTGACGGAGGGTAGTAATTTGACCACATGGCTTCTTGAAAACCAATTTTTCGCTACTTGTCGACCGGAGTAAAACCCCTCGATGCGCCAACTCCTCACGTTCGGGCCTAACAGTCCCACGATTGTCAGCCCATATTACAGAGTTTTGCGGCTGCTGCGGTCATGGCTGTCGATGCGACAAGATGCTTCTTGTCGCTTGGGATAAACGACTGGTTTATTCACCTACACGTAAAATAGTGTAAAGCTCACAAGTCTACACAGAGAGAACTCTATTCTTGGATATCAAGAAAAATTATTCTTGCGTATACTATATAGTGTAGCATGAAGAGGATTCTTTTTCTATACAAATAATATTTTATTCTAATAAGAATTTCAATATAGTTGTTTCAACGGTTAGTTATTCTCATGATTTAAGAAGTTAGTATGTTTATGTTAAGTATATTTTTCTCTGACGAAGAAAAAGTTATTCTTCAATAAAAAAAGTAGACGTTTGTCCTACAACAACAAAAATATTTCGTTGGACGAAAAATATATATGCTTCAACGAAAAAACAGTTTCTTGACCCAAGATTCTTACTCTGAGAGATACATAGAAAGTTGTGCAATTACTTTACAGATGGCGCTAACATTTTCTCGCGTCCTTTGCCACATATCACCGCTATATAGGTAAGTTCGACGACATTGAGTGTTCGCATATTTTTTTTGTTTACATCTATGCATGAGCGTTTTATTTCATGGGTGACTTATAAGGATTATGAGGAAAACCAGGATTGTAGTGGAATAGCCTATTCCCTGTGTGTGTACACAAGCTACAAGTCATAATAAGATAATAAAATAAGAAATTATCTCATTTTAACTCTTAAAAGCGATGTCAGTTTTTATTCATAACCACCCATAAACGTTTTACATCCCACATGACATTTGACTTTTATTAGACATATACATTCACATACCAAAAAATTCATATTTTTCCAAGTTATTACCCCTTACAATTCTTATAACGATACACCGTCATAATACGACTTTAGACCGCTTTAGAGGAATGCCCATTTCATTATTTTACAACCTACGGACGCTATTCAATAAAATTTGTGTGGGCACCCAACGTAGGGGTAAAAGGGTTAAAAGAACGGAAGGGGTGAAACTTTCGTCGATTAATTTTATGCCTGCAAAGTAATCTAAAGTTAGGATCGATCTTTTTACGTCATGCGTCGCCGTCGAAACCACGGTATCGCAAAAAGTGGCCGAAACCAATTTAGAATACCTGCGAAAATCTTTAACCCTTCAATTATTTAACGGAGGGGGTCTCCTTTTTTTGTGCACCGGCATTAGGTAACCCCCCAACGGGACGTTGAATTATTTATCAGCAATAAGCGTCCCGTTTTTTGGCGGACACGTCCGTCCCGGTACGAAACGTTCCCGTTAATTTTCCTTACATTTATGCGGACTCGGTCGCGAAGTTTCGATTACTTTTTCTGTTTCTTGTCCTGCAAAATTATTGAAATTCCCGAAAAGTTTCGGACTAACGGAGGCCGGAATTACTGTTTTATTAATGCTCACTTTGCTTCGCTTATTAGTTCGAGGTCTTTATTTATTAATCACAAGAAAGTATAATTTCATGTCTAACACAGCTTGGATGTCTTAGATTTGGATGAAATTTGGTACAGTTGCTGTATTTATCTATAGAACAACTAAATCTTATTATAACCTATTATAGTTTACTTTAGGGACACTCTATTCTGTGTTTTTGAATAAAAGTCTTAAAAAATAGACTGTTGAGTTAGGCAAAGTTCTTGTTTTAAGTTGGACGATACGCTTAGACAGCATTTCCCATACACAATGCGGACTCAAAGGGTTTTATTATAGATCAAAGATAGGGCATATTCACTTCACTTTTCTCCTTTAGCAAAGGATGCTAAAGAGAACACTTACTGTCCTATATTCTTCGCACGTCAATAAATAATTATCCAATTTCAAAATTAAGTTACTCGTTTCTATTTTACCATCGACAGAGAGAAAAGAAATGAAATAAATGTATTTCTATGCACATATTTCTTACATATGTATATTTATTTCTTATATATTTCTTAAGGAAAGAATATATGTTTGAAACAAATAAATATTTTTAAATTAAAAAAAAAATGATCTACGTAGACTAAAAGAAATATTTTATTTGAAATATTTCTTAAGTATTTGTAACCAGTAAATAGTAAAAAAGGAACAGTTTTCACTGGAAAAACGATTCTTTTACATCAAATTGTTTGAGTTTAATTGCAAAAAGACGTTTGAATGAAATAGATCTGGTTTTATTTGAAATACAGGTCGGCCTTGAGGTAAATAGATATTCTATTTGAAATTATTTCGAAGAGAAAGACATATAGATTTGAGTGAAAAGATTGTGTTTGAATCAAAAACGTGTGGTTTCATTAAAAATTATTGCTATTATTGCTACTGGCGGGGAGATGGCGTTAACAGCCTCCAGCACACGTTGGTTTAGTTTGAGTTTATATAAACTGAGCTATAGAAAGCGAGTGGTATTCTGGTTTCTCTTCATTTGGGAATAAGTTTGTAGTCTTTACTGAAGATTTCTATGGTGAAAAATAAACTAATGAGCCCACCAGAGAGAATATTTTATTGTGCTTTTTGACATGCGATCTTGATTATATTCAAAACATAATAAAATATTAATTAAATTAAAGAAAGATTATTTATTTTATTTAACAAAAAATAAATATTTTAACAAAAACTAAACTACTATTTGATTATATCCAAATTTGTAGTTTTTAACTCAACGTTCGATTTTATTAGTCAACTACTAAATTGTTAAACAGTAAAGGAAGATTTTTTATTTAAAAAGAACGTAGAGTTCTTGAAAGAAAATGTTCGTTTCCTTTGATAATATTATGTTATTAAATTTAAATTAATTAACGTTCATACAAATACGATAGCTCTGACCTTCCTTTGAGTTGAAGCAAATTCGTTTCATTCAAAAAAAATTGTTTCTCATCATGATAATATAAATTCTACTTTATACAATGACTCCGCTTATTAGCAACCCTTTTATGACAATTTAAACAGAATATCGATCCATCATAAATTTACCAATTTACATAATGGTTAGTTACTTCGTCGAAATAGTAATATAGTATTACAATATACTAATACATATCGATACATTTTGCGCATAATAGCACATTATTTAACAATGCGGAACATCAACAGCGTAAAACCTGGGTCGTGTTATTTTCTAGGACAAATTTAGGCATTAATTTCCTGAAAACTACCATTACAAAGCATGTAAAAGCACTAAAAATATTAAAGCCTAAAGAGAAAATGCACATTGTTTTTTATGGACAAATATTTTAGAAGGAAATCGTATCACGAAATAGAAATTTTCTGGTCCACCAAAAAGAACAACGTTAAGGCCGCATCTAAATTTGGTTTTAGGTAAAGCCAGTGGGATACTCAGGGTATCGGAATAAATGCCCGAAAAAGGAGAGAACAAAGACCAGTAAGCATAACCGTAAATAGATGTCGCCTTAGTTCTTTAACTGGGGGTATTTTCAACCCTTCATAAATAGGAGTTTTGCCTGTGCATATTTAGTACTGCTGCATTACACACTTCGTATATATGTATGTTTGTATATACACTTTATTTAAATTAAAAGAAATTGAACTAAAAATGTATTTTTTATGTAAAATGATTAGAACTGGCTTCAAAATATAACTTTCATGGTAACTGCTACAAGTTACTACAGAAATTTCTCTTAGATATTCTGATGGGAATTCCTGTGCCTTCACTAATCAAGCAGTTTAAATATTCTTTCTGCACTGCGCTTAATTTAATTTTGGTTTCTTAGGACTGCATAATTGCAGTCGCTGTTGAGGCTATGTCGGTCCTTCGGGACACTGAAACGTCAACTGCACGTCCTTGTCTGCAGTGAATTAAGTCATTCATAGAATTAAAGTAAAATTTATATAAATTTGAATAAAATTTAGCTATTTTAAGAAACTCATATAGTTCTTAATAATTTTTTTTAAATATATATGAAATGTAACAATGACGTAGAAATTTTATGTTGAGTTTTACAACTTTTCTTTACTTTTTGTCCTACAACAAATTTTGTACTTTCTCCACTGGACACAGACACACAGCGAGAACTATATTCTTGGATATCAAGAAAAATTATTCCTGCGTATATAGTGTAGCATGAAGAGGATATTTTTGGTATCCAAATAATATTTTATTGTAATAAGAATTTCAATACATATATGTAGTTATTTCAACGGCTAGTTATACTTCCGGTTTAAGAGTTTAGTATGTTTAAGTTGAGTATATTTTGCTCTGACGAAGAAAATGTTATTCTTCTACATATAAAAAGAGTAAGACGTTCGTTTTACAACAACAACAATATTTTGTTGGGTAAAAATATACATGCTTCAAAAAACAAACAGTTTCTTGACCCAAAAGTATACGTACGTATCGCTTAAAACAGACGTAATTCCTTTCAAGCAGTTCCTTTGTACTTAAACCAAGAAAACGAAATACTTGGAACATTAAGAAAATCAAATTCGCACTCTGAGAATTTTGTATTTTACTTGAACCAACGAAATGATCTTTCTGCGGATATAGAAACATGTTATTCTTCACTCTTCCTGTTGTATCGAATAAATTTTCCCTCTGTGCACGACGTGACATTGTTATTCTATGACTGACATTAGATTGGGGTCCAGAGTGGCTGTGGCTTCACGAAATTGAATACCTAATAGTAAAAGTGTTTAGGAAATACTTGTGTCAACAATTTATTCGGAAAGTTGGGTGGGCCACTCAGGATTTTTAAATATGTGCACTTTTGTACAATAGTTGGTAAAGGTTTGTTCAAAATGCATGCACGAAATTTGACGCACAACACCATGCGCAGTAGATGCTAATAGAAAAAGATCCCCAGCCAGAATAATTATAAAAGTTTGTATCAAAATAGTTTTGCCGCGCCCGCCGCCGCCGCCAGCAATTTTAATTACAAACAGCGTATGTTGCGGGGGGTTTATAACAGAAAACAATGAACTGACGCCGCTAAACCGCGTCCCAGGACGAATGAAGATCCGACACACAGAATAAAACCGCCGAATAAACGTTTAACATACCTGAGGGAACAAGCAGATAAATTCTCCCTGGGCCCTTGTAAATATACAGTAACGCCACCGGTTGTAATGCTGAGCCTGCATGATTTACGTCACCGTCAGGAAGTGGAACAGTAAAAAGTCCGCGTTTGGAGACCCACATGTTCCACTATTCCGAAGTGATGCATGCTTGGGGGCAGACGTGACTTTAATTACGAAGAATTTTTTTTGTTTTAATTTTTGCATATTATCGCCCGGTCCGCGATTGAAGAATAAATAAACAAGAAGTAGAGAAATAAACCTTGTAAGAAAACACGAAACATGTCTTGTATTGTTATAATCCCGATATAGTACTATTATTATCTTACGGACATGACATTTGTTTTTGTTTCACCCTCTATAGTCTATACGTTTAGACAGTTTATAAATGTGTAAACACTGTGTTAATGTAGCCGGAAAGTTGGGTGGGGGCCACACCAGATATTTAGTTACTATATTATAAAAAGTCAAAAACACTCACAATATTATGTGTTTCAAAATGGATACAATCCCTTGATCTTGTTTTAATACCCTGTAGTAACTCAAAAACCCTTGTCGCCTGTAGGGTGGTCACCCGGTCGAGGGTTATTAAATTAAACAATGATAACAAATGGTCAATTTGCAGAAGGCGCAAACTCATTAGCAACCCCGAAATCTGGACGACGCTTATTTACTTTAACTTTCCACCCAATATTTCTCATCAGTTCAAACACAAAGTTAAAAATTTACATACTTTTGTCAGAGAGTCTATAATTCTAATTATACAGGGTGTAACAGATTTGAGTGCACACATTTTTAGAGATGATAGGTTCCTAGATAACAGGTTCTGGCTAGCCGATAACAAAGTTCTTATATCAAATTTTTCTATTCTTCTTAATAACTGAAATTTCGAAGGTCAAGTTAAGGAAAATATTGTTTAAGTGTCAGGTATTGGGAGAATCCAAGACCCATAGCTATGCTGTGATCAAAACAGGCATCTCTTCTGTCAAAAATCAATGTAAAGTTTAGCCAAACACGCTTACTCTTGTGCGTGAATGTAGTGTTATATGTAGTTCACACAACTATTAGACTTCTGTACAAATATTTCAAGATTAAATGACCATTATATATGATCTCGGTAATATCCCAAACCTCATTTATTATGTAATATTATTTATTTTCTTTTACACCTGAGCATTAACTATCTTAATTTTGTGATTTTTTCTAGAGTAGAATAGTCCTACTATTCTATACATGTATAGATTTTAATTTTTTAATGGTTTTCCCTTAAATATTTTTACAGCAACTGAAAACTAAAAATGAAAAAAGTAAAAAACATAGAACTGCGCACAAAAAAAGCTGCAAAATAGCAAGATTAAAGAAAAAACGATAGCATAAGAAAAAAGAACTGGGACTGATTAAAAGTCTAAAGGAGTGTGATGCAAGAGAAAAGCGTATTAGGTGGAAGAAGTGGCGAATCGCAACAACAGAGAAAACCTATAGAAGAAAACAGACCTTAGAGGTAGAGACAAGAGTCTTATTGAATCGAAATACATCACCATCATTAGACAATGAAGAAAGTCATATAAGTGTGGAACAATAAACGGGTAGTTCTAGAGGAATGCGTGGTAGAAATAAGGTGATCGAGCACGAGCATACAGACACTTGCGGACACCTGAATTTTTTCTTATCTTCAATAAATTGTTTCATTGACGTTTTGTTTATTTCATTGTTGATAAAGTGGCAAACACAAATCTATTAATAACAACTAACAAATCTGTCTCATTCACTGAGTGGTTGCATACTATTTCACTGCAGGTTTCCACAAACAAATATTGCTGTTACTTATCAAAAATACGCCCCCAAAACAGATATTCCAACCGACAATACGCTTATCCGAATGTGAGGGAACGCAGAAAGGAATAATGGGGCAATTTATACGCAAATAAAACGTTTACGTCTCCTTATAAAGCCACCCCCTCGATCGCATGAGCTACACCCATATATAGAAATATTTATATAACCTTACCTTCTGATGGAGGTGAAATACTGATCCAGAAAATCCTTCGCTTGAGATAAAATCTCTTGCGGGCTTCGCGGTTTCGCGTTCCTACCATTCTGCAGCATAAGACTGCCTAAGCACACTTGATTGTTACACGGAGTCTCCTGAAATCAAAAAATATATTATTTATTAAGGATGGGGTGAAAGAAATTCTGAGGGACCAGATTGAAATCGGTAGATGAATAATTTAATATTTGTGAAATTAGGTAAATATGAATCAACTGATAAACAAGCATTGTGCTCTTCTAATATCTTGCAGAACAAAAAATAAATTCAATTTAAGTTCCCGGCGCCTCCGCCAAACATGATGCGTACAATTTAAACTGCTTCCCGACTTAGATTTTAACATAAATCCTCTGATTTTCCGAACCGATTCAATGGCGTGAGTTCGCTCGGCAATATTTAATTACGGGACCATTAAATTGGGGAAACAATTTTGCGATACCTCAATCAGTTGGCCGTGCTTAATTTAGGCGGCCGGCGCACTTTGGAGTACAAGACAGATCGGACGAGTCGATGGGGTTACTTGTACGGCCCTCCCACTAACTTTCTGCTGCTTTCCTAACTCTATTATTGGCCTGGTCGGGCAACTCAGATTACTTACGCGTAACGCCGTTATTGTAACGCAATTATACGTAGTGAATATTGCAAACGAGACAGCGGACACTCATTGGTGATTGAAGCTGCCAAAGTTTGACAAAGTTGGACCGTTTGGACAGTAATCATGTTGCGGTTCTAGAAATTACTAAAGAGTGGATGTTGAACGATTATGAGTGATTGTATGCTTTTAATTTTCTCGCAGAAGAGTAAAACAAATTACTAGAAATATTCTACTATTTTAATGGAGAGAACGAAAGTTATCCGGATATCACAGTACATTTTCAACTTCGTCTGACTAGGATAATACCTACGTATTTTTGCCGGTCACCGTAATTAATGGTACCTACATTTACCGACTGTTAATGCCCGTCACAGCCCGACGTCTGATATTAAACCGTCACGTCAGGGTGAGCGCAATAATTGAATAGAGAACGGGCCTACCCGCGATTTTGGGTGAGTTCATTCGCTCACCGCCTACCCCTGCTAATATATTTCGGTGCACCCCGTGTTTTAGGGGTGTATTGTATGTATACCGTGCTTATCTAAGTATACGGCTGGTCTGCGTCCTATTACGTTTACATATCTCGCCACCAGATAGCGTGGTTGTACGTTTACAATGGTATACAGTGAAATCTCCCTAAAGCGGACACCAACGGAACCGATCAAAAGTGTCCGTTCAAGAGTGATGTCTGTCTAAAAGAAATACGAAGAAAAAATCGTTTCTTTTTCTTAATAAAAACTGTAATTAAAAAATTAGGACATTTAAAGTGAATATGTACAACAAAAAACTTAAAAAATTATTTAATAAGTAAAATAAGAGTATAAATAAACTCTCTTTTAGCGATAAAATAATATATATTACATCAATTTATTAAAAGTTCAAGATAAAAGGATTTGTTATCTTGCTAAATAGAGTAGGTACATATAAAATACATGTCCGTCCAAGAGGGAGTTAACACAATGCAAATCATCAGTGTTTTTAATATTGTAAAGTTCAAATGGCCGTTTAAAAATTGGACAAATTTTCAATCACCTTTGTAGTCTATATCTGCACAAAATTTTAGACAATTGCAAAAAATAACTAAGACTGTTTTTGTGATCTATAACTGTTAAACCCTGTCGAAGAAATAAGGACGTCATTAAATTAAATAACAGTAAAATTGTTTAGAAACTTATTTTTCACTCTTGGCGTTGACAGATCCGTCGTCAATTTAAAAAGTATTTCCCCTATAACGTCCTCATCCCCTTGACAAATAAAAAGTCATTATACGTGAAGAATTCGGCAATCGCGAAGGGCGCAAGGGTTGCCAGTACCATAGGCCTGACCCCTGATTGGATTTTTTGTGAAATTAATTTACCGATGAAAAAATATCGTCGACCCTCTTCACCCAGATCCGGATAACCCTGTCACGGGATCTCAATTTCACGCCTAAAGTCGAGTTGTTGGCACCCCGCGCGGGGGCGACATAGCATGCGGCCACTTGTCAGAGGTCCCGCCCCCATTACAGCCGCCAACTTTGTCGCGCTAAATAAGTTTCCGCGACACACACAATCTCCAAACGAATTTATTACAAACCTTACGGCAAAGTAGGTTAACACATATCGTCACGGAACAGTCCGCAGTTTCTGTTAATGCTTCTATTAAGATGCATACCTTATTCGAATTTACGCATTAACTTTGGCCGTGGATTAACCTTCCTCGTCTATACAGTAACCGACAAAAGTCTGTGTACGTACGACCCCCATTTCTGCTATCTGACTAGTCCAAAATCATCAGTAAGTCTTCATACGACTTGAAAATGACCAGAAAATACTTCACTGAGGCACTACAATCTAATCAAAAATAATTATTTAATATTTGGCTGGCCCACTACGGGCATCTATGAAAGTATGAACAGCCAGCAAGCGTTTGGGTATTGAAGCAACTAAATTTTCTATTTCAATGGGCGTTATTCGTTGCCATTCCTCTTGCAGCTTCTCCTTTAGAATTGGAGCACTAGTAATGGCATGGTGCCTTATATTACGCTCCAAAATCTACCCAAACGTGCTTGATAACATATAAGTTGGGGCTTTGAGGTGGTGAGTTAATTGTCGTGAAGCGTAGTAAAGCAACCATCCCTTAACAATGTGTCTTGTTGAAAAATCCAACTCCCTCCAAATAGACCGATGCTTTTAAATTATGTTCCAAAATATGTTTATATTGATATCGATTTATATTGATAACGATCCATATTCCCCTCAATAAACACCAAATTTCCTACTCCAGATGCATCAAATTGCAAGCAAAGTTTTCGGTTTTTCTTTTTCGCTTATGAGGGGTTTCTTATGAGGAGTTCTGCTGTGGAAACTATTATTGTTCAAATTTAATTGAACAGTTCGTGGATACACAATCGTATCTGATGTTATTGCTAGCTGTGCGGCCAACATACTGGAATTCATTTTCGGTTTTTTTTTTTTTTTTCAAAATAAACGATACATCTCTACGACTTAGCCTCTTTGGGCGACCACTGCACGATTTATTTTCAACACTATGAGTATTTTAACAGTTACTGAGTATAGTTTGAACTAACTGTTGATTTACATGAAATTGAACTGTTGAAATTGAAGAATTTTTAAATTTTATTAAACAATTTTGTTTTCATTTTTATATTTTAGACCAAGTTTCGCATATCACTTGAAATTACTTTTGGAGGAGTCAGTGTCACAACTGTACACTTCTTGAAACCGTCTAGACTACAAAAAAAATACAATACAATTCATACGAAGCCTAATTTAAATCCTGAACGCGAAATTAAACAAACGATACTTCCTCGTTATTATCCAGCAGCACACAGTAACATAGAGCATGCGATGCGGGCCGTATGTAGACTTTTGCCATTCCTTTTCTTTCGTTTTTTAATGATTAATTTGTTAAGTGCATCATTACTTTTCCTCGTAATGCTTTTGGACTTGTCAGATAACAAAAAGGGGGGCCGTAGGTAAACTTGTATCAATATATATGTGTACAAATACATACAAAAGGGACTTGTAATTGACTGAAAATTGCACCAAATTTACACGAGGTTTATACTAGATATGCGAAAAAAGGATACCGCTGTCAGACAAAATGCGAAATGCCTAAAAACAATAAGGCTAAAATTAGATATTCGACAGACAGTATGGTGATTGAGTGTTTCCCATATGAACTGAAAGAAATCCGTATCCGCTTTTCCGGGTAATGGGGCTAAGTTTTGACAACACATGGCGTGGTATGAAGGGCTACAATTACACAAGGGAACAAGGGTCCTACAACCAGAACAGAGATCACATATTTTAGTTGAGCTAACATCACTCTTCATAGATAAAGCCATCAAAGTGTTGAGACATTCATCAAGATTTTTTTATTCTATCAGAAAGTTGGAAATTTGTTCCCTTCTGTTATTTAAGGAGAAACAAATTATAAAATATAGTTTTAAAATTGTTAATTAGCACGTTTGTTTAATCTAACATCACAAAACTCATCGTCAATTGTAGACATTTTCCATAAACCGTTCTTAACAATCGCAAAGAAAACTACATAATAATATTTATTATTTATTATATATTTATTTCAATACCAACGCAACGTCTTCCAGAATTAATAAAACAGTGTTTCAGTGTGCGTATGATCTTTGTGTTCACATATAAACCACATGGGAAGTATAAATTTCCACAGGGCTTTATTGTAGTTCAGTGTTGACACATCGCGTGCTTAGCTTGGGATATTGCACAGGGATAGACCCCGCTTGTTTTAGGGGAGATTCCTTATGTGAATTATTCCCAAATGTAGTTGTTCCACCCACAGAACGGTAATATCTAAGGAAACTGTAAACATAGCTTGGGAAACAACACATTGGACACTTATTTGTATACAAAACGTGGATAAACATACATATTTCTGACGCCATCCGCCTGAACGGGCGAATGTAGATGGCGCTTTTTACCCCGAATTGTTTAATTCAAATTTCTACCACCAGAGCGGAGACTCTTTCGTTCGTTGAGGCCTGAAGTGTATTTTATTGGTCAATGTTGTGGTGGATAGATTAAACGACTGTGTTAAGTGGAAAAGATGATTCGCACAGCTTCAGTGTAATGGAATAAAACGGGCGAATCGGACGTACACCGTAATCGGCTGAAACGATGAAGGGACAATTCAATTAGGACTACTCAAGCGCCACCACTCGGTCGGCGGCTGAATTTTTATTCCGCCCGCGATTCGCAATTAAACGCAAACCTACGTGATTAGATAAATTTGAATTAAAACGCGCTAGTTTTTCTGTGAAGATTCTACTTTCTAATTAGGTTACTCGTTAATTTTATCTACCTATACTAATTACGAACTTTCAAGTGTAGGGCGCGTTCAGCGGAATCGCCCATTTTCGCCGACATTTGCGATCGAGTAGCTGCAAAATTGGGCTTTTCGATATTACTTTTGACGCTCGAATTGAAAAAACGACACAATTCCGCGTGGACTCCGCGATATTTTGTAAATTAAATGCGTCAATTTTGAAAAAAAATCACGTTTTTGCACCTCTTCGGGTGAAGGCGAACCTCGAGAAAATGTCACGTGACGTCTAGAAATTCCGACAAGCGGATCGATGAACGTCAAAAATTTACATTTTTTATCCGTTCCTGCCGACCTTATAAAAGCCGCTCGCTCTCATGTCTTACGATAAGATCCCTCTAAATACCCTTCGCAAAGAGTTTTGAGCAAAAAAACGGCCTTAAAAACAATTTTCGATCCAAAAAAGCGATTTTTGTCGACCCGTATTTTGCTGCTATTACCACAGTAACGTCAAACCCGAAACGCCCCCTGCCGGACATTCGTAACAACAGTAACAGATAGCAGATAACCTAAAATGTATCCTAAAATGTCCATATTGCGAATGTGGACAGGTGGGAAGCCTTAACCACATATTTCTAGAATGTCCAATAACTAAAATCGAAAATTTTGACATATACACAGAGCTAGTAGAATCCTAAGGTGCGAATTTTAAATAGTTAAAGCCGGAAAAAATAGATCAAGTTTTTACGATAAAAAATTAAAATCCATATTTATTTATTCGAATAAAAATCTAAAGAGCCCCATGTAGTCTTAAGTAAGATATAAATTTTCACTGTAGAGCACCTCAATCAAATTTGTTTACAGGAAAACCTTACAACCCGTTCATCAAAGCAACGAAAATTTATTGCATCTTCACTAGATTTATGATATCATACTTAGGCATACAAGAATTTGTGCAACACCTGAGGCACGCTGGATTAGGTATTTGACGAGATTACTAACAGAAAAAAAAACATTTTTAATTAATTCCTTACCAGGATCTTAACAAATGATTAATTAATTTCATTATATCTCTTTCATAAATGATTTACATTCAGTGCCTGATAACTCTTCAATAAATTATTCGTGACAACAAAATTCCTTTAATTTTGGGGTATCTTGAACAGATACGATAAAAAGTAAGACGATTTTTTAAGGGGAACTTTGGCAAGTCTGGAAATGACTGTTATTATATTGTGAGAAAATGTGATTATATCTAAGTGTGTAGTAAAAGGAGAAGTGATGGTGGTCTTATTATGTGTTCTTAAGGTAATTGCAATAAAAGAACAATTAAAGTATAATTACACTTTGTCCGCGTCGTGGTAATTTTTGTTTTTACGGCATTATTAAATGAAATGCTTTTGTCACGCGCTACGCTTGGTGACATGCCTAATTATTTTATAAACTGTACCAATGCATGATATCTCATTATGAGAGTTGTCGTAATACGTATCTTATGAATATAGGGCTATAAAAAATTGTTGAAAAAAATACGATCACACTAGACTGTTTTATTAGCCGCTAGTTCCTGGTGCTGCTAACAGCAACAGCAGCCAGCGGCTATTTTGTGGTTACATTACGCTGTTTACCAGCAAAAGTACTGCTGTCGCTGGTGGCTACTACCCCTACTACCAGCAAACCTCAGTTCAAACTACAAGGTCAACTATTTCTGGTGCATCTTATACGTCCCCAGGTAGTTACATATAACAGTGAGACAATGTATTGTCTTTTGTCAGGTGAAGGCGTCGCAACCATAAAATATTTCATATTTGATACCAATTTGTAGGGTTTTATTGACTACCTGCTGTGAACCTGACTACATAAATTTTGAAAGCACTGTACACGAGTGTAAATAACATAAGCAAGGCCATGATGACAATAAAATTTGAAATTCTATATTTTAGAAGTATCTCGTTGAAAAGTCAATGGCTCCACTGCAATTAGTTATTTACAAAATTATTTTAATTATTAATTAAATCATTATGAATTAAATTATATATTTTCATAAAAAAATCTCTTTCAGGTCTTCAATTGTTTCCCAGTGTATTTCTAAATAACAAATTTTTCAAAAGTTACTGCTTTTATCCGTAATTTAGTCTCTACTTTATGTTTAATATTTTATTTATATTAACTTCAAACACAAAAGTAATTCAATCAGTTTTCCGTCCAATTTATTAATTAAAATATAATATATAAATTATATAATTATACAATTTAATATACAATTAATATAATTAAAATCCGATATATTTTACAAAAGATATTAGTATATATGCATTCCTACTTCAAATAAAGCTCAACACGTCACAGCAACTTATAAATATTACATAATATTTGCATTGTATGCATAAAATACATAAATAAGCATAATCCAGATTATTCAATTTTGAAAAAATATTTGAATATATTATTTAAAATAAAAATTATAAATCATATATTTATAATACTATATTATTAGTTATACATTTAACAAAAGTAATGAAATGTTGCTTTGAAGTATTTATTATAATCGATGGTTGGTATTTTCTACAATACCCACATTTGTACTGAGCTAGCAGCACAAGCTCAAAATAGCGGCTAATAAAAGTTCATCATGTTCAACTTTACAAGCAACAGCCAAAACCATTCGCCGGCATGCAAAAATAGCGGCTGCTGAGTGGTCTACAGCAAACAGATAATGCTAAAACAGCGTAGTGTGACCACCTCACATTTTGCATTCAAATCAACGTTGGACAACAACTAAATCGCCATTTTTGGAGCCAGTGAAAGCAAATGTCGTGTACTAGTTGGACAAAATAGTCAATCAAAAAGACAACAACTAATTCCTAAAATCATAATAGTATATTATTATACAAGTTTTATAAGACGTCAAAATGAACGAATGCGCCAATATGTCTTATAAAACGAGTGCAATATACTATTTTTCTACTTTGCGTCATTAATTTTATAAAAATTTAGAAGTATATTAGGTAAAATTCCAATCTAGAGTATTTATGGGTGCAACCGTTGGTAACACTGTCATCTGTCACTTAAATTCAAATATCTGTGAAAAAGTAATTATTGATAATTATTATATACCATCATATACTAGTAGTACGAAACCTAGGATGCAACACGCATGTTTAAATATGTATAAAAATATACATACTTCGCAGTTTGTGCGATTCTAAAAAATCAGTTTGTGCTTACTTTTGTGGTTATGTGTATTTTCGTTTGACATGCATTTGATATCAATGTCACCAATCTTATAAAAAAGTTACTAAAAACGGTGTTACAATTTGCTAATTGTAACACCGAAAACAGTGTTACAATGTGTGCATTGTGAATGCAAAGTAGAAAAACATATTTTATCGGATTATTTATCCACTATTCCACACCTATATCACGACTACTGACCTACAAACTCAAATCATTAACCTAAATAATTTCGGTTATCAAACTTCAACACTTCAACACCTCCACACATCCCAATTAACCTATGGAAATGGTCACCTCGGTAAAACCTTAATCAACGACGTTCTGATTTGCATCCGCCAAACCAAAATATACGCCATCCCCGTACATGGAACACCTCGGCACGAGTTAATTGGTTCCGCAGATTCGTACTACCAACGACAGCCAGCGGCTCCGTCACGCTTTGAAATTATTCCAACTCGGTCCATGGACCCATCATCTTGAATCTATGATTGGAAATCCGTAGACGGATCTAGCAATCTATCTCTTTCTATCTTAAGCCAATAGAAGAAGAGAGATATACGGGTTCCTAAACGGTTTAATCCGTATTGTTTCGGGAATACGGACCTAGGCCAGCGTAGCGACCGTAGGGTGGCGAGCGCAACACTCGTGCCCGCACGCGGTGGTGGTGAAGTGGCTTGCACTCGTGGGGGAAGTCCCACACTAACTCAGAACTCGATTACGGAACGGTTACGACGCCAGTGATGAAGATTAAAGTTAATTAAGAACGAGACGGGAACTTTGAACAATCGAAAGACCGAAAAGCGTCCAATAGCTACTATGGAGACGGGGTGGGGGTTCTCAGGAAGTTTTAGGGGTTTATGTGATTGTTATTATCGTTTCTGTTTCAAGATTTATCGAGATTGATTTTCGATAGTGTGATATTGAGAATATAGTGATTTTACCACCACAGATATTTTACTGTAGTGCGAGAATAGCTTACAACAACATTCAATGCAATTTCAGATAACTTCAAGCGACACTAAATACATATTGTAGTTATTATAAGCCTTAAGCAAAGCCTTTAAAGGGCTTTATACCAGCAATTCCGTTTTAATGAGACGACAGCATCGTAAAGAGGTATTAATGAGGCACGGATAGCCTCTTTATAAGTGCACTTATCCAATATTGGATTATTTTTACGACAGAACTTATTGCACTTGACACTGCTTGACTATCTTGTGTTACTATCTTGTCACATTTTAATTTTCCTTACGATCATAAATACTATATACCAGTGGCGGCTCGTATGGGGTGGCAGGGCCCAAAAAATATTGGATCACCTGGTACTGGTATTCACTGTTTCACATTTTTATTTAGACGTTATTAATACAATATTTGTTACAGTTAAGTATTTGCCTAATATAAATTCCTTACAACCACTGTCTATATGCCTGCATTATTATATTGAATACATAATAAAATCCAACGCTGCTACGCTACTGGCCGTAGAATTGGTAAATAACTGTAGTGTATGCAACCGAAACTACCAGGTCGGGGTGGCAATTGAGATTGTGCCCACCAGCGGTGACGGTTTTCTACTGCAAGCGCGTAAACTGTCCAGCAAGCCGGAGGAGTGGGGGTAGCGAAAAATGCATGTGTGACGTCAGAGGACTAGGCAGATAACCCCATACCATAGCATAGACGTATTCTAATAGCTAAATAGGCAATAGCACATGCAACAAATTCGCGCAAAAAGTCTGCCGTTTTATTAGGGTTGTTTAGTGTTTACTCGACCTTCTTGATGGTTCGTTCGGTTAACTACTTCTTAAAAATATGTCGGTTCAAATTTGCAGTGTTTACTTTATAACATATAGTAACACTTCATTAAATAAGTCCTTAAAACTGCATTGATATTTTGCCCACCCAATTAAACATATCACGAGCCGCTACTGCTATATACAAGATGTAAGAGAAAGAAATTACCACTTTTAAATATTGTGTTAGGTAATATTTAATTACTAACAAAACTTCTGAACAAGTTGTTCGTGAAATTGGCAAACTCATTACGCGGTTAACAGAGCTTTCTTTTTGAGGGCGAGCGTGGCAATTCAGACCGTTCAGAAATTCCGAATTAATCCGCTTTAGGCACTTTTTCTGGCGCTTGCCGCTCGCCGAAAGCGAAAGGGAAAAAAAGAATTCGTCCAATTCCCAAAAGATATTAGTCTTCGAGCGCGTATTCCGTCTGGATATTTATTTTATTTCGCGCCCTTTGACCGCAAAGAACGAAAGAATTCGCGAGCTGTTTTCCATAATTTACGATAGAAATCCGAGCTCTCCCTCTTTTTTACCATGATATTACGCCCCTCTCGGTGTCAACTGAGACGTAACGAGTTGATGAACGAATACGATGCCGAATACGTTGAGCAAATAGCGATGAAGCACTAACGTTATTATGTCATGTTTGGACTACGAGGAGCAGATGTAACGTTTATCATACCTTTATGTCTGTTTACAATGCCCCCCAGATAGATAATGCGAAGAATAAGCTCGCTGGTTGCCGGTATTTACAATGCCAAATGCTGTCTGTCATCAATTTGTGCTTTCACTAGAGTTATTGTGGAGAATAAATCAATACAAAGACGATAAGATTAGCTACACCAGATTTTCTTTTTATTACGAACAAAGGTCTTCCAATTAAAAGAAAAAATGTGTCGATCCTATGGAAATCTTAATTACATTTTCGGTTCTGAATTAGTACGGGAGTGAATAGAAATTGATGAATCTTTTATTAGCGCGACGAGGAATTGCAAATTCAACAAATAAGCCCAACTTCAGGGAGGACATTTGCATGAGAACAATCCATTGGCTAACTTATTAATTAGTCAGTACGTGTTTAATTGTTCGTCTATTCAAGTCTAAAACTATAAACCGGTCTTATTAGTTAGCGAAATACATAAAGGCGTTACCTAAGCCACTAATGCAAGCTGTCTACGGTTTACTTTTAACCAGATATGTATTAATTAAGTATGTATTTGATAATGTCTTATTTATTGCATACTGGTGGTCCATTTCTGGTGATTGTAACAAAGTACCCATTAATTAAGTGTATTTTTATTTACTTCTGCATAAAGATTATGATATCGCCCACCTAACTTTCCGACTACGAGGTGATATGAAGTGTTCTAGATCTGCAATAATTCACGTAAAGTCACAACAAACTCTGGACCTCAACCTAACGTAATATTTTCAACTAATCGTTTTGAATTAATTACAAAAATGTAAGAACGATAAAAATACGATAACATAATGTACACATAAATATAAATAAATACTGTTGAAGCATGTGATGTATTAGCCTCACATGACTTGAAAAAGGAGTCACGTTGTTGATAACAAAATCGATTTGTTGTGTTATTTTCAAAACGGATACAAAAAGTAAAATCTTTTTAAACTATCAAAACAATGTTTAACATAAAAACAACAATCAACTTATATTGAACCTAAAAGTAAATTTAATATCATTTATTTCATGAATTAATTTTTCATAGAAAGTTGTGCAACTACTTTATAGATGGCGCTAACAGTTTCTCGAGTCTTTTGCCACATATCACCGCTATATAACTTTGACGATATTGACTGTTCGTATATTGTTTGTTTACATCTATGCATAAGTGTTTTATTTCATGGGTGACTTACAAGGATTATGAGGGAAAACCAGGATTGTAGTGGAATAGCCTACACAGAGAGAAATCTATTCTTGCATATCAAGAAAAAATTTTCTTGCGAAGAGGTAGCATGAAGAGGATATTTTTGCTATCCAAATAATATTTTATTGTAATAGGAATTTCAATATAGTTATTTCAACGACTAGTTATTCTTCCGGTTTAAGAGTTTAGTATGTTTATGTTGCGTATATTTTGCTCTGGCGAAGAAAATGTTATTCTTCTACATATAAAAAGAGTAAGACGTTCGTTTTACATCAACAACAATATTTTGTTAGGTGAAAAATATACATGCTTCAACGAACAAACCATTTCTTGACACAAAAGTATACGTACGTATCGCTTAAAACAGACGTAATTCCTTTCAAGCAGTTCCTTCATACTTAAAACAAGAAAACGTAATACTTGGAACATCAAGAAAATTATATTCTTACTCTGAGATTTTTATATTTTGAACCAACCAAATGATCTTTCTGCGGATATAGAAACAAGTGATATTCTTCACTCAAAGATATTGGTGTTGTGTCGAATACCTAAATGTTTCCCTCTGTGCAGAAATCAGTACAAGGCATTCAGGATCTCAAAATGCGTATTTCTCGCAAAATCCTTAATTCTTTTTCCGTCGATTACAATAATAGTCAGAAAGTAAAAACATCCGTGAAGAACTAATCGTTTTGAATTAATTACAAAAATATAAAAACGATAAAAATACGATAACAATATGTACACATAAATATAAATACTGTTGAAGCATGTGATGGATTAGCCTCACATGACTTTAAGTAGGTGTCACGTTGTTGATAACAAAAGAGATTGGTTGTAAAATTTTTAAAACCGATAAAAAAGTAACTACATATCAAATTGGTCATAATAAAAACAACCATCACCTTATATTGAATCTATCCGCTCAATTTAATTTCATTTATTTTATGAATAATTTTATTACAGACAATTAGAAACGTTTTTTCCTGTATTTAAGAATATAAGTAAACATAACAAATATAACATAACAGCAAAGACACATTTCGTCCCTTAAGAGCAGAAGTAACGAAGTAAAGTAAAGTGAATTTTACAGGATAGGGTCTTTTAATTTTTTATTTTGTCATTTAATGTAAATGTTTCAACCATTTTTTTGTCAAATTTGGAAGTAAGTTAATTTTGCAACACTTTGATCTCTAATTTTAACCCTTTTTTTGGATTTTTATAATCCTTTAAGAAAACTATAGACAAATTCTTCCTAGCCAATAAAATTTTAACTACTCCTTTTGTTAACTATTCAAATTATAAAAATTGGTCAACAGAACACAAGCATACCTCTTTAATTTTTCCACGCTACAAGTTATCGTACACATCCCTATCGACTTCTGCAAAACTCTTCAAGCACACAGGTTGTTTCTCATTCTTATTCATTATAAAGATGGATTCACAAAAAAAACACTGCAGAAATAGCCAAGTCTTTCGATAACAATATGAAATCGTTAACGTTATTTGAGTCGATCGACCACAAATAAATACTTCTTCGTAATAATCAATTATTAATCTTGTAATAATCAAGATTATATATATTATATAACTAGCACAGACCTAGTGACCAATGCAAATAATTTATTTACAATTATTGTAATGTTGTCACTCACCTCTCGAATTTTAGCATGGCACAAAGTATCGTACACATCTTTATCAACTTCAGCAAAGTTTTTCAAACATAACGCGCGTTTTCTTGCCCCGTTCATCGTAACAAGAACTCAAGAACACTGGGTATTTTGCAGACAACCGACTATTCCGCAGTTGAAATAATCTTCGAATGTTGTCAATCATAAGCAAACTATATTATATATGCCGAGAGAATACTGTTATGACCGCTGAGTGATTTAGTCACACTACCGACCATTTTGGGAATTACCATTAAACAATATTCGCGTCAAGTAATCCGCAAAATGCACACAGATGTCAGATAAATCTATGGTAGAACTTGCGGTATATACATACATGGTATATTATATATGTAGGTATGAGTAGCGTACAGGTGACTCAAAAGTGCATATTGCACATAGGTATAAGGTTTATCTAAAATGGGGTTTTCAGGAATTTATTGTTTCGTAGGAAATATTCCCGATAAACTTATTACCCAGCCTTTTATTTGTTTATATTAAGTAATGTTGACAAAAGCCTTTTGTGTAAGAACGTGCAATGCACAAGTATGTATAAGTGTAACATTAGATTAAGCAATAAAGGTCAATAGAATTTGCTAAGTGGAATGCCCTATTGTGCAGCAAAACTCTCTTTCAAACGTCTCAAATACTATAGTCTTTTTTGAAGCAAAAGATTTATTTGCACATCGATGATAGAAATCAATAGAAAAAGTAGGGCCTAGAACACAATCGGTATTTGAAAAATTGACATCATCTGTTATTTGAAGCAATAAGCTACGATACGGGATAGAATTCTAGCTATTTGTCACTCGTACATCGAACAACTGAACACAAAACTTCGATTTTTTATACAAATGGAACTTGCCTAGAATATCCTAAAAATAAAATATACACAAGAGGACGATAGTAACAAAAACTCTGGGGTGGCCTCCACTCAACTTTCCGACTAAATCGTTGGCACATTGAAGTGTCCAAACACTTTTGCAATTATTCAATTTTGCGAAGCCACAGCCACTCTGAACCCTAACCAAACGTCAGTCATAGAATGACATTCAATTTCAACTAAAATCTCAATTTTTTCCATCGGTTACAATAAAATATTTCAAATAAAATATTTCTTTGTTACGTTTGTACTATAGACTATTCAACATTGCATAGAATTCTATCATAAATATTGCTTACTAACATTAGCAATATATCATAATTTACTTTGGCAGACAAATATGTTCCGCAGGTGTGCCGGTTAAAATAATAAATTTGAAACGGTGCTCTAAGGCTAAGCAAACAGATGGTGAAATGTGAAGATACTTTTGAAAAATACCGGTAGTATATTTCAGGAATTTTCAGGATGCGCTCATTAAAAATTAATACTGAAAAGTCGTCGTGTGCCATGTCCCGGATAGCAATAACTAAATTTCGTTTGCCCTGCGACAGGAATTACGCCATGAAAAGTTTTGCAGATATATTTATATATATATATATGTTACGACTTTACGTTTTCGACATTCGAGACTAAAATACCGAATTTCCTTTTCCGTCGATTACAATACTTTCTTAATTCTTAATTTCCATAATAATCATCACAATAAACAAAATAATACGATGAGTAAGTAACCAGAAAACCGCTGTTTATATAACGCCTATTGCGTAAACGTTTGTGTCCTTTCAATTGTTATATTTCTGTAATTTATGTGGTTTCACATTCACATATCCTTATATAAATCCTTACATAAATACAACAATCATGTACACTATCTTAACATCGTACTTAGAAGACCGGATTTTGTTTGGTTTTATTTAAAGATGTAATCATAGAGCTACATCCGGCGCACAGTGCAGCGTCCCATACCAATAAATCATTTTTTCTGTCCAACATTTGTATTGGGTCGATGCACTGTGTGGCGTGCCGCAAGGTAGTGCTTTAGGTCCAGTGTTCTACTCACTACTGTTTAAAATGACTTTCAAGACAATATTTCTAGTTTTGCTACTATTATATCAGTGATATACTTTTGTTTAAAATGTAGATTTTTATCTCCAAACTAACCACAATTTATTTCCGATAAATGTCCATTATCTTAGAAGATCAATAACCACGTAGACACTCACTGCTCGTGCCACTCTTCAAGCCGACATAAATTCCCAGTAAAGTGCTAGTTAAGTCTATATTGAGACATACTGCGATCTAGTGAAGTCCTCAAGCCAGCGCACCCAGACTTCGGCTTGGTCGTGTAAAAATAAGAATGCAGTTATCACGGGTAAATTCTCGACCGAGTTTATAAAACTGTCTCAAATGCGGAGGCACGCGAATTGCGAAAACGTGACCCGAAGAGCTGTGCTCCTCATATGAAATAACTATGTAAATAGAGATCCTAGTTATAATAACAGTATATGCGGCTTTTATTTGCGGAACCGACAAAATTGCGTACTCAAGCATCCCGTAATTGTCAGTTCGATGTTTGAGGGAAAACCGATAATCGTAAAGAGATGTAGGTACTAAAGAACTGCATAGCTGTAAAAGGTTCTCTGAGTTTGAATAGGTATTTTGCACTGGTATGTACATACAGTTCAGGGCTTTTTCTTAATTTTTTTTTGCGAGACATTTAACAAAGTTAAAATTACAAACAAAAAATATTACCATGCTCGAAAGAATTCTTGAACCCAAAAATAAAATATTTTCACCAAATTATAAATTATGTTTTGTACTTCTATTATACGTTGATATGAATATTGTGGGTACCGAAGGCAATGTGACAATAACAGTGGAAAAGCTTGATGAATACATTCAAAATTGTGAAGGGTATTCATACATTCTGACTTTGTATTTTCACTGGATTAAATGGGCACTGAAAAATGTACTTGGGGGTTCTGTGACAGCTTTAAGCGCGCGATGACAAGTTGACATCTAAGGCTGTTGGAATTATTATGTCTTTGTTCTTTCAATCAATCATAATCCTTCCACACATTAGACATACATTTACCCACTTTAATAAAGTAACGAGTCAAATAATATAAGGTTTCTTCGAGGAGTGAAAAAAAAACTAGTTTGAAATTAATTTGACAGGATAAGACAAGATATATTTCGATGTGATTTCGATGGAAATTGCTATATAAACAGCAGTGACAGATTATTGGTGTTAGCTAAAAACCTTGTAAACCAAACCAGTTCTTGGCAGCTTCTATAACAAAGCAATAATGATATTTATCTCTTTATTTCTTTCTGCTGTTATTTCGCATTAGGCGACAAATTTCGTTTGACAGATATATTGTACGGGGAGACACAAAAGTCGAAATCCATTAGATAAAATCTTAACATCTTAACACAAAGACAAAAAGGATGATTAAAAATTCCCGATGCCATTAAGATCGCTTGACGAGTTTGTTGACGGCCGAGGGACGAAGTTATAAGCCGCGGACGAAGGCGACGCTTGAATAAAAAGTTTGTCAAGATATTAGCTTTCTGGAGGCGCAAACTTTCCCGTTTGTCATTCATCAACGGATTAAACCGCGTTGGTACAACGCGTAATCCGTTAATGCACCTTTTGAGTACTGATTTCTCTACCTTTGAACAAAACATAATATTGTTTTATACTTATTCTACCTATTATATTATAAGTCCAATTCTAAGTCCAAAATCTAAAGTCGCAATTCAACAAAATATCCTACATTTCATAAGTTGTTTATTATTATTTCATAGAACTATTGAATGGTAGAGAAAATTTAATGTTATTCTTTGAGGAAAGAATATTACTTATTTCTGTAACCGCAGACAGATCATTTGGTTGGTTCAAGTAAAATATAAAATTCTCAGAGTAAGAATATGATTTTCTTGATGTTCCAAGTATTACGATTTCTTGTTTTAAGTATGAAGGAACTGCTTGAAAGGAATTACGTCTGTTTTAAGCGATACGTACGTATACTTTTGGGTCAAGAAATGGTTTGTTCGTTGAAGCATGTATATTTTTTACCTAACAAAGTATTGTTGTTGATGTAAAACGAACGTCTTACTCTTTTTATATGTAGAAGAATAACATTTTCTTCGCCAGAGCAAAATATACGCAACATAAACATACAACTCTTAAACCGGAAGAATAACTAGTCGTTGAAATAACTATATTGAAATTCCTATTACAATAAAATATTATTTGGATAGCAAAAATATCCTCTTCATGCTACACTATATACGCAAGAACGTTTTTTCTTGATATCCAAGAATAGAGTTCTTTCTGTGTAGGCTATTCTACTACAATCCTGGTTTTCCTCATAATCCTTGTAAGTCACCCATGAAGTAAAACATTTATAGATGTAAACAAACAATATACGAACACTCAATATCGTCGAACTTATAAAGCGGTGATATGTGGCGAAAGACGCGAGAAACTATTAGCGCCATCTGTAAAGTAATTGCGCAACTTCCTATGTATCTCTCAGGGTAAGAATCTTGGATCAAGAAACTGTTTTTTCGTTGAAGCATAGATATTTTTCGTCCAACGAAATATTTTTGTTGTTGTAAAACGAACGTCTATTTTTTTATTGAAGAATAACTTTTTCTTCGTCAGAGAAAAATATACTTAACATAAACATACCAAATTCTTAAATCGTAAAAATAACCGTTGAAAAAACTAAATTGAAATTCTTATTAGAATAAAATGTTATTTCCATAGAAAAAAATCCTCTTTATGCTACACTATATACGCAAGAATAATTTTTCTTGATATCCAAGGATAGAGTTCTCTCTGTGCAGTTCGTATGAAATGGACCAATGTTGTGGTTTGACCCTTATTTTTGAAAATAGCCTACACAAATCTAAGAGGCTTAACCCATTATTCCATTAAATTAAACACCTATTATTGCACCATTCGAGCGTTCAATGGATAAGCGCAAATTTGTATTACAGGCTTAGCTCAATGATGTGAAATAAGACTATGATTTAATAATAATGATCTAATATTTCCACACTTCGTCAATCACCAAAATTGGTTATGAAGCTTTTCGGGATAAGAACGCCACTTATTCTTACTAACTTCGTTAAATCCGCAATTCCTCCTACTCCTCCTACTGGTGCTGGATACTACCCTGTCTCCAACCCTCAAAAAAAAAATCAGACACGAATAGTGAAAATGTGGAACGTGTCTGGCCAAACAGGTATAAATAATTCAAAATTGGCGCTCAAATATTTACGTAACGCTACGCAAGCAGGGGAACGAACATAGGAAAAAAGACGAAATATGGTAACAGCTACCGGGTAGTCCCCGTCCTACTGTAATCATAAAAAGTGGTTCCTAATACCGACACAGTGTCGCTGAATGTTCGCTAATAAAACGTGGTATACTTGTTCCCTTACACAGTGGATGTTCCCTGGCAACTTAACTGCTACAGTGTTTTTAGGTAGTGTTTTAGTAGATCCACTCAATTTCTTTGATTTATGTCACACAGAGAGAAAAAGAAAATTTAGTGAAACGATTATTTCTTTGGTAAGGGAACATACTTTGGTTATTAATTTGAATTAAAACCTTACTGTCAATAGTTAACTGCATAAACGTAGTCTTTGCATACTAGTTGACAATATCTATATGCCAACTGCTAATTTTTCAACAAGTAACGTTACGCAATTAGTATCTATAGAGCAGTTGTTAAATATTCGGTGTGTAATCATGAATAACAATTAGTTGTGCAACCAAAAATTCTACAATTCTTCATTGGAAGTTACCTTGTGAATTGTCCATCATCGATTTTCTTGAATAGCTAATAATTAACATTTATTTATGGCTATTAAATAATGTTCGTTTTAGCGGAGATGCTAACTTGCATATCAACATAACTTAACCTTAAAAATGTAAATTGTATGTCGATACGCTTCATATTTGTAAGATTTATAGTCCATAATTTATGTATATACTTTTGTTACAACATATTTTATTTGTCAGGTTTTAAATATATTTTAATGCGTTTCTAGAAAACATATGCCACGATCAGCGTTACCAGATTACAATTATACTATTTTTACTTCCCGGGTAGTATCCTAGAAGGAAAGTATTGTAATCGACGGAGAAAATGAGGATTTCAGCGGAAATACGCGTTTTGGGGTCCCCTGAATCCATGTGTTGCAAACTGTCAGATTTTGACAAACGTCACTGACATGACATGACATTAAAAGTCAGTATGACGTATGTCATTATGTCATAGAAACTAACGTTAGGTAGAGTCCAGTGTGTCTCTGGCTTCATAAAATTGAATAATTGCAAAAGTGTTGAGACACTTCGCTGTGCCAACGATGTAGTCGGAAAGTTGGGTGAGGGCCACCCCAGATATTTAATACTACACTTCCTACATTACACATCCACGTTTCCTTGTAAAGTAATATAATGGTTCTAAGACTACAGACACAGATGGTTGGTTGGCCTGCATGCAGTACATTTAATGGGCCATTAAAGTAAAATGCGCACTTAAACGTATGTATTGAGACCTCCAATATTGCAGAATACATTTTAAACTGTGCGATACTAAAGCATGTAATATGCGATCCAGCTCAAATGTTAACGAACCACTAAAGAATGTTACAGTTACAAAGTTTAATTTTCTTTTGAACTGCTTTAATACCAACTTTGAACTACATCAGCTCAAAAAGAAACCCTCACTTAAAAATTTAACAACTTTTGATCTCAGATAAATTTTGTAATTGTGGATTTTGAAGCATGGAAACCCTTACGATGGCTGAAAATTGAAAAACAAAAACTGAAAATGAATCTTAAGTAATGAAAAGATTACAAAAGTTATTGGTGATCATAATTTAAGTTTATATTTTGACTAATCAAGACCAAATGTGGGGTTGGAATTGAAAAAAAAAAACAAGGTTGCACATTTTCTTTCAAATTCAACATCTGGTTAAACGGGTAATTTAACCGTTTAACCCTAGGGCCGGGAAAGAAGAAAATATTGGGTTTCCTGGGTTATATTGAGTTTAGGGATGCAAAGAACGTTCTAGATTTTAAGATAGCTTGCGTTTTTTTTTTGTGTTGGCGGTTACCATTACCACTTTCCACACATTACACCTGATCCGGGTCCTTGCGGGCATTTTTTCGACACTTTACTCGTTTCCAATACATTCCAGTTTACACCGGGAAAGTTTTATATTACTGCTATTTCATTCTCGTTTTATATTTTCAATAATAAATTATTCAAAATATTTTTTTTTAATCTATTCCACGTTATATCGTATTACATTAAAATCAACCGTTATTAGAGAGATTTAACTAAAACTTGGAGCTCACGACACAGTCATACACAAATATCAATATATTGATCTCTTACATGATGAAAATGTTCTGCAGTTACCGAAATCACTCACATCCGGAAGTGTCAATTTGTCGCCATTCACCATGCAGTATATAGATGATTTTATAGGTCAAAGTTCGCAATGCTCAAAATCATGTCATAAAAACTTACGTATAAAATATAAGTATACACAGCATCACTTAACTAAACTGCATGATAGAAATATGCTGATATTTTTAACGTAGTTATGATTGCCGCTAGAGCTTAAAGCGCTTAGGAAACTTAGTAATTGAAAAACTTTCTGAATAACTGTACAAATGAAGTACTGTAAGCACCACTAAAGATGGCTTTCATCTCATTTTCTTTACGAAGTTTGGTACACACACTCTGCTTTGACAGTAAGCGGAAATATCTCTTTTAAATACATACAGTACCTAAGCAACAAACTATGTATATAAATACTTATACTGTTGTGTATAATGGAACAGAAATAAAGTATATCCATCACGAGATCTCTTGAGAGATCACGGAAACATGTAATGAAAGGCGGGCTGCCTAAACTCGTCATAAACGAATTAAAAGAAACATTAAACTTCTGAGAGCGGTGTAAATGGCATTTTTGCGATATAAAAGTGATTAAATACAGACACGAAATACGTATTTATTTCTGTAATGAACCCGTCGTTGTTGTTTTCTTAATAGAAATTTTCTTAATGGGTACACATGTACAATATGTCCAGTCCGCACCATATATGGGAAAATCTTTTATTATCCATTTGTCAGAACATTTTATTCTTTATGAAAGTCGGCGGTAGGTCTGAAATCAAGAATACCATCATAAGATCTGAAAAATATCGCACCATACACCGGATGTTTAAAAAAATGTGTTTAAAACAGTAGCGGCTCGTGATATGTTTAATTGGGTGGGCAAAATATCAATGCAGTTTTAAGGACTTATTTAATGAAGTGTTACTATATGTTATTAAGTAAACACTACAAATTTGAACCGACATATTTTTAAGAAGTAGTTAACCGAACGAACCATCAAGAAGGTCGAGTAAACACTAAACAACCCTAATAAAACGGCAGACTTTTTGCGCGAATTTGTTGCATGTGCTATTGCCTATTTAGCTATTAGAATACGTCTATGCTATGGTATGAGGTTATCTGCCTAGTCCTCTGACGTCACACATGCATTTTTCGCTACCCCCACTCCTCCGGCTTGCTGGACAGTTTACGCGCTTGCAGTAGAAAACCGTCACCGCTGGTGGGCACAATCTCAATTGCCACCCCGACCTGGTAGTTTCGGTTGCATACACTACAGTTATTTACCAATTCTACGGCCAGTAGCGTAGCAGCGTTGGATTTTATTATGTATTCAATATAATAATGCAGGCATATAGACAGTGGTTGTAAGGAATTTATATTAGGCAAATACTTAACTGTAACAAATATTGTATTAATAACGTCCAAATAAAAATGTGAAATACTGAATAGCAGTGCCAGGTGATCCAATATTTTTTGGGTGGGCACCCTGCCACCCCTGACGAGCCGCCACTGGTTTAAAAGAACATGATTTCTTGTTGTCAGTGTTAAAAATACGTTATATATTGAGCAATATATAAAAATAAGCACATTTAAACCAAATAATAAGAAAAATAGTTTTCCGACTAGTACTCTAGAAGGAAAGTGTTGCATTCGACGAAAAAAAAAGTAGGGATTGTTCCAATAAATCCTCAAAATATCGTCTCTCAGAATTTCTCACTGTCTTCCAAAAAGAAAAAGACAATATTAAGGAATATAACTCATACAGGCGTTAGTATAATTGCCTGTTATTAAATATTTCCGGCAACAGGGACTCTCGACGCGCGATAGCGTATAGCAATTAAAAAGCGGGTTACAAATCACTGCCAGTAGTGGCCTGCCATTGCCGATGTATGGCACATGTTATTGTAAAATATTTGAGCAGATGTTCCACCGTACGTATTGCCGCAGCAAAAATAAATCTTCACGGTTTTCCCACGTTCGCGTCGTCAAATATAACAACGGCCCTCGCGGGCAAACACACGAAACGTATGAAAAAGTTTCCCACTAAAAAATCAGCAACGTTAGCTTGGAGTGATATTTTCAGCTATGCAACGACAGGACTTAGCCCAACATGTGTTAATAGTTTCTAAAATTAATATTTAAAGTATTATGTGTGAGGTATTTGTTTATAAATGCCGCGCAGATTTTAATTGCTTGCAGATTTTAAAACATTAGTTTGTTTAGAAAAAAATGACACATTTGTTGATGAACAAATAAAATAAAACGCTTCCAAATGTTCTTGTAAATTCGATGTTTGTATAAAAATCGGCGATACATTCTCGGCTCTGCTCTCAGCTAATTAATTGGATATTGCCTGCAATGCACAACTCTATAGACTACATAATAAGCAAATATGGATGGTTTGCAGAAATTGTTTGCTAATCTAAATTCCTATGAATAATATATGCTGTAGTTCCTGTTAGATCGGACTTTTAAAGTGGATGAAAGGAAAGCAAAAGAAAATTTCGTCTGCTGTTCGCATGTTGTGGCGAGAGCTTTTCAATCACGTCGTAGATGATTACTATTTTTGCACGATAAACGTCTCCGGATATTCGAAGAAGGATAAGCATAAAATAGCCAAATTTGTCACCAGCATCGCGACCTATCCCCCATGGACAGAACCATCCTCTCCCAAGCGCGCCATCCACTTCATCATCTTCGATTTTTGACACAGAAGAAATTTCGCCTGTTTGAAGAAACTTGCCTGATTTGACAGAGTGTCTGAAATCACTCTGTCAAATCAGGGAAGTCGTGAAGATTTACCACTTGAAGTTTTAGGAACATCTCACCTTATAAACCAGTACGAACTGAATGATTTAGTTAAAGACTTAGGTTTATCAAAAGAAAAAGCCGAGTTATTGGGTTCTAGGCTACAGGAATGGAATCTTTTCGCACGATGTGTGGCAGTGCCTTCATTTACAAAGCAAAACGAGCCTTTTTAAACACATTTTAAAATGGAAGGATCTTTACGTGTATGTCACGCTGTTGAGGATCTTATGAACGAGTTTGATATTCCACACGATGCTTCTGAATGGTGTCTTTTACCGATTCGTCAAAATACAGCTTGAAAGCAGTACTTTTGCATATTCTTTGAATTTATATAATTTGTTAACTGATTTTGATGCAGTTTTCTCAGTTTTTAAAGAATCGCTTTATCTGTAAACATAGACCTGTTACAATAAATCCACTTTCAGTTTCTAGTTATGTAAGGCAAATTTAATCTGCAACAAATAATTTTTTTTGTTGTATCAGAAAGTTGGGAATTTATTCTCTTGTGTTATTAAATAACAAACAAAATTAAAATTTTAACAAATTCATAGAAATTTAAGCCTATTATTATCAGTGACAATGTTGCAGGCGTTGCAGTTAAGTTCAGAACAAACTCATTTAGACTAACTGTCGGTTATCTAGAGGCTTCGGACTACCAACCTTTCCACGAAATTTCGAACTTTGATGAGGAATACTATCAGCAAAAGTTCATGCAGATTTTAACACCGGTGAGCGACAAATTTCAGTTTTAAAGCGTCTTTCTGTCGTTCGATCACTCAGCCTTATCGTTTCAGGCGATAGCGTGGTAGCTACCAGCCAAAATGGCAATTTCAGTATCGTAGTCAACATGTATCTAGTTTCTCTCCGTTTATTCAACTTGTTTTTCTTATTACACCATATTCTTACTAGGTGCATATTGCAAATTCTCTATATTTTTTGAATATTTTAAAATTATTTTAATGAAATAAATTTAAAAAACTATGGGTATATACTATATATAATAATATATAATAATATATATATAATAACAAACATTTTTGGTGGATGTTAATTAATGAAATAGCTGAATATTGTTATTAAGTAAATTATCCTGTAATTCATCCAAAAGGTGAATTGAATAATATTTTGATAATATTCTTTACGTTTGGATTACGTTTGGAGTTTAAATGTAATACTTACACATATTTAGATTTCAAATAATAAAATTCATCGATGTTCATCTTGCTTTCGTATTTTCCTATACGAAAATGTTGCTCTCTCACAATTAAGTATTTTGATTGTTGTTCGCTTTCTAAGATTTTAGATTTAAATTTAATTTAAAATTGGTGGATCATCGATCAATACTAAATGGATAAAAACCTATCCATTTGTACTTTTTCAGATTTAGTAACATTTTGAAACATTGATTAAAATATTCATGATATTTTCTTAGTCTGGATTCGTATTTTTACATATTTGTGCTTATTAATAACTGAAATGTTCTATCGTTGAAAAATGCATTATTATCACGGCCGGAAAAATGAAAAAAAAAGCAATTTTAATTTGAGAGGAAGCAAATCGTGCGTTATGAAATTAAATTTGTAATTCTAATTTCTGTTGTATAAACGTAAAAATTAGTTTTTAATTTAGCCATGCATATTATAGCAGGAGTGAGAACGATTTACATTGTCAGCATCAGCTTTACAAAAATATTCAAATCTTCCGAAGCTAAAATATCATTGTACATTATTGCTATTTATTTGTCAATTTCGTTTATCAATTTACAACATGGAAGTGTTATTTTCATTTTACAGATGTAATTGTTAATCATCAATGATTTTGTTTGTTTTATTGTAAGTAGATCAAACTCAACAAGGATATGCAAGAAATAGAAAAAAAAACGATTATTATTTTGTTTATTTATGTTATAGTGCTCTTTTTTATTTTTAATATAAATGTTTTTTTTTTGACTTGCATTTTAAAGTGTCACTTTAGAATATTAAATGTGTGATTTACTTTTCAAATAAAATACATACTTATAATGCTTCCTTGTTGCTTTTTTTTAATTTTGAGTGCTTATTTAAAGCGCCAAATAAAAACCATTTTCAATTCAAAGTAAAAGAAAATCATGCACATCACAGATCAACAACTTACATGATTCGGTTTCGTGTGCAAAGCATCAAACGACTCCGCTCTCGACGAAACATTTTTCAGCCGAATAGGTTTCCTATGCGCTCCCGGCGAATTATGAGAAATCGGACAACAATTCTCTAAACCGCCACCAACCGCCGACACGTGGTTACTATTAATCATTATTAACCACAAATCTAACAATCAGATCAACACAAAACACCGACCAAACGCCACATTACACAGACAAAAAAAGTTTTTCTCGTTAACAACCAAAAACAAAAGTTTAAGTCTAACTTAAAATTTGAGACATTTTACGTTTTAAATATTTTTTTCCAGTTAGAAAAAAATTTCTACGGAACTTTTAAGTTTTGGGGGAACAACCGCGTCTTTGGGTTTGCTATTAGGGGGGGCTGGTCCTTCTTGCTCTAGCGCAGAGCACGGCAGACTACGCGGCTGAAGCTTCCGAAACGCTGCAAAAGCTTATCAGTTGAGGGACGTAGGACCCCCACCACGACGGCCACCTGTTGACGCTTCCGTGCTTATTATTGCCGTCCGTCGCCATCCGTTCAGTTTCGAGCGCAAACTTTACGCACCTTCGACCGATTTGATATCCCGTTCCCGCTACAAACCGATTTTATACACACAGTTTGATCGTTCTGCCCGATTGGAAAAGTAGGTTTCCAATCGGGCAGAACGATCAAACTGTCAATGCTGATATGATAAAGTAGTTTTTCGGAATTAAACCCCAAAGTATTGTATTGTTTTCCCAATTGTTGGGTAACAACAAGCCTTGCCTTTATAATAACACAGGGGAACAAAATAACAAAATATTTGTTAAATTGACTCCACTTTTTACACAATTCTGAAATTAACAACAAAAGAATTAAAAAAACACAATTTTAAATTAAGAAAACGTTTTGTGTGTGGTTTTCTATTGTATTTTTGTTTAGGACAGTCCCTTTCTAAGGGCCAGCAGTAGTCTGCCATTATATGGCAATACCAGCAGCCTTCATATCTTTCCTCCGTTATCTTGATACACTGCTGAAACCGTTGCTCTTGTTCTTCATTGTAATCACTCAGATTGTAAGAAAATTTATCTAAATGACTATGAAAATAATATAACTTGGTACTCATATTAGTTTTTCAAAATTTTGAAGCATTTTGTCAACGACTTGTATTGTTAATATTGTTCAGCTTGGTGATTTCCCAAACATTTTTCGATAACTGATACAATACTTATCCATATTTCCAGTTCAACCTAAGTCATGTGACTTGTGGTCCATCAAAGATACCGGCTTCTAGTTTTCCTGTATTGAGGACAGGATATGATTAACAAATATATTTGGAACAAACATCATTCTTATATGAAGTTTTCACAAACTGTTTAATAAGCCCAAATTTAATATGTAGTGGTGAAAGAATTATTTGTTCTCGACTTATCAATGGTTCATGAACGACGTTAGCTTATCCTACGGTCATATTTATTCTCGACGGCCAGTTTTTCCTATCCCAATGTTCATTTTTTGCACGACTGTCCCACAGACAAAGAAAACAAGGATATTTAGTGTATCCATTTTGCTGACCCAATAAAAAAGCAGCAGCAAGTTGTAGAGTAATATAACATTATATTTCAAAAAGTTAGTTCAAAGAATGGTTTTATATTATATGTATTTATATTATACTTTTGATTGCATCGTTCATCTCGAGAACTCGAGTCAATTCAAACAAAACTAATTATACAACGAGTACTTTACAATCATAGTCTTTTTTTGTTGTTGCTCTGTGTAATAATAACATCCAATATTTTTTAAAATAAATAGTTTTAAAGTAATGAGTTTACCAATTTTTATTAACAAATTAATCAATTCGAAATTGAGTTTCAAAAATTCAATTAACGTTCGCAATTGGAAGCGTCTGCTTCAGTCAGCTTCTTACGTAGGCAAATATATTCGATTCTTTGTCCGTTAAGTTCCGTAAATTTTTCAGCAGGCCAAAGACAGCCTCAAAGACAGCTTCCCCGGAATTCCTGGAGAAATTCAATATGTACATTTTATTGCTGCCCGTACATACCTAACCAATCAACTGTCGAAACCAGTCTGCAACCACCAAAAGTTCACGTTTAAACTCCAAGACCCCTTGGAAGATAAAAATTGCCACCGCTTCTCTCTCTCATTACTCCAGGGAATGGGATTTATAAAATGTACTACTTTCAAACGATGCAGTTTTTTTATCATTTTAGTTTTTTTAGTTTAAGTTTAAACAGCGTGAAATTGTAGCTTTGGTAAAGTCCGTCGCGCGAGTCCAAGTATTATGTTCACGTATAGTTAACGTGCCATTGTGGAAACTTGCGGTATTATCTGGAGATAAAATATGTAGTAGAATCAGAAAGTTTTGAAAGGAATTGCTTTGTTGGACGTGTAGTCGGGCATTCCTTTTGTAATGGAGTTGTAATGAAGTTATTCTGGTGATTACTTGGTATGTTAAACCACAAACTACACATCGAAGCTTAAACAGTAGAGGGTGGGTATGCCATTGTACTTTTGAATTTATACCGCAAAACTATCAACAGTAGTTACCGGCGCATTCGCCAAAATAATACGAAATATTAACGACACAATATTGCCGATTTAGGCGATCAAAAGTATTTTACGACTTTAAAGTTACATAAATATGTTTTTAGATAACCAAATCATTTTGAAACAATCTGTGCCCCAGGCTACATAATATAAGTCACGTTCAGCAATCTTCGACTCTTGAACTGAACGATTTACTACCATGTGATTATGAATAATTTTAATGTAAGTTTTCATATAAACATAAATTCTGAGAGCAAAATCGAGTTTCAAAACTGACAACGGCAACAAAATCTGTTAACAAATTATATAAGTTCAAAGAATATGCAAAGCTGCTGCTTTTAAGCTGTATTTTGATAAATCGATAAAAAGCCACCATTCAGAAGAATCGTTTGGAATATCAAACTCGTTCATACGACCATCAACATCGTGACATACACGTAAAGATCCTTCCATTTTAAAATATGCTTTAAAAGACTCCAACCCAACAACTTGGCTTTTTCTTTTGATAAACCTAAGTCTTCAGGTCATTCAGGTCTTCAAATCATTCAGTTCGCACTGGTTTATAAGGTGAGGTGTGCCCATATGTAAAGCTGTATGTTTGCTATGCATATTTGCTGTATAAATGCAGCATATTTTTAGTAAACTACACTAGACCAAGGGGATATACATATGTCTTATGCCTGATTATAAAACTTCCTCAAAATTTTGTCAATGGCCAGGGCTCTATTATTCCATGCACTAGACCGAACAGGCATTGACCATGTTTTTTTTTTAAGACAACCTAAATCTAAAAGTTAGAACCACAGCCATTCAAAGCATTTTCAATCAGATGGGGTGTGAGATTGGCGGTCGTAATTAAATTGACGGTTACATATTGAGAGCAGAATTTAATTTAAGGAGTGTCTTCTCTCGAAGCCGTCCGACTGTCGCCCCAGAAGCTTGAATGACGCAACAGTAATCCGAATCGCAAATTATAAGGAACTTTACTTGATCCTTTTACCGAACGTAACCGTATCCGACAGATCACATTCGTAAAGTGCATTTACCTAATTTATATGGACGGACAGTAGAGATGTGCAAAATGTATCCATTCGTATTTGTAATTTTTACTTCCCGTTAGTAATACAACTAAAGGAAAGTAAAAAGATGTCTTAAAACTACCTATTCCGCAAGAAGAAAAGAGACACTTCAATACTGTAAAGTTTGATATACCCTGTAGAGTAATTAGGGGGTTTATAACTTCAATTGGCTTTTACATTATAATAAAACCCTGTCAATTCTAAACGTACTATCGTTTGATATGTATGAGGTTAAATTTAGAAGATTTAAGTAAAAACTAAATGTACCAGAGTTTTAACTTAACATAACTAAACATGAAGACCAAACATGTCCAAATTTAACTTATAACAAGCGGTTAATATAAATTATCCGCTCAGTTAAACATGAGACAAATTGGTTAACAAAAAGAAATGTTAGATCATCGGTCCAAGATAAGAATGTCTAGCGCGGAAAAGGGAAGGATAAAAATGGATAAACAGAAGCAAAATTCAATTAGCTGTTTCCAAATATTTGCCGCTATCTTCGAGAAACAGAGGTAATTAATTTTGGTTGTCAGCGAGTGCTATTTCTAAGCGTCCACCGATGGAAAAAGTCAACATTATTGTGCCTTATTACCTTTATATCGACGTGGCAAAATTACGATACGCACACTCTTCACAAAAGTAATTTAATTCAAAACTTACTTTGTTTCTGATAGGTAATTATATGGTAATGTCACATTTTCTAATTGATTCACGTGCCATTCACAAGAAGAATGTGATTACATAGGTATTTTTGCAGCTAGTTCTTAATCAACCGTAAAAAAGCAATCAATGCGGAGTAATTATGAATACCCGACCACCCAGGGTGTTTACAACAAACTTGCAATTTCAAAGTTTCAAATCCGCACTAAATCTATACTAGATGCTGAATACTGTAGATCACAACGCAATGGGTTAGTAGTTTAATCAGTGAAATGTAACGCAGGTCAGGCCGATTCTGTAACTTCTTCTGTCCTTTTAAAGATTAGTGTTATGAATTCGGGAAGCAATTGAATAATTCTCAACTATAAACTTTCAATTATTTATCTTCATATTTTTTTGTTCATATATTCATTATTCCGAGCAAAAAATCTAATATTATCGGCGTAATACCACCGAGACCTGTGTGGTCCATTACCCTAATTGGATTGGGGATTACATATACCATAATCGGATTATGAATGAGCATGTTTAGAGTAAAGTAGTGAAATTTATTAGGTATCTGTGGAATCTTATATTTATTCTTACACACATAGTTCCAGACGTTAGGTGGAGTAGTGACTTTCTCTTCAGTTCTTAAAAATATCTTGCAACGATTGTAATAAGCCTGAGTGTGGCCTAGCGGTAAGACGTTGGCGTTGCACTCAGGGGGTCTCCGGTTCGAAACCTGCTTCCAGGGTGAGGTTTTCTGTGGTTTTCCTCACTCCTTGGCGAATGCTGGGAGCCAAACATCTTAAGACGTTCCACAGGCGCGGGCGATAATAATAATACCCTGGCCTGCCGATGCCCCCTGTCATTGGCGAAAGCTGTTGGGAGATGTTAAGGCTTGGATTATTATTATTATTATTATTATTATTATTATTATTATTGTTTGTTGTTTCCTACATAGAACATAGCTTTATCTTTATGGTTGTCTACCAGCAGTAGCTGCGTATTCTTGCCCTTCTCCAAAGAAGCAATAATATTTACACAAAGCGTCCACAGAAACAAACAAGACAAACGATTTAAAAACGAGCTCGATGAACGGGAAAAGTGATTGGGACCGCAGCGAAGGCAGGGTTGCCCTCTGACGGCCAATAAAATCAACTCGGAGACTTTTAATTGAATTCCCTCATCGTTTACGAATTGAAAATCTCGAGACGAGCTCTATCGGCCAGTGCTTTGCATCGGCCACATTCGGCCGCCACACTCTTTCCGGTCATTAATTTCGAAGCTTTGAGCGGTTAAGCAACCCTTCTCTGAAAGAACACTATCCGCTATTTTGTTTCCCATGTAGGCGAGTATTTGTTTCAACTGGTTTCCTACTTTGATTATAGTGGAAGGGTGGAGTTAAAAGCGGCAGACTCGATGGTGCATTTCAAATTTCGATCGTTTGTTGTTGGATGAAGATAACCGGAAGTAAATTGTCGCTCGTATATGGCGAAAGGTGTAAAGTAAGTTCGTACAGTGTACAGCCGTCTGTTCAAAATATTACGAATCAACAAGTTTTTTTTTGTGCTATTTTATCAAGTTAAGTTATACAGACATTCTGTGCATTAAAATATGGGATGTGATTAAAGAAGATATTCACCAAATAAGTTTTGTTACAGGTAGGGGTTGTTATGTAGTGACACATCTGAACAAAATTACGGAAGAGGTAAAAGCGCTTACTGCTGCAATTTTGGATTTAGAATTGGAGATCTGGAAAAGCCATGGATACCTAATATATGCTGTATTTCCTGTTAGACCGGACTTTTAATGTGGATGAAAGGGAAGCAAAAGAAAATGCCGTTTGCAGTTCCCATGTTGTGGCGAGAGCCTTCCAATCATGTAGATGATTGCTATTTTTACACTATAAGCGTCTCCGGATATTCGAAGAAGGATAAGCATAAAATAAAATATACAAATTTGCCAACAGCATCGCGACCTATCCTCCATGGAGAGAACCATCCTCTCCCCAGTGCGCCATCCACTTTATCATCTTCGATTTTAGACACAGAAGAAATTTCGCCTGTTTGAAGAAACTTCCTTGATTTTATCTAAAATCACTCTGTCAAATCAGGCAAGTCGTGAAGATTCATCATATGAAGGAACACCTCACCTTATAAACCAGTGTAAACTGAATGATTCGGTTAAGGACTCAGGTTTATCAAAAGAAAAGCCAAGTTATTGGGTTCTATGCCTGCAGGAATGAAATCTTTTTGCACTAGGTCTGACAATGTCTACATTTACAAAGCGTAACGAGCTTTTTAAAGCATATTTTAAAATGGAAGGATCTTTACGTGTATGTCAGGATGTGAAGGGTCTTATGAACGAGTTTGATATTCCCCACGATCTTTCTGAATGATGGCATTTTATCGCTTCACCAAAAACAACTTGAAAGTAGTACTTTTGCATATTCTTTGAATTTATATAATTTGTTAACTGATTTTGTTGGTTTTCTCAGTTTTTTTTTAAAGGATCGCTGCATCTGTAAATCTAGACCTGTTACAATAAATCAACTTTCAATTTCTTGTTACGTAAGGCATCTTCTCTGATTGTACTGCATGACGAAGCAAGAATACTGGTGCGTAAACAGTAGTAGCAATGCGGATGCAAGATATGATCTTGTCAATAAATTGTTTTCCAAAGTAGTAGTGTTAATACGTCAAACATTATTTTGTTGGTGTTATTATTATGAATCAATTGTACTACAACATTCTGATAATAATTTAATCGTGCAGAAGTTCAAAATCTGCACTGGGCACAGTTTGATTGTCAGGTTATCAATTTCACAACAGACTTTTTAATTGCTAACCGTTTTTTTTTTTCGCCCCAAATCCTAAAACAAAACGGCCTTGCTAATTTTAATTTAATCGTACGTGGGATTTGAATACAAATGAAACGAAAACTGTTCTTTCCCTTTTTAAACGAATTTGGCATTCGATTTTATCGATTCTATCATCGTTCGACATTCACAGTGTTTATTTTCAATTTTTGCGCATACCAGATATCATCAATCGCTAATTTGATCCTACGATTTGTAAAATGCGAACTGAAACACCCTGTATGTGGTAAATTGTATCAGAAATTATCAATAGCACTACGATATTAGCCTTATGTCTTCGCATATCAGACAGATACGAGGTCACGAATACAGAATATGTACTATAATATGAACCTGCTTGGTATTCCATCTTTGATATAGCAAAAATGATTCAACATCGTTCATCAAGAACTAAAACTGCAATATAATAATAAAATGCATTATCTGTTGCCTTTTCGAGTAATATTAGTGAAAGTAGTTGTGGGATGTCTAGGTACTCTATCATGTTAACCTATATTCCTTTGTCTAGCTGACGCCTTTGCCAGCCTTTGCTGCTGAATTAATTGAGATAACTACATTGAGGATCCTTTTACATTTCAGAGGCAGGTGGTGGAACTACAAAGGTGGAAAATTAAATCTACTGTTGCAGGGAAATGCTGAAAGAATTTCGATTAAGTGCAGATTTGCTTCTATCGAATGGAGATTTATTTAAAAAAAAATTTAGTGCCATGTGTGGCGCACAGTTTTGAGGTTGATTAATGCCAATGGAAAATATCTGTGGTGGCCCTCACCCTACTTTCCGACTGCAACGTTGGTACAATGAAATGTCTAAACACTTCAATTTTTTAAGGCCACAGCGACTCTGGACCCTACCTAACGTCAGTTTCTATGACATAACGACGTTTGTCATACTGACATTTAATGTCATGTCATCTCAGTGACACCGACGTTTGTCAAAATCTGATAATTTGGAATACAGCGACGAAGGCTGTGGTTTCTGACATACTGCTTCTATAAAATAGTATATTATTATATACAAGTTTTATAAGACGTCAAATTGGCGCATGAGTTGTTTGGGGCACGAGGAGCGCTAGCGACGAGTGCCCCAAATGAACGAATGCGCCAATATGTCTTATAAAACGAGTGTAATATACTATTTTTTTCTACTTTGCGTCATTAATTTTTTAAAAATTTAGAAGTATATTAGGTAAAATTCCAATCTAGAGTATTTATGGGTGTAACCGTTGGTAACACTGTCATCTGTCACTTAAATTCAAATATCTGTGAAAAAGTAATTATTGGTAATTATTATATACCATCATATACTAGTAGTACGAAACCTAGGATGCAACACGCATGTTTAAATATGTATAAAAATATACATACTTCGCAGTTTGTGCGATTCTAAAAAATCAGTTTGTGCTTACTTTTGTGGTTATGTGTATTTTCGTTTGACATGCATTTGATATCAATGTCACCAATCTTAGAAAAAAGTTACTAAAAACGGTGTTACAATTTGCTAATTGTAACACCGAAAACAGTGTTACAATGTGTGCATTGTGAATGCAAAATAGAAAAACTTATATGTAGCACCTAAACTGTTCATCCCACTGATCTGCAAATTTGATGGTATTCTTGATTTGAGACCTATCGCCAACTTTAATAAAAAATAAAATTTTCTGAGAAAAACCATAACACATTTGTGAAAACCAAATATATTATATAGAAATAATTTTTTTATTTTTATAAATTGAGATATTTTTCTCTCTTTCGCTCTTAATTCAATCACACAACAGAAAAGCCAACTTATTTGCGAACCAAACACAACATAAACATGATTTTTATACTAAAAACTTTGCTTGTAGAATCCCTACAGAAGTCACTTCTATTAAATCCATAATTTCAAGTGTTTCATTATATCTATGTATAGACAACCATATATATTTATGTCATCTGTGAAGATAACGCTGATTAAGTGATCGAGAATGCAAAACAAACGACGCATTGATTCGGATCAATTGAAGGCGGAAGACTAAACAATAGACCGTTATTCAGTGCAGAAATAAATACGAATAAACTGTGACTGTGCTATTTATACAGACTTCAGTTCCATAGGTGTACTGTTGTTAACTTTTTTCAGTTAGTAAGTATGTACTTTATTACATATGTTTAGCAATACATACATAAAAACCACAATGGAGTGCATAACGGTAATCCAAAATCCCCAATTCTTATTTCTCTATACATACTAATAATAAATGTATGCTCAAAATCAGAAAAATTGCTTAAAAAATCGGTTTGACGATAAATTGAAGATAAATTTTATAGATTGTGAAATACGTATTCTTTTACAGCTTATGGAGATTCTCAATACCAATATTCACATCTATCACATTTATGGTTACATAGCATTGATAATTCATTGTGCGTCTCATAATTTAGCCAGAGACTGTACTTAAATAATTTAATAAAATATGAATTATTGTACCGGTTGACACAATTTATACACAATTTAAGTCATAAGTGTACAGTCGCTTTACCCAAATAAGCTCAGTAAACAAAAATGTAAGAATAATACAACATATTGTAATGAAACAGTATATTTCTCAAAAGCAAAATTAAATAGTGCCATAGGTTATCAATGTTTTCAAAATGGTAAGATACTTTTACGATTTTTTTAACTTTTAACGTATTAAATAATAAAATTTATTACAGAAAACTACCTATATCATTATTTTGTATCTCATGGTAATCCTAGTACAACATACACAGTGTATTCCACTACCCAAAACCGTTCAACTTTGCGGGGACCAGCTAGCCAACTTTATAGGGATTGTATGCAATCATGTCTATAATGGTAAGTTAGTACAGGTTTTCTCCATTGAGAAAAATAGAACTTATAATTTTTAGGTCTGGAAAAGAAACGCGAAAAACGAAATATAAATAACAGCTTTTTTAAAGAGCACCTAATCTCAAAACGTGGAGTGGTTAATGAGTGTTGCTTTAAACCTTGCAGTATATGTGAGATCAAGAAATACTGCGCATGACTAAGTTGCCGAAATAAAGGTACAGTCAAAGAAAAATAAGGATTTTTATGCACTTCTATTTAGATATTATGATTATCAATTATTTAAGTAAAAACCTTGTAAAAGTAATCTCAATGTAAAATGTAAATGTACATAACCAAAGAATTAATTAACCGTTTTAACCAATATTAAAATAAACCCTATACTATTTTCCATTTATACGGCAACGAGTCGCTACCCCTATAAATTATTTCCCTAAAGTTCGGAAAATTAAATTTACAATCGTTTAATGCTACCGAACACTCAGCACAAATGAAATCATTAATTGAAACGCGCGCTATGCGAATCGCTCACAAATCCATCGAGTTGTTATTTTTAACGAAATTAAAATTTATTTTACTATACAGCTATAATACGAGCGGTGTTTTCGTTTTGACGGTGATGTTACAACTGCGGCATTTTAAATTGATGTCCACTTTTGAATTTTCACGCTAGAACCGATAAAATGCCCAATTGGGTATTACTGCAGCTTTGAGAGCACCAAATTCGTAAATATTGGATGATAGGTGAGTTTTAACTTTTAATATGCGGCGAGCATATGCTACGGAATTTCCCGTTGACCTAAAACGGGGTTTCACGTTTGTCCACCGGTTGGCTAACGAAATTAGTTATTCAAAATAGTTTGTTTATGAACAATATTGTTCGTAAGCTGTTTGCCGGACCCGTGTGTGCATCAAACTGAATATGGATATTAATTTTTGGTGCGCAGCAACGGCTGTCCCATCAGAAAACTCGTAATTGAAATAATAATAAACAAGTTTACGAAAATCCGTATAACTATTTTAATATTAATAACCTCCACTCATTGTGTTTCAAACTACAAGGTCAACTATTTCTGGTGCATTTTATATGTCACCAGACAGCTACATACAATAGTGAGACAATATATTGTCTTTTGTCAGGTGAAGGCGTCGCAACCATAAAATATTTCATATTTGATACCAATTTGTGGGGTTTTATTGACTATCTGCCTTGAACCTGACTATATAAATTTTGAAAGCACTGTACGCATGTGTAAACAACATAAGCAAGGCCACGATGGCAATAATAGAAATTCTATATTTTTAATAATAATTATACATTTATATACATTGATATAATTAAAATCCGATATATTTTACAAAATATATTAGTATATTTGCATTTCTACTTCAAGTAAAGCTCAACACATCACAGCAACTTATAAATGTTACATAATATTTGTATTGTATGCATAAAATGCATAAATAAGCATAATCAAGGTTATTCAGTTTTGAAGAAATATTTGAATATATTAATTTAAAATAAAAATTATAAATCACATATTTATAATATTATATTATTAGTTATACATTTAACAAAAGTAAAGAATTGTTGCTTTAAATTATTTATTATAATCGATGGTTGGTATTTTCTACAATACCCACATTTGTCCTGAGCCAGCAGCGCAAGCTCTAAATAGCGTCTAATGAAAGTTTAACATGTTCAATTTTACAAACAACGGCCAAAACCATTCGCCGGCATGCAAAAATAGCGGCTGCTGAGTGGTCACACTATGCTGGTTAACAGCGGCTAATAATCTACAGCAAGCAGCAAATACTAAAACAGCGTAGTGTGACCACCCCATATTTTGCATTCCAATCAACGTTGCAGTATAACTTTTCGGCCAGCGACTATTCATTATGTGATTAGTATTTTAAAAACTGTATTGCTTAAACCTTCTTTATATATTGGGAGAATATAACCTTGCATAATACTTATAAAAGACAATTTAAAAATACATAGTTTCCTGAGTTAACATTCATGCTGGTTGCTGTAAAAGTTAAACAAGCGCTGGTGGGCTGGCTGCTGCTAAACTCACTCGCAAACTGGTTAAACAGTGAGTGGTCACACTGTTAGTAGCCAGTAGCAAATAGCACGCTAGTAAAACAACCTAGTGTGACCTTATTCCTGTAGCATTTTGTGGGCGTGCTACAATTACTTATTGACAGTTTCGGCGGTATTATATGGCCGTGATTAATAGGAGGTCATTCAAATATTTAGGGCCTGCATACACGAAAAAGCACTCAACTGCACCGCAGACCTGAAGGAGATTTTCTTTAAAGGTGTATTAGTCCACTAACAAATCGACTGCCCAGATTTTCAATATCATTATAAATAGTCACTCTTCAACAAAGTATTGTTTGACGTTGAGTTGATAGTAATTTAATTACAAACTTAACAAGAAATATAATTCGCAATGATTTTTGTGTGCACGTTTTTGTCTCACGGTAGCTATCGTGAAAAAGGGAAGAAGGGATTGGTCCAAAAGTGTTGAATGCTACCCTTAATCGCCATATAAATTATGTACAATTTTATTTCCGGTAATACGCAGGTGCATAAAAAGCAGTGAAACAGGTTCATAAATTACCTTGCCCTCATTACACATCCCACTAATTTACAATCAAACTTTTAACCGAAACCCACTGTTCGCTTTTCCATTGCCATCCTGTATAAATCTTGCAAATATGCACTCGCGACAGACAATGTAGCATTGATTTATACGACTTGTAACCTGAAAATACAGTTTATTTACTATCGTCTGCCACTACTAACTATACTTTGTTCCACCAGTAATGTCAATATTATAGTTGATAAGTTTACAGTTTCTGTCAATATAAATAAAATACTTCCCTAGAAAGTCAGATGTTAATAAATTTGGCAAAGACAGTCAATGGGATTGTTATTTTTTAAATAGTAAATAAAATATACTAAAAATCTCATATCATACGTTGTAAGCGAATAATCATTGGTGTTACTGGTGTGACAGCGTATACCAATCAATATAGCACAGTGGTTTCCAACCTTTTTCAACCTCCGCCCCCTTTTTTTGATATATTTGTTTTGCGCCCCCCCTCCAAATATTTTACTAAATTAATTGCACACTGTATTTCAACGTTTATTTATTAAATACATTTTAAAAGAAAACACAAAACAAACAATGTTTTATATAAAATACACATTTAAGAAAAAAAATAAATTTCATGTTTAATGTGATGGCTGAGCTTGCTTCTTGTCACAAAGTTTCTCAAACCGTGGCATTAATGTCGATATTGCTACTCTTAATTCTTTTTCTATTATTAGCCGAGAGCGATATTTTGATTTCAAAACCGCTACTGCTGAAAAGCCAGTCTCACATAAGTAAGAGGTAACAAACGGCAATAAAATTTCCAACGCTTTCTCCGTTAATGGATAATAATCTTTTTGGACTTGTAGCCAAAATCGAATGCAGCTATTCTCTTCTTCAAAAATCTTTTTCAAATCGCCGTCGGATGACAAATCAATGAGCATTTCTTGCTCTGTGCATGAAAGATCCAGTGAATTGAAATTATTAATAATAAAAGGATTTCGTATCCATTCATATTTTGACATATCCAGATCTTTAAAGTAAAATTTGAATTGTGTTTGAAGCAATTTTAAGTGGGTCAGGATGAGATTTTTGATGCTTTCAATTTTATTAGCAGGACACGTAATTTTTAAATTAACAAACATCTCCAAGTTATTATTTTCTACGTTTATTGCCCACAATTCCAATTTTTTAATGAAAGCAGTAATTTTGTCCGTCTGTATCAGGGCATGTACATGCGGACCTTGCATACCTTTATTTAAGGTTGCAAGTTTGTCAAAAATATCTACTAGATACGCAAATTTTGTACGGAATTCTAAGTCATAAAATAAATTTGCTTCATCTTTCTTATTGTTGTCGTTTAAAAACATGGCTATTTCGTCTTTTAGCTCAAATACTCTTTGAAGCACATTGGATCGAGAAAGCCAACGAGCCTCACAGTAATAAAGAAGTGCTCTATGTTCTGCACCCATATCATCACATAATTTTGCAAAAAGCCTGCCTTTAAGTGGACTGTTTTTAATGAAATTTACCACTCTTGTAATTACGTCAAAAATATTTTGAAGATCAACACTCATATTTTTTGAAACCAGCGATTGTCGGTGAAGCATACAATGTGTCCACATTGCACGAGGAGCTACATTTCGAACAAGTGCCTGTAGACCAGCGTTTTTTCCTGCCATAGATGGAGCTCCATCTGTGCACAGTCCAATACAATTTTTCCAGAGGATCCCATTGTCTTCAAAAAAAGTGTCAATTATTTTGAACACTTCTGTTGCTGTAGCCTTGCCGTCAATTGGCTTGCAGAATAACATATCTTCTCTTATTTCCGTTTCTTCAACATATCTGACATAAGCAATTAAATGTGCATCCTTAACTACATCAGTTGCTTCATCCACTTGCAAAGCGAAAAGAGATAATTTTGTTTTTTTTATTAGTTGATCGCAAATATCCTCAGATATATCACCAATTCTTCTTCCCACTGTATTATCTGCAAGTGGAATCATTCGAAGTTGATCAGCATACGTTTCACCAAACATCACAGCTACCATATCAATCGCCGCTGGTAGGATCAATGTTTCTCCAATGGAATGGGCTTTTTTACATTTTGCAATCCTGTGAGAAACTTTATAAGAAGCAAGCAATGCTTTTGATGTAACAGACGCTGTTTTTTGAAAAGTTTTCTGTTGTTTACTTAATTGATTCAGTTTTCTCTGAAAAAAATCTTTAGACTTTCCCACGTACTCGGAATGCACTGTTTCAAAGTGCCGTTTTAATTTATTGGGTTTCATACTATCAGCGGCTAGAATTTTCGTACAGAGCAAACACATAGGCCTCTGTTGGTCATGCATATCTTTAAATGTAAATCCCCATGCTAAATAGAGTGGATCGTATTTTCTGGTTTTATGATCTTTGCTAGTCCCGGCTTCCTCAGTATCATTATTTTTTCTTTTGATCCCAGTTAAAAATTTATCCATCTAGAGTAGATATTTAAAAATTGAGAAATGAATAAAATGATAATGTCTAAATTTACCTTTAGTTCAAATTGTGTGTGTGTGTATATGTTAGAATTTGTATCGTTACTACTGAAACGAGTTTGATTTGCATTGAACGCGCACCACAGAGTCACTACTGGAGCGGGAGCGGCGACAGAAACCTCTTCGGTCTCTCACTCTCCTACAAAATTAGGGTATTCCCAATGCCGACTAGATATACTAGGTGCAGTGGCGACACGAGTGACGAGAGTGCCAAGTTCGACACATCATGGCGGATCATACCACGTGATTATAGCTTAAAACTTGCAACAAAACTTAAAATTTTGGTAAATTCTGCGCGCCCCCCCTGAACTGTCTTCGCGCCCCACCAGGGGGGCGCGCCCCACAGGTTGGAAACCACTGATATAGCACATATTTATTGGGAACGGATTTATAGCAAAAATAAAACACTCTGAAACAATGTAATATACACAGAAAGAAAAGTAAAATCAAATAAATGTATTTCTTTGCACATATGGTTTGACACCAAATGGTTTTCCATAATTTCCGTAAAGTAGAAATTGTTTGGGTTGAATTACAGAAAGACGTTTGAATGAAATAAGTCTGGTTTTATTTGATATAAAGATCGGCTTTTAGGTAAATCTCTACCTATACTAATTACGAACTTTCAAGTGTAGGGCGCGTTCAGCGGAATCGCCCATTTTCGCCAACATTTGCGATCGAGTAGCTGCAAAATTGGGCTTTTCGATATTACTTTTGACGCTCGAAATGAAAAAAGGACACAATTCCGCGTGGACTGCGCGATATTTTGAAAATTAAATGCGTCAATTTTGAAAAAAAATCACGTTTTTGCACCTCTTCGGGTGAAGGCGAACCTCAAGAAAATGTCACGTGACGTCTAGAAATTCCGACAAGCGGATCGATGAACGTCAAAAATTTACATTTTTTATCCGTTCCTGCCGACCTTATAAAAGCCGCTCGCTCTCATGTCTTACGATAAGATCCCTCTAAATACCCTTCGCAAAGAGTTTTGAGCAAAAAAACGGCCTTAAAAACAATTTTCGATCCAAAAAATCGATTTTTGTCGACCCGTGTTTTGCTGCTATTACCACAGTAACGTCAAACCCGAAACGCCCCCTGCCGGACATTCATAACAACAGTAACAGATAGCAGATAACCTAAAGTGTATCCTAAAATGTCCATATTGCGAATGTGGACAGGTGGGAAGCCTTAACCACATATTTCTAGAATGCCCAATAACTAAAATCGAAAATTTTGACATATACACAGAGCTAGTAAATATTCTATTTGAAATTATTTTGAAGAGAAAGGCATATAGATTTGAGTGAAAAGATTATATATTTGAATCAAAAACGTGCGGTTTCATTTAAAATTATCGCTATGTCTACTGACGGGGAGATGGCACTGACAGTCTCGAACATACGTTGGCTTAGTTTGAGCTTATATAAGCTGTGCTATAGAAAGCAAGCGGTATTTGGTTCCTCTTCATTTGGGAATAAGACTGTAGTCTTTACTAAAGATTTCTGTCTTTTGAGAATATTATGTTATTAAATTTAAATTAATTAACGTTCATACAAATACGATAGTTTTGAATTTAGTAAAGCTTACCAAAAAAAATAATTTCTTTGCGGCAACTAGTGGCTTCGTCTGCCACTATTTACCATTGATCTTTCTTTCACTTGAACCAAATTCGTTTCATTACAACTTTCTTTTCTCCCTGTGTACGAATCTATGCAATTCGCTTAACAGATTTATTCGTCATAAATTTACCGATAAAATTCCAAAACTTTAACAGCCGCAGACGAAATTTCCGTTCGTTTATGAGCGCTTATATAATGAACGCAAATTGATGATTTGTCTGCGGCTAGATGCGTTTATTATGCCTCGTTGGACGTCAACATAGGATTGATGGCATTTGACGGCTCATCAATTACGCGAATTAGTGGATATACCGATTTTATCGGTTACATACGAATCAGTGGTGGTAAAAGAGGCGAAAAATACCGATTACGAATTATTATTAACGTCGTTTTGTTGTATAATGTTTAACGTTTAATGTCAGCGTTGATTTGCACATAATGGTTTATGCGGTGATAGAGTGATGTTATGGTTATTAGTAATAAGCACGGTTTCGGAGAAATTTGTGACCAAATGACGACATTCTGCGTGTAAAGATAAAGATATTGTCTACACAATAGGAAAAATTATTCGATCGATTGTTTCTATATCCGCAGAAACATCATTTAGTTGGTTCAAGTAAAATATAAAATTCTCAGAGTAAGAATATGATTTTCTTGATGTTCCAAGTTTTACGTTTTCTTGTTTTAAGTATGAAGGAACTGCTTGAAAGGAATTACGGCTATTTTAAGCGATATATACGTATACTTTTGGGTCAAGAAACTGTTTGTTTGTTGAAGAATGTATATTTTTCACCCAACAAAATATTGTTGTTGATGTAAATCGTACGTCTTACTCTTTTTATATTTAGAAGAATAAGATTTTCTTCGTCAGAGCAAAATATACTCAACATTGAAATAACTACATAATATATAGAAATTCTTATTACATTAAAGTATTATTTGGACAACAAAAATATCCTCTTTATGCTACACTATATACGCAAGAACATTTTTTTCTTGATACCCAAGAATAGAGTGCTTTCAGTGTAGGCTATTCCACTACAATTCTGGTTTTCCTCATAATCCATGTCACTCACGAAATAAAATGCTTATGCATAGATGAAAACAAATAATATACGAACACTCCATATCGTCGAACTTATATAGCGGTGATATGTGGCTAAAGACGCGAGAAACTGTTAGCGCCATCTGTAACGTAATTCCACAACTTTCTATGTATCTCTCAGAGTAAGAATCTTGGGCCAAGAAACTGTTTTTTCGTTGAAGCATATATATTTTTCGTCCAACGAAATAGTTTTGTTATTGTAAGACGAACATCTACTTTTTTATAGAAGAATAATGTTTTCTTCGTCAGAAGATAACTAAGTGTTGAAACAACTATATTGAATTTTTTCTTGATATCCAAGAATAGTAAAAGTTTGATAACCAACTTTCATCGACTACCAACAATAAACGCTCAACACGAATAAATCGTGTAATTTGCCTGTCGTTATTGCCTATATCCTCATTTTACCAGCAGACATGCTCGAATAAAATAACCGTTGAAGATAAAATAATGTTAAATTTCAATCAAAGCGACTGGAAAACAATATCGTGCACGTTACGTATGAAGTTCCTTCCGGACGGCAGCACATTATGCAAATGCCGTTTTATCAACAAAAAGTCTCCCTCTGCGTAGCACGGCCCATTTTTTATGCGAGCTGTCAATGTTGGCGTTTATGCATGCGCGCTTTGTCAGTGCCGTTTTGTTTTCCGCATGAGCGTATATCGAGATTTCGTTGTCAACGCGAACAGTCGAAAGCTTGGCCGTGCAGATGACCGGAAGTGACGTAGTGCCACGTTGGGATGGCCATCCTATGAATGGGTGATTCATTCATTAGGTTTTTTAATGTAAAACATGTTTTAAAATTTCTTATAATCAAGATTTATTAAATTCAAAGTTATCGTATTTGTACGAACGTTAATTAATTTAAATTTAATAACATAATATTTTCAAAAGAAATGAACATTTTGTTTCAAGAACTCTACGTACTTTTTAAATAAAAAATCCCTTCCAAATAATTTCAAATAGAATTTTTATTTACCGCAAGGCCCATCTTTACTTCAAATAAAACCAGATTTATTTCATTGTAATGAAACGAATTTGGTTCAAGTGAAAGAAAGAGCGATGGTAAATAGTGGCAGACAAAGCCACTAGTTGCCGCAAAGAAATTATTCTTTTTTTTTTTTTTGGTAAGCTTTACTAAATTCAAAACTATCGTATTTGTATGAACGTTAATTAATTTAAATTTAATAACATAATATTCTCAAAAGACAGAAATCTTTAGTAAAGACTACAGTCTTATTCCCAAATGAAGAGGAACCAAATACAGCTTGCTTTTTATAGCACAGCTTATATAAGCTCAAACTAAGCCAACGTATGTTCGAGACTGTCAGTGCCATCTCCCCGCCAGTAGACATAGCGATAATTTTTAATGAAACTACACGTTTTTTATTCAAACACATAATTTTTTACTCAAATCTATATGTATTTCTCTTCCAAATAATTTCAAATAGAATATTTACTACCTCTGTGTATAAGTCAAAATTTTCGATTTTAGTTATTGGGCATTCTAGAAATATGTGGTTAAGGCTTCCCACCTGTCCACATTCGCAATATGGACATTTTAGGATACATTTTAGGTTATCTGCTATCTGTTACTGTTGTTACGAATGTCCGGCAGGGGGCGTTTCGGGTTTGACGTTACTGTGGTAATAGCAGCAAAACACGGGTCGACAAAAATCGATTTTTTGGATCGAAAATTGTTTTTAAGGCCGTTTTTTTGCTCAAAACTCTTTGCGAAGGGTATTTAGAGGGATCTTATCGTAAGACATGAGAGCGAGCGGCTTTTATAAGGTCGGCAGGAACGGATAAAAAATGTAAATTTTTGACGTTCATCGATCCGCTTGTCGGAATTTCTAGACGTCACGTGACATTTTCTCGAGGTTCGCCTTCACCCGAAGAGGTGCAAAAACGTGATTTTTTTTTCAAAATTGACGCATTTAATTTACAATATATCGCGCTGTCCACGCGGAATTGTGCCCTTTTTTCAATTCGAGCGTCAAAAGTAATATCGAAAAGCCCAATTTTGCAGCTACTCGATCGCAAATGTCGGCGAAAATGGGCGATTCCGCTGAACGCGCCCTACACTTGAAAGTTCGTAATTAGTATAGGTAGAAGATACTTACCTAAAGGACGATCTTTATATCAAATAAAACCAGATTTATTTCATTCAAACGTCTTTCTGCAATTAAACCGAAACAATTTCTACTTTACGGAAATTATGGAAAACCATTTGGTGTAAAAGAATTGTTTCTTCAGGGAAAACTTTTTACAGAATATTAGTAAATCAAACATTTTGATATTTGATTAACGTTCTATATATATATTCTTGAATCAACGACTAGATAATTCTAACGGAAGTAGAAAAAAATTTGATGTAAACTGAACTCTCCAAACGTCACAATATAAATTACGTTAATTAGCCAACGCTATCTATCTATCGTTGGTTAATTATAACAAAACGGGTAAAGAGAAGTACATACTACTGTTATTGCTTGCGTAGTAAGCTAATTGATTTCTATTTTATGGCGCGCCGAATTGCCGTCAGGGGGCGCGATGGTGTCGCCCTCTCGAACCTCGTTCCGACAATTCCGACAATAGGAAATATCTATGCACTCATTCGGAGAGACATTCGAAAACCCGTGACGTCAATCACGCAGACTGAGGGCTTTGCAATTACCGTAAATCCTATAGTAAGCTCAGAATTCTGAGTTCCATTAGGCCCCTCCGGTCGAGCTTACTATGATATGAACGCACCTAACCCACTAAATCGATGACGTATGTACTTTAATTAAATTATAGAATTCGCAATAATTATAAGGTTTGGTAACCAAGCTATATTAGGTCAGGGTTCACCTAAAACTTCTACACATAAATTAAATTCTTTCTATACTGATCAAAATAAGTGCAATTTTACGTATAAAATTTACATTTTTGTGAGTAATTCTACGCTACATGTGAGCAATTTCACCAACATTTCAAGCAAATATATAGAATATCATGAAAAACACAATTGCAGACCGACATCACCCATCGCTACACTTACCACTACCACTGCTAAATGTTAGCGATGGGTTGTATCGGTCTTATGCGATTTTTTTTATTGACAACAAATTAATATTGTTTTTATTCTGGTAAATATTAAACCACATTATTTGTACTATTACCAAGCGTTCTTGTTCCGATTGGTAACTTTATTGTAGGAATAATATTGTAATAATTGGGGATTTCAGCTGCATCCATATTTTGTTCATTGTAATTTGAGATAAATTGTATGTGATGCCGGATATGTGAATGGTGATACTGTCTGACCTTTTCACACGCATGGGTATGATTTGTTATATTTTCAACTTAGAAGACTCGTAAATCTTTCTTTTTTATGGCCCAAATCAGTAGGGCCCTTTCGTTAAGTGCTTTGTGTCTTGATATTTTGTGTGTGTGTTATTTGCTTAATTATAAATTATGGTATCGTGGACCGAGATAGTTTATACATGAGAGGTATAAGTTCAAGACAAAAAGATGAAGAGAAAAACATTCTGTAGAGAACAGTCGAGATTAACAGCCGACATTCGGCATTCTACTTAAGATGTAGTCTTTTTTTCATTTATTTTTATAATGTAACTTGGTGTAGTGTTTTGTGTTTTGTAAATGGTAAGCTGATTATTATTTTCTCCTTTGTGTTTTCACTTCTTTGTATTTTTACGAGAATCTAACAGCTCCTCTAGATGGTAATTTTAAGGACGAATTAAGTGTCTCTTTTATATTTTTTATTCATTCATTTTTATGTTTTTTTAATTTAATAAATTTGTTATTTTGTTGAGAAGTATTTTCCTTTGAGTTAAATATCAATATGAGTAGTTTAACTAGTTTTGCCTGCTAAAATGCTGCACTGGTCCCATTGCAAGAACTCACGTGCAGAGCGAGTGTAAGAGCAATGATAGTGGTGGCTTGTGTTTGGGAGGTCGTGGTGTTTGACTTTAAATGTTTTAGAACATTTTTTTGTCATGCACTAATCACATTCCAAGAACCCACCATCCTACTATTACAATATTCATGCTCATGTCGCCATCTATGGAGAGTCCTATGAATTATGACACGAACTATAGCTACAGTTTTCTACGCTTTACCTGAGCACAAAAACGCACCAGACAACCAGTAAAACTTAACAACAAAAGTAAACATACATCCTTTACTTAAGTAATACCTATAATTCATTAAAAACTGTTTAACATGTTTTGCAGCAATAATTTCTTTTATTTCACTTTTGGTAGTTTTAAAATCCTCCAAACATTATCGTTTTTTGTTGACAATGATAATTATCTCATTTTTTACGTTATTTTGATTTTTATGATTATTTGAATTGTTCATTATTCAATTCGTGAACTGATTCATATGATCACAGTTGAAGAAATCGTGAACAGTTGACAATGGCTACGAATTCATTGTTATAGATGTTTCAAACTAAGAAGAGCACAGTTGTATATGCAACCAAATATACACAGACAATTTATAAACCATACACTGGGTATGATTGGTTGCATATACAACTGTGCTCTTCTTAGTTTTAAACTACTCTAATAACAGTACTGACATCATCGTGTTTATACATCTTGCACAAGTGCAGTTAATTGGTCTTAAAAAAAATCTGATGTGGCCAGGCACATGACTTTATCATACGATACAGCCGTGTTCAGGGGGGCAATTTGGAAGTTCAAGGGGACATCCGGTTACTATGATTTAATTTTTTTTTCCAAAAAATGGAATGAACATAAATTATACAAAATTTTCTCTACTATAGTTTATTATTTAACTATTTTGACGAAATTACAGAAATGGCGGCTAATTTACAAAATCGTTGAAAAATGATAAGAGTAAACCTCGAGTTCCTTTGGGCCCTTTTGGACAAAACTTCTTTCAGCTCTAAGTTTAGTCACGAAACTTCTAAATATGAAGTTTCGTCTCGATACCTTCAGTAGTTTCTCCGGAATCGTCGCCACAAAAAACGGGTACACACACACAGACATTTTTTTGTACCTTGGTGACCCAAAACGACATATTTTCGCTAAAATCTCAATTTTTTTTTTCGACACGATTACAATACTTTGTCATACTACGTATGATAAAGTAAAAACTGTAACTAAGTACATACATACATCAAATAATTCATCATTACTTTAAATTTAAAAACCGTCCATTGCTGTAACATTATGACGTCACCAACCACAGGAAGAAGGCAAACTGATAAGAATAGATACCACATCGGCCAAGTAAACGGTAGAATGTTGCAATGGTTGTATTGAATCATTAAATCGAAATTATCGTTCCCTCTCAAAGCAATATTATTGTATTAAGTGCAAGGTTAACGAGATCACTACAGCAGGTGAAGAATTGCTCAGATATTTTGTCATAATATATGCTAATTGTTGACGTCACACTTTTATCGTGTTTGACTAGACCTAGACCGCAGTGAATATCGAATACCAAGAAGAATTTTACAGTATTATCAGCTAGAAAGTGAGATCACCGGGTCGCCGCGTATCTGGCCGTATACTTTCAAACTATTCGAACGCGTAACGCGCTGAGAGAGCGAGGTATCTCTCGTAAACGTTCTCGCTTTGCTATAGCTCAGTTTGAAAGTACAACGCCCGGAGTCTTGCTGAGTAGGAAGTTTTCTACTGGCGGCGGATACAATTCAAAACAAGTGACTATTCAAGGCGCGTCCGCTTAGTGAAAACAATGAAATCGAAGGGAAAAATTCCTGTGGAATTCGGACAAAAACCGTCGGAATATCTGAAGAATTCCTCGTTTAACTTTCTCGAGAATGAACGGAGTCATGTCGTGGTGGAACGAGGGCACGTCGACCAAAGGGATGATGAACGTAAGTTTCCATTTTAGTTATGTTTTGAATATATGAAATTTGACGATAAAGGTGATAAATAATGTATGTTGAATTAACGAGACTGGGCGTCAACTTCTGCTGCTGATAAGATAACAACCGCGCGCGTTATATTGTTATGATATTCCCTGTTGTAGTGCTATTTATAACTGTGATTGTACAAGTTTTATGACACTGGTTTGGTATATGTCAATATCGCCGCAAACTTTGCATAAACTAAAACTTTGTATACTGGCTGTTTTTATTATTATCGGAACTTCAAGATATCTACCTATACTAATTACCAACTTTCAAGTGTGGGGCGCGTTCAGCGGAATCGCCCATTTTCGCCGACATTTGCGATCGAGTAGCTGCAAAATTGGGCTTTTCGATATTACTTTTGACGCTCGAATTGAAAAAAGGACACAATTCTGCGTGGACTGCGCGATATTTTGTAAATTAAATGCGCCAATTTTGAAAAAAATCACGTTTTTGCGCCTCTTCGGGTGAAGGCGAACCTCGAGAAAATGTCACGTGACGTTTAGAAATTCCGTCAAGCGGATCGATGAACGTCAAAAATTTACATTTTTTATCCGTTCCTGCCGACCTTATAAAAGCCGCTCTCTCTCTCATGTCTTACGATAAGATCCCTCTAAATACCCTTCGCAAAGAGTTTTGAGCAAAAAAACGGCCTTAAAAACAATTTTCGATCCAAAAAATCGATTTTTGTCGACCCGTGTTTTGCTGCTATTACCACAGTAACGTCAAACCCGAAACGCCCCCTGCCGGACATTCATAACAACAGTAACAGATAGCAGATAACCTAAAATGTATCCTAAAATGTCCATATTGCGAATGTGGACAGGTGGGAAGCCTTAACCACATATTTCTAGAATGCCCAATAACTAAAATCGAAAATTTTGACATATGCACAGAGCTAGTCAACATACTAAGACGTGCCACAGACGTCGGTAGCTCGTCTTAATATCTTTGAGGACCAAACTGAAGACTTTCGTGTTTTGTATTTATATTTGTCCGTAATTCTAACACTAATAATTCCATTATCACAAATAAATCTTGGTTTATAGTCACATAAATACATTATTTAGGTAAGTTCTTGATTTCCGGGAGAAAACCGCGTCAACGACGATAAAGTAGTCCACGTTTTTGCACTCTGTTGCACGAAGAGAGCATTTTTAAAAAATAAGTCTCATAATGAATTATGATATTGTCACTGTAAACAGATTTCTTGGATCTATTGATAATTAAAACACAGAACGAGAATTGACAAATTTTATTAATTTATTTACAAAATTTATTATTAAGTAATATTTGTAGTTCTTGATTCTCAATAAATTGAATATCAATGCAAGTATAATAAAATAATGCAAATAAAAATAGTTGAAACTCATTAAACACATTTGCTGAAGCCTGAAGATAATATTCGTAACAAATATTGAAAAAAAAATAGGCAACATTGTATTTGAAATGTTATTTTTTGGTTCTACAGCAAATATAAAAAGGTATACGTTAATAAAAATAAAGTTGTTAATAGTTAGCGTTTTTGCCCTTTATCTTAATCTTAAATATTGCTAATATGTTTTATCATTTATTTTTTATTATATTTTGTTTTAGGTGAGGAAGTAGTCGAAGCAAAAAATACCAATGTGAAACAGTAAGTTGTTGTAACTTGTAAACCAAATATATTATTAAATATAGTATTAAAATAATAAACAAAGTATGTGTACTGTAAACGGAATTTGTCTTTCCATTGGTAACTATAACTATAACTATAAACTATATCTGTCATATAGCAAAATATAACCACTTTATATTAGCAACATTTCAACAGGGTTTTCTAAACACTCAATGTTTTTGTCCCATTTGACAGGTACATATAAAAGACGACAAACTTGTTCATATATAGTAGATGTACCACTCACTCTACCATATAAATATTGTAACAGAATAATTGAACTATGAGCACTAAATCAAACGTTAATAATCGCAGGAAAATATTGCCTGCAATAATAACCAGCGACTTGACGATAATAGTTTCAGACAAGCCAGTAATTGTGTAGGTTCACTATTAATGAGTTAAAATAATGACATGAAAATCAACCGTTCGGCATTTTTCTTCCAGGAACCCACAAGAAGTTGGCTTCATTTCGACAACAGAGGAGAGAACTGTTTGCAGCAGTTATGGACCCAAAAAGTATGACTTAATTATTATTATTATTACTACTATTATCTTAATTATTACCAATTCCGAATATTATATTTAATATCGTTTTTATCACGTTCTAGATACGTAACCATATGCTATTTCCAACCCAAACAAAAGCCAGTATATTATTCTGAGACCATGATTGTAAATATTGGATCAAAGAACAAGAAGTATTTTGAATCTATTTATTATGAGGTATTTATTTAATTTTTGGATTTATGTACATGCTTAGTTCTTTAAATTACTCTTTATTAATTAGTATAACCATTTCAGAATAAACTACTTCCTGTCAGATGGACAGAAAAGATGACCACAATCATTCCAGACAAAGAACCAGTACTAATAAAGAGTGACGCCAACATTCCAATAGAAAAACCTGCATTCCATTACATCTCCTTACAACAACCTGAAGAACAACTTCCAGAAGTTGCACACCAGCAACAACAACCTGAATTACAATCACATTCTGGAATTCCAGCAGCATAGCATGCGAATTTATTGAGGAATTTTGACCATAATTTATATTTTACTTATACTATTGCAATTAAACATGATACCTAAACAAAGAGTTTACAATTTTATCTAAAAGTATATTACGTTTATGTACATAATTCTTCTTCCAAATCAAAAAAAAAAAATAATAATTTACGTATAAAAGAAAGTACGTGGCGCCATCTATGGGAGCAACGTTGAACTAAAATAAATACTGTATCGATGTTTTCCATCCTCTCTAACAAATCGGTAATTAATTATGTAACGAATCATTGTGTTTATGCTGTGTTTGTATTTTTCAACATGTACATTTATTGAAATCAAACTCATTATTGTCCGAGATTGGCACCTACTGCGTACATTTCTGCTTAAGCAGTTGCCGACAGTGCTCCTTGACAGTGACAGTTACCTAACCTAAAAGTTGCTTGGTGAAAATAAAATGTAGTGGTGAAAATATTGTGAATACCTTTGATTATAAGGGTAAGTACGTCTTTTAAACCTATTCTAATATTATTTGGGAATTATCTATGTTGCTAAAATGTAGGTTATTTAAAGTAAATATTTAATATTACGAAGAAACACCTTCAATTTATGTTAATGCTGATCGATGTTGATAAACAATTGTTGGTAATTAGTCCATTTTTGAAAAAAATAGGTCATCAATACCGGTGAGAAATGCATTTTGGTGTGAAACAAACCTGTCGTAAGCGGATTTGTATCGAGTTTTTATTAGCATAAGAAATCTTAATTAGGAGCTTGTTGACAAAATAAAGGTCAAAGACGATTATTTTAATAATTAAACCGCTGTTGCTGGTTATTATTTAGAAACTGTTGCGAAAATACCTTGTAATTGCAGTATTATCTGTTAATTATAGATAAAGAAAGACTTCTTTCATTATGATGTTTGCTTTGAATATGAAGTGAAGTGATAGCATTTTTCATTTTGAAATGATGGTTTGGATTTCTTCATTATTTAACAAGGTCTGCAATTGTCTATTTAATACATTAATTATTAATTTATTTTACTACACCAGCATTGCATTACATTAAATTAAAACTGACAGACATCAAAATCATCACTGACAATAACAGTATCACCAAGTATCACCAACTGTAAATATGGACGTAGGTATTTTCTAGACATAATTAAGTTTATATGGTAAATTTGTTTTTGGAACAACATGTTTATACTAAACTTTCAATAAATTTCTTCAATCAGAAATAACAGCAAAACAGACATAATAATGTGATATTGACAATTTCTGGCTCTCTTTCTTGCGTATCAAGTGTATATTTCGCCAGATATAGTTAGACATCCAAGTGAACACACCTATTGTCCAACAGGATGTGGTAACTATAAAAAATACATATATTTATTACTATTTTAGGCCACTATTCTTTATTGCAAGAATTAGATTTATTTAAACTTTATAGTAAACGGTTTATGCATTGCTAAGTTACATAGGAAAGAAATTGTTTGCTGCAAAACATAACTGTTATATAAGTATTTGCTGTATCAGTATCATAAATGGAGAACACGCTTATAACTGACAAAATATGGGGTCACTTATTTGCTGACATAAAGGCAAATTGTTCATAGACTGAGCATATAAACATCGTTGTGTATATTGATATGTTGCTATGCGTCGTATTCCTTGTTATGGGGTAGGTCAACATTTTTATCATTTAAGGGATGTTATTGAGTGGGCAAAACTCCGACCTTTTCAGGGTAGTTACCCCTATGAATTACCTACAATTTGACGTATAAATCAAAGTTATTCAAGAATATTTACAAGAGTTATTAAACATTTTATCTGTCTGCCGTCGTATTCCTTGTTATGGGGTAGGTCAACATTATTGTCATTTTAGGGGTGTTATTGAGTGGGCAAAACTCCGACCTTTTCACGGTAGTTACCCCTATGAATTACCTACAATTTGACGTATAAATCAAAGTTATGCAAGAATATTTACAAGAGTTATTAAACATTTTATCTGTCTGACGTCGTATTCCTTGTTATGGGGTAGGTCAACATTATTGTCATTTTAGGGGTGTTATTGAGTGGGCAAAACTCCGACCTTTTCAGGGTAGTTACCCCTATGAATTACCTACAATTTGACGTATAGAGCAAAGTTATGCAAGAATATTTACAAAAGTTATTAAACATTTTATCTGTCTGCCGTTGTGTTCCTTGTTATGGGGTAGGTCAACATTATTGTCATTTTAGGGGTGTTATTGAGTGGGCAAAACTCCGACCTTTTCAGGGTAGTTACCCCTATGAATTACCTACAATTTGACGTATAGAGCAAAGTTATGCAAGAATATTTACAAAAGTTATTAAACATTTTATCTGTCTGCCGTTGTGTTCCTTGTTATGGGGTAGGTCAACATTATTGTCATTTTAGGGGTGTTATTGAGTGGGCAAAACTCCGACCTTTTCAGGGTAGTTACCCCTATGAATTACCTACAATTTGACGTATAGAGCAAAGTTATGCAAGAATATTTACAAGAGTTATTAAACATTTTATCTGTCTGCCGTCGTATTCCTTGTTATGGGGTAGGTCAACATTATTGTCATTTTAGGGGTGTTATTGAGTGGGCAAAACTCCGACCTTTTCACGGTAGTTACCCCTATGAATTACCTACAATTTGACGTATAAATCAAAGTTATGCAAGAATATTTACAAGAGTTATTAAACATTTTATCTGTCTGACGTTGTATTCCTTGTTATGGGGTAGGTCAACATTATTGTCATTTTAGGGGTGTTATTGAGTGGGCAAAACTCCGACCTTTTCAGGGTAGTTACCCCTATGAATTACCTACAATTTGACGTATAGAGCAAAGTTATGCAAGAATATTTACAAAAGTTATTAAACATTTTATCTGTCTGCCGTTGTGTTCCTTGTTATGGGGTAGGTCAACATTATTGTCATTTTAGGGGTGTTATTGAGTGGGCAAAACTCCGACCTTTTCAGGGTAGTTACCCCTATGAATTACCTAGAATTTGACGTATAGAGCAAAGTTATGCAAGAATATTTACAAAAGTTATTAAACATTTTATCTGTCTGCCGTTGTGTTCCTTGTTATGGGGTAGGTCAACATTATTGTCATTTTAGGGGTGTTATTGAGTGGGCAAAACTCCGACCTTTTCAGGGTAGTTACCCCTATGAATTACCTACAATTTGACGTATAGAGCAAAGTTATGCAAGAATATTTACAAGAGTTATTAAACATTTTATCTGTCTGACGTCGTATTCCTTGTTATGGGGTAGGTCAACATTATTGTCATTTTAGGGGTGTTATTGAGTGGGCAAAACTCCGACCTTTTCAGGGTAGTTACCCCTATGAATTACCTACAATTTTACGTATAAATCAAAGTTATGCAAGAATATTTACAAGAGTTATTAAACATTTTATCTGTCTGCCGTCGTATTCCTTGTTATGGGGTAGGTCAACATTATTGTCATTTTAGGGGTGTTATTGAGTGGGCAAAACTCCGACCTTTTCAGGGTAGTTACCCCTATTAATTACCTACATTTTGACGTACTAATCAAAGTTATGCATCAACTTTCGCAATAGTTATAAACATTTATATAAACCACTTGATAAGCCGCACACCAATTTACAGCTTTACTTACGTAAGAGGGGTTGTAACCATAAGGGTAGTGTCGTATAGATACCATTACTAGATGCAGAATTTCATGTAGATTCCGAATTTGTTATCCCCGATGTTCTACGATATCGGCGGATGGCGTTATTTGCAATTCTATTTGAGGACACCATGAGCTGATTTAGATGACGCGCTGGTAATTAAATCAATTTTTTTGCTAAACCGTCCGATATTTTTTGTGGGCAAAACTCTGGGGTATACTACTTGAATAGCTCTATCGATTGACATATGTTTCATTAAGAAATTCGAACAAAAAAGTTATGGATATCTTTTATGGCTATCTTCTCCCCGGTGCTAAAATGTTCCACTTTTCGCCCACCGTGAAAAAGAAATGGTTTTCTGGTAACCCATTTGCGGACATTTTGTATTGAATGAAAAAAAAAAGAAACTTTATACAAAGGGTCATTTAAATCATTTTGAAACCATCAATTTAAAAGTAATACCAAAGATATTCTTATCTAATACGAAGTCATAATTATTTATATCAGATATCATAATTAACTAAACATTATTTTTTTGTTTTGCGATAACTAAGACGATTGATTGACATGGTAATCATTGCTGTGAGAAATCGAATGTTTAGTTATGTAAATTTTGATACTGACGTTACGCAAAAATAAACTATCATATAAATTTTTCCTATAGTATTCATGAAGTACGTTATCTTCATGTATGGTAATTATATTCATTAGTAATTGACAGATTTTTATTATGTACTTTAGTTAAAGTTATATCTACATAAAAGTACCAAATAGTTGCCGTTTAAATTTAGTAGTTTCTAAGAGGAAGCCAATTACTGATTGCAAAAGTTCGATTTTGCAATAGATTTTCTTCGAACTCTCTTCGTAGCCGTCTTAACTGTTACGTCCTGAAGATCCCTCTTGCAACAGAGTGCGAAACGTAGACTACTTTATCGTCGTTGACGCGGTTTTCTCCCGGAAATCTAGAGCTTTTGTTGGTGAGAAGTTGTTATTCTACAATTTTTTATTTAAGATTAGTTTTTGTGATTATGGACAGCATAGTACAGCTGCAAAACTATGGTCAAAAGTTAATATCTTGTAATATATAGGCTACTATGCCAAATTATGCCAAAATACCAAGAATAAGTTTGCTAATGTCAATGCCCTGAAGATTTGAGAAGTCCATTAGGTACTAATGTACTAAATTAGTACCTAATGGAATTTTTTAGGATTAACTATTCAGTATACTGAACTGAAAACAGTGACACAAATCTTGTCCGATCTTGTCACAAGATCGACCGATAAAATCGCATAAGCACAACACACGCGGACGCGAACGAAGCCCAAAGAATTTCAAACTAAAAAAACTTACCGGTTTAATGTGGGATAGCTAGGGATATGACTGAACCTGGACACTAAAACACTCATTTTTATCAACACACGCGGTCGCAAAATATTAAATAGGCACTAAATTTACTCGGACAAAATTCGTGCAGAAACGTCAAAACCCGCGGCGACCATATTGAAACAGAGCTAGTTTGCGTAATTTCCACCAGGCGACGACACTGTTGCTAGCCACTTGAATCAACATAACCACAGAAATTTGGCCAATTTGCCAATTTGCATTGGCGACGTTTTTAAAGAAAAAGTCGCTGTATACATACAACTTTCATGCAAATATATCTGGTAAATGATTCTTGTACATAATTAGAAGAGATAATGTTACAATAACCACTTTTGTTACAATAAAAACATTGCTAAAGTCGTTTAATATAGAATTCTACATCATCATTATTCAACGCCATGTGATTGTCATCAAATTCAAAAATAAATACGATATCAGGATTATTCTGCTAAAAACAGAAGACCATCTTATTAATAGAGAGTGTATTGACATGGTGTTGTTCTTTTGATTGTACATTATACCAACGTTTTGTCATCTTCTCAATTCAAAATGCGTACTTTCTTAGCTTTCTTTGTTGTCATCATCCGCTATCTTCTTCTTTTAACTCTCCAAAGATATCCATACAAAGTCTAAAAGCGGCCGTGATCAACATGCTCGATAAGCCTCGAGATAACGATTGGTTAAATCGAGATGTTTACAAAAACATTGCATATAAATGGGATCGTGCAATTGCTGGACTCAATACTCCAGTGTACTCAAGCCTGATCCAGTGTCAAGGTCCTCGTTGCTTGTCCAGTTTAGACAACACGCGTCCACGCCTTATCAAACCAATACTTAATTACCGTGGGAACACGAAAACCACTCATTGTTTGGTGACAAATATTCGACTATCAAACAGACACGACAAATGGCCGATCCCGGTGAATCTTTAAGCATTCGTCAGTATTGTTTCACGACAATCGAACTACTAACTTCGAGAATCAGCGACTACAAGGAGTCCCTGCATCTTTGGGCGCACGACCACAACTTTGTACCACCATGGTAGCCACCTGATTGAAGACCCATGGAAGTGTACGAAGTACATCTCACAACACGCGATCCATAATTTTGACCGACATAAAATTGGTCCTAAAGTCTCTAGAACTTGATTATTGTGTGGACTTGTTGGACCAAAGTTTTTATTGTAGTTGTAATTATTGGTGCAAAGGTGTTTCCGTGTTGTTGTTATTGTTGTACACAGACCATGAGTGGTGCGATGATGCCAATGTTTGCTTTACAGCGATCCTACAAGTATATGATGTACGCCACGAAGCAGCCAAGTCTGAGGATCAGCGTTGCTGATCTCAAGTGCAAGAATGATTGCGGGTACTATGGAAATGCCGACTGGGGAGGTAAGTCTTCTTTTTGATATTTTATTCTATTGCCAAGTGTTTCTATATGATTTACGTTCATTTCAACGCAGAAGAATGATGTCCCTGTATTGCTGTGTGACTATAAGTTATTTTCTTTTGACTTTTCAAGTGTGAAAACATCACAAAACACAGGTATATTGAGCTTTTTTATCAAGTTAAGTTATGCAGACATCCTTTGCATTAAGATATTGGAAGAGATCAAAGAAGATCTGCTGCTATTTTGAATTTAGAATTGGAGATATGGAAAAGCCATGAACACCTAATATATGCTGTATTTCCTGTTAGATCGGACTTTTATAGTAGATGAAAGGGAAGCAAAAGAAAATGCCGTTTGCAGTTTCCATGTTGTGGCGAGAGCCTTCCAATCATGTAGATGATTGCTGTTTTTGCACGATAAGCGCCTCCGGATATTCGAAGAAGGATAAGCATAAAATAAAATATCTAAATTTGCCATCAGCATCGCGACCTATCCCCCATGGAGAGAACCATCCTCCCCCAAGTGCGCCATCCACTTCAACATCTTCGATTTTTGACACAGAAGAAACTTCATCTGTTTGAAGAAACTTTCCTGATTTGACAGTGTCTGAAATCACTCTGTCAAATCAGGCAAGTCGTGAAGGTTCACCATTTGAAGTTTAGGAACACCTCACCTTATTAACCAGTGCGAACTGAATGATTTGGTTAAAGACTTAGGTTTATCAAAAGAAAAAACCAAATTCAAATCGATTTTTTGTCGGTTACAATACTTTCCTTCTAGGTTATTAAGCCGGAAAGATTAGAAAATTATAGTAATTTAAAAGATAAAATTCCCTTGCAAAATACAATAAAATCAACAAGACAAAATGGTATATCTTTGTAGATAATACAAGGAAACAAGGATCCTACAACCAGAACAGGCATCACATATTTTTGTTGACCTAACATCACTTTTCATAGATCAAGTCATCAAAGTGTTGTGACAGGTCTAAGAACCATTTTATTTGAAGTCATATATTTCGCTTGAATTAGCCATTTGTGCAAATCAACAAGTTTTTTTTGTGTTATTTTATCAAGTTAAGTTCTACAGACATTCTGTGCATTAAAATATGGGAAGTGATGAACGAAGATGTTCTAAAAATTCATCAAATAAGGTTTGTTACATGTGCGGTTGTTGTGTAGTGACACATCTGAAAAAAATTACGGAAGAGGTAAAAGCAGCTTACTGCTGCTATTTTGGATATAGTACTGGAGATCTGAAAAAGTCATAGACACCTAATATATGCTGTATTTCCTGTTAGGTCAAACTATTAAAGTGGATGAAAGGGAAGCAAAAGAAAATGCCCTTTGTAGTTCCCATATTGTGGCGAGAGCCTCTCAGTCATATAAATTATTATTATTTTTGCACGATAAGCGTCTCCGGATATTCGAAGAAGGATAAGCATAAAATAAAATATCCAAATTTGCCATCAGCATCGCGACCTATCTCCCATGAAGAGAACCATCCTCTCCCAAGTGCGCCATCCACTTCATCATCTTCGATTTTTGACACAGAAGAAATTTCTCCTGTTTGAAGAAACTTGCCTGATTTGACAGAGTGTCTAAAATCACTCTGCCAAATACTATATGCATACTCTGCCACGATACTTCTGAATGGTGGCTTTTTATCGATTCATCAAAATATAGCTTGAAAGCACTTTTGCATATTCTTTGAATTTATATCATTTATTAACTGATTTTGTTGCAGTTTTCTCAGTTTTTTAAGAATCGCTGTATCTGACAATCTAGACATGTTACAATAAATCCACTTTCAGTTTCTAATTAAGTAAGGCAAATATAATCTGGAACAAATAATTTTTTTTGTTGTATCAGAAAGTTGGAAATTTGTTCGCTTGTGTTATTGTTTATATACAGTATACACTATTACGTCTTGAAGATATCGCTAAATAAACACTACAAAAAAACTAACACATTTTTCATTGTCTGTGTTTGTTTATAGCAAGTATTGTCTGATTTATTCTTGTATATCAATGTTGACTGAAGGACAAAATAATTGTAGGCCATTGAATGACATATGCATACTATTATAAAAACCTACGTCATTGATCGCATTTGTTTTCTTTGTTATCAGTCACCGAGAATGGAAACATGTTATTGCGATAATATGGATAATATCAATTATAATTCAATTAACACGTATTTATTATTTATTTTATTTTATGTTTGTACTATCGCGCATGTTTATCTTCAGTCTCGATGATCAAATAAAATTGCTAACATTTTTGGCCAGTTTTTACTTTCCGACTAGTACCCTAGAAGAAAAGTATTGTAATCGATGGAAAAAAATTCAATTGAATAAATAAGAAGTAGAGAAATAAACCTCGTAGGAAAACACACGGATACGTGACAGTATATTAGAGTTATTTGTATCGAGAGGTCTGTCCCGTATTGTTATAATCCCGATATAGTATTATTTATTATCTTGCGGACATTCGTTTTTGGTGTTTCACCCGCTATAGTCTATACTTTTGGAGAGTTTATAAATGTGTAAACAGTGTGTCAATGTAGTCGGAAAGTTGGGTGGGGGGCACACCAGATATTTTTGTTAATATTTTGTTGAGAAATTGTACATGATATCAACCCGTGATGATATCACGTCGGGTCGTTTGAACATTGAACATTTTCTCACTTATCACACGAGCTGTCAATAAAAATCGAATATGTATAAGGTCAGACAGTAGGGGCATTTGCATCACTGGACTTTTCTCTTTCAGCCAGATGTTGAGAGCTTTGCAAATAGACGATGATATATGATAAATAACATAGTATTTGTGCAATTAATTTTGTCGACAACGTGCCGACGCAATCATAGTGACACGAAATAGAACTTTCGACATTGTATGCAAACGATTATCTACAAAGAGCTACAATTTTGGCTTGTTGATTTTATTGTATTTATTTTGCAAAGGAATTTTATTTTTTAAGTAACTATAACTACTACACAAGGGAACAAATTTCCAACTTTCTGATACACAATTGACAAATTGTGAAAGATGTATTCTTCTGCAGCTCATGGAGATTCTAAATACCAAGGGAACAAATTTGCAACCTTCTGATTGGAAATTATTTGTTCCAGATTATATTTGCCTCACATAACTCGAAACTGAAAGTGGATTTATTGTAACAGGTCTAATTGTACAGACACAGCGATTCTTTAAAAAAAACTGAGAAAACTTAATCAGTTAACAATTTACATAAATTCAAAGAATACGCTAAAGTACTGCTTTCAAGCTGTATTTTGATAAATCGATAAAAAGTCACAATTCAGAAGGATCGTGGGGAATATCAATCTCGTTCATAGGACCCTCAACGTGACATACACGTAAAGATCCTTCCATTTTAAAATTTGCTTTAAAATGCTCGTTACGCTTTGTAAATGAAGACACTGTCCCACCTCGTGCGAAAAGATTCTATTCTTGTAGCCTAGAACCCAATAACTCGGCTTTTTCTTTTTATAAACCAAAGTCTTTAACAAAATCATTCAGTTCGCACTGGTTTACAAGGTGAGGTGTTCCTAAAACTTCAAATGGTGAATCTTCACGACTTGCCTGATTTGGCAGAGTGATTTTAGACACTCTGTCAAATCAGGCAAGTTTCTTCAAACAGGAGAAATTTCTTCTGTGTCAAAAATCGAAGATGATGAAGTGGATGGCGCACTTGGGAGAGGATGGTTCTCTTCATGGGGGATAGGTCGCGATGCTGATGGCAAATTTGGATATTTTATTTTATGCTTATCCTTCTTCGAATATCCGGAGACGCTTATCGTGCAAAAATAATAATCATTTATATGACTGAGAGGCTCTCGCCACAATATGGGAACTACAAAGGGCATTTTCTTTTGCTTCCCTTTCATCCACTTTAACAGTTCGACCTAACAGGAAATACAGCATATATTAGGTGTCTATGACTTTTCCAGATCTCCAGTTCTATATCCAAAATAGCAGCAGTAAGCTGCTTTTACCTCTTCCGTAATTTTTTTCAGATGTGTCACTACACAACAACTGCACATGTAACAAACCTTATTTGACGAATTTTTAGAACATCTTCGTTCATCACTTCCCATATTTTAATGCACAGAATGTCTGTAGAACTTAACTTGATAAAATAACACAAAAAAAACTTGTTGATTCGCACAAATGGCTAATTCAAGCAAACCAAACTTCAAATAAAATGGTTCTTAGACCTGTCACAACACTTTGATGACTTGATCTATGAAAAGTGATGTTAGGTCAACAAAAATATATGATCTTTGTTTCCTTGTATTATCTACAAAGATATACCATTTTGTCTTGTTGATTTTATTGTATTTTGCAAGGGAATTTTATCTTTTAAATTACTATAATTTTCTAATCTTTCCGGCTTAATAACCTAGAAGGAAAGTATTGTAACCGACAAAAAAAATCGATTTGAATTTGGATTGATAAGCGTAAATGTTATAATTGTTATGTTAGAATTGTTAGAGGACGAACTGGATTGTTTTTGGTCACATTCTGACAACCCCGATTTTGACCAAACTGATACCAACTCATCCTCCAGAGAGTTAAACATGTGGACCAATATGCATATTAATGGGATAAGCGGTTTAGGCGGTATAGGGTTTATAGGAACAGTCAGGATTCACTGCCTTCGTCACTATGGTGGCAAATTGTCAGATTTTGATAAACGTCAGTGGCCACAGACATGAGATGACATCACTATTGTATGACTGACGTTAAGTTGGGGGTCCAGAGTGACTGTGGTTTCACTGAAATCAATCAGGGGATCTTAAAACGCATATTTTCGCTAAAATCTCCATTCCATCGATTAAAGTACCCTTCACTTTACTAAATTTAATACAGTTGTAAGCAATAGATTGCTATTTCGGACTTGATCGTCAAAACTTATGTAATGTTTAGCAAGTTTTAACGATTTTATTAGCAAAATTAATAAAAACAATTTAAACTTGCAAATAAGGGTAAAAATCCGTAAGAATTTCTTTACCAATGTATGTACTAACAAAATATCAAAATGGATGGGTTGGGCTACATCTCACACAGCTTTAAGCGATGTGTTATCACCCTTTTATCTAATTTTCGTCAGGTTACTGTTCAAAATGTTACCGACACGCAATGGAAAAGGAGCGATCGAAGAAATCCGACCAGAGTCGATCTCCAGTCACGGGATTCACCAAATTCGAGGAGAAGAAGCGTCAACAAACCGACAAGAAGAACAAATATCTCAAAGGGCTGACTCCTGTCTTCAGGAAGTCCTCATCAGCCAAAGGTAGCCACCTCAAGTCGCTGTAACAACTCACATCATCATCGCAACATGAAAACAAAACTAACGGTGTTTATTTTGGTTGCAGATGCTGGTAGGCCTGATCGTCACCACGAGATGAGGCACGTCAATCCTGATACTGAAAAGCTCGAGCTTGAATTCGTCGGCACCTACGGCCATCTTGGGCAGGAGGTTCGGGAAGACTTCTTCAGGTGCGTGAAGACTTGCCAAAGCAAGATTCGTGATCAGATGAACTACAGGCATATTGAGGAAATCGCCGAGACGGCGCAGAAGTTTTATAATGTGTTTTTGGAGAGGATTAACAACAGTCATAAGTATGAGAAGGTCAACCAGGACACCAAGGATCAATTGGTCGATTTCTTTGAGAAGTTTACTATGACTGTGCTCTATCCGTAAGTATTATACCATTTTTCAGATATTAGAGAAGTGGTGGATTGCAGAAAGGCCTTTCAAGCATTGATGGCTGATTATCTCCTTGATAAGATATTAATCAGTTGTTAAAGTTAAACTGGGACTTTCTTTAACCAAAGGTCTTATTTTCCAGTGAAATCTAAAGAAATTTATCGTTATTTCAGGATTTTATTCTGCCCTCAAACGACGAACGACGAGGAAAAGGATCTGACAATTCAAGCAAGGATACGACAACTTAGCTGGGTGAATGCTCACCACCTGGACTGCTGCATCAGCGAAACTAGCATGGAAGTAAGAGACCTGGTTTACACAGCCATCACTGATCTACTTGGTAAGTCTTGGTAACAAATAAGTTAACTATAGTCAGCTGTATGACTTTAATTACTCTCACGAGTATTTTGGGAACCCTTATTGAAAAAATATGTATACAGATTATAAGAGACAAGCCCTTGAAGAAGGAGAAAAGATATTTTGTACGTTGAAACTATTACATTAATTACATAAATTATAGGAAATTTTCTTTAATTTAATTTATTATATAACTGTTTTTGTTGTAAAATGAGTTGGAAAGGAGATATTGTCAAAAAACTGGTGTCAAAGTAGAAACTCGGAAAAAGCAGACCGAAATCTATAAAATCACTAATTTTCAAAACTCCCGGAAAACTTTCCAAGCAAATCTATCAAATGACTGAACTAATATACTTTGTATTTCAGAAATACATTTTTCTTGATTTGTTTATGCTTGTTTATTTATTTATGACGAGATCTCAAAGTATTGATAATAGTGCTATCATGGCGGCTATATTATTATATTTTTTACATTCAAAGCAACATGTGCTTGACTATAGTTGATGCAGGTGTCGCTAGCGTCAGATGGGCGGCGACATTGGTATCGCAACATAACCTCACTGTTTAAATTCCGAATTTTGTCTTTCTAACCATTAGAAAAAAAACTGAGTTTTCGTTTGCTTTCGTTTCTCAGGTATGGATTCGGTAAAAGCCCCCCAGGAAAAATTATCGTGCGTGGTTCGCTGTTGCCGAAGTGTTGTCGAGGTCCTTCAGCATTGCCAAGGTGGTCCCGTCAGCGCCGACGAATTCCTACCCGCCCTAATTTTCATCGTTCTCAAGGCGAACCCAGCCCGATTAAAGAGCAATATTCTCTATGTGACACGATTTTGTAACGACGCCAGGTTGATGCAAGGCGAAGGAGGATATTATTTTACCAATTTGGTAAGTGTGATCACATAATGATGATACAAAACATTAATATATATTTAGATTGGAGACTTATTATTAATATATGATTGTAATTTGTTTGTTACAGTGTTGTGCGGTGTCTTTTATTGAAAATCTCACCGCGGAATCTTTAAATATGGCTGAAGATGAGTTCCAAGGGTACATGAGTGGAGCTATAACTGCTGTGAGCGCTTGGGAGTCAGCGCTTGTTGCCTGTGAAGGCATGCATCAGATCTGCGAGCAACTCTCGATGCTTAAAGGGCTGTCGGAGAGGATGGATTCCGTTCAGGGGAAGACAAGCGAGCTTAAAGCGGGGATTGAATCATTTAAGGTAGATTTTTTTTATTGGGTGCACGCATGATAGTGCTGCCCTCCACTGAGAAAAATTTCTATGTTTTTTTTTATTTTATTTACAATATTTCTTGAAGTTTCTTTGCACTAAGAAATTGATGTAATTTTACAAGGTAATTGTGATTTTACCATTTTCTTGTAAATTTATTTCACAATCACCCTTTTGCTCAAGTGGCCTCAACTTGAATTTGAATACCAATATGCCCTCTGGTGGCAGTTGGACAAACTAAATGTATATGTCTTGTTGATATTGTATATTATTATAGGTAAATGTCAGATATTGGGATAATTATAAAAAAATTATCATCTCCATTGTTAGCAGCAATCAAAATTGGAAAACTTTATAATATGTCTATAATTAAAATGTTAATACCAACAATGAAATAACCCAAACGTCACTGAAACAATTTATTAAAGATAACAAAAAATTCAGCTGTTTGCGAGTGTCTGAACAACTATATAATTAATCACGAACATATACACATGTTCTGTTAGTAGGACTATTCTACTCTAGAAAAATTACAAAATGCCAAACTTTACATTGATTTTTGACAGAAAAGATGCCTGTTTTGATCACAGCATAGCATGGGACTTACATTCTCCGAATACCTGTCACTTACCCTTATAGACTGTATGTATTTAACATAATAATATTAATAATAACATAACTTAGTAATATAATCCAACAGGTAGAGAATAATGTTATAACTACAATAATTTTTTCTTTATTATTCAGAATAACATTACATCTCAAGTGCAAACAATACGCGAGTCAACACCGTTGGAAATCAAACCGAGAAAAGTGCCAATCTCCTTGGACCGACAAGATTCTTCCACAGAAAACTTACCATCTCCGTTAGCTCCTACACTCATCGACACCCAACCTGAATCCGAACAACCATCCGACAACGTTACAATCCCAATCACAATCGACAAAGTCACAGACGAAGCCCAACCATTCGCCGAATACGAAAAATTCGTCGAACTCAATAATTTCTACTCTCAAAACCTCTCGAGCCAAATACTAAATTTAACCGACGAGAAAAAAGGAAAATTACAATTAGACATCGCCCCTTGCACCACGGACGCAATAAAACCATCGCAATCGACCGATAGCCTCGACGGCTTAACCCCAGACGATAACGGATTATTAGGGTTATCGAACGTCAACTACGACATCGATTTCTCCGATCTAAGCGCTGATAACAGCGCAGCGGATGATTTGACGCCCGACAGAAGAAAGTCACCGAGTTTTACACCGGATCCGTTTAGTCCTGTGAAGCTTCCATGCAATATCGAGCAATCGCCGTTGCAGCCTTTGAAAGCCCACGATGATTTTGTTATTCCGTTTTGCGAGGGAAAAGGAGATCAGAGTATATTGGATAAGAAAGATGAGAGTAGTCCGAAAGATCTCCCGTCGCCTATAAAACCGCAGTCGGCTCCGTATTCGGGATTCTCGAAACAGGGGTTTCAGATTCCCAGCATTCCTTGCGTCGCCGGGAAAAATTTGACGGACGATAGTCGTCCTGGGACGAGTAGAGGTGACGATGGATAGTTTTTTTAACGACGTTGATCGCTTGTTGTAATTCTTTGTTTTAACTGCGAATATCTATGTAATTTTCTTATGTAATGTTTTAGATGGTTTTTAAATTTTGTTTTATGTACTATGATGGCAGTGTATTAGATGAAATAAAGAATGTTAAAAATGTTATTATGTAGTTATTTTCAGTGTAAATTCCATAGAAGTATTGTTCCAAATGAGGTTTTAAAATGGAAATAAACAACAAAAATGTCGTTTATATTCTATGTTTGAAAGCTTAAACTAATAGAAAGTGCTAGACATTAATGTTCTACTAACAATAAAATTGAAGTAGAAGTGAGTTTTGCAATTAAATTTGATGTTATAATTTCTCCACTACAGTTTTTAAGAACAATAGACACAAACAACAATGACTGATCCAAATTTTCCTCCAGGATCTGTGTTGGTATTAGATAAAAAGTTGTCGTAACGTTATCACTATCAACTTTCCGACTACATTGCTTTTCGACGACCAAAACTTTCCTTCTAGGGTACTAGTCGGAAAGTAAAAATATACACATTAAGATCCACAATAAATATGCATTAAAAAAACAATATATGTAAAAAAAATGATCAAAATATGAAAAATTGCATTTATATAGAATTTTGGCAGAATATACAAAAATATGCTTAACAAATATGTCTCAAATTGTTCGACTTTCTCTGAAACAGATTTATATCAAACCAATTTCATGCTAGAACCTCAGAAAAGCCCTTGCATACTTTTGGTTGTCCTAGTGATCACTATCAAATGCCGTTATTTTCTTCATGAGTGTTTTCATAACGTCACACACCTGTTATAAAACTATTGTAACCTTTATAACATCTATTTGTAGATGTAAACGCAGAATTACGCACTGTTCAATTTCTATCTCAGGACACATTTTATAGACACTGGATAAAAACTGTTTGAAACAACTGTACATCAAAATAACTAAAATATAATACAAGGAATAGATACATGTAACATTTTATTTAATTAAAACTTGTTATGCATGACTTCTCTCCATACATTTTTGCTACCTAATTTATAAAAGAAGAACACAAATCTGTTGATAAAATAAAGCTACACATAGAGTTATTTCAAAGTAAGAATTGTGTGGTTATTCAAGAACAAATGTGCACTTCTAAGTTTGAAACAACTCTACTTAAAATTAAAAAGAACGTATCTACAATCTTTGTACATAATCATTAGATTCACTCAGTCTTATTCAATCACACAATCGCGGAAGGCAATAGACGTGACCGTTTTATTATGTCCAGAATATTGCCTTTCTATCTGTCCTGTCTGAACGTTCCATAACTTTGCCATGAAATCGGAAGATGCTAAAAATTAAAAATTATTACAATTATTACAAAATATAAAAATATTACAAAAGTTTAACATAAAAATTGAGTTAAAAACGGTACCTGTAAATACATATTGTGAATCTGAACTAAAAGCTGCGTCCCATACCCAACGCTGGTTCTCCTGAGTGAGTTCTTGTACTAACGAGTAGTCTTCTGTGTTCCAAATCTTTGCTGTTTGGTCGGCAGAAGTCGTAATCAATAATCTAAAATATCACAAAACGGTTGTCAAACTTTTCGAGATTTATTACAAAAAAGCTTACTTATTATCTGGGCTGTACTTGCAGCTTAAAATGTGGCGTTTATGTGCTTGAAATTTACGTTTTGGAGTCGCTTTGGTGGACTCATTACCGTAACCCGGTACAAGACTCCAAACAAAACAACGACCCTTGGAGTTAACAGCTGCCATTTCTGTGCCGGTAGAGTTTATGTCAATATCCAAGACCATCACGGTACCATCTGGAATCTGCTACCATATTAATAATTATCTTACACATTAAAAAGTTTAAATTTATATAATATGAATGTTACTAACATTCTAACATTTTTTAATGTCATATGCAGGGTTTTTTTATTTAAAACAAAAGCAACAGTTTTTTTTTTGTTAAAATGTGTTTTAAAACATGAAACAATGTTTTAAAATACCTCCAAAAAAAACGTGTTTTAAATGATGTTTTTTCTTTTATTTTTCAAGGCAAAGTGTCAGAAAAAAATAAATTATTGTTTTCGAATATAAAGGGATGCTCATTTAAGAATAATATAAAATCTATCCTTTTACAAATGTTGGCTCTCTTGAGTTGATAGTAGGTTCTCTGTTCCATTTGGTGTTGTAGTGGGATTCCCTGACGGTTAGGGGAATACCTCACGGGTAGTTAGTTGGATGTAATACAAAACAATTATTTACTATTATTTATTGTAAAAGGGTTTTAACACTGTTATTTTTAAACAACCCTGGTAGTCTCTAAATGTTTCTATTGAATGTAGTTCGGAAATAAACAGTAACAGTAAAAAAAAACATGTTTTAAATACTTTGTTTTAAAACATTTTTAAAACAATGTTTTAAAACATTTCTTTTTTTTCACAAGCCTGGTTATATGTACTGTCAATTCACTTAGTATAGATGTTTCAAACCTGTGCTCTACTTAGTTTAATACTAATCTCAAATGGAATGAGATGTTTCTATTGGTCAGATCCGTTTGTACGCCATCTAGTGGTCATCTTTTGCAACTTTTTTTGTTCTTAACCACTCTTAACCAAAAAAAAATAATATTTTTTTTTCATTGTCATGCAAAGTGTTGCTTTTGAGAAAATACCTGACCACAAATATTAACAAAAATGTTTATATAAGCATATATTTCTAAAAAAAAAAAACTACTCACCAATAACTCATGTCCATCTGTCCTCAAATCAAACCGATAAATATTCCCTTGCTGGTCCCCGATAAACAGCTCTCCTTGATTTGGATGCAAAGTAACGCAATTAATCGGCGCATTACATTTAAAAGACTTCGGGCAATTAATATTTGTTGCCGCACGAAAGTCCCAAATTTTGACAGTCTTATCCTCTCCTCCGGTATACATCCACAACCCATCTCTTTGGAATCCAATACTGACCACATTTCGAGCATCAGCCTCATAATCAGTCACGCAATTCGGGCTCACCGATTGCAAATCATACATACGGACATGTTGGTAACCCGCAGCCGCCAACATATTACTATTCGGGCTTATAGCCAAAGAGTTTACTTGCTAAAATATAAATATAATATACAATACATTATATAATATATATATAATGTATTTACGTGGAATAGTTTAGCGTAAAATACGTACAGATTCTGCATGTTGTAAGGTCCGTAAACAAACTCCATGATGTGTGTGCCACAACTTTATACAATGATCATAACCAGCCGTAGCCAAAATTATTTGATCATCTGTTGTTGCTGGTGGATTAGCATCATTGTTCAAGCGACCCATTTTGTTACTTAAAATTAATAGAAACTAAATTTCTTTGTCAGAATGCTATAAATTCAGTATAAGACAATATAATAAACACAAACCGGAGATTTAAATGCTAAATGACACTAACATAACCTCTAAATTCTGCTGCCCTCTATCGTGTAATGTGTAATGTAACATCCTATGTTTGTGCTGCCATCTTGCGGTGATATATAACTAGAAAGGATACAAAAAATATAAAAATATATAAACGTGTAGAGTATTAATTGCAGGAGATAATTATTAAAATAAAAATTTCATGAAAAAAAAAGTGTAAAAAGATCCAGGTCTAGCTTTATTGGTTGGGCTGTCACAGAGCGTCCGCTCCCAGGCGCGATCCCACTACTGCACGACGCGGGGACTTTTGGCTGCTGGGTTTCCCCCCTGGCCCGGTGCGCCCCTCCTTAGCCGACCTGGCCGCCCCGGACTCCTCCAGGGCGTCCATATCGACGCCGAGCTTAGTGTGGACACCCGGTCGACGCGAACAAACTCTGCACCAGGAGCCCCAACCTCAAACCATCCGCTGAACCCGACCTCCAAGTAGCTGGATTACAGGAGTACGCCACACTCCCAGTCGACAGAAAAGCTGCTAATCGGATATCCTATGAAACCGATGGCCTGGTTAAGGTCAAGGTTAATATAAATTCTATATTTGTTAATTATGAAAGAAATAATTTATTTAATTTGCGAATCTTATTCTATCTTAATATAAAATGTATTGAATTGTATCAAAGAGTGATGTTTTCCGTTGCATAGTCTAGGGATTGTATTAATAATTTATCTAAACGTTCACACGCAAATTTATATACAAAAAAAAAACGCATAATCCACAAGAGCGTCTAATAATAAATTCTAGTCTTTGAAACTCTTCAAAAGCGATGAAGAGAGTACGAACATGTATGAAACGCGCGCGGAGTGGCTGCAATTCGCGCAAAGCTGCGACAAAAGCTTGCGCGCGTCCCGCACGTACACGGGGGGTCCTCCGTCGCTGAAGAATATCCCACCCAAAACATACCCGGCAGACAGTTGTTCTCTGCGCGCCAGACTTGCGAACGTAAACCGTCAGAACGCGTCGCGGTGTGTGCTCATGTGCTGAATTAAAATCGTTAACGTTTGTCGTGTACGAATACGGACGTCGTGTCCGTTAAATTGTTATTGTTTATTATACGTGACCCATTGTGGCGTAAACGGGAAGTCTCATTCAGCCCAATGAATCAAAGAGTGAGTACTATTCCGTCTCTTCTTTTTATTCTGTTATATTATGAATTGAAACGTCAGATTGTAATTGTTTTTTTTTTTGAGGTTATTTTTTTGAATTATTCGTATTGTTTTGGGTTTGTTTATTTGTTAGACTGTATGTGTGTAGTATCTTAAAAAAGAGGTTTATAAATGTACCACGAGGAAGAGCAGATGTGTTTTGTTGGCCGTTGATAGAGTAAGCAAGTGGGCCCTTATAAATTAGGTTAAACCCTCGATAACAGACCCCTCTGTCGTCCCTATATAGAATATAGGGCATGTTGCTTTCTGGAAATGAAATGAATTTATTTATATACGTAGTTATGTCTACTGGAAAGGAATCTCCTTTTACTTTGATATGAATTAAAGATATATAATATCTACATAATAATTACTGATATTATAATGTGTAGTTAGTGGCTTTATTATGTTATTTTAATGACGTTTTGTAAGCGAAATGTGCCGGGCTTTATGTGCATAATGAATATAGTATAATCAGTAAGCGTGCCAAAACCATAATACATAATAAAATATAGATAATATTATGTAATTTTATTGTAATTAAGTATACAATGCATAGCAATGTAGTTTATGAGAGCTTGAAGTAAGAAGAGCTAGAATTATTCAATTTCGTGAAGCCACAGTCACTCTGGACCTCAACCTAACGTCAGTCATCGAATAACGTTTGTCATGACGTGTCAATGGCCACTGACGTTTCTCAAAATCTGCCACAGCGACTAAAACAATAGAACTGCAAGTTGAAGTTAGTTTTAGAATTAAGTTTGAGGTTAGAGTTTCTCCACTAACACTTTTGAAGAACGAACGATACAAACAGCAACTTTATCACTATGAAATGCTTTATCTTCTTTATGGATGTTTCTTATGACTTTACGCTTGTTATAGACTATTGCAACTTTATAACACCTATTGTAGATGCAGTTTATAGAACAACAGCTGGTACGAAAGGTAAACAAATTAAATATAACCACACACAAGCTGGGATACGTTCTAGTTCTCATTTTATTATGATTTACTTGTATCAGGTCCGAATCTTCTTACAATAGTAAAATTTCTCCAAATAAGTTTGGAGTGTCTGAAATCACTCTGTCAAATCAGACAAGTCGTGACGATTCACCATTTGAAGTCTTTTCATAGATCAAAGCAAAGTCATCAAAGTGTTGTGACAGGTCTAAGAACCATTTTATTTGAAGTTTGGTTTGCTTGAATTAGCCATTTGTGCGAATCAACAAGTTTTGTTTGTGTTATTTTATCAAGTTAAGTTCTACAGACATTCTGTGCATTAAAATATGGGAAGTGATGAACGAAGATGTTCTAAAAATTCATCAAATAAGGTTTGTTACATGTGCAGTTGTTGTGTAGTGACACATCTGAAAAAAATTACAGAAGAGGTTAAAGCAGCTTACTGCTGCTATTTTGGATATAGAACTGGAGATCTGAAAAAGTCATAGACACCTAATATATGCTGTATTTCCTGTTAGGTCGAACTGTTAAAGTGGATGAAAGGGAAGCAAAAGAAAATGCCCTTTATAGTTCCCATATTGTGGCGAGAGCCTCTCAGTCATATAAATGATTATTATTTTTGCACGATAAGCGTCTCCGGATATTCGAAGAAGGATAAGCATAAAATAAAATATCCAAATTTGCCATCAGCATCGCGATCTATCCCCCATGAAGAGAACCATCCTCTCCCAAGTGCGCCATCCACTTCATCATCTTCGATTTTTGACACAGAAGAAATTTCTCCTGTTTGAAGAAACTTGCCTGATTTAACAGAGTGTCTAAAATCACTCTGCCAAATCAGGCAAGTCGTGAAGATTCACCATTTGAAGTTTTAGGAACACCTCACCATATAAACCAGTGCGAGCTGAATGATTTGGTTAAAAACTTAGGTTTATCAAAAGACAAAGCCGAGTTATTGGGTTCTAGGCTACAGGACTGAAATCTTTTCGCACGAGATATGACAGTGTTTACATTTACAAAGCGTAACGAGCCTTTTAAAGCATATTTTAAGATGGAAGGATCTTTACGTGTATGTCACGATGTTGAGGGTCTTATGAACGAGTTTGATATTCCCCACGATCCTTCTGAATTTATCTAAGTTTCTAGTTATGTAAGGCAAATATAATCTGGAATAAATACAGTTTTTTTGCTTGTATTAGATAGTTGGAAATTTGTTCCCTCTTGTAGTGTTTGGTGTGTGCACTCACAACCTCTTTTAGTTCACTTCCAAACACAATTGTTTACCAGCTTTCATCGTTCTGCATGATCCCACGTTTATGGTCCTAATTGAATGCACGGATGTACCAACAAAATGCACTGTAATCTATTCTTCCAGGGTACACCATTAACTTACTAAAGAGTGCACGCACTTCCGGTCTCGCATTTTCCCATTTCTATACATCATTACCCGAATAATAGACAACTCCAACACTGAATTATTCAATAGGTAAATCTTGTATAGTAGAAAATTATACACCAAAAGGTGTGTTGAATAAAAAATCTCTATAAAACTAGATAAGATAGATACATTTTACTTGAAATAATATAAAGATTGTCGGGTTTAAATATAGCTTTGGGTGGGCCTAATTTAGCTAATGAGGGTGTGACTTTATTAACGTTATCTTTAATTAAACCATTTGTCGTAAATTTAAGAAAAATATGAATTCTAACATAAGCAGACGTTAACAATTCGTTTCGTTTATGCTTAGAAATCTTAACAGGAAACGTTCTAGGACATAATGAGGTTATTTATGATGAGAATGTCGATGTAATGAAAAGCAATGGGTTGCTTGTACTGGGAAGGGTTGGGCCCGGTAATGTGCAAATGCGATTAAGCTCGGAAATTGAAAAGCTCCTCTGCGAGGAGTTATTGCCGAAATTATAGCCCGAGGTCTTTGCTGTCGTCCATGTTGTTGACAATATTGTCGACAACATGGTGTAGAATAGTGTAGCATGAAGAGGATTTTTTTCTATCCAAATAACATTTTATTCTAATAAGAATTTCAATATACTTGTTTCAACGGTTAGTTATTCTTACGATTTAAGAATTTAGTCTGTTTATGTTAACTATATTTTTCTCTGACGAAGAAAAAGTTATTCTTCAATAAAAAAGTAGACGTTGGTATAACAACAACAAAAATTTTCGTTGGACGAAAAATATACATGCTTTAACGAAAAAACAGTTTCTTGACTCAAGATTCTTACTCTGAGAGATACATAGAAAGTTGTGCAATTACTTTACAGATGTCGCTAACAGTTTCTCGCGTCTTTTGCCACATATCACCGCTATATAAGTTCGACGATATTGATTCTCGTATATATTTGTTTACATCTATGTGTAAGTATTTTATTTCATGGGTGACTTACAAGGATTATGAGGGAAAACAGGATTGTAGTGGAATAGCCTACACAAAAAGAACTCTATTCTTGGATATCAAAAAAAAAATTTCTTGCGTATATAGTGTAACATGAAGAGGATATTTTTGCTATCCAAATAATATTTTATTGTAATAAGAATTTCAATATATGTTGTTATTTCAACGGCTTGTTATTCTTCCTAAACTCTTATAGTATGTTTATGTTGAGTATATTTTGCTCTGACGAAGAAAATGTTATTCTTTTATATATAAAAAGAGTAAGACGTTCGTTTTACATCAATTGGGTGAAAAATATACATGCTTCAACGAACAAACAGTTTTTTGACCCAAAAGTATACGTACGTATCGCTCAAAACAGACGTAATTCCTTTCAAGCAGTTCCTTCATACCTAAAAACAGGAAAACGTAATACTTGGAACATCAAGAAAATCATATTCTTACTCTGAGAATTTTATATTTTACTTGAACCACCAAATGATCTTTCTGCGGATATAGAAACAAGTGGTATTCTTCACTCAAAGATATTCGTGTTGTATCGAATAAATTGTTCCTCTGTGCGACTTGCCCTAGAAAGTTAGTATTGTAATCGACGAAACAAAATTGGAATTTCAGCAGAAAAACTTATTGCTTGGTATACTAGCAAATGTAAGAAGTACACTCTTGTAAAATTTCAATAGGCCAAAACCCCCTTTTTCTAGAGAGAGGTAGTTTAAACCACAGGTACCAAATGGTCGGCTTTACTATAGGTTAGTCCTTCCAGGACACGCTTATTCTATTGAAAGGCTCATGTTCAATTCAAACTGGTTTGAGCTCTTTTTCATTTTATGAGCCAAGACCAAAGACAGTCCATTATAATGGAAGAATGGCGCAAGAAAAGTGCCCAAAATGGTCAGATTAACACCAACAATGCATCCCATATGCCATCCTCAAGCTTGGTAGTCATAATACAAGTCATAATTCCCCATAATAATCCATCCTTGAGGAATTAAAAAGAAACTGGTCGATGGGGTTTATAAATACGTACAATTTAATAACAGGGTTCGCTACTTAGGTACTATAAGCACAGCTATAAGTTCGACGTTATGCAAACAATGTGGTCTCATGTGTATTAAGGAGGGTTAATTTCAAGGTTACCCTGGTTTAATATTACATGTAGAGCGGCCATGTGGGACATATGGGTGTCGCATGTACAGTACAACTGACCGAGTACGATGCATACATATATGCTAGAAGCAAACAAGTAGCGCACATGTTCTGGACGCTGACATGTGCGAGCCAGAGCAAGAATGAAATAACATGCGATGGGGTGAGCGTAAATGCAATAAGGTGACGAGGGGCTGGAAAAGGATGTATTGATTTTGTCATATTGGCTAGGTGAACACGTGGAAGCCCGAAAGTTCGGAATTATTTAGAGGAAATTTGCGTGGAAGGTTTTCTTTGCTCACATTTCATTTCATTTCATTTCTCACATTTGAGAAATTTTGATCTTCAATATTTCTTCGTGGATGATTGATCTTTTGAGGAAATTCATTTTATAATGTTTGTTATTAGCAGTGGTATATTATATATTTAATATTCCAATCGTAAAGTCCTTAAAAAAATACATACGTTGAAGTACCGTGATAAAGATCTATACATCACATCGTGAACGGACATAAAATAAACAACTGTCACTCAATTTCAAGACCAATTAAGCGCTGTATATCATTTCAACGGTTATTATGTTCCGTCCTCTGTTTACGTTAGTTATAATGCAATTAGAATGGCTACCTATACACAGATATGGAGATAAAATTACCGCGGAACAACGTTACAGATAAAACTGAAATTTACGAGAGGCCATTAACGTTTGGACATATGACATTCATACCACTTAAATTTTAAATAATTGCCATCGTAATGTCTTAAATATCTCTTGTTCTTCTGCAGATTTGGTCACACTAGGCTGTTTTACTAGCGTGCTATTTGCTACTGGCTACTAACAGTGTGACCACTCACTGTTTTACCAGTTGGCGAGCGAGTTTAGCAGCAGCTAGCCCACCAGCGCTTGTTTAACTTTTGCAGCAACCATCATGAATATTAACTCAGGAAATTATGTATTTTTGAAATGTCTTTTATAAAGATTATGCGAGGTAATATTCTCCCAATATATAAAGAGGGCTTTAAGCGATACAGTTGTCTATCTATCTATCTACCTATACTAATTACGAACTTTCAAGTGTAGGGCGCGTTCAGCGGAATCGCCCATTTTCGCCGACATTTGCGATCGAGTAGCTGCAAAATTGGGCTTTTCAATATTACTTTTGACGCTCGAATTGAAAAAAGGACACAATTCCGCGTGGACTGCGCGATATTTTGTAAATTAAATGCGTCAATTTTGAAAAAAAATCACGTTTTTGCACCTCTTCGGGTGAAGGCGAACCTCGAGAAAATGTCACATGACGTCTAGAAATTCCGACAAGCGGATTGATGAACGTCAAAAATTTACATTTTTTATCCGTTCCTGCCGACCTTATAAAAGCCGCTCGCTCTCATGTCTTACGATAAGATCCCTCTAAATACCCTTCGCAAAGAGTTTTGAGCAAAAAAAAACGGCCTTAAAAACAATTTTCGATCCAAAAAATCGATTTTTGTCGACCCGTGTTTTGCTGCTATTACCACAGTAACGTCAAACCCGAAACGCCCCCTGCCGGACATTCGTAACAACAGTAACAGATAGCAGATAACCTAAAATGTATCCTAAAATGTCCATATTGCGAATGTGGACAGGTGGGAAGCCTTAACCACATATTTCTAGAATGCCCAATAACTAAAATCGAAAATTTTGACATATACACAGAGCTAGTTAAAATACTGATCGTATAATGAATAGTTCGCCGGCCGAAAAGTTATGCTGCAACGTTGATTGGAATCCAAAATGTAGGGTGGTCACACCACGCTGTTTTAGTCTTTGCTGCTTGCTGTAGATTATTAGCCGCTGTTAACCAGCATAGTGTGACCACTCAGCAGCCGCTATTTTTGCATGCCGGCGAATGGTTTTGGCTGTTGCCTGTAAAGTTGAACGTGTTGAACTTTTATTAGCCGCTATGTACAGCTTGCGCTGCTAGCTCAGTACAAATGTGGGTATTGTAGAAAATAACAACCATCGATTATAATAAATAATTTAAAGCATCAATTCATTACTTTTGTTAAATGTATAACTAATAATATAAAATTATAAATATGTCATTTATAATTTTTATTTTAAATAATATATTCAAATATTTCTTCAAAATTGAATAACCTGGATTATGCTTATTTATGCATTTTATGCATACAATACAAATATTATGTAATATTTATAAGTTGCTGTGACGTGTTGAGCTTTATTTGAAGTAGAAATGCATATATACTAATATATTTTGTAAAATATATCGGATTTTAATCATATCAATTGTATATTAAATTGTATAATTATATAATTGTATATTATATTTTAATTAATAAATTGGACGGAAAACTGATTGAAGTTTCTATAAATAAAACATTAAATATGAAGTAGAAACTAAATTACGAATGAAAGCAGTAACTGTTGAACTATTTGTTATTTAGAAGTATACTGGGAAACAATTGAAGACCTGAAAGAGATTTTTTTTATGAAAATATATAGTTTAATTAATAATAATTGAAATAATAATTTCTAAAATAATTTTGTAAATAACTAATTGTAGTAGAGCCATTGACTTTTCAACTCAATACTTCTAAAATACAGAATTTCTAATTGTATTGTCATCGTGGCCTTGCTTATGTTATTTACACTCGTGTACAGTGCTTTCAAAATTTATGTTGTCAGGTTCAAGGTAGGTAGTCAATAAAACCCCACAAATTGGTATCAAATATGAAATATTTTATGGTTGCGACGCCTTCACCTGACAAAAGACAATACATTGTCTCACTATTCTATGTACCTACCAGGTGAAATACAAAATGCACCAGAAATAGTTGACCTTGTAGTTTGAACTGAGGCTTGCTGGTAGTAGCCACCAGCGGCAGCAGTACTTTTACTGATAAACAGCGTAATGTGACCACAAAATAGCCGCTGGCTGCTGTTGCTGCTAACAGCACCAGCAACTAGTGGCTGGTGTGACCGTGGCATTACAGTCGCGCATTGGAGACGCACTGTATCTATACCTACAAGTCTGTATGCACGTGTGGGCCAGGTTCGTCTGCAATTTGTTGTTTTGTGCCGGTAATTGGTAGTAACAAGATTTAATTAAGATAATGTTCGGAAAACGGGTAACTCCTGCCTTGTAGGCGTGTTATAATTAGCTATAACCTGTTCGGATCTGTAATGCATCAGATAGGTACCACTTTGCAGTATACAAGCAAAATTATTTCATCTAAAATAAATGTGAAAACTATATTTATATGTTTATATTTAGTCTCAAACTGTCAGAAAGAGTTTTTCTATGATGTGAAAGCCATTTTATTGTCGGTATAAACTTTTATAAATACATAACTTTATAAACTTCAAGAGTTTTTAAGGTAGGGTAAGGTAAATCAAGGTATGTCCTAGTTTAACTGCAATCAATTGTTTGTCTGGACATGCAACTTCAACAATATATCATTGAAAAAAATCCTTGATGTCTTCTGTTCTCTGAAACCTACTAACAATGTAATAGAACGGGCAATGAATGTCAAACAGAAAGGCAGTTTTTCCGTTTTTTACCGGTAAAATAAACGGTATATTGTAGGAATCACGGTTTCTTACGTGTGCTGATTTTTACATGAACGCGAAGTGCAAGACGCACATATTGTCACATATCTTCAATTTAAGTATTACAAACATTTTTCAGTTTCTTATGGCTTGTGTGCTTGTCCCATGCATGAAGAGGATTTTGTTTTCTGTACAAATAAGAATTTAGTATGTTTAAGTTAAGTATATTTTTCTCTGACGAAGAAGAAGTTATTCTTCGTTAAAAAAGTCAACGTTCGTCTTACAACAAAATATTTTTGTTGTAAGACGAACGTTGACTTCGTCTTACAACAAAAATATTTTGTTGGACGAATAATATATATGCTTCAACGAAAAAGCAGTTTCTTCACCCAAGATTCTTACTCTGAGAGATACATCAAAAGTTGTGCTATTACTTAACAGATGGCGCTAACGGTTTCTCGCGTCTTTTGCCACATCTTACCGCTATATAAGTTCGACGATATTGACTGTTCGTATATTGTTTATTTACATCTATGCCATAAGTGTTTTATTTCATGGGTGACTTACAAGGATTATGAGGAAAACCAGGATTGTAGTGAAATAGCCTACAAAAAGAGAACTCTATTCTTGGATATCAAGAAAAATTGTTCTTACGTAGGGGAGTGTGGGGTAATTGCGAACACTTAAGGGAAAATTGAAATAAAGCAAAACCAGATAAAGTTACGAATGTTACTTAGTACTGAAACTTTACTTAAACTAATCAATCTTAAGTTCTCATAAACAACGCAGATATATTTTCAATATAAATCAAATAATAACAAAATAAACAAAACACTGCTGTCCGGGATTACCCCACAGCACGTGGGGTAATTACGGATGGTGACTGGGATAATCACGAACGAAGTCTAATCATCACATAACTCACAAATAAATCCTCTTGATGTACTTTCGCCACTCGTACAGTTTTCGTGGGCCCATAAATTACATTTGTAGCATTTTATCCAGTCTTCACTTGGAGGATCCTCATACTTTTCATCACAAATTAGGCAATAATACTCTTCCTCCTTAGCATCTCCTTTATTGGCTTTTCTTTTTTTGCACGGTATATCCTTTCCTTGCACCTTTGTCTTAATCTTCTTATCTGCAAATGCTAGATTCTTCACACCTTTCTTACCTTTAGTGGATCTTGCAGTTTTTTCATTCCCTTTCATGTGTTCCTTATTTTTCTTTCTTTCGTTTTTTTCTTCTAAAATATCCTTCATAGGAGTACTGGTTATTATAGCTGAGTGTCTCCTTCTGCGAGTTTGTTTACTTTTCAGTTCTAGTTTTGGAACATTAACAATATCTTCAAGTGGGATTGACTTGTCCAACACAGCTACAGGGGCTATTGGTCTCTGCTGCACATTTGATGTTGATTCTATCTCTCCATCAGGCGTTACAGCTTCTTCGACATTTGATGTCGATTCTTTCTGTGCATCAGGTGTTACTGCTTCTTCATTTGATGTCGATGCTATCTGCGCATCAGCCGTCACTGGTACGCCACTTTGCAAATTGCCAATAGGATTTTCAGGTGGTGATGTCGCATCTACGAAATTTTCATCAAATTTGGTTGAATCTATTGGCCAAATACCAGCTGCCCGGAAGCCGTTTGCTGCTTTCTCTATATTGCTGATACGATTGAAAGCTTTCGTGAAAAGTTCGACCACTTCATACTGAGTAATTTTTCGGCCTACATTTGAAGCCATGAACAAGTCGCACTCTCTGTTGTATGAAGTCTTGAGAGGTCCAAAAAATGTTAAGTCCAGTGGTTGCATACGATGCGATGTGTGCGGTGGAAGGGATAACAATACTATTCCATTTTGACGACAAAGCAGATAGCAAGGAAGACTAACATGACTTTCATGGTTGTCCAGAATAAGTAAAATTGGCTCTGCAACAGTTGGCTTAGTATAGGAGATGAAGTGTTGCAACCAATCTACGAATGTGTTCTCGTTGATCCAACCTGAATCGGCTCTTTCTAAGTTTTCTAATTTGTATTTGGTCTCCGTCTTTCTTTGGTAATTTCGTGGCATCTGAAACATATTTCAGTAGGTACCAATATACATTTTTAATTAACAAACATGTACATGTAGGCGCAGGGCAGAAAGCAGAGAATAAACAAACAAAAAATCTTCCACATTTATATATAACAGCAATAGTATTGTAAAATAGTGTAATAAAACATAGTAATTTGATTGTATAGGGGTAATTACGGACGGTCGGGATTACCCCACTGAAACCGTCCGCCATTAGCCAACACACACAGTAACACTAAACTATATTTTTATTTGAGGTTAGGAACACGTTGTGCATGCGGCGAGTTCTTAAAAACATCTTTGAATTAGACGTTAATTCACAAAAAATATACCGGATTTCTATGTTATACCTAAAATATTATACACCGATTCAATTTGACTAAAAGATTATATGAAATTGTTGAAAAAATATGAAATTAACATACCTTGAACAGGGAGCGCGTAGTAACGTCACCACTATAGTTCGGAACTGCGTTCGGGATCTACTCATGATGCATCACTGGGAATATCCTCCATTCTTTTCTAACATAGCAAAACTAGCGTGTCCGCGATTGCCCCACGTCCGTCATTCCCCCACTCTCCCCTATATAATGTAACATGAAGAGGATATTTTTGCTATCCAAATAATATTTTATTGTAATACGAATTTTTCTACATAATATGTTGACTGCATATTATGTAGTTATTTCAACGGCTAGTTATTCTTCCGGTTTAAGAGTTTAGTATGTTTATGTTGAGTATATTTTGCTCTGACGAAGAAAATGTTATTCTTCTACATATAAAAAGAGTTCGTTTTACAACAACAACAATATTTTGTTGGGTGAAAAATATACCTACATGCTTCGAGAAACAAACAGTTTCTTGACCCAAAAGTATACGTACGTATCGTGTTCAATATTGATACGTACAAAGTGCAGTTGTGATGGAATATTTTCAAATAATTATGTTTTTTTGTGTGTTAAAATATGCTAATTTTGTTCTATTTCGTTTTCAGTGACTCTTCTTGACTACCGCTTATAGACCAATTCTCAAAGAACAAGGTAAGTCTACTCGCAAAACACAAAAACTAATAATCACCTCTCGTTCGCTCCCATTCTTTTGTTCTGTATTAAATATGTGTTAATTACTCCTTCGGGGTTTTTAACGATGATTAATTTTCCACCGTGGGAGACAATTCCCACACATATTCCGCAATACACACACACATAATCATAAATCCCATTATTTTCAAATAATCACCCCTCTTAGCTATTTGTTTCTACCATGATTGTGGGAGAATTTCCAGCATTTCAATCGCTATAATTGCCCCATCGCGGAAACCGACGCTTTTCAGCGACTTTTTCAACCGGATTTGTACATCCATCAACGCAAAATCCTCACAGAAATTACGTATTCAGAAATCGCAGAGCTGTTATAATAGTCAAAACTGTCTTAACTTCCAATAGACCAATAGAGAGAATGGTATTATTTAATCATTACGTTTTATTACTGGAACAGTTCTAGATAGAATATTTCGCATTGCGAGCTGTATATTGTCGGTAATTGGCTTTGGTAATTGTGGGGCATGAGTGATGCAAATTGGCTCGTTCACTTCGAAATTATACTCACGAACTGTCTTATAAGTCTTATAAATACATCTTGTAACTGTCGTAACAGCTTATTAATTATATGTTTCGTTAAATACTTGTTTTCCTGTCCATTTCGTACAAAAAAATAGGATGGAAAAAAATTTGAATAAAACGAATTTGCTTCAAGTCAAAAAAGATCGATGTTAAATAGTGATAGACAAAGCTTTGGTTGCTCTACGTCCCTTTCAAATCAAAAATCTTCCTTTCCTGTTTGACAATTTTGTACTTAACTTAATAAAATCGAATATTGATTTAAAAACTAAAAATTTTGATATAATAAAATAGTTCTTTAGTTTCAGTAAAGTCTACTTTCAAATTAGATAAATATTGCGACCGTGAATTAATTTTTTGTTAAATTATAATAAATAATCTTTCTTTAATTAAATCATTATTTTATTATGTTTGGATTATAATCATGGGAGCTTGATTATACTATGTAGATCTTTATTTCAAATATAACTTGCTTACTTTACGGAAATTATGGAAAATCATTTGGTGACACATTCTAAGATATATTTTCAGTTCATTTATAATCCAAGAAGATGGTGTGAATTAGTACATTGAACTCGGATTTTATGTTAAAATTTTACGACCAGAATATGGTGCAGTAAACTTTTACAGAACCCACCTTGCTAAGCTATAAAATTCACATTTTGCCGTCTACTGTTTACTCAAACATTCTCAGATTTTCTGTAAGGTGCAACCGATATTTTACGGTTTCGCGTGTTTGTGCTTCCCATTCTGTGGTAGTCCATAAATAACTACTTGTATTTAATGGTCAGGGGTCATTCTTTTGCATACCTGAATGATGACCAACTAGACACTTAGTTATTTGAAAAGTATACAAATAAAAAATATAAACTATAAGAAAAACTGATAGTTGCATGTTGAAGTTATTGATGTGTAATGCATCAAAGTGTTGCATCAAAGTTGAGTTATTATCAGGATGTAATGTCTTCAGGATAGATTATAACCTTCCTATTACTGTGATATAGAGCTAACCTTTGCCAATATGACCTTGCCAGCATCGATCTTCTTTTTTTCATTGAGATGTCACTTTCTGAAACGAACATAAATTTTCGCAACTTCCTTTTTGCTGACCCATTTTTTCCTGATATTGATTTTTTATTCATTGCAAGTTAACATTTTATGCCATACCTGCCCAGACATTGACATCAAAGTTTTGGTTTTGTCTAAAAATCTAAATAAAAATCTATAGTACTGGAACAAGGTAATTTTCAGTGACGAGAGCAAATATAATGTTCACGGATCAGATGGTAAACAAAAAGTGTGGCGGAAGCCCAATACTGAATTAAATGTCGAAAATTTAACTGTAATTGTTAAGCATGGAGTTGGTCAATTATGTTTCATAGAACAAACAATGGTCAGTAAGGCTGATCTCAAAATATTACAAGAAAATTTATTACAAAGTGTGTAAAATACGAGATGACTTTATGCACGACAATGATCCCAAACACACATCTCGAATAGTGAAGGAGTGGCTTCTATATAGGACCAAAGCAACACTGAATCACCCTCCTCAATCACCAGATCTCAACCCCATAGAATATTAGTGGCAAGAATTGCAGAGAAAAATCCGCACACATAAAATAAGTAACAAAGAAGACTTGAAAGAAAACCTCCAGGAAGAGTGGAATAAAACTAAACCTTCGGTCACGACAAAACTGGTTAATTCTATGGAACGAAGATTACGAGCAGTAATTACATCAAATGGAAACCGAACAAATCGAAACCGAGACTTTTTTGTACTATAGTATAAAAAGATGTTAAAAAGAAGTTTATTTTCCTATGCCATTACACCACGAACTGAAGACAGGTCAACCTGAAAACCTAAAGCAAACATAAAACATCAGACCTAGCTCGTAGATGTGCTCTAATATGGATTTATGTAAGTATAACGACACAAATCCTAAACACAGCTCAAACACAAACAAGCAAATGTGTTCCAATTTTACCTAAAAGCGTCTCGAAACATAAACAAACCTAGTAAACGAACACCAGGCCTGTGCTTATGTATTATAAGATGGCTTCTTCACGTTCCAAATACTAGATGCTGTCTCCCGCCAAAACAATATGTGGTTATATGGCGAGATGGTTAGATGAAGACGCATAACCGTTTCAAGTAACAGTTGAGGTTACTACCTGAGTCTTAAGATCTTAATATCCTGGGGCAATATACCTACCAGTCTGCCTTCACAAGGTCGCCGACCATATGGAACGTTAATGGCTCCACTACAACTAAAGAATCGAAATTGATTTGATTGAGTTTATAGCATTCACTGACTTTATAGCATTCACTGACTTTATAGCAATTACTGATTTTATAGCTATTACTGACTCTAAAGCAATATCTATTAATCACGTATTCAATAGTTTGAAAGATTTAGGTTACTTATTTTACATTGAGTTCTGTTTTCATTGCTTTTTACCTTCTTTCTTGAGGTGTTCTTCTGGAGGTGGTAACTTACTGGTTATATGATATTTCCAAATAGGTTTTTTTTTGGTAATTTGAGATGGTTGACTCACCGGTGTGTTCTGTAGGTGTTATGAGGGTATCCCAAAAGTTGAGCTGCCCACGTGAAATAATAACAATAGAACAAATTTATTGTGGTGATTGTGTCTATATATCTTTGTATATATCTGCAAATCATTTTAAAGAGAAATCATTGGCCTATTGAAGTAAGTTCGTGACCTTGCTGACTCATAATTTAACTGTATGGAGGTGCTTGGTACTTGATCTGTAAATTATGAAAAAAAAGCAAGAACCGGCAAATTATCGGTAATTTTCTGATTTTTTTTCTGACGATTTTCTTGATAATAAATTTATTTAATTTAATTAAATTAATTTCAGAGATGTGCTTCATATGCCTACGTTAATACGAAGTGTGTTTGTTTTATTATTACACAAAGTAGACTGTTTACACTATATTTTCTATATAAACGATCTAATCTTTAGAATTATGGTCGTACGGGTCAGTTACTCAAAGAAAGGCGACATCTGTTACTGGAGATATGAGCTAAAATTATCACAAAGTGAGTCACACAGTTTATTACTACCACAAGAGCTCTTGGACTGCTGGTTTTGTGTTCGTACTTGACACGATTATGACTGGCATATCATGTTATCCTTTGCAAACCGTATTGTTTACGCTTTATACAATTTTACGCGAGTATGTTTATACCATATGTTCTCCAGTCTATGATATATTTGTTTGATGTTTTTGGATGTAAAATAAAACAGTTCGAGAGAAGAAGAAATATGCAGTATTGGACCAGGTTTCATCCACTTTAAAAGTCCGATCTAACAGGAAATACAGCATATATTAGGTGTCCATCGTTTTTCCAGATCTCCAATTGTAAGTCCAAAATAGCAGCAGTAAGCTGCTTTTCCTCGTCCTTAATTTTTTTAATGTTTTTAATGTAACAACATTTATTTGGTGAATTTTGACACCATCATCTTTGATCACTTCCCATATTTTAATGCACAGAATGTCTGTATAACTTAACCTGATAAAATAACACAAAAAAACTTGTTGATTCGTAATATTTTGAACAATCTGTTATGAGAATGTATGCACAGAAGGCAGAATATATGACTTCAAATAAAATAGATCTTAGACCTGATCATAACACTTTGATGTCTTGATCTATGAAAAGTGATGTTAGATCAACAAAAATATGTCACTGTTCTGGTTGTAGGATAGTTGTAGGACCCTTGTTCCCTTGTGTAATTTGACAGTTCATCCACTGACGTCATACAGTATACATAAAAGAAATTGCATTATTATTTACTTAATACGAATTTTCACCTATGCGATTTGATATGCCTGTGTGAGTAGGTGAATCAGGAAACTACAGATTACGAATAACAATTGAGCCACTTCCGCAATTATTGTTTATGATGTGCAGCTTGGCGATGGTGCGTAGAGATTTTTAAAGCGATGGATGGCAAGTTCATTGAAACTACTAATGGCATTCGTTGGTCAGTGAGCTTGTAAAAAAATGTTACCAGAGATGCTGGAAAGTTCCATGGGTTTGGCGAATGACAAACACAAGCAAAACTTTTATTAATATGTTGACTAGCTCTGTGTATATGTCAAAATTTTCGACTTTAGTTATTGGGCATTCTAGAAATATGTGGTTAAGGCTTCCCACCTGTCCACATTCGCAATATGGACATTTTAGGATACATTTTAGGTTATCTGCTATCTGTTACTGTTGTTACGAATGTTCGGCAGGGGGCGTTTCGGGTTTGACGTTACTGTGGTAATAGCAGCAAAACACGGGTCGACAAAAATCGATTTTTTGGATCGAAAATTGTTTTTAAGGCCGTTTTTTTTGCTCAAAACTCTTTGCGAAGGGTATTTAGAGGGATCTTATCGTAAGACATGAGAGCGAGCGGCTTTTATAAGGTCGGCAGGAACGGATAAAAAATGTAAATTTTTGACGTTCATCGATCCGCTTGTCGGAATTTCTAGACGTCACGTGACATTTTCTCGAGGTTCGCCCCACCCGAAGAGGTACAAAAACGTGATTTTTTTTCAAAATTGACGCATTTAATTTACAAAATATCGCGCAGTCCACGCGGAATTGTGTCCTTTTTTCAATTCGAGCGTCAAAAGTAATATCGAAAAGCCCAATTTTGCAGCTACTCGATAGCAAATGTCGGCGAAAATGGGCGATTCCGCTGAACGCGCCCTACACTTGAAAGTTCGTAATTAGTATAGGTCGATAGACTATAAATATATTTTATCTGTAACCGACATTCTTGTCTTTGTCATATCTTCTTGAGACGAAAACGTCTATAATTTGCTGATAGAATCATCAAAATTTACAAAAAGTTTACAAAAGCTTTTTGGCTTGTGTCTAACATACATGTTTTGCTTTATTTGAATACGTAAACTATTCAAATAAAGCAAAACATGTTGGTGATTATATATTAGTATTTAAGCAACCTGAATGTTGCAAAGAAGGTAAGAGTTGAGAAAAAAGAATGCTCATCTTGACAGAAGGTACGTTCAATAACCACGTGTTATGCAACAACGATTTATTAAGTGCAAGTACCAAAACAGACGTTACAAAATCGAAAAGAAAGTGACGCCTGCTTTACCAGTTATTCTTGCGTCACAGGTCCCATCCAAATTTGGAGCGGCATTTTAATCTGGCAAAAGTCGACATGCTTCGGCACCCAGTATACAAACAACAGCCAAAACCATTCGCCGGCATGCAAAAATAGCTGCTGCTGAGTGATCACATTATGCTGGTTAACAGCGGCTAATAATCTACAGCAAGCAACAAATGCTAAAAGCAGCGTAGTGTGACCACCCCACATTTTGCATTCCAATCAACGTTGCAGCATAACTTTTTGGCTGGCGACTATTCATTATGTGATCAGTATTTTAACAACTGTATCGCTTAAAGCCCTCTTTATATATTGGGAGAATATTACCTCGCATAATATTTATAAAGCACATTCAAAAAATACATAATTTCCTGAGTTAACATTCATGCTGGTTGCTGTAAAAGTTAAACAAGCGCTGGTGGGCTGGCTGCTGCTAAACTCACTCGCTAACTGGTAAAACAGCGCTAGTATGATGAATAAGTATTACCAATTTATTTGAATTTATCGAAACAAACTATGCAATATGCCCTTTCGCTCGTTATGCATTCACGGAGAAACGAAACGACCTTATTTTCTCTCTTATAACCATTATTTTATATATTTCGCCTACATAATTCCGCATTTACGACTCCATAATGGCCGGAGAGTGAAGATAAGCAAGAAAACTGGTAATGTGGATGGTGTCCTGGGGGGGCTTATCTTTACCGTTCAAGTAACAGTAAACCATCCGCCCAAGTAAGTAAAACTACAAGAAACAATTCATCCGTTGCAAATCGTAAATGCGAAGGTAAAGTTTTATTTTGAAACCAGGAACTATATTTTGAAAACGACCGGCGCGCCGAACGTATACGGTTACGAGCCGTACGTTATCATTCGCTCGCAGCTCGAGTGGTTTGAAAGTATGGACCCGGGACGTTTTGCAACTTGCCTCTGGCTAGACTGGCGTCGTCTCTCGAACGTAAGCTGGCTGAATTTGACATTCTACAAAGGTCTAAAGTGGACACGAATAAATAAGATTGCGCGCTTTTAAACGGAGAAAGTAAATTGTGTACTTACCATTGATGGAAATTGAAAAATGACCCGTAAAAATGATAATGGAATCTACATGGAATATCGGACGTCACGTTTCAGGTTTCAGCCGAGCCTCACGGTTATATAAATCTTGCTGGGCTGTAATTTATAACTGAAAGGTTCTCTGTTGTATAACGCACGACGATAAGATAACATGTACTCTTCGCAGTGAATGAGTGATGATTACGTATTCTCTGCAAATGGAAATTGGTATTTTGTGTTTCTGGTAACAATTTTTACTTCCAGACTAGTACCCTAGAAGGAAAGTATTATAATTGACGGAGAAACATTGAGATTCAATAAAACTAAAATTTTCGAATTTAGTTATTGGGCATTCTAGAAATATGTGGTTAAGGCTTCCCACCTGTCCACATTAGCAATATGGACATTTTAGGATACATTTTAGGTTATCTGCTATCTGTTACTGTTGTTACGAATGTCCGGCAGGGGGCGTTTCTGGTTTGACGACTGTGGTAATAGCAGCAAAACACGGGTCGACAAAAATCGATTTTTTGGATCGAAAATTGTTTTTAAGGTCGTTTTTTTGCTCAAAACTCTTTGCAAATGGTATTTAGAGGGATCTTATCGTAAGACATGAGAGCGAGCGGCTTTTATAAGGTCGGCAGGAACGGATAAAAAATGTAAATTTTTGACGTTCATCGATCCGCTTGTCGGAATTTCTAGACGTCACGTGACATTTTCTCGAGGTTCGCCTTCACCCGAAGAGGTGCAAAATCGTGATTTTTTTCAAAATTGACGCATTTAATTTACAAGATGTCGCGCAGTCCACGCGGAATTGTGTCCTTTTTTCAATTCGAGCGTCAAGTAATATCGAAAAGCCCAATTTTGCAGCTACTCGATCGCAAATGTCGGCGAAAATGGGCGATTCCGCTGAACGCGCCCTACACTTGAAAGTTTGTAATTAGTATAAGTAGCTGGTAGATTATACAAGTTTTATAAGACGTCAAATTGGCGTTGTTTCGGCGTTGTTCGGTTATAAACCAAGAAAGAACTAATAGAAGCAAATTGTTCTTAAAAAAAAAAATTCCGCGATCGTTCGCGCAATAATAATTCATTTTAATTTAGAAACGCCGTTTCTTTACGAATGCACCTAGTATGTCTTTAACGAGTGTAATATACTATTTTTTCTACTTTGCGTCATTAATTTTATAAAAATTTAGAAGTATATTAGGTAAAATTCCAATCTAGAGTATTTATGGATGCATCCGTTGATAACACTGTCATCTGTCACTTAAATTAAAATATCTGTGAAAAAGTAATTATTGATAATTATTATATACCATCATATACTAGTAGTACGAAACCTAAGATGCAACACGCATGTTTAAATATGTATAAAAATATACATACTTCGCAGTTTGTGCGATTCTAAAAAATCAGTTTGTGCTTACTTTTGTGGTTATGTGTATTTTCGTTTGACATGCATTTGATATCAATGTCACCAATCTTAGAAAAAAGTTACTAAAAACGGTGTTACAATTTGCTAATTGTAACACCGAAAACAGTGTTACAATGTGTGCATTGTGAATGCAAAGTAGAAAAAATATAAATTAAAACTCTCGAATTATCTCTTTACTTGACGTTTTAGAACATAGAACAACATGCGATACTAGAATTGTATGTATGAATCCATGACGAACAAAAATAGTAAAATAGGCTGCAACAAAAGGAATAAAATGTGTGACCACGGGTGCTCGATGATGCGTCTCTCTTCGCGGATATTTCTGGATGGTGTTTTGTGTCGCTGGCCTGTCGAGACTGCTCTGCTACTGCTCACTGCACGGCGACATTCCATTCCAATTTTAATATCAACATGCCGTTCTCTGTGTTCCGGCAGTTTAGTTTATGGGTTCGGACGCACCACGAGCAAAACGAAAAGCGAGGAAAAACGACGTCGACGAATGGCCGTACGAACGATGGCGACGCTTGACACATACAGCGATTGATTATACGCCTCGACGACTTTTAAAAACAGACAGAACCAAAATATTTACATGCCACTACACCCTGTTTCACCAAAATAAAGACATAGAAGAGATTGGCTGAAAGAGTTTTAAAATCGTTTTTGAAACGTTAACTTAACTTTTGTGTCCAGGAGGCGAATGACAGCTTCATCTTTCCATGCGTTTCTTAGGTTACGTACAGTATGTTTAATAAATAACTGTCTAGTTTGCAATGGACAGCATTAAATTAAGTTTTCTGACGTTTCTGTCTGACGTTTTATATGTCAATTCCTAATACGTATAGCCAACATAAATTTAAGGAAAAACTAAATCATGGCTCATTAGACCTTTTTTTATTGAACATAAGATACTACCACAATAACAGAAGTGAAGTCACTAAACAACACTAAAGTGAGGTTATGTGAATCAATGTGCGTTTTTGACAGCGTATACATGAGCTTTTTCAAAACGTTTCTGATGTTCACATACTTTTCAAAACATAATATGTTTCTCTACGTGACAATACTGGAAACAGACAGCAATTGTCAGCTTTTTAGCTGTACAGTAATGGACGATTAAAATGGTCTAAGAATAAACGGTACGGTCTAGATTCTGGCGTGAATTCTGCTTGCGAATGACCAGACCACTTCAGGTTCTAGTTGTTCGTGTTTTCATTCCGCATCGGGGAAAATAAATAGCGCTTCCCGCAAAAGGAAAAGGAACGAGAGGAGACTCCTCGGAATAACCTAAGCACTTGGGATAGCTCGAGAGGCGAAAGAGAACGAGGAATGCCAAAAAGTCTACTGCCGTGAATCTGGCGATCTCTCCATTTATTTCAGGCTAAACGCGGCAAAGTTCTAGAGGGGAATAGATTCCATCGATGAGAGTTTGTTTTTCTACACACCGCGACCAGATTAGATTAGTGTTTTGTAAATTCTTCTGTGGTCGCCGTGGTTTCCTTTATTTTTGTGTTTTTTCGGAAGACTTCTGTTTTCAGTTCGACCGATGAGGTTCCATATTCATTTAGCTTATAAAGTTTTGCCCATACGGACGGCCACAGTAATAAAAGACGATACTGGTGAAATTGCTCTAGACTGTAAGGTCATTTTGGATATTTTTATATTTCCAGGTATTTCCTAATCAGGAACGATAACAGTGGGCGATAAACTATATTTATTGGCAATTAACTAATGGCAAAACAACGCAATATAGCGCTTGAAGGATATTACAACTACTTACAGAGAATTGATCGGATCTTACAAATAATGTAAAGAAACTTTTTGTTATTTTTGTCGCTTATGCTACGGTCACACTAGGTTGTTTTACTAGCGTGCTATTTGCTACTGGCTGCTAACAGTGTGACCACTCACTGTTTAACTTTTACAGCAACCAGCATGAATGTTCCCTCAGGAAATTATGTATTTTTGAAATCAATGGTAAGTACACAATTTACTTTCTCCGTTTAAAAGCGCACAATCTTATTTATTCGTGTCCACTTTAGACCTTTGTAGAATGTCAAATTCAGCCAGCTTACGTTCGAGAGACGACGCCAGTCTAGCCAGAGGCAAGTTGCAAAACGTCCCGGGTCCATACTTTCAAACCACTCGAGCTGCGAGCGAATGATAACGTACGGCTCGTAACCGTATACGTTCGGCGCGCCGGTCGTTTTGAAAATATAGTTCCTGGTTTCAAAATAAAACTTTACCTTCGCATTTACGATTTGCACCGGATGAATTGTTTCTTGTAGTTTTACTTACTTGGGCGGATGGTTTACTGTTACTTGAACGGTAAAGATAAGCCCCCCAGGACACCATCCACATTACCAGTTTTCTTGCTTATCTTCACTCTCCGGCCATTATGGAGTCGTAAATGCGGAATTATGTAAGCGAAATATATAAAATAATGTTTATAAGAGAGAAATTAAGGTTTCGTTTCTCCGTGAATGCATAACGAGCGAAAGGGCATATTACATAGTTTGTTTCGATAAATTCAAATACATTGGTAATACTTATTCATACTAGCGCTGTTTTACCAGTTAGCGAGGGAGTTTAGCAGCAGCCAGCCCACCAGCGCCTGTTTAACTTTTACAGCAACCAGCATGAATGTTAACTCAGGAAATTATGTATTTTTGAAATGTCTTTTATAAATATCATGCGAGGTAATATTCCCCCAATATATAAAGAGGGATTTAAGCGATAAAGTTGTTAAAATACTGATCACATAATGAATAGTCGCCGGCCGAAAAGTTATGTTGCAACGTTGACTTGAATGCAAAATATGGGGTGGTCACACTACGCTGTTTTAGTATTTGCTGCTAGCTATAGATTATTAGCCGCTGTTAACCAGCATAGTGTGACCACTCAGCAGCTGCTATTTTTGCATGCCGGCGAATGGTTTTGGCTGTTGCTTGTAAAGTTGAACATGTTGAACTTTCAATAGCCGCTATTTAAACCTTGCGCTGCTGGCTCAGGACAAATGTGGGTATTGTAGAAAATACCAACCATCGATTATAATAAATAATTTAAAGCAACAATTCATTCCTTTTGTTAAATGTATAACTATTAATATAAAATTATAAATTTGTGATTTATAATTTTTATTTTAAATAGTATATTCAAATATTTCTTCAAAATTGAATAACCTGGATTGTACTTATTTATACATTTTATGCATACAATGGAAATATTATGTAATATTTATAAGTTGCTGTGACGTATTGAGCTTTATTTGAAGTAGAAATACATATATACCAATATCTTTTGTAAAATATATCGGATTTTAATTATATCAATTGTATATAAATTGTATAATTATTTAATTGTATATTATATCTTTCAATCAAATATTTCTAAAATGTAGAATTTCTGTTATTGCCATCGTGGCCTTGCTTATGTTGTTTACACATGCGTACAGTGCTTTCAAAATTTATGTAGTCAGATTCAAGGCAGATAGTCAATAAAACACCACAAATTGGTATCAAATATGAAATATTTTATGGTTGCGACGCCTTCACCTGACAAAAGACAATATATTGTCTCACTATTGTATGTAGCTGTCTGGTGACATATAAAATGCACCAGAAATAGTTAACCTTGTAGTTTGAAACACAATGAGTGGAGTTTATTAATATTAAAATAGTTATACGGGATTTTCGTAAACTTGTTTATTATTATTTCAATTACGAGTTTTCTGATGGGACAGCCGTTGGTGCGCACCAAAAATTAATATCCATATTCAGTTTGATGCACACACGGGTCCGGCAAACAGCTTACGAACAATATTGTTCATAAACAAACTATTTTGAATAACTAATTTCGTTAGCCAACCGGTGGACAAACGTGAAACCCCGTTTTAGGTCAACGGGAAATTCCGTAGCATATGCTGGCCGCATATTAAAAAATTAAAACTCACCTATCATCCAATATTTACGAATTTGGTGCACTCAAAGCTGCAGTAATACCCAATTGGGCATTTTATCCGTTCTAGCGTGAAAATTCAAAAGTGGACATCAATTTAAAATGCCGCAGTTGTAACATCACCGTCAAAACGAAAACACCGCTCGTATTATAGCCGTATAGTAAAATAAATTTTAATTTCGTTAAAAATAACAACTCGATGGATTTGTGAGCGATTCGCATAGCGCGCGTTTCAATTAATGATTTCATTTGTGCTGAGTGTTCGGTAGCATTAAACGATTGTAAATTTAATTTTCCGAACTTTAGGGAAATAATTTATAGAGGTAGCGACTCGTTGCCGTATAAATGGAAAATAGTATAGGGTTTATTTTAATATTGGTTAAAGCGGTTAATTAATTCTTTGGTTATGTACATTTACATTTTACATTGAGATTACTTTTACAAGGTTTTTACTTAAATAATTGATAATCATAATATCTAAATAGAAGTGCATAAAAATCATAAAAATTGTATAATTATATAATTGTATATTATATTTTAATTAATAAATTGGACGAAAAACTGATTGAATTACTTTTGTGTTTGATGTTAATATAAATAAAACATTAAATATAAAGTAAAAACTAAATTACGGATGAAAGCAGTAATTTTGAACAATTTGTTATTTAGAAATATACTGGGAAAGGATTGAAGACCTGAAAGATTTTTTTTATGAAAATATATAATGTAATTAATAATAATTGAAATAATGCTTTTATTAATAATTAAAATAATTTTGTAAATACCTAATTGTAGTAGAGCCATTGACTTTTCAACTAAATACTTCTAAAATATAGAATTTCTAATTTCATTGTCATCGTGGCGTTGCTTATGTTATTTACACTCGTTTACAGTGCTTTCAAAATTTATGTAGTCCGGTTCAAGGCAGGTAGTCAATAAAACCCCACAAATTGGTATCAAATATGAAATACTTTATGGTTGCGACGCCTTCACCTGACAAAAGACAATACATTGTCTCACTATTCTATGTACCTACCAGGTGAAATACAAAATGCACCAGAAATAGTTGACCTTGTAGTTTGAACTGAGGCTTGCTGGTAGTAGCCACCAGCAACTAGCGGCTAGTAAAACAGTCTAGTGTGACCATGGCATTATGGCAGTTTGTTAAATGCTGTCTATATCGCGCCTCCTCGCACTTCCTACTATGTATTGTCGAACGGTTAATATAGGTTTACGTCTTTTTGTCTTGCCAATTTGCCCCGAGAAACGCAAAGCCAGATAATCCATTGTTCGCTCGCATTATCACGGTCCGTTGCCTCTTTCTATTCAGGTGAGCGCACCGCCCAATAAAACCCACAATCGTACAAATTACCCGCTAAAAATTCCAGCCCAAATATCACTATCCATATCACGCAATAATAAATTTATTAAAGATAAATAAAATAGTACCTTTTACAATAAATTATGTACTAAGTACCTATATTATGCATATATAGATATCGTGATACAAACTGTATCAACAGTCAACACTGCACCAAATTTTGACAACACCGACAGTATCACAGCTAACTGCACTAATCTGCATTAAGAGCCACCAAGAGATAAGATAAAAAAAAACATCGTCGATCAACCAGATTAAGCCGCCAGTGTATGAATAACCGGTGAGCAATTAACCTGTGTGTGAACCGAACATCCCACAGCAAACGAGTAAGTCATGTTTCTGTTCATTTTTGCATCGAACGCAATTAGTGCACTTATTATAGGTGTTATTATAAAAATAGTGTTATTAAAAGGTCTCGGTGCAGCGAAAGATTGGTTTCAATTCAATGATTTCTATAAACATCTCTCTCGGGTACCGCTAAACGAAAATTATCATCGCTACAATGTTAAAAAATGGCTGCACGCTTCAATGAGTAGATGTACTGTTGTGACCAGTGATCCCATGATGCTAGTAGGATTTATCTATTGATCTGCGAGCGCTGGAATCGATGCGGAACTTGCGGGCTTTTTGATGGAAGTCATTGATTATGCGATCGGATGAATTGGTTTAATTGTTTTGAAGGTTATAACCACTATGGTGGTATTGAGATTGCTCGATACGGATTTATAGTTTTGATTGAATGTTTGTGTTGGTCAGTTGTTGTTTCTTGTAGTAGTCTTTTCATAGTTTATTTTCCTGTTTTCATTCGTCCTTTTTTAGGTTATATGTTGTTATGATGTTGAAAGTTGAAGCTAAACTCCATATTTTGTTAGTTTCAAAACTATTTAATGGCATATTAACGTTTAGCTGGCATTTTTGTCGATGATGCAATTTTTTCTCCTGCTTTTCTGTTACCGTTACTGTTACTTTATAATTACCGGAAAATTACACAAGGAAATTTAAAATTGGAGATCTGGAAAAGCCATGGGCACCTAATATAATGCTGTATTTCCTGTTAGATCGGACTTTTAAAGTGGATGAAAGGGAAGCAAAAGAAAATGCCGTTTGCAGTTCCCATGTTGAGGTGAGAGCCTTCCAATCATGTGATTGCTATTTTTGCACGATAAGCGTCTCCGGATATTCGAAGAAGGATAAGCATAAAATAAAATATCCAAACTTACCATCAGCATCGCGACCTATCCCTCATGGAGAGAACCATCCTCTCCCAAGTGCGCCATCCACTTCAACATCTTCGATTTTTGCCACAGAAGAAATTTCGCCTGTTTGAAGAAACTTGCCTGATTGGACAGAGTGTCTCAAATCAGAGTGATTGGACAGAGTGTCCAATCAGGCAAGACGTGAAGATTCACCATTTGAAGTTAGTAGGAACACCTCAACTTATAAACCAGTACGAACTGAATGATTTGGTTAAAAACTTAGGTTTATCAAAAGAAAAAGCCGAGTTATTGGGTTCTAGACAACAGGAGTGGAATCTTTTCGCACGAGGTGTAACAGTGTCTTCATTTACAAAGCAAAACGAGCCTTTTTAAACATATTTTAAAAATGGAAGGATCTGTACGTGTATGTCGCGATGTTGAGGATCTTATGAACTAGTTTGATATTCCCCACGATCCTTCTGAATGGTGTTTTTTATCGGTTCATCAAAATACATACAGCTTGAAAGCAGTACTTTTGCGTATTCTTTGAATTTATATAATTTGTTAACTGATTTTGTTGAAGTTTTCCCAGTTTTACTTTATCATACGTAGTATGACAAAGTATTGTAATCGTGTCGAAAAAAAAATTGAGATTTTAGCGGAAATATGTCGTTTTGGGTCACCTGAACATGTTTCACCAAGGTACAAAAAAATGTCTGTGTGTGTGTGTGTGTACCCGTTTTTTGTGGCGACGATTCCGGAGAAACTACTGAAGGTATCGAGACGAAACTTCATATTTAGAAGTTTCGTGACTAAACTTAGAGCTGAAAGAAGTTTTATCCAAAAGGGCCCAAAGGAACTCGAGGTTTACTCTTATCATTTTTCAACGATTTTGCAAATTAGCCGCCATTTCTGTAATTTCGTCAAAATAGTTAAATAATAAACTATAGTAGAGAAAATTTTGTATAATTTATGTCCATTCCATTTTTTTGGAAAAAAAATTAAATCATAGTAAGCGGATGCCCCTTGAACTTCCAAATTGCCCCCCTGAACACGGTTGTATCGTATAATAAAGTCATGTGCCTGGCCACATCAGATTTTTTAAGTATCGCTGCACAATTTCTTTTTGTTGTATCAGAAAGTTGGAAATTTGTTCCCTTCTGCTTTTTTTGTTGATTACAATACTTCTCCTTCTAAGATACTAGTCGGAAACTAAAAATACAGTCCTTAACACATGTACAAATTAAAAGTCTACCATTTAGACGACAATTCAAGTAAATCTCCTCACTTAGTTCATTTCAACTACCGATACTAAACTAAACAGTTTAAAATGTGTTATTCCCCGATACGTCGTGTTATCTCTTCCCATTTTCATCGCTTCGCTCTGACACTAATGTCCCTTAAAACGGCAGTTTCCAGCTTTTCACGCCGACGTAAAAACCTAAGAACAGTAAGGACCACTAGTAGTAAACAAAAGCGGAGGAGAATGTCAAACATAGCTAAGAAGAGCTAATTATAAGAGTGCATTCGGATTACGTAATCGGCCGTTGAGTCCAATCCGTTGTTTCTGTGCAACGGAAATGCTAAATAGCCAGAGTGCCCACGCTATTAGCCACATCCATTCTTAAAGTAGAACTGGGAACTTAGGATAAGTGCACTCCGGTGCCCTAGTACTCGTCTATTTTCTGTACCAGTCAAAATAAATCTCGCAGTGCGTTGACCAACCCGTTATATCAACACCGTATCTTGTGTTTATAATTATATACAACGATATCAGAATTGTTAATGTGCGCAATGAAATAAAACGTTTCATTTGTCCTGAAAACTGCTTTGACATAATTTTTGGATATTAAGAAAAATTATTCTTGCCTATATAGTGTAGCATGAAGAGGATTTTTTTTCTAACCAAATAATATTTTATTCTAATTAGAATTTCAATATAGTTGTTTCAACGGTTAGTTATTCTTACGATTTAAGAATTTAGTATGTTTATGTTAAGTATATTTTTCTCTGACGAAGAAAAAGTTATTCTTCAATAAAAAATGTAAACGTTCGTCTTACAATAACAAAAATATTTCGTTGGACGAAAAATATATATGCTTAAACGAAAAAACAGTTTCTTGACCCAAGATTCTTACTCTGAGAGATACATCAAAAGTTGTGCTATTACTTTACAGATGGCGCTAACGGTTTCTCGCGTCTTTTGCCACATATCACCGCTATATAAGTTCGACGATATTGAGTACTCGTATATTGTTTGTTTACATCTATGCCATAAGTGTTTTATTTCATGGGTGACTTACAAGGATTATGAGGAAAACCAGGATTGTAGTGCAATAGTTACTTGAACCAACCAAATGATCTTTCTGCGGATATAGAAGCAAGTGATATTCTTCACTCAAAAATGCAGTGTGTACCTACAAGTCCTATTAACAGTATGCTTAAACTTCAAGGTATTGAAGTTTGAAACAACTCTTCATATTTCTACAAGCAATAAAACGTGGGCAAACTTTGGTTAACGAGAAACATGCTTCACGATTTCAACTTCTAAAATGTTCCAGCAAAAGTTGCGTAAATAGAAATCTTGCAAAATAGTAACATCTAGAAAATCATATTCTTACTCTGAGAATTTTGTATTTTACTTGAGCCAACCAAATGATCTTTCTGCGGATATAGAAACAAGTGATATTCTTCACTCAAAGATGCAGTGTGTACAAGCCCTATTAACAGTATGCTTAAACTTCAAGGTATTGAAGTTTGAAACAACTCTTCATATTTCTACAAGCAATCAAACGTGGGCAAACTTTGGTTAACGAGAAACATGCTTCACGATTTCAACTTCTAAAATGTTCCAGCAAAAGTTACGTAAATAGAAATCTTGCAAAATAGTAACATCTAGAAAATCATATTCTTACTCTGAGAATTTTGTATTTTACTTGAACCAACCAAATGATCTTTCTGCGGATATAGAAACAAGTGATATTTTTCACTCAAAGATGCAGTGTGTACAAGCCCTATTAACAGTATGCTTAAACTTCAAGGTATTGAAGTTTGAAACAACTCTTCATATTTCTACAAGCAATAAAACGTGGGCAAACTTTGGTTAACGAGAAACATGCTTCACGATTTCAACTTCTAAAATGTTCCAGCAAAAGTTACGTAAATAGAAATCTTGCAAAATAGTAACATCTAGAAAATCATATTCTTACTCTGAGAATTTTGTATTTTGCTTGAACCAACCAAATGATCTTTCTGCGGATATAGAAACTAGTGATATTCTTCACGCAAAGATGCAGTGTGTACAAGCCCTATTAACAGTATGCTTAAACTTCAAGGTATTGAAGTTTGAAACAACTCTTCATATTTCTACAAGCAATAAAACGTGGGCAAACTTTGGTTAACGAGAAACATGCTTCACGATTTCAACTTCTAAAATGTTCCAGCAAAAGTTACGTAAATAGAAATCTTGCAAAATAGTAACATCTAGAAAATCATATTCTTACTCTGAGAATTTTGTATTTTGCTTGAACCAACCAAATGATCTTTCTGCGGATATAGAAACTAGTGATATTCTTCACGCAAAGATGCAGTGTGTACAAGCCCTATTAACAGTATGCTTAAACTTCAAGGTATTGAAGTTTGAAACAACTCTTCATATTTCTACAAGCAATAAAACGTGGGCAAACTTTGGTTAACGAGAAACATGCTTCACGATTTCAACTTCTAAAATGTTCCAGCAAAAGTTACGTAAATAGAAATCTTGCAAAATAGTAACATCTAGAAAATCATATTCTTACTCTGAGAATTTTGTATTTTACTTGAACCAACCAAATGATCTTTCTGCGGATATAGAAACAAGAGATATTCTTCACGCAAAGATGCAGTATGTACAAGCCCTATTAACAGTATGCTTAAACTTCAAGGTATTGAAGTTTGAAACAACTCTTCATATTTCTACAAGCAATAAAACGTGGGCAAACTTTGGTTAACGAGAAACATGCTTCACGATTTCAACTTCTAAAATGTTCCAGCAAAAGTTACGTAAATAGAAATCTTGCAAAATAGTAACATCTAGAAAATCATATTCTTACACTGAGAATTTTATATTTTACTTGAACAAACCAAATGATCTTTCTGCGGATATAGAAACAAGTGATAATCTTCACTCAAAGATGCAGTGTGTACAAGCACCATTAAAAGTATGCTTAAACTTCAAGGTATTGAAGTTTGAAACAACTCTTCATATTTCTACAAGCAATAAAACGTGGGCAAACTTTGGTTAACGAGAAACATGCTTCACGATTTCAACTTCTAAAATGTTCCAGCAAAAGTTACGTAAATAGAAATCTTGCAAAATAGTAACATCTAGAAAATCATATTCTTACTCTGAGAATTTTATATTTTACTTGAACAAACCAAATGATCTTTCTGCGGATATAGAAACTAGTGATATTCTTCACTCAAAGATGCAGTGTGTACAAGCCCTATTAACAGTATGCTTAAACTTCAAGGTATTGAAGTTTGAAACAACTCTTCATATTTCTACAAGCAATGAAACGTGGGCAAACTTTGGTTAACGAGAAACATGCTTCACGATTTCAACTTCTAAAATGTTCCAGCAAAAATTACGTAAATAGAAATCTTGCAAAATAGTAACATCTAGAAAATCATGTTCTTACTCTGAGAATTTTGTATTTTACTTGAACCAACCAAATGATCTTTCTGCGGATATAGAAACAAGTGATATTCTTCACTCAAAGATGCAGTGTGTACAAGCCCTATTAACAGTATGCTTAAACTTCAAGGTATTGAAGTTTGAAACAACTCTTCATATTTCTACAAGCAATAAAACGTGGGCAAACTTTGGTTAACGAGAAACATGCTTCACGATTTCAACTTCTAAAATGTTCCAGCAAAAGTTACGTAAATAGAAATCTTGCAAAATAGTAACATCTAGAAAATCATATTCTTACTCTGAGAATTTTGTATTTTACTTGAGCCAACCAAATGATCTTTCTGCGGATATAGAAACAAGTGATATTCTTCACTCAAAGATGCAGTGTGTACAAGCCCTATTAACAGTATGCTTAAACTTCAAGGTATTGAAGTTTGAAACAACTCTTCATATTTCTACAAGCAATAAAACGTGGGCAAACTTTGGATATTCTTTACTCAAAGATACAGTGTGTACAAGCCCTATTAACAGTATGCTTAAACTTCAAGGTATTGAAGTTTGAAACAACTCTTCATATTTCTACAAGCAATAAAACGTGGGCAAACTTTGGTTAACGAGAAACATGCTTCACGATTTCAACTTCTAAAATGTTCCAGCAAAAGTTACGTAAATAGAAATCTTGCAAAATAGTACTCACACTGAAAAAAATCGGCCAGAATGCAGAGTTTAATAGATAGTGAAATAACGAAATCGGTGCCTGTTCACACGTTACCTAACAGATGATTTAATTACGTAGAGTTAAGTATGAGCTTTGTTAGTATGTACTATGTACAGACTACAGACAGCGCTATAGTACACCCGATGGGATAGAAAATCGAAAGTTCTCTGCGGTTTCTGTGAGAAAATTTGTACTGTCCGGCCCAAGAGGATTATTATAATAATGTATGTAGGAATATTGTGTTAGTTACACGTAAATGCAATGTTTAGAAAGTGTTTTATCTGAGAATCTGGAATAGCAACAATGCCTTGTTATCGTATTATTATTATAATTAGGATCGGAGATGCTTGAATAAAAAGATAGAAGTTTAACCGTCAATTATTATAAATTGGCGATTGGTTAGAAATCTTATTTATGAAAAGAATGGAGAATGTGATTATTATTAAGAGTTAATAATAAAATAACCAGGTGTATTGATAAAATAAGCCTTTAAATCTAGATATAAAAAGTAATTACCACGTTTTAAAAACTATTTGACTTTTTAAATAGTTTTTAAGACGATAGTGAATATATGATAGATCCATCTCGGTTATAAATAGTTGTTAAATTGGCTGACAGATTACGGAAAGCAAAGATCCTGTTTTCCGTTATTTTCTCTTCATATTTTATTGAATACTAGCGTCTTCTATACAATGTGGGCAACCAAGCAATTAGATCGTAAACGCCGCTAAGCAGATAGTAAATGGCAAATGATTAACATAATACGTATTATAATACCCGGTACTCTCTATGGAAAGTGCAACAATTACTTTACTATTATTTATCGAGCGGAAATCTGTTCTCAAGAAAGTCACCATCACCACTAATCTACCTCTAACAGTCATAAATAATATATGCGCTGTCCAACAAATTACGTCAAATTTCCACCTGAAAATGGGATATTAATCATAAATGCATAGGAATTAACAATATATTATTATGTTCAGTACAGTTTTTTATGAAAATTTACAGTTAACAATCATGTTTTTTACCCCTAAAATACGTTAATAAGTTTTTTCTACTTTGCATTCACAATGCACACATTGTAACACTGTTTTCGGTGTTACAATTAGCAAATTGTAACACCGTTTTTAGTAACTTTTTTCTAAGATTGGTGACATTGATATCAAATGCATGTCAAACGAAAATACACATAACCACAAAAGTAAGCACAAACTGATTTTTTAGAATCGCACAAACTGCGAAGTATGTATATTTTTATACATATTTAAACATGCGTGTTGCATCCCAGGTTTCGTACTACTAGTATATGATGGTATATAATAATTATCAATAATTACTTTTTACCAGATATTTGAATTTAAGTGACAGATGACAGTGTTACCAACGGTTGCACCCATAAATACTCTAGATTGGAATTTTACCTAATATACTTCTAAATTTTTATAAAATTAATGACGCAAAGTAGAAAAAATAGTATATTACACTCGTTTTATAAGACATATTGGCGCATTCGTTCATTTGCGGCACTCGTCGCTGGCGCTCCTCGTGCCCCAAACAACTCATGCGCCAATTTGACGTCTTATAAAACTTGTATAATAATATACTATTTTCTACTTTGCATTCACAATGCACACATTGTAACACTGTTTTCGCTGTTATAATTAGCAAATTGTAAAACCGTTTTTAGTAACTTTTTTCTAAGATTGGTGACATTGATATCAAATGCATGTCAAACGAAAATACACATAACCACAAAAGTAAGCACAAACTGATTTTTTAGAATCGCACAAACTGCGAAGTATGTATATTTTTATACATATTTAAACATGCGTGTTGCATCCTAGGTTTCGTACTACTAGTATATGATGGTATATAATTATTATCAATAATTACTTTTTATCAGATATTTGAATTTAAGTGACAGATGACAGTGTCACCAACGGTTGCACCCATAAATACTCTAGATTGGAATTTTACCTAATATACTTCTAAATTTTTATAAAATTAATGATGCAAAGTAGAAAAAATAGTATATTACATTCGTTTTATAAGACATATTGGCGCATTCGTTCATTTGGGCCCAAACAACTCATGCGCCAATTTGACGTCTTATAAAACTTGTATAATAATATACTATTACGCAAATGATGCTTTTGCCTACCTTCATGTTACTATAAAACAATAACCAATAAAATCATGGTCTTAAATCGATCTTATTTTGGTGACGTTATCGCTCTAATCAATTTAATTCTATCCATTTGTGTATTTAGATAATACTTGCTAAATTTAGCGTTTTTGTTTCGATTGATTATATGTATGACAATAAAGGTAAATAATCATAATAATAAAAATCATAATAAATGCTTATAATTTTATAATAGAAGTCTTCTTATATAATCTTAACAATGGAGTCGAATTTCTATTATACTATGGGAGAATTTAATCGTCATCTCTTGAATTGGTGTGAACTATTTTCTTCCTATGAAAGAGTTTTACGAAAACTACTAAATATTACGTAATTTTACTATAAATACTAATAACTATATCTTTATTTTGTTGCAGATTTACCTCTTCAAGCGAACAGAAGTAAGTATAAAAAGGAACCGACATTCCTAATGTCTATAATTAATACACCGAAGTGTGGAGATAGCGTCAATTTGCATATTTATTCCACAGTTATTTTGATGGAATCTTTTTAATTACTAAGCGGCGTTTTTACTTTCATTCCACTTTTTCCTTACGAAGGAATTAAAATACAACATGCAGATTGGCTATTATTATTTCACACTAAACTTGTTCAATGTTCGTACTAAATTAAAAAAATAAATTGTAAAAGTATTGTTTGATTTTCTTGGCGCGTTAAAGCGAGACGTCGATAAATAAGTAAAAATGTAGTGTCATGTGAACGTAATTCAAAACGGTATTTCATTTGTAATGTAAGAAGCGAGTAGGTACTATACCTGTGCATTACGAATAATGATGTGCAGACAGCGTAACTGTAATCAAGATTTGTTATGCACCATGTAACGTCCTTGCCAATGACAATTTAACAATCTCGTGTAATGAAATAATAGACCTCTTGTTTGATGTATTACACAACCCACTCTCATTATTCTTATATGGTATAAAATATAGTCTGGTTATCAATTATACCAAAGCAAACGACTGAAGGCTGAAAGAAATATTTTATTTAAAAAATATTTGATTTGAAATATTTCATAAGTAAAATGAAATAGTTTTCACTGAAAAACAGTTTTTTTTTTTGAGTTAAATTGAAGATTATCATAAATAGGATTTAGTACTCATTACTTTCACTTCAGTTAGTGTTACACGATTTTGAACTCAAATATGTACATACTTACATGTACTTAGTTACATAATCTGTATAATTTTTTAGACTATAAAATTAAAAGGAAAATCGTGTTTTATTGTAATTGGAGATATCAAGAGATATATTTTCAATGTAGTCAATATTATAACTTATTCTTTTATGTACACAGAGACAAAAATTTATTCGGTACAACACGAATATCTTTGAAGAATATCACTTCTTTCTATATCCCCAGAAAGATCATTTGGTTGGCTCAAGTAAAGGACAAAATTCTCAGAGTAAGAATATGATTTTCTAGATGTTACTATTTTGCAAGATTTCTATTTACGTAACTTTTGCTGGAACATTTTAGAAGTTGAAATCGTGAAGCATGTTTCTCGTTAACCAAAGTTTGCCCACGTTTTATTGCTTGTAGAAATATGAAGAGTTGTTTCAAACTTCAATACCTTGAAGTTTAAGCATACTGTTAATAGGGCTTGTACACACTGCATCTTTGAGTGAAGAATGTCACTTGTTTCTATATCCCCAGAAAGATCATTTGGTTGGCTCAAGTAAAATACAAAATTCTCAGAGTAAGAATATGATTTTCTAGATGTTACTATTTTGTAAGATTTCTATTTACGTAATTTTTGCTGGAACATTTTAGAAGTTGAAATCGTGAAGCATGTTTCTCGTTAACCAAAGTTTGCCCACGTTTTATTGCTTGTAGAAATATGACGAGTTGTTTCAAACTTCAATACCTTGAAGTTTAAGCATACTGTTAATAGGGCTTGTACACACTGCATCTTTGAGTGAAGAATATCACTTGCTTCTATATCCGCAGAAAGATCATTTGGTTGGCTCAAGTAAAATACAAAATTCTCAGAGTAAGAATATGATTTTCTAGATGTTACTATTTTGCAAGATTTCTATTTACGTAACTTTTGCTGGAACATTTTAGAAGTTGAAATCGTGAAGCATGTTTCTCGTTAACCAAAGTTTGCCCACGTTTTATTGCTTGTAGAAATATGAAGAATTGTTTCAAACTTCAATACCTTGAAGTTTAAGCATACTGTTAATAGGGCTTGTACACACTGCATCTTTGAGTAAAGAATATCACTTGCTTCTATATTCGCAGAAAGATCATTTGGTTGGCTCAAGTAAAATACAAAATTCTCAGAGTAAGAATATGATTTTCTAGATGTTCCAAGTATTACGTTTTCTTGTTTTAAGTATGAAGGAACTGCTTGAAAGGAATTACGTCTGTTTTAAGCGATACGTACGTATACTATTGGGTCAAGAAACTGTTTGTTCGTTGATCGTATATTTTTCACGTAACAAAATATTGTTGTTGATGTAAAACGAACGTCTTACTCTTTTTATATGGAGAAGAATAACATTTTCTTCGTCAGAGCAAAATATACTCAACATAAACATACTAAACTCTTAAACCGGAAGAATAACAGTTGTTGAAATAATTACATACATATATTAAAATTCTTATTACAATAAAATATTATTTGGATAGCAAAAATATCCTCTTCATGCTACGGTATATACGCAAGAACATTTTTCTTGATATACAAGAATACACTTTTCTGTGTGTAGGCTATTCCACTACAATCCTAGCTTTCCTCATAATCCTTGTAACTCACCCATGAAATAAAACACTTATGCATAGATGTAAACAAACAATATACGAAGACTCAATATCGCCAAACTTATATAGCGGGAATATATGGCAAAAGACGCGAGAAACTGTTAGCGCCATCTGTAAAGTAATAGCACAACTTTCTAAGTATCTCTTAGAGTAAGAATCTTGGGTCAAGAAACTGTTTTTTTCATTGAAGCATATATATTTTTCGTCCAACGAAATATTTCTATTGTTGTAAGACGAACGTCTACTTTTTTATTGAAGAATAACTTTCGTTTAGTCAGAGAAAAATATACTTAACATAAACATACTAAATTCTTAAATCGTAAGAATAATCAAGCGTTGAAACAACTATATTGAAATTTTTATTAGAATAAAATATTATTTGGATAAAAAAATCCTCTTCATGCTACACTTTATACGCAAGAATAATTTTTCTTGATATCCAATAATAGATTTCTTTCTCTCTGTGTGTGTGTTCACTCGGTATTATTATAATTACTACAAGAACCGAAACACAATTGCTATTTATTGCTTACATTTTTTTACAGTTATTTTTTTCTGTTTTCTTGTTTCCTTTTTATAAGTTAACCATATGGTATAAGTTTCAATATCTACGAGCAATTTGTACAAGAAATGATACAACCTTGCCATATAAATAATTACCGCAAAAATGGCACCCAATTAAATCACTACCTGTAACCTTGACTTATTCAAATCTACCTCGCCTCTAATTACGACCGATTTAATTGCTAACTCATAATCGAAAGCAGAAAGATAGCGGAATAACGTAATAGTTTTGTACGGCCGACTCGTGCCGCAAACTTTTGATTATTATCGCCGAAAGTGAAAGACATTATTTCCGGTTAGTTAAACGATACCTGCACACTTTAATACCAATTTATTACTGTTAAATTCCAGCTCTTATTAACCTGTAGCGTAACAGAGTGATTTCTAAAATGTCTTTACAGCAAAAGCAATGTCCATAATCTTGTCCTAACTGCCAAAAGGATCTTCTAACATATCTAAAGGCGAATGAAGGTTTTTTAAATGGTCCATGAAAGTCGTAACGTTTTTTTTTTTCGTGACCTATTGATAAACTAAACTAAACAACTGTTATCCAAACAATTAAAGCTCTACATAAACTCAGGTCATTTTCTAAACTTGTTCGTTCTATTTTAAAAACTTTGAAAGAAGATGACACAAAAAGTGTTATTCTAAGAAATACTATTAAGATTTAAGAAAATTTACAGTCTTGGCTTTCACTGGATGTTAGAAACTATGTCATAAAATATATCAACTTCACAAAAACATGCATAGTATGTCAACTAATACGTAAGTCCACCAAAGCTTTGGCTTTCCACTGTTTTCCTCTGTGGTATTTTAATCCACATCCTGTACACTGCATTCTTGTTTGTTTCCTGAGGAAAAAATCTCATAATTAAAAGTTTGCGACTTTGTACGACGTTGGTGAAATGCTATCTGAGGTGTGGTTATGATAAGATTCCCAGTAGAACGGATGTTGATCGTTAGCTTTCCTACTACACTGTAGTAAATAGTATGTGGTGTGTTCGATGCTGTCGGTACTGTCATGTTGCAGTGTCATAAAAACTGTTATCTTCGGTGTTTTGCTTGTTTCAAGTGGTTACAGTAGTAGTCATTCATTTTATTATCATAGGAGCAGTATTTGCCAAAGTTTATGGTGAGTTTTAAATATGCTGCTGCTTTGTTTATTACAAAATGCACTGTAAGTGTCAGGGTAAGTGTCAGCGCGAAAATATCGAAACGTCATTTTCCGTCGATTACAATACTTTCCTTCTAGGGTAGGTACTAGTCGGAAAGTAAAAAAGTCGCTGTGCAATAAAAAAAAGTCCACACTTCACAGTCTCTAACCTATAATTTATACAGGGTGAATATTAAATGAGTGCAATAATTTCTAGGGGTTATAGATCTTCATAATTGGAGTAAAAAATTCAAATACGCTTTTTCTCTAAGTGACACCAGTATTGAGTAATTAATTATTGAAAATGCAGAATTTGACGCCGCATGTTTTTAGAAAGGATAGTAGCGACTGGACCAGCGAGCTCGAGAGCTCCGCGTGCTACATATAGGTGCGGGCTAGTTTTCGACGGAGTACTACACATTATGAAAACATGTGGGTAGCGGCAATTCAATTTTCAACTGCAAAATTTTGAAAAATTTTATTAAGACTTTTTGTTCGTCATATTGAGTTACATCACCCCTCCAAATTATTGCACTCATTTAATATTAATATTGTTTTGCTTGTTTTAAGTGGTTACAGTAGTAGTCATTCATTTTATTATCATAGGAGCAGTATTTGCCAAAGTTTATGGTGAGTTTTAAATATGCTGCTGCTTTGTTTATTACAAAATGCACTGTGTCAGGGTAAGTGTCAGCGCGAAAATATCGAAACGTCATTTTCCGTCGATTACAATACTTTCCTTCTAGGGTAGGTACTAGTCGGAAAGTAAAAAAGTCGCTGTGCAATAAAAAAAAGTCCACACTTCACAGTCTCTAACCTATAATTTATACAGGGTGAATATTAAATAGTGCAATAATTTCTAGGGGTTATAGATCTTCATAATTGGAGTAAAAAATTCAAATACGCTTTTTCTCTAAGTGACACCAGTATTGAGTAATTAATTATTGAAAATGCAGAATTTGACGCCGCACGTTTTTAGAAAGGATAGTAACGACTTGACCAGCGAGCTCGAGAGCTCCGCGTGCTACGTATAGGTGCGGGCTAGTTTTCGACGGAGTACTACACATTATGAAAACATGTGGGTAGCGGCAATTCAATTTTCAACTGCAAAATTTCGAAAAATTTTATTAAGACTTTTTGTTCGTCATATTGAGTTACATCACCCCTCCAAATTATTGCACTCATTTAATATTCAACCTGTATATTAAAATATCTATTCCCGAAGCGGCGGATTAATCCGCATACGAAACAAACTATAACTCTTCTTCTATTGACCCAAGACAGAAAGGGATAGATTGATAAATTCCCTAAACGGATTTGCAGTTACCAATTTGGAAATATGATTCCAGGAATTCCGTGAACGCGCGTTCCATCCAGCTGTAGTGTTGGAGCGTGAAGGACAGAGGTCGCGATGCGTTGAATAGTTTAATAAATTAATGGCAATTGAAAATGTAGTTATCATCTCATTTATGCGGTTTGTGTCTATTTTTAGTGGATCGATTTGCGGCACACGGTGACGGCACGGCTGTGGAAGTTTTTCGCATGGCACGAAAAATGTCCATCAGAATGTTATAAGCGGAACAACAAATCGATCTGGGTACATACCTACATGAATAAATTACGGCGTATTGCGCTGCGGTACCATTCTCGCTGCTTTGGTTTGTTTGCTTTATTAAAGCTGATGATATTCGCCTGAACGAGTAAATGTAAAGGGCTTTAATTACTGTGACGGAAGAAGAAGAATAGTTCTTTGCAGCTGGAAAATGTGACTACCTAGATGTGGATTTCTTAATAAAAACGTTTCGTTTTGAAGTTAGATCTGCAATATGTCAAACTTAAAAACAATATGATTCCTTTACTGTACACTCAACATGATTTATTCGTGTACAAATCTTCTTTTAGAAAATGCTTTGAACACACTAACATGTGTTTTGAGACATTTTTGCCCATTTTTAGTACACGTCGCCACTCACTGTGTAACCTTTCCCTTTAGAAAACTTGTAAAATGACAAGCCCTCGCTGTGATATGAATTACATTGTGGAACGCAACAATAGATCTTACTCTGCTCCTCCTTTTTTGTGGTTTTTTCATCTTTTGATTTAAATACCAGCAAAATTATACTCAACGTTCAATACCACACCATATAAATTTTCAAAGTTATCCCGATGAATCTTAGTGCATACTTTCACCACCAGAGCGGAGACTCTTCCGCTTGTTGAGGCGAATTGAAATCAAATTTCTTCTAATAACTTAAGACTATACTGTGTTCTAAATTTAAAGAAACAAATCCACCACAATAAGAATATGAAACCAGCCTCTGGCTGTGCCCAGCATCCTGCTCCTAATTAGCTCAAATAACAATTACTCACAGCCAATAAACTTAAATGATCATAATCACATGGGCATTAGCCGGAAACCTAGTGATTATTCAACTAATAAATCTTGATTTTATCGCCACACAGCTACACTGCAAAGAAAACTGCTATCACGTTCGTCCACGACGACGCAATAACGATGCAATTGTGCAGAGTTCACGATCTTGTTTTATCGCTCCACTTAACTTTCTAATGCCTTATAGATCTTTGAACTTTTTTGCAGAATTCACTTCCAGCTCCATCGGCAAATCTACGATATTTATTTCACTCAACTCAGGTCGGAGTTGTTACATTTGAAGCTGCTACAGTGTTCGGTTACATTTGAACCTGCCACAATGACAAATAGGGCCATCTGTGGAGATAATTCACGAGTAGACATCAGTGGTCGTCCCTCCATGGCAGAGGTTAATTGAGAAAAAGGGAGATCACTTAATTAAATGAAGTATAATGACGTTCGTGGTTGATTTTAATTTAATACCGTTGTATTTTTACAATTTTTCGTGGATTTTGTTTCTGACAGCTGTCAGTTTGTAAGTTATTTGATAGGTTGTCTTGCATTAGAAGAAAAGCATTGACCAATCCTTGTAAATAATGTACTTTTCTTGCGTGATTAACATGCGTATGTTGATGTAATTCTAGCTTAGAAATGGTGTCTAGACTGATTATTTCCGCAGATCACGCTATTTTTATGGCGGAGGAACATCCTCGCCCAGATTATGTAAACTACTGATAATAAGCGCCTTGACTTGGCTAATCAGCATAATTCATGAACACTGTTATAATTTTATGCACCTTGCGTTGGCTTAGCTAATTAGCAATTACGAGCATGACTAAACACAAATTACCTTTAGACAACAATCTTGGCATTGTAATTCAATCACCTTTGCTTTCTTTACAACAAACTAAACCTATTATGTTGTGCTGATGGTAATATGCTCAGTAGTAATGTAAAAGGAAAGTAAGAAAATACGTATCTATTCTGGGAAAAGCTTTTAAGACGCCAACAAAGAAAAGTATAGAGAGAGAAATATAATTTGTGAAATATATTTCGAAAACAAAAATTAATTTTTAATTACTTATGTACATATTGTATGCATCTCTATTGTTAGCAGCGATCAAAATTGGAAAACTTGGAAATACCTACTGCCATTTCGGTAATGTACGTTATTTTATTAAATAGCCTATGTTAATACCAACAATGAAATACACAAAACGTCAATAAAACAACATAAACTTTCAAACTTTACATTGGTTTTTGACAGAAGAGATGCCTGTTTTGATCACGTCAACCAAATTTTCTCTTCATTTTTAGGTTAAGCCATCATGGATGTAACTGAAGAAGCCCCCACTCCTCCCCCAGAACCCAAAATCGTTGACACAACTCGAACTGAAGAGGAGACCGATGAAGACAATACAATACACGCTTTCAACACAACATCAAACATCACTGTAATAGAGAAGAACCCCGAAGACATAGTGGAGCCGAAGCACCACGAAACCATAGTTGAGATCAACACGAAGGTGGTCGAGATCACCATAGATGTAGACGCAGCGGAGAAATCAAAAAGTAACTCATGCGAAGGTAGCGATAGTGGCGTAGAGGTCTTAGAAATAGTTGAGACGCACTCCTTCCAGCGAACCCACAGTGCCAACAGTGAAAACGTCCAAGACTTTAAAACCATAACCCCAGCACAATCATACGACTCGTCCGTGATCAGTTACGGCTCAAATTATGACGAAGCTTATAACATTCTAGCCAGGAGGAATTCCACATTATTCGAAGACTACAAGCTTGGTAATGGTGATGGAACCAGCGAGGGAGGTAGCGAGAGTTCATCAGTGGCTTCCATGAGAGATTTGAAGAGGTCAACCATCACCGGCGTCAAAAAGAAAATCCCCACGAGCGATAAAGCGAAGAAGGAGGCGTTTACCAATAAGACGAGGATCAAAGCTCCTTTGAATCAGGTCAAGAACACACCAAACAGGACTAAACCTGTGGAGAAATCTGTGATAAAGACTCCAAAGGTTACCCCGAAGCCGACTACCAACCCACGTCCAAAACCTGAGACTCTAAACTTAAAGAAAGATGTTAGAAGAGCACTATTGAAACAAACACCCAACAAAACACCTTTGGCAACTCCAACTGATGATGGACGTTGGCCTTCAGTTCACAGCAAGCCATCACCTGCCATCACCAGATCAGTACGTGGTTTACTCACAGATCAAAAGGTTAAACCCCAATGTGACCAACCTAAGAACACAGCACTAGAGAAATACGCAACTTTACCTAGGAGACGTCGAGAGAAATCGGCTGATAACGTCAAAGATGTGCAGAGGTCCAGTAGGGATAACTCAATGACTAGGTCTTCCATTCTTCGACGGCAGACTTCGCGAGACACGTCGGTACCCACAAAGTCCCTTCCGCCGTATCCCAGGAGAAAAACAACCCCGAAAACGAAGATCTACCATGAAACTAGTTCGCAAACGGCTTTGACCATAACCGATATTGACAAGGCCTTGTCTGGTGTTCCTGTGAGTCCTACTGATCCCAGGCAGGCGGAAATGTTCGAGATCAGTGTCCAGGTTGATGATGGTAGTGAGGAATTGAAGAGGGTTCAGGGTTCTTTGGATGAAGTTATGGAGAAATATGAACTGTTGAAGAAGGAGTACCAGGAGCAGAAGACTAGGATGGAGGAGACTGAAGCAAGACTGAAAGAGGAGACTTTGGAGAAGGATGGACTGAAGGAGGAACTTAAGAGGAATACCGACCGGGTATTGGCCATCTTAGGTGGAGAGGGCACACTTGAGAATGGTGAGTTGGATTCTGATTAATTTAGCTTGTTTCTTAAAACATCCAAAGAATAACTTGTTTCTTCATACATCTGAAGAATTACACTAAAAGTTTGTGATACAGACACAGTTCTAGACCACTTGGCATATAGATTGATTAGACATATACCCAGATAACAAACAATTCTAAACACTAAACTAGAAAAACACACTAAAACTATATAAACCAGGTTGCTTTTTTCTTTCTTCCAGATGAAAACCCTTCTAGCGATAGCCTGTTGATGTTAGAAAGCCGTTTTCAGAACGTAAGCCAAGTGATCATAAACCAAGAAAACGAAATCTCCAAATTAAACTCGTACTGCAGAGCGCTGCAAAGAGACCTAGACAAGAGCGAGGATAACCAAAGAGCTCTACTCCTCCAACAAAAAGACCTACAAGAGGAAGGTTTGGAGCTGAAGAATTTCATGCAGGAGGAGAAGAACGCCCTTTCGGATGCTCTGAAAGAAGCGGAAGACGAAGTGCGAAGGAGTAGAGCAATGCTTGCCAATATGGACGAGAAATGTAAAATTCTCGCTAAACAAGAAGAGCAATCGAGGTATGTAATACAATAAATTGGTTGGTTTGTTTGTAAGGGTTGATGGATATTTTTTTGTTGATGTAGGCATGAAATGTATTCGTTGCAAGCGCGTTTAAGCGCTATTGAGACCAAAGGGCGGGAATTATTGGTACATCAGGGGAGCAACGTGTCGGGAGCCGCTGTTGCTCTAACTGGATTGATCTCGAGATTGGATGGACTCCTGTATGAGCTGGTTTCTTCATACAGTATTTCCCAGCAAGAGTTAGATGTGAGTAGAATTATAATAACACTTTTTTATCCTTGCCTTGGTTCAGCATGACGTTCCAAAGTTTAAAAATGTGTCAAAATAGCTATTTGACGACATTTTTGCTTTTCGGAGCAAACTGTGTCCGATCTGATCGCGCGATTTGGAAGACCTCGTTGCTCAAATTTTGTAAAAATAAACTCCACTACCTGACACAGGTAGTGGAGTCATTCTCTTCACAGTTCTTTTACTGTTACGTATTGACGATGCCTCTTACAGCAGAATGCGAAATATTGACGACTTTATCGTCTTTGTCTTTACGGAAATCTTGTTGTTATAAGATTTACGTTTCGCGAGTAAAATATAAAAACCGGCGAGAAAGTATCAATACTAAAATCATTTTCAGGACGTAGTGTTTCACAATGAAGTCTACAGCAATAGCAGCAGCAGTCCGGAGGCAAGTCCTGGTGTGCACAGGACAATTCTGAAGGATAGGACACCTTCGCCGAAAGGAGGCTCTTCATTCATTTCGGCCGTCATCAACGCCATCAAGAACGCCACATCTCAAGCACCATTCTCAGGTCAACGAGATATCAGCAAAGATACAATTTATACAGGTAAAACTTTTTTTCACAAATGGCTAGTTGCGACCATTCAGATTGCATAAACTTTATTAATCCTTTTCAATTCGTTTATACATTTAGACAACTCAAATTCATCCGAGTTGCTAGATTCGGAGACAGAACCATGCTTGATGATGGAACCAGTGTTGGAAGATGTGGTCGTTCCTGACAGTCACTCACACAACATGATTTCTTCCACTCATAGTATGTTTGCCTGTCCAAGACTGACCAGGAGCGAAAGTTTGACCAACTTCTCTCAGTCAATCTTGAGCAGACAGATATCCGATCAGAACACTATAAGTCAGGTGGAGAGCCTGAATTGTTCGTTCACCAGTGACGTGTCCGCGGCCGATCATTGCTCCCCGGTGTCGCTTGTAGATCAAGTGATAGAGGTGGACAACTTGATAACCCGCCTCCTGAAAGTGATCAGAATCGTGCAGCTCGATAGTGAGCAAGCGATGAACGAACTCCAAGAGGAACGCGACGCGTTCTTCCAACAGGTGAACAAGCACAAGGACACGAATAAAGTGGTCATCAAACAGTTACAAGACTGGGAACTGCTCGGATCGAGATTGAAGACTGAAGTTAAGGAGTTGATGCAACAGCTCAGCAAGAAGAATAAGGAGATTGAGGATACCAGGTGTGACTTGAACAACCAACGCAAAGAAGTTGAGGTTCGTTTCTAATTTGACGCAATTTTTATTATATTTTACCATGTTATTTGTTTTTGTTTGTAGAGGTTGAACCAGGATGTCTGCGAGCTGTCTACTGCTTTGTCGAAGGCTGAGCACGAAGCAAAGATTAAAGAGGAGGAAGCAGTTGAGGCTTTGAAGACATGGGAAGCGCAAGGTGATATGCCGCCAAACGAGATTTTAGGGAGAGTTCTTGTTGCTCAACAAGAGGTAAGTTTAATGACGTCATTTCCCATTAGTTCCTCCAGTAACCATATGGACGCGTTTTAGCATACTAATGCCCGTTTGTGTTAAGAATGGCTTAGTATTTTTAGATTGGAGTTCTGCGGTCTGAATCACCAAGTTCTAGATTTCACGGTGGTGTGGAATGAGTTTTTTTAGCCAAAACGCATGTTGCAGTAAACTTTGTGGCACTCTTACGCTGAAACTATTCATTTTACCAAAAAAAAAGGTTATTACATAAATAATAGGAAATTTTGTCTAGTTTAATTTATTATATGACTGTTTTTATCGTAAAATGAGTCGGAAAGGATATATTAATTATTATTATATATTATTTAATACTCCCGGAAAACTTCCCTCTTGATTAACTAATTATGAATTTTTTGTTACTGTGAGATTATTTTAACCATGCAATGAGTTATTTCAACACAATTTGTCTATTTCTTCAAATAAATGACCACCACATGTATGACCTTTTTCTATTTTTTTTTCAGGCTGAGACATTACGTACAGCAATTGCAGAAAAAGATCAAAAACTGAACGATCTTGTCCAAGAATACACAAACACCAAGCAAATATTTTCGGACCATCTCAAAGCCATCTTAAGTGAAAGTAAGAAGCAATATGAAGTTATCGACAATGTATTAGGAGTAAGTATCAATAACAGAAAAACACAACAAATTCTTTCAAATTCAAACAACAAATTCTAACGCATAACAAAACTATTACAGATACTGCATAGCGTCCAACCGGTGATCAACGAGTATCCGGAATTAGTTCAAGTCCAGCAAGATTTAGAAAAGGTATGCATGTTGACGGCATCGCCAATTCCGTTGGTGAGTCCGCCTCCTGACTATAACGCCAATGCTGCCATCGTCCAAGCCATGGCAAATTTGGGAATAATGCCTACGATTGATACGACTGCCTAAAGAATTTTTTTTTAGATATGATATTCCTCGCCCCGAAACAAGTTTCAATTCTAGTCAAATGTTTTAACTCCAAATCTGCGTATCGTGTCTCCAAATTTTCGGAATATCATGTTTAAACGGAAAGAAAGTGACAGTCGAAAATGTGATCTGTATTTTGGAAAAGAAATTATATGAATTGATTTGTATTTTCCTACCGTAATGTTGTATGTTCCCATGACGTCCATTTATATACATTGTTTGTAGTGTCGTCCTTTTGAAATTATTAATTACGATTCGTTCTATTTGTAGCGTTTAAGTATTACCGCACTGTATTATATCGCACTTTTTACATTGTTTTGTATGAGAAAATGCCTTTTTGAGAATCCATTTTATATGGTGCTTATTATTATTATTATTATTATTATTATTATTATTAATTTGTTTGCCATTATTATAGTGTACATAAATACATTATTTCTAGCTCTATGTTGGTTTTATTTCACCTAATCCTGAAGCAGAATATTTTATGGTAGCAACTGACAACTCTGTCAGTAATTTGAACACTTCAAAAATAATTTGCTTTTTTACTGTGTTAGACAGTAAATATTCATGCCAGATACCTACGAATTTTGTTAGAGTAGTTTTAAACTAAGTAGAGCACAGTGACATATGCAACCAATTATACCCAGTGTACGGTTTATAATTGACCCGCGTATATTTGGTTGCATACACAACTGTGCTCTCCTTGGTTTGAAACATCTATACTAAGTCTCAATTCCTAGCTGTGTAACATCTTTCAAAGACGAGTAACTTGAACACTTCAAAAATGGTCTCAATTATTATCCGTGTAACTTAAAAAATGCCAAAGAAAAATAAGAGACCGCTCCTATATCTAATATATAATCAATCCATCTATTACTAAACTTATATCCAGATAAATTAATATAATACTAATAGCTATAATAATAGTCAAAGTCTTAGCACATAATCTGAAATAAAAGTGTACAAGTATAAAAAAATAAAGAAATAACAAGACAACTGCTCGCTTATACGACATACAGAAGAAATACACCAATAAACATAAAAAGAATACCTACAACATATTCTCAAAAGACCAAAACATGCTTCTTCTATCTTCCATACAACATAAGCTAACCGTAACACTACTTAAAAGTAAAGACGATGGTAATCGTTGGCTCCGAATGCGCAATTGCACTTGGGGCACTTTCTCTGCCTGGTCTCGTACCGCGTCTTTAGACAATCGTAACAAAATACGTGGAAACACTTCGACAGCACCGAATCTTTCCGCTTCACTTTGCAAGACGGACACGTCAGCGTCTCTTTGTATTCGCGAATCTCCTCCATCATGACTTCGTCAAGCGTCGTACCAGCCATCTCCATCTTCTTCATTCTCTCTGCCTTCCTCTTCAACTGCGCTATTTCCTCCTGAAGTCTCTTCGTTTTGTACGCTTCTGCTTCCAAAGAACTGGTCTTTTCTGCCACAACTTGCTGCGCTTCTTTCATCTGTGAGTGGTATTTTTCTAAGGAAAGAATATGGTTTATTAAAAATTAACAAATTATAGATGTTTCAAACCAAGGAGAGCACAGTTGTGTATGCAACCAAATATACGCGGGTCAATTATAAACCATATACTGGGTATAATTGGTTGCATATGTCACTGTGCTCTACTTAGTTTAAAACTACTCTAACAAATTATAGACAGATGGTTAGAAAAAGGATCGACGAACTCACCCAAGTGGAGCTTCAGGTCGGCGGCAGACTGTGCAGACTCTATCGCCTTCCTCTTGTGCATCTCCATGGCCTGCTGCCTGAGCTGGAGCTCCTTCTCGCAAGTTGTCAGATTGTTCTGCATTATCCTCTCTTTCTCCTCCAGTTTTCTGACTACGACCATTGCGGCCTCCACCTGCGTTGATAGCGTACTCACCTGTTCCTTCAGTACGTCCTTCTCCTCCCTCGCCAGCTTGTGCAGCTGATTCGATTTAATCCGTTCTGTCATCAGCTTGAAATTTGCGTCGTCCTTTTCACGCAATTGCTGGATGAGGCGCGAGTTTTGTTCCTTTTTGAAATGAACAAAGTTTCTTGGTTAGTTTTTTTTTTTTGTTTCTTGAGGTTGCACATGGAAAAAACTACAAGCTGTCAGTTTTTTTGGGAGTTATGTTTTCTTAAGAAAAATGTCATAGATCAGCTTTTGTTCCATTTCTGAAGTTTCTTTAGATTTCTTTGTCTTTTCAAGACTGTATATGGAAAAACTATAATCTGTCAATTTCTTTTACGGTATGTTTTCTTAAGACAAGTGTTATTGCTCAGGTTTTGTTCAATTTCAAGTCATAATCTGTTAGTTTTTTTGAGGTTATTTTCTGAAGACAAACTCATCGTAACTCAGTTTCTTACATTGTTTCAGTTTATTTACATCTTAATCCATTTTCTGGCTAAGTTTTACGACATACCTGCATATCCTCAAACGCCTGTCCTGTGACCTCCATCTCGTTGAGCAGGGCCTCTTCCTCGTGGGAGCCAACAAACGGCCTCATCTGGTGCAGGACGTTATGGCCGGGCCAATTGCCGTCCACCGGTTTCTGGGAGGCAACCTGCTTCTGAAGTTCGTACTTTTGCTCCTCGAGCTGCTTGATCTTGCGCAGGGCTTCCTCGTCGGCCAGCTTCTTCCTCTCCTCGCGTTTGCTCTCCTGGATCTTCTTCAGCTGCTGCTTGAGATCCTCCAGCTCGGTGCGTAGCTTCTTCTCGGCCGCCATCAGCTGCACCTTGTCGCGCTGCTCCTTCGTGACGCTCTTGTGCATGTCGAGCAGCAGTTTCATCTCTTTTTGTTCGTTCACCGCTTTTCTAAGGTGTAGAAAATGGTGAGTTGTTTGTTGTAGGTATGAATGTGAAGACAGTATGTAGGAAAAGTAATGGTCAATATACTGTGTTGTAATAAAGTCTGAAGAATGTTTGTTCAGGCTATCTATTCAAATTTTATGTGTTTATGCACCAAAACATTTGCTAAGGACAACAAACATAGTTAATCTGAAAATAATCTTTTCCTAGTGTGAACCTGGGTTCTTAGTTTTGTTAGCATAGTTTAAAATTGACTATAGTACTATAAGGAAAGTAGAAACTAGAAAAACTCACTTAAGTTGCGCCTTCAAATCCCTGATAATCTCATTCTCGACAATCTTCGCTTCCTTCGCCCGCTGCGCGTCCCTATGGTCCTTCTCCGTCTTCACATTAGGATCCTTTTTCACAGCACCCTTCTCCTGTTTCACCCCCTCCTTCTTAACATTCGGAGATCCACCAGAACCACCCGCTTTATCTTTATCCCCGTCGCCCTCGTCCGGATTTTCCGACTCTTCCTCGTTCTCCTTCTTGACGGTGGGTGTTCCCGAAGGCTCCTCCTTCACCTGGACTCCACCCTCCCCGCAAGAGTTGTCCTCCTCCTTGATCATCTCCTGCTTGATGTTCTCCTTCGAGTCCAAGTTTGCCGCCTGTTGCTGTCCTAACTTTAAGGTCAATTCTTCGATTTCCTTGCGAAGTTTTGGTATCTCGGTGTTGGCCTCTTTGTACTTGCGCTTGTACCGATGGACCTCGCCTTTCAGCTGTTGCGTGTTGTTCTGAAGCGAGGTTATGAGGTGGCGCATCTCGCGGTTTATCGGGCCCGTCTGCTCGTTCGCCGCTAAGTTCTGCTCGAACTCGATGCGGAGCATCTCGTATTCTTTGCGCAGCTGGGCGAGGACGTCCTCCAGTTGCATTACCTCTTGGCGGAGCTTTTTCTGCGCCATTAGTTCTTCGCTCTATAAAAATGGATATGTTGAAGCTATGAAAGAGATGTTTGTTTTTTAAATGTTGTAAAGTCACCAAGAAATGAAGAAAATTTATAAAACAATGTTAATAACAATCGTTTTCTTTGATTTGATTTGCAAAACGTGGTTTTCTTTGCATTTGGCCGTTGGTTGTTTTGTTTGAATGGTTTGTTTACGTTATTTTTAGTTGTCAAGAAAAATTTCAATAACAAAAACAACCAAACTGGTCAACTCTAACCTCTAAAACTTGTGGAATGACATAAAGCAAAAGTCTAAATGTCAAATTTCAGAGTTGCCAACCTACAATATTTTCCCTGGCGCACCATACCTTTTTTTATTGAACATACAAGTTCCAAACATTTCAGAGACATGGTGATCTTTAATTTAATTCAATTCTAGACAACTGTCAATTTAGTGAGGTTAAGTCAAACCAAACTAATTCACGTCCACATAACTCCGACTTACATTGTATGTAATCTCACAGAAATTTTTATGGAATTCTTACGTAAATCTAATCCAGTTTGAATTACAGACACAAATATAAATAAATACAAAAACAACAAACGATATTAACCTCCATCAGCTCGATGTTGCGAAGGTGCGCGTTCTTGCTGGTCTGCAACTGTTGCCTGGCCTCGTCAAGCTGCGTCTTCAATTGCATCGACTCGTTGTAAAGGACCGAAAACTGTGACTGCAAGCACTTATACTCCGTGGTTTCAACGATGACACTCTCAGGCAGCTGCCGAATCTAACAAACACAAAAAAATTCAAACTGAGAATGCATTACAATAAACCCTAATCCATTTTGCATCCAATAATTTAACAACATATCATCCAAAATCAATATTGTTCTTTTTCAAACTACATTTTCATCTTAAAAAAAAGTCTAGAATTATAAACAGTAGGTTATAGAAGATGAACTCAAGTTTAGTTTGCCCAACTGCCGCTAGAGGGCAAATTGGTAATCATATTCAAGGTCAGCAAACAACTGATTGTGAACCTAGCAAGACTTTCTAGTAGATTTTTAGTAACATTTATTTATAATAAAACATTAATTTTAAATAATGAATACAGAATATTCTAAACAAAAAGTTTAAAAATAGTGAGGTTATGTTGCAATACCAACGTCGCCACCCATCTGACAGCTGTCAATTAAATGAGGTTAGGATAATATTTTCTAGTAGATTTTTAGTAACATTTCTTTATAATAAAACATTAATTTTAAATAAAGAATACAGTCTATTGGAAACAAAAACTTGTTTACAATAACGCCACTTTAAAAATAGTGAGGTTATACAACTCACATCCATCTTCAACTTTTCCACCTCCTTCAGGGTCTCCCTGTGGGTTTGGTGCAACTTGTCCAACTCCTGGAGACGGTTATTAGCCAACTCCCGGATTTCATCCAACTCCTTGGTTAAATCCTCAAGTTTCACCTGAGAGACGGCCGAAGTTACAGGCTTCGGCTTCTCGCCCTTGTCTGGATCGCCATGCAATTGATGATAGGTCTTCAGTTTTTCGATCGCCTCCGCCAGATGGTTCTCCAACTTGTCATTCCTGTTCCTGACTTTTCCCAGCTCGTACTGGAGGTCGTCGATCTGATTCTTCAGCTCGGCGTTTTCCGTCTCCTTGGCGGTGAGCGAGTCGTGACCTTCGGCCATCTTCAGGTTGCAAGTGTGGTATTTCTCGTGGAGCGTCGTGTTGAGAGCTTGGAGCTTGCGGTTCTCCGCCTCCAGTTGGATATTCGTCTGCCGAATGACATCCTCGACACTAGGAGCCTCCTCTGCAAGTTTAACCAAGAGTTTGATATTTTGTAGGTATACCCTGTATATAAATTGTCAGAAAATGTCAGAAAAAGTAACAAAAACAACAAAATTAGTCAACTGTAACCTCCAAAACTTAGATAATGACATAAAGCAAACATCTAAATGTCAAATTTCAGAGTTGTCAACCTACAATATTTTTTTAAGTTTAGCTGTCAAATTTCAGAACTGCCAACCTAAAACATTTTCCATGACACACTAGATCCTTTTAACACCTGTATATAAAATGTCAGAAAAAGTAACAAAAACAACAAAATTGGTCAACTCTAACCTCTAAAACTTAGATAATGACATAAAGCAAACATATAAATGTCAAATTTCGGAGTTGTCAACCTAAAACATTTTCCATGACAAACTAGATCCTTTCTTTTAACACCTGTATATAAAATGTCAGAAAAAGTAACAAAAACAAAATTGGTCAACTCTAACCTCTAAAACTTAGATAATGATATAAAGCAAACATATAAATGTCAAATTTCGGAGTTGTCAACCTAAAACATTTTCCATGACAAACTAGATCCTTTCTTTTAACACCTGTATATAAAATGTCAGAAAAAGTAACAAAAACAACAAAATTGGTCAACTCTAACCTCTAAAACTTAGATAATGACATAAAGCAAACATATAAATGTCAAATTTCGGAGTTGTCAACCTAAAACATTTTCCATGACAAACTAGATCCTTTCTTTTAACACCTGTATATAAAATGTCAGAAAAAGTAACAAAAACAACAAAATTGGTCAACTCTAACCTCTAAAACTTAGATAATGACATAAAGCAAACATATAAATGTCAAATTTCGGAGTTGTCAACCTAAAACATTTTCCATGACAAACTAGATCCTTTCTTTTAACACCTGTATATAAAATGTCAGAAAAAGTAACAAAAACAAAATTGGTCAACTCTAACCTCTAAAACTTAGATAATGACATAAAGCAAACATATAAATGTCAAATTTTGGAGTTGTCAACCTAAAACATTTTCCATGACAAACTAGATCCTTTCTTTTAACACCTGTATATAAAATGTCAGAAAAAGTAACAAAAACAACAAAATTGGTCAACTCTAACCTCTAAAACTTAGATAATGACATGAAGTAAACGTGAAATGTCAAATTTTGTTGCCAACCTACAAGTTTAGCTGTCAAATTTCAGAACCGCCAACCTAAAATATTGTCCATGGTACACTAGATCCTTTCTAACATATATGACATAACCTGCAAAATCTTAAATAGTTCATTTCAACTTACGGCCTTCAAGTTCTCCCTTCAAAGCCAATGTGATCTTCTCATTCCTCTGCATTAATCTATCGAAAGCTTGAATAAGTTTAGCTACAGCTCTCTTCGATACTTGCACTCGATTAGCAAGCTTATCATCCAATTCTTCTTTATCCCAAGTGGACAGCTGCATCAGGAAAGACGTAGTTGCTTCATTCTCGTTTTTATTCTCGGATTCGTCCGCAGTTTCGGCGTCGAATCTTTGGAGCAGTACTCGAATATCTTCGTTCAGTTGATTCCAATAACGATTGACCACGTTTAGTACGGCGTCGTCTTGCGTTTGACGTTTTTCCAACTGCTCTATGCGTTGCCGTAGTTCGGATTCGGTTCTATGCCTTTGCTCGATTCTCTGTAAAGATTATTCAATTAAAAATGATGGTTTATACTTTGTTATGGATAGAAATACCTGAGCTAGTCTTTTATTTTGGAATTGTAGGACTTTAATATCCATTTCTTCGAGTGTTGACACGGGACCTATCAGATGTGGTTCAAAATGAATCTTTTTGATCGGTGGCTGGCTGCTGCCGCTGTCTTCTACGTGCCTCTTCGACATATTTTATGGTTCTTTTACTTAGCTTCGGGACAGAAAACTAGAAAAATGCAGCACTTCCAAGCAATGAATGGGAATTTGTGTTTAACGGAACGCGTTTTAGGTTAACCGGGTTATGGTTGTGATTGTAGCTGTTACGTAAGAAAGTATAACGTAAAAACGGATAGTTCTGGTTTTTTATGCTTTTTCTGATTCATTTACAAGAACTGATGGATGGAAGCCGATGTAAACAAAATTTTGGGAAAGAACAGTGCGGCCAACGACACACCGATCAACAGCAAACACCCTAGAATCCTAAACCCCACCTTGCAGGTTGTATCAAGACAAGATTTATACAAACAAGTTGAAGGGGAAAACCTGCCGCATGACGTCAGTGTGGGTGTGCATTGCACCAATTTTAGCATAGTTATTCTACAATATTCTACACCTAGCACACTTTTTACACAACGTAACATTATCGATAACAGTTTATAATTTTCTAAAAGTGTATCTAGAAAGTACAGAATATTAGTTGCTCAACTCTGCACAGTCTTAACTTTTGTGTTTCTTTTTTGCCGAATCTGAGGCATAACTATGAACAATATGCAAAATAGAACACTAGATTACATACAGACAAATGTTCATGACCATAACTGCACTGAAGCGGTGAACAATTGCTTGAGAAAGCGGAAAACCCATAGTGACGTCACAAAAGAGCGCATTCATAGGGTGTGGGCTATTGATCTGTGTATAGATCGGCGAGACGACCGTACAGGTATAAATCATGGTGCGTTCCGCTATTTTTAGCAGGCTCGCCGGTTTTTACGTATGCAACTAACAAGCATGGCAAGCCTCAAGCCTCAAGCCTGTGGAATCAATTATTTCCCAATCCCATCTGAGTACTTACTCCAAGGCCAATTATGCTATCTTTTCTTATGCGTTTGCTTTCACCAAGAAAACAGCAAAACCGTTATTTCTATATTAGCGTCTATGGTCTAAAATGTATCCATGATGCCTTTTAGATCCTTCAATGCTCTTCTCAAGTTCAACATGTCCTTGGTTATTATCAAATCAGCAAAATGCTTGCTCGAGCAATTTCATTAATGCTTGGATTGAATTTAATGTTAAAGAATGAGGTATAGGAGCTATAGAATGATTGGAAGAGTAATATTGAAATTAGTCAGATTAAAGCATTGGTAGACAAATCTGCTTTGATGCGTAAATGCTGGCAGGCATTACGTTCTGAGAAAACATCTGGGAGAGGGAGCGAGCGTCTTTATCTGTTGTTCGTCTCGAGTTTCGAAGCCTTTTACCTGGTCCCTGGTCGTGGGTTATCGATTGGAGTGAGACTTTGACTCCAAACTACTGCCCAATCAATTCCGGCGTACATGTGTCTATCAGGCTTGAATAACGTTTGTCAAACACCATAAGATTCGTCGTAATTTAAGACAACTGTATATGGAAGTCGCATCTATTGTTGGTGTTCCTTTGAGAGGAGGAGAAAGGGATTAATTTTGCGAGGAGAGGACTATAGAAGATCCAATACAACGCCAGCCAGCAGATCCTGTCGTCAGTGCTCAGAGGCCTCAGAGTGGTCGTCAGGAAGCAGTTGAGAGAAGTGGGGATGATATGGCATGGCGTGCTCTACTCATTCGCCGAGCTGGTAGCTTGCCTGCTTGCTTGTTGAAATGAGGATAAACTTTTGTGGATTTCCTTTAGCGTCGTGTTGATGATACTCTAGTTTGTTGCGTTCGTGGAACAGTGGTATTAATTCAGTGCGTGCCCAAACATGGCTGAGGAGACATTTGGAAATTACAGCTCTTGCTGTCGACTGTGCTTATCGGACCAGTTCAACACATTGAAACCCATATTTGAAGACGCAAACGATACGACGCTGGTACAGAGGATCTTAACGTTCGTAGGCGTGGAGGTAAGTGTAATTAAAATCGTTGTTTAAGCCTTCCTGAGAATGCCTTGCTGATATCCTTGTATCTTTGCGCGAAAATCGTTGTCCGCCCGGTTTGTTCTATTGGCGTTGGCCTGCCATGTGCAATAGAGGTGACGCTCTCGTAAGGAATGCAGCCATTTTCAACCTAACGCGTTTTGCTCACGTAGTCATGCATGCCTGATGGATCCCCTTTCCAATTTCTGGATGATAATCACCAGAAACCAAATGGAGAGAATCAGACGTGATCAAAACAGCTCGTTTTTATCCACTCTTCTCGTATGCGGCAGCATATCGCCTGACCAAATGACCTTATTATTACAATGCCTTGGATCAATGCTACTTTCATGAGAGAGAAAAAAAACATGGAGGCCAGGCGTGATCTTAACCATAAACCTAACAACCTCATCATCAAACATCACTCTAAATAAACCATTCTTTGGAACCAGGTGACTTCTAATGACAAACTATCAACACTCATCTGTGACCAATGCCAGAATAGACTCGATGGGTGGGACACCTTCAAGAAGGAATGTTCGAAGAATCAAACCAAACTGCAAACCTGGCTTTCAAGTTGGACAACAAACCATAACATTGCAGACACTGTATGTATCATTCTATTTTTAGGAATTACATGGTTAAGATAACATGATTAAAATTTTAGAGTATCCAAGTCAAGGATGAACCCGTGGATGCCCCACACGAAACAACAGACGTTCAAGATCAGGTATGTGATCTCGATCAGTTGCCTCTTTCGAAGCTAACCTCAAAACTTTGTTCTTTAGTTGGTCATCAAGGATGAACCAAACGAAGAGGAAGACTACTACGATGCTCCTATTTTGTCACCGCAGCAGACCCTGGGCGAAGGAAGCAATGGGGCTGAGCTGAATGGTACGTCTTTACTCTTTTGTTTAATTGTGGAATGGTGGAATGATGCAACCTTCATGCATTTTATATCTTTAGTCCATGTGTCATGATGAGTAAGCAGTGTAAGCTGTCTGTGTAACTTTATCAAGTTGCACAGAAATAATCAAGTTTGTTTTGAAAGCATCCATCTTGGTTATGGTTATGGAGGGATTTTGTAGGTTATGTTTGTTGTGGTGTTGTATTTATATTTTTTGTTTGTTTATGTAACAACAACACAAATAAGAGTAAAATGTTTTTAATTTCTGTAAATTAATAACGCAATGGCTAATTATGAATGAATATGTGCTGAATCCTTGGTTTATCTTTATATGGACCTAGATAATTTCGCTAAGTGTTTGAATATTAATAACAACATTATTATCTTATCTTCATACTGTAAAAAAGGTAGTAAATTTTTGGGAGTCTCTTCAGGTTGATTTATAGAAAACTGTAAAAAAAAGAATGAACAAAAATTAATCTTTTAGCAAAAATGTATGATTTATAAATGTTGCTGTTTGCCAAAATTTTGTAAATAATTATTTGAAACAATATTTAGATTTGAAATTTGGGCAAAAGAAAAAAGACACAGCATTGTATGGTAGAAACATCTTTAGGTAGCAAAAACCGAAGTTTTATTTTTCAACTTTAGTAAAAAATAAGATACGGTACAGGTGTCGCCATCTAGTGGACTACTTTCGAAACTGGAGAGGAATTTAATGGCATATACAGGGTGTAACAGACTTAAGTGCTGAAATATCAATGATACATATAGGCACATTAAAGAATTAAGTATCTCATAGAGCACCATAGATACTTACAAAAAATGAGGCTCATTTTTGTTTGCCCAAATTTTATTGAACAATTTGTAATAACTTACGGTTTTCTTTTTGACTTTTGCATATGCTTTTTAAACAGTATTTAGTTTTTAAATTTGGATGAAAGAAAAAAGGCGTTGGTTGCAATGTATGGCAGAAAGAAAGATTAGTGTCTTTAGAAATCAAAAAAATAACTAGTGTTATTCTTCAAACTTAGTCAAAAAAATAAAATTCAATGTAGGTATCGCCATCTAGTGAACTATTTTCGAAACTGAAGAGGAATTTAATGGCATATACAGGGTGTAACAGACTTAAGTGCTGAAATATCAATGATACATATAGGCAATTAAAGACTTAAGTATCTCATAGAGCACCATAGATACTTACAGAAAATGAGGCTCATTTTTGTTTGCCCAAATTTTATTGAACAATTTGTAATAAATTACGGTTTTCTTTTTGAATTTTGCATATGATTATTTTAAACAGTATTTAGTTTTTAAATTTGGATGAAAGAAAAAAGGCGTAGGTTGCAATGTATGGCAGAAAGATTAGTGTCTTTAGAAATCAAAAAATAACTAGTGTTATTCTTCAAACTTAGTCAAAAAAAATAAAATTCAATGTAGGTGTCGCCATCTAGTGAACTATTTTCGAAACTGGAGAGGAATTTAATGGCATATACAGTGTGTAACAGACTTAAGTGCTGAAATATCAATGATACATATGTATAGGCACATTAAAGACTTAAGTATCTCATTGAGCACCATAGATACTTACAGAAAATGAGACTCATTTTTGTTTGCCCAAATTTTATTGAACAATTTGTAATAACTTACGGTTTTCTTTTTGAATTTTGCATATGATTATTTTAAACAGTATTTAGTTTTTAAATTTGGATGAAAGAAAAAAGGCGTTGGTTGCAATGTATGGCAGAAAGATTAGTGTCTTTAGAAATCAAAAAATAACTAGTGTTATTTTTCAAACTTAGTCAAAAAAATAAAATTCAATGTAGGTGTCGCCATCTAGTGAACTATTTTCGAAACTGGAGAGGAATTTAATGGCATATACAGGGTGTAACAGACTTAAGTGCTGAAATATCAATGATACATATAGGCACATTAAAGACTTAAGTATCTCATAGAGCACCATAGATACTTACAGAAAATGAGGCTCATTTTTGTTTGCCCAAATTTTATTGAACAATTTGTAATAACTTACGGTTTTCTTTTTGAATTTTGCATATGATTATTTTAAACAGTATTTAGTTTTTAAATTTGGATGAAAGAAAAAAGGCGTTGGTTGCAATGTATGGCAGAAAGAAAGATTAGTGTCTTTAGAAATCAAAAAATAACTAGTGTTATTCTTCAAACTTAGTCAAAAAAAAATTCAATGTAGGTGTCGCTATCTAGTGAACTATTTTCGAAACTGAAGAGGAATTTAATGGCATATACAGGGTGTAACAGACTTAAGTGCTGAAATATCAATGATACATATGTATAGGCACATTAAAGACTTAAGTATCTCATTGAGCACCATAGATACTTACAGAAAATGAGACTCATTTTTGTTTGCCCAAATTTTATTGAACAATTTGTAATAACTTACGGTTTTCTTTTTGAATTTTGCATATGATTATTTTAAACAGTATTTAGTTTTTAAATTTGGATGAAAGAAAAAAGGCGTTGGTTGCAATGTATGGCAGAAAGATTAGTGTCTTTAGAAATCAAAAAATAACTAGTGTTATTTTTCAAACTTAGTCAAAAAAATAAAATTCAATGTAGGTGTCGCCATCTAGTGAACTATTTTCGAAACTGGAGAGGAATTTAATGGCATATACAGGGTGTAACAGACTTAAGTGCTGAAATATCAATGATAGATATAGGCACAACTCAAGTCTGTTACTTGAGTGCTGAAATATGAAGGATGAATTTATATAATTAATATTAAATATTTGTATAGAAGATATACACAGGTTTAGTTTGTCTAACTGTCGCCAGAGGGCCAATTGGTATTCATATACAGTTTGAGGCAGTTCAACAAATAGCTGATTGTAAAACCTAGTTAGATTTTCTAACTGATTTTTTATAACCTTTATATAATTAAAGACATTAATTATAAATAATAAATAAAGACGATCAGAAAATGAAACTCCGTGACCTTGGTTGTATATGAGCTGTATGCATATTTGTTTGTAATTACATTGCCGTGCATGACATTTACAAGGCATTTTTTAAACTGTTGGTATGTTACAGCACAGACTGTAAAATAAATGCACAAAAAATTCAGCAAAAGCTTGTTGACAATAACAACTCCACTTTTAAAAATAGGGAGGTTATGTTGCAATATCAACCTCGCCGCCCATCTGACAGCTGTCAATTAAATGAGGTTAAATCAAACAAAAAAAAAACAATTTTTGAGGCACACAAAAAAAAACTAAATTCAAATTATGTACTTTTAATTAGGTTTGTGCTTTATTTTGCCTTTTACCATAACTAGTTTAGAATTGTGGTAAAGCCTTTTTATTATTCTATTTTATAGTCAACATAACCAAATTTTTCCTTTGATTGTTTCTCTTTTCTTGACCACAACCAGCCCCTTGACGTTTGGGTCAAGGTCAAATGATTCATGTTAAACTTGGTCTTTTTATCATAATAATAACAACACTGTTTGCATACAATTCACTTATTTATTTATTTCTTTGACAAACTTCTTCTTTTGACAAGAAAATCTAACAAACCGAAAACTCTAACAACCTCTCTTAACTCTTCCAGCAAACAACCACCAAGACGATGGCTCCCAGCATTCCGTCGACTCACGCTTCAGCGCAGCAGGCTCCGCCCCGAGCCTCGACTCCGAAGCGGACTTCTCCGAGAGCGACCTCCAAAAGATCCAGTTCGCCGCTGGCCTCCGCCTAAAATCCAGAACCCTCACCTCCAACCAACCCGTCGACGTACCAATCACAAAAGTCGAAGAGGCATACCTCGAACGCAGCAGGGCTCTCCTAACCATGCTATACACATTCAGATGCGCCTGCCACAACATCCTCTACCCTACGGTTAAAAGATTGTACGGACATCTCCGTGCCACTTACAATTGGTTCCCGATCTTCACCTGTTACAATTGCGTCGTCACTTTTCCAACACGATCGCCTACGATGAGGCACAGCGGGCGGTGCTCCAAACCCTACTTGGAGAATAGTATACGATTGGTTGAGGAGACGAAACGGACTGAGAATAAAGCCCGGTTGTATCAATATTGCAAATGCACACAATGCGAAGCTTTGTTTGCATTTTTCGAGGATTATTGCGATCATATCGATAAAGATCATATTGATGAGGGGCCGTTTGTTTGCAAATGTTCGAAAGAATTCGGAAAGATCGAGGAATACAAACAACACATGTATTTATCGTGTTATTTGAATTATTACTGCGATATCTGCTATCGGGATTTTGAAACTTTGACGGATTTTAAAAACCATTGCGAAAGCGAACACGACAAAGTCGAGGATTATGTCTTTGTTTCCTACCACGCCGAATTCAAAATTGCGGATACCTCGGAGATTCGGAGCGTCCGAAAGCGGAAAATCGATCAGGTTGAGTCTCCGGAAGACTCCGCACAACCCGAGAAGAAATTCAATCCGGTACGGATAAACCCGGCAGCGAAACCCCCGGTCCTCAAGATGCAGATCACCTGCGAGGTGTGCAAACGCGTCTTCAGCAGCGGTTTCAACCTCAAGAAGCACATGAAGCTCCACAGGGGGAAGAACGACGTACAGAATCGTTGGAAGAACGGTCCGGCGTCGTGCGATAAATGCGGGAAGACCTTCTCGACGTACTACAACATGGTGCGGCACTATAAGACTCACAGCGAGAACGAGCGTCACTTACAATGCGCTTTGTGCGAAGAGAAGTTCCGGTTGGTCTCCGAGCTCAAAGAACACCTGATCTCGACCCACGGCCAAGCCAACGTATGCCAAGAATGCGGGAAGCAATTTGAATCGACCGAGGAACTCGACCAACACAGGAGCGTCCATCTCAACATAAAAGTTTATCGGGATTCAAAGACGGATTCTTACCGTACTGGGTCGAAGAATAGGTACACCTGTGAGCAGTGCGAGGCGGCTTTTGAAAGCGAGGAGGAATTAGGACGACACATGGCTTTGCATCTGGTGAGCGTCGAGACCAACGGTAACGTCGACCAAAAAGACGCTAGGTATTCCTGCGAGGATTGCGAACGCCATTACGTCAGTTACAAAGGATTATGGTTGCATAATAAACGACACCACCCCGAGAGAAAGGTCACCCAACCGGCGTTTAAATGCGAATATTGTAATAGAGTCTTGCAGACAAACGCGGCGTATCAAATGCATAAACAGATGCACGAAAGATTGATCAGACAGGCGAGTGCTTTGCAGGTAAAACAGACGCCTCGGGGGCGTAGGGACGACGAAGAGGACGATGACTATTTCACATGCAAGCATTGCTTCAAGGTGTTCTCGACGAAGTACAATCTCAAGACGCATCTGAAGACGCACGGGATTAACGTATCGCCCGCTAGGGCTTTGAACAAGACTAGTTTGAAGACGTTTTGGTGCGATATCTGCCATCAGGCTTGCCAAGGCTACCAGGAACTCCAGCGACACAAGCAGGAACACGTCAACGAGAATCTCGGAGAGACGGATAGCGTCGAAGACGAAGTCGACGTGAAACCGCAACTCTTCAACTGCGAGATCTGCTCGAAGGTGTTTTTAACACAGCTAGCCTTCACCAGACACAAGAATAAACATTTAAACGAACCGAAGTTGAGGAAGGGTAATTTTGTGTACTGCAAATACTGCAAAGTTCCCTTCTTGAATATGGATTCTCTAAATCACCACATGCTTCGCGAACACAACGAAGTTAATAATCAACGATCGAAATCGAATAATCAAAAGACCGGGGGGAAGAAATACGCTTGTAATTTGTGTAAGAAGACTTTCGATACCTCGGGAGCGTTGTGTTCGCACCAAGGTTGGCATAAGCGTGGGCCTTCCAGTAAACCGTTAAAAATGGAGATAAAAACAGAACCTTCGACAAGTTATAAGGAAATGCACGCTTGTCGTACCTGCGGGTTATGCTTTACGACCGATACCTCCTTACAACTCCATATTTTAGAGGCGCATCGTAATATAAACGCTACGATAATCTCCCCGAGGTGTAACATCTGTAATATGGAGTTTAGTACTGCGGAAGCTTACGAGACCCATCAGAAATTGCATCGGGAGAACACGGCGGCGTTTAAGTGTAAATATTGCCCAAAGACGTTTGCGAAATGCGAATCGGTCAATATGCATATCACTCAGGTTCATCCGCAATACAACGAAGGTAGATACAAGTGTCACCAGTGTAATAGGCTTTTCGAGAAGCAGAATGCTCTGACGATACATCTGAAGGTTCACGATAGGCAGAAGATGACGGGGGTCGTGCCGAAAGAGATGAAACCCAAGAGGATGATCTCGTGTTCGATTTGCCACGCGAGCTTCGAGATTGCCAAAGATTTGCGGAACCATATAATTACAAAGCATCCGTTCTAAAGATTATAAAGTACCCGTTCTAAAGATTACAAAGTACCCGTTCTAAAGATTAGAAGGCACCCGTTCTAAATTGATCCGTTTGCCAAAGGTGTTAAGTACAGTACAATACCTATTAGTGTGTAAGGGTTTCAGTTCTGTATAGGAATTGTTGTTTGTACATACGTTTAGGTATTTTTACGAGGAATTCTGACTGTGGTTTTAATTGTAGGTGTAACGATTGTACATAACTACCGACGGACCTCTGTTTCGATTCCCGCTGTTGTTCTGGTAGGATTTCTATTTGACCTGTGTATAGATTTTGTTCTGTATTTCTTGATAGTGTTAAGTATGAATCTATAATCTTGTATTTCTGTCGAGTAAGTTCTGTAAGTACTATTTTTCTATGTATCCGTTAATTTATAATAAATAAGTTTAAATATTCCAGCCTGTTGTTATTTGTACCTTTCTATTCTAATTCTATTCTATTCTAATTCTATTCTATTCTAATTAATAATAAACCTTATAAAAAGATCAATCACTTTGTGTGACTCACTTTAAAATTTTGCAAAGTGGTACGTAATGAAGGTAAGTAACATCTTATGAAACCTAGTAACATCTTACAAAACATAGTAACATCCTATACCATGAGCAATATGTTAAATCATATCATACTATTTTGTGTCACTTGCTTCCACTTCGTGTTACTCGACTCCCCTTTGTGTTACTCACTTTGAAATTTTGCACATTTGCATGTAATGAAGGTAAGTAATATCTTATGAAACCTAGTAACATCTTATGAAACATAGTAACATCCCATATCATGAGCAACGTGTGAAATCATATCATATATTTTTGTGTCACTTTCTTCCACTTCGTGTTACTCAACTCCACTTTGTGTTACTAGCTTTGAAATTTTGCACATTGGCACGTAATGAAGGTAAGTAACATCTTATGAAACCTAGTAACATCTTACGAAACATAGTAACATCCCATACCATGAGCAACGTGTGAAATCATATATATTTTTGTGTCACTTGCTTCCACTTCGTGTTACTCAACTCCACTTTGTGTTACTAGCTTTGAAATTTTGCACATTGGCACGTAATGAAGGTAAGTAACATCTTATGAAACCTAGTAACATCTTACGAAACATAGTAACATCCCATACCATGAGCAACGTGTGAAATCATATCATATATTTTTGTGTCACTTGCTTCCACTTCGTGTTACTCAACTCCACTTTGTGTTACTAGCTTTGAAATTTTGCACATTGGCACGTAATGAAGGTAAGTAACATCTTATGAAGCCTAATAACATCTTACGAAACATAGTAACATCCCATACCATGAGCAACGTATGAAATCATATCATATATTTTTGTGTCACTTGCTTCCACTTCGTGTTACTCAACTCCACTTTGTGTTACTAGCTTTGAAATTTTGCAGAGTGGCACGTAATGAAGGTAAGTAACATCTTATGAAGCCTAGTAACATCTTACGAAACATAGTAACATCCCATACCATGAGCAACGTGTGAAATCATATCATATATTTTTGAGTCACTTGCTTCCACTTCGTGTTATTCAACTCCACTTTGTGTTACTAGCTTTGAAATTTTGCACATTGGCACGTAATGAAGGTAAGTAACATCTTATGAAACCTAGTAACATCTTACGAAACATAGTAACATCCCATACCATGAGCAACGTGTGAAATCATATCATATATTTTTGTGTCACTTGCTTCCACTTCGTGTTACTCAACTCCACTTTGTGTTACTAGCTTTGAAATTTTGCACATTGGCACGTAATGAAGGTAAGTAACATCTTATGAAACCGAGTAACATCTTACGAAACATAGTAACATCCCATACCATGAGCAACGTGTGAAATCATATCATATATTTTTGTGTCACTTGCTTCCACTTCGTGTTACTCAACTCCACTTTGTGTTACTAGCTTTGAAATTTTGCACATTGGCACGTAATGAAGGTAAGTAACATCTTATGAAACCTAGTAACATCTTACGAAACTGTAACATCCCATACCATGAGCAACGTGTGAAATCATATCATATATTTTTGTGTCACTTGCTTCCACTTCGTGTTACTCAACTCCACTTTGTGTTACTAGCTTTGAAATTTTGCAGAGTGGCACGTAATGAAAGTAATTAACATCTTATGAAGCCTAGTAACATCTTACGAAACATAGTAACATCCAGCATCCAGTAATTACAACAATACAAAGTACAAGCATCCAAAATTTATTATATATTTTTGACAAACAGCTAAGGAAGGATCAAGTTATTAAAAGAGTAACACCAAAAGAAACAATATATAAATTACTAACAAATTCTACACATTTGACACTGACAATCAGGTGATTGGATTCATGACACAAAAAAAAATTATTAAAAAAATAAATATTAAAATTGCTAATGATATAGACAATAAAAATTAAAATTTGATGAAAAAAAAGTGCAAAAAGATCCAGGTCTAGCTTTATTGGTTGGGCTGTTACAGAGCGTCCGCTCCCAGGCGCGATCCCACTACTGCACGACGCGGGGACTTTTGGCTGCTGGGTTTCCCCCCTGGCCCGGTGCGCCCCTCCTTAGCCGACCTGGCCGCCCCGGACTCCTCCAGGGCGTCCATATCGACGCCGAGCTTAGTGTGGACACCCGGTCGACGCGAACAAACTCTGCACCAGGAGCCCCAACCTCAAACCATCCGCTGAACCCGACCTCCAAGTAGCTGGATTACAGGAGTGCGCCACACTCCCAGTCGAAAGAAAACCTGCTAATCGTGAATCACATGAAAACAATGACCTTATTGTTGTTTTATACCATTATAATTTGAATTTAGTTGGGTTTTTTTGTTTGGTTTGGATATTTTCTCGAAATAATATTATACATTATGTAATTATTATAATTATTATTAATTCCAGTTCAGTGAATGCAACTGGCGCCATCTGTTTGCCACCAGTGGCATCGTACGCAGGTGTTCCTCAGGTGTCCACGCTTAGAATACATCGTCTGATTGAATTGGATTCAGAGGACTCCAAAATGTGTATTTCCGCTAAAACCCAATTCTTTTTTCGTCGATTACAATACATATTTTCCTTTTAGGGTACTAGCCGGAAAGTAAAAGCAACGAAAACAATTAAATTTGATTTATTAAAGTTCTTAATTCACAAATTCTATAAATATCCTGATATAATGAGTTGACCTGGTCGACCTGAATGGAAGACTGTGTATCAAATCTATTATTTAAGCTTGCATGATCAATAGAAGGGTGTCCTTTTCAGTAGCGGCTCGTGATTTGTTTAATTGGGTGGGCAAAATATCAATGAAGTTTTAAGGACTTATTTAATGAAGTGTTACTATATGTTATTAAGTAAACACTACAAATTTGAACCGACATATTTTTAAGAAGTAGTTAACCGCAAGAACCATCAAGAAGGTCGAGTAAACACTAAACACAACCATAATAAAACGGCCGACTTTTGGCGCAAATTTGTTGCATGCGCTATTGCCTATTTAGCCATTAGAATACGTCTATGCTATGGTATGGGGTTATCTGCCTAGTCCTCTGACGTCACACATGCATTTTTCGCTACCCCCACTCCTCCGGCTTGCTGGACAGTTTACGCGCTTGCAGTAGAAAACCGTCACCGCTGGTGGGCACAATCTCAATTGCCACCCCGACCTGGTAGTTTCGGTTGCATACACTACCTTTATTTACCAATTGTACGGCCAGTAGCGTAGCAGCGTTGGATTTTATTATGTACATATTCAATATAATAATGCAGGCAGTGGTTGTAAAGAATTTATATTAGGCAAATACTTAACTGTAACAAATATTGTATTAATAACGTCCAAATAAAAATGTGAAATACTGAATATCAGTACCAGATGATCCAATATTTTTTGGGTGGGCACTGCCCACCCTGCCACCGCTGACGAGCCCCGCCACTGGTCCTTTTAACATCCTTTAGTGCCACTCTAGGTCAAGGCCAGTGTAGGTCATTTAGGATCGATGGTACAAGGACTAAAATGTCCACATCTTTGAAATTAATACAAAAATGTACTTAGTTTGCATTCTGCATTCGCCCGTTCAGGCGGATTGTCTGGTTAGAAGTTAAATTTGTAAAATTATCGGTTATATTTGTTAGTATTTAGTCGGCTTTGATTTAGTTTATCGAGAATGTGGAATGGGTAGGAAGGGTGAATAAAAATGATGGTTATACAATGTTAATGCACAAACATTTTAATATAAACTTAAAAATCGTACAACAATATGAAAAATTATAGACTATCATACACTTATTACTTATTCATATAACGGGATGGAAAATCCGTTCTCACTATAAGTATTAATAATTATGTTCCTCAGATAGATACTCTACGGCTTAGTCACAAATATATTCATGTATAATAATTAATATATATCAATTAGATTACGAGAGATATAACAAAACTAACACAGATAGTGACATTACACAGAGTAGGCCTGCGGTCGGGACCGCGTGGCGTCCTTTAGTCCTGTAAAAAGGACCTACCGGAAACCCGCCGCAAGTTCATTTCGTCCTATCTAAACTACAATACGAGTTGTAAAAAAGAGCCATCACAATCCTTGGTTTTTCGGGCACCAGTCCCTACACATTTTTTTTTTATTTTTCATATATTGTAAAGATTATATCCATTAATATAAGTTATAAACACTAAGATGCGGGTTCTGTCGCGGAAGCAAGCGTCCAGCCCATCTTTTACACCAGCGTCCCTCAACATTTGCCTAACCTAACCTAAAACAACCGATACCTACACTACACCGTTTCGTCCGAGAAACATTCTGCAAACAAAACCTAAAGATTCTATAAAAAAATGAGAGTTTTTGCACAACGATAATGCTAATAACAAAGTGTTAAATTTGGGTTTTGGGTTTCTCGAGGCAGAGTCGGTGTCTCTCGTGTAGGATCGGTAATCCTCGTGTTGCTTGCGGACGTAACCCAGTCGGTAACTAGTAAAAATTGAACTATCAAAAATGGCTACGCAATTTCAAGTTATACGATTACATGAACAACAACTATCTAAGATTATATACAGGTTCTTAGGTAAAATGCAATTACGTACAAGCAAGTATATAAAATAATTGTGTAATCTATAAGAATCATGTACATTTTGTAGCTTGCGTCAGGTTTGGTACCGAAGCGTTTTTGTTTTGGGGTCCCTACACGCCATATAGCACCGTATCACACCGCGTTTTTTTTTCTTTTTTTTCGTAAATTCCCCAGTTTCTTTTTTGATTATCTCTAGTACAAAATTTAGCGGTGTCGGGACACCAATAGTGCAGCATTCGGACGCCTGTCACACCAGGTAACATACGGAAACACCGTTGACGTCATTCCCTTAATTATAAAGGCAAACATATCCCGTATTTTTCGCATTTCCTTCTCAAGATTCAAAAAATACTTCTTTTATCACGTGGAGGGAGATTCGTCTACACTTTTTTTCTCATTTCTCTTATTGTTTATACTTCCTAGAAGTCTGGTACTTAGTATTTCACCTAAAGTCTTTCTAAACTATCTTGGTTTTTATTTTCTTCTACATTTTTCTGACTGACAATCGGCTGACTATTTCCTTACTTAAATTGTTGAAGTCAATTTTAATCTGCTGGTAAAAAGATGACAATTTGTGTATTGCTTCTCGAAGCATTTTAAGAAATTAACAACCCACTCTTTTGTCGATAGACAAATAGAATAAAACATTTCAAGGAAAACATTAAAATTGGTTAGATCACTAGTCAATCAAGTACAAAAATATTATTCTGACCATAACCTAGCACCTTAGTTGATAATCAAATCCTTTCCCCTAATAAAAATTGTGTGATTTGGGTTGGTGTATAACGAAACATTGGGTGCATTCAGCCAGGCTTGCGCTATTAGCTAGCGCTAGCGCGTCTATCCTTCAAACTAGTCGTTCAAAAATGGTCGTTCGTAGCGCTACGGTAGCATATAACCTGGCTGAATGCCCCCATTTCGTCCATACAAAGTATCGTTCACATTTACTTGAGTTTAATGTCAAGGTTATGTTACTGTGTCAAATGTCAACTGTCAAACATTACGCCATCTTAAATTTTCTTAAGTAAATGCGAACCAATCACCAAGGTTCAACTACTGTCATCTTATTACCTCTAAAATAAATGATGATCATATGATTTACTCAAATTAATAATTGTGTCCATCAATCAATCGTTCTGAAATTTCTTGGATATGTTTGATGTTTATTTGTCGTAAATAAATATTATATTTTTAATTTTATACATTTATGCAGCATGCTAGGAATTGGAAAAATAGATTTATGTATAGGTATGTCATTCTACAGCAATCATATGCGAACGTATAACAACATGCAAAGTTTTTTTACAACATCAAAGATTACAGAAGGACTTTGTGCACGTCATGTGCTTTCAGGTACCCCGAAAGCTTCTAATATCTACTAATATTAGGGTCGTTAGATTTAGCATTATTTGTTCTATAATCAGGTGATTGAGTGAATCATATAATCAAATAGGACTATAATATATTTGCACTAAACTATTTCGTTGAAAAAATTGAATTGAATTGCATTTTATTTTGTTCTACCTGAATTACACCATGAAATATTTTGTTTGACAACTAACCTAACCTAACTAAGTTTGACAGTCAAGTTTGACAGTCAAGTTTGACACAGCTGTCAAACTTGAAAAGTAAGGTTAGGTTTGTTAGTTTGATGGTGCAATTCAAGTATTATAATCGAAGGAAGTTAGCGTGCCTATGTTTGTATTAAAATACAATAACAACAAAGTGCCTAACGATATAGTGAAAAATATAAATAACTTGGGTCTCTATCCATGTTATTAAAGTCATCAGGTACGCCGAAAGAATCATGGAGGAAACAATAACACTAAACTTTAACAAAATATATATTGTATTAAAATCAACAACTATACAAATAAAAATGTGGGTGATAGTGGTAACAAAAGAGAAGAGAAAATAGCAATAAGTAGTAGTAATAATAATAATAATAATAATAAGAAGAAGAAGAAGGTAAAGGTCAAGCAAATATAAAACGTACAAACTAAGATAAAAACAAAGAAACAAGCATCTAGGAACCCTCTGTTAGAGATCGGGTCATGCATTTGAAATACTGTTGAAATCATAGTAAATCGCAAATACATAAGAATATTGTTTGGTTTTCTCTCTAATGTTTATGTTTCTATACACAAACCCGATAGTAATGATATGCCAACACTTACAATTATTCATTTATATCTTCATATATTACACATAATATGACATGGGACTAGATGAAGGTTGAGCTTTTCATACAAAAATAAAAAATACATATAATATAAAAAATTTAGAAAACACTCTACTCTACCAGAATACTGTTAACACCATATATAAAGTAAGAAACATCTACTCTAGACACTACAGATTTATAAAAAAAATCTCTTTTTTTTTTAAGCAAAGGATCGATCAGTTTTACTCTCTTCGTAACGTACACCCATTATTAACACTTACAAATCCGCCAAGATGATTTCTAAAAAAGTATCACATATTATGCCCTTTAATAAAAAAAAAATAATTAAATTATGTAACATAAAACTATATTATAATAAGAAATAGAAACGAAGTTCATAGCTGCGCCTGTGATGTTTACTATTAATAAATACACTGATAAACAAAATTGTTGATCTCAGTGTACGTCGTGAGTGTAGTGATAGTACCTCTTCCTATTTTGTGATGTTGGTAACGATGCTAAACTGTCAACCCTTGAACATCAAGGAATTTTAGCCTCTAGTATTTATTCGACAGAAACCACCCTTCATAAACAGATTTGTAAGCGTCAAAAACGGGTTATCTCCATAGATCTCTCTTAGTAGATCCTTCAGTTAGCCACTAGAAGATGCTGGTATTGTCCAGCTGGCGGATAAGACCAGTTATCCAGGAGTTTGTTGTTGTTGTCCTGGTTTGTTGGTTGTTGTGCCGGTGGTGTGGCAACGGGGGTGGGATTGTTCGGATAGAAGGGAGCGATGGGGGTGTGCTCGAAGGGCAGCTTGCCGGAGTACAGGTCCGGGCTAAGGAACTGATTGGAAGACTCAAACATAGAGCGGTGTGGGAAATGGGGCCCGTACGGTCCTGGGTTGAAGTAGTACGCGGACGGGTCGGGGCTGATCGCGCGCCCCCCTGGGGAATGATGGGGCGGCTGCTGGTGGAGCTGCTGCTGCATCGCCCGCTGCTTTATGTAGTTGGAAAACTCTGTTGGCGACATTCTGCAAAGAAAGAATAACAACCTATTTACTAACTTATTTTTCTTATAAATTGAAATAATAAAGTGCCATATAAACGCCAATCAAGTTTCTATAGCAGAGGAAGAGACAAAAACTTGACCAAAGTCCTTCATTATTCTACAGGGTGTTCTAACTTAGACCACAAAAACATTACATCTGCAGTTTTTTTTTGTTCTTGAGGTATAAGAAGTTGTAAGATATTTTAGCTGTTTTATAGCCACACTTATTCAATTCGTATCTGCTCAATTTGTACTCTATTCAATTGATTTTGTATTGAAAGATACATTTAAAGACATTTTTTTTAGTACTGGACAACATAAAAACACCCAACCTGTAAAAATATCGATCAGCTGGACATACAGTAGCCGACAAAAGTCTACGTACGACCCGCATTTCTGACAACTGAATGAATTTCGAATTGAAATAAATACTTTACAGGTGACAATAAACCCCACTTGTTTATAATTACTCACATAATTTGTTCATAATTACCACAGCGTGTGTAAATTCTACAAATCTTCTTTACATCGCGGCATCGTGTTGAAAAAATCGACACAAGCGGTAAAAAAAATTATGAAAGATGATGAAATTTAAATGTACAAGGTTTTGGTTAAAACCCAGTATCTTCTTTGAAAGTTGATATATCGATATGAAACAAGTACCAAAACGTTGCTAATTAATTTGGCTTTAAAAACTGAAGAGGCACAACATGACCAATGTTCTTAATTTGTACACTTGAGGTATAAGAAGTTGTAAGATATTTTAGCTGTTTTATAGCCACACTTATTCAATTCGTATCTGCTCAATTCGTACTCTATTCAATTGATTTTGTATTGAAAGATACATTTAAAGACAGTTTTTTTAGTACTGGACAACATAAAAACACCCAACCTGTAAAAATATCGATCAGCTGGACATACAGTGACCGACAAAAGTCTACGTACGACCCCCATTTCTGACAACTGAATGAATTTCGAATTGAAATAAATACTTTACAGGTGACAATAAACCCCACTTGTTTATAATTACTCACATAATTTGTTCATAATTACCACAGCGTGTGTAAATTCTACAAATCTTCTTAACATCGCGTCATCGTGTTGAAAAAATCGACACAAGCGGTAAAAAAAATTATGAAAGATGATGAAATTTAAATGTACAAGGTTTTGGTTAAAACCCAGTATCTTCTTTGAAAGTTGATATATCGATATGAAACAAGTACCAAAACGTTGCTAATTAATTTGGCTTTAAAAACTGAAGAGGCACAACATGACCAATGTTCTTAATTTGTACACTTGAGGTATAAGAAGTTGTAAGATATTTTAGCTGTTTTATAGCCACACTTATTCAATTCGTATCTGCTCAATTCGTACTCTATTCAATTGATTTTGTATTGAAAGATACATTTAAAGACAGTTTTTTTAGTACTGGACAACATAAAAACACCCAACCTGTAAAAATATCGATCAGCTGGACATACAGTGACCGACAAAAGTCTACGTACGACCCCCATTTCTGACAACTGAATGAATTTCGAATTGAAATAAATACTTTACAGGTGACAATAAACCCCACTTGTTTATAATTACTCACATAATTTGTTCATAATTACCACAGCGTGTGTAAATTCTACAAATCTTCTTAACATCGCGTCATCGTGTTGAAAAAATCGACACAATCGGTCAAAAAAATTATGAAAGATGAAATTTAAATGTACAAGGTTTTGGTTAAATAAAAAATATTCTTTGAAAGTTGATATATCGATATGAAACAAGTACCAAAACGTTGCTAATTAACTTTAAAAACTGAAGAGGCACAACATGACCAATGTTCTTAATTTGTACACAGGGTGATCCAAACATAGTGCACAAAAGTAATACACAAAAGCATCATATCGAGTATACAGATCAAATGAGTTGTAGAAATAATTATTTTAAAAATTGTATTGCCTGAGAAGAATAGCGAAGATTTTGACAATAATTTGCTGAAAGAATCTTCGAAATTCACCAAAGATTACAGAAGTTATTGGAAATCAAAATTTGCCAATTTTTTATCGACTGTAATATATGTTTAACTGTACATCTGCGTGTGTATTTATAGCTAAATCTGAACATGATATCTAAATCGATCATCAAATGAACATAGAATACAATTTTGTTGACGTACAACAACATTATAATATTTTATTTGATAAATCTCGGTTACCATACAATCTATCTAGCCATCTATCTGAGTTGCTAATAATTGGCCAACCAAATAAATAAAAAGGTACTTCAAAGTAATTGACCTAATTTCTTCTGTTGTCGCACCGACCGCCCTTCAAAAAAAGAAAACAAAAAAATATTTCCACAAACAACGCTATAATGTACCTATATTTTTATCATGTTATTAATTTACCCAAGGTTATTTCCATTCGTTTAATTTTTATTAGGTGACCTAATCTATATTTCGTTGATGTGCAGATAGCATGTCCGATGGACTCCAGATAATCAATATAATGTTTATAAATAACAATAATTTACCTAGTTAGTACCACATTTGAAACACACATTCTTCTAGAAATAATAATTTCATAATTTACGTCATTTATTGTTTGATTCGCAACAGATTTTAAAAAATCAAACAATCTGAAGCTGTAAGAATCATTATTCGTTTCCACAGTCCACGGGCGAATGTAGAGGGCGCTAACATCGGCGCATGAGTCGGAATAAAAGTATTTTTCTACTTTGCATTCACAATGCACACATTGTAACACTGTTTTCGGTGTTACAATTAGCAAATTGTAACACCGTTTTTAGTAACTTTTTTCTAAGATTGGTGACATTGATATCAAATGCATGTCAAACGAAAATACACATAACCACAAAAGTAAGCACAAACTGATTTTTTAGAATCGCACAAACTGCAAAGTATGTATATTTTTATACATATTTAAATATGCGTGTTGCATCCTAGGTCTCGTACTACTAGTATATGATGGTATATAATAATTATCAATAATTACTTTTTCACAGATATTTAAATTTAAGTGACAGATGACAGTGTCACCAACGGTTGCACCCATAAATACTCTAGATTGGAATTTTACCTAATAACTTCTAAATTTTTATAAAATTAATGACGCAAAGTAGAAAAAATAGTATATTACACTCGTTTTATAAGACATATTGGCGCATTCGTTCATTTGGGGCACTCGTCGCTGGCGCTCCTCGTGCCCCAAACAACTCATGCGCCAATTTGACGTCTTATAAAACTTGTATAATAATATACTATTTTCTACTTTGCATTCACAATGCACACATTGTAACACTGTTTTCGGTGTTACAATTAGCAAATTGTAACACCGTTTTTAGTAACTTTTTTCTAAGATTGGTGACATTGATATCAAATGCATGTCAAACGAAAATACACATAACCACAAAAGTAAGCACAAACTGATTTTTTAGAATCGCACAAACTGCGAAGTATGTATATTTTTATACATACTTAAACATGCGTGTTGCATCCTAGGTTTCGTACTACTAGTATATGATGGTATATAATAATTATCAATAATTACTTTTTCACAGATATTTGAATTTAAGTGACAGATGACAGTGTTACCAACGGTTGCACCCATAAATACTCTAGATTGGAATTTTACCTAATATACTTCTAAATTTTTATAAAATTAATGACGCAAAGTAGAAAAAATAGTATATTACACTCGTTTTATAAGACATATTGGCGCATTCGTTCAGGAGACAAGTTATTTGCAGCAGGAAAATGTGACTGTATGTAGATTTTTTAATAAAAACGTTCCATTTTGAGGTTAGATCCACAATATGTCAAACTTAAAAACAACATGATTCCTTTACTGTACACTCAATTTGATTTATTCGTGTACAAACCTTCTTTTAGAAAATACTTTGAATACACTAGCATGTGTTTTGAGTCATTTTTGCCTAAAAAAAACCTTTTCCCTTTAGGAAACATGTGAAATGGCAAGCCCTCGCTGTGATATGAATTGCAATGTGGAACGCAACGATAGGTCTTACTTCTGCTTGCTACCGGCGAAATTATACTCAAAATCCTATACCACACCATATGCTTGAAGTTGGCAACAGGTTTTCAGGCGACATCTAGTGGAGGAAATGAAAACTACTTACTATTATATTGCTAAATTCTTACCTGTTAGCTCGCTTGCTGCTAGTCTTCAATTTGGTGCTGCCGAATTTGGTTTGAGCAAACGTGGCTGTGGTGAAAGTCAGTGGTGTGGTGGTCCTAGGTATGAAAGCTGGTACCGGCGAGGGTGAGTTCTTGTACGAGTTCAGGGTAGTAGGAGATGGCGCACTCGTCGGCGAAGAAAGGTGATTATTGATGACGGTTGGCATACTCTGATTACCAGCCTGCGGCACGACATTGCTCTGCAACTGAGGTCCAACCACTGGCGGTTGCTGCTGCTGCTGTTGTTGCTGTTGCTGCTGAGGTTGCTGCGGCCCAAACGGCGTAATATTCTTCGGCGACAAACTCAAGTTGCTCAAACTACAACCGACAGATTCAATAGGTCTGAAGCATTGCGCTTCAGGATTGAAAGTCTTCGTGACTTCTCGATCGGCGGAGTTGTCGTCTTGAGGATCGGCTTTATCACTGAACAGGACCTTTACAGCGCCCTTTTCGCCGATTCTGTAGCTGACCTCGCCAGGGTCAACCCAAACTGCTAACTCCTGAGGAAGGTTCTCCAGGATGTCCTGGATTGGAACGCCGCTTTCTCTGGCCGCTCTCTCGAGCACCTTATCGATTGGGTCTCCAGTCTTCAAGCACCTGAACGCGGAACCTTTGAAAGGTTTATCAGGGTACCAGTGTCCTTGGAATTTGTCTTTTAACGCCTTTTCCAGTTCCTCGCCGAAAATGTTCACCCTTCGCCTGGGTAGCTTGTTGTACAGGTACGATATAACGAAGTTCAGCGCTACTTGTACTTCTATATGCATTGTGGAGGATTGTGGTTGTTTCTGTGTTCTCTTGAATCTGTCTGTCAGCTCACTCTGGTGTCTGCCTTAATCAACAATGCATTTAAGATTTCCTCTGCGATTTGATAGCACAAGTCAGTTTCAAAATGAAGGTACGTGATCTGAAACAATGAAAGAATACGTGTTACGTTAATCTCCCACTGATGTGTGTACAGTGTACACTTTATCAATGCGGCACTTGTCAAGAAACGTAGTGTATATGTACATACGTACCAAGTTGCAATGGACAAATAGAATTTGGTACGTGAATGAGCGTGCAACTATGTGTGTATTACTGACGAATATTAGTAATTCGGTGAATAATTGTGATAAGAAATTTAGCGGGTAGATTATGTGATTGTTGTTGCTAATTTTGGGGAAATTGCACGTCATAGTATCTATTTACGATCCGCATTGCTTAACTTTTTTTTTTAGCACCAAATGACTGAACTAAAGGTTGAAGCTGTACTTGTCGACATTTTGTTCAAAATTGACATTTTTCCATCAAATCCTATTATTAGATTTTACCTAAACATGACGGAACATGATTTCTGTAACATGTTGGCTATACGCTTTAGGATTTGACATATAAAACGTCAAACATAACCTTTCTTTTTGTTTACGTTATTCTTAGTTGTCAAAAAAAAAATTGGTAAACTCTAACCCCAAAAATGTGTGGAATCATATAAAGCAAAAAAAGGCGTTCAAAGTTTAACTAAAATCAATTTTTTTGAGTTGCCAACCCAATTTTTTTTTTCAGGATAATAGAATTATCTTGAAAAAGAAATCTGAAAATAGCAATATCCGTTTATATCGCACGGGGCGCCTACCCATAGGCAAGTATTTCCCTTTTGGGTCGTTTTTCGGTCAATGAAGAAGGCCTTGCGTGTTCGGCGCGGATCAATATACGCAAGCTGACGTCCCGACGCGGCCCTACGTTCGCAGGCGGTCTCGGGTACGGTGTCGGCCGGCGTCGACGGGCGGATCCGGTCGCGGAAGTAGGTCGCGCCCATCCGAAAACCTCGCCGCCTGGCACAGATATTCTGCCGATTTTAACCCTACCGCATTCTCGGTCGCAAGCACTGACAGAACACCCGCACGACCGGGCCAACGTATTTTCGAACGTGGGCCGGTTTGGTTCATTAGGCAATTTTCGAGCGAACGGCTAAGCGACGTCACCCGTTCAACGATACAAGCGCCACCTGGGCTATTTTAATAGGGGTTATTTTCGTTGAATTGTATGGAAAGCGCCTGTTTTCGGAACATGCAAGAAAATTAAACTTAATGAAATATTATATTCTCTGCAATAGCTTAGAAATTGCAAATTATATTCTATGTTTCTTAAATGGATATTAGAAGAGTGACTTGGATACTAACCTAAAACTTAAAGTTTAACTGTCAAATTTCAGAGTAGCCAACCTACAATATTTTTCATTTTTGTATTAAGAAATTTCTATTACATATTACTATTGTTATTATTACCATTAATTTGAGTCCCATGTAACCCATTATATTACTCATAACTAAAGGTTATATACATACATATTTGTTTTACGACCAAAAACCACATGATCAACCTCTTAAAAGCATTAAAGTAGAGTACAAACAAGTTTTTGTTTGTTCAGACTATTAGATCGTTTAATTTTAATGCTCTAATAAAAATACCAATAGCAGTTAAACAACGAAGGTCAAAATGAACCAACTATAAAAACTACCAACGGACATTTTCAGAACTTAGTGATGTAACCTAAAAACTTTGAAATATGGTTGGTAAGCATGATTTTTGACGTTTGTAATTGACGTTTAATTAAAGTTATAAGCAATATTACGTAATATTTCGTATTTGATATTAATTATTTCTCATTTCACTCACCCCTCCCCTTTTATTCGCTAATAAATGATTGATTTCTAATTATAATTACGGCCTATTCTCCCTCTATCTACCCCTTTGTTTATGGTCGTGCCGGTGGAAGAGCACGCCCTCACCGGGGATCATTTTATATGAAGGCATTAATTCATGAAAAGCTCTTAGTGAACCCGATCGATGGCGCTGCTGCTAGCAGATTTCCGTCGACAGGCAATTTTCCTCAACCCCGACCCCGTTGTGTTCCGCCACTACCACCACCCCGGTCGGAAATCGGAAAACGAAAACACAACACGTTCAGATTGCGAGCACTGATTAATACACAAAAGGTGAAATTATCCTCAAATTATAAAGGGAATAGAACAAAATAATTTCAAACTAGTTTTTTTACTGCTCGAAAAACCGGATAAATATGAGGGTCAATGTCAAATTCTCAAACAACTAAATTAAGATTAATCAACTGGCACGAAAAAGTTTACGGACGACACAAAACACGCACAGGCACCGCTATATTAATCAAAACTAGTCATTTTCGGGTTCCTCCGGTTTACGGTAGCACGACATGGAATTTTTGCATCAAGCAAAGACACACACGTTAAGCATGTCAATATGGCAATGTGACGTAACTAAATGTACACATCCCGTAACTACAACACGGCCTCCTATTTAACAGGCTAATGGACAAACAACTTCCTCGCAATTAAGCACTACGTATTACATTACAGTTTTGTTCTCTCCTCGCCACTTTTCTCCCAAGATGCCGGACCGTTAGTTTTCCGGACGGAAAATTTCTGGCGTTAAATTGACCCGTCTCAGAGAATTTTCATCTAAAGAGTTACCCGTTATGTCAGTTATGTGTCGACGACGAAAAAAGAATATCTGGATTGTTATTATCTCTAAAGGCAAAGCGAATACATAGTATTAACTTCAATTATTCAAATTGTTTCATTAAATTTGACGTTTATCTTATAGATCTAACCTAAAAAAACTTACAATGACGTTTGTCCGTATTGTCAACGCCATCTATATTCGTTCGTCCTAACAAACTGGGACTTTTTCATCTCGGGGACTTTTGATCTTGAAGAGTTCCCTGTTATGTGTCGACAAAAAAAGAATATCTGGATTGTTATTATCTCTAAAGGCAAAGCGAATTACATAGTATTAACTTCAATTATTCAAATTGTTTCATTAAATTTGACGTTTATCTTATAGATCTAACCTAAAAAAACTTACAATGACGTTTGTCCGTATTGTCAACGCCATCTATATTCGTTCGTCCTAACAAACTGGGACTTTTTCATCTCGGGGACTTTTGATCTTGAAGAGTTGCCCGTTATGTGTCGACAAAAAAAGAATATCTGGATTGTTATTATCTCCAAAGGCGAAGCGAATACATAGTATTAACTTCAATTATTCAAATTGTTTCATTGAATTTGACGTTTATCTTATAGATCTAACCTAAAAAACTTACAATGACGTTTGTCCGTATTGTCAACGCCATCTATATTCGTTCGTCCTAACAAATTGGGACTTTTTCATCTCTGGGACTTTTGATCTTGAAGAGTTGCCCGTTATGTGTCGACAAAAAAAGAATATCTGGATTGTTATTATCTCCAAAGGCGAAGCGAATGCATAGTATTAACTTCAATTATTCAAATTGTTTCATTAAATTTGACGTTTATCTTATAGATCTAACCTAAAAAAACTTTGACAATGACGTTTCTCGGTAGTGTAAGCGCCATCTCTATTCGTTCGTCCTAACAAATTGTACAAAACGTCAAAAGCTTGTCGATTGCCACTTGAAATCAGCTAAAAGTGTTAAAAGTAGGTTAGGGCAACTGTTATTTTTTTAAACGTACGCTCCCGTTGCATTGCTCCGCAAATAACAACTCCGTTGTGCTTCTTTATCTTGTCGCGAATGTAGAGCAACGCACCATTGACATGGAATGGTGTCGACACATTACGAAAGCTCCCCACGAACTGATTTGCAATTAAAAATAGTCGCGATACGGGCAGTACGGCTTACAACTGTGCGTTCTTATCGTCGAATATAGATATCATTCGCCTGAACGGGCGAATGTAGAGGGCGCTAACATCGGCGCATAAGTCGAGATTAAATTTAAATTAACTATAGTCAGCTATATGACTTTAATTACTCTGATGAGTATTTACAAGTATTTTCGAAACCCTTATTGAAAAAAATATGTGTACATATTATCAGGGACAATCCCTTGACGAAGGAGAAACGTTATTTGCAGCAGGAAAATGTGACTATACGTGGATTTCTTAATAAAAACGTTTCGTTTTGAGGTTAGATCCGCATTATGACAAACTTAAAAACAATATGATTCCTTTACTGTGCACTCAACTTGATTTATTCGGGTACAAATCTTCTTTTAGAAAATGCTTTGAACACACTAACGTATGTCTTTAGACATTTTTGCCAATTTTTATTACACGTCGCCACTTACTGTGTAACCTTTTCCCTTTAGGAAACTTGTGAAATGACAAGCCCTCGCTGTGATATGAATTACATTGTAGAACGCAACAATAGATCTTACTTACTTCTTTTTTTGTCGTTTTTTCATCTTTTGATTTAAATACCAGCAAAATTATACTCAACGTTCTATACCACACCATATAAATTTTCAAAGTTAGTTCATACTTTCACCACCAGAGCGGAGACTCTTCCGCTCGTTGAGGCGAATTGCTTCTATTGTTTGACTTGTCGAACGTCAGTTGTACTTCGGAAATGTCAGTGTTATATTATTATAATCGTTCATAACCTCACATTAGATTAGGAATTTGTTAATTTTAATACTACAAGGAGGTAACGTTAATGAAACCGATGGAGAACTATGCCGCCATGTTGTTCTTGGATCGGATCCAGCATAAACAAAAAATTGGCCAACAATAAACACAAACGATTCGCTCTGGTGCTGACCGAAATTAGGCAACGATTCAGTTATCTTGGTCATTTCTACACCTGAGCCAAACCGATGCCACTAAGGACACGTTTGCAATAAGGTCAAAATCAATCAAGCCATTATTAGGTTGGTGCTATTAAAAATACCTAACTATGTAAACCAACATCTGACCGTAGAATAGTATATTATTATACAAGTTTTATAAGACGTCAAATTGGCGCATGAGTTGTGAAATGAACGAATGCGCCAAAATGTCTTATAAAACGAGTGTAATATACTATTTTTTCTACTTTGCGTCATTAATTTTATAAAAATTTAGAAGTATATTAGGTAAAATTCCAATCTAGAGTATTTATGGGTGCAACCGTTGGTAACACTGTCATCTGTCACTTAAATTCAAACATCTGTGAAAAAGTAATTATTGATAATTATTATATACCATCATATACTAGTAGTACGAAACCTAGGATGCAACACGCATGTTTAAATATGTATAAAAATATACATACTTCGCAGTTTGTGCGATTCTAAAAAATCAGTTTGTGCTTACTTTTGTGGTTATGTGTATTTTCGTTTGACATGCATTTGATATCAATGTCACCAATCTTAGAAAAAAGTTACTAAAAACGGTGTTACAATTTGCTAATTGTAACATCGAAAACAGTGTTACAATGTGTGCATTGTCAATGCAAAGTAGAAAATAGTATATTATTATACAAGTTTTATAAGACGTCAAATTGGCGCATGAGTTGTTTGGGGCACGAGGAGCGCCAGCGACGAGTGCCCCAAATGAACGAATGCGTCAATATGTCTTATATGATATACTGAAAGAACCATTAGATTAGAATCTTCCAGCGAGTACAAAAGGTATAGGAGTTCAACATATGTTAAATTTAGAGAGAGATACTTGTTCTCCAAATCTGATGCAAATGGGTTACTGGGCTCAGATGCGCAGGAATTTTGTATTGATCCAGTGGTGGGTAAAATCCGACATTAGAGACACTTGGGAGTTACAGAAGTTCCTTACGCCGGGTGTCAGATGAACGAAGATGGCCTTCTTTTTGATTGATCGTCGTGCTCGTTCTGTAGAATAACCCCGGCGACCGCGACGCGGTGGAAAAATAGCTCAGAGTATTAACCAGCGACCTCTGAAATTGTTTTTCCGAAGTAATTATCCGGTTAAATATAATACACGTCAACGTTGACAGTTTCGAGAATTTTCTCTTTTTAGAGGTTAGGTTAAAAACTAGCTCTGTGTATATGTCAAAATTTTCGATTTTAGTTATTGGGCATTCTAGAAATATGTGGTTAAGGCTTCCCACCTGTCCACATTCGCAATATGGACATTTTAGGTTATCTGCTATCTGTTACTGTTGTTACGAATGTCCGGCAGGGGGCGTTTCGGGTTTGACGTTACTGTGGTAATAGCAGCAAAACACGGGTCGACAAAAATCGATTTTTTGGATCGAAAATTGTTTTTAAGGCCGTTTTTTTTGCTCAAAACTCTTTGCTAAGGGTATTTAGAGGGATCTTATCGTAAGACATGAGAGAGAGCGGCTTTTATAAGGTCGGCAGGAACGGATAAAAAATGTAAATTTTTGACGTTCATCGATCCGCTTGTCGGAATTTCTAGACGTCACGTGACATTTTCTCGAGGTTCGCCTTCACTCGACGAGGTGCAAAAACGTGATTTTTTTTCAAAATTGACGCATTTAATTTACAAAATATCGCGCAGTTCACGCGGAATTGTGTCCTTTTTTCAATTCGAGCGTCAAAAGTAATATCGAAAAGCCCAATTTTGCAGCTACTCGATCGCATATGTCGGCGAAAATGGGCGATTCCGCTGAACGTGCCCTACACTTGAAAGTTCGTAATTAGTATAGGTAGATAAATTTTATTTTTATTATTGAAAACTGATATATTTATATCAAAATCTGATAGGTTTATAGCAGTATATTTTGGCGTTTTTATTATCAAATATTCACTAAATTAGTTAAATATCCGACGTTGATTTGTGGATTAATCTCGATGTTTGCAGAGATTACAGAAATCTACCCAGATAAATCCCAGATATGGTGGCGCCACTGTGTACGCGTACCAAATACAAATATATTTTTTTATTTACCACTTTGACCTGCAACGAACCAACTTAAGGTGCGCAATGTACATCTCGGTTTGTTTGAGTATGTTGCAAGTGTAAACGAGCCTTATCTGAGTTTATACATACGCACGCATTCACTTCTTATAGTATTATTTCTTCGTGGTGTTATTTGAACTGTATAAACACACAATACGGAGATTTAAGTCAATATTACTACCACCGTGCAACATGACCGATAAAAACATAGTATTCGGTTTGATATGATAAAATGAAATGTCAGTTTGACGTTTGTAGTACGTTGGAGGTTATGTTTGTGGTCAGACTATGCTGGTTAACAGCGGCTAATAATCTACAGCAAGCAGCAAACACTAAAACAGCGTAGTGTGACCACCCCACATTTTGCACTCCAATCAACGTTGCAGCATAACTTTTCGGCCGGCGACTATTCATTATGTGATCAGTATTTTAACAACTGTATCGCTTAAAGCCCTCTTTATATGTTGGGAGAATATTACCTCGCATAATATTTATAAAACGCATTTTAAAAATACATAATTTCCTGAGTTAACATTCATGCTGGTTGCTGTAAAAGTTAAACAAGCGCTGGTGGGGTGGCTGCTGCTTAACTCATTCGCCAACTGGTAAAACAGTGAGTGGTCACACTGTTAGCAGCCAGTAGCAAATAGCACGCTAGTAAAACAGCCTAGTGTGACCATAGCTTTACTGTTACACTTTTTTTGTGTGTTTTAGAATGAAGTTTTTAGTGAATTATAATAAGTTTGTGTAGTAATATGACAGTTCGAACATTTTGTGAGAAAGATCAATAAATTACACAACGACAATAGGTACAATCGATTTTCCCAACAATCGCTTGATTTGTGAACTTAATTCACCAAAGTTACGTAAATATTAACAAGCGACTGTCATAGGATTGCGTTAAAATTGCGATTTACAAATGCGTCTAATTCGGTTGCAACAAATAAATTAACTAGCGAAATCGCTGACCATAAAATTAGCAAGATCTATATTTCTGAAATAATAAATCGCAAAAACTAATTTCTCAAATTAATTACCGATAATAACTTAAACATAAAGAGATAAAAAAACGCATAAAGTCATTAATATCGTGGCAGAAATTTGTCAAAGAATTACCTAATAAATCTTACCGCAGATCCTAGATCGAGGAAAAGATAGAGAAAGACCCATTCACTCACCTGTAACAAAAAAGAAAAGAAAAGGTATAGATTTAAATTCCAACCACAAAGAAACAAACAAGTCGCGATACAATCGCGTGTAATTCAATTAAAACTATATTAAAACAGCGCACGGCGCGCGATGTCGTTAATCGCTTAAAGTCCACTTTACATGCAAATTTATTTACAACGATTCATAACAATGGCCAACGTAAGGATTCATGGAATTCACCTTGACCTGCACGCTCCTAACATAGAATTTTATAATACAATTACAATCGATTTTACAACACTGCCCTAGTAAAGATTAACCCCACACGTGTATGACACTTCCCCTTTATAGGTGCATCTATTTTGATACTTATTATTTACAGGGATTGCTCAATCAGGGTTTTAAAAGATGAAAAAACGACAAAAAAAGAAGCAGAAGAAGTAAGTTTCCTAAAGGGAAAGGTTACATACACAGCGAGTGGCGACGTTTACTAAAAACTGTCAAAAATGTCTCAAGACAAGATCTAACCTCAAAACAAAACGTTTTTATTAAGAAATCCACATTTTCCTGCTGCAAATAACTTTTCTCCTGCTTCAAGGGGTTGTCCCTTTTAATCTGTATACGTATTTTTTCCATAAAGGTACCGAAAATACTTAAAATATTATCCCGACTAATGTGCCGATTTTAGCGACCTCTACATTCCCGTTCGTTCAGGCGAATACAATCAATTTATTTGACGTTTCAAATGTCATATCAAACACAATTTGAGGTTATCGCACATGATTACAAATTTCGTAACTAACGAAATTGTTGTTAAGGGAAATTTTGACAGATGTATTGTTTTGACATCATAAAACGCCATACAGATACGTCAAAAAATGTAAGTAACTAATACAACAACAAAACTCATCAACTCTAACCCCAAAAACTCTAAAGCAAAAAGTTTAATTGTCAAATTTCAGAGTAGCCAACCTAGAATATATTCACTAGACGCTCGCTGTTTGTACCTACTCGTACTGTTTGTACCTACTCGTACATACGCAAAAAGATAACACTGCAGATAAGAACTGCTTGTTACAATAGCAAGCGTTAATAAAATGTGCACATACACGTTGAAGTATACGTAGTGAACAATAATTACCGCAGAAAAAAAACTAATTTTTCTGCATTTGGCGCACAGCATCGTCAATAACGGATGCGCCGCCTCTGGTTTCGTTCGCGTGTGTTGGCAATCGTGCCGGTAATATTACAGCCAGCAACGGCGTTATTTGTTCTCTGCTTATAAATATGCTAATTGGTTACACGTGTACAGTCCCAATGCTCTCAGATCGCAGTAATTTATCGTTAATTTAGTAAACAATAGTTAACAGCACGCCATTTTCGTCCAGTGATCATGATTATGGAGCTTGAACTGAACAACAGTTAAGTTACGTAAAGTTGAGCAGTGTGAAAATTGGATTGGCAAACACAATTATGTACTCGAGAAGACGTATTGTGGAATAAAAGAGTCAATATTTGTCGTGTGTAGAGAAAGAGAATCGTTTTAAAAACATTTTAGGACATAATTAACTATCGATTTCGACGATTTGTCCTTGCTTATGTCATTTGTTATACTTTTAGTACATTTTTGAGTTAATAGAAAAACAATTCGCCTCAACGAGCGAAAGAGTCTCCGCTCTGGTGGTGAAAGTATGAACTAACTTTGAAAATTTGTGTGGTATAGAACGTTGAGTATAATTTTGCTGGTATTTAAATCAAAAGATGAAAAACCGACAAAAAAGAAGCAGCAGAAGTAAGAACTATTGTTGCGTTCCACAATGCAATTCATATCACAGCGAGGGCTTGTCATTTCACAAGTTTCAGGTTACACAATGAGTGGTGACGTGTATTAAAAATTGGCAAAAATGTCTCAAGACACATGCTAGTGTGTTCAAAGCATTTTCCAAAAGAAGATTTGTACACGAATAAATCAGGTTGAGTGTACAGTAAAGGAATCATGTTATTTTTTAGTTTGACATATTGCGGATGTAACCTCAAAACGAAACGTTTTTATTAAGAAATCTCCATTTTCCTGCTGCAAATATCTTTTCTCTTACTTCAAGGGGTTGTCCATTTGATACATATTTTTTCGACAAGGGTTCCGAAAATACTTGTAAATATTCGTCAGAATTGCAAAAGGTATTGGATATCAAAGTTTGTCAATTTTTTAGGTGTCCAATTTTACTTTTCGACTAGTACCCTAGAATGAAAGTATTGCTACAAGCGAATCGTGTCTGTTAGACAGATCAAATGAGTTGTAGAAATAATTATTTTAAAAATGTTATCGCCTAGGAAGAATGTCGAAGAATTTGTCTATCATTTGTTGAAAGAATCACCAAAATTGACCAAAGATTGCAAAAGGTATTGGATATCAAAGTTTGTCAATTTTTTAGGTGTCCAATTTTACTTTTCGATAGTACCCTAGAATGAAAGTATTGCTACAAGCGAATCGTGTCTGTTAGACAGATCAAATGAGTTGTAGAAATAATTATTTTAAAAATGTTATCGCCTAGGAAGAATGTCGAAGAATTTGTCTATCATTTGTTGAAAGAATCATCAAAATTGACCAAAGTAACTAAAGTCAAATAGCTGACTATAGGCCGATGTTAGCGCCCTCTACATTCGCTCGTTCAAGCGAATAAGATAGTATTTTTCGATTTTCCAGAAACATTCACAATGTTTGTAGATACTAAACCAGAAAACATCAAATACAGAGCAGTATATTTAGAATACAATCACACAATGTTGTTTTCTGTATTTACCGAGTAACAATGGCCGTATATTTACAAGGTTATGCGAACTTGCTAGAATAAAAAGCACGCGATATCGAGGAGCGTCATGATGACGTTATCAGAGCTTTCCAAATCGATTCTAATTTATTTTCGGATATTAAGGAATTGCTTTACATAATAGTATATTATTATACAAGTTTTATAAGACGTCAAATTGGCGCATGAGTTGTCGTCGGTAGCGCTGCTCGTGCCCCAAATGAACGAATGCGCCAATATGTCTTATAAAACGAGTGTAATATACTATTTTTTCTACTTTGCGTCATTAATTTTATAAAAATTTTGAAGTATATTAGGTAAAATTCCAATCTAGAGTATTTATGGGTGCAACCGTTGGTAACACTGTCATCTGTCACTTAAATTCAAATATCTGTGAAAAAGTAATTATTGATAATTATTATATACCATCATATACTAGTAGTACGAAACCTAGGATGCAACACGCATGTTTAAATATGTATAAAAATATACATACTTCGCAGTTTGTGCGATTCTAAAAAATCAGTTTGTGCTTACTTTTGTGGTTATGTGTATTTTCGTTTGACATGCATTTGATATCAATGTCACCAATCTTAGAAAAAAGTTACTAAAAACGGTGTTACAATTTGCTAATTGTAACACCGAAAACAGTGTTACAATGTGTGCATTGTGAATGTAAAGTAGAAAAAGAATTATTTATATATTGTCCCAGGCTGTTCTAGTTTTTTTGGTGTAAGAATAGTTGCCATTACATAACCTAGAAATTGCAAGTGAACCTCTTGTGCTAGTGAAATATCGTATTGATAATTTGCAAACGTAATTTTGAGTTGCATAATGGAGTTATTTCTGAGCAGAAATAAATAACATTCCGCGTCGGCGCTCAAAAAATGAATCATTAACCTTTTAGAATGGTCTATTTTCGGGAATAGCTATGAATAAGCTCTCTCTCTCTTTCTCTCTCCAGAATTTCAAATTAGATACAGGCCCGAAAAACAAAGTTATTATATAAACAAAGTAGACGTTTCGGGGTCCAATTATTTTAAACACCAGCGATGTTTACGTTTTCTCATTTGCATCTCAATTTTATAATTTAGAGACAGTCACGGAGTTTTGAGAGTTTTTAAATTGCACCCTAAAGTGTACGTAGGTACGTCTTAAAAGCGTATTAAAGTTAGGGAAATTACCATTTGGGAAAGCAACGGAAACCCACCACGAAATCTCGATATATATGTCAGGACTACAGGCAAGGAATGATTGAAATATTTATGAGGAGTCTTTCTGGAATTTGAGCGCCAATTTAAATATGGATGAAATGGAATAATGACGAATTTGAATAAAAATTCCCCAAGTTGTGGGGTTTAAAGACGTTTAATCATTTCCTGAATTTATTATTGAAGAACGGTCGAGTTTATTTTGAAATTGGAACTTTCCAACTTTATTGGGACATTATATCAATTGAAATACATAGTAGATACTTTCTCTTATGAGAATTTTGAAAAGAGGTTGTTTGATTATCACAGTAAGAAGTTTGAGGTATTAAATAATAGATAATAACATGTTCAAATTGAGAAATGTTAGAAAATACAATTATATATTCTTTGCCCTTCATATCGAATGAATATTTGCTTTAACCACAAAAAAATAACAGACATACTAACAAAACGACATCAGGTGGCACCATAATTAACATTATTGCCAATAATAGCCAAGTGGGGAGGTTAAAGTGAAGAATTTATCACATGAACCGGCTATAATTTCCAGCATGTTGTGGTCAATGTGATATATTTCAGTTCGTTATTGCATTAAGGTGATGCTACAATATAATAGAGCCTCAGATTTGAAATTCTGTTAGTATCTACATAATCGCCACACAACGAATCTATTCACTGGGTTTTCAGTGTTGGGCCTTTAGTGACGTTAGGCCTGACTAACTTATTTAGTTACTACTCATGACTAAAATAAGGAAGATTATCAAAACGAGACTAAAAAATGCCAATCCACACTAATTGCATGCACGAGTGTGTAACTCTTTGGGTCATGCTTATTTGCGCAATTCTTAAAAGCAAAGTAAGTAATTAATTAAAAACTCGGTTTGTATTATTTTACTAGTGCAAACGTACGTAGTGCTTCTGCATTTTGCAATTCGTGGCAAAAAATATTTTTATTTAGAACTTTATTATCTTTTTAATACAAAACTTTAAAAAATGTTTTATATTTAATTTTGAATACAAAAGTCCTTCTAGACCTGTATTTTTTGTGGTAGTACAACAATGACACCATTTATATTGTCAAAATAAAACGAAATAAAGTTTGTAACAATAGGACGTCATCTTCTTTTGTTTTTTTTTGTATTTTTTGTTGGTGATAAACACATTTATAATAAATATATCTGTGAGATATTAGATATACTTAGGGTAGGTATAGGTAATGGACATACTAATGTAGGGAAGATTGAGGCAAGTTGTTACCATGTTCAATCTTTTATTTATAAAATTATTGTCAAACACCAAAAGTAAAAATACCGTGTTAGGAACAGAACCATACAAAAATGTTTGCATCATTTGTGCGGTGCAATTTATGTAAAAACATCTATGTAAACTAGTCTAGTTCTTGCATGTACATATTTGCATTGAAATTTTTTTTATTAAATGCGCAACATTTCAAGACAATTAGGATTTGAGAATTTACTTAATAAATTGTAACTGTACATTTACAAAAAACTACCCACATGCATTAAATATAAAAATGGGTGTTATTGATAATAAAATGGTTAACTTTTTTGAACGCTGTGTATAAACTGTTCTTTTTTATGTTTTCGTCATTGAGCCGTCCTTGGGTGTATACCAAATATCATTACCAATTATATCCAGTAGTTTATAAAGTACAAGGGAGACAAAAAAGCATTCTGTATTATCAATGTTTTGTATTATTCGTAATTTTGGTCATTGGGGTAGCCGTACTGATAATTTGCGTCGAGTAAATAAATGTAATAGCTTACATAGTAATCAAAATAACTGAGCTAACTTCTTTGAAGACTGTATACAAAAGATCTTTTGTAAAAAGTAACATTTTTATCACTTTTACCGTGCCCGTTAGGAAATTATTAATAATAGCCAGTCCATGTGATTATTTAAGTGTTTCTAATCACATTGACCAAATGATGCGGTTATTATTAATAATAGCCGGTAATTATTAATACAAACCACATTTATCACTTTAACCGTACCATATACACATGTTCTAATAGTAGGACTATTCTACACTAGAAACTTCATATATGCATTTAGTACAAGGTGATCGATACGACAAGAATAATAATAAATAAATGTTACAGGATCATCTCATAACATACAAACAAGTGCAAACCTTGTAACAAAAACCTAGTTTGCTCAATTCTTGACTTATTTATATGTACCTGTTTATGTACGTTTTTATTGCAAATAATACTGACGTTTATTATAAGTACAATATTTGCAGTTTTCCAGTTGTTGACAATGTAACAAATTAAATAATTTAATCGCGCAAAACTGCGTTATTCTCGGAGAATAATATACATAAACCTAAACATAAGTTAACAAAGAAATCATACATAGAAAACAATACCCTGATTTAAAACACCGAATTAAGACAAAACCAAATGATAATCTCAAACAATTATTCGAAGAGAGTCGCATCTTTAGATAACGAAAAACTAGTCTTAAAATCTTTATTAATACATCTGATAAATCAATTTATAACTCGTACGCGTGACGTTTTCGGAGATTTGCGCCATTGCTCGCGAAATTTACGACGGTATTGTTGTAAAAAATGCCCCATTGAATTTAACGTGTTCACAGAGCGATATACGCAGTTTTGTCATGTGGTGGGACGAACAGCCGTTTCGTTCTCGGTCGAAAAATATTTACTTGGCGTTTGTCTAAATCGGTACCGGGTGAAATTTCAATGAAATAAAATTTGACGGCCGTATAAATAAACACATCGGTTTCAATGCTAAAACTATTGTTTATGTTTAGAGGTAGTTTATGTTATGGTGGACTGTGAAATGAGTTTCTGTAGGTTTCTCTATTTCTTTCTAAGAATTTTCTAATATCTATTAATTATCTATTGTAATGCACAGTAAGGAACAAGTGGTAAAAGTTTTACTCTCTATTTAAGTAAGAGATCAAAGCTTGAATGGAACTAATCCACTTAGTATTCCCTAGCAAAGTCAAGTTGATTTTGGAGAGCCTCAGGAGATGCCAAAGCACGGTTACAAGAGGAAGTTGAGCAAACTACACGATTCCAACTTTGCTTACCGTTAAGATTACCTACCGACTTGTAGGTAAGAAGATAGGTACGATAAAATAAGACCATCACAACAGTTTGTGAACAGCATATGTTAAAATTTTTAAAATAATTATTTCTACAACTCATTTGATCTGTCTAACAGACACGATTCGCTTGTAGCAATACTTTCATGCTAGGGTACTAGTCGAAAAGTAAAATTGGACACCTAAAAAAATGACAAACTTTGATATCCAATACCTTTTGCAATCTTTAGTCAATTTTGATGATTCTTTCAACAAATGATAGACAAATTCTTCGACATTCTTCCTAGGCGATAAAATTTTTAAAATAATTATTTCTACAACTCATTTGATCTGTCTAACAGACACGATTCGCTTGTAGCAATACTTTCATTCTAGGGTACTATCGAAAAGTAAAATTGGACACCTAAAAAATTGACAAACTTTGATATCCAATACCTTTTACAATCTTTGGTTAATTTTGATGATTCTTTCAACAAATGATAGACAAATTCTTCGACATTCTTCCTAGGCGATAAAATTTTTAAAATAATTATTTCTACAACTCATTTGATCTATCTAACAGACACGATTCGCTTGTAGCAATACTTTCCTTCTAGGGTACTAGTCGGAAAGTAAAATTGGACACCTAAAAAATTGACAAACTTTGATATCCAATACCTTTTGCAATCTTTGGTCAATTTTGATGATTCTTTCAACAAATGATAGACAAATTCTTCGACATTCTTCCTAGGCGATAAAATTTTTAAAATAATTATTTCTACAACTCATTTGATCTATCTAACAGACACGATTCGCTTGTAGCAATACTTTCCTTCTAGGGTACTAGTCGGAAAGTAAAATTGGACACCTAAAAAATTAACAAACTTTGATATCCAATACCTTTTGCAATCTTTGGTCAATTTTGATGATTCTTTCAACAAATGATAGACAAATTCTTCGACATTCTTCCTAGGCGATAAAATTTTTAAAATAATTATTTCTACAACTCATTTGATCTATCTAACAGACACGATTCGCTTGTAGCAATACTTTCCTTCTAGGGTACTAGTCGGAAAGTAAAATTGGACACCTAAAAAATTGACAAACTTTGATATCCAATACCTTTTGCAATCTTTGGTCAATTTTGATGATTCTTTCAACAAATGATAGACAAATTCTTCGACATTCTTCCTAGGCGATAAAATTTTTAAAATAATTATTTCTACAACTCATTTGATCTATCTAACAGACACGATTCGCTTGTAGCAATACTTTCATTCTAGGGTACTATCGAAAAGTAAAATTGGACACCTAAAAAATTGACAAACTTTGATATCCAATACCTTTTGCAATCTTTGGTCAATTTTGATGATTCTTTCAACAAATGATAGACAAATTCTTCGACATTCTTCCTAGGCGATAAAATTTTTAAAATAATTATTTCTACAACTCATTTGGTCTGTCTAACAGACACGATTCGCTTGTAGCAATACTTTCATTCTAGGGTACTAGTCGAAAAATAAAATTGGACATCTAAAAAATTGACAAACTTTGATATCCAATACCTTTTACAATCTTTGGTTAATTTTGATGATTCTTTCAACAAATGATAGACAAATTCTTCGACATTCTTCCTAGGCGATAAAATTTTTAAAATAATTATTTCTACAACTCATTTGATCTATCTAACAGACACGATTCGCTTGTAGCAATACTTTCCTTCTAGGGTACTAGTCGGAAAGTAAAATTGGACACCTAAAAAATTGACAAACTTTGATATCCAATACCTTTTGCAATCTTTGGTCAATTTTGATGATTCTTTCAACAAATGATAGACAAATTCTTCGACATTCTTCCTAGGCGATAAAATTTTTAAAATAATTATTTCTACAACTCATTTGATCTATCTAACAGACACGATTCGCTTGTAGCAATACTTTCCTTCTAGGGTACTAGTCGGAAAGTAAAATTGGACACCTAAAAAATTAACAAACTTTGATATCCAATACCTTTTGCAATCTTTGGTCAATTTTGATGATTCTTTCAACAAATGATAGACAAATTCTTCGACATTCTTCCTAGGCGATAAAATTTTTAAAATAATTATTTCTACAACTCATTTGATCTATCTAACAGACACGATTCGCTTGTAGCAATACTTTCCTTCTAGGGTACTAGTCGGAAAGTAAAATTGGACACCTAAAAAATTGACAAACTTTGATATCCAATACCTTTTGCAATCTTTGGTCAATTTTGATGATTCTTTCAACAAATGATAGACAAATTCTTCGACATTCTTCCTAGGCGATAAAATTTTTAAAATAATTATTTCTACAACTCATTTGATCTATCTAACAGACACGATTCGCTTGTAGCAATACTTTCATTCTAGGGTACTATCGAAAAGTAAAATTGGACACCTAAAAAATTGACAAACTTTGATATCCAATACCTTTTGCAATCTTTGGTCAATTTTGATGATTCTTTCAACAAATGATAGACAAATTCTTCGACATTCTTCCTAGGCGATAAAATTTTTAAAATAATTATTTCTACAACTCATTTGATCTATCTAACAGACACGATTCGCTTGTAGCAATACTTTCCTTCTAGGGTACTAGTCGGAAAGTAAAATTGGACACCTAAAAAATTGACAAACTTTGATATCCAATACCTTTTGCAATCTTTGGTCAATTTTGATGATTCTTTCAACAAATGATAGACAAATTCTTCGACATTCTTCCTAGGCGATAAAATTTTTAAAATAATTATTTCTACAACTCATTTGATCTATCTAACAGACACGATTCGCTTGTAGCAATACTTTCATTCTAGGGTACTATCGAAAAGTAAAATTGGACACCTAAAAAATTGACAAACTTTGATATCCAATACCTTTTGCAATCTTTGGTCAATTTTGATGATTCTTTCAACAAATGATAGACAAATTCTTCGACATTCTTCCTAGGCGATAAAATTTTTAAAATAATTATTTCTACAACTCATTTGGTCTGTCTAACAGACACGATTCGCTTGTAGCAATACTTTCATTCTAGGGTACTAGTCGAAAAATAAAATTGGACATCTAAAAAATTGACAAACTTTGATATCCAATACCTTTTACAATCTTTGGTTAATTTTGATGATTCTTTCAACAAATGATAGACAAATTCTTCGACATTCTTCCTAGGCGATAAAATTTTTAAAATAATTATTTCTACAACTCATTTGATCTATCTAACAGACACGATTCGCTTGTAGCAATACTTTCCTTCTAGGGTACTAGTCGGAAAGTAAAATTGGACACCTAAAAAATTGACAAACTTTGATATCCAATACCTTTTGCAATCTTTGGTCAATTTTGATGATTCTTTCAACAAATGATAGACAAATTCTTCGACATTCTTCCTAGGCGATAAAATTTTTAAAATAATTATTTCTACAACTCATTTGATCTATCTAACAGACACGATTCGCTTGTAGCAATACTTTCCTTCTAGGGTACTAGTCGGAAAGTAAAATTGGACACCTAAAAAATTAACAAACTTTGATATCCAATACCTTTTGCAATCTTTGGTCAATTTTGATGATTCTTTCAACAAATGATAGACAAATTCTTCGACATTCTTCCTAGGCGATAAAATTTTTAAAATAATTATTTCTACAACTCATTTGATCTATCTAACAGACACGATTCGCTTGTAGCAATACTTTCCTTCTAGGGTACTAGTCGGAAAGTAAAATTGGACACCTAAAAAATTGACAAACTTTGATATCCAATACCTTTTGCAATCTTTGGTCAATTTTGATGATTCTTTCAACAAATGATAGACAAATTCTTCGACATTCTTCCTAGGCGATAAAATTTTTAAAATAATTATTTCTACAACTCATTTGATCTATCTAACAGACACGATTCGCTTGTAGCAATACTTTCCTTCTAGGGTACTAGTCGGAAAGTAAAATTGGACACCTAAAAAATTGACAAACTTTGATATCCAATACCTTTTGCAATCTTTGGTCAATTTTGATGATTCTTTCAACAAATGATAGACAAATTCTTCGACATTCTTCCTAGGCGATAAAATTTTTAAAATAATTATTTCTACAACTCATTTGATCTATCTAACAGACACGATTCGCTTGTAGCAATACTTTCATTCTAGGGTACTAGTCGAAAAATAAAATTGGACATCTAAAAAATTGACAAACTTTGATATCCAATACCTTTTACAATCTTTGGTTAATTTTGATGATTCTTTCAACAAATGATAGACAAATTCTTCGACATTCTTCCTAGGCGATAAAATTTTTAAAATAATTATTTCTACAACTCATTTGATCTGTCTAACAGACACGATTCGCTTGTAGCAATACTTTCATTCTAGGGTACTAGTTGAAAATTTTGATTGAAAGCATTTGTTTCATTTCGATATATTAATTATCTCAAAGAAGATTCACTGTTTTAACAGAATTCTGGCAAATGTCACTTTCATCTTTCACAATTTGGGAATTTTTTGATCGATTTTGAATATAGTTGTCAAGAAATGCTTTAAAATTTTCAATTAGCACTTTTAACATGGACAATTCATACGTAAAACTTACTTAAAATAACAAAATTAAAACTCACCGAAAAAGAAAATGTATAAGTCCGAATAAAAGCTGGTCAAAGTAAAAGAAGAACAGCGAAAACAAAATAAATAGCAAATTTTGTAAGGACTCGTCGTCACCGAACAACACCGCGCGCTCGCCAGCGACTTTCCACACGAACTGAATGGAAACGAAAGAGCGAAGCGAACCGCTACCGAGCTTTCAGTAGCGAGCACGTGTCAATTTTTATTTACCAAGGTTGGTCCGGTGTAGGTACACCAGTAGCGCATCGGGCACGAAGCGGACCGTGGAAACCGAGCAAATTTTCGCCACCGCGATCGCTGGATATAGAGCGGGCGACTCATCCCAGAATGTATTTCGTCACCGAGTGCGCGGCTCTATTTTAAAAGTGTTTATCCGAAAAAGCCCGAAGGTGAGCCGGCAACGGAAAAATCGTGGTCGGTGTCGACGCGAAATTATTATTATAGGTACATTGCGACGAAATCTCGACGCGAACGAAATGTCAACCGCAACTCGTCTTGCCAAAATCGACAAATTTCTTGGCTTTGAACGCGCACCAACGAGAAAAATATTTGAGGAATTCTGCGAGAGACGTTGTTTATGACTCTGCGTTTGACGTTTAACGATTCCGTTACCTCTGACGTCAGCACTTGGTTACGCCTCAATGTTACCAATTTAAACAAAAATTTTGCGCAACATAACCTCACTTATTTAATGTCTGGTACTAGTTTTCTGCGTGTTTGTTTGTATTTTAGTGAGTTTCACCTAATCTAATCTGAAGTTAGGCGAACTCAATAGATCTTTTGGTTAGTCACCTACAAATATGTCTGAAGAAAAGTGAAATGTTAGATAAATGACGTGTTCTCTTTATTTATGACAATCGATGAATCGATCTGAATTTAGATACGTATGTTACTGTTATTTAGATACGAACTGTCAATCTGACAGTTATTAAATGACAAATTGATAGAAGCTTCTGACAAATGTCAAATTCAAAGAGAAATCAGCGTGAACATAAATTATACTTTATCAAAATAAAATTTGATTTATTCCTATATTATTTCAGAATATTCTGGATGTATGGATGGTTTGAAGGTCATTTTCCATGAAAACTTTCGATTACCTACTTTATAAAATCGTTGGGTCTAATAACGATCATTATTTATCCTTTTGCTGTCAGTTTAAAAAGGTCGTTATTTTGCGCCATCAATAAAGCTTGCCCATTGACAGGTGCGTGTATGAATACAGCCCTGGATAACTATGAGATGAATTTTGACAGGTATTATCTGGGTACCATAAAAAATCTCTGGAATAAATTCGCCTGAACGTGCGAATGTAGAGGGCGCTAATAACCTCGCATCAGTCGGGATAAAATTTAAGTTAAAATGACTTTAATTACTCTGACGAGTATTTATTATTGAATTTTAATTTATTAAGTATTATTTTATCTCTTATTGAAAAAATACGTATACAGATTATAAGGGATAACCCCTTGAACAAGGAGAAAAGTTATTTGCAGGAGGAGAATGTCACTATATGTAGATTTCTTAATAAAAACATTTCGTTTTGAGGTTAAATCCGCAATATGTCAAACTTAAAAACGATATGATTCCTTTACTGTACACTCAACATTATTTATACGTGTACAAATCTTTTAGAAACTGCTTTGAACACACTAGCATGTGTCTTGAGACATTTTTGCCAATTTTTAGTGCACGTCGCCACTCACTGTGTAACCTTTTCCTTTAGGAAACTTGTGAAATGACAAGCCCTCGCTGTGATATGAATTGCATTGTGGAAAGCAACAACAGATCTTACTTCTGCTGCTTCCTTTTTGTCGTTTTTCATCTTTTGATTTAAATACCAGCAAAATTATACTCAACGTTCTATACATACTTATCCCGATGAAACTTAGTTCATACTTTCACCACCAGAGCGGAGACTATTTCGCTCGTTGAGGCGGATTAAGTTTGTTAAAACAGTGAAAAAACTAGTTTGAAATTTGCCAGAGTTATTTGTGTCATCTAAAAAACTAATTACAAAATAATTCTTGACAGCTGCTTGAACAAAGGTACTTGATAGAAAAAACTTAATTCAATTAATTCATACTTATAAGTGATAAGTATCCCTCAAATTTTGATTTATTATGTACATAATAACGGAATTTATTATTTCCACTCGATAATTATTATTTATCATAGAACAAAACATCCGTTTCCTGAACAGCGTCACCAGCAAGTCTCAGCCAAGTAAGAACTCATCTGCCTCTTAAAATAGTTTTCTTTTCATCAGCAAAAATAACCTCTAAATCAGCAATACAACGCATTACTCACTGAGATGAGTAATTTTTACTTTATCATTACGTAGTATGACAATGTATTGTAATCGTGTCGAAAAAAAAAATTGAGATTTTAGCGGAAATATGTCGTTTTGGGCCCCCTGAACATTTTTGACCAAGGTACAAAAAAATGTCTGTGTGTGTGTGTACCCGTTTTTTGTGGCGACGATTCCGGAGAAACTACTGAAGGTATCGAGACGAAACTTCATATTTAGAAGTTTCGTGACTAAACTTAGAGCTGAAAGAAGTTTTGTCCAAAAGGGCCCAAAGGAACTCGAGGTTTACTCTTATCATTTTTCAACGATTTTGCAAATTAGCCGCCATTTCTGTAATTTCGTCAAAATAGTTAAATAATAAATTATAGTAGAGAAAATTTTGTATAATTTATGTCCATTCCATTTTTTGGAAAAAAAAATTAAATCACAGTAAGCGGATGCCCCTTGAACTTCCAAATTGCCCCCCTGAACACGACTGTATCGTATGATAAAGTCATGTGCCTGGCTACATCAGATTTTTTTCAACTTTTTAAAAGAACACAATGGATTTTTACGTAGGTAAAATAAGCGACAAGATCGCCTCATCGGTATCAGGTGTGGTTACACTGCGCAACTTCGATAAGGAATGTAAATACCGGGATATTTTTTTATCAGATAATATTATTGATTTATTACTGATCTCGACAAAAAAATACAATGTTTGCCGGATAACGAGAGATAGCTCATTCAATGTGACGACAAACACGCTACCCACACCAAGCAAGCATGGCCCATTCATGATTACAACGTTTGGTTCTTTCATTTGGAGCAACTAATTAATTATAAATGTATAAAAAAGATTGAAATTACCTTAGTATATGTAGAATACGTGATGATGTAACTGTAACAGAAAGAAAAATAGATTAAAATATTGTATAATATTAATAATAATAATAATAATGATGATAATGACGATATATAACTGAATTATTCATAAAAACAATGGGTTGGCAGATTACCAAACTTAGTAGAGACAACACTCTGTATATGACAAAAAAAACTTTGTTATTTCTATTTTTCGTCTTGTTTTATTATCGTATCTGTTGCATAAGTAAATTTTTGACACGTATCCAAAACCATTTTTGAGATCACAATGAAAAACTGTACAAATGTTTTAAAAAACTAGATTCAGCGCCAAAATGACACCCAGCTAAAAATGGGACAAATTTTTATCTTCAACTTTAGCAATTTTTGGTTTATTTTCATTATTATTTTTGAGTTTAAGTTTGCAACACCCCCAGGAACAATCAAAGACCGTGGTCGAGTTTTTTTTGTCATTTCTATAAGCCCCTTTAAAAAAAAATTGGAACCTTGTAAACTTAATTTTCACCCTCCATAACTCGGATTATTTTTTGACCAGTTTGTAACTTTTCATTACCTTACATCACTTTTCATTGATCAAGTCACAGAGTAGATCAAGTCATCAAAGTGTTGTGACAGGTCTAAGATCCATTTTATTTGAAGTCATATATTTCGCTTGAATTCAACACGTTTTTTTGTGTTATTTTATCAAGTTAGTAGTTATACTGGCTCTGTGTATAAGTCAAAATTTTCGACTTTAGTTATTGGGCATTCTAGAAATATGTGGTTAAGGCTTCCCACCTGTCCACATTCGCAATATGGACATTTTAGGATACATTTTAGGTTATCTGCTATCTGTTACTGTTGTTACGAATGTCCGGCAGGGGGCGTTTCGGGTTTGACGTTACTGTGGTAATAGCAGCAAAACACGGGTCAACAAAAATCGATTTTTTGGATCGAAAATTGTTTTTAAGGCCGTTTTTTTTGCTCAAAACTCTTTGCGAAGGGTATTTAGAGGGATCTTATCGTAAGACATGAGAGCGAGCGGCTTTTATAAGGTCGGCAGGAACGGATAAAAAATGTAAATTTTTGACGTTCATCGATCCGCTTGTCGGAATTTCTAGACGTCACGTGACATTTTCTCGAGGTTCGCCTTCACCCGAAGAGGTGCAAAAATGTGATTTTTTTTTCAAAATTGACGCATTTAATTTACAAAATATAGCGCAGTCCACGCGGAATTGTGTCCTTTTTTCAATTCGAGCTTCAAAAGTAATATCGAAAAGCCCAATTTTGCAGCTACTCGATCGCAAATGTCGGCGAAAATGGGCGATTCCGCTGAACGCGCCCTACACTTGAAAGTTCGTAATTAGTATAGGTAGAAGATAGACAGACATTCTGTGCATTAAAATATGGGAAGTGATCAAAAAAGATACATACATCTCATAGATTAAGAAGAAAAAACGATTTCAGTTCAAGACTAAGCTTGAAAATCCCTATAGAGTAATCAGGGATGCTTAATCTGATTGGCTTTTACATTATAATAAAGTCAACAAGCTTCTATTATTAAAACAAATATTCAAAACGGTCATTATATTGTTAGATTTGTCTTATTTCGTGTCACCATTATCTTACTTTTACCCACATTATTCAACTTTATTTAATGATTCCCGTGAATCCCCATAAAAAATAACTTAAAACGTGTATCATTTCCGCGCTTCGTTTTGACTCGTGACGCATTTATGCGAACGGTCCCTTTAAACCTTTAAAAGTTTTGAAAGCGGGCCTTCGGAGAGGCTCCGTGAGGCCTCCGGGGGCAGTTCCCGATCGATAAATTCGTTGCCAACGCCCCAGACGGCCGCCCAAGAACACATATTTACGCAAAATCCCAAACGTAAACACATCAGGGCCACTCAAAATCCGTCTAATGAAGGTAACCGTCACAGTGGATGCCAGAAGACGCTACTCGGAGGGCCCATGACCCCTGATCCTGTAATTGCTTCACAGGATTACGTTACACCGCGAGGCTCCGCCACCAAAATGGGTATTATGACCGTCTTCGCCTTAAGTCTTAAGCATAAGGTTCAGTGAAACTGTCTACCTATACTAATTAGGAACTTTCAAGTGTAGGGCGCGTTCAGCGGAATCGCCCATTTTCGCCGACATTTGCGATCGAGTAGCTGCAAAATTGGGCTTTTCGATATTACTTTTGACGCTCGAATTGAAAAAAGGACACAATTCCGCGTGGACTGCGCGATATTTTGTAAATTAAATGCGTCAATTTTGAAAAAAAAATCACGTTTTTGCACCTCTTCGGGTGAAGGCGAACCTCGAGAAAATGTCACGTGACGTCTAGAAATTCCGACAAGCGGATCGATGAACGGCAAAAATTTACATTTTTTATCCGTTCCTGCCGACCTTATAAAAGCCGCTCGCTCTCATGTCTTACGATAAGATCCCTCTAAATACCCTTCGCAAAGAGTTTTGAGCAAAAAAACGGCCTTAAAAACAATTTTCGATCCAAAAAAACGATTTTTGTCGACCCGTGTTTTGCTGCTATTACCACAGTAACGTCAAACCCTAAACGCCCCCTGCCGGACATTCGTAACAACATTAACAGATAGCAGATAACCTAAAATGTATCCTAAAATGTCCATATTGCGAATGTGGACAGGTGGGGAAGCCTTAACCACATATTTCTAGAATGCCCAATAACTAAAATCGAAAATTTTGACATATACACAGAGCTAGTCTAGCTACTATTCATGCGAATTGAAAAACCGACGAAACAAAAATGTAACGAAACAACGAAAACACGTCGCGAAGGCCGTACAGTGTAAACAAGCGGCGATCGGGCAAGTCTAAAAATATTAAATCTCTTGGCGAATGCCGTACTTTCGCCAACGCCATCTACCGGGCCGGCAGGCAAAACAAACGGAACGGTCAGCTTGATTATAAATAGTCGACGGTATAATTCCACATCGCTATTTCCACAAAGAATTACGACACTTTTGTCCGTTTATCTCAGCGCGGGTAACGAGATTTGGAAATTTATACGTGCCTTTTGGGTCCTTTTTCGGACCCTTTTGCTCGTGTACCCTCATTCAGGACAAGTACTTTCAACAGTCCCAAAGAGTCCTCGCGCCATTCGGTCCTGAACAGGACGCATTTACATAATGGCGCCGTGCGAGCGGAGATTTGGCAATGTCGCGGAATGACTCACTCGGACGCTCGAGAGAAAGTGGCCAAATGCAAAAATGGCGTAAATAAAGCGGTTACGCGGTAAACAGTTCTCAGGTTAACGATCCGTGACAGCCAGTATTGCATCCGTGACTGTTTTTAATCGATATTCGATTATTGTGCGTAGCTAATTGTAGATGTCAACATGACAGCTAAAAGTGAGGTTATAGATTCTCGGAAATTGTTGTAAACCCGGAACAAAGAACGAAATTGGGTCCACCTTAGATATTTTTGTTTATATTTGTTGTATTATTGCACAAGGTGATAAGTATAGAGTGGGCGTTATTTTTGTGTATCGGATTAACTTTTAATCGCTAAAATTAATTAATGATAAACTGTCTGTAACTCTGTATGTACTTACAGCTGGTGGTAGATAAGATGTAAACGAAAACCGCATATTTGACGACAATAATCAACTAATTCTCTACAGGGAGGGACAAATATATTCGATACAACACGAATATCACTTGTTTAGGATTTTTTTTTGATGTTCCAAGTATTATGTTTTCTTGTTTTTAGATATGAAGAAACTGCTTGAAAGGAATTACGTCTCACCCAACAAAATATTGTTGTTGTAAAACGAACTTCTTACTCTTTTTATATGTACCTAGAAGACTAAAATTTTCTTCGTCAGAGCAAAATATAGTCTACATAAACATATTAAACTCTTAAACCGGAAGAATAACTAGCCTTTGGATAGCAAAAATGTCCTTTTCATGCTAAACTATATACGCAAGAACATTTTTTCTTGATATCCAAGAATCTCTGTGTAGGCTGCTCCACTACAATCCCGGTTTTCCTCATAATCCTTGTAAGTCACCCATGAAATAAAATACTTATGCATAGAAGTAAACAAACAAAATACTAACACTCAATATCGTCAAACTTATATATGGGTAATTATGTGGCAAAAGACGCGAGAAACTGTTAGCGCCATCTGTAAAGTAATAGCACAACTTTCTATGCATCTCTCAGAGTAAGAATCTTGGGTCAAGAAACAGTTTTTTCGTTGAAGCATATATATATTTTTCGTCCAACGAAATATTTTTGCTGTTGTAAGACGAACGTCTACTTTTTTATAGAAGAATAAGTTTTTCTTCGTCAGAGAAAACTATAATTAACGTACACATACTAAATTCTTAAATCGTAACAATCAAATATTATTTGTATAGAAAAAAATCCTCTTCATGCTTACACTATATGCGCAAGAATAATTTTTCTTGATATCCAAGAATAGAGTTCTCTCTGTGTAGGCTACTCCACTACAATCCCGGTTTTCCTCATAATCCTTGTAAGTCACCCATGAAATAAAATACTTATGCATAGAAGTAAACAAACAAAATACGAACACTCAATATCGTCAAACTTATATATGGGTAATTATGTGGCAAAAGACGCGAGAAACTGTTAGCGCCATCTGTAAAGTAATAGCACAACTTTCTATGCATCTCTCAGAGTAAGAATCTTGGGTCAAGAAACTGTTTTTTCGTTGAAGCATATATATATTTTACGTCCAACGAAATATATTTGCTGTTGTAAGACGAACGTCTACTTTTTTATAGAAGAATAAGTTTTTCTTCGTCAGAGATAACTATAATTAACGTAAACATACTAAATTCTTAAATCGTAAGAATAAAATATTATTTGTATAGAAAAAAAAATCCTCTTCATGGTACACTATATGCGCAAGAATAATTTTTCTTGATATCCAAGAATAGAGTTCTCTCTGTGTAATACCAATCAAAAATTTTAATAATGAGACATTGAAAAATTATGAAATTAATAAAACATTCTTCTAGAGTCTTCCATCTCTTATAAACAGTAGCAATCGGGAATGTTTTGAGTCATTGATTCCTTGAGTACCTACTTTTGTTAAAAACTGCAACGAATTATAAATAAATTATCAGATTTGATAAGGATTCTGTACAGTCCTTGCACCATATAGCACCATTTTAATCTCGAAATCATTAGTTATCAATCAGTGATATGATAAATAACTATTAAACAATAAATAAGCATTTTAAGAATTGTGTCTTGTTATACGCCTGGAAAAATAAACAATACGTTTAAACTCGTTTGAAAGCATGACTCACTCATAATGTTGATTATTTTCTAGAATTGTACCTTAAAATAAACAAACTTGTAAACAATATCGGTTGAATTCTTTCAAAATATATAAATACCCAGTAAAACTTAAGGTTGAGCTTATAGTGGAGCGTTGATATCAACATGGATAATAGAGCTTTGAACATAGCGTCGATACTATGTGATTTCTCCTAATATAATAAGATAATAAAGTATTTGTCAGTTTAAAGTAAAATATCGCGATTGTCTGTTCGACAGCATATGCTTCTAGAATCCACCGAATTAAAATTATATAAGCTATCCCAGCATGATGTAAAAATTAGCCGTAAGAGAGATGGGCAGTACATCCCCAAGACTTTCATAAAAATGTTGCCGTTATTGAGTGTTTTTGCTTGTTTTTCTTTGATTCTGCAAGTACGCCGAAAGACAGGGTTGTATTGGAAAGGATTCTGGAGTAATGGTCCAAATTTTGCATCCATACTGTGGTCACTCAGCCACTCTGTTATTTCTATTGATATTTTGTATAAAATCGCACCCAAAACTAGTAAAATTTGTAATCTTTACATTGTTTTTTTTTCTTGCAAATCACTTTGTTGTTTCACTGGAAATGTTACTGCTAATATCACAGCTTTGATCAACCCTTTTATTGTGTAAGCATAATAAAAGAGATCCACTGAAAAAATATTGAAACGAGATGATAAACACTTTATTTTCACAGGATTATGAATAGTCGGCATTATTTATGAATAGTCCCCCCAAAATATTGATTTCTATAGCATAAACATTCTGTGTCGAAGAGAAAAATACTTTTTGAGCGCAACAAATATATATGTGGACCAACAATATATGTTTAGCAATAAGAATTGTGAGTCACAAATTGCTTACAAGCAGCAGAAAACATTAAGAACACCCACAATTCAAACAATCTAGTCAATTTTCTATGAAACTTTTCCATGAAAATTTACATTTCACACAAATTTATATTATCCAACCAACCACTAAATAATATATAAGATAGTAAAGTTTCTACGCTTTCAATTTCACGTATTATAAAACGCTTATCAACATCAACCTGTCATGTTTAATTCATACACAATAATTTATCGAAAGCAAGTATTCGATATCGCATCCTGTATTTAGTCGACGGTATCAGCTGATAAACGAGTCGAGGCCATAACATCGGCTTGGTCCAAACGACCTACGACCGTGGTGCAGTAAAGATACTTGCTCTTTTTGCGACTGTCATAAAATGAACCAACGAAAAGCGAAAGTATATTGCTATAGTCACGAAATATATATTTTTCGTCCAACGAAATATTTTTGTTGTTGTAAGACGAACGTCTACTTTTTTTATAGAAGAATAACTTTTTCTTCGTCAGAGAAAAGTACTTATACTTAACATAAACAAAAGTACTAAATTCTTAAACCGGAAGAACAACTAGCCATTGAAATAACTACATATATTGAAATTGTTATTGGAATAAAATATTATTTGGATAGAAAAAAATCCTCTTCATGCTACACTATATACGCAAGAATAATTTTTCTTGATATCCAAGAATAGAGTTCAAAACAATATTCGACATATTTGACACATAGCTATACAGGGTTTTACGTGTAGGTGAATAAATCAGCCCTTTGTTATTAAAAAGTAAAAACAGCTATATAAAAACAAGTAGGATATAATATATATATATAGACTCCTCGATGATTGATGAATCATATGTTTTCTGTTGATTTCTATTGCAATATTTTTCTTCTTTAGTGCGCAGTTATTTGGCATTGATGTTTTATGGGTAACAACGTTCCTTTTCCTTTTCTAGGAAAAAAATAAACATATTACTTATGAAAACTAATAAAATTCATATAAACTTGTACCTGATAACATTTCTGTGGTTTCCACTAGACAAAAAATGGAAGCAACACTCAAGAAAGTGTAGTAAATACACTTTAAGTTTCACTGTATATGTTTCTATACAGGGTGTAACTTAAATCAGCAACTAAACTCGTAATAAATCAATTAGTAGTGTATTTAGGTCCTCAAATAATGTTGTCCTTAACATTGCCCTCCGATATCTCAGTTTTTACAGAGAAGAATTTCCTTATGAGCACATTACACCGTGTATTTACTAAGTGCAATTTAAAAAATTCCAATTCCCGTTTTAGACGTCAGTGGAATTCAAAAATTCTAACTGATATCTACACAGTAAGTACCTGACTTGAAAAATACCGTTTCTTTCGTTACGACATTACAATTGCTAATTGCAAACGAACACATAAGGTCTACGTTACAACCTTGATGCTTTTTATTAATATGTGAGCCATGGTCTCTTAACTAATTTTATTGTTATAATTAGCAGTACGCTAACAAGCAAAATCAACAAGATTCCGTATAATAATGATTAGCGTTAATTAGATACAAGATTAATGCAACCACGGGATTAATGTAAGAATATTTTATAGTATATAATATATTAAAGATGCTATGTTTCTTGGTTCTTTTATTTTTATAAAAATCTTCCATACAATCACAACAAGAGGATTGCGTTTTCGCTAGGGGTTTCATTGACACGCAATTTACTCGTAAAAGATCTAATATTTTAGAGAGAGGAAAATCTAGACGTTGGAGTAGGAATGCTTTTAGGGCGATAAGCCTGAACACATTCAGGGACTTTTAGTTCTTATTGTAGTTTGTAGTCTTTATCTTAACAAAGACAGTACGGTGAACATTGTGTTTGATAAAAGAAAACATAAATATAAACTTGGAAAGGCTACAATTGAAATTTGTGATCTTTGTTCTACACAGAGAGAACTTTATTCTTGGATATCAAGAAAAATTATTCTTGCATATATAGTGTAGCACGAAGAGGATTTTTTTCTAAACAAATAATACTTTATTCTTTATTCTAATAAAAATTTAACTATAGTTGTTATAAGAATTTAACTATAGTTGTTATAAGAATTTAACTATAATTGTTTCAACGGCTAGTTATTCTTACGATTTAAGAGTTTAGTATGCTTATGTTGAGTATATTTTGCTCTGACGAAGAAAATGTTATTCTTCTACATATAAAAAGTGTAAGACGTTCGTTTTACATCAACAACAATATTTTATTGGGTGAAAAATATACATTCTTCAACGAACAAACAGTTTCTTGACCCAAAAGTATACGTATCGCTTAAAACAGACGTAATTCCTTTCAAGCAGTTCCTTCATACTTAAAACAAGAAAACGTAATACTTGGAACATCAAAAAAATCATATTCTTACTCTGAGAATTTTATATTTTACTTGAGCCAACCAAATGATCTTTCTGGGGATATAGAAAGAAGTGATATTCTCCACTCAAAGATATTCGTGTTGTATCAAATAAATATTTCTCTCTGTGTAGGGTACTCGTCGGTCAGTAAAAATGAATTAAACCTTATTGACCTTTCTACAGAAATCTCTCGACTCCATCCAGTATTGATTATCAAGATATAGGACAAGCGAGAACACCGTAAACATGGGTGAGGTACATAAACTTTATCTCGAGATGGAAAATCAATAAACAGCGGACGTGGAACAGCAGCTCAGTGTACCGTGTGTGTACGTTAAAAATAACATTACAGAAATAAGTCCACAAATTGACCATTGAACACGACCTTTGTAGCAGAAAATATGACAAAACTATTCCGACAAATTTACTATTAAATTCTCAGGTCAAAAGCTTGTTTAATTCACTAGTCAACAAAATAATAAAAAAAAAATGTACATTAGATGCCACTATTTTTTTCTTAGATACCATGGCCCGCTAAACTCAAAAATCGCATTAAAAATTTTTTGAATGAATACGTTTTCGAGTTATGAATTTTTCTTTTTTTTTGTTTATTTTTCTGGAGGTAGTTCGACTATTTGGAGCATATCTCGAGTCCGGAACATCAAATCTGGTCGTGCGGTACATCAAATTAAACCAATTGAATCACCAATAAATGTTATTAATATTGTTTTACAATTGCTTCAGTGGTTTCAGTGCAATTGACCATAATTTGAATTTTTTAGTATAAATGAAAATCGAACATTCATTTAACCGCCAGGAAAAGGTAGAAATAGTAAAAATATGCTTATTTTCTTATTTTTTACGTAGAGTTTGCCCTTTTACGAAGAGAACAAGTTATTTACGATGAAAATCTATGAAAAAATACCGAAGTTATGATCAATTATGACCGATGGGTACGAAACTACCAAAATTCAGCCTTTTCTCTATTTTGTATTCTTCGTCATTTATAGCAGTTTAAATGCATGGTAGAGGTCGGATCCATTCGGAAGACGAGTACGTCACGTGATTCGCACCAAGATGCGCATCTTTTAGTCAACGTTTCGCACTCTGTTGCAAGAGGCATCTTCAGGACGGAGAGAATGAACGTGTGGAAGGGTGAGGGTATTTATCGTCGCTCAAAACACGTAGTGGCGTATCTCACCAAAAAATGATATTCAGATATGTCAGTACGTGTTTCGAGCGACGTTATACGTACCTGGCGCAGGTGCCTGCGCAGGTAGTCAAACAACTATTGGTTGGGAGGGCGGTTTGTGGTAGCTGTGATTGGCTGTGGTGGTCGTAAAAGTGGTTTCCAGCTATGATGCAAATGCCAACCGTCATCTCGATTAAGATTGGAGGGATCTTTAAAGATTTCGATCGCTTCGCGGATTCTACGAGGATAATAACGTGATTCCCGGGAGATGATTTTTGTTTGGTCGAGAAGAATTGTTGTGTCTGTGCTCAGCAAGCGCTGAACTGGTGATCTGGCGCAGCCTTGTACAACGTTCATGTTCTGAAACCCCAACGCTGACAGAGCGCTTTGTCTCATCAATGTAGACACTGCTACAAGCACATGGGATACGGTATACACCTGGAGCTAGCAGTTGAGAAGATTTCATCCTGAGAATCTTGGTGACGTCAGTGACGAGCATGGTGAGAGGTTTCACTAGGAAATGAAGACTATTGAGCGGCGCTACCAGGGCTTTTGGATTGAAAAAATGATGGGCAACTATATCTGGTTCCTCATAAGAAAAACAGATATCGACAAGAATATAAGGCGAAGCAGCAATCAAACTCACTTCTAATCTCATTTATATTGAAAACATCACATTAAAAATAAGCACAATGAATTAAACTTGTAAACAGAGACAAAGAAGAATTTTGGTAGTTTGGTACCTGTCAATCTTAAATTACCATAACTTCGCTATTTTTGGATAGATTTTTATCGTAAATACCTTGTTATCTTCGTAAAAGTTCAAACTCTACGTAAAAAATATTAAACTAACTATATTTCCACGATTTCTACTTTTCACAGGTGATAGAGTAAATGTTCCATTTTCATTTTGGCCAAATTTTTATAATATCGTGGCCTATTGCGCTAAAACTACTGAAGCGATTGAAAAACTATATGAGTGACAGTTGTTGGTGATACAATTAGCTTCAATTTTATGTACCGAGCGACCAGATTGGACGTTCCTAACTCGAGATATGCTCCAAATAGTCGAACTACCTCCGAAAAAAAAAAAACAAAAAAAAAGAAAAGAAATTGTAACTCGAAAACGTATCCATTAAAAAAATTTTTAATGCGATTTTTGAGTTTAGCGGGCCTTAGTATATATAAAAAGAATAGTCGCATCCAATGTACATTTTGACTGTTGACTAGTGTTATTAGTTAGATAAAGATATGAATATCTCGTGCAAGTTTTGCTTTAATAAGTAATGTCGAGTATGATAGATGAATATACAAGAATTTGCCGTGGTAGAAGCGTTCGACATCAACATGGCAGCTTCGTCTTCTTAGTATTATTAAAACTGCAAGTTGGTATTTCAAATTCTTCTAAAATCTTATATTTCTGTTAGGTTAGAATACATTTATGTCCTTATGGGTTAAAATCACCTGACGGAGGGCTGCCATACCATAAATTTGATGTAGAAAATATCGCTTTCGTGTTCGCGTCCGCTGTTCCCGACAGTTTGGAGCGACCTTTAAATCAGTTGGTTAATCAACTGCATAATTTTCAAGTTGCGTACGCACTGTCAATATTTCGTAACTGCGTACAAATATTAAGGTGGCTCTACACGCAACGGAAAATCCGAAGGTCTGCCTTGAGGCGCTAGGCCTCGAGGAAAACCTAAAAATAGGGGGGTCTCCACACATCCTACGGTATATACAAAGGCCAGCTTTAAGGCATTCATTCCAGTTTGTGCTCGCGCAATGGCGTCAACAGGTGATGCTCTTGCTGTTGTTGATTTATTTTAGCTATAGAAAGTAATAAAAGGCCTCGAGGCCTACCTCACAACCCTCCACACAGTCCGGTCGGCCTTGAGACGCATATAAGTAGAGGCAAGCCGAATGAGATTTTGTATTGGGATTTCCGGCCTCCAGGCGTCAGAACCGCAGGAATACCTCTACAAAATTCTCCATACACACATAGAGGTTTTCCTTGAGGTCTTGTGCCTCGAGGCATGCCTTCGGGTTTTCCGTTGCGTGTGGAGCCACCTTTATGTGTAGGATCGGTGACGATAAAGTGTCTAAATGCCTTTGCTACACGACGCGTTTTCAAATTGAACGCATCTGTCGGCGTTTTGCTGGAAATAGGTTTCGATGTATTTTTAAGATGGGGATTTGTTTTATTTCTGGTTGGTACGTCCTGATTTCGGCAAAGTGATTTTACGCACGGTTCGTTAAGTTTCTGGAATTGGAGTTTTTATATTACGAAATTTATTCCGTACATTGCGTTATCGGGTGTTTTATTTTTGTTATGATTCTGCTTATTGTTTGTTTTCGGAACATGCCGACATAATTGGATGGAAGTACATATAACAAGTTGTCAACAAAATGCTATTAAAAGGCGATCGGTTTATAGTTCTAGGAATCAATCAGGTTTATCAAATGAATCATCAAAACCAACATATAGAGTTACTATAATAAAGAATAGTATTTAATGAATAATCTCTAATATTTGTGTGAATTGAGCAATACTTGTATATAATCTGGTATTCTTGTTTTCGGCGTCTTTTGAAAGTTATCGGCAGTAAATGTCACAAGGTTTTGCGAGTTTCGCAAAAAACAACGACGACAGCATAACAATCATCTACGTCTATGTGCTGCCCATGAAGCATTTTTTTGTTAAATCAGCTAGCCAAGTATCCATAAAATGATTGGTGTCGAAAGAATAAATGTCGATTTCTCTATATGTACACCTATGAATAGGTCCCAGTCGGACAATCTATAGTTGTGCGGAATGTTGGCAAGTGTCCCGTCGATTTCACAGAGGCGACCCGACCGAAAACTCTGCTGGCCTGTCACTGGGCCAAATACTGGCACATTTGGCAATAGAACGCCATTTGTACCTCGCTAAATAAGATCAATAACGGGACACCAAGAATATAAACTCCGTTGCGCAGTCTGCCCCATGCTTTTAATTTCTCCGGTTCGATATCGAGAATTGCTTTCAATTGCTTTGGCAGCGTAATTGGTTTTCTCTTTCTGTCGACCGGCAATCAATTGTACGGTAAAATTTGTGTGCACCGTTTGGAGCTATCTTTTTTGCAATTGAGTTGAACCTCTCCACTGTTTTCATTTAATTTAAACTTCCCGTTTCCTCGTTAAGCACTCAGTAATTACCCAGTTTTTAATTCGCGAATTTTTATTGGTAAATTGCTTCCTACTTTTGTTTGGTATATGTCAGTTCAAATGACAATACTATATATATATATATATATATATATATATATATATATATATATATATATATATATATATATATATATATATATATATATATTTAAAAAAAGCTGCTTATTTGAGATCTTTGAGAGAGTTTGTTTCCCAAAAAGAAATCCCTAAATTTTGAGTAGTTCAGTCATTTGGTGCTCAAAAAAAGATGTACCTAAATAACATTTTCTTTCGTCAGAGCAAAATATACTCAACAGCCGTTGAAATAACTGCATTATACTAAAATTCTTATTACAATAAAATATTAATTGGATAGCAAAATCATCGTCTTCATGCTACACTATATGCACAAGATCAAGTTTTCTTCATATCCAAGAATACAGTTCTCTATGTGTAGGCTATTCCACTACAATCCTAGTTTTCCTCATAATTCTTGTAAGTCACCCATGAAATAAAACACTTATGCATAGATGTAAACAAACAATATACGAAGAGTCAATATCGTCGAACTTATATAGCGGAGATATGTGGCAAAAGCCGCGAGAAAATGTTAGCGCCATCTGTAAAGTAATAGGACAACTTTTTATGTATCTCTCAGAGTAAGAATCTTGGGTCAAGAAATTGTTTTTTCGTTGAAGCATATATATTTTTCGCCCAACGAAATATTTTTGTTGTTGTAAGACGAACCTTCTATTTTTTATAGAAGAATAACTTTTTTTTCGTCAGAGAAAAATATACTTAACATAAACATACTAAATTCTTAAATCGTAAGAATAACTAACCGTTGAAACAACTATATTGAAATTCTTATTAGAATAAAATATAGCTCTGTGTATATGTCAAAATTTTCGACTTTAGTTATTGGGCATTCTAGAAATATGTGGTTAAGGCTTCCCACCTGTCCACATTCGCAATATGGACATTTTAGGATACATTTTAGGTTATCTGCTATCTGTTACTGTTGTTACGAATGTCCGGCAGGGGGCGTTTCGGGTTTGACGTTACTGTGGTAATAGCAGCAAAACACGGGTCGACAAAAATCGATTTTTTGGATCGAAAATTGGTTTTAAGGCCGTTTTTTTGCTCAAAACTCTTTGCGAAGGGTATTTAGAGGGATCTTATCGTAAGACATGAGAGCGAGCGGCTTTTATAAGGTCGGCAGGAACGGATAAAAATGTAAATTTTTGACGTTCATCGATCCGCTTGTCGGAATTTCTAGCGATCACGTGACATTTTCTCGAGGTTCACCTTCACCCGAAGAGGTGCAAAAACGTGATTTTTTTTCAAAATTGACGCATTTAATTTACAAAATATAACGCAGTCCACGCGGAATTGTGTCCTTTTTTCAATTCGAGCGTCAAAAGTAATATCGAAAAGCCCAATTTTGCAGCTACTCGATCGCAAATGTCGGCGAAAATGGGCGATTCCGCTGAACGCGCCCTACACTTGAAAGTTCGTAATTAGTATAGGTAGAGATTATTTGGACAGAAATGGCAAGAATAATTTTTCTTGATATCCAAGAATAGAGTTGTACCAAATGACTAAAGTTCTAAATTTAATTTTATGTTACTGTTTTAAAATTGCCGATACTATTAAGTAACTATAAAGACCTAAGTCCTAAGCAGATTTAGAACAACTTCTGGTTTCAGTATTTTATCAAATCTAGAATATAAAAGAACATTTTTTCATACCTACTATTAGGGTCGGAGTTTTAAAACATGTGTTTTAAACATATTTTTTTAAGGAACCTAATACAAAATTTGTTGTAAAATACTCAATAGGGATTTCCACTAAAAAAGATGTTTAGGCTAATGAAAAGACAGTAAATTTATAATAGATCTTGGCCCATTCAAGGGTTCTTACCAGAAAAAAAAACGTCCTTCGGGTATATTTCAAGTATTTTTCCATACTTTTTCAAGACAATATACCTAAATTACTACTAAGTAGGTACCTCTGAATAAAATATAACATTACTCGAACACCGTAACACCTATAACAATAATAAAATCGACATTGTAATATTATTTTATGACCACCGGTAACCTTGGCCGCGAATGACATCAAATTATTGTTTCCATAACAATACCTCACTCATAATAAACTGCATAAGGCAGTTAAGGTATCAGACCACCTTGCATCAAACACAAGAAAATGTTTTATTGTTACCACGGTCGCAAACAACACGCACGTTTCACTATATCGATACGGTCGAATTAAATTCATAATAATAATTGCAAAGGTCAATTCAAAGTAGCTTCATCCGCTTTTGCAACGCGCTTTCTGCGGCCATCAACGAAACGACACATCTGTTGACATCTGTATTGTCGTTGCTTGGTTACGTTATGTCCAAATTAATAACCGTAATCCGAATTTATGGACAAACGGAAAATTTTTAGGTTAGAGCGAGGAATAATTATTCTGTTATTTGAGGACAAAGGCTCTGCATGATAACGTGATGACAACCGTTCGTACACATCTTAATTTAAAGCGCGAATGTTGCCATTGTTATTATGTAAACAGCTGATTGTGACGCAACGGACAGTTTTTTTTTATTGGATCGTTCGAAACATAAACGAGCCACGTTTTATGCACTGTTAAAATTATATATGAATGTTTTTTTTTTGTTTTACAAACCATTGTTGTTTTATTATCGTGTTTTTTGATAGAACAGAAATATTTTTTTCTACTTTGCATTCACAATGCACACATTGTAACACTGTTTTCGGTGTTACAATTAGAAAATTGTAACACCGTTTTTAGTAACTTTTTTCTAAGATTGGTGACATTGATATCAAATGCATGTCAAACGAAAATACACATAACCACAAAAGTAAGCACAAACTGATTTTTTAGAATCGCACAAACTGCGAAGTATGTATATTTTTATACATATTTAAACATGCGTGTTGCATCCTAGGTTTCGTACTACTAGTATATGATGGTATATAATAATTATCAATAATTACTTTTTCACAGATATTTGAATTTAAGTGACAGATGACAGTGTTACCAACGGTTGCACCCATAAATACTCTAGATTGGAATTTTACCTAATATACTTCTAAATTTTTATAAAATTAATGACGCAAAGTAGAAAAAATAGTATATTACACTGGTTTTATAAGACATATTGGCGCATTCGTTCATTTGGCAACAACTCATGCGCCAATTTGACGTCTTATAAAACTTGTATAATAATATACTATTGGAACGTGCAAATGAGTGTCAAAACACATAATAAAAGCTTTTTGTAGCACACGATTTCCAGTCAATAAAAATGAGTTTACGAATTTAAAAAAAAAAACTTCAATTACCTATTGCAAGATTTAACAATTGTGACAGTGGTCAGGTAAATCTCTTGAAAAAGAGCGCTTTGATGGATTTTTTAACCGCAACCTTGAAGTGTTAATTTCTAAGAATTGTAACAATACACAACTGCGATGTAATAATGCAATAAAAATGATGAGATGCGCTTGGTCGAGGTTTGTGAAGACGTAACACGTTATATCATTAGACACGCTACGTTTAGCAACAAATAATAAAGCCGCGGAAACCACATGGATACCTATTATGTATTAATTGTTGATAAAAACGATTTCCTGGAGTGGGTGAACAATCTTGATCGGTATAGAAACTCCGTTGATGCGCAAAAAATCATTACGTGATTGGATAGGTTCATAAACTTCCTTGCTTTATAAAATGTACAAAGTTCTAATAAGAAATAGCTTTTTATATTTGAAAGATAACAGTACGTATGTATTTTTGTAGGTATTACTGGTTAGTGTTGTACAGTGTGTTGTACAACACAAAAAAAAGTGGGACGTAGTTATAACGTATTTTGCTTTATTATAGTCTACCTATACTAATTACGACCTTTCAAGTGTAGGGCGCGTTCAGCGGAATCGCCCATTTTCGCTGACATTTGCGATCGAGTAGCTGCAAAATTGGGCTTTTCGATATTACTTTTGACTCTCGAATTGAAAAAAGGACACAATTCCGCGTGGACTGCGCGATATTTTGTAAATTAAATGCGTCAATTTTGAAAAAAAAAATCACGTTCTTGCACCTCTTCGGGTGAAGGCGAACCTCGAGAAAATGTCACGTGACGTCTAGAAATTCCGACAAGCGGATCGATGAACGTCAAAAATTTACATTTTTTATCCGTTCCTGCCGACCTTATAAAAGTCGCTCGCTCTCATGTCTTACGATAAGATCCCTCTAAATACCCTTCGCAAAGAGTTTTGAGCAAAAAAAACGGCCTTAAAAACAATTTTCGATCCAAAAAATCGATTTTTGTCGACCCGTGTTTTGCTGCTATTACCACAGTAACGTCAAACCCGAAACGCCCCCTGCCGGACATTCGTAACAACAGTAACAGATAGCAGATAACCTAAAATGTATCCTAAAATGTCCATATTGCGAATGTGGACAGGTGGGAAGCCTTAACCACATATTTCTAGAATGCCCAATAACTAAAGTCGAAAATTTTGACATATACACAGAGCTAGTTATTAGTACTGACTGCCGAACGGGTAATCTTTTTCACATTAGATAAAATATGTCCCATTTTAATGCCCGAAACTGTATCTCTGAATTTATATTATATTTTAATAGTTATAACTCATAATAGAGCAAAATTTTTTATTTCTTATTTACTTTCCGACTAGTCTCTAGAAGAAAACTATTGTAATCGACGAAAAAAAAATCAAGATTTCATTCTGCAGTGACTATGATAGTCATTTATATCGAGACGTGCCTTGTATTGTTATAATCCCAATATAATATGATTATTATTATTATCTTACGGACAACATTGCTTAACTTGTGTCATATAAATGAGATTCTTAATATAATTAATGTACCTACTTAACATAAAGATTTTATAGTTTTTTTTTGTCAACATGGTTTCCCTCTTATGGCTGTCGATTTGGTTCAAAGCTATGCAGGTACACAAACAATATTTTCCTTAACTTTTTGACCTTCGATATTTCAGTTATAAAGAAGAATAGAATAATTTAATAAGAACTCAATATGAACTTTGTTATCAGCTCGTCATATATCTCTCAAAATGTGTGCACTGAAACCTGTTACACCCTGTATATAGCACAGTCCCGTAACATGCATTTTTGACCACATTGACAAACTGTTACAGCCTTTTGTATTTTTAGTGTACTAATGAACATATGGATAAAAATCAAATCACAAGCTAAAAAATGCCATAATATAATAATCAAAACGAAGATGTACGATAAGCATATGTGAATCAGCTGTGCTATTTTTATTTATTTTTATGATAAAGAAGCCTTCAAATTTATGGGTTTCAGATCAGAGACATGTGTATGATGAATAAGAAAAATAGTTAATCACCGGTTATAAGATTATAAAACAAAATAATACCGAATCTACATTGTAGGTAAGTATGTATGACCTTTAAGATGCATATTTTCTTTAATAACATCAGTAATGATAAATAGTAACTGAGGGAAGATTTTAAATAAAAATTTAAGTGATAGAAGGATATTGTATTGTTTAATTAACAAAAGACTTCTGCAAAATATAAGAAAAGCGATTTAGACGCGAATGTAGGTAAGGAAGTCGACCTAAAATCCAATATGACCGACATACACCCCAACTGTACAGCCCCAAAGCTGTGTTACGACCCCTACTAAACCCCTGCTTAGTTTACACCCCGATCATATGATTGTCCTCATTATAAACTCACAGTATTTTGCCTATTTTTTTTTCGGAATTAAGATAGAAATAAGTGATGGTAGGTACTTACCGAATCGTATAAAAAACCGATGAGAAAATACAGTTGTTGTAACTTCTAGTAATAAAAATTAACGAAACTATACAATATATATCTCTTAGCTTATATAAAAGTAGAAAAATATAAAAGTATTGGACTAGAGGTGGGCACTAAAAATGTTATAACGCACTCACTCGCGCCTGGCGCAGCACAGTGACGGTCTCGCGGCGCGTCGTCGATATATATCGCGCACCGCGTTCGGAAACTTGACGTCAGGCGTGACGTCACCCGGACGATCGTTACCCGGCAACGGTTTGTTTGGAGTCGGCCGGTCGGCCCTCCATTGCGTCACTGGTGCACCGGGTACGGGGCGGCCCGTGCCGGCCCGAGAGACCTATTTACCCGGAGCGCGCGGGTTTGGCTTCCGCGGTAGCGCCGGATCACCCTGGAGAGCGTTTCGCGATTTTTTCTTGTTCTCGCACCTGCTGGACCCGGTTTCCGGCAGTACGCCAACCGTGGCCTTCCGGTGTGGGGTTTCGGGTGGGGAAATGTCAAAGGGTTACGATGTCGATCGGTAAATGCTTCCCTGGATGTATGTATTGCGGGGATTTGATTTTGGCGACGAATTTTCTGACGCATTTCCGGACAAATAGGGTTGGTTATTTGGAAATTTGGCGGAGAAGTTTAACGTACGTATCTTGCAAAAAGTGTCTTGTCGTTTTCGAAAGGTTGAAAGATCGAATTTAATTTCATATATTTATAGTTAACTTGTTATCCACAACATTGCCCAATAAAGTTTATGATTCGAAATCCTCAACAAAAGATATCGTAAATCGTAACTGATATTTTTGTTAAAAACTCGTAAAAGTAGGCTAATATGGTGCTAGCTCTGTGTATATGTCAAAATTTTCGATTTTAGTTATTGGGCATTCTAGAAATATGTGGTTACGGCTTCCCACCTGTCCACATTCGCAATATGGACATTTTAGGATACATTTTAGGTTATCTGCTATCTGTTACTGTTGTTACGAATGTCCGGCAGGGGGCGTTTCGGGTTTGACGTTACTGTGGTAATAGCAGCAAAACACGGGTCGACAAAAATCGATTTTTTGGATCGAAAATTGTTTTTAAGGCCGCTTTTTTGCTCAAAACTCTTTGCGAAGGGTATTTAGAGGGATCTTATCGTAAGACATGAGAGCGAGCGGCTTTTATAAGGTCGGCAGGAACGGATAAAAAATGTAAATTTTTGACGTTCATCGATCCGCTTGTCGGAATTTCTAGACGTCACGTGACAGTTTCTCGAGGTTCACCTTCACCCGAAGAGGTGCAAAAACGTGATTTTTTTTCAAAATTGACGCATTTAATTTATAAAATATCGCGCAGTCCACGCGGAATTGTGTCCTTTTTTCAATTCGAGCGTCAAAAGTAATATCGAAAAGCCCAATTTTGCAGCTACTCGATCGCAAATTTCGGCGTAAATGGGCGATTCCGCTGAACCCTACACTTGAAAGTTCGTAATTAGTATAGGTAGAAGATAATGAATAGTCGCCGGCTGAAAAGTTATGCTGGAACGTTGATTGGAATGTAAAATGTGGGGTGGTCACACTACGATGTTTTAGAATTTTCTTCTTGCTGTAGATTATTAGCCGCTGTTAACCAGCATAATGTGACTACTCAGCAGCCGCTATTTTTGCATGCCGGCGAATGGTTTTGGCTGTTGCTTGTAAAGTTGAACATGTTGAACTTTCATTAGCCGCTATGTAGAGCTTGCACTGCTGTCTCAGTACAAATATGGGTATTGTAGAAAATACCAACCATCGATTAAAATAAATAATTTAAAGCAACAGTTCATTACTTTTGTTAAATGTATAACTAATAATATGAAATTATAAATATGTGATTTATAATTTTTATTTTAAATAATATATTCAAATAATTCTTCAAAATTGAATAACCTGGATTATGCTTATTTATGCATTTTATGCATAAACTGTCACTCTGACAGAATCCACAGTCTCCATCACTGTGGTTGCATCGTGACCTTGGGTCAACCCATGTTAACAGCACAGGCTAATACAATATCATTTACGACGAGTTTCAACAAACTGAGGACTATAAAATATTTTGTTTGTGCCAATATTAGTTATTGCTCCCACTTTTCAATAAACTACAATTCCAGCTAAGCATGACACGGTAAAACTATTGTCTGGCATTCTAAGATTGCAGTGTGTTCATATTGCAAACTATAAAGAAATGACTATTATTGATTGTTATGACAAATGACAAACAGTACAGAAACGTAGAATGAATCTGCATTTTCTGAATAGAATAAATACTAGCTCTGTGTATACGTCAAAATTTTCGACTTTAGTTATTGGGAATTCTAGAAATATGTGGTTAAGGCTTCCCACCTGTCCACATTCGCAATATGGACATTTTAGGATACATTTTAGGTTATCTGCTATCTGTTACTGTTGTTACGAATGTCCGGCAGGGGGCGTTTCTGGTTTGACGTTACTGTGGTAATAGCAACAAAACACGGGTCGACAAAAATCGATTTTTTGGATCGAAAATTGTTTTTAAGGCCGTTTTTTTTGCTCAAAACTCTTTGCGAAGGGTATTTAGAGGGATCTTATCGTAAGACATGAGAGCGAGCGGCTTTTATAAGGTCGGCAGGAACGGATAAAAAATGTAAATTTTTGACGTTCATCGATCCGCTTGTCGGAATTTCTAGATGTCACGTGACATTTTCTCGAGGTTCGCCTTCAACCGAAGGGGTGCAAAAACGTGATTTTTTTTTCAAAATTGACGCATTTAATTTACAAAATATCGCGCAGTCCACGCGGAATTGTGTCCTTTTTTCAATTCGAGCGTCAAAAGTAATATCGAAAAGCCCAATTTTGCAGCTACTCGATCGCAATTGTCGGCGAAAATGGGCGATTCCGCTGAACGCGCCCTACACTTGAAAGTTCGTAATTAGTATAGGTAGAAAAATACTGTAAACATGAAAAAATACGCCTTTCTTTCAAAAAATGTTCTTTACCTACATAGCCAAATACTTTATTTTTATAACGTACAAACCCAACCAAAAGAAAAAAAGCTCACACGCAACGTTTCATGTGTACAATCGTTCGTTCACGTCACAACAAACCATATAAAAGTATAGCTCAAAAACTTCAGGGAAATGTTTTTAATTCCGCCATTAGCCGACGAATTATTGACTTACAGGACGAAGGGTGGCGACTGGCAAATTGTTATTCAGCGAGCGGGTAGAAAATTGCCCGCTATTAATAATGTATCAAAGAAGAGAGTGGGCCCCGCCTTCCAAATGCAAAGTAGTCACTCAAAAACAGATTGAGATCTACGGTAATTTCGAGGGTCTTTGCGGTAGCTTATGAACTAACCCAGCTAAATCTTTTGCCTTCTGCCAGCTGAACCACACAATTCATTTGCCTTTGATGTACTCTACGAGACGCGGCTTGTATTTTACGACAGAAGACGGCGTATTGCGAAAGATGTCTTCAATTTACGAAATTTGTCTTTAGGCATGGATAATAAAATCAGAATGAGCACTTTGGTATGTCTGTCCGGTAAGTAATCATGCCCTGGTCACACTAGGCTGTTTTATTAGCCGCTAGTTGCTGGTACTGCTAGCAACAACATAATGAACACAAACACAAAACACAAAAGTACAATAGTATATTATTATACAAGTTTTATAAGACGTCAAATTGGCGCATGAGTTGTGAAATGAACGAATGCGCCAATATTTCTTATAAAACGAGTGTAATATACTATTTTTTCTACTTTGCGTCATTAATTTTATAAAAATTTAGAAGTATATTAGGTAAAATTCCAATCTAGAGTATTTATGGGTGCAACCGTTGGTAACACTGTCATCTGTCACTTAAATTCAAATATCTGTGAAAAAGTAATTATTGATAATTATTATATACCATCATATACTAGTAGTACGAAACCTTGGATGCAACACGCATGTTTAAATATGTATAAAAATATACATACTTCGCAGTTTGTGCGATTCTAAAAAATCAGTTTGTGCTTACTTTTGTGGTTATGTGTATTTTCGTTTGACATGCATTTGATATCAATGTCACCAATCTTAGAAAAAAGTTACTAAAAACGGTGTTACAATTTGCTAATTGTAACACCGAAAACAGTGTTACAATGTGTGCATTGTGAATGCAAAGTAGAAAAAAGATATTATTAGTATATTAGCATTCTACTTCAAATAAAGATCAACACGTCACAGCAACTTATAAATATTACTTAATATTTGCATCTTATGCATAAAATGCATAAATAAGCATAATCCAGGTTATTCAATTTTGAAGAAATATTTGTATATATTATTTAAAATAAAAATTATGGTTGGTATTTTCTACAATACCCACATTTTCAGAACATTATATATTGTAAACATCAGTCGGTATTTCTTTTATATTCTTATTTTTGTTGCTTACTTTCCCTGGTCCTCAAATTAATCTTACCAGGCGAGAGTGGAGTAAAGTCACCACATAAACAGCTCTCTGGAGAGAGCAACATTTGTAAATGTTGGGAACAATAAAACTGCTGAAAGCACTCAGCACCCTGACAGTGACCGAACAATCCAAGAACGCATTATTTTCTTTTCCTGTTGATGAATTTTCCAATTTACATTTCTAAAAGCAACTCAAACAAAAGTTTTTAGAATCAAAGTGTCACTAGTAATTCTACCTTACATTATGTGTTTATAACTATATCTACTTTAATGTTGTCTAATCTGGGCATACAATAATAATCATGGATTACTTTATCTACTAAACTTTGCGCGGTTTAATCTGCAACACGCAGTACCGTAATATTTACATCATTAATTACGTTGTGTTATTCAACTAAAGTCTACGTACGACTCCCATTTTTACTATCTGACTAGTCCAAAACCATTTCGAAGACAAGGAATGATGCAGTTTTGTTTCAAATTCACATTTAATATAATATAACCAAAAGTAACGTACTTAACGAATTATTCTCGAAAAAAGTAAGAAAAGGAATGACAAAAATCTACATACGGCCCCACATGGCATGCTCTATGTTACTGTGTGCTGCTGCTGATGGATAATAACGGGGAAGTACCGTTTGTTTAATTTTACGTCAGGCTTTAAATTAGGCTTCGTATGAATTGTATTTATTTGTAATTTAGGCAGTTTCAAGAAGTGTACAGTTGCACAATGACTCCTCGAAAAGAAATTTCAAGTGTTATGTGAAACTTGGTATGAAATATACAAAACTTGTTATAAAATATAGAAAAAAAAATTGTGAAATTTCAAAATTGCTCAATTTAAGTAAATCAGCAGTTCGAACTATATTCAATAGCTTTTAAAATAGTCATAGTGTTGAAAATAAATCGCGCAGTGATCGCCCAAAGAGGCTTAGTCGTAGAGAGTAGAATAGTATCGCTTATTTTGAAAAAATGTGTAAAAAATCTGATGTGGCCAGGCACATGACTTTATCATACGATACAGCCGTGTTCAGGGGGGCAATTTGGAAGTTCAAGGGGCATCCGCTTACTATGATTTAATTTTTTTTTTCAAAAAAATAGAATGGACATAAATTATACAAAATTTTCTCTACTATAGTTTATTATTTAACTATTTTGACGAAATTACAGAAATGGCGGCTAATTTGCAAAATCGTTGAAAAATGATAAGAGTAAACCTCGAGTTCCTTTGGGCCCTTTTGGACAAAACTTCTTTCAGCTCTAAGTTTAGTCACGAAACTTCTAAATATGAAGTTTCGTCTCGATACCTTCAGTAGTTTCTCCGGAATCGTCGCCACAAAAAACGGGTACACACACACACAGACATTTTTTTGTACCTTGGTCAAAAATGTTCAGGGGGCCCAAAAAGTCCTATTTCCGCTAAAATCTCAAATTTTTTTTTCGACACGATTACAATACTTTATCATACGTAGTAAAACCCGAAAATAGATTCCAGTATGTTGGCTGTAGAGCTAGCAATAACATCAGATACGATTGTGTATCCACGAACTTTTCAAAGAACTTTGAACAATAATAGTTTCCACAGCAGAACTCCACACAAGAAACCCCTCATAAGGGAAAAAATCCGGACACTTCGCTTGCAATTTGATGCATTTGGAATAGGAAATTTGGTGTTTATTAAGGGGAATATGGATCGTTATCACTTGGAAGAAGTTGCCTTGGAAGAAGTTGGATTTTTCAACAAGACACACTGTTAACGAATGGTTACTTTACTACACTTCAGGACAATTAACTCACCACCTCAAAGCCCCGACTTAAATGTTATCAAGCACGTTTGGGTAGATTTTGGAGAAAAATATATGCCATTACTAGTGCTTCAATTCTAAAGGAGATGCTGCAAGAGGAATGGCAACGAATAACGCCCATTGAAATAGAAAATTTAGTTGCTTCAATACCCAGACGATTGCAGGCTTTATAGATGCCCGTAGTATTCCAACCAAATATTAAATAATAATTTTGATTAGTTTTTAGTGCCTTAGTGAAGTATTTTCTGGTCATTTTCAAGTCGTATGTAGACTTTTGTCAGAAATCATTGCAGTCGATTCAGGGGACCTCAAAACGCTTATTTCCACTAAAATCTACAAATTTTCTTTTCGTCGATTACAATACTTTCCTTCTGAAATACTAGTCAATACTAGTAGAAAAGTAAAAAGGGCAATGAGACTAAGAAAAAAGATTTATTCATCTAAGTTTTCTACTTCAAACATGTTGGAGTAGTACCTATATTACTGGTGGTAGTGATAGCAATGAAAATTTTTTGACAATCTCCTATTTTCTGTAACCTATTTTAAGGTGAGTAAACACGACATTGTGTGTCTTCTCGACGTTAAATTTAAACTTGGAACGCTGTTGTCGACGATGATTTTTTATGCAAAAAATCCGGCACGAGCCGAAATATTACTAAACATAGGGACGTTTGGCAGTGATCCCGCGAAAACAAAAGCGCTCATCTGTAGCAGCGCACTAATTGAGACAAAAGCTGAAACACTCCTTTATAATTATAACCTACAATTATCGTGATTCACTCAAGAAAGTATCTTCCTATCTTAGGAGCGCATAATCTGTTTACAGCGGCGAAATTACTGCCTCGTAGATTATATGGGAAATTATTGTTTATGACTTATGAGAATAATGTTTACAATTAGTTTTGTGATGGTGAGTCCAAAACATACTCATAAACGTTCTGGCTTGCCAAGAATTTATAAGCATATTTTACCTATCATTATTTTTGGAGACAGTTATTATATAATAGGTGCACAGTTCAATTTAGTCATGATTTTCACTTCAAATTATGTTAGCAACCTTAACTAATAAATAGATCTTCGTTATCTTGATATAGATTCTACAACTCTTTGTCATATCTTGAGTAATCTTGAGAAATACCTCTGCAGACTTCTTGATGACATAAAACAACGTCCATTAAATATATTTTTGAATACAAAATACTGAAAATACAGTAATAACGTGCGAGGAGAATACATGAATCACGCCGAATGACATTCGCGTTTGTTTTCCGGGCAAATTATTCTCGGATATCTGAAAAATGGTTGCTGCCAACGCAAAAATAAAGATTGAGAATCGTGGTAGACGGTTGTATACTACAACGACTGCCGTTGTTAAGTCTAGTAAATTGTTGGCAACAGCGCTAGCGAAAAAAATCAAAATAGAATTCAATTACTGTAAATGCGAGCTGGAGAATCATAAACAATGTCTGCTGCGGAAAATTTATTAGCACAGGTGATACAGATAATATTAAATTATGCATGTAGAGTATAATTTGCCTCTTTGTAGTTCGTATATTGTAAGGAATAAAGAATTTATGTATGGTGGCTTGTTTTACTTTATTAGTTGTTAGTCAAGTTTATACTGGCTAGTATGTTGCTGGTGCTGCTAGCAGCAACAACAGTCAGCGGCTATTTGGTTGTCAGATTACGCTGTTTACCAGCAAAAGTACTGCTGCCGCTGGTGGCTACTACCAGCAAACCTCAGTTCAAACTACAAGGTCAACTATTTCTGGTGTATTTTATGTCACCAGGTAGGTACTTACAACAGTGAGACAATGTATTGTCTTTTGTCAGGTGAAGGCTTTGCACCCATAAAATATTTCATATTTGATACCAATTTGTGGGGTTTTATTGACTACCTGCCTTGAACCTGACTACATAAATTTTGAAAGCACTGTACACGAGTGTAAATAACATAGGCAAGGTCACGATGAGAATAAAATTAGAAATTCTATATTGAAGTATTTAGTTGAAAAGTCTACAGCAAGCAGAAAATTCTAAAACAGCGTAGTGTGACCACCCCACATTTTGCATTCCTATCAACGTTGCAGCATAACTTTTCGGCCGGCGACTATTCATTATGTGATCAGTATTTTAACAACTGTATCGCTTAATTTCCTGAGTTAACATTTATGCTGGTTGCTGTAAAAGTTAAACAAGCGCTGGTGGGCTGGCTGCTGCTAAACTCCCTCGCCAACTAGTAAAACAGCGTTGCTAAGTGGTCACACTATGCTGTTTGTGTAGCAAATATCACAAGGGAAAAGAATGTAAGACTTTCATATTATTTATAGATAAATAATAGGTGTGTCTTCACGAATTTTAAAAATTGCCGAAGGTTTAGACGCTTCATCGTTGTACATTTTTTTTACAAAATTACTGAAATTACAAGAGAACAAAATAAAATCGCTTTTGGATTTGGTCCAATGGAAAAAAATCTCCAAGGCCTTCGCCCCTGTACACTGCGCCAATCGAACAAATATGTGACGAATATGTTCTATGAATTTGAGTGAGTATTTAAGGCCAGGGTCGCAAAATCTTTAAAATATGTTTGAAGGTTGCATTAGAGTCCTTTTAGCAAAGTCTACGAACTGCACAATGATTGCTTAGGATTATTTTAGATTCGTTTAGGAGAGTTGCCAGAATATGTTATACGAGCAGTACCTCTTTACCTCAGGAGATTAATGGATTTAAACCAAAGTTTAATATTATTATTGTCTTAACAAGTTAGTGTTGACGCATTTTCTGGCATTACTTAAGGACGAGTTTGTCCTATTTATTGTTTTAAATTAACATATTAGTGGTGGGGCGAGTGGCTCTAGCGGTAGAGCGCTGCTCTTCAAAGGGTTCAAAGCCAGGCGTCAGCTGAAGATCCTCATCCTATCGCCTTTCGCACGAGGCGTAAAAGCGTGGGTGCCGGCAACCAGTTGAACACCTCTGGTTCTCGTTATTAAACAGTGTGGAATAATGGGTAAGCGCAAAGGGCCAAGACTGGCCTAGGTGCAGCGGAATAAACCGCACCCATAACTGTAGGAGGTCAAAATGGCGGGAACAGCCGCGACTCCCTAACATGGTAGCATTTTGGCCAAGCGCGGTTTAAGGGCTGTAATTACTGGTCAAAATTCTAATAATCAAATCTCTTCCAATTTATTCGTAGGCAAAACTAACTGGGTTCTTTTTCTTGAACCTTGTGAACACATTTTCTGACTATTAACTGACGCGTTTAAGTATTTAACATTTAATAAGGGCTGATAAAGCAAGACTACTCAAATGAAACGAAACACTTATCAAAACAATAACATCTATTAACAATAATAATCAACAATCCCGTTTGATAGGTTACATAGAAAAATGAATGAAGCTTTGAACATATTGACGTTTAAATTAAACCTAGGAGTTGATTTAGACAGACACACTTTTAGCAGAAATATGAAAAATTTAATTTACAATGAAATGCGAGACGAGTTGAAAAGACTTACCAGGGATAAACTTAAGCGCCTAAGAACGCTCCACAAAAACGTGTACTTTACATGACGGTGGTTGAAATGAGAAGAGACAAAGATGTGTTCGTTTGCATCCCTTGATCCCAAAGGAAGCCGGAAGCATTTCTTCTTAGCCAATGGCAACACTTCAAATTTAAACTTATAAACACGTGGTTAAATCCTAAACCAGATGTTCAACTGAACACCAAAACTTCGATATTCTCGAACATTCTACCCTGTGTACATCGCGCTTAATTTGATCATATCTTAATAAATAAATAATGGGTTTCCGACCCATTACATAACTATTACATACAACACAACATATTAGTGAACAACATAAGACAATCTAGAAAATTGTGTTCATATTTATTAGTTTGGACGTTTTGGTAAAATTGGTTTGTTGTGAGGTTAAATGACATGGAATTAAATAAAAATATCTGGTGTGGCCCCCATCCAACTTTCCGACTACACTGACAAACTGTGTACATATTTATAAACTCTCTAAACGTATAGAGTATAGACTAAGAGGGTGAAACACCAAAAGCGGATGTCCGTAAGATAATAATAATACTATATCGGGATTATAGCAATACGACTGACTGACCTCTCGATACAGATAATTCTAATATACTGTCACGTATCCGTGTGTTTTCCTACGAGGTTTATTTCTCTACTTCATTACGTCACATACCAACTGATGTAAATCCCTAAAGCACCTAAACCGCTTATCCCATTGATCTGTAAATTTGTATACATAGTTAAAGGCACTGCAGGATGAGATGGTGTCAGTTTGGTCAAAATCGGATGAGTTCCTAAGAAAACGTATGTGACATTTGCCAGTTCCGGTTGTCAGATTGTCACCAAAAACCATCCAGTTTTCACTAAAATCTCTAAATTTTTTTCTGTCGATTACAATTACTTTCCTTCTAGGGACTAGTCGGAAATTAAAAAAAAAACAATCTCAGTGGTAAGTTTATTAGTTTTAGATCATTTGACAGTTCGAAAATATTTGGTAGTTATTACATACACATTGATGGGAGGCCATATTAGTCCAAATTCTTCTTTGCATCGACGTTGATGGCCCTCTTGGACACTATAATCTTTTCATGTGGACGAAAACGTCCACGACGTGCCATGGTCACCCCAGCCATAAGAAGGATCATCACAAGAAATAGTGTAAATCTCATAGCTCCTCTTTAAATCAAAAACTGTTGGAAGTCAGGCGTAGGTATTACTGAAGTGTTTTTTACTCTACTTCTGGTAGTTCTGGTAGAAGTTGAAACTAAGTAATGTTATGCCGAAATATCAACCTTATATAGGCTGTTCATAATAGATCTGTTGATTAATTTACGATATATCATTAGCACGACTGATTTAATCGCTTATTTATTGTTAATTACATCCGGTTTAGTTATTAATCAAATTGATTATTAGTGTTTATTGTTTATATTGATTGGTATGGTTTGTGATTAAGAATTATCAAGAGTAAATGGTTTTTAATTAATGTAATTTAAAAATACTCAACCTGATATATCTACCTATGCTCCTCAGTTTGACACAAAAAATTAAATTATTCGCATAAAAAACAATAGGAATAAATTCCTTCATTACAATCGTACACAGAGTGAAAAAATTATTCGATACAACACGAATATCTTGAGTGAAGAATATCACTTGTTTATATCCGCAGAAAGATCATTTGGTTGGTTCAAGTAAAATATAAAATTCTGAGTGTAAGAATATGATTTTCTTGATGTTCCAAGTATTACCGTTTTCTTGTTTTAAGTATGAAGGAACTGCCTGAAAGAAATTACGTCTGTTTTAAGCGATACGTACGTATACTTTTGGGTCAAGAAACTGTTTATTCGTTGAAGCATGTATATTTTTCACCCAATTGATGTAAAACGAACGTCTTACTCTTTTTGTATGTAGAAGAGTAACATTTTCTTCGTCAGAGCAAAATATACTCAACATAAACATACTAAATTCTTAAAACCGGAAGAATAACAAGCCGTTGAAATAATTACATATATTAAAAAATTCTTATTACAATAAAATATTATTTAGATAGCAAAAATATCTTCTTCATGCTACACTATATATACACGCAACAACATTTTTTCTTGATATCCAAGAATATAGTTCTCTCAATGTAGGCTATCCCACTACAATCTTGGTTTTCCTCATAATCCTTGTAATTCACCCATGAAATAAAACACTTATGCATAGATGTAAACAAACAATATACGAACACTCAATATCGTCAAACTTATATAGCGGTGATATGTGGCTAAAGACGCGAGAAAGTCTTAGCGCCATCTGTAAAGTAATTGCACAATTTTCTATGTATCTCTCAGAGTAAGAATCTTGGGTCAAGGAACTGTTTTTTCGTTAAAGCAAATATATTTGTCGTCCAACGAAATATTTTTGTTGTTGTAAGACTTTTTCTTCGTCAGAAAAAACATCAAATCCTCTTCATAATACACTATATACGCAAGAATAATTTTTCTTCATATCCAAGAATAAAGTTGTCTCTGTGTACTGACCATAGAACAGAAACCTGTCTATAAATAAAGAGGAGGGATCAATATCGGCGATCTATCAAAAGCATACTTTTTATAGACAGAACGGTGGTCGTCAACGTCGTCAAGGGTCCATGTCACATCCACGGCACCGGACGCAAATAGCAACAGACAGGGACAGACAACAGCATGTTCTCGGCGACATTCGAGTCCTTTGGATGTCAGAAAATAAATGAATGACGCTAGCTTTCGTCATGTCCAGAACAAACAATTTACGTAGACCACACAAAATATCTTGACGTACTACAAAATAACCTATTCTAGGAAATTAAATGTGGTTTAATTTTGGCATTTACTAAAGAACTAGACATTACAGTGTTAACATATAATTTTATGTGTATTTTGTACACCTATATTAAATTACAACACACATCCTATTGATTTGTAAATTGGTGTACATATTTAAAGTATTTCCGGTGAATTACTGGGTTTTTCCTTTAGACTTTAGTTGGTCAAAGTTGGAATGTAAAAATAATGATATGTGATGAAAGAATGAAGAGTAAACTATGTAGAAGAGAACTGCGGTAATTTACCTTAACTTACTCGATTACTTCACAGTCTGATTCAAAGTTATGTCAATTATGCAACGAATTACAATGAGAATCCAAACTCCTTGGTCTGCGTGTTTGTTGACTATGTAAAATTTAAACAACATTGCATGTCATTGTCATTGGACAATGTTATCGCCTGGAATCATTGAATAATACCTTATTTAATTTCTTGGGTAAACTCTCTACATCTCTCTAAGTATTACAGCTTGGTAACTGTCAGTTGTTATTGTCTCTTAAGTTAAATTAGGTAGATTATTACATTTTACTTTACCAATTTTGTGAACATCAATGCTTTGTTTGATGAAAAATTAACGAAATTAGCAGCATTCCAGCGTGTTTTGATGTGGCGTGCTGTTGTTAAGGTTTAGTGCACAATTATTATAGTAGGTACCCTAAAAGACAAAATATGAAAAACAAAAATATTGGTTGATAGTGTCTGCTTCATTATACATTGGAACTTGTTATTGTTCTTTTTGTTATTGTAATTTGACAAATAATAATAACTGCAATAACTTTTGTAAATTTTCTAAGAGATTCTAAGTGAAGGACATAATGTTTTTGTAGTCCAAGTTTGGAAGAGAAATCGACTAAATTTGTTATGTTAGTATATTTCCTTTCTAATATCAGATGTGGATTATTTGTATCGTCATGAAAAATATCGATTTTATTTAGTATTTTCTACCGGTTATTTCCTGTCCGTGGGTTATTTCTTTCAATTATTCTTTTCACACTGAAAACACGAAAACAATTTTTTTCGCCAGACGTTCAAGTTCGCCAGATGGCCAGTGTTGTCCACCTTTTTGAATAGTACGTCTCCTACGTTATGTTTTTACCTTCATATAATTTCATAACATGTTCAAAACAATTTTTTGATAATCGCTTTGACTTCGACCAAGCCAGATAGTGGACGGATGCGTACTTTTCTTGTTTACACATTTCGCATAAAGATATTTACTAAAATCATGTTTCGTACTGATAACACTAGTCAACAAAATAATAAAAAAATGTACATTAGATGCCACTATTTTTTTCATAGATACCATGGCCCGCTAAACTCAAAAATCGCATTAAAAATTTTCTGAATGGATACGTTTTCGAGTTATGAATTTTTCTTTTTTTTGTTTCTTTTTTTGGAGGTAGTTCGACTATTTGGAGCATATCTCGAGTTCGGAACATCAAATCTGGTCGTTCTGTACATCAAATTAAAGCCAATTGAATCACCAATAAATGTTATTAATATTGTTTTATAATCGCTTCAATGGTTTCAGTGTAATTGACCATAATTTGAATTTTTTTAGTATAAATGAAAATCGAACATTCATTTAACCGCCAGGGAAAGGTAGAAATAGTAAAAATATGCTCAGTTTCTTATTTTTTACGTAGAGTTTATGCTTTTACGAAGAGAACAAGGTATTTACGATGAAAATCTATGAAAAAATACCGAAGTTATGATCAATTATGACCGATGGGTACGAAACTATCAAAATTCAGCATTTTCTCTATTTTGTATTTTTCGTCATTTATAGCAGTTTAAATGCATGTCGGATCCATTCGGAAGACGAGTACGTCACGTGATTTGCACCAAGATGCGCATCTTTTAGTCAACGTTTCGCACTCTGTTGCAAGAGGCATCTTCAGGACGGAGAGAATGAACGTGTGTGGAAGAGTGAGGGTATTTATCGCCGCTCAAAACACGTAGTGGCGTATCTCACCAAAAAATGCTATTCAGATATGTCAGTACGTGTTTCGAGCGACGTTATACGTACCTGGCGCAGGTGCCTGCGCAGGAATTCAAACAACTATTGGTTGGGAGGGCGGTTTGGTGTAGCTGTGATTGGCTGTGGTGGTCGTAAAAGTGGTTTCCAGCTATGATGCAAATGCCAACCGTCATCTCTATTGAGATTGGAGGGATCTTTAAAAATTTCGATCGCTTCACGGATTCTACGAGGATAATAACGTGATTCCCGGGAGATGATTTTTGTTTGGTCGAGAAGAATTATTGTGTCTATGCTCAGCAAGCGATGAACTGGTGATCTGGCGCAGCCTTGTACAAAGTTCATGTTCTGAAACCCCAACGCTGACAGAGCGCTTTGTCTCATCAATGTAGACACTGCCACAAGCACATGGGATACGATATACACCTGGAGCTAGCAGTGGAGAATATTTTTTTCCTGAGAATCTTGGTGACGTCAGTGACGAGCATGGTGAGAGGTTTCACTAGGAAATGAAGACTATTGAGCGGCGCTACCAGGGCTTTTGGATTGAAAAAATGATGGGCAACTATATCTGGTTCCTCATAAGAAAAACAGATATCGACAAGAATATAAGGCGAAGCAGCAATCTAACTCACTTCTAATCTCCTTTATATTGAAAACATCACATTAAAAATAAGCACAATGAATTAAACTTGTAAACAGAGAAAAAGTAGAATTTTGGTAGTTTGGTACCTATCAATCTTAAATGACCATAACTTCGCTATTTTTGCATAGATTTTAATCGTAAATACCTTGTTCTCTTCGTAAAAGTTCAAACTCTATGTAAAAAATATTAAACTAACTATATTTCCACGATTTCTACTTTTCACAGGTGATAGAGTAAATGTTCCATTTTCATTTTGGGCAAATTTTTATAATATTGTGGCCTATTGCGCTAAAACTACTGAAGCGATTGAAAAACTATATGAGTGACAGTTGTTGGTGATACAATTAGCTTCAATTTTATGTGCCGAGCGACCAGATTGGACGTTCCTAACTCGAGATATGCTCCAAATAGTCGAACTACCTCCGAAAAAAAAAACAAAAAAAAAGAAAAAAAGTTGTAACTCTTAAACGTATCCATTAAAAAAATTTTTAATGCGATTTTTGAGTTTAGCGTGCCTTAGTTTATATTAAAAAAATAGTCGCATCCAATGTACATTTTGACTGTTGACTAGTGTTATTAATTAGTGTAATAATTGATATATGTACTGTATGTTCTGAGATAACATTATTGTTAGAGAAGACCTTGAGGGTTACATATAATATAACTAAGTATAATAACTATTATAAATATTGGAGATTAAAATTCTCCATATTTGTCCATTATTATTATTAAACATCCAAGACATTATAATACATACTTAGATTAACAACACATATAGGGGCAAAAATTTTGCAAAATCCTATGCAATACAACTTACTACATTAGTGTGTGCATCGTGAATAACAATGAATTAAACAATACAATTATTGCAGGTCAAGATTGTTCAGTACCCACAGATTGCGAAGTGTTGCGCTAAAGCGGTTGCCGTTGGCACAGTTTACATTTCTATTGTAAATAATTCAAGGTTAACTCAAATGCGAGTGTACTCGTACTCGTTTTTTTTACATCCATCGCGAACAATTATTGTCGTCAGCGCAAATGTTACATTTGTACGACATATTGCGCAACGGAAGCATAGTAAACACACCATATTATTTACATTTTGTTGTGTGGTACAGCAATCCACAACCTATCTTTATGTAGGACCTGGTTTGAAAGTTAATTAGATAATGGTATGTCAGTGACACTAGGTTTGTAATTTGTTAGTTTGTTATTTAAAGTGGCTTTTAAAACATTTTATGTTAAAATATTTAAAACAAAGCACGAAAAGTTAATCTAGATTTTATGATACAGCCTCCATACTGGCGTGCTGAAGCACTTCAGCACGCACATTATATTCATATTTCTTCGCTTTATTAGTTCCCGATTCTCAAATTCGTTACAGATCGTAAACCCATACTTTAATGCACCGCGTAAATTACCCAATACATTAAAACGATATACGATTTTCTTGGGCGTTGTTACGATTTTCATAAGAGCATAATTGAAGTTGTATGGTGCACGTACACGTCCGACATCACGTTACCATTTTATGGCAGATTAATGTTCAACTTGACCCCTGGGAGCCTTATTCTGTACTTGCAACCAGAACAGGGATCACATATTTTTGTTGACCTAACATCACTTCTCATAGATCAAGTCATCAAAGTGTTGTGACAGGTCTAAGATCTATTTTATTTGAAGTCACATATTTCGCTTAAATTAGCCTTCTGTGCATACGTTCTCATAACAGAGAACGTGGACCTTATGGACAGTTAATATATGCTATATTTCCCGTTAGATCGGACTTTTAAAGTGGATGAAAGGGAAGCAAAAGAAAATACGGTGTGCAGTTCACATGTTGTGGCGAGAGCCTTTCAATCATGTAGATGATTGCTATTTGCACGATAAGCGTCTCCGGATATTCGAAGAAGGATAAGCATAAAATAAAATATCCAAATTTGCCATTAGCATCGCGACCTATCCCCCATGGAGAGAACCATCCTCTCCCAAGTGCGCCATCCACTTCATCATCTTCGATTTTTGACACAGAAGAAATTTCGCCTGTTTGAAGAAACTTGCCTGTTGGACAGAGTGTCTGAAATCACTCTGTCAAATCAGGGAAGTCGTGAAGATTCACCATTTGAAGTTTTAGGAACACCTCACCTTATAAACCAGTACAAATTAAATGATTTGGTTAAAGACTTAGGTTTATCAAAAGAAAAAGCCCAGTTATTAGGTTCTAGGCTACAGGAATGGAATCTTTTCGCACGAGGTGTGACAGTGTCTTCATTTACAAAGCGTAGCGAGCCTTTTAAAGCATATTTTAAAATGAAAGGATCTTTACGTGTATGTCACGATGTTGAGGGTCTTATGAACGAGTTTGATATTCCCCACGATCCTTCTGAATGGTGGCTTTTTATCGATTCATCAAAATACAGCTTGAAAGCAGTACTTTTGCATATCCTTTGAATTTATATAATTTGTTAACTGATTTTGTAGTTATGTAAGGCAAATATAATCTGGAACAAATTGGTTGGAAATTTGTTCCCTTATGTTATTAGCTGGGCGTTTCCTTTTTGGTGCTGAGTGTACAGTAGTGTTTTGTAAAGTATGGCAGAATAAGGCCCCCACCGTGGAACGAATCGGAAGCCATTAGGAAGGTGAGACCAGAGGTGAACATTAAAGGTCCTTAATGAGCTTGTGTGCTGATTGAAATCTGAACTTTTAAAGGATTTAGGTCACAAAGCGTTATGTAAATAAGGGGCAGATTGTGTTTAAGCAAAGTAGTCGGTGATTATGTATCGATTTTCTGGACGTTATTAGCTCCAGAGGTTCCCTGATTTATTTATAAGCCTATTTTACGAGGGGCAACCGAGTCTAATTTTGGTATAAGGTGAAAGGTCAAGGGTACGAATATTACCTACCCTGCTGGTTATGATTGTGACTTGGTTAACAATAGATGAAGGGTTATTGAATATAATATGTGTAATTTCTTTCTACTATAATGTATTTTGTGAATATAGAGCGTATTTTATATGTAAATTAAAAATAATTAATTTTTTAGTATCAGTGTTCAAATGTTCTAACTAAATTTTGGCTGTAAATCAAACAGTCCCCAAAGCAGGTAACAAGGTAAACAAGGGAACAAGGTAACTTTCAGTGACGAGAGCAAATATAATATTCACGGATCAGATGCCAAACAAAAAGTGTGGCGGAAGCCCAATACTAAATTAAATGTCAAAAATTTAACTGTAACTGTTAAGCATGGAGGTGGCAGTATTATCGTTTGGTGGTGTATGTCGGCAGCAGGAGTTGGTCAGTTATGTTTTATAGAACAAACAATGGACAGTAAGGCTTATCTCAAAATACTACAAGCAAATTTATTACAAAGTGTGCAAAATTTGGGAAGACGAGGTGACTTTATATTTATGCACGACAATGATTCCAAACAGACATCTCGAATAGTGAGGGAGTGACTTCTATATAAGACCAAAGCAACACTGAATCGCCCTCCTCAATCACCAAATCTCAATCCCATAGAACAATTGTGGGAAGAATTGGAGAGAAAAATCCGCACACATAAAATAAGTAACAAAGATAGCTTGAAAGAAAGGCTCCAAGAAGAGTGGAATAAAACTGAAACTTCGTTCACGACAAAACTGGTTAATTCTATGGAACAATTGTGGGAAGAATTGGAGAGAAAAATCCGCACACATAAAATAAGTAACAAAGATAGCTTGAAAGAAAGGCTCCAAGAAGAGTGGAATAAAACTGAAGCTTCGTTCACGACAAAACTGGTTAATTCTATGGAAGCAAGATTACATCAAAGGGAAACCCTACCAAATATTAGTATTCTGTTTCTGAGTTTAATTCTTTTCTAGAATCAGTAAAATTGTTTAATATTCAGTCAAGCTATGTTTAATATACCTACATTACTAACTTATGGTGTTCAATAAGTTTGAAGTTTATTGAAGTCAACAACTACCATTACAAATTTGAATCATTGTTAATCCCTGACTTTGAATCAACTATAATTTAATGACTTCCTTTGTATATAATTCAGTATTAAGCAAACAATCGTATTCTATAGTGAAGCAGATGTTTTCTTTGTGTATCGACCACGATAAGAATGCCTATAACATGATTTGTGGTAACTCGTGCCTGGGGCCATTATTGGTTCTATAAGTCTCCCCCTTTTTTCATTGTGAGGACGAGTTCGTTGTTCGCCTTTTCGGGGTTGAACGAGGAACATGTTTGCCAACAAATAACACGGCTGAAATCGATGTCGAATAGAATAAAATAGGGCAGGAGTTGGAAATGCCAACAGTTGTGTTGCCCTTGATTTTTACTGTGCCGAATAGGACTTGATAAATTATATGTCGTCCGTTTCTGTAGAGGGAACGGCAGCTCTAATCGATGTGGTTGGGCGTGTGCAGCAGCCAACTCAGACTAGATCTGGGAATTCGCCAATTTGACCTAGTTTTACGATCAACCCCACCCTTACTGCCAACAAACTGCATACAGAAATAACTAATTAGAAGCGAAGCTGTCGAGACTGTCAAACGCCGACATTCCCAAATATTAGAGTTTCTGTACAAACATCTCAAGATTAAATCACCATTATATATGATTTCTGAAACTCTTAAACCGGAAGAATAACTAGCCCTTGAAATAACTACATTTGGATAGCAAAAATATCCTCTGCATGCTACACTATACACGCAAGAATAATTTTTCTTGATATCCAAGAATGGAATTCTCTTTGTGTAGGCTATTCCACTACAATCATGATTTTCGTCATAATCCTTGTAAGTCACTCATGAAATTAAACACTTATGCATAGATGTAAACAAACAATATACGAACACTCCATATCGTCAAACTTATATAGCGGTAATATGTGGCAAAAAAACGCGAGAAACTGTTAGCGCCATCTGTAAAGTAATTGCTCAACTTTCTATGTATCTCTCAGAGTAAGAATCTTGGGTCAAGAAACTCTTTTTTCGTTGAAGCATATATATTTTTCGTCCAACGAAATATTTTTGTTGCTCTAAGACGAACGTCTATTATTTTTTAAGAAGAATAAGTTTTTCTTTGTCAGAGAAAAATATACTTAACATAAACATACTAAATTCTTAAATCGTAAGAATAACTAACCGCTGAAACAACTATAGTGAAATTCTTATTAGAATAAAATATTATTTGTATAGAAAAAAATCCTCTTCATGTTACACTATATACGCAAGAATAATTTTACTTGATATCCAAGAATGGAATTCTCTCTGTGTAGGCTATTCCACTACAATCATGATTTTCCTCATAATCCTTGTAAGTCACCCATGAAATTAAACACTTATGCATAGATGTAAACAAACAATATACGAACACTCCATATCGTCAAACTTATATAGCGGTAATATGTGGCAAAAGACGCGAGAAACTGTTAGCGCCATCTGTAAAGTAATTGCTCAACTTTCTATGTAACTCTCAGAGTAAGAATCTTGGGTCAAGAAACTGTTTTTTCGTTGAAGCATATATAACCGTTGAAACAAAAAATTCTTATTAGAATAAAATATTATTTGTATAGAAAAAAAAATCCTCTTCATGCTACACTATATACACAAGAATAATTTTTCTTGATATCCAAGAATATAGTTCTCTCTGTGTATTAAGTAACAGACTTTCCGATGTCTTAGGTCTTCTTTATTTATCACTGCTAACGCTACAATAAAGGCCGTTTCCATCACTAATCATAGCTCTTACGATACGATTTCGTTAACCGGTTGATTGATGTTGTTTTTGTTTGCGATAATAACACGATCTCACCTTGATTCGTGATTATACGGCAATAAAGCGTCCAAGAAAGTGAGCCAAACGAAGCAAAAACAAATCAATTAGATCTCATTTAAGAAAATTTCAGATCTGGGACGATATTCCCGAATCGGTGACTAGAAATCCGCACACGGAATCTACCAGTCTATCTCTTTCTGTCTTATTACTATATACGGAAAGAGACGAAGAGAGATAGATGGTTCCGTATACGGATTAAACACTATAATTTCGGGAATAGTGACCCAAATCGAAGACGATATAAAAAGACCGACGTTATTCAATCTCGTTCGCCTTCAAGCGCGTTCGTATTCGAATTTATAGGGGGTGAATCAAAGACGTTATCCCAGTTCTTCCAGGCTTCCGCAGTTCCAGGCCGATTATCGATTTCTTCCGGGACACATTTTAAAATTTACGCCCGACATCGTAGGCTACACATAGTAAAAACATCGGATAAATGGGCGGGCCATTAGTTTTCACTCCGTTTCCGAGCTCTTTTTGGCAATGGAACAAATTAGTGCCCTCTACGAGATGAGATAGCATCGGACCTAAATGTTTTCCGCATTTAATTGGATTACGCTCTCAGCTAAATTCAACTTGACATCGTTTATAAACAGTTACCAAAACGTTTGGAAGCTATTTGCGTTTAACTGCATTCCTAGTTTTATGGATTAACTTAAAGGAATTTTTTTTAATTAACGTGTGTTATTATTTTTATTGTTGTAATTCTGGTCACCTTGTGTATGTATTATGTATATGTATTGTAGGGGACCCCAAAAAGTCCTGATATCCATTACATCTCAAAATCGACATATATATTCCTAAATGTATCATCTAATAACCGTTTTATCTCAAAACCACTCGAAAGACATTTATGCACGCTAATCATAAGCAAGCAACAATGAAAACCGCATCTGAACGCACCGCTCCGTCACGCTCGTCCACCCTCATTACCCTAATTGCATTCAAGCGCTCGGTGGAAGTGTCGAAAGTTCATCCAGGGCTTTCATTCGAAGCTAAAAGCTGCAATTGGGTTCATCCGGACCCTAGGCGTAGGAGGAGCGGTAGCAGCAGAAGCAGTAGCAGCAGCGGCAACTGCTGCAGGATGCACTAGCACGTGCGGCTTGACGTCAGTCGAACAAATGCCTGCCTGGTAGCCTCGAAAATGTCAGAGTTCGCCGAGCGGTCGGCACAGGAGTAATCGATATAGCGGCGAAGAACCCGGGACACTCGATTGCCAGTCCAAGGTTGTGTCCCTTTGAGATCCTGGGTCCTTAAGAGGACACCAAGGGTCGTCCGGTTTACACCTATATCTTCACCTTCACCTACAAACGTCAGGCTTGGAGTTGCTGACGTAGACGCGATTTGGTCCGCTTTGGGATGGCACGTGTAAGTAACCACGTGACCGCATATGCATACACCCATCCCACAATCCTGTTTAGTAGCTGCGAGGCGAGCGGATGCACGTCATGCCTGAAGATGATAGCCCAGTTCTGGATTTGCGGTTGCCTGACTGGCGTTGATGACAGTTTGAAATTAATCCGATTATTTGGTCGTTTATTTTACTGAAATAGGTATTGTGACAACACAATTTAGTTGGGTGGTAGCCAGCCACAATTTTGCTTAAAAAGTCGTTATTTGTTAATTTCTTTCATCTGATGTAGAACGCCTTGACATAAACTGTAAAAGAATATTGTGACATATCTGAAAGGACAGCTAATGTATGCTGTATTTCCTGAAAAACGAGTTAAAAAATCAACTCGTTTTTCTAAAAAAAATATCTCATTCCATGAGCATCCTATCAAATATTGACATGCGCTTTTTCCTGCGAATATATAGGAATATACAGCAATCTATATGCAAAGCGAGTCCGACCACTACACAAATTTTATGTATGAAACCCTGATACTGTACTCCATTGGCCGATAAAGTCCTCTTTTTTTTTATACCGACCGAACTTAAAAGCAAAATTACCTAATTAACACGCGGCTTGTAAAAAGAGTATTACAGAGGGTATTAATAAAGTTACCAGACCAAGTTTTCTCATTAAATTCCTGATTTATGGAATATTAAAAGCAGAAATTTTTTTATTATTTATAAATGTCCAGTTTACTCGATAGAATTTTCAACGTCTGCTGAAGACATTTGCTGGCGCAGTTAGGAAATTACTAAAATAATTTCAATCTTTATTAATACTCTCTTTACACAGTTTTGTTTGAATTGGGATTTATTTGAAACAACCACAATGGCAGAAATAATCAATACATATCTACCCTTTCTGTCACAAAACAAGGATTGAATTAAAGGATGCAAATGAATAGACAATGAAAATGTTTATACTAATATGAATTTTTATAGTATTTTTTATAGTACTCTTCTATACATTAGTGAAGCCACAGCCAATTTCGTGATCCCAAACTAATGTTAGACGCAAATAAGCTATTTATAATACAGTTGCAATTGAAACACATCTGGCTTATCCTGTCAAATTAAATTCAAACATTGAATACTTATTTTAAATTAACTTAAAATTAAAATCTTAACGAGGTGTATCAACGAATCAATACTTTTGGAATAATCTGGTCGTCTCGTTAGTTATGCAGTTATATATTCACGTTGCGTTTTCTGGTAGTAGGTCAGGCACGCAGCGGCCCCGCCGGGCTGTGGGGCGAACTTTTGACATTTGACCTTACCCATCGAATTCGATTTGAATCCGGGCGATGCATTTAACGCTCCTCGATAATGGAACAATACATTCCGCTTCGACAACGCCCGATTTCGGTAAATATTGCTAAATAAAAACGACATATTCCAAATGGAAATTTTACCGATTCGTTAGTCCATTTTCTGTATTAAAATCGCGGACGTGTTAACTTAGCAATGTGTATTATACAAAAATGCATTTGTTTTGTGAGCATTTTATGTAATATTTTACGAATTTATAAACCAAATTATTTGCTTTTAATTTAACCATACACCGGCACCTCCGCCATTTTGCAACTGCTACGTTTACTTTGAGAGTTCAAGCTAAAATTCGATATACTTATTTCGAATTACCAGAGGACAAACTGACTTATTTTTCGTGACAATCTAACAACCGGAAGTAACAAATTTAACAAGTTTTTCTCAGGGATTTAACCGATTATGACCCAACTGATACACCTCATCCTCCAGTGACTAAATATGTATACCAATTTATAGATCAATGGGAATAGTGTTTAAAATATAAAACTTGATTAAAACAGATGCGACAGATGTTGCATTCGAATGTTCATTTCGTTCTGTAGGAAATAACGAGTTTGAGGACACTGGAGAAAGATTATTCTGTTAAAAATTCATATCGCGATAATCTGAAGTGCCGCGCGGGTGCCGGGAAAAAAGAGTATGAAAAATCGTAGTTCCACCCCAAGTTTGACCCGCTATGGGACTGTGGGTCGAGGTCATGGCTGCCTTGGGTCGATGGAGCCTCAACGCGCAAGTCACATGCCTGCATTACAATTTCTGAAATTATCTAGTCGGCCACGCACAGATAGTAGCACACAATACTAAGAGAGATATTGTTTGACCCACATAAACAAACACAATTGCACACAATGCTCAATGCTCACCCATATACATGATAATTTCGAACACATTAACATAAATAATATATGCCGCTGAATTAGATATGTACAAATCTGTACGTATATATGTCAGCTCTTTAGTTTTAGTGGCAAATTCCAGTGCAAGATATAGTTTAAATAAAGCAATTGTTAAGTGTGCTTCACTTACTACTATACCCTACATTGACGCATCAAAGTTTGTGGTGTATAGGTAACCACATGCCAAGCTTGGCATTACCGAAATGACACAAATGTGGTGGACAAAGTCTGCTCTAGAAAAACCACAACATTAAAGTAGTTAATGTTCAGGTGTAGAAGAAAATAAATAATATTTTGGGACAATGCCGAAATCATATATAACGGTTATGTAATCATGAGGTATTTGTACAGACACTCTAATATCTTGGTGAACTGCATGTAACACTACATTCACGCACAAAAGTAAACGTGTTTGGCCAAACTTTACATTGATTTTTGACTGAGGAGATGCCTGTTTTGATCACAGCATAGTATGGTACTCATATTCTCCCAATATCTGACAGTTACCCGAATCTAATAGAACCATATGAGCCCAAAATGAATAATACACGGACACATAATAAAATAGATAATTATATTTATTTACGCATCAAGTTCACATCAAAACTATTAAGAACTCAACATACATGCGCCACCCTTATCACGTATTCCATCCCACCGTAAACAATGTTCGACAAAGCATTGCTGTCAATAGCTTGTACCATTTTGTTCACAGGAAACGAATTTATTATCTTCTCCTCGATCATGGAGATGACCTCCACGTATCCCGTCCCGCTTCCTCCACAGACGATCATGTCGTGGTGAGTCTCACTCTTGAAGAATTGACAGCTAAACAAAAATTCCCCGTCAAGGGTTTGTACCCGGTTCAAAGGGACGATCGTGCTCATCAGTTTTCCAGTGCCCAAGTCCCACGTTTGCAGACTATTTTCGGCGGCCCAGGACCCAGTCAGGACTATCTGTTCCTAAAGGAGCCAAACTAGGTGTATAAAATAGCCTTGTAAACTCTTTTTTTTTTCATGCGTCAATTTCAATTTGTCTGAACACCCAGCAAACGTAATAAAGTCCCCATATATTAAAGAAAGAAACTATATTTATGTATTTTATTTGCATCTTTCACTTATAAGCATTCTTCAATCTTTTAACTTCCTCTATTGTTCCATTATTGCGTGTCACTCGGTCGACTTTGTACGGAATTTGACGTCCACGTCAAGACAACGCGACGTCCAATAAATTCCCTTCCACGGTATACGCCAAATTTGAACCGGATAACGCACGCGTGATGAAATTCTCCCTTCAAACCTTTCAGGTCTTCGCTAAATCATGGACGACAGCTGCAGCAGCATCGAGTACGTCGACGATTTCACAGAGTACGACGAGAGCCAGTGCAACGACGATGACACCTACGAATACTACTACGATGACGGCGAAATAAGTGAAGTGAGTCTCGTTACTTTTGACAGCTGACACGAAGCAGCATCGTCAAAAGTTACACTGCGTGCCTTTATACACACCGCTTTACAAAACTCATTTATATCATAGATTTATATACAAATAGTGCTTCCCTTGTTTATTTTAAAATATCTCATTCGACGTGTGTCCACCAGGAAGAATTCTACCCTTCCTTCCCTGAGATGGACTCGGTCATTCGAGAGGCGGCCGTCGGATTCAAGGTCATCGATTACCACGATGAGGAAGTCCTTTGTTTGGGCCACATCGATGAGGTACAAGTTGAGCACAACATCCACAACGATCTTCTATCCACCAGGTCGTTGAAACTGATGAAGAAACTTAAGGAGGGGACAGCGACCACGGATATACCTCTACAGCTGATTGATATGCTCGAGCATAAGCGAAATTCCAACTATGTCATCGATGGCATCAACCAAAAGAAGGAATGGAGGAACTTGTTCAGGTCACCATCTTCCACAAGCTTCAAAAGATGCACCTTATGCGATAAAAAGAAGTCGGCGCCGTTGCATCTACCACGGTTAATGCATGAGGATACAATGAAGAGACACTCCACTATAAACTGCTGTCAGATCAGCACTGCTTCGAGTACCAACTTTTGCCCAATTAGTAGTGAAATGCGGCAGAAGTACATCAGGAATCTGAGGCAGGAAGCCTCATTGAATACCTTCACCATCAATTCACCATCTCCAATCGAAGGCAAGTGTTGCCATTCGAAACGTAGCAGCAAGACGTCAATGTCGGTTCAGTGTGAAGACTCATTCACCAACTTAACGACTAGGAATTCAAAATCAGTACAGTACAACCCAGTTGGGGGAATACCATCTGCGGGAGATGTCATCTTGTACTCAAACGCATCTAGATGGAATAATAACCGAACCTGTGAAAAAGCCAAGAAAACTACCAAGAGTACTCCGTCAAATACAACCTTCGCGACTGTTGAGGAACAAGATTCATTTGAAGATATTTGCGTGGAGCTGAAGTTTGAGCATGCAAAGCAACCTTGCTCGGAGTCCTGCGTTAAGAATGGTAACAAGACTGGTTCCATAAGTTCCAGTAAAAGCGTGGTGTACGTCACTTCAAAGCCAACCAGAAGAAATTCCTCCACGTTTAATAACTACCTAGTCCATAGGATGAGCATACCACCAAGTGAAGCAAGCAATTTACCCAACCAACAATCAAACAATGTATCCAACCAGCAAAATCAAGATAACTCCTCAAATGTGGTGATCTTGTACAAAACGCCATCAAACTCAAAGACAACCAACTGCAACGTTTATCCTCCCATTACGGAAATCTTCAAATCGAAAAACACCTCCTACAGGTTTGATTCTGACACCTCGTCCACTAGCAGTGGTATAAGTCAACAGCAACCCGTTAGAAGACGACTTCCGCCTCAGAAAACCGTGGATAGGATGCACCAGGATGTGAAACCGTTGAGTAGATGTCCAAATCGTACTTTCGGTTTGAACGCATTGGACGAGCAGTGTAAGAATTTGCCTAGACGTCAATTGCCCAGAAGTAGGGTTAGGGTAATGTCACCAGGTGTGCGCAATCAAAGGGAGAATCGAGACGCCGAGGATGATTTCGATCTTACTAATCAGGATTTTGTCGAGAAGTTTCTTAAGCGCAATCGAAATAATTAAAGTACAGTACTTGTGTTAATGTATAGGTTGCAACATAAATATAGTCGAAATTTTGGTGGTTTCAAATCAGTTTTATGTGTTTGATCGACGAAGTAATGGTGGTAATTAAAAGAAGTGGAAATGTTAGTTAAATGTCAAATCGAAAAAGGTCAGATTTGTTACCGACTGAGCGATCATAACCTAACTTTGTTAGGAGAACTGTCATTTTTTGTCCACGCTTTTAGAATTTGGCGCTAGTAGCGCGTGTTCTGTTGGATGGAGACTGAACCTTGTACTGTAAACGGTTTTGATACATGAAGTAATGGTAATAATTAAAAGAAATGGTAATTTTAGTTAAATGCCAAATCAATCAAGTTCAGTTTCGTTACCGACTGAGCGAACATAACCTAACTTTCTTAAGAGAACTGTCATTTTTTGCTTACGCTTTAAGAATTTCTTGCTAGTAAAATGTTCTGTTTTGATGGAGATTGAATTTTGTTCTGTAAACTTTAACTTACTTTAACATCCAGTGAATCTCCACATAAATGAGGACCTGGAATATTTTTGACACAACCGTGTTTAACTCTTGTATCCCAGATCTAATAAGAAATGAGATGTTAGTTAATTGTTATGTTATAGATGTGGTTAATTGTTATGTCATAGATGTTTAGGCACCTTGATGACATCATCCCAGCCACCAGATAAGAATATGAATTGTTCTTTCGGATGGAACTTGATAGAAAAAATTCTTCTAGAGTGATATTTAGTGGTTACGGTTTCGTCTTCGTATCTACTCGCCCTCCCAAATTTCGCTTTCAACTGGAATGATAAATTAATGGTGATAATGGGATGATGCAAGGAAACATATTTTACACCTTTCCAATGTTTACATCGTACAGCCTTAAGGTAAAATCCTTTCCTCCTGTTGCTAGAATGTCACCGTTTGTATCGACATCCATGCAGTTTATTTCGTTACCCTTTTCTGTAATAAAGTCCCCTTATGCTTCTATGAGTAGCTTCTTAAAAATTAAACAAAACACTCCCAGATGGAGGAAATACTAGACAACATTAGTAATTACTCTAGTATTGACTTCTATATACCGAAGTATATGAAGCAAAGTATGAAGTAATTGCTCCTAGGGCTTACTTTTCTCTCACTTCAAGAATAATGTAGAACATGAAGCATTTATTTGAAGTAAAAGTAAATACTTTTTTTAATCATACCACTCAATACTGTGTGCATATATGTTTGCTTGCTTTTGAAGATATTTTAAGTGTTTAAACTGTTCTTTTGATTTACTTATTACCACAAATTTTACATTGCTTCCTTCCTATACCCAGTTTTATATTCAAATCATAGGTTCATCTACCCCGTTTAGAATGATATTATTTGTTAGGATCGTCGACAGAATAATCCTCAGATTCATACGTGTCGTCATGCACAAGGAAAACAGCGAAACAACCTCGCATTCAACTTTTACAGTTATAGTACCCTATTCATAGTTCACCAACCTTGCGCGAATATCTCGTTTGAGTTCTTCTGGAATTTGCATATATAGATATTGCCGCAAACGCCACCGGCAAAGAACGAATTCATAGCAATTGGAAGACAACGGATTGTCATTATAGGAATAGGAGCACTGCTCGATTCTTTCACGTAGTATTCAGGCTCTCCTGTATCCATATCTATAACCTAATTTTAATGAAAATTAACCATTAATTTGTTTATTAGTAACAATCAGGCAAACCTGTATAGATCCTGTACCATATCCTGCAATAATCTTTGTGTTATCTTCATTGAACCTAACTGAATATAGCCCAACGCGATCACGTGGGAAAGTAATCTGGTGCAGGATCTTTCCTCTCTTGTGCCCTTCTGAAGGAATGCTAGGTTTCTCGAGGAAGGTGTACCTGTTTAACTTTTCCGTCTCTCCTTGTAAGCTGTTGACGGTCAAATGCTTCTTGTCTGACATGGTGGTGCCGATGAATAACGCACGCGCCTATTTCAATGATTGATATGGCAACAGAGGGTTGATTGTTTACAGTTTGACTACAGCCATCATCATTCGCATTAAGTCATCGTAACCACTTCAAATTTACAGTTGTTCAAGCGGATTATGACAAGACATCTTTATACATCAGACGAGGATGTGAGTTTTTTTTTTCCGGTACGGACACGTGCACCTTAAATTTGAATAGTATTTGACATTTCAGCTTACGGGACACGGACACGAATGCTCCGACAGTGACAGGTACACATTGGACAACGTTGATTTGTTGAATCTACCGTGAGTGTAATGCTGTCGCGGAACGGTTGAATTGATTTAAATTATTGACTTGCAGCGTTGCTGTTGCACCAGTCGCTCAGAACAAGCGTATCGGCAGGCAGATTCATGGTTGCGGCTCGTCGAAAACTAATCACAATCTTATCCGTTGCCAGGTACACGAACAGTCAGAAAAATAACATGTTGACACATGACATGCTACTTCATTCGGGGTAAAAAACTTTTTGGCTTCCGCAGTACCTTTTTTTGTGTAGCGTTACCGATAGCATTTTAGTGGCAATAACAGAAATTTAAGTGGGATGGTATTTGGGTACGTACAGCACTTGTTCTGTTTTTTTATCTCCACGCTAGTGGCTGTCGCTGCTACTCCTTATTCCTTTTGGTTATGACAACACCTGACGTACGTGCAAGATGTATTTTAAATACAAAATACGAGTGGAATATAACGAGCTTCAAATGGCTCTTTATTCATATATACACAAATCCTTGTAGAGGTTGGTTTCTTCAGTTGGTAATGTTGTTCTTATGTTGTAGAGAGCCCTCAAAAGAGGAGGAGGTGACGACTATCCCCGGAAGGATTTCGACTCCAACTCTTCCAAGGCTTCTAATACTTTAAGTAAAAGTGAGTAAATCATCTATTATTATATCAATCTTCTTCTTGCCTTGTTGCTTATTTTATCTGAGCTAATTTAAGGAACACAAACTGTACATGAGACCATGGATTTAATATGCATATTTGCGTGCCAACTACACACAGAGAAAAGAATGCTCAGTTCAAGTCAAATTACTTTGAATCAAAACAACGGTTGATTTCCACATTCACGAAATACTTCAGCCAAGACAAAATTTTCTCAGTAGAAACGGGTTAAGTGCTTGATTCAAGATAAATTTTGTTGCAATGAGTAAATTATAAAGTCACACCAAACAAACATCAACTACAAAGGACTCTATACGTAGTTTTGAATGAAACTTTGTTAGAATATATAGAATTTTCAATGCAGTATTTAAAGCTATCCAACAAAGTTTTATTTGGATACAAAATCATGTTCAAATGAGAAATTTGTGAGTTTTGAATCAAATAGCTCATCTTCATTGATTTGTTCGGAGTAAATTTTCGCAAGGCAACGAATGTCTTAAATATTTCTCTGTGTGTGTATGGCCATCTTAAGAACTGTAACGTTCTTCTTAGGTAGTAGTCACACTGCCAGCGAAGAGGACACAACCGACGAGAAGAGCCTCGTGTACATCTACTCGGACCGTGAACAGAGAGAGAGGAGCAGGAACATTGCGCACTACGACAACTTCTTAAGGAGAAGTGGCAAGACGCCACCAACCACTTCAACGTTCAAGTTAAAGTAATGTTTTTGGTAGTCAAAGTAATCTTAAGCCCGACCATGTTAAAAATCAGTAAATCAATTTGGGACGTATAAATAGATGCCTGTAATTGTTTAAGGAAGGACGCCTCGACAAGGGAAGATTCTGAGAAGCAAGCGACTTCGTTCCCATTCGGAAAAACTCCCAGCGGGAACCTAAAAATCAGCTCGAAACAGGTTGCTTGGCCGTTGCTGCGGAGCTCTATATAATTAGGGTAACTTTGGCCAGTTGTAGGTAGCCTTCCAGACGAACAACCTTAGCGTCCTCATCGCCGATCCTAATAATACCACCGTGAATGTTGAATCGCTCGAAGAGATGCCGAAGGACGGGGATTTCTCGAAGGAATCCGCCATGGATACCATCATGAATCAGGTAACAACATATGTATTTCATTTCAATGAACATTTCGTCAACACAGAGGGAAAAATTTATTGGATACAACACTAATATCTTTGCGTGAAGAATATCACTTGTTTCTATATCCGCAGAAAGATCATTTGGTTGGTTCAAGTAAAATATAACATTCTCAGAGTAAGTGTATGACTTTCTTGATGTTCCAAGTATTACGTTTTCTTGTTTTAAGTATGAAGGAACTGCTTGAAATGAATTACGTCTGTTTTAAGCGATACGTACGTACACTTTTGGGTCAAGAAACTGTTTGTTCGTGGAAGAATGTAGTCTTTTTATGACTTTTAATTACTTAATTCCATAGAAACTGTGAAATGTTTGAAACGTCTCAGCTGTATGTCATTTGGTTCTTGACAGTTTGTGACAGATATTATGTTTTGTGTAGATTATTTATGTTAAGTAAGATTAAGTTTAAAAAATGGATCGTGAACCGCTGATTTTCTATTCTGATCCTTCGATCATCAAGGACGATACTTCTACAGATGTACGTATCCTGTATGTGGCAATTCGTCATATTTATGGGTAAGTGTCAGGTATTGGGAGAACATAAGTCCCATGCCATGCTGTGATCAAAACAGGCATCTCTTCTGCCTAAAATCAATGTAACGTTTGGCCAAATACGTTTACTCTTGTGTGTGAATGTAGTGTTACATGTAGTTCACACAAATATTGGAGTTTCTGCACAAATATCTCAAGATTATATTAGAGTAAAAACGGAGAAAAGACCGAGAACGATATCATACGATAAAAAAGAACTGGGATTGATAGAACAGCAGAAGAAAACATACAGAAGAAAACAGACCTTAGAGGAAGAGACAAGAGACCTATTGAGTCGAAATACATCACCATCATCGGGCAACGAAGAAAGTCATATAAGTGTGGAACAATTAACGGGTAGTTCTAGAGGAATGCGTGGTTGAAATAAGGTGATCGAGCACCAGCATACAGACACTTGCGGACAGTTGAATTTTTTCTTATCTTTAATAAATTGTGTCACTGACGTTTTGTTTATTTTATTATTGGTATTAATATAGGATATTTAATAAAATAACGTACATTATCGAAATGGCAGACCTGACACTTACCCTTATAGTATTTGAAATTGATAGGTAATAGATACTAAGTGTTCTTGTGCAACATCATCAACACTTTTGGCTGTAAAAATCAAATAAAACTGGAGTATTACCTCAAATCGAGCTTTATTTATGTTTGTTCTTAACCCACATAACAAAATACTAAAGATTTTATGACACAATATCAACAGTACAGCATAAAACTCGGTTTATCTCTCTCTCTAACTATAAAACTCCACGATCCAACTAAGTATGGTCAATCTTAAGTACAAAGAATCGTAAAAATGTTGCCACCTTATCTATCAAACGAAATAAAACGCTGATAGTTTTACTCTTCGCTCTTCAAGGGTTTTGGTTATAGTCTGGGCTCGCTGCTGGTCGGCAAGTTAGCCGACGCGCCGATACGGAAGGAGAAGGAATCGTCGGAGTATGAAGGCAAGGCGACGCACGAAATATTGGACCCCGAACTCAACTTGAACAGGCTTGGATACACCGCCAGCGACGCGATAGACTGGAGCGAGATTGGCTTACCTGAGAAGAAGAACCTCTATCTGGAACTGTACGCCCGTATCACGAATTTTACGTAAGCATTCCTTGCACCCCTTTTTTACACCCTTGTTTATCTTATTCTTCGAGAAACATAAAGCTATCATCAATATATCAAGGTCCCTTATTCACGAAACCTTGCGGAATAATACGCATGCGGAACTGTCTACCTCTCTTCTTCTATTGGCTTAAAGTAAACAGAGATATGTGGTACTCAAGAATAGTTAAAAATGGAAATTGATGATAGTTTTGTGCTTCTCGTGCCGCACCGTGTCCCTTATCTTATTACGATCGTTGACTATTGTCGTATTTCAGAAACGCAGATTGCAAAGTGTACATCGATAACGAAGAATTTAACTGTCATTTAATTGTGCTACAATGTTATTCAGAAGTGTTTCATACTTATGTAGCGGTTAAGAAGGTTGAACTACCCTCGGTAAGTAAAATATTTATTACATTATGGGCTAGTTCTTCAATACCGGTTTATTTCTAAGTTCTACTGAACTCCTCAGTAACCGTGGTAACTGTCAGATTGGTGAAGATTGATTGGTTATTAGTAGAGTGCGGATTCTAAGCATTTTGCTTGTCTTTGAATTTGTCCACGAATTAGAACAAAAGGAGTCATTTGGCGCTATTTTTATTTTGATTTTTATCTTAGCCATATTACATTTATTTCAAATCTAATTTTAGATATTTAATAATATCAATTTGAATTTATTGCTAGGATAAATGTAGTGCGCAGTCGTTTGCCTTTATATACGAATGGATGATAACTGGAGATCCGTCATATCGAGAGCTAAATCGAGAAAACGTATTGGACATTTTCAACGCGGCCAAATATCTTAAAATAAGAGGTAGGTGACCACCACTCAAAGTACTAACCTTAGCCATTGCTAACTTTCTAATTTTCCTAAAAAATTCACAATTTCTTGAGTGATACGAAAATATTTGATAGATACTTCAATAATTAGATTATAAGCACGTCTTTTACAGATCTAATCGAACAATGTTGGTCGTTCATCGACAACCAAGAAGTCTTTACGGAGGATTCCGCGTTTTTGTTGTACGTAGACGCGAAAGGTAAGAATTTACCGGAAGTTCGCGAACTTATGTTACCGAGGATACAGAGATTCTTTCTGATGCTTGTGAGTTCGCAAGACTGGCTCGAACTGGAACTCGACGACGTGCAGAATTTCCTTCAGTCGAATTACATATGCGTCAACTGGTAAGCGTTGACATTTGACTGTCAGTTTAGCTCTGTAACCTAAAAACACTTTTACAATTTCTTACACAAGTTCTCTGATGTTAAAGAGAATAACATCAAATAGAATATTGTGTTAATTTTCGTCTTGTGCAAGAATTTGTGTGGTGTCAAACGGCTTTAATTGTATTTAGCGAAATGGAAGTGTTTATGGCCGCTGTGCGATGGCTGAAGAACGACTGGGATTTACGCGATCAGTTCAAGGTGCAACTGTTGAGCTGTGTCAGATTTGGCAACATCGCCCCCTGGCAACTGGTCGACATCAAGAGAAATCCGGACAATCCTGATTTTAAAGAGCTTGCCAAGGATCCGGATATCTGCAAGATGATCGACGACGGTTTGGCGTAAGTTTATTTGAAAATTTCGGTCACAGAAATAGGTTTTTGACAACGTAAAATGAAAATTTAAACCCGCTTGTTGAGTTATAGGTTTTTTAGAGTAGTGAAAAAAGTAGTTTGAAATTAATTTGACAGGATAAGCCAGATATGATTCAATTAGCCTTCTGTGCATACATTCTCCTCTTTCTGTGTCTAAATATGCTCTGAAATTGTAGTTTTCCCAGTTGTTAACAAATTAATAACACATACACTACAAAAGCGCAATATATCAGCTTTATATTGCTGATTTTCTGGTAACCACCGGCGCATCCACCAAATATGACAACGTATGAATTTATGTTAATATGGAACTTTCGTGAGTGTTAGTTTTATTTGCTAGTATTGTTGATCATTATTTCTATATATTGGAACCAGATATATCACGTGAAATTTATAACAGCGTCTAATTACTTCAAACGGTACAAAAGACAGACGCGGTACAAAAGCAGACCTCAGAATATACCAATTTCACTCTAAAATATACATTTTGTCCTTAGTTTCGTTATAATTAAGTATTGGTACGGTCAGGAGAACGACGATTACCAGCACTGGAACTCGATACTAGCCTTGAAAGAGCCACCAGCTCGGAATTGGAGCGGTATGGACAAGACCTACTTCACCTACAGGGAGTTTCTGATCTACCTCGACCAGTATCGGCGGTCGCAGATGATCGAGAAGTCGAAGCCGAAGGATCAACGCAAGGCGAATCGTAAATTCGCCCCGGACACGTTGAGCGCGACACCGAAAGCGTCCGCGGAAAAGATACCGCAGATGCCTGCTGCACCGCGGTTACCGACGATGGACGAGTTTCTGGCCTCGCGACGAACGGTAGGTAACGCGGGAACGCCGAAAAAGGTGAATAACGTTATGTCGTGACGTAAGCATAATTTGTGTCTCTACGTGTGTAACTTCGAGCATGCAAATTCCCCCACTATGTCAAATAAAGTTCATCCACCAATATAATTTTTCCTTGTCCCCCCCTCAATGATAATAACGGTTATTTTGTTGATTCGTGATGAGGATTCTGGTGAGTACACTGTTTAGGAGGGTTTATTATAGACTGAAATATGTGTGCATGTTGACAGGTTTGGTTATCGCGAACGGAGTGTATCTAGAATCGCATCTTGTTGTCGCAACAGTGAGGTAAGTTTTGCAATGTAAGTGCATGGTCGTTGAGATAAGGTAATTGTGGTTGCATTGTGGTGACTTTATTTGACTTCATATGTTTAGTTTGCAGTTTCAGCGCAAGAAAGCACTTACAATGCAAAACTATTACCTTATCGACAACAGCAAACTGAATATTTATAGCGCCTCTAATATGTCTTGAAACCCCGATTCCGGAAACCGATTCCGTACTTTAATATCAATGTAAATGTTCTAACTAAATTTTGGTTGTAATTCAAACAGTCCCCAAAGCTGTACAAACTCTCATATTTTAGTGCAAAAAAGTCTCCGTACGATATCTAGGAATAGCAAATCTTCCCCATACGTGGCTTGCTATCACACTATGAATTGTAACAGTTCGTTCTTCCTTACAACGAGACTAATATTTATTTTTGAGAAAACTTAAAATGTGTCTGAAAAACGCGAATTGAGCGAGGATATACGTCTATAAATTGTAAAATTATATTCCAAGGGTTATGTTATAGTTATGTTTTATAGAACAAACAATGGACAATAAGGCTTATCTCAAAATATTACAAGAAAATTTATTACAAAGTGCGCAAAATACGAGATGACTTTATGCACGACAATGATCCCAAACACACATCTCGAATAGTGAAGGAGTGGCTTGTATATAGGTCCAAAGGAACACTGAATCACCCTCCTCAATCACCAGATCTCAACTCCATAGAACATTTGTGGGAAGAATTGGAGAGAAGAATTCGCACACATATAATAAGCAACAGAGGTGACTTGAAAGAAAAGCTCTAAGAGGAGTGGAATAAAACTGAACCTTCGGTTACGACAAAACTGGTTAATTCTATAGAACGTAGATTGCAAGCAGCAGTAATTACATCAAAGGAAATCCCTACCAAATATTAATATTCTGTTTCCGAGTTTATTTTGTTCCTTAAATCAATAGATTTGTTTAATATTCAGTCAAGCTGTTATATTCGTACCGACACTTATTTGTAAAAAATTCAATGCTTATTTAATAAAATGATTTGTTTTTGTTCTGGAGATCATTTTAGAATTATCCTTACTAGCACATTTATAAAAAAAAGACATCCTTCTGTGTGATTAAGGGCAATTACTCTAAATCCAATTAGAATTTCTTTTTTAATTTTACAAAATTTGTTTAGAACTGCTATTGTACGGAGACTTGTATTACTGTATGACAAGAGCTTATGATCAATAACAAACAGTCTTAAAATATATAGGCTTGCATGAATTTCTCAAAAAAAAAGAACTGAAACATAATCATTGCATTATTTAATCAAATATCATAAAATTTGCATACAAATTTATAATACAAATAAGGGCCAGTCTTACAAGTGCACTAGGATAAGCTATACCCAGTATAAATAAATTTTTGAGGCATTTCATTGGCTATCGCGTCTTGGTTACTACAGTAACAGCGTTATACTGTGTATAAACTATGGGATAACATTTGTAAGACTGAGCCTTAGACATAAAAGAAGGCATCTATTACCTGTCAGTCTCGTCTTGGAAAACGTCAAAGTCTTGTGACTTGTTGGATCTGATCTAGATCAATCTGATTTTCTCTTCCTAATCTACAACAAGAGTCCTATAAACAATATGTTGTTAAAATAATCCCTACTTAATGCATCTCCAAAATTGTCTACTTACAAAATCAAGGAAGACAACGAATATATTTTATAAATACATATATATATATATATATATTAAACAAATAATACTTACCCAAAATATTTGCAAACACTATGATCACTATCACACTTTAATCAGATTATGTTGACGATTCTCTTTAGAGAGTTTTGATTGTTTTGACTGTTTTGACAGTCGTAACAAAACCCGACGACGCCGCGCATATAAGAATTTCTTAGATCCTACCTTATGGTGTCTTATGGGCCTCCATCGGTGGATGTCATCTATGGGACCTACCTTGCACATGATGTCTTCACCACTGCAGGCTGCCTTTCCATCGGCGTCCTCCTCCACGTCACTTATCCTCCTCCTCGCACATTAAACGGCTGCCATTGAACACCACACTCCTATAGCTTAAGCGCGCACAACTAAAAAGTTTTTGGCACTACGCTCAAGAAAAAAAATCCGTGCACTAATTAATGTACAAGCACTAAGGGCCACTTTGAAATGACGCGTATTAAACATACGGTTCCAAAGTGTAACATTAACTACGTAACTGATGTCCAAACACATACAAATTCAAGAACTTACTAATCAAATATTGGTGTATCGTCGATGATGCTAACTACTGCACCCTACATTGACCCATCAAAGGTTGTGGTGTATAGGTAACCACATGCCAAGCTTGGCATTACCAAAATTACACAAAAGTGGTAGACAAAGAATAGCATTTAATGAAGACAACTATATATTCTCCCAACACCTGACACTTCCCCATATGATTTTGATAGAGTCTAAATTGCAAAGCTTCTCTATTCTGCCTTTACAGAAACACAGGGAAAACGTAAAATCTCCATTGTTCACACTCAGAGGAAGGCATACGAGAAAACCGCCTATGTCGAGGACCCAAGCAGCCAGGGTAATTCAAACGGCGTTTCGGAGACACCTGGCCAGGAAATACGCTAGGCTGCAGATGTCGCAGCAAAAGACGCACCATTGCAAGCGGAAGTCGCCGTACGAGCATCTCTACAGCCAACCAGACTCGAACCTGAACCTCAGGGACACCAAATCCTCGCACACCACCTATTGTTACAGGACAGAATCCGAACATATGTTCTATAATAACAAATCGAAGCCGCCGACGAACTTTTCCAGCGGATCGGAACAGACAAGAACACCAATTGGGTACGTAATTATTAAATACTTGAGTATTTTAGTTTGAGTTTATTATGAACTTCGTGCAGTGTAGCGTGCCATACAACGTGCTGAAGATTCCCCCACTTCTGAATCTTACTCTGACTTGTAACAGACTAGTCAAAAATCCTTTGATAAATACATAATTATCCTTTAATCTATGGATTCTAGCCCAAACACAGCAGCCGCTGCCCACTTATTACCTCGACAGCAACGTTACCTAGAGACGGCATCTCTATTTCTGGCTGAACGCGAATCGGTGATGGTTTTTGGTGGAATCGATCCGCATAGTGGTTACGGGACTGGGAGGAACACTGGTAAAGATATCTTCAGGTACCTGCCTGACGTGAACGTTTGGGAATACGTTGGGGAGATGCCGGCGCCAAGAAACCACCATAATGTGGCCTTCCTGGTCGGCAGGGTGTACGTAGTAGGTAAATATAATGGAATTTTGAGATTCGGTTGGTAAATTTGATCGATTATTAGGCGGTTCCGATCCAAGAGAAGACGAAATTAAGGGGAAATCTGTTGTTGTTGATACGGTGTGGAGTTTCGATCCGGTGAAGAGGAGTTGGTTTAGTGAAGGTAGTTTGAAGGCGAGGCGGAAAAACTTTGGATTGGTGGTCAGTAAGCAGAATATGTACGCGATCGGTGGACAAGATAAGCATGGAAGGTAGGTCGTCTTAAGTTTTGTTGGCATTATTCTGCAACATCTGTGTTATGAGTCGCTCATATAACACAATGATATGCCATACAGAACAGTCAGTAGTGTCTGCACTTTGCAAAAAATGTGTTGGCGTACTGGATATGTACGACGTAAGTAATGTGTGATTAATTTTGAAATTAAATCATGTTGAACTGACTTAATTTCAAAGAGTCAATACAAATCAAACTTCCAGATAAGAAACTGCCAGTTTGGGTAAGATTGGCTACAGAAAACAACTTAAAACATTGTTGCCAATAAAGGACAATTTTGGTATTTTTTAGTGCTGTGGGTAAAAGGAGAAGAATTTATCACCCCCCCCCCCCCCCCAAGATATACCATTTTCTTTGACTTTGTTGAGTAGAATTGACAGCGTCAGTTGAGTTTTAAATTTGTCTGCATCTATTGTGTTTATTATTGTCATTTTAGTGATTCTATAGTTTAGACATTCTATAGTTTCCTCAATTAAGGTCAACACAAAGACAACTGTTTCTTTTGATGGCCGAAGTCATCGAAAAAAATCTGTGTCTTCACCTCTACAAATGATTAATTCTTTCTTGTACGGTATACCTCCTCCCATTTTCTAACAACTCGATAATTTGTCCATCATCACTAAAATCCAAAGTTTTATCCAAAAAATCCATATCCATTATAAACTTGAGGATGAATAACCTTACTTGCACATGTACAAACAAACTAACCTCCAAGAAATGTCAAACATCGCTACTGTCAAACATATTCATGCTGCTCGTAATTGATACCCTGTTAATTCCCAGAAAAAGTGGAAGTTATTATAATATAATATAATATGGAAATACCTATAATATAATATGGAAGTAATTATAACATTGATAAACCGGTAAGCTCATAGTTAAGACTTAACCTAAATTAAACCCGTAGTTATGCATGTAAACCTGCATTGATAGATCCACCCTTAAAACAAAAATGTTTAAAACTCATGTTTTAAAACATGTTTCAAATAGTGTTTTACTATGATTCAAATCGTTGGATGTGAACGAACTGCAGGACTAAGCTCATGCCTCATATACAGGTGTAGAGCTTGTACTTTAATTTCATTAAAATAACAGTGTGGTTACCATGTAAATTGGTGAAAACACATATCGAATTTTCAAGGTTGAAGCTTTCACATCATACATCAGCACTTGTTCCATCAAAACATGCGTAAATCATTAATAAAAACATACGGTATACCAAACATACCTTTTCCCGTACAAAAACGTTTTCCATGTCAAACACAGCGGCCGTCACCACATTATCAAAGAGTCCGACACAGTATGTTTAGTTTTTTGTTGACAATTGGCACTTAACCACAATTTCAAAGCCCGAAAACACATTTCCGCACCTTTTCATTAATTTTGATCGAGAAACTCGCCAAAAGAGGTTAACCGGTGCGTCGCGTTTGACACAATACTCGAGTTGCAAGAATCACGGACCAGCGGCATTGCGTTGCGGTGGCGCGAAATTTGAAACTATGTTCACCGACTTCAGGTCCTATTTGCATTTGTTGTATGTAGCCATATTATCTACTTTTAAGTAACTTGTGTTTATCAACTTGTAGTATTTTCAAGTAGTAGTATTTGCAAGTTTATTTTGCTGTAGTTATCCTTTAGTTTTCTTGTTCTTTGTTTGGTTTAATAATAAAGAATAAACAAATAATTAAGGGCTGGTTTATTCACCTATACATAAAGTCTTGTAGAGCTATATGTCAGATGAGTTGATTTTATTGCCCCATCAACAACGTTTGACCTTTATTGCCCCATCAACAACGTTTGACAAAATCAATAACAAACGTCGATGCAACCAGGCAGAATTCTACCATAAGAGATGCTTTCATTATTCTGATAAAACCGCGCGTTTCTCTATTGCTTATTCAACCAACGATTTTCTCTCCGCCTACACACTGCTCCATACGGCATAAGTAAAGATTTGTCTGAAGGAAAGGTCACGGAATCTCTCTCTTATTCCTATTTACTTTACTGCCTGGATATTTCAGGACGCTGGCTTCTGTCGAGAGGTATAGTCCGATGAGTGGCGTGTGGGAGTTTCAGGCACCGATGCTGAACTCACGGATGGGCGTCGCCTGCACAAAGCACAACGAGAAGATATGGGCCGTAGGTGGAATGTCCGGATCCAGGCGGAAACCGCTCACGGACTGCGTGGAATGTTACGATATTGAGAAGAATCAGTGAGTTTTCTACTGTAATATCAGTCATATTTAAAAATATATTTTAAAATGTTCATTCAACGATGATTTTGCCTCTCCAAGTTTCCAATCTTGTCCCTAACTTCACTAACCAGTCCTCAGCATCCATACTCTAACCTAAAAAAATGAGGAACAACTGTAGCGAATAAAGGACCGTGTACGAATTCCTTCCAGGTGGACGGAGATCTCTAGATTGCGGTTTCCGCGCTGTTTCGCCTCCCTGTTCTCGATGTCCGATCGGCTGTACCTAATTGGCGGTGCCGGGAAGACGAAGGACCGCGACAAGACGACGAGCAGCGTGAAGGAGATCGACGTGTGGAACGAGGAGCTGGCGCAGTGGGAGTGCAAGACGGAGATGGCGATTCCGAGGCACGGACACTGCGTCGCGTACCTGGGCACGCAGATCCTGATCATCGGCGGTGTGACTACTGTTTACATGAGGGCCCTCAGCAATACCGAGTGCTATTGCACGACAAGGGGTATGAGAGAGATTTGCTTGCTTTTTTCTTGCTAGATTTGTGCCGGTCCATTTCTTGTTTGGTACAGTACGTTTTGACAATACGTTTTTGTGTGCTTGTCTGACGTTTAATCTGGTTGACATCTAAATATCCCGTTGTCATGGACACCAAAAGTAACTCGTTCTAAACTTGGGCTATACATACTTCATTCGCCGGAACGAGCGAATGTAGAGGGCGCTAACATCGGCGCATTAGTCGAGATAAAATTTAAGTTAACTATAGTCAGCTATATGACATGACTTTAATTACTCTGACGAGTATTTATAAGTATTTTTCTACTTTGCATTCACAATGCACACATTGTAACACAATCTGACATTTCGGAATAGTTAATTTGAAGGTTAGGTTTTTCTGTCAAATCTGACATTTCGGAATAGTTAATTTGAAGGTTAGGTTTTTCTGTCAAATCTGACATTTCGGAATAGTTAATTTGAAGGTTAGGTTTTTCTGTCAAATCTGACATTTCGGAAAAGTTAATTTGAAGGTTAGGTTTTAAGTTATAGGAGATAAATTCTTACTGCGAGAGCTTGTAGAGTTGTCAAGTACAAAACCGCTAAGTTCTCTTCATCTGTGGTCAAAGTTAATCCGCAGATCATTCCTTTTAACGTAGGATCAGCAATTGGTGACCTGTTGCCATGGAAATTGGCCAAACATGAACATCTTTCGTCAAGAACCCAATCGATTCCAAGTTATCGCGTTTTGCCATTCTGCCTAATAATTCGCTCAAATAAGTTTGAATATGCCTGCAAAATGAGGGCCCGTAAGAAAAATTCATGGTTAATCGTTCGGGATTGTTACATTTGACCAATTCGCTTCATGATCTCTTCAGTTGCCGGATGAGTGTTGATGACGTGGTCTATTAGTTTACCGGTGGCACTTTGACCGCCTTCGTTCAGCCACATGCCAGGAACCATCGCGCTAAAGTATGGCCCCCAAACACCTGGGACGAACGTTGGGTTTTGTGATACAACCATGTGACATGTCGATGTTCCGCAAATTAATCCTGTTTTAATGCAAAAACATGCTTCAACAATAAAAACGAGTAAAGAACAAAAAAGCGCTTTTATTATGAACATTGTGCCTCTGTTGTGCTGTACACCGTGGTGAAGATTCCCCCACTCCATAATTTACAATTGACTGACGTTTATTTACAAATGTTTTTCTACTTTGCTACTTTGCTTTACTTTGTTTTTTCTACTTTGCATTCACAATGCACACATTGTAACACTGTTTTCGGTGTTACAATTAGCAAATTGTAACACCGTTTTTAGTAACTTTTTTCTAAGATTGGTGACATTGATATCAAATGCATGTCAAACGAAAATACACATAACCACAAAAGTAAGCACAAACTGATTTTTTAGAATCGCACAAACTGCGAAGTATGTATATTTTTATACAGATTTAAACATGCGTGTTGCGTCCTAGGTTTCGTACTACTAGTATATGATGGTATATAATAATTATCAATAATTACTTTTTCACAGATATTTGAATTTAAGTGACAGATGACAGTGTTACCAACGGTTGCACCCATAAATACTCTAGATTGGAATTTTACCTAATATACTTCTAAATTTTTATAAAATTAATGACGCAAAGTAGAAAAAATAGTATATTACACTCGTTTTATAAGACATATTGGCGCATTCGTTCAAACAACTCATGCGCCAATTTGACGTCTTATAAAACTTGTATAATAATATACTATTTCGGAACCCGTATTGAAAAAATATTTACACAAATTATAACGAACAATATGTGGATATCTTAATAAAAACCGTTTCGTTTTGAGGTTAGATCCGCAATATGTCGAATCTTCTTTGAAATTAGTTCCAAAATAGCAGACACAACAAATTACAAAGATTTATTTCGGACATTTTTTCTTTATCTAGCCCTCTGACACACACTGTATATGAAACCATGACTGTGGCCATCGAAAACAGATATTTCTGGAACGCCTATTGTAGGTACTTTTCGCCCTTCTTCGTCTTTGTTCGAACAATAGACCAGACCTCATAATAGCTTAACTTAGCTGCCCTTTGTAACAGAAACTACGTCATTAGGACACAATTTTATTATTTGCAAGAAAATGTTATAAGAATGTACACAGTGTATGTCCAAAATACATTTATACATTTAATATGTGATGTATTTTTTTCGATAAATGCAAATTTAGTTTGGAAAAGACGAACAAAACGCCTTGCAAACTACCTGTGCCCCAAATACATTGCTAAAGTGACCTAATACTCGTGAAATCTCAGGTACCTACTTCCTCATTCTTTATTCAGTAAATATAGGGTCCAAGACTCCCTTTTGTAGCAGAGAAACCTTCATACAATGGACACCTAACTTTCAACTGGTTCTACTGAGTTTATATACGTCTGTAGAAAGAATTTATTGCATTGTATAATCATTATGACATCATCAATTCGCTAATTACTCGACTACTTCAATTTCTTGAATTTCATACCCACCTCTTTTTCCTATTTAAAAACAGAAACGAATGAGCAACTCTTGCTCTACCGTTTCAGTAATTTTAACCACGGAAGTGTACCTGCTATTTTTAAAAACAGATGTGCAGTGCTGCACCTGATCGAAATGGTTAAATTATGCATTTTTTCTTTCTTTTCTAGGTACGTGGGTACGAGGTATTGCTTGTTTGCCCACTACTTTATCCGGTCATGCGGCAGTTACCCTGCCGCCCGCAGTTTTAATGTAGTAAATAATGTATTAATATTAATAAACAAAATTTGTATTTCTGTTTTCAACTTGTCTCTTTTATTTACACAATATATTTCGTGCGGCTAGCCTCTCGATTAAAATTCGAGTGTATAGATTGCAACTTACAATAAATCAATCAGAAAAATAACATAAATTGCATAATTCTCTGGAAAAAAGAACAACAAAAGCCCTGCAGAATCTTCAAACGCGTTTTGGTTGACGCGCTTTCTACTAGATGGCGCCAACACACGAACGTCAGTATTACAAGCTACACACTCCAAACAAACAATATTCCCTTGCAATTTTCACGATTATTTAACAATGGTTTATCACGTGATAAACAACACGCCCTTAATCATCGCTTGGTATTAACTCTCCTATAAGGTTTTCCATAATTATAAAGGAACTCCTAATATTTCAATGGGATTGGCTTCACAAAGTTCGTACCTTGTAAACCGTACTTGACAGGCTGTATAAGGTGGGTGTGCAAAGTGCGTGTTGAATCATCTTTTTAGTGTTGATAAACGGACCACAAACCGAGGGTGGAAGTGTTTTACGGTTTCAGGAGTAAGGTAAGTGATCAACGTTCACTTTTAACTTATAATCGGACTGCGGGTGAAGGTTTTTACGTGATATTTCTCTCCGCTCGAGATAAGTCGAACTTTCGATATACAAGATGGTGGCATTTCTTTAGTCTTTTGTGCGTGGGCGATTGCGATATCAGGTGCATGTTTGTTTACATCCGAAATTATCTTTCCGCTGGACCGTTACTATAATTGTTATTTAACTTTTGCAGTGGTGAGGAGATCTCCCATTCAAGATGAGCTACGTACACTCCAACCAAAACAGATCAAGTAAGTGACAGATTACTTCTAAGAAGAAAAATGAATCACCTAGAAATGATACTTCATTTGTTTTGTAACATCTCCTTCAATTGTTTTGTATATTTCAAGTGTTTTGCATGTTCTCCATCAACTGTTTTGTACAAACTGTTTTGTTTTACATACTTCATTCTATTTAAATATTATTCATAAATTATAAATTTTATGAATGTTTGCAGTGTCTAATTACCAAGGGGGACCCGGCGATCTGCCGATGAATTCCTCAAAGGAACAGACGGTGATGTGGCAGCAGAATAACTACATGGGTGATTCCGGAATTCACTCCGGTGCTGCCACACAGGTGCCGTCTTTATCCGGAAAGGAGGATGAAGAAATGGACCTCTTCGATCTCGATCAGGGTTACACGCAGGGATTCACCCAGGAACAAGTTGACGGTTAGTGTCGTCTATTTTTTTTTTTATTTATTTAATGATATTTGCACAATCTACTGGTGTTATCATTTTATCTCTATTGTGACATATTTTGTACTAATTTGTGCGTATAAAGGTGTAGATTTAATGAGATATTTATTAATATCAAATTCTAAATGTATAAGAAATATCATATATTGTCAAATGTTACTTTTTTGCTGCTGACTAAATCTAAAGTAAATACAGATGCTACAAATAATATAGGACTAAAAAGAAAAAATTATATATAATATAATAACCAATATAGCAATTAATGAATGTACTAAATGTTCTAAATGCATTTTGAACTACAAATTTATTGCCCAAGAAGTTGAATTATTAATAAATACCAACTTGCTTTGCACTCTGTTGCAAGAGGCATCTTCAGGGTGTAACAGTAAGACAGGGACCACAGCCAATCACAGCTACCCCCAATCGCCCTCCCAACCAATACTTGTTTGACTACCTGCGCAGGTGCCTGCGCCAGGTACCTATAAGCTTTGTAAAAGGATTATCTTTTTGAATTTTAAAGCAACCATTACATTATTTCTCATAACAATTACACCACAATATGTCTAATTTACAATCTCTTGACAAAAAATCATTCCACCAAAGTGCAATAATCATCAACTTTCACCCCATTATCGATCAATTCCACAAATTCATTCTTGCACAAGTACAGTATACGTTTCAGAGATGAACAACCAACTAAACCAAACCCGTTCGCAACGTGTCCGGGCGGCCATGTTCCCTGAGACACTCGAAGAGGGCATCGAGATCCCCTCGACGCAATTCGACACTCAACATCAAACCGCCGTGCAGCGTCTGGCCGAACCCAGCCAGATGCTCAAGCACGCCGTGGTCAACCTCATCAACTACCAAGATGATGCCGATTTGGCCACCCGGGCCATTCCAGAATTGATCAAACTATTAAACGACGAAGATCAAGTCGTCGTTTCGCAAGCCGCCATGATGGTCCATCAATTATCCAAGAAAGAAGCTTCGAGACACGCTATCATGAACAGCCCGCAAATGGTCGCAGCTTTGGTACGGGCCTTGTCGAATTCTAATGATTTAGAGACGACTAAAGGCGCCGTGGGGACTCTACATAAGTTGTCCCACCATCGCCAAGGTTTACTCGCTATTTTCAAGAGTGGGGGTATTCCGGCGTTGGTTAAATTGCTGAGCTCTCCGGTGGAGAGTGTTTTGTTTTACGCAATTACTACTTTGCATAATTTATTGCTTCATCAGGATGGATCGAAGATGGCGGTGCGTTTGGCCGGGGGTTTACAGAAGATGGTCGCTTTGTTGCAGAGGAATAACGTGAAGTTTTTAGCGATTGTCACGGATTGTCTCCAGATTTTGGCGTACGGCAACCAGGAGAGTAAATTGATTATATTGGCGTCCCAAGGCCCCATAGAATTGGTGAGAATCATGCGTTCGTACGATTACGAGAAACTCTTGTGGACGACGTCCCGCGTTTTGAAAGTCTTATCGGTTTGTTCTTCGAATAAACCGGCGATTGTCGAAGCGGGCGGAATGCAAGCCCTGGCGATGCATTTGGGAAATCCCAGCCAACGTTTGGTCCAAAATTGTCTATGGACGTTGCGAAATCTTTCAGACGCAGCGACAAAAGTTGACGGCCTCGAAGGACTGCTTCAGTCCTTGGTGCAAGTGTTGGCGTCTTCGGACGTCAACGTCGTCACGTGCGCTGCCGGTATCCTCTCCAATTTAACTTGCAATAATCAACGGAATAAGGTGACTGTCTGCCAGGTGGGCGGAGTCGACGCTTTGGTCCGTACTATTGTGAATGCGGGTGACCGCGAGGAGATTACGGAGCCGGCGGTATGCGCTTTAAGGCATCTAACGTCAAGACATGTTGAATCAGAGATGGCGCAAAATGCGGTCAGGCTTAACTACGGCATTCAGATTATCGTCAAGCTACTCAGCCCGCCGTCGCGTTGGCCACTTGTGAAGGCCGTAATCGGGTTGATTAGGAATTTGGCGCTGTGTCCGGCCAATCACGCCCCGTTGAGGGATCACGGCGCGATACATCATCTCGTGCAACTACTGATGAGGGCCTTCCAGGATACGCAACGTGCCAGCGTAAGTAAAGCCATTATTATATATTTTTATTTTAATTATTTTAAAAATTTATTACCTAGCAATAATTTTGAATAAATTCTCTATAATTTGGTGAAAGAATCATCAAGATTCGAAATGTTATTAGAGATCAAAGTTTTCTTCCTCTTGTTAGCGTGCTAGTGTGGCCAGCGGAGGCAACCAACCGCCGGGTACGTACGCCGACGGCGTACGTATGGAGGAGATCGTGGAGGGTACGGTGGGCGCGCTGCATATCCTGGCCAGGGAGTCTCACAACCGCGCGATCATCCGCCAGCAGGCGGTCATACCCATCTTCGTGCAGCTACTGTTCAACGACATCGAGAACATCCAGAGGGTTGCCGCGGGCGTTCTTTGCGAGCTCGCCGCCGACAAAGAAGGCGCCGAGATCATCGAGCAAGAGGGCGCCACCGCTCCGCTCACCGAACTTTTGCATTCGCGAAACGAAGGTTTGTTTTTTATAATTTTTTTTTTTTTACTTTTTTTTGTTAGTTCTTTGTCTTGATTTTTGTGTATTTTATGTTTTTTTATATGTATAGGTGTTGCAACATATGCGGCAGCTGTCCTGTTCCGGATGAGTGAGGACAAACCACAAGACTACAAGAAGCGGCTCTCGCTAGAGCTGACGAACTCCTTGTTCCGAGAAGAGAACCTCTGGAATGCGGACCTGGGAATGGGGCCTGATTTACAGGTAAATAAACAATATTTAAACTGTTAAAATTCATCAAATTCCCTCTGTAATAGTATCATATAATTACATATATAATATATGGATAATAAATTTCTTTTGATATTAACATCAGTTACGATAAGGTATGTAAAGTACAGTACAACTTCGATAGATCGGACACTCTCTAGTACGGACACTCCAGTAATCCGAACGCTCTTGTCAACCGGACATTTTAGAAATTTTACCTCCCTAGTTCGGACACAAAATATAATTTGCAGTTAAAACTAGGTAGAAAATACCAAAGTATTGTTTAACATTAATGTCTTACTGTAAAGCAACAGGATCACATAAATTGCCACTTAATATTAGCAATAGCGGCAAATCTAGAAGCTTTTAAATGCAGAATGAGCTCAATACCAGTTGTGTACAAGGCGTCTGATAAAGGACGGATGAGTAGAACATTGCTTACTGAATGTTTCGAAAAATATTTTAAGCCTGAGGTTAAGACATTTTTAACAAGGGTTAACAGGCCCCAAAAAGCTCTAATGTCGATGCTGCCAACGCGTTTTCTTTGGGCATCAGGTGGTCTGCAGAAAACAATTTTCCCATGGAAATCCTGCTTCTCAAAATGCCCAGAGAAAAATTTACTAATGTAGCTGTATCCAAAAGAATATAAACAAAGATTGACACATTTTTAAAAAATAGCTGAAATCTTTTGCTTATTTTATCCATTTATGTTCAGAATTTAGTTTTTAATTTTATGTTTTGGTTATATGTGACCTCGGATGCGAAAAGGGACCTATCGTGCGAAAATAACGTGCAGCATAACGGTACATATCGGAAGAGACCTTACGTGCGAAAATATTGTGCAAGATAACGTAACGACAGGTCCCTTTTTGCGTCCGGGCTCACATATATTCAAATATTCCCAGTTGTTTTCATCTTCATCATAAAAAATGACCCTTCCCAACAAAAGAAAAAAACCTCCAGTGATCCGGATACCTCAATAGTCCGGACATGGTCAGGAACGATATATGTCCGGATTAGCGAAGTTATACTGTACATGGATCGATAGATTTATTTTTTATGCTCGGCGATTTGAAAATTTAGTACTTTAGTGACATTATTTTAATTTCTTATTCCATTGATAGATATTTTATTATTTTGAATTGATTTTTTTGTGTAGGTAGTAATTTTTGTGCCTTGTTATTTATTGTTTTGTTTGTAGTTATATTTTTCGTTTGCATTGTTTTTTTTTTTTTTTTACGATTATTTTAGGACATTTTGAGTCCTGATCAGCCGTATGATAACATGTACGGCCAAGGGCCACCCAGTGTGCACAGCAACCATGGGGGACGACCATACCAGCAACAAGGTACTTTTGAATTATTAATTTTATAATTTTATTGCTTATGTCTTTTGTATGTTATTATTGATTGTTTGTCAAGCATGTAGTGACGTGAGCATGTATTATTTTCCTACCCTATTACACAAGGGAACAAGGGTCCTACAACCAGAACAGAGACCACATATTTTTGTTGACCTAACATCACTTTTCATAGATCAAGTCATCAAAGTGTTGTGACAGGGCTAAGTTCCATTTTATTTGAAGTGACTATAGATGTTTCAAACCAAGGAGAGCACAGTTGTGTATGCAACCAAATATACGCGGGTTAATTATAAACCATACACTGGGTATAATTGGTTGCATATGTCACTGTGCTCTACTTAGTTTAAAACTACTATATCAAAATAATCTAACTTAACTAAAACTGTTGCTTCAGCTCTTAATAAAAGACTAATCTCATTAAACAAAACATGAAAAACTTGAAAAAAAAAAAGTTGGCATTAGATAATTTGTTGTTAATTTCGATGTTATTTGCTTTTTTTTTTGTTAGGTTATGACCAGATACCATTAGACATGCAAGGGCTAGAAATAGGTTCGCATGGTGGCGGCAACGGTTCGACATATAGCGGTGTCGATGCGATGGACGTCGCCGATGAGGGACTTAGTTTCGATCAACTTGAGCAACTTCCAACCCCACCACAGGACAACAATCAGGCCGCAGCCTGGTACGATACGGATTTATAAATTTGCCATCGCCGTATCCGTATTTAAGTTTTCCTTTTTTTTTTTAATTACTTAACCGACATCGTGCATTTATTATTATTATTATTATATATTCTTAGGTATATATATTTTCTATAGTTATTGTGTCATCATGAGTTCCTGCTGCTATTGGCAGGTTTGCCGTCTCTTTTTTTTTTGTCCCATGACCGTTTTTAAGCGTATTGATAATGTTATTCGACATCAGTATTTATAGGGTAAATATCATGTTAATCATATTCAGATTTAGACTCTAGACTTATTCCATTTTTAGTGGAGCACACGACTCTACCTGACTTTATATTGCGACTCTTGTTTTTTTTTTCTTTTCTTTGTGTTATTTAGTTCTTTTTCTTCGCTCCTTCTTATTGTTGTTTCTCTCAATGTCATCGTGATTTATTTCTTTCGAACGAGTTTGCGAATTTGATTTGTTCAAATTATTGATAAAGAACAGGGTAGAATTTCTTAAGGGCACTGCCTTTATAAATGCATGTGACTAAAATAAAATATAAACTTCGTGTATTACGTTTTTGATTTATTTCTTTAATACATACCACCAATCCTTGAAGAATATTCAAGAAAAACAAATTATGGTAAGTACATAACAATAAATATGAATCACCATGCTACCGAAAACTTTTATCTCTACTTAGAGTAGTTTTAAACTAAGTAGAGCACAGTGACATATGCAACCAGTTATACCCAAAGTATGGTTTATAACTAACTCGCGTATATTTGGTTGCATACACAACTGTGCTCTCCTTGGTTTGAAACATCTATACTAAGTATCAATTCCTAGCTGTGTAACATCTTTCAAAGACGAGTAACTTGAACACTTCAAAAATGGTCTCAATTATTATCCGTGTAACTTTAAAAATGCCAAAGAAAAATAAGAGACCACTCCTATATCTAATATATAATCAATCCATTTATTACTAAACTTATATCCAGATAAATTAATATAATACTAATAGCTATAATAATAGTCAAAGTCTTAGCACATAATCTGAAATAAAAGTGTACAAGTATAAAAAAATAAAGAAATAACAAGACAACTGCTCGCTTATACGACATACAGAAGAAATACACCAATAAACATAAAAAGAATACCTACAACATATTCTCAAAAGACCGAAACATGCTTCTTCTATCTTCCATACAACATAAGCTAACCGTAACACTACTTGAAAGTAAAGACGATGGTAATCGTTGGCTCCGAATGCGCAATTGCACTTGGGGCACTTTCTCTGCCTGGTCTCGTACCGCGTCTTTAGACAATCGTAACAGAACACGTGGAAACACTTCGACAGCACCGAATCTTTCCGCTTCACTTTGCAAGACGGACACGTCAGCGTCCAAGTATAAAAAATAAGTAACAAAAAATATAAATGCCCTGCATTTATAACAATGTCAAACCATTGAAACTATATTTATAACCTACTTACGAAGATGATGTTAGAGTAATTTTACACACTGACATATGCAACCAATTATGCCCAGTGTAGGGTTTTTAATTGACCCACGTATATTTGGTTGCATACACAACTGTGCTCGCCTTGGTTTGAAACAACTATAGTACGCATGGAAGAATGCACACGGTGTGAATAGGGCTTTGAAATCGTTGAATGGTTTGACAGCAGAAATAAAACCAACAATTAGAAAAAGAAACATTTAATTATATGTTTTGATTGACAGCAAAAATAAAACCAACAATTAGAAAAAGAAACATTTAATTATATGTTTTGATTTAATAAGGCCACAGAATAGTACGTACAGGTATTTAATATATTTTATTTATTTGAAATTACTTTTTGATTTGTCTTTGCATTGCATCACAATATAAAGTGTATCAAAATAAAATTGATACGTTATATTCTTATATTTTATGACATACTATAATATTACAAAATGTATACCTTTTTTAATCAGATTCTAGTTATATTTACTTAGTTGTAAAAAAAAAACTGATGCATAATGTATGTTTTTATGACAAATGATTAAAAAGTGACATCTAAATACAATTTTTACAAGACATAAAAATGATTACCAACAATATGATAACTAAATTTTGTGATGATATTTTATATAGAAACTAACTAAATTAAAAAATACGTTAAAACCATTGATGTGGTCCTAAAATTTTGTAATAATAACTAAAATTACAATCTCAAACTTATTATGTATAACCAACATTCTAACAGACCCAACTATTTAAACCAGTAATCATTAACAAGTGCAACTGAAACATCCACAAATTTATTGCCTTTTTTATACTAAAATAATACAATCATTTGTAATCTCTAAAGTTAATATCAAAACGCAACTAAAACAGCGTAAACAACGGTAACTTTACAACAATACTGCTTTCTGTAACATATATTTGGAAGAATTACCGATTTGCTATTCTAAAACGTGCCTTAGGTTACAAATCACATTCCTCCACGTAATTTTCCTCACAAAGCTGCAATGCAGGCATCCAAATCGTCTGCAGACTGTTCAAAACACTTTTGTGAGCTGTATCATGACGTTTTAACGATTCAACACTAACAAAAGACATACCAAGTTTCTTAATAACATCCAGCACTCTTGGATCACAAAGCATCACATCTGTATCAATAACTACAGTTGTTAAAGGCTTTATTTTTTGTTGTAAGGTTTTCACTATCCAGTTGTCTCGATTTGTGGATTTTTCTTCTATTTCCATCTTTTCAAATTGATATTTTGGTGGAGAATCCTATTAAAATAATAATTAAAACAAAGTTATATTAAAAAACAAAGTTTATTAGGTTATGTAAATACTTGTCAAACAAATTTGACAAGTTTACATAACCTCACTAAATATGTATTGACAAATGTAAGAAATTTAACTAACCTTAAGTTCAGCCATGCAAAAATACATGTGTTTGTCATCATCTCTGTATGGGTAACCGAATTTTTCGCACCCACTGGGGTAAATGTCAACGACGACAATTCTATACTGTCCCCCTAACTGCTCGTCTTTTTGACTCGTAAGTACGCTCTTGGCGTATGTCGTACAGAAGGAAAAGACCCTACGAATTGTCTCTTCAGGAACCACTGTAAAATACACGGTAATCAACACGACAACAACAAGAAAGAAATCCGTAAATAATTCATTACCTTTGTCCTTTATAAAGAAAGCGTATAAGAACAATTGGTGATCAATATACATAATTATGAATTATTATACCTATTATTATGCTAAGGTATGAACTTACCCAGGGTTGTTGTTGCTTCGTTTACGCTCATTCCAATGGACCAAGTTTCAATGATATAGAGAATATGGGCTATAGTTGCGTGGGAATTAGTTTTTGCAAGGAACGAATAAGCTTCAGCTGCAATTTGTGGCAAGGTTTCCCTCATTCTGATCGGTCTGGTCCAAGATTCGTCTGTCCGTGAATAACTACTAAAGTAAAGGACGCACATCAGCGTATAATTAATTCAATTTCATTTTAATTGAAATCATAACACGCTATGCGGGTATCTCGACATAAGGACGCGCAACAGTGTTCTCATTCGGCAAAAATATTGATTGTAAACATGCAACAAGTGAAAGAAACGTACCTTTTATCATACCAACTTTCGTATAAGCTTTTCATGTGGGAATAGATATCGTTATTGCACTCAAACTGGCCGTCCATATTACAGGAGTTATTGATTAGTATTTTCTGTGATAAGCAAGGAAAAGTTAACAAAATCTGCTAAAGCTTAATGAACTTTACGAACTAATGACAACGGTATTGGATTGATTTTGGAAGGAAACCTCCCACCACATGCGCGTTGTCGGTCTGCGCATATCCATTGTTTTGATTGGGTTTTGTTGATGCTGTGTTGCCAAATTGCAGGAGTTAATTTGAATGTGTTTATTGCTAATAAACTGCTGTTTCGATGTAAATCACAAACTATATAGGTAAGTAAAGAGTATGTCAAACAACTTAATTTAAATTAGATGTGATGTTAAAAGGTCTAAACTGCGCAAGTGTACGCATGCCCACAGTTCACGCATGCGCTGACAGTTTTGAACGATATTTTAGATATTGTTTTATCAGAAAACTTTTACATTTTATTATGTTGGTATTATGCATGTAGTGTTTCAAAACTACTGACTTTAAAACACTACATAACACACTGAAACCATTTAGGAATAATATCACAGAAATAAAGTTCTACTATAAAAAATATTTTAATATATTTATTTATTAACAAATCACACAATATTCAACACATCATCAATATCCAACATAGCTTCTCTCAAAGCATTTCTCTCCTCGTCACTTTTAATACTAGCAGACACCGCGTCAAAACGCTTCTGTTGATACGTAACTAAGAAATTAAAACATTGCCGTATCGTAGCTCCAATGTGTAAAACTTGTAACACTATTTGTCTATCCTCTACAGTACTTATACAAGGTAAGGCGCTAATAACAAACTTATGCGGTCCATGTCGCACTTTCACTATAGCAATTTTCGTCCGTTTATTACAATATTTTGCAGTAAAACCAGCGCGTATAGCAGCAACACCGTAATCACCATATAATTGTTTTACTTTTGTCGTTATTGCAGCAAAGAGCGAAGCTGGCTTCAATTCCAAATGTTTGGAAGCATCTCTATCATTTTCTTTGATCAATGTAACAATGTATCTAAAAAAAATATTGTTTTTAGTATTTTTTAGAGTACTTGTTTAATAACACCAACCTATTTTTATGGCGAACCATATCTGTAAAATTTTAGTGTAATAATACGTTTAAGCTTTGTAAATATTTGCTCTGTTTGACAGTTCTGTATCAATACCGCATGGCATAACCTCACTTCAGGTCTAGTGGCGACATCTTACGATTGATATCTGACTTAAAACGCGGGAATTTCAAATATATAAATCCAAGTGAATACTATCTGAAGTTTTATCATCATGGACGTAAGGAGGTCATTTTCGCACGAGGACACCGCGCAATTGGTTAGTTCTTGTCACTGTACGAAGGGTGTTGGAATAATGACGGATTATTTTGTCGGGGTTGATGTCGGTACCGGAAGTGTTCGAGCTGGTTTATTCACTTCCGCTGGGAAATCGATCAATATTTTTACGGAGGAAATACGAACTTGGAATCCAAAACCAAACTATTACGAGCAATCATCAGAAAACATATGGAACGCATGCGTCGTCTGTATCAAGGTAATAAACTACGTAATTTAAATGCTGTGAATGTTAGGAATCCATTGATGGATTTGGTTGGTTCTTTCAGTAAATTATAATGAAATTCTTCGAGTTTTTAGTTTTTGTACGATATTTTCTAGAAAGTTATCCAAGGCGTTGACAAAAACCGAATTCGAGGCATTGGTTTTGACGCGACTTGTTCACTGTTGGCTTTAGATAAAGGGGGGAAACCTCTGTCAGTTAGCCCAAGTGGTAAATATATCCTAAAATGTCTAAATTCTTTCCCAAATGCAAAATTTAAGGTCGCGATGAACAGAACATTATATTATGGATGGACCATAGGGCTGACAAGGAAGCCAACGAAATAAACAATCTAAACCACGAAGTTTTAAAATATGTCGGCGGGAAAATATCGTTGGAGATGGAAACTCCAAAGTTGATGTGGTTAAAACGGAATTTAAGGGAAATATGTTGGGATAAAGCGGGATATTTCTTCGATCTTCCCGATTTTTTGACTTGGATGGCTACTAAATACGATTCCAGGTATGTAAAATATCTTGTATATGTATATTGTTAAAATATATCTTACATTTACGAAATAAGTAATCAAAAATTGCGAATTGTAAATATAAAAAATTACAACAATAACTTGGATTTGAACCAAAGACCAGATTGTGTATTAAATGTTACCATATGCAGTATTAAACTTTTATGCAAGATCGTTGTGTTCGTTGGTTTGCAAATGGACTTATGAGATAAAATCTGATGGAAAACACGGTTGGAACTCGGATTATTTCACACGAATTGGTCTGGAAGATATTGTCGCCGGTGATTATAAATTGATTGGAACCGAAGTAAACAATCCAGGGACCAAAATAGCGAATGGTTTATCAGACGAAGTAGCTTCTTTATTGGGATTATTACCTGGAACTGCAGTCGGTACTTCCATCATCGACGCTCATGCTGGTGGCCTTGGTATGATTGGTTGTCATGTAGAGGGCATCTCCAGCGATTTCAATAGTCGATTAGGTGAGTATCGGATGTGTAATAAACAAGAATGCTAAATATATATGTTTTACAATAGTATATTATTATACAAGTTTTATAAGACATCAAATTGGCGCATGAGTTGTTTGAACGAATGCGCCAATATGTCTTATAAAACGAGTGTAATATACTATTTTTTATACTTTGCGTCATTAATTTTATAAAAATTTAGAAGTATATTAGGTAAAATTCCAATCTAGAGTATTTATGGGTGCAACCGTTGGTAACACTGTCATCTGTCACTTAAATTCAAATATCTGTGAAAAAGTAATTATTCATAATTATTATATACCATCATATACTAGTAGTACGAAACCTAGGATGCAACACGCATGTTTAAATATGTATAAAAATAAGTTTGTGCTTACTTTTGTGGTTATGTGTATTTTCGTTTGACATGCATTTGATATCAATGTCACCAATCTTAGAAAAAAGTTACTAAAAACGGTGTTACAATTTGCTAATTGTAACACCGAAAACAGTGTTACAATGTGTGCATTGTGAATGCAAAGTAGAAAAAAAAACATTTGTAAATGAACGTCAGTCAATTGTAAATTATGTAGTGAGGGAACCTTCACCACGGTGTACAGTACAACAGAGGCACAAAGTTCATAATAAAAGCGCTTTTTTGTTCTTTACTCGTTTTTATTGTTGAAGCATGTTTTTGCATTAAAACAGGATTAATTTGCGGAACTTCGACATGTCACATGGTTGTATCACAAAACCCAACGTTCGTCCCAGGTGTTTGGGGGCCATACTTTAGCGCGATGGTTCCTGGCATGTGGCTGAACGAAGGCGGTCAAAGTGCCACCGGTAAACTAATAGACCACGTCATCAACACTCATCCGGCAACTGAAGAGATCATGAAGCGAATTGGTCAAATGTAACAATCCCAAACGATCAACCATGAATTTTTCTTACGAGCCCTAATTTTGCAGGCATATTCAAACTTATTTGAGCGAATTATTAGGCAGAATGGCAAAACGCGATAACTTGGAATCGATTGGGTTCTTGACGAAAGATGTTCATGTTTGGCCAGATTTCCATGGCAACAGGTCACCAATTGCTGATCCTACGTTAAAAGGAATGATCTGCGGATTAACTTTGACCACTGATGAAGAGAACTTAGCGGTTTTGTACTTGACAACTCTACAAGCTCTCGCAGTAAGAATTTATCTCCTATAACTTAAAACCTAACCTTCAAATTAACTATTCCGAAATGTCAGATTTGACAGAAAAACCTAACCTTCAAATTAACTATTCCGAAATGTCAGATTTGACAGAAAAACCTAACCTTCAAATTAACTATTCCGAAATGTCAGATTTGACAGAAAAACCTAACCTTCAAATTAACTATTCCGAAATGTCAGATTTGACAGAAAAACCTAACCTTCAAATTAACTATTCCGAAATGTCAGATTTGACAGAAAAACCTAACCTTCAAATTAACTATTCCGAAATGTCAGATTTGACAGAAAAACCTAACCTTCAAATTAACTATTCCGAAATGTCAGATTTGACAGAAAAACCTAACCTTCAAATTAACTATTCCGAAATGTCAGATTTGACAGAAAAACCTAACCTTCAAATTAACTATTCCGAAATGTCAGATTTGACAGAAAAACCTAACCTTCAAATTAACTATTCCGAAATGTCAGATTTGACAGAAACCCCTAACCTTCAAATTAACTATTCCGAAATGTCAGATTTGACAGAAAAACCTAACCTTCAAATTAACTTTTCCGAAATGTCAGATTTGACAGAAAAACCTAACCTTCAAATTAATTATTCCGAAATGTCAGATTTGACAGAAAACCCTAACCTTCAAATTAACTATTCCGAAATGTCAGATTTGACAGAAAAACCTAACCTTTAAACAAAATTGTTTTTTTAGTATGGTACTAAGCACATCATGGACAGTTTACGAGAATCTGGATACAGTAATCTAAAATCTATTTTGATATGCGGTGGTTTGAGCAAGAATATGCTCTTTATTCAGAGTCAGGCTGATGTTGTTAATATGCCTGTTGTAATACCAGAGGAGAAAGAATCGGTGCTTCTGGGTTCTGCCATTTTGGGAGCCACTGCGTCAGGGTATTTTAAGGATGTCGAGACGGCTATTAAGTCCATGGGGGGCAATGGGAGTGTGGTATTTCCGGATGTTAGTGTGGTTGAATACCACCAGAAGAAGTATGATGTCTTTCTCAAAATGTTCGACTTTCAACAAAGCTATAGGAATATTATGGAGTGTAAATAAATTAGATAGATTGTCGTTTTATTGTATTGGGTACATTTTTGTTTCTAATAAAACAATTATTTGCATTTTAAATCTTATTTTTTTATTACAAACTTTCCTTTATACAACAAACAAATAAATAACTATAATAAAAAAGTAGTTCTATTCCGCTTCATTGACTCTCCTGGATCCCAAAAATGTCCTTACTAACTGCGATAATCCAGTGCGCCTCCTGGAAAGGATAAAAACGCGTATAAGTCACATGATCGTGCCTTCAATAACTTTGATAACCACTTACCTTTTATGTGTATTTTCCCTCAAAAGCGGAATGGAATTATTCGAAACTTCCGTTCCTTCCGTAGTCGAAGAGTGCTGCTCTTGTGGCTTGAGGAAATCCTCCAGATTAACATCAGGCAATCCAGAAAACAGATCCAAAGGAGTAAGAGCGACTACGACGCCATCTATATTTATACGAATATTCTCCGATCCATTTTGTCTTTGGTCGATGATGATGTAATCGTCGGTTGTTGAATTTCTGTCTTCGGTTTCGCCAAGAGGTAATGTTCTTGCTTGGACTAGGAAGAGAACTGCAAATGTGAAGAGGAGTATTCTGTCCATGTTTACTTATGGAAGTCTGCGGATGAACTAAGCAGGTGAGCTGAGTCGGTTTATGTCTTCGTGCAAGATACAGTTAAGAGACACTTAAGACTGGTCTTCCTGCGGCACTGCGGCCCAGAAGATACAGTTGATGTCTTTTTGCAAATGGAAACGTCGTAACGGTGTAATGGAGCGTTACAGTTTTATTTGGTCGTCCTGTCCTTTTGGGTTATTTACGAGTAACGGTTCGGTTTATGTAAATTATGTATCACATTTATCTTGACGATTACAGCGTTCTGCCTATTGAGGTTTCTGGAGAATTGTTGAAAGTCTGCACTAAAAGCCAACTTCATCTTTCAAGAGCAGTGTTGTGAAAAGCATCATAAGCGACCGGTCCAGGAATTTTGTCAAAATCCACAAGAAAAAGTAAAAAAAAATGCTTAAAATTTGCAGTTAAATACATTTCATTTTATATTTGCCATCGTGGTATAAAACAATTTATGGAAAGTACTGACGAAATAGTCGATGTAATCCTTTCTTCCATCTTTTTTATTACCTGCATGATACATCCTTTGAAAGAGTGTCTAATGCCCTGGTCACACTAGGCTGTTTTACTAGCGAGCTACTTGCTACTGGCTGCTAACAGCAACTATCTGCTAATAAAACAGCCTAGTCTGACCATGGCATAAGATAAAATTAACATGTTTTCAGCGAACAAAAATATTAGATTGCAAACGAATATGTTTTTTCAATTGTCCATCGAATTATTCTTGCTATTACTTACTAATAAGTTATAGTAATCTGATATGAATCCATAATTAGCCTGCGTCATAATCAAAGTCGTATCGTATTGACACATATACGTTAACAGCAGTGGTTCAAACATCACATAAATATAAAACATAAACGCGATAACGTTTATAACATTTATTACACAACATAAATAAATAGGACACGAGTTACAACAAGGTTAATAAATATTACATAGAATATACACATAATTAAACAGTTTTCAAAACCCTACAAATACCACTAGCATCTCTTGCACCACCAGGGCCGCATTGTTCCAACTCAGCACCCAGCAAAAGGAATTTCTCTTTATTTTCTGAGGCGCCCTCCTCCAAAACATCCTTTTCCGGTTCCTCCAAAACATCCTTTTCTGGTTCCTCCGTCTCTTTTTCAGTTGGAAGGGTAATTATATAAGCCCTTGCAAAGCGATTCAATACCTTATCGGGATCATCCAGTTTCTCGATGTTTGGACTTTGATGGTTGGTTCTGGCAATCAGCATTTCTTCGGTTTTCTTCACTTGAGGGTCAATCTTCTCTTTGTTCTTTGATTGCGTGATGTCAACATGATACGGTGCAGTTTTCGACTCGATAAAGTTCTGCGTTTCCGATTCTGGTTCCTCTGCTTTGATATGATTCCTTCTTCTTTTCGTCTGACCAAGATTACCTTTCAGTAGTCCCAATAAATCAGCTGGATTCGATCTTGAAGGCGGGATAATCACAATAACTATATTCTGAAGATCTGCTCTAACATTTAGCTCGCCTTGCTGCGACTGATCTAATTTCACTCTCTCGCCTGCTGGTGATGCTACTATTATAGCTACAAAGCCGAGGATTGTGGTTATCTTGAGCATCGTTGATGTGTTCATCGCGTAGAAGCCACAAAGCGACTGAGAACTCAAGATTATGGACTCAGTGTACCGTAATAGTACTCTGATATGCTATAACGGCACGTTTTATGTGCCTTTCGGACTGGTTTCTGTCGTGATCTGAAGTTGTTAGCTCAGCTTTTGCATGTTTGTATTGGGTGTGATTAAGTAGAAGGAAAAAATGGGTATTAAAACCAAATTTACAGTAATTGGTCGGCAGGACATGGACCTCATAAGTCTTTAGTTTTTACAGCGGTTGCAGAACACCTGCACCGGTTGTTTACGATTTCCGGAAACTCGTTAAAGTTTATCTCTAATGCCTTTAGGAGAAAAGTTTATTCAGTCTTTATTGATTTTAGATTTGATTTTAATGTTATATTAAATCTTTGCTGTTCGTCAATTTTAATTAATTTATGTGATCTTTATAATTTGTTTGTTGCTAAATTAAGATCCATTTTATTTGAAGAGGTAAAAGCAGCTTACCGCTGCCATTTTGGATTTAGAATTGGAGATCTGGAAAAGCCATGGACACCTAATATATGCTGTATTTTCTGTTAGATCGGACTTTTAAAGTGGATGAAAGGGAAGCAAAAGAAAATGCCGTTTGCAGTTCCCATGTTGTGGCGAGAGCCTTCCAATCACGCAGATGATTGCTATTTTTGCACGATAAGCGTCTCCGGATATTCGAAGAAGGATAAGCATAAAATAAAATATCCAAATTTGCCATCAGCATCGCGACCTATCCCGCATGGAGAGAACCATCCTCTCCCAAGTGCGCCACCCACTTCATCATCTTCGATTTTTGACACAGAAGAAATTTCGCCTGTTTGAAGGAACTTGCCTGATTTGAGAGATTGTCTGAAATCACTCTGTCAAATCAGGCAAGACGTGAAGATTCGCCATTTGAAATTTTAGGCACACCTCACCTTATAAACCAGTGCAACCTGAATGATTTGGTTAAAGACTTAGGTTTATCAAAAGAAAACGACGAGTGATTGGGTTCTAGGCTACAAGAATGGACTCTTTTCGCACGAGGTGTGACAGTGTCTTCATTTACAAGGCGTAACGAGCCTTTTAAAGCATACTTTAAAATGGAAGGATCTTTACGTGTATGTCACGATGTTGAGGGTCTTATGAACGAGTTTGATATTCCCCAAGAACCTTCTGAATAGTGGCTTTTTATCGATTCGTCAAAATACAGCTTGAAAACAGCATTTTTGCATATTCTTTGAATAAAACAGTAATTAGATCCTTTGTGAATATTTTATTTTTTAATTTACTCCATTATCTCTGAAATTAAAGAAGATATAGCAAAAACTGTAATAAGGAGTCACCACGACTTCAAAGTTGATTTTCTCTGGAACCAGTTGTCAGATATTTTTAATTAATTTTCATATAATAACTAGATGTGAGGATAAAAAATCTCGATTAGTTTAATATGAAATAAAAAAACTTCAAATCGTCTTAGGCTACATTTCTCTTTTTTATTAAAATTACAAATAAATAATAAATACTTCAAACACAACTAATAACTTGAGCACTAATTACTGCCTATTACTAACAGTTGGAACAGCCAGAATACCATCAGCAGGCCTCCTAAATGTCGAAGCTAAATTCGAAGTCAGTCTACTGAGGGCATATCTGAAACAGAAACCAACATATATCATACACCACAATGCAGATTTTGCAATATGTATGTACTTACAAAGGTGGTCTTCTTAATTTTCTACATTCTCCAGACTTATCACGCGAAAACCCTTGAGGACACCTCTGGAAATGAATTCTCCCCACCGTTGAAGGTCTTACATCATCCACGCTAGTCTTTTCCGTTACTATTGTAACACTAGAAGATGCCTGTGTTGTTTTTGACGATCCATATTGCTGCATCACAAAAACTGGTATCCTATCACCCAAATTTGATGATTTATTCAACTTGTCATCAGCAATGCTTTCTTCAACGCTATGAACTGTCGTTTTTTGAATTACTTTTGGTGTTGTTGACGCAACAGTAGTTGTTTTAGCAGAGGAAGTTGTGGTTTTTAGTGTAGTTGAAGTTTTAGTTGCCTTTTTACTTGTTAGTTCAATCAGTGGCGTAGAAGGTGCTAAAGTTGTTGTTGTTATAGGCTTTGGTTTAATACTGATGGTGGGAACGGTTGTTGTTGATATGTTGGTCAAGCTAGAATTTGTTGTACTTGGCATTGGGACGTCTGTATAGTCTGGTGGAAGCTCATAATCATAGTAATCTTGTTCCTAATGGTAAAAAACACCATAAGAAGCACTGATTTCAGCAAAAATTTTATACAGTTTAAAAACAGAATTTCAAAAATGCTTTCAGCGACATCTGTTGTTTGTGAAATAAAAAGAAAACCCTAATATTTGTTAGGGTACTTACATTATCAGCATCGTCCGGAACAATAGCAATGATATTGAGGTCTTTCAAATTCAGTCGAATGTTGTAAGTGCCAACTTGCCTCTGGTCGTAAAAATCAGGTTTTGTCGTCGTACTCGGCGCGCCGTTAGCAAAATTCAAACTCGAAGCTAAAAGATAAACCAACAACATGAACATCTTCGCGACTTCTGCGCCTTCGCAACCAGCAATCGAACTGTAAACCAAACGGAACCGCGACTCGTATGTCGATGACTTCTTCTTGAAGATTTTTCAATAATCTGCCGTGGTAAGGTCAACAAGAACCGCAAGTGGGAGTATTCACTACATTCCTTATTTAGAAAACCGCTATATTGAACTGCAACACTGCACTGTATATTTAATTTGACATGAATTATAAAATAAATCCGTAAATTTATGTTGAAAATATTGTAGCTGTAATGTAGGCAGATATAATTTATTGTAATTCGCGCCAAAATTTGAATCTTCAAAACAATCGAGTGGCGTATTCTTCTTCTTCCCAGCTGTCAGAGCGATCAGTGATGTGGCTCTCGTGAAACAAGTTGTCAAATAATGTCAGAATGGTTAATTTTAGGATATTGTGTTTTGTGATATTTTTATTAAATCCCATAGGGATTCTAACGCAAATATCGGACAAACGTTTGTGCGCTAATGCGGACTGTACGGGTACGTATAACCACATTTAAAAATAGCCTTAACCTATTGACATATTTCAATCGAATTTCCAGAACCTATTTCGCTAGCAAAGACAATTATCAAATACCCAAGTCCGGATAGGAGAATATTATCATTACCAGCAAACGTCCAAGTCACAGTCTACAGCAAATCTGCGGGATCTAACCTAGACTTATGGGGTGTCGAATACCTAGGAAAACGCGGATATCTAAACAAGAAGTTCTTACGAGAGACCAAAATCTTAAAACGAGATCTTCCATTCTTGGTTGATACCGAATTATCCGACGATAACCTAAAAGTGCCTTCAGAAAGTGTTAAAATCGAAAACATCACCCCGACACAGCAAGCTTACGAAGTCATCGATGGAACAACCATACCACTTGCTCCCAACGAAATCTCACCCGATACAACCGAAGAGAACGTCCAGGCTACCCAACAAGCGTTTCCAACGGAAAATCCGACACCAGGCTTAGTGCAAAATGAAGAAAGTGTTCAAACGTCTTCTGAGGATGTGCAGAATCAACCAAAGCAGGAAGAAGAGGCTGCTAAGGATGAATCAATGATGGATCACATGTTAAACTCGTTTGCAAGTTTTTTGGAAGGGGGAAATAGTGATAAAACAAAAGAAGAAAGCGAGGAAGACGTTGACGATGAAGATGATGATGAAGACGATGGTGAAGAGGACGATGAAGATGAAGATATTTTGCCCATGACGAGGGAGGATGAGGAGGAAGAACAATTGCCGAAACAAGAGGAGAAGAAAATCGAAGAATTTCCTGAGACGGCAAAGGTGGAAGAAACAAAGAAAAACAGCGAGGAAGTAACGAAGAAAGAAAATTCTGTAACGCTTAGAAATTTGCTTAGTGAGGAAAAACTTGAACCACTCGAAGAGGAAGAGAAAATTCCAAATTTGGATGCGCAAAACTTGGTAGAAGCTACAAAAGATGAAACTCAAAATCTTGAATCTATCACTGAAGCCCCCGTTGTCCAAAACGAAGAAATCCCCAGTACGCCGTTAGAAGAGGTGCCCACAACTACCCAGAATACTCTAGAAGTGCCGATAATCGATGATTATAATGTAGAAACTGTTACATCAAACCCGGGAAAAGTTGGAGATGTGGTCGCGGAGAATCTTGAAAAAACAATTTCCGAAGATAATAAGGAGGAAGTAAAAGAACCCAAAGAACCCAAGGAGGAACTGAAAGAACCCAAAAATCCTGGTTATTCAGGACTATTAGGTTTGGGAGAAAACCTACAAAATGGTCAGGAGAACCAGACACAGGAACAAAATTTGGACGGAAGTAATGGAAATGAAGATGGTTTGATTGAAAATATTGGTAATATTGTTGAGAATGTGGCAGCAGTTGAGGAAATTAAACCGGTTGTGGAGGAAGGGATTACTAAGGAAGAGATTCCTTTGATGCAAGAAGGTTCTTTGGTTGAAGGAGTTCATGCAGTTCAAGATATCCTCCCATCAGTTCATGAAGAACTCCCATCAGTTGAAGGCGAACTCCCATCAGTTCAAACAGAACTCCCATCAGTTCACGAAGAACTCCCATCGGTTGAAGGCGAACTTCAATCAGTTCAAGAAGAACTCCCATCAGTTCAAAAACTCCCATCAGTTCAAGAAGAACTCCCATCAGTTCACGAAGAACTCCCATCAGTTGAAGGCGAACTTCCATCAGTTCAAGAAGAACTCCCATCAGTTCAAAAACTCCCATCAGTTCAAAAACTCCCATCAGTTCAAGAAGAACTCCCATCAGTTCAAACAGAACTCCCATCAGTTCAAGAAGAACTCCCATCAGTTGAAGGCGAACTCCCATCAGTTCAAGCAGAACTCCCATCAGTTGAAGGCGAACTCCCATCAGTTCAAGATGAACTCCCATCAGTTCAAAAACTCCCATCCGTTCAAGAACCATCAGGTCAAACAGAAATCCTATCAGTTCAAGAAGAACTCCCATCAGTTCGAGAAGAACTCCCATTAATTAAAGAAGAACTCCCATCAGTTCAAGAAGAACTGCCATCGATTCAGCAAGAAATTACTTCACAAGAAAACCTCCAACAAGAAAATCTCCAACAAGAAAACCTCCAACAAGAAAGCCTCCAACAAGAAAACCTTAACCGAAACAACTCCGAAGAAGATACGCAGTCCGCCGGTCTGTCCGGGTTTTATAACGGATGGTTTGGTGGCTCGTCCGAAGCTAGTCGACCAGAAATAGTGACGGAAGCGGCGGCTGAAGAAGTCGAGGAAATGTCTACGGAGAGCCCTGCCGTGGTCGGTGGTTTTGATGGCGTTTTAGCTGACAAGCCGCGAGAGGAAGTGGTGGAGACGCACGAGCATAACGTTTGGACCAGCAGTCACACGCACGAGGAGGAGACGGCGTATGGCGGTGATGCTGCGCATGATCATGTATCGACGTATCCATTGGGTGAGAGTTTTTTTGTGTTTGGGGTTTTTATGTATCGTCTACATAAAAAACCCAAACACACACAAATATGATTTCTTATTTGCTTTGTAACATTTTTGTTTGAACTGCACCAAAATTTCATTTTAGTCGCTGTGGTGAAAAGAATGCAATATATTACTTTGTCGTAAATTAAAGGGAGACTTTTTGAGATAAAGGCAATCCATTCATATTTTAAATAATATTAAAAGTGCCCGTATATATTTAAAAACTTTTATTCAAAGATTTCAAATTAAAATAACCCTATAAATTATCGTTAGCATAAAGTGTTAACCTGCTAAATCCATATTCAACGTAATTTGAATTTTTTTGACCATTCAAAAGCATGAGGCTTATTACACCATTCTGAAATTAACAATAAAGGAATTAAAAACACCACAAATTTAAATTAAGAAAACGTTTTGTGTGTGGTTTTGTATTGTATTTTTATTCGGGACAGTCCCTTTGTAAGGTCCAGCAGTAGTCTGCTATTATATGGCAGACTTCCTCCGTTATCTTGACATACTGCTGAAACCGTTGCTCTTGTTCTTCACTGTAATCACTCAGATTGTCAGGAAATTTATCTAAATGACTATGAAAATAATGTAACTTGGTACTCATATTAGTTTTTGAAAATGTTGAAACATTTTGTCAACGATTTGTATTGTTAATATCGTTCAGCTTGGTGATTTCCCAAAAATTTTTCGATAACTGATACAAAGCTTGTCCATGTTTCCAGTTCAACCTAAGTCATGTGATTTGTGGTCCATCAAAGATACCGGCTTCTAATTTTCCTGTATTGAGGCCAGGAAATGATTAACAAATATATTTGGAACAAACATCATTCTTATATAAAGCTTTCACAAATTGTTTAATAAGCCCAAATTTGATATGTAGTGGTGGACTTATTATTTGTTCTCGACTTATCAATGGTTCATGAACGATATTAGCTTTTCCTACGGTCATATTTATTCTCGACGACCAGATTTTCCTATCCCAATGTTCATTTTTTGCACGACTGTCCCACAGACAAAGAAAGCAGGGATATTTAGTGTATCCATTTTGCTGACCCAATGAAAAAGCAGCAGCAAGTTGTAGAGTAACATGTTATATATCAGAAAGTTAGTTCAAAGATTGGTTTTGATAAATAAAGACTTGCTAACCGCACGAAAAGCAAAAATTTTTTTTTATTGAGGTTTAAATTAAAATAATTAATTATCCCTCACAGTGACCGAGATATAATATAAAGTTATAGACAGCATAGGTAAACTGTGTGTCATATAAAAGTTTCTTTAAACATTTCGTAGCAGCAATATGCAAAAAATAAGGTAACAAATGACAAAATGATGAAATTTCTTCAAAATACCAACGGAAAATAATAAGTTTTTTTTATATCTCAAAAAAAGTCAGTATTATAGTTATTTACGTTCTTTATTTATAATAAAATAGTAGAATAAAGAAATATGTGAGTTTTACGTAATTTTAAACTAATACTTTCAATATTTAGTACCTGGATATTGAATAAAAATCTACGAAATTATGTCACAACGGTCACAAAAGTTGTTTTTTCTATTTTTGTGTTTATAGAATTATAACATCCAATGCTTACAATTACCAAAGATATCCTATTACCACTTGAATTGTTTTATTATCACAAATTAATCACTTGAGATAATACAATTTGCCATACTCACAGCTGCAATCTAACAGCAAACTACACTGAACTCTAATCTGAACTTTTCAAGGCAGTTCAAAGGTTGTACAACCCAATGCAATATTTATTATTATTCCATTATCATACAATCCCCAGAAAGTAGGTCACGACCTTACAAATACGACAACCGACAAAACAATATGCAAAAATCCATACACTCTTTTTCGTTTTGGAGATACCCAATCTTGGCACCAGTTCAAAATTATATATACCAAAACCACAACATCAGTTGCATGCTATAAATATTTACAGTAGGAAAACCCAGCAAAGTTCAGTTAGAATACACACAAAAATGTATGCTAATAATTTCCATTCCGCTGGTTGCATACCCCTTCGTTTTAATTGTTGATTTAATTAGTTCGATTACTTGCATGATGGTTTTGCATATTAATGATGGTTTTCACCTAACAGTTCATGTAAAACAGTCCACAGAAAAACATCACCTTACGATTTAGGTTGTGTATTATAGATTGTTAATTATTTTTTTTAATTAAATACAGATCATGGTGCTTGTCCAGCGGGTGGTGACGATTGCCCATCGGATATAATAGCCTCGATACAACGACAATTAGAAGAAGACGAAGCAAAAGAACAAGCGATGACTTCATACCTCGATTTCGCCAGTATAAACCTAAACCTAATCGTCGCTTTAGGTATAATCGGAGCTTCCGTAGCGATGTTCCTAGTCGGGTGCGTAATGATCGACAAAAGCAGGCGTGAGGCCCCTCTAATCGCAAAAATAAACAACCTGGAGAAAGCGTTACTCGTCTCGACGAAAGAAAACCAGATTCTTATGGATAAAGTTAGCGATACGGAAAGCGAGACCGCTTTGGAACAAAGCCGGATATCCACTGAAGCTTTCGACCAATTACAGAAGGATTACGACGATCTCGTTCAGACGAAAACAGCGTTGGAAGACCAGATCCAAACCTTGGAGAAAGAGCTTGAAAATTCGACGGAAGTCGGTTTGGAATTAAATAAAATGTTGTCGGATATGCTGAGTTCCCAGAACGGTTCTGATACTTTAGTAGCGAACGTCGAACAACTACAGAGGCAACTCATCGAGCAGCAATCCACGATAAACACCGTAAACGACACGTTAAACCTCAAAGACACCGAGAACCACGAGTTACAGCTCGAGTTGGAAATCAAGAATAAGAAAGTCGTCGATTTGCAAGCGGAACTCGACAAGATGGCGTTGAATTTGCTAAAAACCGAAGAGGAGAAAGAATTGATCAATTCCAAGCTGGAGAACGAGGCCCAATTGTCGAAGGAACAACTGGAAAAACTAAAATCTGCGTATTCCGCTAACAAGAATAAGCTACTCGAGGAAATGAATTCTTTGAAGAGACGCAACGCGGAGATCGAGAAAAAACTCGAACTGAAGATCGGCGAATATGATATCTTACGGGAGAGCTTGGCTAAGGTTAAGTCGATGAAGAACAATGCTGAAACTCTTGAGTCATTGTTGAATGTGACCAGCGTCAGGGCGGAGTATGAGCAGTCGCAGAAGGATTTGAAGAAGTTGAACGAGTTGCTGCATCAGGAACGGTCGGCGAAGAACGGTTTCGAGAAGCAGATCGAGGCGGCTCTGCAGGAGGCGCAACAGTTGAGGTTAAGGTACGACGAGGCCGACAGGGAGAAGTTGGAGGCGCAGACCAAGTTGGAGGTGCTCGGGAATTATTTCAAGGAACGAGAGGCCGAATTGCAAAGGTATTAATAAAAAAACCTTTGTTTTGTTGGTTATGGTCGTTTTTTTTTTGAGGTTTTTGGTTTGAAATTTTCTTTTTTTCTTAGGGAATTGAGTAAGCAGGAGTCAATGTGGGTTGAGAAGCAAGGAGAGGCTACATCAACGACCGAACGAATCAAGTACATACAGGAAGAATTGCAAAATTGCAAGTAAGTACCACCTTTAAGTAAAAAAGAACTAGTGTGCCATGGAACTGACTTGAGTTGACTTTACTTTAATTTACTTTACTTTACTTTACTTTACTTTACTTTACTTTACTTTACTTTACTTTACTTTACTTTACTTTACTTTACTTTACTTTACTTTACTTTACTTTACTTTACTTTACTTTACTTTACTTTACTTTACTTTACTTTACTTTACTTTACTTTACTTTACTTTACTTTACTTTACTTTACTTTACTTTACTTTACTTTACTTTACTTTACTTTACTTTACTTTACTTTACTTTACTTTACTTTACTTTACTTTACTTTACTTTACTTTACTTTACTTTACTTTACTTTACTTTACTTTACTTTACTTTACTTTACTTTACTTTACTTTACTTTACTTTACTTTACTTTACTTTACTTTACTTTACTTTACTTTACCGTACGTACTTTACTTTACTTTACTTTACTTTACTTTACTTTACTTTACTTTACTTTACTTTACTTTACTTTACTTTACTTTACTTTACTTTACTTTACTTTACTTTACTTTACTTTACTTTACTTTACCGTACTTACTGTACTTTACTTTACTTTACCGTACTTACTGTACTTTACTTTACCGTACTTACTGTACTTTACTTTACTTTACTTTACCGTACTTACTGTACTTTACTTTACTTTACTTTACCGTACTTACTGTACTTTACTTTACTTTACTTTACTTTACTTTACTTTACTTTACTTTACTTTACTTTACTTTACTTTACTTTACCGTACTTACTTTACTTTACCGTACTTACTTTACTTTACCGTACTTACTTTACTTTACTTTACTTTACTTTACTTTACTTTACTTTACTTTACTTTACTTTACTTTACTTTACTTTACTTTACTTTACTTTACTTTACTTTACTTTACCGTACTTACTTTACTTTACCGTACTTACTGTACTTTACTTTACTTTACTTTACTTTACTTTACTTTACTTTACTTTACTCCGAAATTTGACAATTAAATTGTTTTAGAGGTTAGAATTGACAAGTTTTGTTGTTGTTTTTGTTACTTAAGCATAGTATTGTAGGTTGACTACTCTAAAATTAGACAATTAAATCTTTTTAGAGGTTAGAATTGACAAGTTAACGTAATGTAATGTCCATAATTTTTTAGGGCTCTGAACGAATCGCTGAAACAGGAGATTGTCTCCCAGGAGGTAGAACTGAAGAGTCAAATCTCCGTGCTCGAGAAGAAGGCCCACGAGAGCTGGGTCGCCGCACGACAAGCCGAACGACGATTGGACGAGGCAAAACAGGAAGCAGCCCAACTAAGGAACAGGCTGACGCTTAAAGAACGCAGCTTTGCCGAGGACAAAGGTCAACAAAGTAAGTTTTTCTTTTATTGTTGTTCATTCTTATTACAGCGCCATCTAGATTTTATTCCATGCGTTTCGTGTCCAACTTCACAAATTTATCGAAATGAGCTAAATTTTTCTGCAGTAAAATCAGCTGCACAGAATCAAGACACATAAATATACACACAATAAAAAAAACTACTGTGTTGTGAAAAATATTGTAGGTTGGCAAAATTTGACAGTTCTAGAACTGTCAAATTTGACAGTTCTACAAGTTTTGGAGGTTAGAGTTGACTTAGAACCTAGTTTTTAGAACATATTTACAGTAACATCAGCAGAAACTTTTTGTGGTGTAAAAAAATTATAATAAGACACATAAAAAAATATTTTTTTCTTTATTAATTTAATTAAATTTAAAAATCCCCTCTCAGGGATGCAATCACCATTGGAGCAGAACGGCGACGGCTGCGTATCTCCCTATGACACGCCCGCCTCTCCCCCGCTCCTCTACGGCGCGAACGATCACCTGACGACGTCGCCGCCCCCTCTACCCGGCATGCCGCCCTTCCTGCCGCCGCCGCCCGGCGTGCCGTTCATGCCGCCGCCGCCGGGCGTACCCGGTTTCATGCCGCCGCCGCCCTCGATGTTCCCCGTGGATCATAGGCCGCCGCCCCTCGGGAGGATGTCGTCGCCGCCCCTCAATTCCAGGTACTCGCCGGATTTACGGTACTCGCCGTACGACAGGCGCAGCCCGTCACCGCCCTACGATGACGATGACGATGATGATGACGATGATTACAGTGTGCGGCGCGGCTACAGTCCGTACGACAGGGAGGAGAGGAGGGATAATAGGGAGTATGGGAAGAGGGCGCCGCCTCCGCCGCCCCCCGTGGCGAGGACAAACGGGCGTAAGAAAGGTACGTTTTGATGTGTTTTTTGGATTTTTTTGGGGTTATTTATGGTTGTGGTTGATTTTGGAGGGGATAAATTAAGGTAAGAAAGTTTATTTGTGTTTATAAATGGTCATAATATGGTAAAAACCAGGAGAGCTGCAAATTTCTGCTGTTATTTTTGACGTACGCGACAAATTCTTAATTTAACTTCAGTGTCGTATAATTCTAGTTTATTATTAGGATAATTTATTATGTGATGCTTTATAATGTATAGTTTTATTGAATTTTATTTTTATCATACAGGTAGTTGAACACAAGCTATTGTAAAGGGTATGATTTTATATGTGCTTATATCGCGTACAGTACAACTTCGATAGATCGGACACTCTCTAGTACGGACACTCCAGTAATCCGAACGCTCTTGTCAACCGGACATTTTAGAAATTTTACCTCCCTAGTTCGGACACAAAATATAATTTGCAGTTAAAACCAGGTAGAAAATACCAAAGTATTGTTTAACATTAATGTCTTACTGTGAAGCAACCGGATCACATAAATTGCCACTTAATATTAGCAATAGCGGCAAATCTAGATGCTTTTAAATGCAGAATGAACTCAGTACCAGTTGTGTACAGGGCGTCTGATAAAGGACGGATGAGTAGAACATTGCTTACTGAATGTTTCGAAAAATATTTTAAGCCTGAGGTTAAGACATTTTTAACAGGGGTTAACAGGCCCCAAAAAGCTCTAATGTCGATGCTGCCAACGCGTTTTCTTTGGGCATTAGGTGGTCTGCAGAAAACAATTTTCCCATGGAAATCCTGCTTCTCAAAAGGCCCAGAGAAAAATTTACTAATGTAGCTGTATCCAAAAGAATATAAGCAAAGATTGATATATTTTTAAAAAATAACTGAAGTCTTTTGCTTATTTTATCCATATATGTTCAGAATTTAGTTTTTAATTTTATGTTTTGGTTATATGTGACCTCGGATGCGAAAAGGGACCTATCGTGCGAAAATAACGTGCAGCATAACGGTACATATCGGAAGAGACCTTACGTGCAAAAATATTGTGCAAGATAACGTTACGACAGGTCCCTTTTTGCGTCCGGGCTCACATATATTCAAATATTCCCAGTTGTTTTCATCTTCATCATAAAAAATGACCCTTTCCAACAAAAGAAAAAAACCTCCAGTGATCCGGGTACCTCAATATTCCGGACATGGTCAGGAACGATATATGTCCGGATTAGCGAAGTTATACTGTATTTAATTTTCATTCTTAACTTTGCGTTGTATTCATCTTGGTGTGTCTATTTTGTTTTGTGGTTGAGAATTTATAACACCTCATCAGATAACACTATTATACAGAGTGTCCCAAAACTCAGCGTCAAGCGGATGCCAGGAGAGAGGGTGGTTAATGTATGTTCTGGCAAAAATATTAAAAAAATCTCTATCACTTAGTTCTGTGATAGTTGGTATCTGTTCAAGTAGAAAATCGACATCCTTTATTACATCTGTAGTTAGTGTGGCAACAAATTATCACTCAACTAAGTGATAGAGATTTTTTTAAATATTTTTCCCAGAACATACATTACCCACCAACAGACGTTGAGTTTCTGGACACCTGTATACTCATCGTCAAAAAGAGCTGCCCTCCTAAAAATTGGTATCATAATTTATAATAATACCATACTGGGGTTATTCCCAAAGGCAAGTAGTGTGAACCTCACATAATTTCCATAGTATTGTATGAGCTAATATGGATTTTATTGTTTTTTGAAGGTGGTCCAAGTTCAGGTTCTGAACACTCTACCGAATCAATAGATCGCAGCAAAAGACATCACGGGAAAATTTAGCACTACACCTGCTGTTTCTACAATTAATTTTGTACCGTTACGTGTATGTTGAGAGATTCTGTATCCGTGTGTTGCAAAGGCGGAGTTGCCAAAAGAAGAAAACTATAACATAAGGATAGGTGCATTTTTGTATTAAAGAAAGGGTCACTTTATTATCTTTTAATTTGTACATACTCTACGAGAAGAAAAACACATTGAAATTGAAGAATTGTATAATATCAAAATATAAATATGTACATACATAATAGTACCTAAGATTGTATTTTTTCCTTTGTCCATGTCATCTCATTATTTTTGTTTCCTACTAGGCTACTTTCTAACAATACTGTGACTTTTATCTTAATTTATGTTGTGTTTAGGAGTTAAGTTGTTTATATGAATAAAACTTGTACAAACATTTGTAATTATATACATTTATGAAGGCAAATGACTTTTATTTGATTAATATAATTGAAATTTATAATTTTCTTAACCGTATGGTTGTGTCTTATGTTGTAGGAAACTAGTGATTAACTATCACTGCCACTTATTGTATAGTTTTTGTTATGTGTAAAGTGTTAATTTCCTTTTGAATTATTTAAAAATATTATGTATTTATACGACAAAATAGTGTTGCTGTCTATTTCGCTAAACAGTGCGATAAAGAAATAAATAAATCTACAAACAGGAAACATGCGTATGATTGATACTTTCAGAAAGAAAGTAAATAAGTCTAAACTGATTCAAGTAACACAAGGTAAGTCATGCAGCAAGGCCAGTAGCATACACTATTTTTACTTTCCGACTAGTCCCTAGAAGGAAAGTATTGTAATCGACGGAAAAAAAAATTTCAAACAAACACCAATCAAACTTATAAGGCAAACTCAACTTCTTGAATGAAATATTGCACCAATGAATGCCCAACGGGTTGTACACCAGAAGAAATTTCCTCAACAGGCTGAAGCAACCTTTTAGACAAACACCAATCAACTTCCTCGGCAAATTTAGAACCTACGAGTGTCCAAACTCATCTAAGTCATTAAACAATTCCTCAAGAGGCTGAAGGAAGCTTTTGGACAAACACCAATCAAACTTATCGGGCAAACTCAATTTTTAAAGCAAATATTGCACCAATGAATGTCCAAAGGGTTGTACACCAGAAGAAATTTCCTCAACAGGCTGAAGCAACCTTTTAGACAAACACCAATCAACTTCCTCGGCAAATTTAGAACCTACAAGTGTCCAAACTCATCTAAGTCATTAAAAAATTCCTCAAGAGGTTGATGGAAACTTTTGGACAAACACCAATCAAACTTATCGGGCAAACCCAATTTTTTAAAGCAAATACTTCACCAATGAATGTCCAAAGGGTTATACACCGGAAGAAATTTCCTCAAGAGGCTGAAGCAATCTTTTGGACAAACGCCAATCAACTTCTTCGTCAAATTTAACACCTACGAATGTCCAAACTCGTTTATATTATTAAATCAGCCTTTCCCAACTTTTTTCAAGGGCAGAAATAAAAATTTTTTGGGATCCGCGGACCATGGTAAGGTCCGCGGTCTAGAACCAATAGAACATGGTCTACACACTATTAAGTGAAAATGAAATGAATAAAATTTGAGATTATACATTGATTTATCTAAATCTCGTCATCCGTGACATGCCAAATCAGTCAAATTAGCTAAAAATCCAGGTGATACGAAATGACAGCATGAGAAGTTTAACTCTGTAATTTGATACTTTTGGACGAGCGGGTTTGTAAAAATTAATGTAGTCTGTGAGTGTAAACGTGAACGGAAAACGACGAGAGCCGAATGAGGAGGCGATCGTCGATTGTATCTTCACCGTAGCGGAAGATAGACTGCGTTTTGGCCAGTGTAGTTGTCAAATGTTATGGAGAGTGAGAATTGTGGTAACCTCGATAATGTCGGAAGGGTGCCCAGTAAAGTGACCACGTTGTATCATGCGAGGAACAGTAACGTGTTTCGATCCAGTGAGTCGTCAGTTCAAATTACCAGTGCCCAAAACAATAACTCTAGCTGTCCAAGGCAATCGCAAAATTTCTGTGAATTGGACATAGTGACGAGGAAAGAGCGCGAGCGGAGAGAGGCAAGTCTAGCTACAGACCAGCAACCCATAAAGAACCAGGGTGTCTTCAGAAAGACCATCTTCGACAAGCAAGTGAAAGAGCGACAAAGCGGTGTCTTGTGCTTGGGCAACCTCGTCAAAGACGTAGACGAGGATTATTGCAAACCGATCATATCAAGATCAAGAGACAAACGAGAACGAGATAGGTCACCAACATTGTTATCCTGCGAACCAGAAGACGGAAGCAAGGAAAAGGAACTCGTTGATTTCCTTAAGCGCGAATTTAAAGAACGTATCGAGGCACAAACGTTAGAATTTAATTATCAATCTCATCGTGTCAATAGTAGAAGTATCCGTGGGAGATCACCAATAAAGTGCTTTGGACAAAATTCGCAAGGCCATATCATGACGGAGTCGGACATCTCAAGTCAAGTTAATCCCCACCGAAGATATAGGGATAAGATGGATCTTGGCAACTGTAGCGAGTACAGGGAGCAAATCAAAGCGAAGGAAACCTTGGAGTACAACTATGATAACGAGGTCATCTATAGCAGAAGCATGTCCAGAAGACGAAAAGGCAAATCCCCATCCCCGAGGCCATCCGACCAGAAGAGAAGTGGAAAACATGGTGATACTGACAATTCAGGTCCTGGAACTGATTCCGCTAAGAAGACTATAAAATTCGCTGATATAGAGGAAGCAAGGACGATGTACTACGTCAAGCTACCCAATCAGAACACCTTCGCTCCTCAGCAGTACACCACGAAGAAGAAGGTTAAGAACAAACACCATAGAGACTTTGGTGAGTGTTCTTATCATCCCAATGTTATGAATAAGATGGATAGTGACATCCCGACCTTTACCAGTTTGGGAACGGAGAGTAGCGTTCCTGTTAAACTCAAGTCTGATACCTCCCTGGACTACATCATGATGTTCGACAATAAGAAGCAGTCCAATAGGCAACATCACAATACACCGCGAGATGATAACATGCCAAAGTTCAGCAAGAATAAGGATGAGCGAAAAACGAAGCACAAGAAGAAATTAAGACCAACATCAAGAGGAAGTCTCCAAGATGTTCCGCGTACGTCTCACCCAACCGATAACACCTGCGATACAGTGCCTTGCAAAGAAGAGAAGAAGGATGAGATCTCAGTGCTTTACAAGAAGAAATACGACGACAGGCCCGAGTCGACCACAGAAGAGAAACGGAAACACAAGTCTCGCCAGAAGAGTTCCGGAAAGGAGAAGTCCTCCAAGGGAGGTAAATCTTCAAAAAAGGACAAGTCCTCTGTTAGGGACAAATCCCCCGCTAAAGAGAAACCTAACAAGAAGTCCGATCGGGACGGTGGTAAGAAGAAACGACCAGCCTCAGCATCTGTGAGGAAACTACACGAACGGGACGAGATTTCAAAAAACTTAAAAGTAAAAGAGGCCATGGAGCCTCTAGTGCACGCTGACTTGAAGAATAACGTCGACAATCAAAATTCTAAGAATTCAGAGAACGCCGATAGCAGTAAACATCAACAGAGCGATAATCTCCCAGAGCATGTCAAACAATCTGTGGTGAAATCAGTTAACCTTTGCAAGCATGGAGATCTGGATAAACCAGAAGGAATTGAGTTGAAATACCAACAGGCAATAACAACTGAAATACAAGGGGTGCATGCGGACGATACCGTTCTCAATATCTACATAACTGATAGCGTCTTCAAAACGGGTTCTTACAGCTTTAGCCATGACACTAAGAATAAGAGCTCATCAAAAACGACGCCGATGTTGACGTTTAAGAATAAATACGCACCGACACCGAAACCAGGCAGAATATGCCTGAAAACTTCGACTTCGAACGACTTTAACTCGACCTTCCGCAGGCAGAAACTGAAGAAGAAGAAACATTCTTCGAAGAACAGTAAATCCAAGAGCATCTCCGAGAACAAGAAGGAAGTCACGCTAAAATTCGACACCGAATCCATCCTGGCCTCTGTCGAGTCCATCGAGAAAGATACCTTACCTGACGATAAATCTATCAAAACTGGAGACATGCCCTCTGAACTCAACTGCCAAGAAGTCGCGGTTTCCACACCAGCGCTCAAGTACCTCGGTTACTTCGTGCCTCCTCAAGTAGCGGAGAGGTTCTCTAGGAGATATAGCTCACCGCACCATCTCCAATCAGCAGAGGTCAGCACCAAGTCAAGCATGGTCCCCTTTGGTCAAGATCTCGTCTTACCTCGTATGCGCAACAGATCTAGGTCGTGCGTCGTGAAGAAAGGCGAGGAGACAGATCTGACGTCGAGACCGTCGAAGCAATTCAATAGCCGGATGTCATCCGAAACCCAAATCGGCACATCAATACCAAGAAAGAAGAGATCCAAGTCCGTAGTGACGAAAGTTGATACTTTGAACCCTAATGTTTGCGAGGATTTGCAGACGCTGATCGTTTTGCAGCAACAGGCCGACACGAAGAAGAAGCGATTGAAGGTTGTACCGAAACCCATCGAAGATCGTAAGCTGACTCACGTTCTTCGGCTGAACAGCGTCTCGGAATACGATAAGAAGCCGACGCAACGTTTGAAGCCTAAGAAGCCATCGAGGAGTGAGCAAGAAGCCATATTGAATTTACCGATCTGTCAGTATGATGGAACCACCACGTCGAATCTACCATCGACTAGCGATATCTCAAGCAGGTTTAAGTCTAACTCTGTCTTTAGTTCTCGTTACTCGTTGAGTACTGAAGACGAGCGATGTCGACAGGAGGTGAGGAGAAGGAGGAAGAAGTGCAGAAGGACCGTTGATAGGTGTAACGTTAGCGCTGTGAGTTTAATTCCCAGACCTATCGCCGAGTTGCAGTGTTCTTCGGCGAACCAAGAAGAGCGACATAACGTGACCACGGAGCAATCAGAATTGACCGTCCAATCAACTAGTTCTTATCTCGCAGCGAGAGATGATAAGAGGCTCGTGAACGCACATATGATCCTAGGTGAGAAGATCTTGGAGATATGCAATAAATCGGCTAACAAGGATGGAAAAGTCGTCGAGGGGTACGTGGTTTCAGGGATGGAACCACCTAAACGGTTGACGTCAAGTCCTAGCAACTCTTCACCCATCATCTTAGAGAATTGCGAGAAGCTCCACATCATGTTCTTCCCTCCAACGCAGATCTTCAATTCGGAGATTTCTCCGAAAGAATCTTACACGTTTGGCAAGTTTATGCAGCAACAAGCGGTGAAGGAAACCATATGCGAGAAGCCGGTTGAAGAGGTAGTCAAGAAAGCACCGGAGGTTACTAAATCCAAAGACGTGGTGAGATCTCCCATTCAAGTTAAGACCAAACGGAAGCTAATTCCCTTTGAGCTCAAGAAGAGAGGTAGATGCGCTGCCATTAGGAAGCACCTGGGTGATCTGAAGTTATTTCGAAAGCCGGAAAAGCAAGCGCAGAAGCCTTCGAAGTGTAAAGCCTCAAGTACGGCATCTTTGGATGTCCACAGTACTGATGTAGACACACCAAAAGAATCGGATACATCGAAACCACCACAAGCCGAGAATATCCCGTGGAAACCAAAACAAACAAACAACAAACAAAACAGCGTAAGTCCACCGAGGGAAATGAGAAGTTTGAGCAGAATCAACAGCGCTGTTAAAGTCATGGAGTCTTCCCTGCAGATTATCAAAGAAGAAAGCCAATCTACCGATAGCTCCTCGAAGAAAAGCAGCAAGAAGAAGTCCAAGATCGATATTAAACAGTCCTCAACGCAAACAGAACTGGTAACGAGCGATATCGACAAACTAAAGGATGTCATCAACTATTTGTACTTCGCCATGGATAAACGCATATCCGCTGATACGATAAGCACTGATACAGGTCGTACGGATCCGGTGAATATGCGAAACAAATCGGAAAGAATCGATTATTCAACCACGGATACGTCGAGTTGCTGCGAGCAGTTCAAGAATATGGTCAAGAATGTAAAACCGAAGTTTGGTACGTTGAGGCGTCTGTCCAGGACTGAGTTGAGTCAGAGGAGTCCTGTCGTCAGTAGGACTTGTTCCGCAGACGGTGGATTCTCTGCAATTCCCACGAGACCTTGCAGAAGACCGTATAGTCATCGAACGGAGTATGGTGTTGGTCTGAACGAACAAGCTGTGTATTCTGCGAGCAGTGTTAATTTCCAAGGAATACCCACGAGTAGGAAGCGCTCTCAAAGTTTGGATGTTATATCTCCAACCAGCTACTCGACCCCGTATAGTTATGAGTTAATTACTCCGCATAGAGTGGTCGAGAAAGTGGATAAAGCGATTTGTACAGATCCGAAACCAGAGATCAAATCCAGCACTTCGATTTCTGATTTTTCGAGCATTGTGATCACTTTGGATGAGCATTCACCGGAGGCTTCAACGCAAAAGAATTTCGACGAGTCGTACAAGCAGAACGAAGAGAAGTCTGTACAGTGTGTCATCACAGAGCCGACGACAAATAAGGCGTGCAGCGTAAGAACGGAAAAAGTAAGAACGGAGAGTATCTCAACGCAGTCTAACATGGTGGACATGCAGCGTCCACATCATCCATCCTGCGTCTCGGAGCAGGTGAGTCTGAGCACAGAAAAAGATGATAAACCCACGAAGAAGAAGAAGAAGACGTTCGACCATAAGTGTCTCCAGACCAGCAATGAAAACCTGATCATGAGAAATGAGAAAACGCATCAAAAGTCCGAAGAACCGAAGAAGAAATCTCCGTATTCTACGGAGATCTACAACTTGCACATGCACAAGCCGTCTTCGCATTCGTTTATTGGTGAGCGTAGACGTCACTTGGCTTGTCCTAGCTTGTGCACGCAATCAAACTCGGGTGATAGGGTGTCACCGTCCAGGTATTACAAGTTGCACAGTAGTAATGATGAAAAGTCTACTACGTCGCCGTCCAAGAAGGAAAGCAGTCGAAGTGACGGGAAGAAATCAGGGAAGAATGTTGCGCAGATGGACTATGTTAACTTGTTGAAACTGGAGCGGCATCTGGAGCAGGTGTTGGGTTTGTATCCGACAGTTTGCAAGGCGATCAGAGCCCAGTTGGCAACCAGTATGAATAATAAGAAGCTTAAAAGGAAACAGGAGCGGTCTAGGATGTTTACATCGCAAGAAACGTTAGCGACCACCGTGGATACCATCACCGAGTACCACATGATGGATACTGATGATTCCAGGAGGAGCAAGGATCGGTACAATCGTAGCATGCCCATGAAATTGCCTCTACATCGGTATTTATTCGATAACGGTGCAAAGTTTCAAAGATCCATGCAGCGGAATAAAGATTACAAATACTCGTTCTTTCAACCCGACGAGAGGTACTCCGGTAGGGGAAGATCCATGGATTTTCTCGAGTCACCCATTCCCTACACCGATACAAGCTCTTCCTCCAATGAGGACTACCTTCTTCGCTACTCCAAAGGACGACGAGGATCTAAAACGAAATGGGACCTGAAGAAGATAAGGAAAAACAAGGATTACGATTCGTCCCATATATTCTCGGACGAGTTGAAGGACAATTGGAGCGTTGGAAGTCCGCTGTATTCGATCTCAACACCATCTCTGACTTTTTCAAAGACTGATTTCGGCATCCCAAAGTCGAAATCTTTAACGCACTCGGCCACGAATCAAGCGCATACGTCGCAGTTGTCGACGTCAAAGTCCTTGGTGGAGATTTCGTCGTCGAAAAGCTTGAACAGGAAGGTGCTGATGAAGCGTTTGAAGGAGGATATCTTCAACGATGGGAGGAGCAGGACATTTCGTTTGGGAACGCAGCAAGTGTTCGTTTTATCAGTGGACTCTTCGAAGCCTCTTCCAACATCGCCATCGCGAATGTTGGCCACCGTCGAGCAGCAGTTAAAAAAGACCGACTCGAGTTCAAGAGATAATTCAAAAGCCTCTGCAGGTTCGAAGAGAAAAACCGGAGAACCCAACTTCTTTTCAAATCACACCAGGGTCCAGAGGGGAGACAAGGGAGATCAAGGGTTCAACCACCAACCGTTTTACATCCATAACAACACCAATGGCAGCAGTTCTAATGCATCCGAACGGATACATTCGGACTCTTTAAACCAAAAGACCTGCACTTTGAAGTCGGAGGAAGAAGATCTAGGGAATTTTAGCGCTGATAGCTTGGAATCGTCCGACTCAAGGTGCGATTTCAATTATTCCATGGATTTTATGTGTTCGAACGTGTTCCCACCGAAGCAGAACTACTTTGTTTATACCAGCACGGTGAATTATGGTTCTAGTGGGGTAAATCGAGACAAAGACAACGAGAGGAGTAGACCGGTCGCTAGGCAAACAGCATGCAAGCGCAGTTGCAGCAGTAAGCAAAGTTCCAGTAAGCCTAAACCGATCCAAACATCGGAAGCGTTGGTGGGGACCACTGCTTCGCTATCAGCAGTGCAAACCACTTCGACGAATAAGAGCAGCGAGGATAGCAGCAACACACATTTATCAGAGAGTGGCTACGAGACCAGTAACAGAACCAGACCATCCGCGTCAATAAAGAATTTCTTCAAGAAAGGTAACAGCTTACTGGATATATTCAGGCATACCAGCAAGACGAAAGCCGCGGAGAAACTGGAGGAATCGAACAGTGGTACCACCCTAACAAACTTTTCGAATCTATGGTCGAAATCACTTCAGAGTGAACCGGTTATGAAGGACGTGGGTGTTTCTGCTAAAGAATACAACGAATTCTTGCTTCAACCTCCTACCAAGGTGTACTGGGCTAGTTTAGTCTCCAGGGATAAGAATAAAGATAAGGATAAACAGCAAAAGATCACGTTCACACAAGCAATGCATACCGATCGGCCACAGAGTAGAGATAAAGGGACGTCCACGTGTGCCAATAAGCGTTGCTCGGTGTCCATGACCAAAAACTACGAGAAGCAGAAGAGTGAGTGTCACGAATACGCTGAAAAAGTGATGATGGCGTCGCAGTGTCGTAACGTGGGCACCCCTCAGTACAACGAGTTCAAGGAGATACCGCTGGAATTGTTGATTGGTCGTCCCGTGCCGAGCAACAAGCATCCAAAGAACACAGAAAAACCTTCAACATCTTTTGCGCCGCCTCCGGAAAGGCACACCGCCTACTGCGACCGTGAATGCTGCATGACCGAATCCGTGCAGTACGTGACAGTGGCCGATGATAAGATTGTCTTCACTTCCACATCAGATGAATCGGGACCGTCTAGCCAACGGAAAATTATGTTCGCTTCCACGATGAACGCGAATAAAGTCGACTCGGGAAGTAACACCTCGTCGAAGAATCCTCTGTCTTGCGGATCCTTGGGTAATATGATCAAGCCGAAATGCTTGTCCAAGGGTGTGCAACAGGACGGTAAACACGGCTCGATATTTTATAAGAGGACGCACGATAAGGGTACAAGTTTCCAGAGGGTTTACGATCCCACCAAGAGGTCTTCTCAAGCTAGCATGGGCTGCGCGTGCGATTTTGACGATGATGTCATTGTGGCCTTGGAGAAGACGCCGGTGGGGACGATGACCTTTGGTGATGTCCCCGCTGGTCTGGAACAACAGCAAAAAGGACCGAGACGCATCCCAAAACCTGTGGAGAAAGCAACAACTCATGAGGAACCGATGGCTCGAGGTGCCATCAAGAAAGAAGAATCGGTAAAAATCATCGAAGCACCACCAGAACCGATGATACCTATACCACCGTTACCAATGGATTCAAGCGATAGTATAGGACCTCCGGGAACGCTCCTTGAAGATCTGATCGTACAACCGTCCTCGTTGCAAAACCTTGTGTCGAAATCACGTAGTAAGTCTATAAATCGTGTGGCAGGTGAAGCTGATAAGGAATCGTTGTCCGAGAAAGAACTTCCAATTGAATCAGAACCACCAGCTCCAAAACAACCTTCAGAAGAGCTTCAAACTTTATTCGAAAAGTTCCCACCGGAGAAATCGGTCAGTGCTCTCGAGCACCCCGTGTTCAAAGAGCCACCAATCGTATCGGGGCTAGACGAAGAAGATCTTGCCCGGAATCAATCGAAATCGAAATCTAACCTGAAAGTTAAAGTGACGATACCTCAGAATGTGGAGTCCACCTCCCAGGCAGATAGTAAATCGATAGAGACCGGAGAGTTCAAAGCGGATGAAGAAGTTAAACCGTTATCCAAACCGGTGGATAGTGCTTCAACGAACGCCGTGAACTTGTCTGAATTTGAAGAGCCATCCGCGGAAGCGATAACGTCACACTCTTGCCAGTCCTTCGTCGAGATGATCATGGACGAAATCGTCGCCACGGCTGTGGACGAGAGCTACCTGAGGAACATCATGGCGGACGAAGAGGCGGCTCAGAACGCCATATCAGTCGATGAGGTATCTCTAGAGGATGGTGCCTCCAAAGAAGTTGAACTCACCCAGGAGGAAGCGAAGGTCCAGGCCGCCATGGACAATCGCAGCGGCCTCACCGACAAGCAGGTCTTCGACAAATTGCTCACCTCTTTCGAGAAGGAAGACGAGATCGCGGTTCGTTTGTCCAAGGACGATACTTTCTTCAACGAGCAGATTAAAACGCTGAAGAGGGACAGCGATGAATCACTGGAGAACGAGCAAGGATCTCTTAAAGAGCGTGGCGCTAGCCTCTTCGATGCCGATGGCGAGGACAAACACAGGTCGACCCATTTCTGGGAGGAGAAGATGAAGGCCTTACGGGCGAAGGAAGAGAATCCGGTGAAGACCGATGATATCGGCACATGCTTCAGTAGAGGTTTTAGACCCGATAATATAGCTCTTTCTGGTGATGCCTGCTTCAACCTCAACAAGCAGGACAAGATGAAATTCACCAAGGGGATGCTTACGAATGAGGAGTCGATTATTGATTTCTCTGAACGGGAGACGCCTTTGGATTATTTACTCGCTTTGGGGTTTATGGTGGATGAGGCAAGTAATGCTTTGAAGGATGATGACATCAGGAGCAGGTTGCTAGCTGCCATTACTGAGGTATTTTATGCTTTTTTCTTTGTTTATAGTTGTTAGTTTATGGATGTAACATTAACAAACATAAACCTTCCAGTTTTATTACACTATTTCAGGCAAGAGTCTGGATCAATAAAATAACAACAACTCAAGGAACTCTGCTCTACTTAGTAGCTTATAAATCACGCCCGAAAACCATGCGCTATTTCCTTCAGCTTGTGGAAGCAATCATCAACAAACGAATCAATAACGCAATAAAACTCGACGGATTTTTGAGAATCCTCGAGAAAGTGGAAGAGGGAGAGATACAGATGATTAACATTCTTGGAGCAGATAAGGTTACCTCATTTATAATATATCTGATCATACCTCATTTAGATTATACAGGGTGCGGCATCGTAACTTCCTTTTTTTTAAATGCGTGCTATTCAGTCTGTAGATGTCGTAGCGGAGCGCTAGTGGTCTCGTTGGAGAGGCGAAACTGTAAAGTTTTGTGTTGTTCATTTCAAAGAACCAGGAACCAATAATTCCCTGGTGCTTTGAAATGAACAGCACAAAACTTCCAACGAGACCACTAGCGCTCCGCTACGACTGAATGGTGCGCATTTTAAAAAAGGAAGTTATGCTGCCGCACCCTGTATAAGCGATAGGTAGCCTCTTTAGCGATAGGTAAACTAATTATTCTTAACTAGTTTGAGGATGAAGAAAACGAAGAGAAGATTGTCAAGAAACAATTGAGGCAATTGTTCATCACCGTGTACAAGATTGCGGAGAGGGAATCTCTGCAAAGAGGCAAAGAGCTATCCCCGCAAGCTATCGTTCTTTTGAGGATCTTGGCTGCAAAGTACAGAGCCGGTCTTCATCCTCACTTGGAACTGATCGCTCGCTACATTGGACAGGATCTTCTTGTCACCGAAACACAATTAGAAGGTATGAGATCAATAACATCTGTGCAATACAAACTGTAAAATTGAAGATTTAGTATCAAACACTCGTGAAATTTATTCGCGCAGTACCGAAAGAATAAAATCATTATGCTTGGCACTGCGCAAATAAATTTAAATAATAAACTTTTTCTGTGTGTAGCTGCGATGATATTCTTGTCACGTTTGGACACCGCCGAGGTGAAACTGAAAGAGTTTGAGGCGTACTGCGACATCAAGTGCGAGAAGAAGAAGCAAAAGCGGGCGGCGCAGCAGGCGCAAGAGGAGGCGGAGGCGTTAAAGTCGGAAGAGAGGGAGAGAAGAGTGAAGACTGTTGATCACGTGGCCACCTTTGATGGATGATGTGTCGACAAAATGATCGTGTTTTCGTGACGTTTCTGTTTTATTAATTTTGTACCAAATAAACGAAATTCTGGTTTATTATTTATATATATATATATATATATATTGGTCTTGGTTTAATTAAAAGTATTGAATATCAAGGAATTATATTCCAAGGTGTGTAACTGCCATCAGGAGGTTCCACAAACTGAAATAAAATAAAGTTTAGAAGAAGAAATATGGTTCTTCGGAGTTACCTTAGAGGTTATGTGATCTTGACATGCCATCCTTAGTTTTTCTGACGTTGCTGGCGCATCCAATCTGTACGGGATTTCTGCACATATACACCCTGTTTCCGTTCTTGCTTCCATGACTGCTTCTCTAGCAGCAAAGAAGGCTGAACTCGCCAAGAAGAGAGGTGGCTCCCCCACACCCTAATGTAACATACAAGCAGCGAATTATTCATTACATAATTTGAGCTTTCTAACAAAAAACCTTTGATGAATAGATTGCTCTTGGATTTGGAGCCCCTTTCAACAGCTCCACGTTAAACTCTGCGGGAATATCAGAGAATCCTGGAATTTTGTAAGTCCCAGGACCTCTGGTGTACACGCAACCATCGGACAAGTACACCATTTCCTCCAAAAAGAATAGACCGTAACCTTGCATGAATGCTCCTTCGATTTGGCCCACGTCGATGGCCGGATTCAAACTTTCACCAATGTCCATGACTATGTCAGTTCGAAGAACTTGATGGTCGCCAGTTAAACAATCAACTTCTACTTCAGTACAGGCAACTCCATACGTAAAATAATTGAATGGAGTACCAGTGTTTGTTTTCCAGTCATAGCCAAGATTGGGTGTTGCATAATGACCAACAGCAGAGAGGTTTATCCGTTGGCAGTAAGCTGTGAGTATCCAGTTTTCCCATGTTCCCTTGGGATCTGCCTCAATGACCGGTTGTAATCTCTCCATCAGTGTTTGGCAAGCTCTCTAAAACTTTAATAGTGCTAGTGGTATTGATTGAAACGATTCATACATACCATTACAGCCATTCCATTCAGGTCAGAGCCGGTGCTGGCTGCGGACAGTGTTGTGTTAGGAACTTTGTCAGTGGAAGTTTCTTTGATGTAAATCTTATCGATGGGAATCTTCAATTCTCTGCTTGCAACTTGTAGCATCTTCGTGTGGATTCCTTGTCCCATCTCTATACCACCGTGAGATATTAGCACGGACCCATCGGTGTAGATGTTAACCAAAGCACCTCCTTGATTTAAGAATGTCACTGTAAAAGCGATACCGTATTTGCATGGCACCACAGCAATACCACGCTTCTTCCAACGATTTTCTCTAGAAAATATACATAAATTCATATAGATAGATGTATATAAATTACACAGTCTACCAATAAAACAAGGGAACAAATCTTCTTTGATCACTTCCCATATTTTAATGCACACAATGTCTGTATAACTTACCATGATAAAATAACACAAAAAACGTGTTGATTCGTAATATTTTGAACAATCTGACTTACTTATTGAATATGTCCACTGCACTCTTCCTCGTAGTATATTTCGAATTCTGAATACACGCCTGCCAGCATCTATCCAACGTACAATTCGGCAATGGTTGGTTGAAATGAGTCGTCTCTCCCTCTTTATACAAGTTCAACATCGTCACATCGAGGACGTCCTTCTTCAGATATTCAGCGACGTGTCTGATCATCGTTTCAGCGCAGAACATAACCTGCGGCGCACCAAACGCCCGGAAGGCCGTGTTCGAATGAATGTTCGTCTTGCAGACGTAGCCGGAAAGGCGCATGTTTGGTATCTTATAGGAATTATCGATGTGAAGCAGTGCTCGTTGCATTACCTAAAGGAAGAAGCTTATACACGACTAAGTAAACATATAAATATCGTTCTCAAAACGTGTTTAGTTTTCGAACTGTTTTCAAAACTGTTTTTACAGTAACACACACCATAAGTGAGACGTCTCTTGTGCGGCCTGCATTACAGTAGCAAGTTGCCTCCATGGCCATCAATTTACCATCATCGTCAAAGGCAACTTTGTACTTCATGTAAAACGGGTGTCTGCCACCTGTCGTTAGCATGTCTTCATCTCTGTCGAGCATCATACGAACTGGTCGTTGAAGAACATGAGCGACAAAGGCCACTGGTACTCCAACCAAGGTGCCTTTCGTTTCTTTGCCGCCGAAACCACCGCCGATACGTTTGACTTTAGTGGTGATCTTGTTTTGGGAGACTTTTATAACATGGGATAGTGAGGCCTGCAAGTTGTAACGATTGATGTATAGATAATACCAATTTATAGATAAAATGATAAAATAGGATATAGATAAAGACTTCCATCAGCTTACAGTCATCTCAACAGGATGCTGCGTACTAGAATAAATTTCAATCTCGTTGTCTTCTTTCTTCGGCACCGCAACGATCACATGCGTCTCCATATAAAAGTGTTCTTGTCCACCGGTTCGGCAATCATTCTCTACGACGTGTGGAGCTTCCTTAAACGTTTTGTCGACATCTCCACAATTGATGGTCACGGGTTCTGGATAATGGAAAGATTTATGTTTGATAGCATCGTCCACACTTATGATGACCGGTGTTATCCTCTTATATTTCACCTTGACATTCCTAGCAGCCTTCTGCGCGGTTATTTGATCATCGGCCACTATGGCTCCTACCACCTGTCCGTGAGACTCGACTTTTTTCGTAGCAAAGACTTTCTCATCTTCATAAAAAGAACCAATTTGATTTTCGTAACCTTCCATATCTTTTGCGCAGAAGAAGCGATGTACTCCGGTCATAGCTAAAGCTTCATCTGGATCAATTGATAGTATTTCGGCGTGTGCCTCTGTGCTGTATACGTAAGCCATGTATAACTCGTTCTCAAAGCGTGGTATATCACCGCAATATGTTGCTTCACCTGTAGTTTGCTTATAGGCAGAGACATGAACTATAGGTCTACCAACAGCATCGACTTTTTCTTGCGTACTTGGAATTACTTGAAAATACTGCGAACTCTTCAATGGTTTTGCGCGGAAATCACCCAACGCGCTTAAATACCTCGGATCTATGCTTATCTGGAGGTCTTTGCTTATTTGGAGGTACACTCTATAGAAGAAACTTAACGCTAGAGATCTTCTGTATAACACCATTCCTTTATGAGCGTTTGGTGGTAGTGGTAGCTCCTCAATTAGCGAACTATAACCTGTTTCGACCAATTCGTCATTCCATTCTTTCCCGAGCAGAGCTAGTCGTGTTTTGGCCGCGAGAACTGTTGTGGAGGCCATACCTCCATACGCCATGTGGATATCTATCACTTTATTGGTATCAGTTTCGATGATAACGTTAAACGCAGCATTTACTATTGCTGTATCATCATCACGCCTCCTAGCTTGTTTATACGCGTAGAAATACTGATTCTCTGTGGTGTATGGTAGATTAATTGCAACTAAAATTTCGTCTGGTTTCACTACATTGGTCCGATAACCAATGAAGAATGTTTCGTCCATCGTAATCTTTCTCAAACCGCCAGATTTACTGGTTACTTCCACTACAGCATTAGCAGCCAGAAATATTGGGTTAAGATCAGAAGTTGCATTACCAGTCATAATGTTTCCACCAATTGAAGAGACGTTCCTTATTTGCTTACCACCGAATCGATTGAGCATGTGCATAAGTGCTTGGAAAACGCCGGTTTTAATTTTGGGTTGAGTTGCTATTTGATCCTTGAGAACATCTTCCATACCTTGGAAGGTCACGGCTGCTCCAAGTCTTATCCCACCTTCTTCAATAGATACTGAGGTCAGTTCTTTTACTCTGCATGGTTGGATTAACACTAGTAGGTCGTTCGCTTGTAGGTATTTGATTTCAAGACCTACTTGCGTGTTTCCAACCACTATTCTTGCATCTGGATATGTCTGTTTTAAGTCCAGCAATGCCTCCAAGGTACAAGGTCTAAACCATTTGACGTTCCTATTACCGAAGAACAAGTCTTGTTTATCAAAATCATCGGATACTTTTAATTCCGGTGGAAAGATGGGTTGTTGAGATGGATCGTAAGGTATGAAGTCACTTGTCTTGAATAATACCTCCTCTTCGTTTGATTGTTTCTTTGATTTACAACAAGAATCGCCCATTGCGCAAGTGGAGTTCGTGCAGTTTAAACAATTCGGTCGCATTACTTCCGAATTTCCTAAGAATGTTTTGTACCCTTCCAAGATTGGTCTATAACCTGTGCATCTGCAGAGGTTCCCTTGGAAGGTCACTGTTAGTTCGTCGTAGTTTGGCTTTGGGGTGTTTCTTAGAAGGGTATACATGGACATTACGATGCCTGGTGTGCAGTAGCCACACTGGGTGCCATGCGCTTTGGCAATACGCTCTTGCACTGGGTGTAAGCGAGTCTTTACCGATCCTATTCCTTCGACTGTGGTTACAGCTAAGCCATGCATGCTGCATATCGGTACTAGACATGCGTTTACGGCTAGATGACTGAACTACGTGTTAGGGAAATATAATTATAACAACTTATTGAGTACCAAAGAGTTTTATTATAAAAGGATACATTATTTTATCTGTCTCTCTATTGAGTCTTGAGATCATGACTGTACAAGCTCCACATCCTCCTGTACCGCAAGCCTGTTTGGTTCCACATAATCGTACTGTTTAGGAATAAGGAAATAAATCTGTTGGGAGAAGTTTGATCTAAATAGGTTTAAGGATACGTTTTTCTCTTAAATATCGGAGTAAGGTCCATTCTGGGTCAGCATTATCATCTGTTACCTAACAGAAAGTATAAATACACATCAAGCATAATGCAAAGAAAAGAAAAACCAAGACTAAAGAGAATTCCACTGGTATTTGTCTCTATGACAAATGTTAACACTTGAACCACACACTTTTACTTGTCCATACTTAAGCAAAATATTCAGAAACTATTCATTTTACCAAAAAAAGGTTATTACATAAAGTATAGGAAATTTTCTCTAGTTTAATTTATTATATAAATGTTTTTATCGTAAAATGAGTTGGAACGGAGATATTGTCAAAAAACTGTTTTTAAGCGCCATTTTTTCAATATGGCGACGCGAGCGGCAAAAATACAAGGTGGCAAAGTAGAAATTCGTAAAGAGCCCATCGAAATCTATAAAATCACTAATTTTCAAAACTCCCAGAAAACCTGCCAGGTAACCTCTTTTTTGAGCACCAAATGACTGAACTAGAGGCCCAATTTGTATTTAGTATTGACTTACTTTCTTTCCATTGACGAAGAAGACCAACTTGGACACTTCTTCTGGAAACATTTTATACTGTGCTGTGGACTAGTGACTGTCCAGCTCCTGTCACGTATCTGTCATGTTTCAGTGACAAATCTTTATGATTTAAGCAGAGATTTAAGTTTTCTCAAGTTTTCGTTCTTCTCCACTTTAAACGCGTGGTGACAGCATGGTGAACCAGTAATTTTAACAGTATGAGACAGTTTGGTAACATTATTTATATCCTAATAAAAGACCTAATCCCAAGGGCCTTTACGACTTTACGTGTAGGTCAATAGAAAGAATTTAATTCCCAAAAACCAGTTACAATAAAATAGCAGGTAGTCTCGATTATCGTCAATCAGGAATGTTGTAGTTTATTACTAGGAATTTAATTACCAACTAAAAACCAGATGCAATAAAACAGTGTGTGATTTCAATAATAACTCGTTTTAGGTCAGGATTGTTGTATTTTATTACTGGAAAGAATTTAATCCCCAAAACCAGTTGTAATAAAACATCAGTAATTCACTCTTTATTAAAAATTTACATGATTGAAAAATATACTACATAAATACATTAAACACTATCATCGAATGTATTTTGCCTCCTTACGGAACAATATTCCAAGGAGTGAAACTACCAACAGCAGGTTCCACAAACTGAAATCAAAACTCAAATTAAAAAAATCGATAAATTTGCAACATCGTCGAGAATTACCTTAGAAGTTATATGATCTTGACAACCCATCCTCAACTTTGCCGACGTGGCAGGAGCATCCAACCTAAACTCTACTTGTTTACATCCTGCATCCTTCCTGGCCTCCTTCACCGCCTCTCTAGCTGCAAACAATGCCGAAGACGCAAGGAACAGCGGTGGTTCACCTACAGCCTATGGCAAACACTTTTATTAATCAATTTCCATATTTTGATGCACCCTGTCTAATATTTGTGGAGTTTATCATACTATTTACGGTATTTACCTTGGAAGAATAGATTGCCCTTGGATTTGGAGCACCCTTCAACAACGCCACGTTAAATTCCTCGGGAATATCAGCAAAACCCGGAATTTTATATGCACCGGGACCTCTGGTGAACACAGCACCGTTTGACAAGTAGACCATTTCTTCCAAAACGAATAGACCATAACCTTGCATGAAGGCTCCTTCTATTTGGCCGATATCGATGGCTGGATTCAAACTTTCACCTGAATAATACAATTCATTACAGATAGATTCAAGTTAGGTAAAACCATCAACATATTTTAGGAAGTTATGGTTTTCTTTTCTTATTTTGTTACCTAAATCCATGACAATATCCGTGCGAAGAACTTGATGATCTCCCGTCAAACAATCAACTTCAACTTCAGTGCAAGCAACCCCATAAGTGTAATAATTGAACGGAGCACCAGAATTCGTGTTCCAATCATAGTTTATCTCTGGGGTGGCATAATGAGCAACAGCAGAAAGACTTATGCGTTGTAAATAAGCAGTCTTTACCCAATCTTCCCATTTTCCTTTTGGATTAGCCTCCATGATCGGCTTCAATCTATCGAGAAGAGTTTGGCAAGCTCTCTGCAATTTGAAACGTAAAATTTGATGATACTAATGTACAAATACGAAGATACCATTATGGCCATTCCATTAAGGTCAGATCCAGTGCTGGCAGCTGTTGGTGATGTGTTTGGTACTTTATCTGTAGCTGTTTCACTGATGTGGATCTTCTCAGATGGGATTTTGAGGACCCTGCTTGCAACTTGTAACATCTTTGTGTGGACACCTTGCCCCATTTCGACACCACCGTGTGTTATCAAAACAGAACCATCAGTGTAGATGTTGACCAAAGCACCAGCTTGGTTTAGGAATGTTATGGAGAATGCTATACCGAATTTTGTTGGCACCACGCTGATTCCACGCTTTTTCCAACGATTTTCACTAGAGTTTGATTAGAACCATTTAGGTTTGTATTCGTCCACAAGTTTTCTTAACAAGCTTGAAAAGTGAATCATGTAAGTGAGCTTACCTGTTGAATTTGTCTACCTCCGATCTCCTTTGATGATAGTTGGAGTTCTGAAGACATTCCTCCCAACACCTATCCAAAGTGCAATGCCTCAACTGGTGGTTGTAATGAGTCATTTCTCCCTCTTTATATAAGTTCAACCTTGCAACATCCACGACGTCCATCTTCAGATATTCAGCAACGTGCCTAATCATGGTTTCAGTGCAGAACATACCCTGTGGTCCGCCAAAACCGCGGAAGGCCGTATTCGAATGTATGTTGGTCTTGCAGACATAACCAGAGACTCTTAGGTTTGGTATTTTGTACGCGTTATCAATGTGGAAGAGTGCTCTTTCCAGTACCTAAAACGTTATTACGTTATTCCATGTCGGACACGCGATAGTCTCAAGTTTAGAGCCTTACAGCGAATGATAGATCTTTTGTGAATCCCGCGTTGGCATAGCAAGTTGCATCCAGTGCTAGCAACTTTCCATTATCATCGAAGGCAACTTTGTATTTCATGTAAAACGGGTGTCTACCAGCCGTGATCAGCATGTCTTCGTCTCTATCAAGCATCATACGAACTGGTCGCCCAAGAAGATGTGCTGCAACGACAACTGGTACTCCAGTTGTGCATGCTTTGGATTCTTTGCCACCGAAACCACCTCCGATACGTTTGACTTTGGAGATAATCTTGTTTTGTGGGATATTCAACACTTCAGAAACAGATACCTACGTTTAAGACACAACCATAAGATATAATAATACAGTTTTGGCAATTGACATACACTCATCTCTGTTGGATGTTGGGTTGAGCTAAAAATTTCGATTTCGTTGTCTTCTTTCTTCGGAACAGCAATGATGGCTTGAGTCTCCAAGTAGAAATGTTCTTGTCCACCGGTTCGGCAATCACCTTCCAAGACATGTTTAGCTTCCTTGAATGCCTTATCGACATCTCCACTGTTGATGACCTTTGGTTCGGAATCATGGAAAGATTTGTGCTTGATGGCATCCTCCATGCTTATGATGACTGGAGTTAACTTCTTATATTCCACCTTGACCTTCCTAGCTGCCTTCTGAGCTGTGGTTTGATCATCAGCTACTATAGCTCCTATGACTTGACCCTGTGCTTCAACTTTCTTAGCAGCAAATACCTCTTCGTCATGAAATACAGGACCAATAGTATTCCTTAACCCATCCATGTCCTTAGCTGAGAAGAATCGATGCACACCATCCACAGCTAAAGCTTCAGTTGGATCAATTGATAATATTTCAGCGTGTGCCTCTGTACTGTAGACCAGAGCCATGTAAAGTTCATCCTCGAAGTGTGGTATGTCGTCACAGTACTGCGCTTCTCCTGTAGCTTGCTTATAAGCTGAAGCATGAACTACAGGCCTACCAACTGAGTCGATTTTCTCTTGCGTACTCGGGATTATTTGGAAGTATTGCGAACTCTTCAGCGGTTTCGTGTGGAATGTACTTAACGCGCTTGAGTCCCTTGGATCAATAGTTATTTGCAGGTCTGAGCTTATCTGGAGGTATACCCTATAGAAGAAACTCAACGTTAACGATCTTCTATACTGGATCATTCCTCCAGGGGCGCCGGGAGCTAATGGGAGGTCATCCATCAACGAATTATATCCTGTCTCAACGAATTCATCATTCCATTGCTTCCCAATCAGAGCTTGTCTGGTTTTGGTTGCTAGGACTGTTGTGGGCGCCATACCTCCAAAGGCCATGTAGACGTCTTCAACTTTCTTGGACTTAGGTTCGATAAAAACATTAAATGCCGCGTTTACTATGGCTATATCATCATCACGTCTCCTAGCTTGTTTATAGGCGTAGAAATATTGATTCTCCTTGGTGTATGGAATGTTAATAGCCACTAAAATTTCGTCTGGCTTTACTACGTTTCTTCGATAACCAGTGAAGAATGTTTCGTCCATCGTAATCTTTCTCAGACCACCGGTTTTGCTCATTACCTCAAGCACAACATTAGCAGCCATGAATATCGGATTTAGATCGGAAATTGGACTTCCGGTCATTATGTTACCTCCAACCGCGGCGACGTTTCTTATTTGTTTGCCTGCGAACCAATGGAGCATGTCGTTAATTGCTTTGAAGATTCTCGTTTTGAACTTAGGTTGAGTGGCTATTTCCTGCTTGAAGACGTTTTCCATCTCTTGGAGTGTTACTGAAGCGCCTATCTTAATGGCTTCGGATTCAATCTTAACATCGGTGAGTTCTTGAACTCTTGATGGTTGGATTAATACCGGATAGTTTGCGTGTTTGAATTTGACCTCGACACCAACTTCTGTATTTCCAACTATGATCTTCGCATCAGGGTATGCTTGTTTCAATTCTAACAATGCGTCCAAACTAGCCGGTCTAAACCATTTGACGTTCTTACCACTGAAGAATAACTCTTGTGTATCAAAATCATTAGAGACTTTCAATTCCGGCGGAAAGATCGGTTCTTGGGATGGGTCGTAAGGTATAAACTCGCTCGATTTGAACAATATCTCCTCCTCATCCGATTGTTTCTTTACTTTGCAGCAATTCTCGCCCATGGCGCAACCGTTTGTGCCATTTATACCATTGCTCATGGCATTTAGACCATTACTCAAGGCGTTCCCATTTTGCATCACCTCCCAATTTTCCAAGAATGTTTTGTACCCTTCCAAGATTGGTCTATAACCAGTGCATCTGCAGAGGTTTCCTTGGAAGGCCACTTCCAGTTCATCATAGTTTGGTTTCGGTGAATTTCTTAGGAGAGTGTACATGGACATTACGATGCCCGGGGTACAGAAACCACACTGTGAACCATGCGCCTTGGCAATACGCTCTTGCACTGGGTGAAGACGCGTCTTTGTTGATCCTATTCCTTCGACTGTAGTTACAGCTAAGCCATGCATGCTGCATATCGGTGCTAGACATGCGTTTACAGCTAAATGACTGAATACGAGTTAAGAATGTATAATTGTGCACGTTCTAAACAGTGAATATAAACCCGCAGATAAAAGGATACATTATTTTGTCGGTTTTCCTGTCATATCGTGAGACCATTACTGTGCAAGCGCCACATCCTCCTTCAGCACATCCTAGTTTGGTTCCACATAATCGTACTGTTCTCTCATAAGGAAATATAGTTTAAGAAAGAAGATTGTTATTGTTTAAAAAGGAAAAAAGATAATATTATAGATAATATTAGATTACAGGAAAAAAGGATACATTTATTTCGTAGATATTGTAGTAAGGTCCATTCTGGGTCTACATTATCATCCGATACCTAAAAATGAAGGCAAATTGCGACATTTTCCAATGTGTATGTGTAATGTGCGTAATGGTATTTTAATAGGTATTTATTGTGTAATGCATGAGTGTTAATTATTCGGAATATTCTTACTAACAAGTACATACATTCCTTAAGTTATTAGTGATTGCAAAAGAACGAAAGATATTCTGGGTTCACTGAACAAACTTGATTAGAAATAAAGTAAGTTTACGTCAGTTTTATTTAATTTTATTTTTGCAGATTGAAATAAATGGTACATTAATTTTTGGTGCTCGTAATAAGTCGTTTTTTGGGGCATTTATAAACTAAGATCGAAAACTAAAAAGGAAAATTGTTTTACAACCAATTATTGCTCCTAGTTCACTTTCAACAAAATAATGACCATAATATTGTTATTATGAGTATCAGATATAACACATTCAAAGACAAAATAATGAATCATTTTCTTGTAGATGTTGGAAAATTGCTGGTAATATATTGTCTTGTCATTATTGACATCTGATATAGGGACGGTAACCCGCAGAAGCGTGGTAATTCCCCTAAACATCACAAGATAACCGCATATCGTAGGGCAAATATTCTAGATATTTTTTCGCAAAACAAGGCGTTACTAAATTTCATTTTGTGCTTTGACGGAATTTATTTTGCGTAAATATTGAGGACCACGCGATTGTACATGAATGTGTCTGGGGCTAAAAGTCATTTTTGTCCTGTCACCCCGATGTCAGACAAAAATACAGACGTGCAAAAAGTTCGAAATATTGCCGATGTTTAACGTGTTTATTTATAACGAAAACACCAAATTTGTTACTTGAAAACAACTTGTTGCCCTTCCCACACATCTGTAATGCATTAGCGAACTCGTGTGCTAAAACATGACCTAGTTTTCTCCTAAATTGAAGTAATAAAGTGCTATAAACGAGTTTTGTGTATATTTTATCATACGTTTTATATTAGTGAAGTCAAACTGACATTTAATGTCATGTAATGTCAGTGGGACTGACGTTTGTCAAAATCTAACAATTTGCAATACAACCACGAAGGTTGTGGATTCTGTCAAAATGCTTCTAGAATCCCTTATAGCGCCTAAACCGTTCATCCCATTGATCTGTAAATTGTTACTTGTTAAAGTTCAAACCAAATTATCAAATCAAAAATATTAACAAATACCGATTGATCCTAATTCAACAAAAACTTAAAGTGCGTAATTCTCTGCTTAAATTCAATTTGCAAATTTTATGTAGTATGCTTGCACAACAATAGCATGATAACAATAAAACAGCAGAACAGATAAAAAATTGCAACTGACAGAATTAGAGCAAAATATGAGATAAAAACAGGATAATTTTAGTTTAAGCATTGTAAATTATATTGTGCAACTTGTTTATGACATTTTATTAACATAAAACATTATTTGTGTCATAATCTCGAACAATCAAAACATCTTTTATCATGTTATCAATTCTATCCTTATCAACCTTACCCTAACTTTAAAAAAAAAAAAAAAAACGTTGCAAAACTATATTACATAAGAATGTATTGTTTATTAGGCATAAAGAAGTGATCAATAAAAATGTGCATATCTGGTTTCTCTGCGTACCAATTTGATATTCATTCAATAACAACACTTACTTTCTTTCCATTTACGAAGAAAACTAACACAGATCGTTGTTTTGTATCCATTTCGAAAATATTCCGCACAGCACAGAACGCACGCAAACTATTCCTCCGCGAACGCTCTAAAGTGACTGTTTTTTTGAACGATAGATACGATAAGTACGATACAAGTGGTTGCCCCTTCCCGTAGAACTTGATTATATTCTTGACGTTAATCTATTTAATAACTTAATAAGTAACGTCGAGCTGTAGTGTTCGTGACATGCAATCCAACAACGAAAACACATTGGAGATAGATATGGCAACTGTATTGTGAAATTTTCATTCTTTTTGTGGTAAATATACCGATAAGATGATAAAATTTTATCGTTTATTCGGCTATTCAACAATGTTTTTATGATTTTCCATGACGGGTCAGTCAATCACTGACCTAGGGTCACACGTGGGCTAAAAACAAGATGTTCGGATTCTTGTTTTTCTAGATGTCTGCTTTAGATGCCAAAATTATTTTATTTGTATCGTCTTTTTTCTGTGAACACGATAACGTCCAAATGGTACAACGGATCGGGTTCAAATTTGTTATACATATTTAGAATTACCAGGGGACGAACTGGATTGTTTTTGGCTACAATCTGACAACCGGAAGTGGCAAATATTACATACATTTTCTTAGGAATTTATCCAATTTTGACCAAACTGATATACCAGCTCATCATCCAGCGACTTTAAATATGTATACAAATTTTCAGATCAGTAAGATAAACGGTTTAAGTGCTATATAAGAGTTTTTAGCAGCAGTTTGACCCACAGCCTTTGTCGCTCTGTTGCAAATTGTCAGATTTTGACAAACGTCAGTGCAGCTGATATGACATTAGTATGACAAATTTCATTGGGTAGGGTCCAGAGTGGCTCTGGCTTTACAAAATTGAATAATTGCAAGTGTTTAGACACTACAGATATTTTACATCTGTGACTGTACTTAGATTTGTTAAAATCCAGATTGTTAATTTGCAATCCATGTTGATTTATAAATTATCTGCTCTGCTACTCAATAAGTCACTTTTAAATGTACATAAGTTAAAACTCAACAAAATTATGTGTGTTTTATGCTTGATTTGCTGTTTTGTGTCCACAAGATGTCACAACAATATGGAAATCCAGGTAACAAAACTATTGACAGCACAGATTCCTTCTTTACCCACACAGTGCTTATAATCCCTTCATAAAGAATTGGAATATTCCATAAGAAAATACAACAATCAACAAGATAAGCCATCAAAAGTTTTTAATATTACACAACACTAGTACTTATGTATAATTAATCACATATTGACAAACATACTAATCACTTAAGTATTTCATCATTTGGTTAATGTATAGGTCAATATAACTTAGACTTAAATACAAAATAATACAATTCACTACTTCACGTCTCTACTTCACGCTTCCTTAAGCCCCTCCTCGCTATTTTTCATCTTCTCGTCCAATTCTTGCTCCGCACCCGTTCCTTCATACAAAGCGTGGGTCTGTAGCAACCGTTGCAGCTTCAACATCTCAAACCTCTGCTTCGAGTAATTGTATCGACATTGTATCCAATAACCCAACGTTATCACCGTCCACGATGCCATCGCGGTATGACTTGCCATCCTCGGTTGACTCGTAAACAAGAAATAAGTCAATCCAGTGCATAGCCCACCGGTTATCCCATATAGAAAACTGTTCCGGAAACATGGGATCTTCGTTATATCTTGACCAAAGATGATAATCGACTGTTGATATTTTAGGTTATTTTCTATAAATGAGGTTATTGTGTGAGTTGTGCGCTTACCTTATCATCTTTTAATTCTTTCATTGTCGTTTACTTGTTTAGATTATTTAATAACGTTTTTGGAAGTTATAATTTTGACATCTAAAAATATCACGGTGGCGGTTTGAGCGCCATCTGCACGGTGGGGCGATCGGTTTGATTTGTAGGTTGTGTAGTGGTGGCATCTAGTGGAGAAATTGTGTTGTTTTGGTTTGAGGAGTTCTACTTTACCGATTTTACCGTGGTAGAGAGGGAAATTGTTATTGTAGGACCCAGTTGGTATGGGACGTGGGACGACATCTACCACAAACGTGCGAACCGAGTAGGACTGACGGCGAAGCAAGAATTTCGACCTAGTTTTTGTTGTGATTGTGACATTTTCTGACGTTTCTCGCCACCTCGTAATCAAATGTTCCGACTTTTTTCCATCGCTTGTATGTTTTCTTCGTGCGAATGTTTAGGTAATTACCACAATCACTTTTACCGGTACTATAACCCCGTATTATTTTCCGTTACCAGTTTTTTGCGCCGCGAACAGGAAATTGAACTCGTCTCGCACGAAATCCCTAATTGTGGTTTCTTTTTCGTTTCTAGAGTGATATAGACTCGAAGATGATGGAACATAGACCGTTGGATCCTTACGAGCAGCAACTCCTAAAAGTTTTTGACAGCTACGACTACGACAACAAGGGTAGTTTAGACAGGGACGGGCTTACGCAACTCTGCCAAACCTTACAACTCGAAGAACAAGGTAACGAACTAATAAAATGCCTTTTAAACGACCCCCAAAGCAGAGCGACATTCAACGAGTTCAAAGACGCCTTACTAGCCCTTCTGGGCAACATACAAAACTCCGAGAACATCGACGGCTCACCCGAACGAGAAGTATCCCCGAAATTCGTCTACGGATCGAAGAAATACGGTCGACGGTCGCGACCCAGGAGCGACGAAATCTCCCCCGTAAAGGAACGCAACGACGTCAAATATAATTCGGTGATTGGTGTTTCAGTGCAACGTTCAAATTCCCAAAGTGAAGTGTCGCATAAAAAACGCAAAACCGGTAACCTAAAACGCTGTACGTCTTTCCCGGGAAACGACCTTTTTGACAATCAGTGCGACGATCAGTGCGACGAAACTTTCCTGAACAGTTTTAATCAAGACGAGTTTGTCTGCACGGAAAACATGCTCCGCGACGCGTGGAAGAAACTCGGCGTCGGCGAGGACGGTTATTTGAACCAAACGGAACTTATATTGGTTTGCGACGCGATCGGGCTTCGGGAATTAGCGAATGGTGTCTTGCGGCAATTATCCGGTAAGTTAATCGATGATTTCGATCGCCGTATCAGTTTTCAAGAGTTGTTAGAGGTTTTGGAACGAGACGAGGCTTGGGTCGACGTTTTGAATTCGACCGACGTCTTGAATTCAACGCCGAAGAATTCCGTCGATACTTTGAGTATTACGTGCGTTTCCGATAGCGATTCGGTGTTTTTGAACTCTAAGAGCGTCCAGTATATTAGTTTAGGGCCGAAAGGTAACGGGTATATCACAAACGAAACTTTGATCGAACTTTTCGAAACCGCAGGGATTACGTCGCCGAAATTGTTACTGAGCGATTTAGGTTTTAATTCCCGGGAAATCGATATCGTAGAGTTAGCTTCGGTGATCGAAAAGGAGATTAAAGGTATTCAGGAGTGTCGACCGGACTTTACGAACCCCCACATCGCGTTATTACAAGCGATCCTCGTTTTGTACCAATCGGAAATAAAATGCCTAAAAAATATCTTAGAACAGACGCAAGCGGAACGCGAGAAACTAAAACACGACGTCGTCGAAGCCAACAATCGGTCTACCTTACTAGCGCAAGAACTAGACGAGAACCACGCGAAAATGGAGAAAAACACCCTGAAACAAGTCCGACTCCTTGAACACCGTCACTCCGAGATAATCAAAAATCTAACCGAGCAATCCTCGAACGAAAAAGACCAAATGACCCTGATCAATAAAAATCTCGAAGAGCGAATCTCTCAACTCGAAACGGAAGAATCGAAACTCCGAAACGACCTAAGTCTTGCACGAAAGTACCTGTCGTCTGCGGAAGCGGAGAATCAAAGTTTGTCGGGTCAGATGGTCGAATTGGAGCAGCTGAGGGGGATGCTTAACGAACGGGTGAAGAGTTTGGAGTGCGAGAAACGGGAATGTCAGGAATCGGAGCAGAAACGGATGGAGAATCTGCTCGGGAAACTGCAGGAGTTGCAGTTGGAGAACTCGAGATTGAGGGATCGGAACGATGAGATGCAGTCGGAGATTGAGGGTTTGATGCGGTCGAAGGGGGCTGCGTTTGGAGATGGGGATTCGATGGAGGACGGGGAGGTAGCGGCGGTTTGTGAGGGCGTCGGGCACGGGGCAAAACGAAGGAGCGATGAGTCGCCGTCGAAAGATTTGAGCGTCCTCGGTTTAGGTGAGTATAGATGTTGTATAAGATGTTGTATCGAATATATTGTTTCCTCTGTGTAGGCATAGAAGATACATACCTGTCTTTGTATGCTTTAGTTATATAATGCATTATAATTAACAAACAAACCCATTAGAACAACGTGCCATTTCATCACTATACAAATCTTTGACGTGGACTTTTAGAAACTAGAAAAGAAATAAGACATGTTTGCAATTGGAAATTTATAACGCGTACTCGTACAAACAAGTTTATGTACGAGTTTTATAGCCATATAAAAGGCTTCCTGTGTTGATGTCTTTGACATGCAGGCCAAGCATGTCTTCATAGCGCCCTCGTTGTAAATACAGGACCTAACAAGTTTCTCGTTAAATGAAATCCGAATCTTCGCAACTTAATGTAGCCGTGTTTATGATCAGAACAACAGTTAACCTACATTAACATGCATTAAAAAAATAATTATGTTCCACCGCTTGTTAAACACCGAAATGGCTACCATTACTTGCGTACAAAAATACGGTGCAAGTACCAGGATTAATAATTATGTGGAAGTGCAAGAAAGTGTACGGTAACACATGTGAGTAGTAACTTTCCCATCGGAGTAACATTGAGGCGAGAAATGCAATAGTAGATACTAGGAAATTGGCAAAGCTGTGTGCTGTGAGGATGTTGTTATTATTGAGCAATGTCCTGTGACGTATTTGAGGAAATAATTAAGTTAGCGATTGTGTAACTTCGTTTACCGTTGAGATGTGCCATCAGTCTAACTCCGCAAGATCACCAATAACGATTATAAATGCATTATGGACATGTTCTCAAGGGTACGGTTAACCAATAGATGGTTTAACACGGTTACAGTATTTTGCTGTATTTTGATGAATCGATAAAACGCCACCATTCAGAAGGATCGTGGGGAGTATCAAACTCGTTCATAAGACCCTCAACATCGTGACATACACGTAACGATCCTTCCATATGCTTTAAAAGGCTCGTTACGCTTTGTAAATGAAGACACTGTCACACCTCGTGCGGAAAGATTCCATTCCTGTAGCCTAGAGCTCCATAACTCGTCTTTTTCTTTGGATAAACCTAAGTCTTTAATCCTGAATAACCTAAGTCCTAAATCATTCAGTTCGCACTGGTTTATAAGGTGAGGTGTTCCTGAAACTTCAAATGGTGAATCTTCACGACTTGCCTGATTTGACAGAGTGATTTGAGACACTCTCTCCAATCAGGCAAGTTTCTTCAAGCAGGCGATATTTCTTCGAAGTGGATGGCACACTTGGGAGCGGATGGTTCTCTCCATGGGCGAAAAGATTCCATACCTGTAGCCTAGAACCCAATAACTTGGCTTTTTCTTTTGATAAACCTAAGTCTTTAAGCAAATCATTCAGCTCGCACTGGTTTATATGGTGAGGTGTTCCTAACACTTCAAATGGTGAATCCTTACGACTTGCCTGATTTGACAGAGTGATTACAGACACTCTGTCCAATCAGGCAAGTTTCTTCAAACAGGTGAAAATTCTCCTGTGTCAAAAATCGAAGATGATGAAGTGGATGGCGCACTTTGGAGAGGATGGTTCTCTCCATGGGGGATAGCTCGCGATGCTGATGACAAATTTGGATATTTTATTTTATGCTTATCCTTCTTCGAATATCCGGAGATGCTTATCGTGCAAAAATAGCAATTATCTACATAATTGGAAGGTTCTCGCCACAACATGGTAACTGCAAACGGCATGCTTCCCTTTCATCCACTTTAAAAGTCCGATCTAACAGGAAATACAGCATTTATTTTTGCTCTTATATATAAAATTTGTATGTCTGCGAACATAATAGCGCTCAAGGGTACAATGGATGGGGTTGAAATTTGTTTTACATATTTAGAATTACCAGGGGGCGAACTGGATTGTGCTTGGTGACAATCTGACAACCGGAAGGGGCAAATGTTGCATTTTTTTTTCTTTGAAATTGAACCGATTTAGACCAAACTGATACCAGCTCATCCTCCAGTGACATTAAACAGGTATGCCAATTTTCATATCAGTGGGCTGAACGGTTTTTAGACGCTATAAAATTTTATAGAGACTGTTTGACCGAATTAAGAATCCAAGATTCGAGAACTTGGGTGGGTAAAAACAGAAAATTTCCTATAATTTATGCAATAACCTTTTTTTTTGGTAAAATGAATAGTTTCAACGTAAGAGTGCCACAAAGTTTAGTGCAACATGCGTTTGGCTATAAAATTCATTTCTACGCCACCATGAGGTAGAGTAACTGGCGCGTTTTTTATCGTGGTATTCCCAGTGGACCTAATCCACATGCAATGCACTATTTCATAATTTAGCACATTCTCCTTCGCTTCGCTGTTCTTGATGAACCAGGTGTTGCAAGTCATCGTCTTCAGTACCGATCGAAACGCCACAAATATAAATTTCTTCCACATCATCCGCGATGGGATTATCAGTTTCATTGCAATTCTTTTCGTCCCCGATTTCATCATACATTTGCTCGAGAACAGTCTCTGTTTTTTTTATATTAGGTGTCCATGTTTTCCAGATCTCCAATTCTAAATCCAGCCCCAGTAAGTTGTGAATTTTTACAACTTCTTTGATCTCTTCCCATATTTTAATGCACAGAATGTCTGTATAACTTGACTTGATAAAATAACACAAAAAAACTTGTTGATTCGTAATATTTTGAACAATCTGTTATGAGAACGTGTGCACAGAAGGCTAATTCAAGCGAAATATGACTTCAAACAATATGGATCTTCGACCTGTCACAACACTTTGATGATTTTAGTGGGGCGAGTGGCTCTAGCGGTAGAGTGCTGCTCTCCTGCTAGGAAGTCTTGGGTTCAAATCCAAGCATCAGCTGAAGATCCTCGTCCCACCGCCTTTCGCAAGAGGCGTAAAACCGTGGGTGCCGGCAACCAGTTGAACACCTCTTGTAGGAGGTCAAAATGGCGGGAACAACCGCGACTCCCTAACATGGTAGCATTTTGGCCAAGCGCGGTTTAAGGGCTTTAATTACTGGTGAAATTCTAATAATCAAATCTCTTCCAATTTATTCGAAGGCAAAACTAACTGGGTTCTTTTTCTTGAACCTTGTGAACACATTTTCTGACTATTAACTGACGCGTTTAAGTATTTAACATTTAATAAGGGCTGATAAAGCAAGACTACACAAATGAAACGAAACACTTATCAAAACAATAACATCTATTAACAATAATAATCAACAATCCCGTTTGATAGGTTACATAGAAAAATGAATGAAGCTTTGAACATATTGACGTTTGAATTAAACCTAGGAGTTGATTTAGACAGACACACTTTTAGCAGAAATATGAATAATTTAATTTACAATGAAATGCGAGACAAGTTGAAAAGACTTACCAGGGATAAACTTAAGCGCCTAAGAACGCTCCACAAAAACGTGTACTTTACATGACGGTGGTTGAAATGAGAAGAGAAAGATCTGTTCGTTTGCATCCCTTGACTCCAAAGAAAGCCGGAAGCATTTCTTCTTAGCCAATGGCAACACTTCAAATTTAAACTTATAAACACGCGGTCAAATCCTAAACCAGATGTTCAACTGAACACCAGAACTTCGATATTCTCGAACATTCTACCCTGTGTACATCGCGCTTAATTTGATCATATCTTAATAAATAAATAATGGGTTTCCGACCCATTACACTCTGGTTGTCGTTATCAAACAGTATGTAAAAATGGGTAAGCACAAAGGGCCAAGAATTGGCCTAGGTGCAGCGGAATAAACCGCACCCAAAACAACTACAACAACACTTTGATGACTTGTCTACGAAAAGTGATGTTAGGTCAACAAAAATATGTGATACTTGTTCTGGTTGTAGAATCCTTGTTCCCTTGTGTAGTTAAATAAACAAGGAATCACTCAACCATTACTATGAAAGCTCTATAATAATAATATAGCAACTTAAATACCCACTTACATGTATTAAATCGCAAGCGTACACAATAATGACCATAATGACTATATATATTATAATTGCATTGAATATAATGGTACAGCTAAACTTACTAGAGTGCTAACATATCCATAAAACAGATCGTTGTGTGGGAACTATGTTGCCTACTTTGCAATTAACACTTTACCTTTAGAAGGCAAAAGACATATCCATTAATCCTACACAGATTGTGACTTTACGACTTCGATTTAAGCATTCATTTTCTGTATCTCGCTAGCAATATCGCAAAAAAAGTAGAATTAAAAATAGTTCTTTATCCTCCAGCGAAAATATACGAAAAGCCATACGTTCAAATCTATCGAACCACGGATCCGTAAACTAGCCTTTTTTCTACTCTCAGCTGTAAAACCGCTGATATAACAACGTTCTTGGGTAACTTTCTTTAATTACGCCGAAAGAAAAATAGGCTACCACACTATAAGCTCAGCGATTCCATTTAACGTTTTACAATGGCCTGCATTATATGTTATAATAACGTCGTATTTTCTACTGGTGTGCTGAGGATATTAATACTGCCCTAGATAGACGTTATCTGGTTCGATCTGTAATGCGAGAGATTGCGGTAGAAACATTTGTTCGGAAGTACAATCGATAGAAGATGGAATATTCGTATCAGGAGTTAGTTGCGCTCTGAAAACACAAAGGAAGAAATGACGACGACGCGTTGAATTTGAATTTCACTTCGATGTATTGCAAAGTTCATCATGCATATCGCCGTCTATACGTTCACCTGATTTTAAATTTAAAATATGTTTTATCCGTTTGTTGTCGCCGTTGCATACGATTAGCTTCTTGACCATTGTTGAATAATTCACTTAGAAAAGAGTTGTGTTACTCCTTTATACCACGGTCACACTAGGCTGTTTTATTAGCTGCTAGTTGCTGGTGTTGCTAGCAGCTGCTACTAAACTCACTCGCCAACTGGTAAAACAGCACTGCTGAGTGGTCACACTATGCTGTTAGCAGCCAGTAGCAAACAGCACGCTAGTAAAACAGCCAATCACATCCACGTTTTCCGAATTTGAGCATCCTTCCCACGCTTCTAGGGAAGTATGTAGTAGCACCTATTACCTCAGTTGTGCCCCATATTCATAATTCAATTATACGCCTCGCAAAAACCACAGTTTATTCTTGGCAAGCAAACACTAGCAAAAAATGCGTCGGCGTCTCCACACATCTCCACACAATTCTTCACGCCTCACCGCACACAAAAGTGCAATCCTCAGTGCCGATAAGGGATCAGGGACGTCAGATACCAAAGATATACACACGTCCATCGTCACAGTATTTTGAGGTAGGCCGGAAATCTTGTGCTAGGCTTCTCTTCCTCAGAAATGCATCTAGAATTACAATTTGTGACCTATTTTGTCCCCTTTGATGTTTATTTATGAGGAAATGTCTATCTTTTTGTTATTTTTTATTTTGTGACTATGTTTTCTTTACGCTGTAAGGTATTTTTAAGCCACCAGTGTGGTCGAACAAAGACATATTAGAATGGGGAACTAAATTGGTTTTGCTCGCATGTCTGAGAGTTAATTATGGTTATAGTAATCTATTTCTGTAACGATGGTTTAAAATAAGGTGTCTGATGGGCGAATCGTCTTAAAAGAGCGATTAGTTTAGAACTAGTGAGTCAGGTTTTATTTATATTTTGCATTTCTGGTACGTCGTCGCTGTATTGAGCGAGCATCCTGTGGAAAAGAGGTCGCTGCTTTTATAGCATGGATAATTTCTAATTTTGCAAATCGTAAGATGATTCTTTCCTTTATTTTTGCTCTTATATATAAAATTTGTATGTCGGCGAACATAATAGCGCTCAAGGGTACAATGGATGGGGTTGAAATTTGTTTTACATATTTAGAATTACCAGGGGGCGAACTGGATTGTGCTTGGTGACAATCTGACAACCAGAAGGGGCAAATGTTGCATTTTTTTCTTTGAAATTGAACCGATTTAGACCAAACTGATACCAGCTCATCCTCCAGTGACTTTAAACATGTATGCCGATTTTCATATCAGTGGGATGAACGGTTTTTAGACGATATAAAATTTTATAGAGACTATTTGGCCGAATTGAGAATCCAAGATTCGAAAACTTGGGTGGATAAAAACTTCCTATAATTTATGCAATAACCTTTTTTTTGTAAAATGAATAGTTTCAACGTAAGAGTGCCACAAAGTTTAGTGCAACATTCGTTTGGCTATAAAATTCATTTCCACACCACCATGAGGTAGAGTAACTGGCGCGTTTTTTATCGTGGTATTCCCAGTGGACCTAATCCACATGCAATGCACTATTTCATAATTTAGCACATTCTCCTTCGCTTCGCTGTTCTTGATGAACCAAGTGTTGCAAGTCATCGTCTTCAGTACCGATCGAAACGCCACAAATATAAATTTCTTCCACATCATCCGCGATGGGATTATCAGTTTCATTGCAATTCTCTTCGTCCTCGATTTCATCATACATTTGCTCGAGAACAGTCTCCGTTTTTTCCTCTTCCTCGCTATCTTGTGATGGAACTTGCGAATTATTAAAGGTACCACTACAATTCGTGCATATAATGGAGCACTTTAATCCAGGTTTTCTGCATCCACAGGCTCTCTTACATCTCTATTTTACATTTGCAAGAAATCAGTTTTAACAAGGTTTATGGCACTCGTACGCTGAAACTACTCATTTTACCAAAAAAAAGGTTATTACATAAATTATAGGAAATTTTCTCTAGTTTAATTTATTATATAACTGTTTTTATCGTAAAATAACTCGGAAAGGAGATATTATCAAAAAACTGTTTTTAAGCGTCATTTTTAGTAAGTAGAAATTTGGAAAGGGGACATCGATATATATAAAATCACCAATTTTCAGAACTTGCGGAAAACTTTCCAGGTAACCTCTTTTTTGAGTACCAAATGACTGGACTAAATACAAAGTGGTATACACATAACAATTCGCTAATTTTTCTGGTTAGTGTTAAAATATAACGGTATCTAAAAGCATGTGATTTTGGTTAGTTTGATTGTCTGTTCGTCACATTGTTTTTTTTTTTCTGGGACATGGAAAGTTACAAAACTGATTTAACGATGTAGTCACTATGTGTAATCATTTCCTTAAATAAAACATAATTTCTTAATACAACTTTTCTCTACGTAAGCAGAGATGTGAGCATTTTATATGTTTGACTAACGGTTCTTTGTAACAGTATTATATTTCATCTGATCTTTCAATCTAAAATACTTTCAGCTTTACTGCGACTAAATACAAACCCTGATAAAAATCGATGCATTTTCATACGTAGACTTCAAATTTGACATAAAAAATATATTATTCTATTTGAAATAACAAAGTTGATGTTGACTTCCGGTGACCGGAAGTAGCAGTTGAGCTGAAAGTTTTTTACATTCAAAGTTCGGATGATTTTTTTTTTTGTAAACTTTTACTAAAATAGACCCTTTAAATAATTTATCATTCACAAGAAAACATCGTTCTTCTATAACACAAGCATCAGCAAATGTTTGCAGAAAAAAAACACCATCTAATGTTAAAGGTACGTTTAGCCTGAAGAGGCAATTCAGCAACCAGCAATCAATAACCAAAATTATACTTTCAAAACCGCAATTTACCATCCATAAGACCACGATTGCGGCAATTTCGTCTCAGCAATGACATTATAACGCAAGCGTTGCGCATATCCGGACTTATAATAGCAGATTATTTCCGGCGGCTACAAAATTGGACGTTCAATTGAGTGTGAAGAAGAAAACTTTATGTACGTTCGCTGTGAGAGATCTAATATTAGTCTAGAATCGAAAGTAACGCGCATTAGACATTAGGGTGAACCTGGCTAATGCCTGGTGCTCGTGTTTAAGAACATGTATTTACGTTTGTCTCATTAGATTCCCTCGAACGGGGTTAAATTTCACAAGCTTCGGCAACACCAAGTTAAATATTTGAGATGTGAAGTTAGATGAGACATAAGGTTGACTGTAAACATCTGTCATTTGCGTGGATATTAGTTGAAGTAATTGGGTGCAAGATTAAAATAGATGAAGCTGTTAATAGCAATAACACAACTTAATTACATGTCAACTAAATGTCCCTATCATTGTTAAGGTGGCTCTACACGCAACGGAAAATCCGAAGGTCTGCCTTGAGGCGCTAGGCCTCGAGGCAAACTTAAAAATAGAGGGGGGTCTCCGATTATTTTTAATGAAACCGTACGTTTTTTATTCAAACACATAATCTGTTCACACAAATCTATATGTCTTTCTCTTCCAAATACTTTCAAATAGAATATTTATTTACCTCAAGGCCGATCTTTATTACAAATAAAACACAGATTTATTTCATTCAAACGTCTTCTGCAATTAAACCTAAACAATTTCTACTTTACGGAAACTATGGAAAACCATATGGTGTAAAAGAATATTTTTTTCAGTGAAAACTATTTATTTTTACTTTACGTATCTTTGTCGATACATAATTATCTACTTTTATCGTTCGCAACTCAGTTTATGTTGATACATTGACGATAGATCTAAAATTAAAAGTGAAATCATCGTTAAATTTGATATGTACAGTTTATATTTTCAACGGAAATATCCTAAAAATATACCTACTAGTAGACCTAATATACCTACCTACTTATTTTGTTCCCCATTTTTTCATTGGAGTTCTATGCCATTGCAGTAATTACGTATATTGATTTTAGTAATCGTGCAGAATACTGTAAAGGTGGCTCCACACGCAACGAAAAATCCGAAGGTCTGCCTTGAGGCACTAGGCCTCGAGGCAAACCTAAAAAAAGGCTTAATTCTATCAAGTGACGGAGATATAACTGATATTTATAAGTTTATAATACCAAAGTGACTCAACATAATACATTCCGCGCAATGTTTTCCAAAACAACAAAAAAATCAGCACAGAATCGTATAAAGGCGGCTCCGCACGCAACGGAAAATCCGAAGGTCTGCCTTGAGGCGCTAGGCCTCGAGGCAAACCTAAAAATAGGGGGGTCTCCACACACTACGGTATATACGAAGGCCAGCCTTAAGGCATTCCAGTTTGTGCTCGCGCAATGGCGTCAACAGATGATGCTCTTGCTGTTGTTGATTTATTTTAGCTATAGAAAGTAATAAAAGGCCTTGAGGCCTACCTCACTCCCTCCACACAGTCCGGTCGGCCCTGAGACGCATATAAGCAGAGGCAAGCCGAATGAGATTTTGTATTGAGATTTCCGGCCTCCAGGCGTCAGATCCGCAGGAATGCCTCTACAAAATTCTCCATACACACATAGAGGTTTTCCTTGAGGTCTTGCGCCTCGAGGCATGCCTTCGGATTTTCCGTTGCGTGTGGAGCCGCCTTTAAGGAGACTTATTAAAATTAAATAGAAGCAAAACATCAAACAAGCAAACAGAAAATTTAAGTAACAAAAACAAAAAACAAAACCTCTACAACTTGGATATGACATAAATCTAAAAGGAACTTAAAGTTTAATTGTCAAATTTCAGAATCTTTCGCACTTCTTAAATCATCGACCCGTTTATTACTCGTCTAACTCTCGAGTGGGTCGTTCATTCTCCAGTTGAATTTATGGCGGAGGTCTCTCTTGCACAATATCATTCCGAATAATCCGGCTCGCGCCTAATAATAGTGGATGGGCGTTTGGTGCGTGCCATCGTTTCCTCGTTCCTTAAGTGTTTGACACAATTTACATTGAAATTTCATTTGGCATCGAGCTAGGACGCGTTTGAGGCCGCGCATTCCGTGACTAATTTCTCTCCTTGCTTGCCGGAGGCTGCTGCAACCTCTTCAAACATTCAAAGCGCGCACACACACGTATATACCTTTTTATCTCACCTGGACTATTTCAAACTGGAACGGTATATTTAGAAGCAGAACGGAGCGTATTTTGTATGCAATGAACGGTACAGAAGTAGGTAGCTACCGTTAGAATAGGAAGTTGTGTATGGATTATGGCAAAAGTTGCATGTATATTTTCAATTTCACCAGTATATTTATTAAGGAGTGATAATAGGACATCCAATTTTACTTAATTTAAACAAAAAAGAGCATTTGATACTAAACAATCCACAAAATGTGTGCAAAAAGCACAATAGATCATCAAATATGTAAACATCAAACATTTATATTAACACCTACTTCAGAATGGACGATGGACTATATTTAGTTCGGTTGCCCAGAAAGAAAAAGGTGTGTTCTTCCAATGTTTTAAGTACAAATTTACACCAACATTAATAACTTAGTTCCGCACTAAATCTAAATTTAATCGACATCAAAGGAGATCAGAACTGTTAGTGCTAGTACAAACATGTACTAGTAGCATGATGCGATTAACAAGTTTACGGAAGCGATACTCAAATCGAGAGGCTTGCAGAATTCCAAAACGGGTAGAAAGTAATTACCGCAATCACGTATTACCGTATTAAACACGAGTTTTTTCTTTCTCTCTCTCTCTACCTACACGACATCCTCATTCAATCCATCCAGTGATCCGCACACGTGAGAAAAGAGTGACCATATAAAGGGATTAAATATGCTTTAATTGCATTGGCATTTAATTTCCTGCATGCTCACTGATTATCTAACCACCAACGAATGTAAACAGATGTAGCATTTCCTTGTTAAGATAATTAAGATATCCCATACTTGCCTCTAAATGACTTGGCAGTAGGTGATGTTTGTTATGATGCCACAAAAACGTGCGTTTATAAATAGGTGCTGAACTCATCGATCTAACAAAACCACAGGTGGGAGTGCAACAGCGTAATTTTCTCTCACAATAAACAAATTGCACGTTTACCTGATAGGTTTTTTCTTGCTTATCGTTATTGTTGTATATATAATAGACTCTGATGATTTGATAGTTGGTGCGTGTTGTAATTTTAGTGACGTGCTGCTAATACAGACAGAAGCTATTTTCTTCAGCATGCGCAATCGGCCAGTCCGTGAAGTTATGTGTAACGCCTCCAAAAATTCATACCGTGAGTGTACGTGACTATTTCATTTCAGAAGATAGCCATAAAAGATATCCATAACTTTTTTTGTTCGAATTTCTTAATGAAACATATGTCAATCGATAGAGCTATTCAAGTAGTATACCCCAGAGTTTTACCCACAAAAAATATCGGACGGTTTAGCAAAAAAATTGATTTAATTACCAGCGCGTCATCTAAATCAGCTCATGGTGTCCTCAAATAGAATTGCAAATAACGCCACCTGCCGAAACCGTGGAACATCGGGGATAACAAATTCGGAATCTACATGAAATTCTGCATCTAGTAATGGTATCTATACGACACTACCCTTATGGTTACAACCCCTCTTACATAAGTAAAGCTGTAAATTGGTGTGCGGCTTATCAAGTGGGTTATATAAATGTTTATAACTATTGCGAAAGTTGATGCATAACTTTGATTAGTACGTCAAAATGTAGGTAATTAATAGGGGTAACTACCCTGAAAAAGTCGGAGTTTTGCCTACTCAATAACCCCTAAAATGACAATAATGTTGACCTACCCCATAACAAGGAATGCGACGGCAGACAGATAAAATGTTTAATAACTCTTGTAAATATTCTTGCATAACTTTGCTTTATACGTCAAATTGTAGGTAATTCATAGGGGTAACTACCCTGAAAAGGTCGGAGTTTTGCCCACTCAATAACACCCCTAAAATGACAATAATGTTGACCTACCCCATAACAAGGAATACGACGGCAGACAGATAAAATGTTTAATAACTCTTGTAAATATTCTTGCATAACTTTGCTTTATACGTCAAATTGTAGGTAATTTATAGGGGTAGCTACCCTGGAAACCTCGGAGTTATGCTCACTCGATAACACGTCTTAAATGGTCATAATGTGGATCTATCCAATAAGAAGGAATACGACGGCAGACAGATAAAATGTTTAATAACTCTTGTAAATATTCTTGCATAACTTTGCTTTATACGTCAAATTGTAGGTAATTCATAGGGGTAACTACCCTGAAAAGGTCGGAGTTTTGCCCACTCAATAATACCCCTAAAATGACAATAATGTTGACCTATCCCATAACAAGGAATACGACGGCAGACAGATAAAGTGTTTAATAACTCTTGTAAATATTCTTGCATAACTTTGCTTTATACGTCAAATTGTAGGTAATTAATAGGGGTAGCTACCCTGGAAACCTCGGAGTTATGCTCACTCGATAACACACCTTAAATGATCATAATATGGATCTATCCAATAAGAAGCAATACGACTGCAGACAGATAAAATGTTTAATAACTTTTGTAAATATTCTTGCATAACTTTGCTTTATTCGTCAAATTGTAGGTAATTCATAGGGGTAACTACCCTGAAAAGGTCGGAGTTTTGCTCACTCAATAACACCCCTAAAATGACAATAATGTTGACCTACCCCATAACAAGGAATGCGACGGCAGACAGATAAAATGTTTAATAACTCTTGTAAATATTCTTGCATAACTTTGCTTTGTACGTTAAATTGTATGTAATTAATAGGGGTAGCTATCCTGGAAACCTCGGAGTTATGCTCACTCGATAACACACCTTAAATGATCATAATGTGGATCTATCCAATAAAAAGGAATACGACGGCAGACAGATAAAATGTTTAATAACTTTTGTAAATATTCTTGCATAACTTTGCTTTATACGTCAAATTGTAGGTAATTCATAGTGCTATCGATTGACATATGTTTCATTAAAATCTTCCCTCCGGTTTAATAGATATGAATGTTATGACATGATAAGTCGATAAGTCTTCTGATGTTATTTTTTGTATTATATAATGTTCGGCCTATTGGACATGAATGTTGTTAGTTATGCTTACTCTTATAACATAACACACATTGTAAAAATAATTTATAGATGATAGGTTCGGTTCCATAAGCAGTACAGAATTACCCATGATGCAATCAGTACAATCAGTTTGTGTTTAATTTAAGTTAAAGTGATGGTAGTCTAAAAGCGAAAGGAACTTTAATAAATGCAGTTATTATTGCAGTAGATTCAGTGGACCCCCAAAACGTGAATTTCCACTAAAATCTCGATTTTTTGTCACTTTATTACAATACTTTTCTTCTAGAGTTCTAATCTGAAAGTCAAAACATGTTGAAAATGAATAGAACTTTGTTTAGTGTATTATGTTTTTCGTTCTTTTACTATCGTTAATAACAAGACATTCCAAGGTTTATCATTCATACCCCAGAAAATTGATACAAACATAATAAACAAACATCTTGTCATGACAATCGTATACAGTGTCTACACGCTACCTAACCACAAATTATCAAGAATGTATTCATCCGTTTTAACCATCAAGTAGTCACAAACTGTTAACAACAATAGAGCACGAGAAATATCAGCGGTATGTATAACAACAAAAGGCGGCAACCTTGAAAGGAAAATATGTATGTTGGTAGGAACAATGGCCACATATACACACACTCAAACACACCTAACCACTAATTATATGGCGTACGGTCGTCAGAGGCCGCACCCACGTAAAACAAATCACGTAGATAACGGCGTAAACGAATAAATCGAATTGTTCCGCGTGAACCGCCGCCGTAATAAATAAGCAGTTGGTTTAATTAAGACGATTAGGGTCTCTGGCAAGCGATCAGCGGATCGCCCGCGTCCATTAGAATGATTAGATGTCGGACAAATTCGCAGCCGGTTGTGTGAATTGGAAAGCGAGAAGAGTGGATGACGGCGCCCGGATAACCGAGGTCTAAGGAGAAACCGCGAACACAATGGAGTCGGGTTTCGTGAAAATGCATGACTGACATCACGATTATATTTGTTGTGACGCAGAAATAAAAGTTAATTGATAAGAAGGGCGAGCAATCGGATAATAGAATGTGGATGTCCATTTCGTCAATTTTTATTTTTTAAAATTAAAACTGTGGGGGAAAAAGAAGTATTTTTTGGGAAATCTACAAGATTATTCCCCATTCGACGTTCCAGACTTCTTTATGAAACAGTACAGACTGTCGAAAGATCTCGTGATAAATCTAATAGAAGAAATGGGACAGTTTGTTCAAGGCAGTACACAAAGAACAAAAATTTCACTCCACCTAGAGGTTTCTTGTAAATTTATATATGTATTTACTGTCGGCTGTTATTACCAAACCAGCATAGGACAAGATATGTCTTTGTCTGTAAGCCAACCGGTAGTGAGCAAACTTATCAAAGAAATAAGTAGGTATTAGGTACTATTTCTCATCATTTGCTGCCCAGATATATTAAATATTCAACAGTAGATGATTTTATAAGTGTTAAAAGAAGATTTGCATGCTAAACTCATTTGTTACCATTTTGATTGTATACAAGAATAAAATAATTTTAGGCTTATGGACAAGCCGAACTTCCCTAATGTAATTCCGATTGCAACACCGATTTCAATCACATTCAAGCAAAAAAAAAATAGAAATTAAGATACCCACAGGTCGGAATTTAACAACTTTGCTGACAACTCTTGTGAAAATAAATATAGTAACGTTTGAATAATTCACACATATAGAATTGGCAAATGTAGTCAAGTTTCTAATCAGAGTTACTAAAACTTAAACCTTTAACAACTTCACTTTCCTAGCAGCCGAAATAGTAACTCTGATACAGAGTAGAAATCGGGGTTTTTATAACTTTTGCATACAGAATTGACAATTGTGTTCTAGTTGCTATAATAAAAGTTACTAAAACTTAACCTTTAACAACTTCACTTTTTTAGCAACTGAATAGTAACTTAGTAACTTTCATATAGAACTGGACTGATTGTACATAATATAATGTGTGTAGTGTCAAACCACACTTCTGTGTTTTGTCGCTATAACAATTCGCAAACACCACAAATCTAAGACTCGACATAAGTCATATGTTTGTCAACGCATCACAGTGAATGAGTTAACAAACCATGCTCCCGTATCTTTTCGTCATATTGAACAAACCAGGTATTTAGCAATCAATAAAAACCTATTTGTCACAACCCATACATTTATCACTTTATATGTACAGTAGCAATTATGTCACTTATTTACTCGATCTGATAATGATTCCTAATCTAGTTTAACCTTGTTTTATTTATTTTAACTATAATCTAACGCGATGGAAGAAGTGATATAACGCGAAGTTTTCTTCTTACACGTTACTTTTCTCTATTTTTCAGGTGATGCAAGTCCCCGCTTGGGCAAAGTTCGAAAATTCCAACGAAATAAGGAGTGTTTAGATTTACCATTTACCTCTAGCGAGAGCGGGTTCGAAACGGAACTCGACTGTCTCGACTCATCCCTGTCGAATACCAGCAACGAAACAGACGAAGTGATCATGCGACTTCAAGCCAAAATCGACACTCTCGAGCAGATTCTTGCCGAAAATTCGATCCCTTTACCATCGGAATGTCACTCGCAGGCGGTAAGTCGGTTTGTCTAGCGTAAAAACTCGTCTAAAAACTTGTTTGTTTTCGATTGATAACTTTTACTTAATTAATTTGATAAGATAGGTAGTGTGATTGAGATTGTGCGCTGCGCGCTCTTCAATTTTATTTATTCCCTGTTTCTGTATTAGTTTGTGTTACTTGTGCTACTTATTTTATGTCTCGTTATGTTTCGTTTTTAAAAAACTCTAATAACGCTAAATGCTAAGCTAAAACTCCTGTTTTGGGTAGAGAAGCTAAGGATACTGAAGCGCGCAAGGTATTTGAGCTTTTTTTATTGTTTCCTCTACCTCTGTTCTATGACTCATTTCTATTATTCATTTGGTTGATCATTTTTGTGCTTGCGTTTTGTGCTCTTACTTTTTGACTATTTTTTTTTGCATGGACGTGTGTTATATGTACTCCTTTAGCTTCTCTATAAAGTACTTAAATTGTCTTGTATCGAATTAACTGATTGGAAAATAAATTTTTACTTGACGTTGATTGGCTTTTGATTTTTGTCTTGCACCCGTTATTTTATAGAGAAGCTAAATTTTGATGTGCTTGCATGACGTAGTTTTGGCCAGTGTCTTTTTTTTTTCATGGTAAGTAGCATTTTCTTTTTTATTTTCTAAATTGTGTTACAATATAATGGGTAAGTGTCAGGTATTGGGAGAATATATGCTATGCTGTGATCAAAACATCTCTTCTGTCAAAAATTTATTTATTTTCTTCTTTGTCTCTAACAAACCTATGCTAAGCAAGCAAACAACCAAATTGCGAAAGTATTGTACGCGCCGCAATTAAACAAACAGTAAACGCATTTTACCGGAATACACGCGCGTGGCATCCATTCGGCATGGGAGAGACGGCGCACGACGAGGTTGTTGACACTGATGGGTGGTGGTTTTGTCCATTTTATTCGTGTTCCAACCCTGCATTAATAATTGTACACGGCGATCTATAAAATACACATCGATCGATACATTTCTGTGTACATAGAGTGTGGATGTTATTATTTCATGCCATTAGGTATTAGGTGGTCGCCTGTGCGGCGCTGAAAACTTCCTGAAATCAGGACACATCAATCATCGCGAACGCGTCGCTTTCAACGCGTTTCAACCGTGGTTGGTTGTTTGATTTGCTCAGTTTATTGTGAAATTCGAGTGGAGTTGTGTTTTCATGCGAAATTAGGATTGTGGTTAATTTAAGAAAGCACGACTTGATCCTTAAGACTCCTTAAGAAACTAATATTGCGTGATTAATGCCACGTGGTCGCATTACGCAGAGAGAAAAAAATTTGAATGAAACGAATTTGCTTCAAGTCAAAGAAAGGTCGATGTTAAATAGTGGCAGACAAAGCCTTGGTTGCCGCAAAGAAATTAGTGTAGTCGAAAAACACAATAAAATATTGTGGTAGAGACTCATTAGATTATTTTGTTCACGGAAATCTTTGGTAAAGACTACAAATGAAGAGAAACCAGAATACCGCTCGCTTTCTATAGCTCAGCTTATGTAACCTCAAACTAATCCAACGTGTGCTAGAGACTGTCAGCGCCATCTCCCCGCCAGTAGATATAGCGATTATTTTTAATGAAACCGCACGTTTTTTATTCAAACACATAATCTGTTCACACAAATCTATATGTCTTTCTCTTCCAAATAATTTCAAATAGAATATTTATTTACCTCAAGACCGATCTTTATTTCAAATAAAACCAGATTTATTTCATTCAAACGTCTTCTGCAATTAAACCTAAACAATTTCTACTTTACGGAAACTATGGAAAACCATATGGTGTAAAAGAATATTTTTTTCAGTGAAAACTATTTATTTTTACTTTACGTATCTTAATCGATACATAATTATTTACTTTTATCGTTCGCAATTTAGTTTATGTTGATACATTGACGATAGATCTAAAATTAAATGTGAAATCATCGTTAAATTTGATATGTACAGTTTATATTTTCACCGGAAATATCCTAAAAATATACCTACTAGTAGACCTAATATACCTACCTACTTATTTTGTTCCCCATTTTTTCATTGGAGTTCTATGCCATTGCAGTAATTACGTATATTGATTTTTGTAATCGTCCAGAATACTGTAAAGGTGGCTCCACACGCAACGAAAAATCCGAAGGTCTGCCTTGAGGCGCTAGGCCTCGAGGAAAACCTAAAAAAAGGCTTAATTCTATCAGGTGACGGAGATATAGCTGATATTTATCAGTTTATAATACCACAGTGACTCAACATAATACATTCCGCGCAATGTTTTCCAAAACAACAAAAAATTCAGCACAGAATCGTATAAAGGCGGCTCCGCACGCAACGGAAAATCCGAAGGTCTGCCTTGAGGCGCTAGGCCTCGAGGCAAACCTAAAAATAGGGGGGTCTCCACACACTACGGTATATTCGAAGGCCAGCCTTAAGGCATTCCAGTTTGTGCTCGCGCAATGGCGTCATCAGATGATGCTCTTGCTGTTGTTGATTTATTTTAGCTATAGAAAATAATAAACGGCCTCGAGGCCTACCTCACAACCCTCCACACAGTCCGGTCGGCCTTGAGACGCATATAAGCAGAGGCAAGCCGAATGAGATTTTGTATTGGGATTTTTGGCCTCCAGGCGTCAGATCCGCAGGAATACCTCTAGAGGTTTTCCTTGAGGACTTGCGCCTCGAGGCATGCCTTCGGGTTTTCCGTTGCGTGTGGAGCCACCTTAATTTCTCACCATAGAAACGATGGCCCGCCCTCATGGCCGCAGTGTGTTCGGCCTCCAGGCGTCAGATCCGCAGAAATACCTCTAGAGGTTTTCCTTGAGGTCTTGCGCCTCGAGGCATGCCTGCGGGTTTTCCGTTGCGTGTGGAGCCACCTTAATTTCTCACCATAGAAACGATGGCCCGCCCGCATGACCGCAGTGTGACTGTACCGTAGAACAGGGGTCCATGGCTTTTGAAAGTTTTGTTATATTGTAAATTGTCGTTTGTTAATTTGTTGTAAGCGTATTTATATTTGATCCACACAAGAAAAAGTTGATTGGAATGAGTCTCATGATTAGTAGAGCCATTTCTAGTAGAGCTATTTCTTTATCGCATCATATATTTCAAGTATACAGTGTATCGGTTAATCTTTGAAAATTAACATAAGGAAATTAAAGAAATGCTAATACATTTGTAATTAATTTCGTAAATTACGTAAAAGTAAGGTCTCTCTTTGACCGAGTTCCATTGCTCCAAATTGTACAGGGTGGTCAATATTGAGAGTCAAAGTTGTCAAACTTTAAAGTTATAATATTTTATAACTTTTTAATCGATGAAAATTTTTAATGGATACAAGTAAAACCATTTTTCCGCCTCCATTTGCTGGCAATACGATCAGTATATTAGTGTCGGAGGCGTATTTATATATTCAAAACCTAATCGACAACACAGGAAGTGAAATTTTATTCCATCACCTAGAAAATACAGAATCACAACGCCTATACAGACCGTTTGCACGAAGTGGCACAATACAGGTTATTATAATGTGATTTATTCAAAACGCCTCGCCTCTTCAACTAAAAACGAACATCATGTTCTATACCAAGTATCAGTAGTGTACCAACTCCGTTACCATCGATACCATTTAAACGACCATGGACGACACCATGATGTTGTTGTCCTATTTCAATGTATTTTCTAATCCGGTATGTATCATCTCATCTCATTCACATCTTATAATAGAAAACGAACCATCTGACGTATTTATCCACCATATGGTCCCCGGAAAGAAAAAAAAAACCGAGACACTGAAAAATTGCACATTTTCCTTCAGACAATAGACCGCGGTTTCTCTCACTAATGCTCTGGCGTTATAATCTGCGATTGTATCTTTGATAATGTGAATGGTACGCTGATTAAAAGGTCATTGGGGTCAGATTGTCGTTGCCTAGTTTAACGTTTATCTTAATAAATCCGCATAGTTTGTCGCTTTCTTTACGATGTGTGTTAATTTAAGTGAGTTATTCCGACTTAATAAGTTTTGTTGCGTGAGCAAGGTAATTTCTATTAGGTTTTTTATATTTAATATTGTCTCTAAAGGTCTAGAGTTCACTTTGACCAAGTTTCAGTGACCCAAAATTATACAGGGTGATCAATATCCAGTGTAAAAGTTGTCAAACTGACCAGTGGCAAATTGCAGAATAAGTGTTTTTCCATAAGGAAAATTGTGAGAAAATAGATCAAATTTTGAAGAATTTGTCTATAATTTGCTAAAAGAGTTAAGGAAAGATAAACCGAATGGTCTATAAGTCCTTATATGACTCATGATTCAGGAATAAATACATAATAAAACTGAAAAACAGCGATAAGAATCTACTATATTATGTTATAATTTATTAGACAACTATTGCACACGAAAAGACACCAAAGGCCGAAATATTTTACCTGTTCACAATACAAAAAAAACTTGTAAAGTACAACACAACTTCATCGTTCACTAAAAACACCGGGCGATTGTTTTGCGCGTCAAAATATTAGTAATCACAGCAAAAAATTCAACAAATTCTTTTGAGGACTAGAATTAACGACGAAATGCCAAAAATACCGGATAACATCAGTTGGTTATCATGGATTCCTTCGACCAGTTGACACTAAAATTCTCTCATGTAAGTTTCTGTTTATTTCAGTGTTATTTGTACCATGCCTCGAGTTTGTGTTTTTTTTTACATATAAAATGTGTCGAAATGGTCATATAAATGTTCCCTTTGTTGTGTCTTGTTCAAAACCGCGTATATATATGGAGATAAGAATTTAATATTTATGTTTGTTTGTACCAACTTCTGTCCACAAACGAAGTAAATAAAAACGATTGTTGTGTTATGCCAAGGCAGATTGACACGTGCATAACTGAACTTTTTCTTTGAATCCTTTTGGTGATTAGATTATTTCTATAGTTATTATAAATGAATTAATATATAGTAATTCTATATTTATTTTAATTCCATATTTATTTACCCGAAATTTTTCCAGGAAACCGATGCAGCCCTACTCAAAGTAAAACAGCTGACGTCCCAATCCGGCGAGCTGGAACGGCTGCTCTGCGACGTCAAGACCGACATCAACCGCCTGTTTGTGAGCAACGGCACGAGCAACGAGGAGATACGCCGCGTGAACGAAAAACTCGAACGACTGACCTCAACAGAAGAGAAACCACTGGACGTTTCCGCGAAACAAACGAACGACGTCTCCACGGAGACGGAACCCAACGACGACGAAGACCTGAAGACGAAGCTGCGAAAGTGCGAGGAGGAGAACGCGACGCTGAAGACGAAATGCGAAGACCTCAAGGTCTGCTTGGAACAGATGGAAATGGAGTACGTTAACTGCGAGAAATACTGGGAGAATAAGTTAGAGGAGGAACGGAGGGTCTTCGAGACGGAGCAATGTCAATACAGCGAACATTTGATTCAATTGACAGATAAAATCGCCGAATACGAGAAGGAATTTTTAGAGAAGAGCTGTAGACTGCCACCTATCGAGGAAAAACGGAAACTCGAGGAGCAATTTACCGATTTGGAGCAGGAATTCGAAGATTACAGAGACCAGGCGGAGTTCCAGATGGACGAGAAAGACCGCGAGATCGCCGATCTTAAAGAAAAACTAGACGAATTACAAGTGCCTCCGAAACAAACTTCATCCACACAAACGGAGTTCGGAGACGCCAGACCGTACCTAACTAACCACGTGATCGAATCTACGAACCTGTTCTCCGCCGACACCATGCCTTTCACGCTCCAAACTCCAAGTATCGCTCCGGAGCAGGGTTCCGAAGATGTAAAACCCATCAAAATCCCAATTTTGAACCTCGAACCGTCATTGATCTGGAACCAGACGCTCCAAAGAGACTCCGACCTGCTCCACGGAGGCTCCGACATGCTCCATGGACCCTCCGCGGAGCAAACTACGGCATCGCTTCCCATTTCTTTCCAGACGACGCAAGAAGAAGTTAAACAGTCCTCGTCGATGTACGATCTGCCTTCGACGTCGTCGGAGCTCAGCTCCAAAGTTGCTCCGATGAGGCCTAAGAGGACGAGGAAGCACGATAGGAATCTCGACGGGCAACGGTTATATAAGAAGAACGTCGATCAACAGACGACGGGTCAAAAAGTGACGACGGCGAATAAATGGAATTGTACGCAAGATGCGAGGAATTGCGGAAGCGTCGATGATCGGGTGTTGGTTCCTGTGAGTACGGTGCATAATATGAACGTGAGGATACACCATTTGGAGCAGAGATGTAGACACCTGCAGTTTGTGCTCAAGCAGCAGCATTATCACGCGGAACAGGTCTTACAACGTAAGTTTGTTTAAATAACTATATTTGTGTACTTCTCCACATTTTATTGCTTCTGTGACTTAATCAGGGTTGATATAAAAAACGTTTTGTTTTATTTAAAACATGAAACAATGTTTTAAAACACCTCAAAAAAAAACATGTTTTAAATCATGTTTTTTCTTTGTTTTTTTTTTACTTTTCAAGGCAAAGTGTCAGAAAAAAATAATTGTTTTCGAATATAAAGGGATGCTCATGAAGATTTAAGAATAATATAAAATCTATCCTTTTACAAATGTTGGCTCTCTTGTGTTGATAGTAGGTTCTCTGTTCCATTTGGCATTGTAATAGGATTCCCTGACGGTTAGGGGAATACCTCACTGGTAGTTAGTTGGATTTAATACAAAACAATTATTTACTATTATTTATTTTAAAAGGTTTTTAACATTGTTATTTTTAAACAACCCTGGTAGTCTCTAAATGATTCTATTGAATGTAGTTGGGAAATAAACAGTAATAGTAGAAAAAAACATGTTTTAAAACATTTTTAAAACAATGTTTTAAAATAAATATTTTAAAACATAACAACCCTGGATGTTTTAAAACACCTCAAAAAAAACATGTTTTAAATCATGTTTTTTTTTTGTTTTTTTTTTATTTTCAAGGCAAAGTGTCAGAAAAAAAATAAATTATTGTTTTCGAATATAAAGGGATGCTCATGAAGATTTAAGATAATATAAAATCTATCCTTTTACAAGTGTTGGCTCTCTTGAGTTGATAGTAGGTTCTCTGTTCCATTTGGCATTGTAATGGGATTCCCTGATGGTTAGGGGAATACCTCACTGGTAGTTAGTTGGATTTAATACAAAACAATTATTTACTATTATTTATTTTAAAAGGTTTTTAACATTGTTATTTTTAAACAACCCTGGTAGTCTCTAAATGATTCTATTGAATGTAGTTTGGAAATAAACAGTAATAGTAGAAAAAAACATGTTTTAAAACATTTTTAAAACAATGTTTTAAAATAAATATTTTAAAACATAACAACCCTGGATGTTTTAAAACACCTCAAAAAAAACATGTTTTAAATCATGTTTTTTTTTTGTTTTTTTTTTTACTTTTCAAGGCAAAGTGTCAGAAAAAAAATAAATTATTGTTTTCGAATATAAAGGGATGCTCATGAAGATTTAAGATAATATAAAATCTATCCTTTTACAAGTGTTGGCTCTCTTGAGTTGATAGTAGGTTCTCTGTTCCATTTGGCATTGTAATGGGATTCCCTGATGGTTAGGGGAATACCTCACTGGTAGTTAGTTGGATTTAATACAAAACAATTATTTACTATTATTTATTTTAAAAGGTTTTTAACATTGTTATTTTTAAACAACCCTGGTAGTCTCTAAATGATTCTATTGAATGTAGTTGGGAAATAAACAGTAATAGTAGAAAAAAACATGTTTTAAAACATTTTTAAAACAATGTTTTAAAATAAATATTTTAAAACATAACAACCCTGGATGTTTTAAAACACCTCAAAAAAAACATGTTTTAAATCATGTTTTTTTTTTGTTTTTTTTTTACTTTTCAAGGCAAAGTGTCAGAAAAAAAATAAATTATTGTTTTCGAATATAAAGGGATGCTCATGAAGATTTAAGATAATATAAAATCTATCCTTTTACAAGTGTTGGCTCTCTTGAGTTGATAGTAGGTTCTCTGTTCCATTTGGCATTGTAATGGGATTCCCTGATGGTTAGGGGAATACCTCACTGGTAGTTAGTTGGATTTAATACAAAACAATTATTTACTATTATTTATTTTAAAAGGTTTTTAACATTGTTATTTTTAAACAACCCTGGTAGTCTCTAAATGATTCTATTGAATGTAGTTTGGAAATAAACAGTAACAGTAGAAAAAACATGTTTTAAAACAATGTTTTAAAATAAATATTTTAAAACATAACAACCCTGGACTTAATTGTTAATTAATTTGATTCCAGATTGTTGGCAGCAGCATAATGATGAGAATTTGCGTCACCAGATAATGCTGAAGGCGACGCAAGACAAACTGGATCGTCAAGTGAGGATTTGCAACGAGCAGTTGGAGAGATTGGCGAAGAATGATCTGTTAGTGAAAGAGATCTACGTAGAGAATGCTTTTCTTGTCGCTAACGTCCAAAGATTGGAGCAAAAGTGTCACTTGCTGTCTCAGTGCAACTCGACGAATTCTGTTTAGTTCGTTAAATGGGTTGCGGCTGATTGAGTGACCTGCTTGTACATAGATCTAAATAACTCTCGTGCCTTTCTTGTTTGGTGCATTTATTTCTTGTGTTACGACGATGGAAGAGTTTATCGATTCAGTTTGTTTGTTTGTTTTTTTTCTACAACCGTTTATCATATCATATTGATATTGATTTGTGTATTATATTTAGATAAGTAATATATAAGGATGTTAAATTTGATAATCGAAAGTATGCTTAGAGGTACTTTTAGGACTGATATGTTGCAAAGTTGAGGTCAACGACTCGTGGATTGTTACAAACCTTTATTATTATTGTACGTTTTTATTTAATTTTTATTGCCGTGTCCACTATTTTGTTATTACGTATCGCACCTACTTTCCAAAGATTTGTACATGATTTGTTATTATATGCATATTTAAAGTGTCATATGGTTTCATACTTTAGTTTCCACAAATAAATCTTCTAATTAAAATTTATCATGTTTTATTTTTATACCATTAAAGACCATGACCAGTTTGTGCGTTACTCACTTTGAAATTTTGCAGAGTGGCACATAATGAAGGTAAGTAACATCTTATGAAACCTAGTAACATCCTATACCATAATCAATGTATACCTTTTGTGTCGCTTGCTTCCAGTTTGTGTTACTCAAGTCCATTTTGTGTTACTCACTTTGAAATTTTGCAGAGTGGCACATAATGAGGGTAAGTAACATCTTATGAAACCTAGTAACATCCTATACCATAATCAATGTATACCTTTTGTGTCGCTTGCTTCCAGTTTGTGTTACTCAAGTCCATTTTGTGTTACTCACTTTGAAATTTTGCAGAGTGGCACATAATGAGGGTAAGTAACATCTTATGAAACCTAGTAACATCCTATACCATAAGCAATGTATACCTTTTGTGTCGCTTGCTTCCAGTTTGTGTTACTCAAGTCCATTTTGTGTTACTCACTTTGAAATTTTGCAGAGTGGCCCATAATGAAGGTAAGTAACATCTTATGAAACCTAGTAACATCCTATACCATAATCAATGTATACCTTTTGTGTCGCTTGCTTCCAGTTTGTGTTACTCAAGTCCATTTTGTGTTACTCACTTTGAAATTTTGCAGAGTGGCACATAATGAGGGTAAGTAACATCTTATGAAACCTAGTAACATCCTATACCATAAGCAATGTATACCTTTTGTGTCGCTTGCTTCCAGTTTGTGTTACTCAAGTCCATTTTGTGTTACTCACTTTGAAATTTTGCAGAGTGGCACATAATGAAGGTAAGTAACATCTTATGAAACCTAGTAACATCCTATACCATAATCAATGTATACCTTTTTGTGTCGCTTGCTTCCACTTTGTGTTACTCAAGTCCATTTTGTGTTACTCACTTTGAAATTTTGCAGAGTGGCACATAATGAAGGTAACTAACATCTTATGAAACCTAGTAACATCCTATACCATAATCAATGTATACCTTTTGTGTCGCTTGCTTCCAGTTTGTGTTACTCAAGTCCATTTTGTGTTACTCACTTTGAAATTTTGCAGAGTGGCACATAATGAAGGTAAGTAACATCTTATGAAACCTAGTAACATCCTATACCATAATCAATGTATACCTTTTTGTGTCGCTTGCTTCCACTTTGTGTTACTCAAGTCCATTTTGTGTTACTCACTTTGAAATTTTGCAGAGTGGCACATAATGAAGGTAACTAACATCTTATGAAACCTAGTAACATCCTATACCATAAGCAATGTATACCTTTTGTGTCGCTTGCTTCCACTTTGTGTTACTCAAGTCCATTTTGTGTTACTCACTTTGAAATTTTGCAGAGTGGCACATAATGAAGGTAAGTAACATCTTATGAAACATAGTAACATCCTATACCATAATCAATGTATACCTTTTTGTGTCGCTTGCTTCCACTTTGTGTTACTCAAGTCCATTTTGTGTTACTCACTTTGAAATTTTGCAGAGTGGCACATAATGAAGGTAAGTAACATCTTATGAAACCTAGTAACATCCTATACCATAAGCAATGTATACCTTTTTGTGTCGCTTGCTTCCACTTTGTGTTACTCAAGTCCATTTTGTGTTACTCACTTTGAAATTTTGCAGAGTGGCACATAATGAAGGTAAGTAACATCTTATGAAACCTAGTAACATCCTATACCATAAGCAATGTATACCTTTTTGTGTCGCTTGCTTCCACTTTGTGTTACTCAAGTCCATTTTGTGTTACTCACTTTGAAATTTTGCAGAGTGGCACATAATGAATGTAAGTAACATCTTATGAAACCTAGTAACATCCTATACCATAAGCAATGTATACCTTTTTGTGTCGCTTGCTTCCACTTTGTGTTACTCAAGTCCATTTTGTGTTACTCACTTTGAAATTTTGCAGTGTGGCACATAATGAAAGTAAGTAACATCTTATGAAACCTAGTAACATCCAATACCATAAGCAATGTATACCTTTTTGTGTCGCTTGCTTCCACTTTGTGTTACTCAAGTCCATTTTGTGTTACTCACTTTGAAATTTTGCAGAGTGGCACATAATGAAGGTAAATAACATCTTATGAAACCTAGTAACATCCTATACCATAAGCAATGTATACCTTTTTGTGTCGCTTGCTTCCACTTTGTGTTACTCAAGTCCATTTTGTGTTACTCACTTTGAAATTTTGCAGAGTGGCACATAATGAGGGTAAGTAACATCTTATGATACCTAGTAACACCCTATACCATGAGCAACGTGTGAAATCATATCATACCTCCCTGTATCACTGCTTCCACTTTGTGTTACTCAAGTCCATTCCATGTTACTTGCTTTGAAAATTTGCAGAGTTGTTTAGCACAGTTTTAGTACAGATTGATGATCAATTTATGTAAAGAAAAAATAAAACTATTATCTACTAGCAAACAGATTTTATTGATATAATACAATAAACACTTTATACAACAGATTTATTAAATTATATTTACACTTAAAATTAAGTTACGAAAATTACAATTAGTTATCAATAAAATACAAACAATATTATGTAGGTATTTATTATACATTATTTCTACATCCTTATTCTTTTTTGACATTTACATGATACTGCAAAAAAAATTCTATCTTTATTTTTCAACTGGCAGGAATGAGCAAAATGGTATTTTCTGACTAGAGAGGAAATTTTAAATACATTTGTGTCCATTAGAATATTTTTTAACGTTCAGTATTAAAGTAGTTTTAAACTAAGTAGAGCACAGTGGAACCAGATGGAACCAATTATACCCAGTGTATGGTTTATAATTGACCCCAGTATATTTGGTTGCATACACAACTGTGCTCTCCTTGGTTTCAAACATCTATACAATATCTACCAGTCATGCCAAAGTATTCCAAATTATATATAATGAAATAAAAATATGAAATCCATTATTATTTTATCTTAAATATAACACGAATAGCAACATTTAAAATAGCAACTTATCTTATTTTGAAGACCGGTTAGTTAGATAGCAGTTTGGTTTATATATATCATATAAAAATCGAATAAACTTACTGTCACTTAGCTAGTAGTGCCTTTACAACAGACAACATTTTTCAAAAACATGTAAACGAGGTAACAAACCTACACTATAACATCAATTTCCCTACATATTCCAAGACACTTGTACAAAGCTAACTTATGTATTTATTATTTACAAATTATACAAAAGTACACGCAACAATAAATTAATTCCTACTGAAAATTATACCATACTATATGTATAATATAATATGTTTTCGATTCGTACATGAACATGATAACATCAAACATCAGGCACGTTACGTCGAATTCGAATCATTCCGTCTTTTATCGTTATTATCCAGCAGTCTCAAGATTCGTCTCGAAAATGTCTCAGCCAATTACAAGCATCCACAAATTCAGTGCCTTCGATTTCTATACAAATTTGGTATTGATTTATTTACCTTTTGCGATTTTCTCTTTGGTTTTAAAGATACATTCCGTTAACCAGATAATCGGCATCGTGAGCATACGATTTTCCACCTCTTCGCATCCTTCTACGGACCACTCTCAACCGGCAAGCTATCAATATACCCATTAGGCACATTATTATGAAGCCTGAAAAATAGTTTAGTAAAATAAACCAGTAAGAAAACAAAGATATTCCGTTTTTACTACACCAAATTGCCTCATATTCAATAAAAATCGAATAGTAGAGTAGTTTCAAACTAAGAAGAGCACAGTTGTATATGCAACCAATCATACCCAGTGTATGGTTTATAAATTGCCTATGTATATTTGGTTGCATATACAACTGTGCTCTTCTTAGTTTGAAACATCTATACCTAAAGTTAACGATAAGATGGCGCCACTCGGCGCCTCCACCAATCCTTCGTTAACCTCCAAACGCTCCGCGACCACGTATTTCGACTGGTCGTCGCTAGGTGTCGTACTTTTCGCTATCTTGACCTGCTTCGGTGTAGGGTTTTTACTTTCCGACTGTTGTTCCTTGGAATGCTGCTTCAATTCGTGCGCCAACTTGTTCTGCACGTGTGTGGGATTCTTTTCTTCGGATTTCCAAGTTTGTGTCAATTCTGCTTGAGGTTTTGATGGTCCTGGAGGTTCGTTGTGTACTGCGAAGATTTAACAGAAATTAGTTTAACAGGCTTCCAAATAATAGGCTTCTAAATAATTTTAGATATATGGGAAATATTCAAATTCTAACCTGGTGGTAAGACGTTTCTATGCCATGTTTCTTGCATATTTGGGTCTGAACCATATGGGTTATTGTTTCTGTAATTTCCGTCTGAAAATAGCCCGGCTGTAATAGAAATTGTGACAATTATAGCTGTTATTAATACCAGATCAACTAATCTAATATAATTCTGTAATTTTCTATATACCTGAAGGTGGATTATGGGGCCAATTATCTTGAATTTGCTGGATTGGTTGTCGGTATACTTCGCCATAATATGGTGGGATTTTTTGGTATTCATGAGTGTTGATTTCCCCATATTGCATTGGGCTAAAGATAAGAAAGTTATGTTAGAACGTTACATGAATATTTGTGATTTAAAACGAAATCTATTCTCTAGGAGAAGCACATTGAACATATGCATGTCAGTTGCAGAATTCTGACTGATTCTATGCATTCAGTTTATACATTTGTCCAAATGGCATGCCTACTAACTAATGCTGTCCTTACTATTCTTATTTTTTGACATGCAATTTTTGTTTTACACCATTTCCTATTTACAAAAGGTACATCTTATCCTAATTTTGAAATTGTTGTGTTAATTTATCTACAACAAAATTCATAATTACTTCATAATTATTTCATATTTTCAAGAGCAATTTTAACTTTTAAATAGCCAACTTATGACGCAAACATTTCATGTATGACGTCACCTATTTCGGAGCGATGACGTCATCCTTTTTTTTTTTTTTTTTTAATAGAAACCCCAATTTTTGTTTTTGTATTTTTTCATAGAAATCCTTACTACTTAAATGATGATGTAACCTTTTTTAAAATTAGCACATTTACAACAATGTATTGTTGCTGCTAACAGCACCAGCAACTAGCGGCTAATAAAACATTTATAACATTTCACATTGTGACAACACCCGAATAATGGTCACGTTCACCAACAGTCAACTTTTGCATACGTTTGCTCAATGTTTGTTGTGAAAGAATATTAAATTCCTGTCTATCTACCTATACTAATTACGAACTTTCAAGTGTAGGGCGCGTTCAGCGGAATCGCCCATTTTCGCCGACATTTGCGATCGAGTTGCTGCAAAATTGGGCTTTTCGATATTACTTTTGACGCTCGAATTGAAAAAAGGACACAATTCCGCGTGGACTGTGCGATATTTTGTAAATTAAATGCGTCAATTTTAAAAAAAAAATCACGTTTTTGCACCCCTTCGGGTGAAGGCGAACCTCGAGAAAATGTCACGTGACGTCTAGAAATGCCGACAAGCGGATCGATGAACGTCAAAAATTTACATTTTTTATCCGTTCCTGCCGGCCTTATAACAGCCGCTCGCTCTCATGTCTTACGATAAGATCCCTCTAAATACCCTTCGCAAAGAGTTTTGAGCAAAAAAACGGCCTTAAAAACAATTTTCGATCCAAAAAATCGATTTTTGTCGACCCGTGTTTTGCTGCTATTACCACAGTAACGTCAAACCCGAAACGCCCCCTGCCGGACATTCGTAACAACAGTAACAGATAGCAGATAACCTAAAATGTATCCTAAAATGTCCATATTGCGAATGTGGACAGGTGGGAAGCCTTAACCACATATTTCTAGAATGCCCAATAACTAAAGTCGAAAATTTTGACATATACACAGAGCTAGTATATTTACTAATACAAGCTATACCTATGGCTAAAACTAAGACTAAGGCTAAAACTAAATTCTAAAATAAGAAACAGCAAGATCAGGCAAGTTAGTTCAGTGTAGTCGCGTGCACGCATGGATAGAGAAATAGATATAGGAAGTATCGCGTTGTTTTTTCTTTATTTGTCGACAACACACAAACAGACCAATCAACGGACGTTGCAGCAATTAATCGTTCCTTATGTTACACAAGAAACGATATAGTACAGTAGCTTTTATTATTAACTTCTTGCCACGTGCCGTGTCACGCAAAGTGTTGAAGATTCCCCCTCTCCATCCCATTGACAGAACTGTGATTATAGAGTGGGGGAACATCCTGAACAGGTTACAGCACAACACGCGGTACAGAGTACATAATAAAATCATATTAACAAAATCCGTCAATAATTCCGTACATGTATTGCTAGACAATTCAGACCAGATTCTAATTCTGGTTTCAAGACGTGCAACTGTGCCCTAATCTACCGCCATGGTAACCCGCCTCACCCGCCATTCGAATATCCAAGAGCTCGATGCAGTGTCTGCATCGCTCCCTTGTATTTATTATACCTGGTCTCCAGCGCGTCCTGAACCTGAAGTCCACTACCTTTATGGTTAAATATATGACTGTTCTTATCTGCAACGAATGTTAATCGATTTTTTTATTCCAGTTGTCGAAACTACTTGACAATGGGCGCGTTCAGCAACCCCAACGTTGGCAACCGTTGAGATTGCTGAACGCGCCCATGTAGTTCATTCTAATCTTAGCTTTGCAGTCACTGATAATTGTTAGTTTATGGTTGTTTTACTTACCATACTGCGGTGATTGTGGTAGTAATTGGCTGGCTTGATGTGCAGGTGCCCAGTTTGGAGATTGGGCAGGATACTGAGCTGGAAACTGCGCCATCTGTGGTGGGTCCAACTGGGAGTTACTGTTTATAAGCATATTTCTCTGATCTGGCAATGGTGGTCTTATAAAGTCCTCTTGAGCAGGGACATTTGGAAGCGGAGGATTGTGATTTGGAATTGATGGGTGATAGGGTTCATGATTTTGGACGTTGGCTGGTTGGCTTAGTCTGGAAACTTCCTGAAATGGACCAATGACAAAATTATACTTGAATAACAACCCGTTTTAGGTAGAGTTGTTCCAAACTTAGTTGAATACCGTGAAGTTGCATCCAGTTTATTCGCCTCAACGAGAGAAAGAGTCTCCGCTCTGGTGGTGAAAGTATGAACTAAGTTTCATCGGAATAACTTTGAAAATTTATATGGTGTCGTATAGAACATTGAGTATAATTTTGCTGGTATTTAAATCAAAAGATGAAAAACGACAAAAAAGAAGCAGCAGACGTAAGATCTATTGTTGCGTTCCACAATGCAATTCATATCACAGCGAGGGCTTGTCATTTCACAAGTTTCTTAAAGGAAAAGGTTACACAGTGAGTTGGCAAAATTCGTGTACTAAAAATTGGCAAAATTGTCTAAAGACATATACTAGTGTGTTCAAAGCATTTTCTAAAAGAGATTTGTGCACGAATAAATCAAGTTGAGTGTACAGTAAAGGAATCATATTGTTTTTAAGTTTGACATATTGCGCATCTAACCTCAAAATGAAACGTTTTTATTAACAAATCCGCATACAGTCAGATTTTTCTGCTGCAAATAACTTTTATTCTTCTTCAAGGGGTTGTCCCTTATAATCTGTATACATATTTTTTCAATAAGGGTTCCAAAAATCCTTATAAATACTCGTCAGAGTAATTAAAGTCATATAGCTGACAACAGTTAACTTAAATTTTATCTGAACCAATCCCCACTAATGCGCCGATGTTAGCGCCCTCTACATTCGCCCGTTCAGGCAAATTTTAGTAACTTTTAAGTACGGCCAACGTCAGACAATAAAATTTACTGCGTAAAAATCACTAACCGGTCACGTGACGTTCAAACATTAAAAATGACTTACCCCTTCATCAACCTTAGTAGCGGGCGCGTTTGAATTGAAATGATTTGCGGACGGGGTGGCTGTTGATGCATCCACAGGACAACCTAGTTCGGGTGCTTCGTCACTTCCATCTGAACATTGCGGAATGCCATCGCAGGCGTTGTATATCGCAATGCATTCGCTATTTGAACGACACTCGAACTGAAATCTCTTGCATTTTCCACCTGGAAATAATAGATTCATTATTAGATTTGCTATTAATATTATATTATATCGGCCAATATCACTGCTGTTCATCATATCAAAGCTTTCCGAAAAAGAATACAAGAACAATTTTTCATGGTGGTTTATTATGAACACGACGCGGAACGTCATCGATGGACAACAATAAATTGATACGGCTACTTTTTACCCACGAAAGATGGAAAGTTCGAAATCATTATAAAAAGTAATTACTGTGAATTACCTGAGGCGCAAAGAGAGTCATGCTTCACTTATCCAGAGATGCAGTCGTCGAATGAAAGCGCAATCTTTCTATTTGTTTCATGGAACCATGAATGAAAGTGAGACTGACACGGTAACAATACCCCACAGTCTAACCCTGGTAACTAGACCATTTTTGTTCAATGCTATTTCAGAGTCTTGTATTGATTATTAAACAAAGATGAGTTCTCATATATTTTTTAGAGTACCATTAAACATGTTTGTGCCAGGCAATGATTTTCATATTTGTTCATTTGTTAAAACCATGTCAAAGAATTATTTGTTTGTTATTAATTAGTGTATAGTTATATACATTACGCAATACAATATATATTTTTTCTACTTTGCATTCACAATGCGCACATTGTAACACTGTTTTCGGTGTTACAATTAGCAAATTGTAACACCGTTTTTAGTAACTTTTTTCTAAGATTGGTGACATTGATATCAAATGCATGTCAAACGAAAATACACATAACCACAAAAGTAAGCACAAACTGATTTTTTAGAATCGCACAAACTGCGAAGTATGTATATTTTTATACATATTTAAACATTCGTGTTGCATCCTAGGTTTCGTACTACTAGTATATGATGGTATATAATAATTATCAATAATTACTTTTTCACAGATATTTGAATTTAAGTGACAGATGACAGTGTTACCAACGGTTGCACCCATAAATACTCTAAATTGGAATTTTACCATTAGGTACTTGAAGAAGTATATTAGAATAATACTTCTAAATTTTTATAAAATTAATGACGCAAAGTAGAAAAAATCTGATGTGGCCAGGCACATGACTTTATCATACGATACAGCCGTGTTCAGGGGGGCAATTTGGAAGTTCAAGGGACATCCGCTTACTATGATTTAATTTTTTTTCCAAAAAATGGAATGGACATAAATTATACAAAATTTTTTCTACTATAGTTTATTATTTAACTATTTTGACGAAATTACAGAAATGGCGGCTAATTTGCAAAATCGTTGAAAAATGATAAGAGTAAACCTCGAGTTCCTTTGGGCCCTTTTGGACAAAACTTCTTTCAGCTCTAAGTTTAGTCACGAAACTTCTAAATATGAAGTTTCGTCTCGATACCTTCAGTAGTTTCTTCGGAATCGTCGCCACAAAAAACGGGTACACACACACACACACAGACATTTTTTTGTACCTTGGTGAAACATGTTCAGGTGACCCAAAACGACATATTTCCGCTAAAATCTCAATTTTTTTTTCGACACGATTACAATACTTTGCCATACTACGTATGATAAAGTAAAAATAGTATATTACACTCGTTTTATAAGACATATTGGCGCATTCGTTCATTTCATGCGCCAATTTGACGTCTTATAAAACTTGTATAATAATATACTATTATTCGACGTTTCTATAGAAAACAACAAACGTATTTGCACATTGTGTTGGTTTCTGGTGGGTTTTCCTTTTATTTTCAACATAACCTGTATGAAGTCGATGGCCGTACGACCTTGCCAACTGTTTTGGATGTGAGAGATAGAGCATCAAGTTATTAAAAAAAAAAAAAAAAAAAAAAAAAACAGGTGTCAAAGCAATTTATCGATACTTCCTTGTATGTATAGTAATAGTGTGGTTACATCTGCAAATTCTATTATTCGAATTATAATTGCAGTTTGGTATTTTTCCATTTTGTTCCTATTTCCATTTTGGATATGTTTGCTATACAAATAATATTTTATTATAATAAGAATTTCAATATATGAAGTTATTTCAACAGCTAGTTATTCTTTCGGTTTAAGACTTGAGTATATTTTGCTCTGGCGAAGAAAATATTATTGTTCTGCATATAAAACGAGTAAGACGTTCGTTTTACATCAACAACAATATTTTGTTGGGTCAAAAATATACATGCTTCAACGAACAAGCAGTTTCTTGACCCAAAAGTATACGTTCCTACGTATCGCTTAAAACAGACGTAATTCCTTTCAAGCAGTTCCTTCATACTTAAAACAAGAAAACGTGATACTTGTAACATCAAGAAAATCATATTCTTACTCTGAGAATTTTGTATTTTACTTGAACCAACCAAATGATCTTTCCTCGGATATAGAAACAAGTGATATGCTTCACTCAAAGATATTCGTGTTGTATCGAATAAATTTTTTCCTCTGTGTGAATAGCACTATCGATTGACATATGTTTCATTAAGAAATTTGAACAAAGGTCAGCAAAAACACAATAATATTGATGCGATAACAATTTATCTAAGAACATCAAACATCCAAGTCATTGCCACACAGATATCTCAAACGCAACATACCCACAAATATAATTAAATTAACCTATAAAATACGACTCAAGTATGAATAGTACGCTGGGAGTATCGTGTCGGCAATTGTGAGATCAAAAAAACAGATAGAATCGCGGATCTGCCGTTATCAGGTGGGTACAATACTACTCTATACAGTACTACGCTACGCTAAACAGTACTAGGCTATACAGTACTAGGCTACATAGTACTAGGCTATCCAGTAGATACCCACGATCTCAGTATTGTACAATCTATGCGGCCGCGACCGACGTTTCTGTACAGTTTTGTTCCTCCCGTAGCATCGCAATTATCAGGTGTAGTGTGGAATTATTAGGTGCTAGAGTCTGCATAATCATTTCGGTCGCGAACGCGTTGCGAGGAACGCGCTCTTTCGTCTTTCGCTTGTACTACTACGCGAAATTGTACCTGTCTTTGATATTGTTCATATCGTGCGTGAAGATTGTTGATTTTATTTGTGTGCGATGGCTTCCAAGTTGAAGAGGTCACCCATTATACCGTACAACGAGGATAGTATCTTCACGCCCATGTGTCCGACTTCCAAAGTGGTTCGTACACGTTGTTTTTTTTTTTTGGTTTGTGTGGGCGGTGGAAAGTGTAGAAGGTTATTATTTATGAATAAAATTAATAGAAAACAAAAATTGAAAAAAAAAGAGTTTTATGGACCAGTTTTGTGTCCTTTTGTTGGCAAAAACATCAAAGACGCAATAGCAAGTCGAAAAAGAATTTAATATTACAAATTTTTTAAGTTTATGCTCGAAATAATACATGAGTGACTTTATATTTATTAATGGCAAAACTCATAATTAAAGCAGTAGATAAATAATTAACATAAAAGGAATACAGAATAAAGAAAGTAAAAGCGAGTATGTACAGCAACTGAGTGAAGTGAAGCAATATCGTTACAGTTTTGGGCATTTTCTCTTCTAATTAACATAGATTGATCTATGTTTTGTGAAAACTATGGCAGAAAAAGTGGTGGACAAAGAATAGCATTTAATGAAAACAACGATATAATTAGCCACGGACATGTATACCCATATTCTGTTAGTAGGACTATTCTACTCTAGAAAAATCACAAAATGAAGGTAGTTAATGCTCAGATGTAGAAGAAAATAAATAATATTACATAATAAATAAGGTTTGGGACATTACCGAAATAGAATGGTTGAGATATTTGCACAGAAACTCTAATATTTGTGTGAAACAATACATTCACGCACAAGAATAAACGTGTTTGGCCAAACTTTACATTGATTTTTGACAGAAGAGATGTCTGTTTTGAGCACAGCATAGCATGGGACTTTCTAATGGAATTGATGATGGGATTCTTCTAATACCTGTCACTTAGGTACCTATAATATCATATGACTCAAATGTATTAAGAACATTGTATTCAGCCTTTTTAACCTGCATTTGTAATCCTCTAAGTCCTCTAAGGAAATGTGTAATTCATGCACTTTAAATCGACATAGGAAAATCTCTCAAGGATTTACATTAAAATACTCCACAATTACATGATAAATATAGGCTTAATTCTATCAAGTGACGGAGATATAACTGATATTTATCAGTTTATAATACCACAGTGACTCAACATAATACATTCCGCGCAATGTTTCCCAAAACAACAAAAAATTCAGCACAGAATCGTATAAAGGCGGCTCCGCACGCAACGGAAAATCCGAAGTCTGCCTTGAGGCGCTAGGCCTCGAGGAAAACCTAAAAATAGGGGGGTCTCCACACACTACGGTATATACGAAGGCCAGCCTTAAGGCATTCCAGTTTGTGCTCGCACAATGGCGTCAACAAATGATGCTCTTGCTGTTGTTGGTTTATTTTTAGCTATTGAAAGTAATAAAAGGCCTCGAGGCCTACCACACATCCCTGCACACAGTCCGGTCGGCCCTGAGACGCATATAAGCAGAGGCAAGCCGAATGAGATTTTGTATTGAGATTTCCGGCCTCCAGGCGTCAGATCCGCAGGAATACCTCTAGAGGTTTTCCTTGAGGTCTTGCGCCTCGAGGCATGCTTCTGATTTTCCGTTGCGTGTGGAGCCACCTTAAAGTATAAACCATAGGTATAATGTCGGATCTGTTGACATCTAAGTGCGCGGCCATATTGGAGCTTCGCTCCTAGTAGAGAGCCTAGCTGCGCTCTTCGCAACAGAAAAGATTAACTTATCCTTATGAGGATGGCCGTATTGAGTCGCCTAGCGCCAAGTATCTATGCAACGGCGCGAGGAGCGCAGCTAGGCTCTCTACTATTAAGTGCGCGGCCATATTGGAGCTTCGCTCCTAGTAGAGAGCCTAGCTGCGCTCCTCACAACAAAAAAGATGAACTTATCCTTATGAGGATGGCCGTAGTGAGTCGCCTAGCGCCAAGTATCTATGCAACGGCGCGAGGAGCGCAGCTAGGCTCTCTACTATTAAGTGCGCGGCCATATTAGAGCTTTGCTCCTAGTAGAGAGCCTAGCTGCGCTCCTCGCAACAGAAAAGATTAACTTATCCTTATGAGGATGGCCGTAGTGAGTCGCCTAGCGCCAAGTATCTATGCAACGGCGCGAGGAGCGCAGCTAGGCTCTCTACTATTAAGTGCGCGGCCATATTGGAGCTTCGCTCCTAGTAGAGAGCCTAGCTGCGCTCCTCACAACAAAAAAGATGAACTTATCCTTATGAGGATGGCCGTAGTGAGTCGCCTAGCGCCAAGTATCTATGCAACGGCGCGAGGAGCGCAGCTAGGCTCTCTACTATTAAGTGCGCGGCCATATTAGAGCTTTGCTCCTAGTAGAGAGCCTAGCTGCGGTCCTCGCAACAGAAAAGATTAACTTATCCTTATGAGGATGGCCGTAGTGAGTCGCCTAGCGCCAAGTATCTATGCAACGGCGCGAGGAGCGCAGCTAGGCTCTCTACTAGGAGCGAAGCTCCAATATGGCCGCGCACTAAGTTGTCATAGTAACCAACCGTCAGCGTCAGCATTACGAAAACCTAACTTAACACTGTGAACGCTACATAAGAAACTTAGTAGATTCTTTACCTCTTTCTGCAACGTCACAATTGTTTCACAATACGACAACGACAACTACAACCATTACCGGTAATAATTAAATTACCATTTTCCCCACAGAAAGCCGGCCTTTACTACAAAGTTGCGATAGCGAGTATTCACACCTAACACCTCAACCTTGTACCCAAAAAATCCAAAACAAACAACGCCAACGCATTTTTTCCACCTTAATAGACCACGTAAGTGACTTTAGTGGAAGCAAAGGTGTTTTCTATGAGTGGAAGTCAAATAACAACACCTCTTCGACGCGTGTCATGTTTGCAAACAATCGAGATGTGTCTGTCTGGTGTGTTCTGCTAAATTTGCGTGTGTGACCGACACCGGATGATAATGCGATGTTTCAAAATTCCCGAGTCCGCACAATGGTGGTTATTGTGTGCGGGAAGGTATACATACATAGTAACTTTGCTCATTCAGTAGAGGCAATAAAAAGTCGAAAGTGAAATCGCGTTTCCCAATGTATAACGAAAACTCCAATTAGTTGTAATAATATACATGTGTGTGTCTGTGTGCGATCGTTGGAATGACCTAGTGTTTCATGCAAGTAATTTATACCACACGTAGACAAAGAATTATATAATCTTTTTAATCTTTAATAAAAAAAAGTTATGCCCGAGGTACATACAACATTTTATGTCTTACCCACGAATTTTTCCCTAAAAAATCATAAATAAGACAAACAAACTTACAAACCGCGTACAATTTACGCGTTTAAAATACCGTACGCTGCCGGTACCAACCCATTTAGACGACTTAATAAACATTTCAAACACTCTTCTCAACCGACTCGAAAGAAAACAAAGGCCGATCGTTTTGGACTACTAATTTTCGGTCTCCGGTCCATGGAAATCTGAGGCGAAAATCTGAACCGTTTCGAGTAATTTTGAAACGCACCGACGACCACCAGATCCATGTCTACGGGTTTATTATCAAACCATTCGAGAAACTCGAGTCATTTTGGTAATTTTGCTTGGAAAGTTTTCCGGGAGTTTTGAAAATTGATGATTTTATAGATTTTGGTGTGGTCTTTCCGAATTTCAACTTTGCCACGTCATATCTTTGCCGCTCGCGCCGCCATATAGGAAAAATGTCGCCTAAAAACAGTTTTTTGATAATAATTCCTTTCCGACCCATTTTACGATAAAAACAGTAATATAGTAAATTAAACTAGAGAAAATTTCCTATAATTTATGTAATAACCTTTTTTTTGGTAAAATGAATAGTTTCAGCGTATGAGTGCTACAAACCTTGTTAAAACTGATTTCTTGCAAAATAAGATGTGAGAGAGCCTGTGGATGCAGAAAAGCTGGAGTAAAGTGCTCCATTATATGCACGAATTGTAGTGGTAGGTTTAAGTTTGAAATAAAATAAAGCAAGAACTAGATTCGTCGGAGTGAATGCGTTGGAGCTGATCGGTTGTCGGATAACAGACCTTACGGTAGTTTTTCAGCGTGTGGAAGCCGAGGTGTACGCGTTGTTGTCCGGAATACGGAAATGCGTGAAATTCTGTTACAAGTCGACAAAGAAATTTGCATAGTTATGACCCGACATCCGGCTATTATGTCATGAGTGATTTTGAGTTGATGTGAAATGAAAGTGAAATTAAACTTGACGTTTTCGAAAATAATACAACTCAACACAAATATTATCAGTATCTACGCACATATTATTTTATTTCAAAATAATTAAATTGGTTATTGCAAAGTAAATTAATTCATCGAATTTTCGACGTATTTATCTCGTAATACAATTGTAATAGTAGGATGGTGGGTTCTTGGAATGTGATTAGTGCATGACAAAAAAATGTTCTAAAACATTTAAAGTCAAACACCACGACCCCCCACACACAAGCCACCACTATTATTGCTCTTACACCCGCTCTGCACGTGAGTTCTTGCAATGGGACCAGTGCAGCATTTTAGCAGGCAAAACTAATTAAACTACTCATATTGATATTTAACTCAAAGGAAAACACTTCTCAACAAAATAACAAATTTATTAAATTAAAAAAACATAAAAATGAATGAATAAAAAATATAAAAGAGACACTTAATTCATCCTTAAAATTACCATCTAGAGGAGCTGTTAGATTCTCGTAAAAATACAAAGAAGTGAAAACACAAAGGAGGAAATAATAATCAGCTTACCATTTACAAAACACAAAACACTACACTAAGTTACATTATAAAAATAAATGAAAAAAGACTACATCTTAAGTAGAATGCCGAATGTCGGCTGTTAATCTCGACTGTTCTCTACAGAATGTTTTTCTCTTCATCTTTTTGTCTTGAACTTATACCTCTCATGTATAAACTATCTCGGTCCACGATACCATAATTTATAATTAAGCAAATAACACACACACAAAATATCAAGACACAAAGCACTTAACGAAAGGGCCCTACTGATTTGGGCCATAAAAAAGAAAGATTTACGAGTCTTCTAAGTTGAAAATCAATCACTTAAAATACAACAAGATGACCATTATAGATTAGACAATGGTTTAGTATTTTCTGCACTATTGTGGTTTGGGCGACAAAACAAAAGCGTGAGAAAACAATTTCTCACAATAATAGCCTAACGAAAAGCCACTCTTACTTAAGTAGCCTTATTCGAAAATATTTCTTCACGTTCACGCCACTTTACACACAATAATATAAAAATACTCTCCGTTACGTAAAGGTTACAACACTCATCTCGGTCTACGAATTTATAGCAACTATTCCGGCTTTGCTATTTAAGCAATCTGACTTATCTGACCAACGATCCAAAAATATTCATATGTACCTACAAGGTAACATATTTCAACAAACATTTCATACTTCTGTAACGTAACTAACTAAATAAACACTTGGAAAAGACAGCTTATAAAGTTGTCGTGGAAAGTTAATGACTGGCAATGCAGAATTCACCTGATTTTAGATGTAATGTTAGGAATTAATGGAATTAAGTGAACGTGCAGTGTGCAGTTGGAAACTTACTTGGAGATTTTGCGTCGAGCGAGTCTTTGCTTTTAGCTGTGGTCGTTGTGGTGGTCACTGTTGTCCTGATGACTTCTGGCGGACTGGGGTTGTTTTCTGGTGCTGTCGCCTCCGGTTTTCTGTAAGATAAGGTTGGAATTGTCATCATGATATCAAAGAAGTATATTTCGTATAGCTTGTGAAGAGTGCACAGAGAGGGAAACAAATTTGAATGAAACGAATTTGCATATTTTCAAAAGAAATAAACATTTTCTTTCAAGAACTCTACGTTCCTTTTAAATAAAGAATTATCTTTTACAGACTTATTCCCTTTATCATTATGTGATCAGTATTCAGTATCGCTTAAAGCCCTCGTTATATATTGGGGCCCATTAACTATACCAATTCGAAGAAAGTAAACAGCTTGACATCGGTGATAGTTGTGTTGAAATGCGAAGAAGCGTATACACTTTTAAGTACAGGGCGTTACAAACCAACCTACCTGAGTTTGGTCAAGTCATCTTCATGCTTGGTAAGTTTGATTTGGCTCTCAAGATCCGGCAGATGTCTGTTAACAGTAAGGACTCCGCTGGAGTAGTTGACGTGATGTGTAAATTTGCATTTGAAGTCTTCAGGGGGACCGCATTGGAACAGATAACAGCTACCCACACTCTGTGAACAACAAGAACGTTCGTTTAACAAATACCAACAGAACAATACGAAGTAATGGAAGTACATACATACTTATAATAACACTACTTTACAGCCTTTTCCTTTGCCTCTGTAAACTTGAAAACCTTAAAACAATTTAACGACATTCCTGTTCGTCCCAAGAACAACGCCGTTTAAAATTCCTGAGATTTCCTTGTAAAGAATTTCGGCAATCTCGTCTTATTTATGTGACATAGAAATGTCGCCAGTCTGGATTACCAGTACGACCGCCATTATCATTAAGCGTTGATTTACGACCTTGGTTTAAGTACCTAATTGCGAGTTAATAATATGCAAAAATGGGGTTTTAAAATATATGCCACCATTAGTACGTGAGACCGATTTGTAGCGCTTGACACAAAGGCTCGAATACAATACGCGTTTTTTTGGTGTCGTGTTGGACAAGCGTGACAAGCGTTGGCTCGTGTTTGAAATGATAAGAGGCGTTTTATGATGAAAGACTTTACCCAAATCTGGTGCTAGAAGATTATTGTTCTTATTCGGAGTAACAGTAAAAAAGATTAGATTAATTTTTTACATTTCCATGACAGAAGAAGCGAGGAATGTACACAACAAAAGAACGGGAGGTTGTCAAGAATCATCATGCCGAAAGGTCTCGTTAAAATTTCCTCCGAGGTAGTTTTTATGACATTCATACTGAAGATGGTGAGCATATGATAAAAATTTACTAGTGTATGCATGTTAAAATGCATTAAAATGTTATTTATGATCTAATTTTTACTTTCCGGCTGGATTCTTTAAAAGGAAAGTATTGCAATCAATAAATAACACAAGAGAACAAATTTCGAACTTTCTGATACCACCAAAAAAATATTTGTTGTAAATGAAGACACCAAATTCCATTCATGTGTTCTAAAACCCAATAACTCGGCTTTTTCTTTTGATAAACCTAAGTCTTTAATATATAACTTCAAATAAAATGGATCTTAGACTAGTTACAACACTTTGATGACTTGATCTATGAAAAGTGATGTTAGGTCAACAAAAATATGTGATCCCTGGTTGTAGGACCCTTGTTCCCTTGTGCAATTATTACTTACAATGTTTTATTTAATATTCATGAAAGAGAAGATTATTCGCAACGGAAAAGACAAAAAAATGCGCACACATGAGAACTGGAGTACTTTCTCTATTCGCTCAACCACCAAACAGCGCCAAACACTTTCAAACTATTGCATTCATTATATAAAGACGAATTATCAAGAAAATTAATTGGTGTGGAAAAAAGAGAGGCCTCACAGCAAGTTTCTTCGCAGGCATGTGAAAAACGAAGCTCTAGGTGCATTATTATGTGCAGTGAACCACGTATTTCTCGTGCCAAGGTAAACAGAAGCACATTCTTCGGAAGAGATGTCTGTTTTGATCACTGCGAGCATGGGACTATAACCAAACCTAATGGAAAATTAAAACAAACTCATGAACGACTTCCAGTTGGCTCCAATCAGCAAAGTTTGTTCATTTCTCAACTTGAATGACACACAAAATTACGAGTTTGATACATCGCGCAATACCATTTTCTAGAATGAATCACATTCATTCAGACCCAATGATACTGGATGACCGTGAAAGTAGTTCTTTCCTAACCTTTTCCTCATAAATGAACACATCGCAATTCTCAGTTTCGCAGCAGAGCCTCAGGCATTCCTCCCTAGTGTCCAGGTCGATCTCATTTAGGTACTTGGCACCCATAGCCCTCGAATCCTGCGTCCTGATGATCTTGTCCTTGTGAATCGCGAAATTGTCGATGCACGTTTTCAAGTCCACGTCAGTTCTCTTCTGCACCTCGACATTTCCGACAATCGCACAACTCACAAACAGATCAACAACGAACACGATGGCAACAATCGAAAAAATCACGCTCGATACCATTTTTACGCCGTGAAACCTCGGAAAAACGTTACACTTTTCGTGGCATTTGTATACAATGTGGCGCAAGATGGCGGGTTGCGCTCGCGTCTCTGGAAAATCAGCTGGTTTCGGCGGTCGATAACTTGACGCCGGCGTCATAGTTTATGTCGGCTAGACGCACCGGTGCCAAAAATGTCCGATATTTGGTATTTGTGATGGTCGGGGTATGTTTTAGCTCAATAGGGTGACTTCATAGCCGATGGAAATCGATAGTGAGGATATTTATGGGGAAATTATACTGTACTGTTTGGAGGAATTTTGCCAAAGGGCGTTTTTCCGTGCAAGTATGACATAACACGGGATTTTCGTATTTTGAAGAGGCAGTAGGTCGTTGTTTAGGTACTTAGTTTATTGGGTTTCGTTTAGTTATGTTTACGTTATGTTTAGAAAAACAAAAAATGTATATATTCAAAGAATATGCAAAAATACTGCTTTCAAGCTGTATTTTGATGAATCGATAAAATTCCACCATTCAGAAGGATCGTGGGGAATATCAAACTAGTTCATAAGACCCTCAACATCGTGACATACACGTAATGATCCTTCCATTTTGAAATATTCTTTAAAAGGCTCGGCTTTTTCTTTTGATAAACCTAAGTCTTTAATCCTGAATAACCTAAGTCCTAAATCATGCAGTTCGCACTGGTTTATAAGGTGATGTGTTGCTAAAACTTCAAATGGTAAATCTTCACGACTTCCCTGATTTGACAGAGTGATTTCAGACACTCTGTCAAATCAGGCAAGTTTCTTCAAACAGGTGAAAATTCTCCTGTGTCAAAAATCGAAGATGATGAAGTGGATGGCACACTTGGGAGTGGATGGTTCTCTCCATGGGCGAAAAGATTCCATACCTGTAGCCTAGAACCCAATAACTTGGCTTTTTCTTTTGATAAACCTAAGTCTTTAACCAAATCGTTCAGTTCGCACTGGTTTATATGGTGAGGTGTTCCTAACACTTCAAATGGTGAATCTTTACGACTTGCCTGATTTGACAGAGTGATTACAGACACTCTGTCCAATCAGGCAAGTTTCTTCAAACAGGTGAAAATTCTCCTGTGTCAAAAATCGAAGATGATGAAGTGGATGGCACACTTGGGAGCGGATGGTTCTCTCCATGGGCGAAAAGATTCCATACCTGTAGCCTAGAACCCAATAACTTGGCTTTTTCTTTTGATAAACCTAAGTCTTTAACCAAATCATTCAGTTCGCACTGGTTTATATGGTGAGGTGTTCCTAACACTTCAAATGGTGAATCTTTACGACTTGCCTGATTTGACAGAGTGATTACAGACACTCTGTCCAACCAGGCAAGTTTCTTCAAACAGGCGAAATTTCTTCTGTGTCAAAAATCGAAGATGATGCAGTGAATGGCGCACTTGGGAGAGGATGGTTCTCTCCATGGGGGATAGGTCGCGATGCTGATGGCAAATTTGGATATTTTATTTTAAGCTTATCCTTCTTCGAATATCCGGAGACGCTTATCGTGCAAACATAGCAATCCTGTACATGATTGGAAGGCTCTCGCCACAATATGGGAACTGCAAACGGCATTTTCTTTTGCTTCCCTTTCATCCACTTTAAAAGTCCGATTTAACAGGAAATACAGCATATATTAGGTGTCCATGGCTTTTCCAGATCTCCAATGTGTGGCGAATAAAATTGTATTCTAACCCTCTCAAAGTAATTATTTATCGCTCGTATAAATGGCCAAAGCAACAAAACAAGTTTTTCACATCAGCACGCGCGAAAATGGGGCCAATAAACGCCGGAACGGAGTTAAACATTGCCGCAGCAGATCGGAAATTTATAGAGAAATCTCTTGTCAGATGCTTTTACGACGTTTACGCGCAGTTTTGTTTTAGCGCCATAATGGTTTATTTAACAGAACAGCTATTTCATTGTATCCCTCCAAACGACTGTATCTAATTTTCAGCATCTGGACCAGAAAGTTTAATACTCCAAGAAGAACGCATAAAACAACCAAACTAGTGAACATATAATATTAAGATTGTCACCAAAAACAATCCAGTTCGTCCCCCGATAATTCTAAATACGTATACCAAATTTCAGCCCGATCCGTTGTTACGTTTGGACGCTATCGTTTTCACAGACATACAACACAAGAAAAACATAACGATAGGTAACAATTAAGTGAAACAAACGACCAAATGTGTACATAGCACGTAAAAATACGTATCAGAGATTAATATGATATTATTTACATATGATACAAAAGAAAGTGATAAATAATAAATACATGGATTAACTATCATATCAAAATACATACTTATTAAACGAACTCGAACATTTCATACATTTTGTTTCCATAATATGGATTTACATTATTATTATCGCATATGATAGCGGCACACCAAAGGAATAATAATAAGCATTAACAAACATGGTTAGATTAAATAGATATTTGCTAAAATGCATGTGATTGGTAACCATGTAATCAATGATAATAGTAAAAGCTTCTCCTATTGTTGTACTACTTAGTTACATTTTTTATTAAAGTCAATAGTGAAAATACTCTCCGTCTAATCGAAAATCTAAACTATAATAACGAAAAAAAATGGGATGTTAGCGAAAATACGCGATTAGGGGGTTCCCTGAATTTATTGCAATGATTCCTGAACACGATAGCGCCCAAACAGAAAAACTGATCGGGCTAAAATTTGGTATACTTATTTAGAATTACCGGGGGACGAACTGGATTGTTTTTGGTGACAATCTGACAGCCGGAAGTGGCAAATCTTACAAGCGTCCTCTTAAGGATTCATCCGATTTTGACCAAGTTGATTGAAATTTCCAGATCAATGTAATGAGCGGTTTAGGCGCTATAAGTCTTTATAGAAGCAATTTAACAAAATCCATAGCCTTTGTCGCTGTGTTGGGAATTGATAAACAGCAGATTTTGATAAACTTCAACGGCTATTTACTGTTATTCTATGACTGACATTAAGATAGAGTCCAGAGTAGCTGTGGCTTCGCGAAATTGAATAATTACAAAAGTGTTTAGACACTCAATGTGGCAATGATAAAGCCGGAAATTTGGGTGGAATAAAGCCACATGGATGGATTTATTTTGTACCTACAGTAAATTTAATCAATTCACATGACTTATTGTTTATAAGGTTACAAAATAGATACAGAAAGAATGCTGTTTCTTTGTAACAAGAGTCTTCTGTAAAACAGCATTTGGCACGTACGTAAAAAATGACAGCAGAAATAGGTTAGTTATGTCTGTACACTACTGATGAATTTTACTATTAAGGGCTGATTTATTCACCTATACATAAAGTACTATATAGCTATGTGTCAGATATGACAAATTTTGTTGGTGTGTTACAATTCATTCAAGTAATAGATTACTAATCATGGTGTATTTGTACATAACTCGTCACTTGATTGTTTTATGCACGTTGTAGAGTAGTTTCAAACTAAGAAAAGCACAGTTGTATATGCAACCAATTATACCCAGTGTATACTTTATAATTTGTCTGTGTATATTTGGTTGCATATACAACTGTGCTCTTCTAAGTTTGAAACATCTATACACAATGCCACTTACATATTTCTGTGTTAATGCCCAAATAATGGGGTAACAGAATCAACTTATCTGACACATAGTTGTACAGGACTTCACGTGTAGGTGAATAACCCAGCCCTAAGGGCTGGCCACACACGTTTAGTTTATTCTGACAGTTCGAACTATTCAGTTTATTTGTACAGTTTAACCTCTACGTGTGTGGGTATTTCAGTCTCAGTTAAACTCAACTAAACAATAGAGGTTAAACTGTACAGTTGAACTGAACAGTTCAAACTGTCAGTTTAAACTGAATGTGTGTGGTCGGCTTACGTCATTAGATTATTTATTCAGTCAAGTGTGGTCAAGTGTGTAATAGTGATTTTCTATTGCGTTTATATTGATATTATCCTGGCATACGTTTTGCGATTACACTAGTCAACAGTCAAAATGTACATTGGATGCGACTATTTTTTTTATATATACTAAGGCCCTCTAAACTCAAAAATCGCATAAAAAAATTTTTAATGGATACGTTTTCGAGTTACAATTTTTTTTCTTTTTTTTTGCGGAGGTAGTTCGACTATTTGGAGCATATCTCGAGTTAGGAACGTCCAATCTGGTCGCTCGGCACATAAAATTGAAGCTAATTGTATCACCAACAATTGTCACTCATATAGTTTTTCAATCGCTTCAGTAGTTTTTGCGCAATAGGCCACGATATTATAAAAATTTGGCCAAAATGAAAATGGAACATTTACTCTATCACCTGTGAAAAGTAGAAATCGTGGAAATATAGTTAGTTTAATATTTTTTGCGTAGAGTTTGAACTTTTACAAAGAGAACAAGGTATTTACGATTAAAATCTATGCAAAAATAGCGAAGTTATGGTCATTTAAGATTGATAGGTACCAAACTACCAGAATTCTACTGTTTTTAAGTTTAATTCATTGTGCTTAGTTTTAATGTGATGTTTTCAATATAAAGGAGATTAGAAGTGAGTTTGATTGCTGCTTCGCCTTATATTCTTGTCGAAATCTGTTTTTCTTATGAGGAACCAGATATAGTTGCCCATCATTTTTTCAATCCAAAATCCCTGGTAGCGCCGCTCAATAGTCTTCATTTCCTAGTGAAACCTCTCACCATGCTCGTCACTGACGTCACCAAGATTCTCAGGATGAAATCTTCTCAACTGCTAGCTCCAGGTGTATACCGTATCCCATGTGCTTGTGGCAGTGTCTACATTGATGAGATAAAGCGCTCTGTCAGCGTTGGGGTTTCAGAACATGAACGTTGTACAAGGCTGCGCCAGATCACCAGTTCAGCGCTTGCTGAGCGCAGACACAACAATTCTTCTCGACCAAACAAAAATCATCTCCCGGGAATCACGTTATTATCCTCGTAGAATCCGCGAAGCGATCGAAATCTTTAAAGATCCCTCCAATCTCAATCGAGATGACGGTTGGCATTTGCATCATAGCTGGAAACTACTTTTACGACCACCACAGCCAATCACAGCTACCCCAAACCGCCCTCTCAACCAATAGTTGTTTGACTACCTGCGCAGGCACCTGCGCCAGGTACGTATAACGTCGAACGAAAGACGTACTGACATATCTGAATATCATTTTTTGGTGAGATATGCCACTACGTGTTTTGAGCGACGATAAATACCCTCACCCTTCCACACACGTTCATTCTCTCCGTCCTGGAGATGCCTCTTGCAACAGAGTGCGAAACGTTGACTAAAAGATGCGCATCTTGGTGCGAATCACGTGACGTACTCGTCTTCCGGATGGATCCGACCTCTACCATGCATTTAAACTGCTATAAATGACGAAAAATACAAAATAGAGAAAAGGCCGAATTTTGGTAGTTTCGTACCCATTGGTCATAATTGATCATAACTTCGGTATTTTTTCATAGATTTTCATCGTAAATACCTTGTTCTCTTCGTAAAAGGGCAAACTCTACGTAAAAAATAAGAAACTGAGCATATTTTGACTATTTCTACCTTTCCCTGGCGGTTAAATGAATGTTCGATTTTCATTTATACTAAAAAAATTTCAAATTATGGTCAATTGCACTGAAACCACTGAAGCGATTGTAAAACAATATTAATAACATTTATTGGTGATTCAATTGGCTTTAATTTGATGTACCGAACGACAAGATTTGATGTTCCGAACTCGAGATATGCTCCAAATAGTCGAATTACCTCCAAAAAAATTAACAAAAAAAAGAAAAATTCATAACTCGAAAACGTATAAATTCAAAAAATTTTTAATGCGATTTTTGAGTTTAGCGGGCCATGGTATCTAAGAAAAAAATAGTGGCATCTAATGTACATTTTTTTATTATTTTGTTGACTAGTGTTGACTAGCAATTTCGGGCGTAGGTAGTAGGATTCGTAGGATTCGCTTTCGAGATTTAGGTTAAAGATTTATTTCGTAGCGATTGCTTCGCTGGGTTCTTTTATTGTAATCTTATATCGACCAGCGCCGATAAAAGAATAAGTTTATACTGAGATATTTATGAAGTCGTAGTATTTTTTTAAATGGTAGTTGTTATTCATTGGTAGCACACAAATTTTATGACCATCATTTGATTTTATGGGATATTATCTAAATGGGCAAGGTGAATAGTTTTAATGAACAATCTTTGTGCTGGCTACAAGATATTTTATTACTTTCGTTTTTATTTTTCTAAATTTAAGACCGAATCAATTAGACACCTAATAAGCGAGCAAATAAGGTTAAGTCATAGCAAATTTTTAACTTATATATTTACCTGAGAACTTTTGCTTCCGGACTTTCAGTTTAGATATGCATTTCAGCATAAATTACATAAATTTAGTTACGATCGAAAAGTTAAATAACCACAAATTAACGACAGAAGTAATAACTAATAACTCATGCCTTGTGCATAAGTTAAGACTTAACCTAACGTCCTGACCATTAAGTTATGCTATTTGACAGTTCAACACAAATATTCGAACGTATTATTTGAAACGCGCCATCGACATTGCGGTACAAAATTTTAGATTTTAGATTTTAGTGGAAATGCGCGTTTTGGGGTCCCCTGAATCGATTGCAATGATTTCTGGAAAATGTATGTGAGTGTGTATGTCTGTGAACACAATATCGTCCAAACGGTACAACGGATCGTGCTGAAATTTGGTATACGCATTTCGAATTGCCAGGGGACGAACTGGACTGTTTTTGGCCACAATCCGACAACCGGAAGTGGAAAATCTTCTATAAATTTTCTCAGGGATTACCCGATTTTGACCAAACTGACATTAGATAGGGTCCAAAGTGGCTATTCCCTCAAAAAATACGGTCCTACGTTCCGGATGTTACCTCCGACCGGTCGAAATATCCGCACGCAACGTCCAAGATCCCTCATCACCCCGCAAAACAATAAATTACAACAGCGACACCTACCCCCAAAGACATCCCAATTTAACGCACCGAAAATTCGCGTAAAAATACGCACGGCGAAAAAATCCGGTCGAAAAAGCGGAACGCACGGCTAGCGGGCGGCATCAGCATCGCGGAGAGGTTCATTGTTTCCGAATCGAATATCGCGCGCGGAAACGGACGAGCGCGCCCGAACGTGGTTTACCGTATCTTCACCATTCGCCCGCACCGCGAACAGAAGATCCGTGAGCAGCCGGCACAGACGCCCGGTATCCGCGACGCGTTTTTTACTCTTCAATTACTTGTGCTTAATTCCGTGGAGTAGTTAGACGTTGATTAATAAAAGTGACGTTCGATTTGTGTCTTAACGCATTTAGTGCTGACAGTTCGGGTTTTTGCTACTGTTTTATCAAGGGCTCCTACCACGAATCTACTCAAAGTAAGAATCCTTTTTAGGTTAATAAGCTGAAATTAGCCGTAGACAATTATTTTTATAGGTTGTACTTAAAGCAGACTGTCAAAAAAAGAAAATCTGCGATAAATAGTGTTTTTTGCTTGTGTTTGAGTGTGTTTTTTTGTATACATAACAATCCCATGGTTCAAATACTTTTAAAATATTCTTTTGATTTGTAAATCAGCTTCCTCCACGTGTATGCTTACAATTAACCTCAAAAAAAAAAGAAATACCGGAAAAGAAATATAGATACTTAATAAACGCCCAAAACAAAAATTCCTTTAAAATAATTCATTCTCTCGAAAGATTACACAAAAATAACAATATAAAATACATTTTATCAAAAGGCGATAACATATCAATGTCATACAACTACATAATTATTTATTATATCGTCACCGAATTTTTTTAAATCCAAAGTACGCAATAAAAACCCATCCCTGCACATAGGGGTGGCCATTTTACCCTTTCCCTATGTACCTGATACCACCCTACGCCGGTTTTGCCACCCCTTACTAACACGCCTCTTCGACGATTTTTTACTGTCAAATTCGCGTGGTATTTTACGAGCTAAAAAATGGTGACGGCGTCCATCGACGTCCTTGTGTGTTATTCCGGTGTTTTGAATATTCAAATCGTCTTTTTTCCACAAGGTAATCATCAATGTGGTGCTGATACGTGACGTAACGTTTGAATTATTATTTATTCCGTTGGTCGAGGATATTTCTGCGAAAAGTGTGGACAATGATGTCTTTGCAATACTATCAACGTTGGGTGATGTCATATTGGTTTTTTTCTACTTTGCATTCACAATGCACACATTGTAACACTGTTTTCGGTGTTACAATTAGCAAATTGTAACACCGTTTTTAGTAACTTTTTTCTAAGATTGGTGACATTGATATCAAATGCATGTCAAACGAAAATACACATAACCACAAAAGTAAGCACAAACTGATTTTTTAGAATCGCACAAACTGCGAAGTATGTATATTTTTATACATATTTAAACATGCGTGTTGCATCCTAGGTTTCGTACTACTAGTATATGATGGTATATAATAATTATCAATAATTACTTTTTCACAGATATTTGAATTTAAGTGACAGATGACAGTGTTACCAACGGTTGCACCCATAAATACTCTAGATTGGAATTTTACCTAATATACTTCTAAATTTTTATAAAATTAATGACGCAAAGTAGAAAAAATAGTATATTACACTCGTTTTATAAGACATATTGGCGCATTCGTTCATTTGGGGCACTCGTCGCTAGCGCTCCTCGTGCCCCAAACAACAAATTGTAACACCCTTTTTAGTAACTTTTTTCTAAGATTGGTGACATTGATATCAAATGCATGTCAAACGAAAATACACATAACCACAAAAGTAAGCACAAACTGATTTTTTAGAATCGCACAAACTGCGAAGTATGTATATTTTTATACATATTTAAACATGCGTGTTGCATCCTAGGTTTCGTACTACTAGTATATGATGGTATATAATAATTATCAATAATTACTTTTTCACAGATATTTGAATTTAAGTGACAGATGACAGTGTCACCAACGGTTGCACCCATAAATACTCTAGATTGGAATTTTACCTAATATACTTCTAAATTTTTATAAAATTAATGACGCAAAGTAGAAAAAATAGTATATTACACTCGTTTTATAAGACATATTGGCGCATTCGCTCATTTGGGGCACGAGGAGCGCTAGCGACGAGCAAACAACTCATGCGCCAATTTGACGTCTTATAAAACTTGTATAATAATATACTATTAGCTGTTAGTGTACATTTTTATTTTCCCCTAGAAAGAGAGTATTTTAATCGACAAAAAAATACTATACGTGTGCCAAAAAGAACATAAGACGAGTAGATCGGCGTTAATTAATACACAAGAAGTATAATTTCATCTAGAAAGAAGCAGGGCGGATATGGTTTTAGTTTTTCCTGATCAGCGACCAAGAATTATGTGGGTGTGATATGAATATGATTAGTTACTACATCCGGAAGGGAAAAGCACCTGTGCACCTGTTTTATAACTGCTCATGCATTAAATAGATCGTATAGTTCTATAATGACTGATCATGAAGCATTATAAGGGAAATGATAGCTAATCGGATGTTATGTAGACTATATGGATGTACTTTTATCAAAATATAGGACACACATGACAGTTGATTTTGTAGGTTGAATATTGTGTCCCTTTTCTCATAATGGGACATGATTTTGCAACTGGAATTAATTCTATGGTACTTACTGTAATTTCTATGAAATTCATAAATAGATTGCAGAAGTTTTTAGGTATAGATGTTTCAAACTAAGAAGAGCACAGTTGTATATGCAACCAAATATACACAGGCAATTTATAAACCATACACTGGGTATGATTGGTTGCATATACAACTGTGCTCTTCTTAGTTTGAAACTACTCTACATACCTGTAAAAGAAACAAAAATAAATCAATTAAAAAATTGTAACACAACGTTTGATATACAGGGTGTAACAGGTTTGAATACCCAGACTTTGAAGGATAATAGATTTTTAGCTACTGACCATAAACTTCTCATAAAAAAAGATCATTTTTTTTATAATAACTGATGTAGTAAGGACAAAGTATTAGGTCTGTTTGCGGTAACAGTTTCAAACAGTTTGCAAACGGTTTGTAGGCTCGACCAATGCGATGCCATGCTATACTATTCTCCTACTTACCTCGCACTACTACGTCTGGTCCAATATAAATCTGACTACCAACCGTTACCGCAAATAAAGCTATTAAGAACAAAATTATAAACAACATTAGTCAACTTCGTGTCATATGAATGAGCTAAAGTTTTTTTAAACTTTGCTTAGCAAAGAATATACAAAAATAAAGTAATAAACCAACAGCATAGAATGAAGATTTTATAGTTTTTTTTTTGTCAACATAGAAAAAGAAATAGTTTTCACTGAAAAAGAAAACAATTAACAACTTTTACATCAAATGGTCTTCCATGATTTCCGTAAAGTAGAAATTGTTTGGGTTTAATTGTAGAAAGACGTTTGAATGAAATAAATCTGGTTTTATTTGAAATAAAGATCGACCTTGAGGTAAATAAATATTCTTTTTGAAATTATTTGGAAGAGAAAGGCATATTGATTTGAGTGAAAAGATTATATATTTGAATAAAAAACGTGCGGTTTCATTAAAAATTATCTCTATGTCTACTGGCGGGGAGATGGCGCTGACAGTCTCCAGGCACGCGTGTGCTTAGTTTGAGCTTTATATAAGCTGAGCTACAGGACGTGAGCGGTATTCTGATTTCTCTTCATTTGGGAATAAGTCTGTAGTCTTTACTAAAGATTGTCGTGGAGAAAATTATAATCCAAACATAATAAAATAATGATTTAATTAAAGAAAGAATATTTATTTTAATTTAACAAAAAAATAATCCACGGTCGCAATATTTATCTAATTGGAAGATCCACTTTACTTAAACTAAACTACCATTTGATTATGTCAAAATTTGTAGTTTTTAAATCAACGTTCGATTTTATTTAAGTCAAGTACTGAATCGTCAAACTGTAAATAAAGATTTTTTATTTAAAATGAACGTAGAGTTCTTGAAAGAAAATGTTCATTTCTTTTGAAAATATTATGTTATTAAATTTAAATTAATTAACAAATACGATAGCTTTGAATTTAATAAATCTTACTAAAGAAATAATTTCTTTGCGGTAACCAAAGCTTGTCTGCCACTATTTAATATAAATCTTACTTTGACTTGAAGCAAACTCGTGTCATTCAATTTTTTTTCTGTGTGTGCTTTTTAACACAAGAGCTCCAGTACAAAATGTGCAAGAAGACCTAAGACAGTCTACGTGTGCAACATTTTAGTAGATATGTCATTTAAGACAAAGAGCAAGGCAGCAGTAAAACTACCTACAAAGAGGTGACTCCATATGAAACATTTTACTGCAAAGACATTTACGATAATAGTATATTATTATACAAGTTTTATAAGACGTCAAATTGGCGCATGAGTTGTTTGGAAATGAACGAATGCGCCAATATGTCTTATAAAACGAGTGTAATATACTATTTTTTCTACTTTGCGTCATTAATTTTATAAAAATTTAGAAGTATATTAGGTAAAATTCCAATCTAGAGTATTTATGGGTGCAACCGTTGGTAACACTGTCATCTGTCACTTAAATTCAAATATCTGTGAAACAGTAATTATTGATAATTATTATATACCATCATATACTAGTAGTACGAAACCTAGGATGCAACACGCATGTTTAAATATGTATAAAAATATACATACTTCGCAGTTTGTGCGATTCTAAAAAATCAGTTTGTGCTTACTTTTGTGGTTATATGTATTTTCGTTTGACATGCATTTGATATCAATGTCACCAATCTTAGAAAAAAGTTACTAAAAACGGTGTTACAATTTGCTAATTGTAACACCGAAAACAGTGTTGCAATGTGTGCATTGTGAATGCAAAGTAGAAAAAGATACTTCATTAAAGAGCACGGCAACAGTAAATTGAAAATTACGGTTCATAATCTACCTAGAAACCCTCTCTTTGAAACTATGAATCACCAATATATCTCATGGAAGGAGATTTACAGTTGCCCCGCGTCAATTATTTTCTTGTACTGGACGAATCATTTCTCTAGGGACATGCCTATTGGCATTTACTTGTTTCCCGTCACAAATTAATGACGAATCCGGTCTATCATTACATTTTTTCTCTCCACCGGTACCGTTGAGTTGTGACATTTCCTATCAGATCACGTAACACATCCGTCCAATCACAACATGCACTTTCTTCTTGCTAAAGATAGAGGACTTCGATAAACTAACGATTTTGATTGTTATATCAACTGCTATATCATTATTTTAAAAATTATATTAGTCAGAAAGAATCTGGTAAAATTTCAAATACAAAAGCGTTGAGTATAGATCAATTACCACCCAATTAAACGTACTATTAAACCGCAACGGTGCAAATTTATTACCGAAAACAATTAGAGCCGTATAAGCACACAATTTCCGGTCTTGCTGTTGGTAGTATACGTAGTAGTTTCGCGGAAATCGATTTTGCGTGTCAAGTATCGCGAATGCGAAAGTTTCCTCTTTGTTGCGTTACCAAACAATTGATTTAGATACGAAAGTATTACGTAAATCATTCGCGAGCGCCGCTGGTACCAAAAAAAGAGGTTAGATTCGTGATCGTGTATATAACGAGACTCCGCTGTATGCTGTACACCCGAAGAACTAATTTATGGGGTCAAGAGGTACGTTCACGGGTACATAAACGTATTTTTCTATTTTGCATTCACAATGCACACATTGTAACACTGTTTTCGGTGTTACAATTAGCAAATTGTAACACCGTTTTTAGTAACTTTTTTCTAAGATTGGTGACATTGATTTCAAATGCATGTCAAACGAAAATACACATAACCACAAAAGTAAGCACAAACTGATTTTTTAGAATCGCACAAACTGCGAAGTATGTATATTTTTATACATATTTAAACATGCGTGTTGCATCCTAGGTTTCGTACTACTAGTATATGATGGTATATAATAATTATCAATAATTACTTTTTCACAGATATTTGAATTTAAATGACAGATGACAGTGTTACCAACGGTTGCACCCATAAATACTCTAGATTGGAATTTTACCTAATATACTTCTAATTTTTTATAAAATTAATCACGCAAAGTAGAAAAAATAGTATATTACACTCGTTTTATAAGACATATTGGCGCATTCGTTCATTTGGGGCACTCGTCGCTGGCGCTCCTCGTGCCCCAAACAACTCATGCGCCAATTTGACGTCTTATAAAACTTGTATAATAATATACTATTTTCTACTTTGCATTCACAATGCACACATTGTAACACTGTTTTCGGTGTTACAATTAGCAAATTGTAACACCGTTTTTAGTAACTTTTTTCTAAGATTGGTGACATTGATATCAAATGCATGTCAAACGAAAATACACATAACCACAAAAGTAAGCACAAACTGATTTTTTAGAATCGCACAAACTGCGAAGTATATATATTTTTATACATATTTAAACATGCGTGTTGCATCCTAGGTTTCGTACTACTAGTATATGATGGTATATAATAATTATCAATAATTACTTTTTCACAGATATTTGAATTTAAGTGACAGATGACAGTGTTACCAACGGTTGCACCCATAAATACTCTAGATTGGAATTTTACCTAATATACTACTTCTTCTGTCAAAGTTTATTGTGAACCGTCTTTTGATGTCATAATTTCCTTATCCGCTCGCCAGCACGTATTATCCGTCAAAATTTGCGGACTCAAACATGACCATTTTACGTAGTATGAAGTAAACATCTGTTAATATTTACTTTACAATGTTTTATTTAGACATTAATCATGTACGATCTCTACATTAAGTACACCTACATCTATATGCTTGGTATATTTTTAAGTTTATGATGGAAATAAATTATAGCTTTTAAAATATTCCCCACTTTTCTTTTTAAGCTAAATTGTTACTAAAATATGCCAAATTATTGAAACGCGTTCTATAGTTAATTAAAGAAAAAATAGAACACATGAATGTTGAGTCAAACTATAGTTTTGCACATGCCATAAATTTTTAAGCACAAACAAAAAAAAATACCGTATTGTAATTGGAGCATGAAATCATAAACAGGATCCTAATTTTAAGTTGATAATAACGAGAAAAAAAGACGATATAACACTAATTTATTGTTCGTTCCTACTACTTATATGCCATTATTTTTAATGTTCCTAATTTTTAATGGTCAAAACATGTACCAAAACAGTTATTGTATCCTCTATTTTCTATTATTATTATTACTTATTTAAGCAGTATTAATTATGTTGATGGTCTACTTGTGTGTAAGAAACACAATGAATTTTAGTTTTCAGTGTTACAATATTGTGTGAATACAAATGGTTAATGATTATAGATGTTTAAATGTATTGAAAATAAAAATTAAACGACTTATCTAAAGGAAATAATGTTATTCTATCATTTCGAACAAAAAATATTTAATACAAAATATCTAAACGAACTAATATTTTAATTTTATTTATATATGCAACTCAAAATAGTAAACAAAGAATACAGTTCATCGAAAGGCAATTTAAATGATTATAGTAGCAATAGAAAGTGTTGTTAATTTTATCCGTAAACCATTGCTCCCATCATTTGTTCTTTGTTACTTTTACTTTAGCTCTCTTAATTTATGCAAGTCGCTTTTGTATTCTAAAGATTAAAAAGGCAGAAACAATGTGCACATGCAGCTTTTGCCTTTTATTAAAACGCGGTCGTTAAAGTGACTGTGTGTGTTCAGGGCAAGACTTTATAACTCTGTAAATCGTAAAAGTTGGCAACAACAATCTTCCTCTGCGAAATGAGTTTATTTTTAGTTATATGGACACATACATGTTTGGAATATTTTAAATTTAGTTTCCGCGAAAATTTCAGTATTTTATGAACTCTTGATGATTACGTATCGATCTATTGATAGAAACCTCCTACTATAATAGGATAATAACAATTAAATATTTGTCAGTTTAAAGTAAAATGTCGCGATTTGACATCATAAGCTTCTATAATCCACTACATTAAAATTATATAAGCTATCCCAACATGACGTAAAAATTAGTCGTACGAGGAGATAGGCAGTTCATCCCCAAGACCGTCATACAAATTTTGCCGTTTAAGGTACAAATAGAACTATTTATTGAGTTTTTTTTGCTTGTTTTTCTTTGATTCTTCAAGTACGCCGAAAGACACGGTTGTATTAGCAAGGATTTTGGAGGTAATGGTCCAAGTTTTGCATCCATACAGAGTTCACTCAGCCAATATTTAATTTCTATTGATATTAAATATAAAGCAAAGTGTAGCCTTGATTATTTATAGAGTAAAATTTAATTTTAACTTTTCCAAGGACTATGTTTAAATATTCAGTAATATTACTCGCTGGCAGACGTGGAAAACATGGTTCAAGGTAATTTTACGAGATCAAACATGATGCTGTAGATTAGTTACTTGCATTGATTGGTTTCACGTGCAATAAAAATCTTGCTTAACTAATATTATGGTTAGAATATAAACACTCTCCGGCAGAATTAATGAATTTTATCATGTTAAGTTATACATACATTCTGTGCATTAAAATATGGGAAGTGATCAAAGAAGATGTTGTAAAAATTCATCAAATAAGTTTTGTTACGTGCAGTTGTTATGTAGTGACACATCTGCAAAAAATCCGGAAGAGGTATAAGCAGCTTACTGCTGCTATTTTGGATTTAGAATTGGAGATCTGGAAAAGCCATGGACACCTAATATATGCTGTATGTCCTGTTAGATTGGACTTTTAAAGTGGACGAAAAGGAAGCAAAAGAAAATGCCGTTTGCAGTTCACATGTTGTGGCGATAGCCTTCCAATCATGTAGATTATTGCTATTTTTGCACGATAAGCGTCTCCGGATATTCGAAGAAGGATAAGCATAAAATATAATATCCAAATTTGCCATCAGCATCGCGACCTATCCCCCATGGAGAGAACCATCCTCTCCCAAGTGCGCCATCCACTTCATCATCTTCGATTTTTGACACAGAAGAAATTTCGCCTGTTTGAAGAAACTTGCCTGGTTGGACAGAGTGTCTGTAATCACTCTGTCAAATCAGGCAAGTCGTAAAGATTCACCATTTGAAGTGTTAGGAACACCTCACCATATAAACCAGTGCGAACTGAATGATTTGCTTAAAGACTTAGGTTTATCAAAAGAAAAAGTCAAGTTATTGGGTTCTAGGCTACAGGTATGGAATCTTTTCGCCCATGGAGAGAACCATCCGCTCCCAAGTGTGCCATCCACTTCATCATCTTCGATTTTTGACACAGGAGAATTTTCACCTGTTTGAAGAAACTTGCCTGATTTGACAGAGTATCTGAAATCACTCTGTCAAATCAGGGAAGTCGTGAAGATTTACCATTTGAAGTTTTAGGAACACCTCACCATATAAACCAGTACGAACTGAATGATTTAGGACTTAGGTTATTCAGGATTAAAGACTTAGGTTTATCCAAAGAAAAAGTCGAGTTATTGGGTTCTAGGCTACAGGAATGGAATCTTTTCGCACGAGGTGTAACAGTGACTTCATTTACAAAGCGTAACGAGCCTTTTAAAGCATATTTTAAAATGGAAGGATCTCTACGTGTATTGCTGTATCTGTAGATCTAGACCTGTTACAATAAATCCACTTTCAGTTTCTAGCATATTTTTTTGGTTATATCAGAAAGTTGGAAATTGGTTCCCTTGTGTTATTGTTTGTGTTAACACGAAAAAGTGTTCATGCTATATACCACGCGCGCTACATTTGTATTCAGTCGATTAGACACAAGGATACGTTTGATCTTAAGCTATGAACAACTTGGCAGGTTTCACACAGGATCAATATTGTCCTTATGTAGGTTAATCCTTCACCATATATATTATATATTTACATAATACGGTTATCGGAACAATAAACTCTTATGTGAAGCCAGAAATACAGTTCGTTCAATTGATATCTTCTTAGCATTCGTGTCGTAAATACATTTTATTGTCGGTAAGATTAAGCGTTTAGCGATTCAGTTCAACTTTATTGATATTACCTACATTTGATACCTTTATATCCTGGTTTGAAATGTCAAACTCAACGTTTAATTTATTAAGGTTGGACATGGTGGATTATATTTGTTAGATTGGGTCTTTCTATTACAGTTTTATTTATTGAATTATCTTTGCATGAAAAACCCTGAATCACCTATAATAAACTCCCAATAATTCATAATTTAATGTCATAAAACGTTCATTTCAACTCCAAGAATGTTGAATTGATGTATTTTAGTATTTTTTCAGTATTCAGTATGGATATTGATCGACTTTGCAAATAGCAAGAGCAAAAAGACCAATAAATTTCCCTTTAATTAAGACGAGAACGCGAATCGTTTTTCAACGAGAATGAAAAGAAGAGAACGGTATTCAAACACCCTAAAAAGTTCGTCCATATTAAACCCTAGAGGTAGTTAGACGCCCTGTGCCACACGCCTATCTGCAGCACTGAATAAAAATGAGGAAATAAATTTTAACTCAAACTTGGCGTAGTCGTGAAATTTCCATTATCTTAATGAAACGAGAAAGGACTATTTCTAAAGCAATCTTTACACATCTTAATTACGTATTTTGCCAGAGTGTCGATTAAGTTTATATTTTGGAGCAGTTAAATATATTTTTCACTGAAAATAACCACAATTTTGTAATTATTAATTTGTAATCAACAAAATACTGTATTATTAAAGTCCAAACTATGTATTTTCAATAGTATTTAGTATAAAATAGCAACTAGTACTACAGTAGTAATATGTACCTATAAGAAGTGACTCAAATATAACGTCATCCAAATTTAACCATGTCAATAGCAATAAGGAAAAGTAAATACCATTACGGCAAATCATGGAGTGAGGTAGGTTTTGTATGTGGCGAATGGTATTTGAATCCGAGATCAGCTTTTGTTAGTAGAACCAGTTCGAACTTCGAATTGAACAATGCAATTGTGGCAGATGAATAATAAGCGTATAAAACGGTATGATATACCTCTCGATAGCAAATAAAACGCGTATAAATAAGCAATGTGAGTCACTCACTCGAATTTGATCGATGTATACGCGTTGAAATTGATTGCGGTTTACTTATGATTTATAACGGGTATTTGGTGGTGCTACTGGCTGCTAACAGCATAGTGTGACCACTCAGCAACGCTGTTTTACCAGTTGGCGAGTGAGTTTAGCAGCAGCCAGCCCACCAGTGCTTGTTGAACTTTTACAGCAACCAGCATGAATGTTAACTCTGGAAATTATGTATTTTTGAAATGTCTTTTATAAATATTATGCGAGGTAATATTCTCCCAATATAATAAAGAGGGCTTTAAGTGATAGAGTTGTTAAAATACTGATCACATAATGACTAGTCGCCGGCCAAAAAGTTATGCTGAAACGTTGATTGGAATGCAAAATGTGGGGTGGTTACACTACGCTGTTTTAGTATTTGCTGCTTGCTGTAGATTATTAGCCGCTGTTAATGCAGCACCAGCAACTAGCGGCTATTAAAAAAGCCTAGTGTGACCGTGGCATTAGGTACGATGTGTTATAATAAGTTTATATTTATAGTAAGTTTCTATTTCTTTTCAGGATATTTGTTTGTTAACAAACATTTTTATTATTTTCGTGTTTATGTTCTTCGAATGGCAAAGGAGTTTGGGTATTGAGGTCCACGCCAATAAGTCTATAATCAGGTTCAATTAGTACATTTTTAGACTGTTGGTTAGAATAATATAGGGCAGGGAACCTGCAAATATAAATTTGTCTTGGCGAGAGCAGTTAGCTGGCTAAGTTTCTAAATTAATCTTCGTTTTAGGTCGCACATTTAAGGATATAAATATTTCCAAAACTAAAATGATATTTTATACTTTACAACATACTTTACAATTACTTTACAAATTCTTCTAGCTTCTACTTTCCGACTAGTAAGTACCCTAGAAGGAAAGTATTGTAATCGACGAAGAAAGCAATGATTTCTGGACAATGTATTACGAATTATCTGTTTATAATTTGCTAAAAGAGTCATCGAAAACCATCAAGGATTATCCAATAAAAACAAAACCTTAACTGGGTTAATAATGCCACTTTCTAAGAATGGAATAAACAAACTAATCTGCATGTATGTATGTACGACTTGATGAAAGTATCCGTGGGACAAAACATACTTTAAGATCGGTCGAAATTCATGCAAGACTATAATTATCACCGCTGGAATTCTTGATTGTGGGAGAATTCATAAAGAAACTGCTTTTTTCCTGCATACCGCAGGCACCGGAAGTGCCGTAATCCGAGCAACGATGTGAGCTCCTTTTAGCTAATTTACCGCTGCCTGGCGAAAATGAGTAACGACGACCCTTAATCTCGTCGACTAAATGGATTTTCCACCCCGGGAAAAATTTAATGTTACGATTTAGGATGTATACGGTATTGGAGTACAGATTTTTCAGATTTTCTTTTTAATCTTGCATGAGGATATAAATATTCTTTATATTTATTTTTTATTGTTTTTTAATATAAGGAGTTGGGTAGTCGTTTATCAAAATTTGCCTAGTTAACAACCATCATAGTGGCATCAGTTTGATCAAAATCGTTTCAATCCCTAAGAGAATGCGTGTAACAATTGCCACTTTCGGTTGTCAGATTGTCACCAAAAACAATACAGTTCGTCCCCTGGCAATTCTAAATAGGTATACCAAATTTCAGCTCGATCCGTTGTACCGTTTGGGCGCTATCGTGTTCGCAGACATACAAATAAATTTTCCAGAAATCATTGCAACTAGTTCAGGGCACGCCAAAACGCGTATTTTTGCTAAAATCCGATTTTTTCGTCGACAATAATACTTTTCTTCTAGGGTATTGCAGTCGTAAAATAAAACCATAAAGAGTTCGAATTAAATTTATAAGTAAAAACATTTCTTTACAATGAAATAATTGTTCAAATCATCTTATCTGATTGTCAAATGGTAATTTAACTATTTCCATTCATGACAACTGTCATTTTAATCATTGTATCTTAATAGGAATGTTAACGATAATGAATCTTTATTTTATCTACGTTTTTCAAATCAGTAGATCGACTGATCAATTTTTTAATCTAATGCATTGACTAATCAAATAATCAATTTAATCTATACATATAAGTTTTCCACACAAAACTCTCTTTGGTGAAGTTATTGACTAGAATGCATCGTTCAAATATGAATAGAAAGAGAAAGGATATGTATTTATAAGTAAAAACATTTCTTTACAATGAAATAATTGTTCAAATCATCTTATCTGATTGTCAAATGGTAATTTAACTATTTCCATTCATGACAACTGTCGTTTTAATCATTGTATCTTAATAGGAATGTTAACGATAATGAATCTTTATTTTATCTACGTTTTTCAGATCAGTAGATCGACTGATCAATTTTTTTAATCTAATACATTGACTAATCAAATAAGCAATTTAATCTATACATATAAGTTTTCCACACAAAACTCTCTTTGGTGAAGTTATTGACTAGAATGCAGCGTTCAAATATGAATAGAAAGAGAAAGGATATGTGGAACAAAGACGTTGGATATAAAATAGCTATACATAAAGCTTACAATCTGAGAGAGTGGTTTGAGAAAACCAATCTAATTTGGGGGATTTGCTTTATATTTATTTTACTGTTCTCAGGTTTTTTAAAGATAAACAGGGAGGCAGAAAAAAACACTTGTAAGGAAGTCTAAAGAAGTCTAAGTTTGAAACACCCTGTATATTAACCCGTTGTTACGTCTGGGCGCTATCGTGTTCACGGATATACATACATACATACATACATACATACATACATACATACATACATACACACATACATACATACACACATACATACATACACACATACATTTTCCACAAATCGTTGCAATGGATTCAATGGACCTCAAAATACTTTCCTTCTAGGGACCAGTTGGAAAGTAAAAATGTGAAAAACCTCAGTATATTAAATGATTTGGACTTGAAACTGAGTAGGCAAAAACTTGACAAAGGTCACCCAACTTTCCGATTACATCGTTGACACATGGACGTGTTTATACACTTTTGCAATTATTCAATTTTGTGAAACCATAGCCACTATGGACCACAACCTAAAGACTGTCATAGAATGACATTTAATGATATTAAAAATGTAAAATTGTTGTATGTAAATTTGTTTCTAACATATAATATTTTCTTGAAAGAAATATGTGCAAAAAATAGCTAAGTAAACATATATTAAGCAAATCGTTCAAAAAATATCAAAACCAAACCCTAAAACACAACTCTAACATAATTCCAGATTTCAGTTGCCGTCTGGAAGTTTTAAAATAGTTCTTGAATTAGGTTAACGTCCTAGTCGCTATGGTAGATTCTTGCGCAAGAAAAATAATTCCCATGTGTCCCATATAGAAGCCAAATCACACACCAAGTTGTTTTCATTTCCACACAAAATTGTGTGAACTATTCTAATCTTATCCGTTTTGCATTGTTTTCTTATTTACCAGTTTATTATATATTATTTATCGCGGTTTTCCGATTGTGCACAATATATCCGTATCATATGATACGTACCACACACGTCGGCATGATTAAAACAACAATAACATATCATTACAAACAATCTAATTTATTGATAATGTATTGGTATGTTATAGGCAAAGTAAAACCCGAATAACGTGCTTCGGAAATGACGTAAAATTGCCTATAAATTTGAAATTATATCATTACAATCTGTTGTCTGGCAGAAATTCATGGTAGCTCTTTCATTCACCAATAATGAAACATTTAAGTGCCTCAACCACTATTTTCGTTTGCTACAAGGTGTTATTTTCAATTTAAACCTCGTAAATTATATTAATAATGTTTATAATGCCCAACAGCTCATTGAATTATGCTCATTGTGTTATGTCGTCTTCGAAGCAATTTAGCTAATGGACGTCGAAGGCAAGATATTATTTAGTGAGTGAGATGGAGTTGAGTTTATTTCAATTTGCAGAGAAATGTGCGATGACGTTCGTATAGTTGGTACAGACAGATTTAGAGGAAATGATCACTTGAACTGCTTTGCACCGTCACCGGATCTTGATAATGCGTTTTTGATTGTTTTTTTTTTTTTTAGTTTTAATCTGTAGTTATTATTAGGTCATTAGCGAAAAGAATTTGTTCAATCGTATCGTGTATGTTGGATACTAGCTTTCAAAATTGTTATTGCTGGTTGCTGTAAAAGTTAAACAAGCGCTGGTGGGTTGGCTGCTGCTAAACTCACTCACCAACAGGTAAAACAGCGCTGCTGAGTGGTCATACTGTTCTGTTAGTATATATATCCACAACGCTGTTGGCAATATCCAGAACACAAACATGTTCGATAAAACTATACAATAAATCAATACTTGTGTTTTTAATGGTCATTTGTGCATTGGTATCCCAATAGGTTATTGGTTTATTTCTAGGTTTGTAGGTCTGTGTCGTTGTTTACGTTTTTATCCGATATCTCACGATAAAACCGATCAAATTTACGTTTGTGCCAGCCAATTTTCTTATTTGATTAGATTGGATTTATTAATAGGATAACTCGTAATTTATCGTCTCAATTTCCCGCCCAGTTTATCGATTGGACGTTGGATCTTACTTGACCTTTTGGGAATAAAGTGATTTATGAATTTGAAATTGCAGATTTATTTCTTTTCTATGTCACGCAATGAACAACACACGAAATTCTTATGAACCTAAGGAACAATATCTATAACACATTTAACTCTATATACTACTCTAAAAATAGTAATCTGCCTATTCTTCTAATGTGTTGTAATGCTATGTTAAATTTGTGTCAATTCTTCTTTCCAGAAGCACAGTATAAAAATGGAGAGTGGTGTAACATGCGGCTATACAAATGGGACGACACCTAGCGGTATATTGTCGGATGTAAGGTCCGAGAGGTCACCCTCAAAAGCGGGTCTTCACGTAAACTTCAAAGAGAAAGGCGAGATAAAGGAGAAGAGAGAGAAGTTCCTCACCGCGAAATACGGAAACCACCAGATGAGCCTCATACGGAAACGCCTCGCCGTTGAGATGTGGCTCTACGAGGAACTAAAGAAATTATACGAATCAACAACGGTAAGTCAACCAAATTCATGCTTTTTCGAAAACAAAATCAAATGTACAAGAGAAAAAATTTCCAACCAAATACTGCTTTCAAGCTGTATTTTGATGAATCGATAAAAAGCCACCATTCAGAAGGAACGTGGGGAATATCAAACTCGTTCGTAAGACCCTCAACATCGTGACATACATGTAAAGATCCTTCCATTTTAAAATATGCTTTAAAAGGCTATTAAATATGTGATCCCTGTTCTGGTTGTCTACCTGTACTAATTACGAACTTTCAAGTGTAGGGCGTGTTCAGCGGAATCGCCCATTTTCGCCGACATTTGCGATCGAGTAGCTGCAAAAATTGGGCTTTTCGATATTACTTTTGACGCTCGAATTGAAAAAAGGACACAATTCCGCGTGGATTGCGCGATATTTTGTAAATTAAATGCGTCAATTTTGAAAAAAAATCACGTTTTTGCACTTCTTCGGGTGAAGGCGAACCTCGTGACGTCTAGAAATTCCGACAAGCGGATCGATGAACGTCAAAAATTTACATTTTTTATCCGTTCCTGCCGACCTTATAAAAGCCGCTCGCTCTCATGTCTTACGATAAGATCCCTCTAAATACCCTTCGCAAAGAGTTTTGAGCAAAAAAACGGCCTTAAAAACAATTTTCGATCCAAAAAATCGATTTTTGTCGACCCGTGTTTTGCTGCTATTACCACAGTAACGTCAAACCCGAAACGCCCCCTGCCGGACATTCGTAACAACAGTAACAGATAGCAGATAACCTAAAATGTATCCTAAAATGTCCATATTGCGAATGTGGACAGGTGGGAAGCCTTAACCACATATTTCTAGAATGCCCAATAACTAAAATCGAAAATTTTGACATATACACAGAGCTAGTACACTGTACTAAAATTTGGACCACGAAATTGGTAAAAAATCAATTTATAAAACATCACAATTCTTTAAACCACCTGCCTTAGTTTGCTGTTTAATACGAGATTAAATAATGATAAGAAAACCCCTAAAATGAAGGAAAGATTTGATGCCTCAACATAAAAGGGAAATAAACTTTAGGATTTTACTTCTTGGCCTGCGGGGTCCCTCCCAGAAAGCTAAAATGCAAATTTATCTTGTTACGTAAGTTACCTTCTTATGTAAAATTTACCCCAAGATAAACGCCTCCGTGGTCCAGCATAAATAAGTTATTATGAATGAGCAATTCTAACGACAGCTCACGTTGCGTCTGTTAAAATATAGCGTACAGGAAATAGTTTTCTGTATAGTTGTTCGCGCTTTTCGTATTAATTTGATAAATTTCCAACGGTTGAGGTTCACCAACACGCAGATGGTTCATTTGCATAAATTTGCGCGCGGAATCGACCATTAATATGCAACGCACGCAATTAAATAAAATTGTTATCCGGCGTTGTAACGCAACACGGGTATTATTGTTGTGCATAATATTAGAAGAGCTAAAATTTCCTCGCGTAATGTGCTTGACCTACGCTATAAAGGAAAATTATGAACTTTTTTACGAGTTGAATATGGAAATTGGAATCGAATTGTACAAATAGAATTTGTAGCCTTTCAGTAATGTATTAGTTTATTGAATATTCGGCGACGTCAACGTTGTTTTACCAGATGGCGAGTGAGTTTAGCAGTAGCCAGCCTACCAGCGCTTGTTCAACTTTTACAGCAACCAGCATGAATGTTAACTCAGGAAATTATGTATTTTTGAAATGTCTTTTATAAATATCATGCGAGGTAATATTCTCCCAATATATAAAGAGGAATTTAAGCGATATAGTTGTTAAAATACTGATCACATAATGAATAGTCGCAGGTCGAAAAGTTATACTGCAACGTTGATTAGAATGCAAAGTGTGGGGTGGTCACACTACGCTGTTTTAGTGTTTGCTGCTTGCTGTAGATTATTAGCCGCTGTTAACCAGCATAATGTGACCACTCAGCAGCGGCTATTTTTGCATGCCGCCGAATGGCTTTGGCTGTTGCTTGTAAAGTTGAACATGTTGAACTTTCATAAGCCGCTATTGAGAGCTTGCGCTGCTGGCTCAGGACAAATGTGGGTATTGTAGAAAATTCCACCATCGATTATAATAAATAATTTAAAGCAACAATTCATTACTTTTGTTAAATGTATAACTAATAATATAAATTTATAAATATGTGTTTTATAATTCTTATTTTAATTAATATATTCAAATATTTCTTCAAAATTTAATAACCTGGATTATGCTTATTCATGCATTTTATGCACACAATGCAAATATTATGTAATATTTATAAGTTGCTGTGATGTGGTGAGCTTTATTTGAAGTAGAAATGCATATATACTAGTATATTTTATAAAGTAATATCAGATTTTAATTACATTAATTGTATATTACATTGTATAATTATATAATTGTATGTATATTATATTTTAATTAATAAATTGGACGGAAAACTGATTGAATTACTTTTGTATTTCAGGTTAATATAAATAAAACATTATATATAAAGTAAAAACAAAATCACGGATGAAAGCAATCACATTTGAACAATTTGTGATTTACAAATATACTGGGAAACAATTGAAGTCCTGAAAAAAGATTTTTATGAAATTATATAATTTACGTAATAATTGAAATAATGATTTAATTCGTAATTAAAATAATTTTATAAATAACTAATTGTAATGGAGCCATTGACTTTTCAACTAATTACTTCTAAAATATAGAATTTCTAATTTTATTGTGATCGCAGCCTTGCTTATGTTATTTAGGCTCGTGTGCAGTACTTTCAAAATTTATTTAGTCAGATTCAAGGCAGGTAGTCAATAAAACCCCACAAATTGACATCAAATATGAAATATTTTATGGTTGCGACGCCTTCACCTAACAAAAGACAATACATTATCTCAGTGTTGTATGTACCTAATACCTGATGACATATAAAATGCATCAGAAATAGTTGATCTTGTAGTTTGAAAAATGCATAGATACTAATATATTTTGTAAAGTATATCGGATTTTAATTATATCATTATATAATTGTATATTATAATTTACTTAATACATTGAACGAAAAACTGATTGAATTACTTTTGTGTTTGAAGTTAATATTATAAACAAAACATTAAATATAAAGTAGAAACTAAACTATGGATGAAAGCAGTAACTTTTGAACAATTTGTTATTTAGAAATATACTGGGAAACAATTGAAGACCTGTAAGAGATTTTTTTTTTGAAAATATATAATTTAACTCATAACAATTGAAATAATTATTTAATTAATAATTAAAATAATTTTGTAAATAACTAATTGTAGTAGAGCCATTGACTTTTTACTTCTAAAATATATAATTTCTAATTTTATTGTCATTGTGGCCTTGCTAATGTTATTTACACTCGTTTACAGTGCTTTCAAAAGTTTTATAGTCAGGTTCAAGGCAGGTAGTCTATAAAACCCCGCAGATTGGTATCATATATAAAATATTTTATGATTGCGACGCCTTCACCTGACAAAAGACAATACGTTCCTTCACTGTTGTATGTACCTACCTGATGACATATCAAATTCACCAGCAATAGTTGACCTTGCAGTTTGAATTGAGGCTTGCTGGTTGTAGCCACCAGCGGCAGCAGTACTTTTGTTGGTAAAAAGCGTAATGTGACCACAAAATAGCTACTAGCGGCTAATAAAACAGCCTAGTATGACTGTGGCATTAGTCACAAAGTTGTCGACAATCTAACTACCTACTTTACAGCGAAAACAAACAAGGGATCGTACGTATTGGTAGCGTTTAAGTTTGACTCATGTTGGTAATCGATGGATGCTTGTTGAGTTTATTGGGCGTATGTGAAGAGACTGAAAGGCATCTTGGCGAACTCCTTAACCGCAAAACAAACAGCCGACTGAAGTGAATCACAAACTGCGGCACTCAACAAAAGACTTGAGGTAGTACGATAAAGACGATCATTTCTCGGACACAAGCAGTGTAATGTGGAGTGACTATTCGCTAAAGACTAAATCGTGATACGGGAAATGTTAATGACCTTAATTATGTATGTAACTTGAAGGAAACGTGCATAAATTTGTGTATGTAAAAGGCTTAAGAAGTCAGATTTCAACCGATTGAATTTTAATGATTATTCCGTCTTGCGATGTTACCATCGATTAATACTTTTGCCACGGTCACACTAGGCTGTTTTATTAGCCGCTGGTTGCTGGTGCTGCTAGCAGCAACAGCAGCGGCTATTTTGTGGCCACATTACGCTGTTTACCAGCAAAACTACTGCTGCCGCTGGTGGCTACTACCTGCAAGCCTCAGTTCAAACTACAAGATCAACTATTTCTGATGCATTTTATATGTCACTAGGTATTATGTACATACAACACTGAGTCTTTTGTTAGGTGAAGGCGTCGCAACCATAAAATATTTCATATTTGATACCAATTTGCGGGGTTTTATAGACTACCTGCCTTGAACCTGACTAAATTTTGAAAGCGCTGTACACGAGTGTAAATAACAATAACATAAGCAAGGCCACAATGACAATAAAATTAGGAATTGTATATTTTAGAAGTAAAAAGTCAATGGCTCTACTACAATTAGTTATTTACAAAATTATTTTAATTATTAATTAAATAATTATTTCAATTGTTATGAGTTAAATTATATATTTTCAAAAAAAATCTCTTACAGGTCTTCAATTGTTTCCCAGTATATTTCTAAATAACAAGTTGTTCAAAAGTTACTGCTTTCATCCATAATTTAGTTTCTACTTTATATTTAATGTTTTATTTGTATTAACTTCAAACACAAAAGTAATTCAATCAGTTTTTCGTTCAATGTATTAAGTAAATTATAATATACAATTATATAATGATATAATTAAAATCCAATATACTTTACAAAATATATTAGTATCTATGCATTTTTCAAACTACAAGATCAACTATTTCTGATGCATTTTATATGTCATCAGGTATTAGGTACATGCAACACTGAGATAATGTATTGTCTTTTGTTAGGTGAAGGAGTCGCAACCATAAAATATTTCATATTTGATACCAATTTGTGGGGTTTTATTGACTACCTGTCTTGAACCTGACTAAATAAATTTTGAAAGTACTGCACACGAGCCTAAATAACATAAGCAAGGCTGTGATCACAATAAAATTAGAAATTCTATATTTTAGAAGTAATTAGTTGAAAATTCAATGGCTCCACTACAATTAGTTATTTATAAAATTATTTTAATTACGAATTAAATCATTATTTCAATTATTACGAAGTAAATTATATAATTTCATAAAAATCTTTTTTCAGGACTTCCCAGTATATTTGTAAATCACAAATTGTTCAAATGTGACTGCTTTCATCCGTGATTTTGTTTTTACTTTATATTTAATGTTTTATTTATATTAACCTGAAATACAAAAGTAATTCAATCAGTTTTCCGTCCAATTTATTAATTAAAATATAATATACATACAATTATATAATTATACAATGTAATATACAATTGATATAATTAAAATCTGATATTACTTTATAACATATACTAGTATATATGCATTTCTACTTCAAATAAAGCTCACCACATCACAGCAACTTATAAATATTACATAATATTTGCATTGTGTGCATAAAATGCATGAATAAGCATAATCCAGGTTATTAAATTTTGAAGAAATACTTGAATATATTAATTAAAATAAAAATTATAAATCACATATTTATAAATTTATATTATTAGTTATACATCTAACAAAAGTAATGAATTGTTGCTTTAAATTATTTATTATAATCGATGGTTGGTATTTTCTACAATACCCACATTTGTCTTGAGCCAGCAGGGCAAGCTCTAAATAGCAGCTAATGAAAATTCAACATGTTCAACTTTACAAGCAACAGCTAAAACCATTCGCCAGCATGCAAAAATAGCGGCTGCTGAGTGACCACACCATGCTGTTTAACTAATAATCTACAGCAAGCCGACAAATACTAAAACAGCACCTTTAAGACTATTGCACTAAAAGACCCCTATTTCATCACACATAAATTCATATAAAATCCACAATTACACAACGAAAATACTCTAAAGTCTTAGCTTAAAGTAGGTAAGCAATTTGTCATTCTTCCCCATCGACAATTTGGCCCATAGCCAACGACAAACCTACAGCCATCATGACTTATATCACTCCTCTTCCTCCACAGTCTAATCGCTTTAACCGAACGGTGATCCAGTTTATGGGGGCCGTTAAAAAAGTGCAGCTGCACGTGAAGACGCACAGATATGTGTTAAATGCGTACAGTGTGTGTGGGTAGGAACCATAACGGACTCCCAACGCTTCTCCATAGATAATTACCCTGGCCGTCAGTGTCGTCAGCCATGTGTATTATTCATGTGTACTCGCACATGCGGACCTCGTAGGGTCAACAACCATACGCCAACAATTATCATGACCTTCAACCTATGTAAACTGGAGCTGGGATGTCTTTGTCCTCAGACAAACGACCGTTTCTTGGCCTTTGCGGTCATACGAGGGTGGTCCGATAGGAATGATTCAGAGGACTGAGATTTGCACTTTGCGCGGTGGAAGATAGAGCGCTGTTGTTGGCCTCGATGCCCGGAAAGCAACCATAAATTTATGCAACAGCCCCCGCAAAACGAAGTTGTGGTTCAACTGGTGTTGTTTTTTTACTTTCCAACTAGCACCCAAGAGAAGGAATCAGAAGGATCGTGGGGAATATCAAACTCGTTCATAAGACCCTCAACATCGTGACGTACACGTAAAGATCCTTCCATTTTAAAATATGCTTGCAAAAAAACACCTAGAAATTGTTAAAATAACACAAGAAAGGCTAATTCAAACAAAATATATCACTTCAAATAAAACCTGTCACAACACTTTGATGACTTGACGGAATATACATCTTATTTAGAATTACCAAGGGATGAATTGGATTCTTTTTGAAATTAAATGAACTGAACCGATTTTGACCAAACTGATTAATTTTGCACGTTGTCTAAAATGAGGTACAAACCATTTCGATATTTTGGCTTTAGAATTAAACACCAAATTAGGAATATGGTGTTATTTGTGTTAACAAAACAGAAAGGCTGAAACAATTTTGAAATATACGGACAAAGTTTAAATATTAACTCTTCAGTCTGTACTGTACAAATAGACTATATTTGTGAAAGGATGAAGAAAAATAACATCCTGTACCAGCAAATATCGTATGCAATCTACATGCATAGCAAAATACATATTTGCCTAGTTTATCAGTAACTTCCCTAGTACACAGATGCACTTGGATTCCACAAATACATCATCAACTCAAACATAAACAACTCATAACATATCGTGTATGTTTCTTAAGTGAAACAAACTGCAAATTGCCGGAATTTTATGCGGTATATCAAGCATATTGCTCAGTCTAAACTTCCTTTGATTTTATTAGTATAGCGTCGTTTGTATTTTGCGTTTCCTGTGCCCTTGTTGCTTTAAATAGGCGACCAATCCATCGCACAATCCATCGTTGTTTTCTATCAAAAATACAATTTCTATCAACTTTTTAATTGGCAGTTATGTTGTGCATTTGTAAACACGTGTGGCTGACAAGTGACAATATGTACTCGGTGACACAAATTGAGTTGTAAGTCGCGCGCTCATGTTCTTCATATTATTATGTTGTACATAAATGAGTCTAATTCAACACTTAAGTAATTAAGTTGGTTTGGATTAGCTGTAATTATGGTTGAATCTGTGTTACCCATTATGTCGTTTAATTGTTTTACTTGTGGCGTATGATGGTTTCTAAAGTGTTTAATAGCTTTATAAAGTTATACCTAAATATATATATAAACGCAAAATTAGTATCTATATCGCATTTATATGTCAGTTTTCGGAAATAATAAATTATTATGTCGCTAATGTCCAATATGTCTATCATCCAGGGACTATTATGTATATTGTTGAGGTTTTTCTTTCCTATGAGGTGCACTGAAATCACTAGAGTTGACTCTTGACGTAAATACGGACATAGAGAATACTGAAAGACTGAAAATAAACGTTCATACCCCAAGCGACCACGTAAGGGTGAGAATTACGAAATGTCAGACGCGTGTGGCAGGAAAAATCGATACTCTCTCACAGCGTATGGAAAATGTCATACGGGAAAATTCTATAGACTACGCTCGCTGTTGAGATCGGTACCGTGTAGGGACTGTTGGGTACCGTGTAGGCATTTCTGTGTACTTACTACTACATTTCTGTGCAGACAGAAAAAAAGTTGCGCTTGCGAAAAACAAAGCATCTCTGAAGAGCTTTGTCATCAGTTTCAGTAGCAAAATCTACACAAGAGAAGCTTGTGTCGAGAATCGGCATACGTATGACGATTGTAGTGATTTCAGGAAGGACTTGCCGTTATTGTGTGTGTCTTGGACATTATGGAGAACCAATCTTGTTAATCAATCATCAGAATTAGGGCAACATAAGGCTCACTAACTTTAATATGTGTATTGCTTTTGTAATAATTGGGGATTTCAGCTGCATCCGTATTTTGTTCATTGTAATTTGAGATAAATTGTATGTGATGCCGGATATGTGAATGGTGATACTGTCTGACCTTTTCACACGCATGGGTATGATTTGTTATATTTTCAACTTAGAAGACTCGTAAATCTTTCTTTTTTATGGCCCAAATCAGTAGGGCCCTTTCGTAAAGTGCTTTGTGTCTTGATATTTTGTGTGTGTGTTATTTGCTTAATTATAAATTATGGTATCGTGGACCGAGATAGTTTATACATGAGAGGTATAAGTTCAAGACACAAAGATGAAGAGAACAACATTCTGTAGAGAACAGTCGAGATTAACAGCCGACATTCGGCATTCTACTTAAGATGTAGTCTTTTTTCATTTATTTTTATAATGTAACTTAGTGTAGTGTTTTGTGTTTTGTAAATGGTAAGCTGATTATTATTTCCTCCTTTGTGTTTTCACTTCTTTGTATTTTTACGAGAATCTAACAGCTCCTCTAGATGGTAATTTTAAGGATGAATTAAGTGTCTCTTTTATATTTTTTATTCATTCATTTTTATGTTTTTTTAATTTAATAAATTTGTTATTTTGTTGAGAAGTGTTTTCCTTTGAGTTAAATATCAATATGAGTAGTTTAATTAGTTTTGCCTGCTAAAATGCTGCACTGGTCCCATTGCAAGAACTCACGTGCAGAGCGAGTGTAAGAGCAATAATAGTGGTGGCTGGTGTTTGGGGGGTCGTGGTGTTTGACTTTAAATGTTTTAGAACATTTTTTTGTCATGCACTAATCACATTCCAAGAACCCGCTATCCTACTATTACACTTTATTACATGAAATTTAAGAATTTTAATTTGTCGTTAAACGATGGTTTTGCTACAAAATTCGTTGGACATTTGTGAATAATAAACCAACAAAGAAATAAACAAAACGTCAATGAAACAATTTATTAGATTTACCATTTACCGGTGGTAAATATAAATTGCGATAATTTTGCAATCTCTAGTCATCACTCTTCGCCATAGCATGTCTATTTAACATCTTCATTCTCCTATGACAACACACACACACATTGTCTCCTTTGTTCTCGAATATAGGACAGTCATTTGTATCACATAGAATCACGCAACACACTCCGGTGTCTACAAGCGTGCGAACCAACAATCCTCCCTAAAGATACACGTGATAAATATTGTATATTGCCTCACGGACCATTCTTAACTATAAATAGAGATGTGTCGTGAACGGGAATACCGATATATCGGTGTTTCTGTTTTAATACCCCGCGTAAGTAAGACGATTACGTGTTTAATCTCTTGTTAACTACTGTCTTCGGACTTTAGAATCTCCCCGGTAACTTGTAGTAAGCCGAACGTCCGTTTTTATCTTTCTTTCTCGTAATCCGGCCATTAAACTGAGACAAATTGCGCGAAAGACTTTTGCTGGCGGTATGGAAAGTTACAATGGCAAAACTCTGTTATTAATGTCGAAAGCGCCATCTGGACAGGCAAAATATGAATTATCAGTATTCTTAAATAGAAACAATCATTTATAGACGAAGAACATAAAGCAGTTCTTTTGGGACTCACGAAATACCCCAAACAATAAGAAGAACATCCAGAGGGGGCGTAATTTCTCCAGGGTGTTGCGCACATGGCGCATGGGGGCCACTGGGCATACATTTTTGATACGTCCTAGAGGTCGATGAACGACGAACTCATTCCCGTTGCGAAAAGTTACGTACCTAAAGGGACTATACTTATTGCAATTTGTGAGCAATCAATTTTAACTGAAACAAAAAAGACACCCACGGTGATGCTGCTTGCATATAGTTTAACAAGTTTTATTACCGAAAATTACACGGTTCATAGGCTTCTGATGAGTGAGTACGTTTAAAAAAGGAATGTCTTAAATCTTAACCCTCTCATGCATGATTTTTTTTTCTGTTTTAACAAGTAGTTAGGTTACCAAGTTACTTTAGATGACATGTCCACTGCAGTGGACTGTATGCACGAGAGGGTTAACATTAATCATTGGTTTATGAGTCTTAGGACGAGGTTATAGTGGAGCGTTGATACTAACATGGATACTAGCTTCGACACTAGGTCATTTCTCCTACTATAATAAAATAATAACAGTTAAGTAGTAAAATGTCTGTTCAACAACATATGGTTCTAGAATCCACGGCATTAAAATTATATAAGCTATCCCAGCATGACGTAAAAATTAGTCGTAAGAGGAGATGGACAGTACATCCCCAAGACCGTCATAAAAGTTTTGTCGTTTAAGGAACAAATAGAACTATTTATTGAGGTTTTTGCTTGTTTTTCTTTGAGTCTTCAAGTACGCCGAAAGGCAGGGTTGTATTGGCAAGGATTTTGGAGGTAATGGTTCAAGTTTTGCATCCATACTGAGTTCACTCAGTATTCATAGTTTCTATTGATATTTTGTATAAAATCACATCTAAAACTAGTAAAACTGTTCCCTTGTGATATAGATAAACAATTTATGTTTTTTAAGATCGAAAAATAGTTTAATTTGTTGTTTGGTTTGATGACAGTGATTGTACATTAGATAGATAACTGTGTACTTTAGCAAAATTGATAATAAAAACTGCAATCATATTTATGACTAATAAAACTCACATTCAATTAACGGTATGAAGTTAGGATGGTACTACATAACACGTGTACATTTCTATCATGGTTACAGATCTAAAACATTTACAACACAGAACACCAAAACCCAGCAAAGTAGCACCCATAAAAACACGCCCATAAAAATATTCTTTGTCCACATAATCCAAAACTGAACCATAGATAATCACCATGAAACTTCCATAAAACCTAAACCACTCAAGCTCATTCACTTTCCACCATTGTTCGTCAGCTACCTAATGATGTCATCGAGCTGTCTATCCACCGTCAATACGCCGCGGTATTCTTTGCCTCCTTCTGTCTTCTTTGTCTCCTTGTGTCTTCTTTGTCGCCTTGTGTCTTCTGTCTCTCCTTGTGCCTTCTTTGTCACCTTGCAAAGAACCACGTACAATTTGCTATACTAAATTACTCATGGGCTACAGGTCAATTCTACCACCGTTCCTTCAACTTTACTGATTGAAAACGCCTACAAATTGCAACGCAACTACGTAGCATCATTGCTGCCGCTCTTGTATAAAGGCGGACAACAAATTATGACTTGAGGGTCGACTTATCATGTAGAAGCTATGCTGTACACATCCGTTGCATTCTGCACTCGATCAGCGTGAATCATCACTTTAGGAAACATGCAAAAACAATCACTAAAGAAGTTAAACAATCACGATTTGCTTCCTTAAGGAGGCTCCACACGCAACGGAAAACCCGAAGGCATGCCTCGAGGCACAAGACCTCAAGGAAAACCTCTATGTGTGTATGGAGAATTTTGTAGAGGCATTCCTGCGGATCTGACGCCTGGGGGCCGGAAATCTCAATACAAAATCTCATTCGGCTTGCCTCTGCGTATATGCGCCTCAAGGCCGACCGGACTGTGTGGAGGGATGTAAGGTAGGCCTCGAGGCCTTTTATCTACCTATACTAATTACGAACTTTCAAGTGTAGGGCGCGTTCAGCGGAATCGCCCATTTTCGCCGACATTTGCGATCGAGTAGCTGCAAAATTGGGCTTTTCGATATTACTTTTGACGCTCGAATTGAAAAAAGGACACAATTCCGCGTGGACTGCGCGATATTTTGTAAATTAAATGCGTCAATTTTGAAAAAAAATCACGTTTTTGCACCTCTTCGGGTGAAGGTGAACCTCGAGAAACTGTCACGTGACGTCTAGAAATTCCGACAAGCGGATTGATGAACGTCAAAAATTTACATTTTTTATCCGTTCCTGCCGACCTTATAAAAGCCGCTCGCTCTCATGTCTTACGATAAGATCCCTCTAAATACCCTTCGCAAAGAGTTTTGAGCAAAAAAACGGCCTTAAAAACAATTTTCGATCCAAAAAATCGAGTTTTGTCGACCCGTGTTTTGCTGCTATTACCACAGTAACGTCAAACCCGAAACGCCCCCTGCCGGACATTCGTAACAACAGTAACAGATAGCAGATAACCTAAAATGTATCCTAAAATGTCCATATTGCGAATGTGGACAGGTGGGAAGCCTTAACCACATATTTCTAGAATGCCCAATAACTAAAATCGAAAATTTTGACATATACACAGAGCTAGTTACTTTCTATAGCTAAAATAAATCAACAACAGCAAGTGCATCATTTGTTGACGCCATTGCGCGAGCACAAACTGGAGTGCCTTAAGGCTGGCCTTCGTATATACCGTAGTGTGTGGAGACCCCCCCTATTTTTAGGTTTTCCTCGCGGCCTGGCGCCTCAAGGCAGACCTGCGGATTTTCCGTTGCGTTTGGAGCCACCTTTATTTATTGGTAATTACCGTATTAGGAATAGATGTAAACTAAGCCTTGAATCTTGATTATTTTTACTACCTGTATCACAAGAATAATAGATATTCTCTATGATTCTCAAATTAATTACATACTATATCTAATCTACCCATTTATAACCCCATACGTGATTACATCGTTAATCTGGACAGTAATGCATCATAGATTGGTGTCATTATAGGTACCCCACGTCATTCATCAAACGCAAATTTGCATCATACGACAAATATTGACATGCAACGCGTGATTGCGTTAATTGTTGAGTTTTATTAGCTGAATTAGATCTTACGGCGGCAATTAGATTGTGCGCGCAGACAAAATGACATACACGGCCGCATGTGTTCCCATGTTTGTCAAGCCATAAAGAACAGATGATCGGCTACAAACAGCGGGTCAAAGTTCTATATACACAAACGATACCATAGTCGAGTATCTGATGTCAACTGTCGACACAGCTCTTCAAATAATCACTGGAAAATGATGTTCCTATTGCCTAACAGAAATCACGTTGTGTGTGTACAAGCAATACTGGTATTCATGGTTATTTATGCAGATATATTAGCAGAAGTAATTGACTTATAACTGTCATTATTATAACAATCATTAGAGAAATAGTTATAGAGAATACTTAACTTTATACAGTGGTACAAAAAAGTCTCCGCACGATAGCAGTTCTAAACATGTTTTGTAAAATTAAAAAAGAAATTCTAATAAGCATTAAATTTATTACAAATAAGTATCCGTACAAATATGACGACTTGACTGAATATTAAACAATTTTATTGATTCAAGAAAAGAATTGAAGAGATACAAATTCATACAAAATTAATTATTTTTAGTTTACGTATAAAAATACGCCATATATTCACAAAATACGTTCGGAAAATGAAAGACATCATACTTTACCACTTGAAAGCGCTTTCTGCTTGAAAATTGCGTATTCAGAGGCGATAGTCGTCTGGTGTCGGCGGCGATGTTCACGCCCCCGGTGGCCGCAAGAGGTATTTGACCGGGGGCAAATAAAACGAGGTAGAGGCTGCCTGTAACCCGCGGGGAGAACTGAGACCGTTTTCATCTAAACCTCAGGGAGGTAATTTCGCCCGTCAAGATAGACGGGAAATTTCTAAATAATGGCTTCTACGGCCTCTCTGCCCGCGCGTTTTTTATCACCGTTTTTGTCTGTCTCGTCGGTACTATTGAAATTTAACACTCCCTGATCTACTATCTACCAGTTTATCTATCATTATAACATATAGTATGGTCGAATAAGTCAATTATTATTTGAGTTATTAATTGTATAAACGTTTATAAACAATTTCTTTTTCAAACAGACAACAGAACAATAACTAAATATGTATTAGAAACTGTTTACATTTCGAGCGAATAAACTACTACAAGTTTACGAAAGTACTTTATTATTACATTAAAGAATAATAAAGAAATCTTTTATTATACGATGGACCGGTGGCGCTTTGCCAAATTTGTTCCTGGTGCAGAAAATTTCCAATATAACAGGTTAGCACTGCATAATGTAACGCAACGTAGAGTCAACAATTTTCTGCTTTCGTCACGTCAGCGCAATGATAGTAAACTCAAATAATACTAACCAATGCTAACTAAAATCGCTGAAACCTTTTGCTTTTTAAACGAACTCAGAATGTTTATTTGAATGACAAAATCCGTGTATTTATGTGCCAAATTTTTAATGTGTATACGGATTTTCCAAAACAGTTGCGTGTAAATATTATTGGCGGTCTTCCGTGTTCTTGGAATGCTTTCACGATGCACGTGGTCTATTTTTGAACATTTCTTTATTCATTTTCTAGAAGTTTTTCGTAAGCTGGTTTTCAATTTATGTACTCAGGATGTAAAAATAACGTTTCATATACGCAGTGATTTTAAAAGATACAACCTAAAAATACTACTTTTCACACTAATGATTCTAATAATACAAGGGGGCAAATTTAAAAAAAAAATATGAGAAAACTGCAACAAAATTAGTCAACAAGTTATATAAATTCAAAGAATATACAAAAGTGCTGCTTTCAACCTGTACTTTGATGAATCGATCAAAAGCCACCATTCAGAAGGATCGTGGGGAATATCAAACTTGTTTATAAGAGCCTCAACATCGTGACATACACGTAAAGATCCTTCCATTTTAAAATATGCTTTAAAAGGCTAATTACGCTTTGTAAATGAAGACACTGTCACACCTCGTGCGAAAAGATTCCATTCCTGTAGTCTAGAACCCAATAACTCGGCTTTTTCTTTTGATAAACCTAAGTCTTTAATCCTGAATAACCTAAGTCCTAAATCATTCAGTTCGTACTGGTTTATATGGTGAGGTGTTCCTAAAACTTCAAATGGTGAATCTTCACGACTTGCCTGATTTGAGAGAGTGATTTCAGACACCCTGTCAAATCAGTCCGTTTTCTTCAAACAGGCGAAATTTCCTCTGTGTCAAAAATCGAAGATGATGAAGTGGATGGCGCAGCTGGGAGATGATGGTTCTCTCCATGGGGGATAGGTCGCGATGCTGGTGACAAATTTGGATATTTTATTTTATGCTTATCATTCTACGCATATCCGGAGACGCTTATCGCGCAAAAATAGCAATCATCTATATGATTGGAAGGCTTTCGCCACTACATGGGCGTCAACCAAACTTCAAACGTCAATATCCAATATTTTTTAGGGTTAGAATTGAGCAGGTTTTTTTTGTTTTGTTATTTAAATTTTCTGACGTTTCTGTCTGACATTTGATATGTCAATTTCTAAAGCATATAGCCAACATAAAAAAATCCACAATAGACTGTATAATTTTGCTATACACCAAGCATAAAATTTCCGTTTTTAATTGTTTATTTCTATTGTTTCAGCAAGTAGAAAACAACGAAGAAGTAGAAGTTGACATAGACGAACTTCTGGATATGGACAGCGACGATGACAGACGGAGACATTTACAGGTATATTTCCCTCATTTCCAATTAACTTAAACCATACTCTTACATGAAACAACAACATGCAAACACACATTTGATGTAATACCGGAGTTTCTAAATTTAGATTCCCTGCTGTAAGCCACTGCAGTATTTTCCGCTAACTAGTGCTCAAGGTTGACGCTGTCGTGTCTCACTCTTATTACAAATCTGAAACCATTATTACATAATAATTTCAGGAATGAGAACGTCACGTTTTCAGCCAACGTAGCTTACGTAACTTTTGATAATGATAACAATTTTAACTGCCCAAAGAAACTATATACACTAAGTTTGTCAGGATAATTTATCATATACCGGCGAATCCACCAAAACAGACCAGAGCATTATTTTTGTGTTTGTCTTGTTTTTATTAAAACAAACCCTTAAAGATATGTTTTTTTTTGTTTGCAGGCTTTGTTGATCAATGCAAAGAAGTCCCAAAACGATGTTAAAGTAAGTAATGGATTATTTTCTTATGTATTTCGTGCTTACTGAATGATATGCTATAACGTAACTTATTGTATTTTTGTTTCAGAAATTTATCAACGACTTGCTGGATAAAGCAAAGACGTTGTAGATGTAAGTCAAGTGCCAAAAAGAGAAGGTGACGTTGAAGACTTCGGCCCTATGGAGCCCCATTTTGCACAAGTTTTTAGTGATTTTCTTCGCATCAATGTTCATCATCGTATAAAAAATTTTTTTTGGACGTACCTACTAATCCAACCTATTGAAGAGGAACTAACATTATGTCTCTGTTGTTAAGACATATTAGGTAGAGAAGTATGGTTGTATTAATCAATCTCAGAAACACTAGAGTCCCAGGGTTCTATTAGGTTTGTTAATTGATGAGAGATAGAAGGAATGACATAGAGTAGTTTTAAACTGAGTAGAGCACAGTGACATATGCAACCATTTATACCCAGTGTATGGTTTATAATTGACCCGCGCATATTTGGTTCCATACACAACTGTGCTCTCCTTGGTTTGAAACATCTATACCTAACCCTATCATCGTGAACTGTAGAAATACAAAATGAAAATAGTTAGGCAAATCATATGTTGTTGACGAGAAATTTTTGTAACATTTTTACGCGCTAGATTTTCGCAGTTTTTTTTTTAGTATTATTTATGTATGTATCTGTATAGCTAGTCCCTTTAAAAGTGTAGAATTTTACCATATCTTACTGCCTGAAGCAACGTGTACATGTCATCTGTTGTTTTGTTCATCGTAACTTTTAATCCCAAAATATAAATAAAATATCATCATCGATTGTTATATTATTGTTGTACTTGCAACAAAGAATATTCTTTACTTATAAAGTATGCGTTTAGAATATTCTTGGTTTGCGATAACTTTGAGGTGTTGAAAGTGTGTACCGGATAATAAAAACTATACTTAATCGGAGAAACATGTAATCGACGCTCAGATTCGATGTGATTTATTGTGTAAAAGAGCTTCCCTGACAAGTCGTATACCCATTGGCAATTGTTTTGTTATTTCTTTTGTTATGTCGTATGTTTTTTTTTGTGTAATTAGTAAATAGCAATCGCAGCCAAGCACCAAGCACCTTGATCTATGTGATCTCAACATTCTCAATTTTTGACATGTATTATCATAGATTGTATTATTAGCGTTTAGGAGTGTACATCATATTCAGAAATAAAACAGTAATTACATTATTTCTTGCATTTTATTTATTATATGGTGATTTTCCTGTAATAATTCATCAAGAAACAAAAAAATTTAATAAAAAATGACTCTTTTTAAACAAATCACACATTAGTAATATTTCGGACTTTTTGCACGTCTATATTTTTGTTTGACATCAGGACGAAAGGACAAAAATGACTTTTAGCCTCAGGCACATTCATGTATAATCGCGTGGTACTCAACATTTACCCAAAATAAATTCCCTGGGTGCACAAAAAGAAATTTAGTGATGCCTTGTTTTGCGAAAAAAATGTCTAGAATAATAGGGCTACGATGTGCTGCCATCTTATGGTGGTTAGGAGAACTATCACGCTACTACGTGTTACCGACTCTGTACCCGATGTCAAAAATGACAAGACAACATAATAACGATAAAATTCCCTGAATGCACAAGAAAATGGTTCATTATTTTGTCTTTGGATGTGTTAAATAATAATCTGAGACTCAGATTGACAATATTATGGTCGTAACTAAGCTACGAACAATAAAAGCTTGTAAAACCTGAAAACTGAATTGTACTGTCGTTGGTGGCGCCATCTAGCGTAAAAAGTTTTAGTTCTAATCTCTAGTGACACCAGCGCCCATCTAGCGGCCCCAGAAGGTATTACTTATGCAAACGTCCTTTTGGCACTGTCATAAATTAAAATGATGAGTCTATATCACTCACAGTAATTAATTGATAACTGCTATTTACCTCGTCACATTGCAAAAGATTACAAAAATTATTGGACATAAAAATTTGACAATTTTGTACGTGAGATAAAATATTATTTTGCTAAATATGTCAAACTAACAAAAAACAAATAAATGTCCACAAAACGTTGTAGACAGATTTTGCGCTTATGATCTGAGCCGTTTATTTGCTATTTACAAGTTATTATTAGACGGAATCGGAATAATATGTTCTCAAATTAGTGTATTTGTCCGAAAAACATTGCGCATATATAAAGAGCCAGTAATAGGAAGGGTCAACAGAAGGAACTGGCGTGAAGCCAATTCGGAAATGTCATAACAACTGAACAAAACTGTCAAAGCAATGAAAAGTCACAATAACAACAAGATTTGGAATTCTCAGATGGATCAATAAATACATTGTAACACGAATCATAGTTCGCACATCGTATAAATTAAATTAAAGTAAGTATGAAGCGCGTAGCGTCCCGACAATCGATTATTATTTGAATATCCCGCCACGTTCTTCGGCCTTTTTCCGCTTGGCGCACGCTCTATGTGCGCTCTTGCCTGTGATCGTTTCTCCTGGAATTTTCCCATTTAGACTCCATCCGAGGGAAATTCGATTATACAGTTTATCGTAAATTAAATTTACGATCATTTAAGATAATTCAGCATCACGTTTCTTATGGCTTCAGGTGAAGATTTTGACAGTGGGATGGAGTCTCAAGAAGGTAGTGCTAAGGACGTTACACCAGAAAAGAAACTAGAAATAGAAGGAGATGTCGAAGATGAGGTAAATAATCAACTTTTCCAACAAATGCGGAGTTAGACTTAAAAAAAAATGCGGCCACCGCTAACATAACCTACAAAATTTTCGGTAGTAGAGTAATAGCACTTAAAATACCTTTTAGCCCGCGGAGACCATTGGAGAGCGATTATGGGGGTTAACGGAGATGTTCCCGGACGTCGTAAGGACAACTACGTGTTCGTTAGCCGATAACACAAGCTCCGGCATCAAACACATGTATGGCTTTTCGAGATCCCTTTTCTGGATCGTATTTAGTAGTTCTATAATTTTGTTCGCGCCAGTCATATTTGAGGTTGAACGAGCTCAATTAGAAGAAATGCAACGGAATCAACAAAAGCAGGTAAGTATCCCATAATATAAACACTCTTTAAAATGTGGTTGAATATTATTGATAACTTAAATCTTTTTTAGATATTACTTGGACCAAATACTGCTATTTCTGGAGGTGGTGGTGGAATGCCCCTTATGCCGCCTTTGCATCGGTAAATTGATGATTTTCGAAGATATAGAACAAGTACTTTAGTTGCCGTAATATTCGTTGATGTTCGTCATCCGTCAAGATTGTAAATTTTATCGTAGTCGGACTGAAATTACAATCGACACCAACCAAGTGCATTTTTAGATTACATTGTTGGTTTGTTTTAGTGTTATCAATAAATAGAGATAACTATTATAATTTTTTCTCCCCCAATGTTACCATACATCTCCCTATTTCTATACTAGATAAACAAATACACCTTTGTTATCATTTTTTTCCAAGAGAATTTGTTTTATTTTTACCTAAGCATTCAAAATATTCGAAATCATTTCGCCTCAACGAACGAAAGAGTCTCTGCTCTAGTGGTAGAAATTTGAATTAATTCGGAATAAACAGCGCCATCTACATTCGCTTGTCAGGCGAATGACGCATTACATGACATAACCTACAAACTTAAGTGACTTCTCAGTGCCATACGCAATTTTCATGTTGGTACCACATGTGACATAACCAATATTACTTGCGTCGTTGTGTCAACTGTCAAAAATGAATTAATATTACACATACGAGAAATATTTACGATAAATAATTAATCCACCGTTATGGAACACAATATTATGAGTCAGTATTAACGATAAATCAAATAAACTACACAAAAATAACCAACTCCACGACGAAAAATGGCAAACACGGGCGTTTTACCCTTTGTCCGAGGGGTCGATTTTACAAAAAATGACTTCAGCGTAAGTATATATCTTTAAAATCCTAGAAAACCCAAAATCATAATCCCCTCAAAAATTTTAGAACGAGAAGTTTCCGGAAGCTGTAAGTCTTATGACAGGAGTGCAATGGCTAAAACTAGATCGTACGAATTTGGCCGAAATCCCCAAGGAAATGGGAAACCTCATGAAACTGGAGCACCTATCGTTAACACGTAACAAACTTGAGAAACTGTACGGGGAATTAACGGAGTTAAATTGCCTGAGGTCGTTGAATTTGCGTCATAACAAAGTGAAAAGTTCAGGCGTTCCAGCGGAATTATTTCAGCTGGAAGAATTGAGTACTTTAGATTTGAGTCATAATAATTTAAAAGAGGTTCCCGAAGGTTTGGAGTGTGCAAAATCTTTAATTGTTTTAAATTTAAGCCATAATCGCATCGATACGATTCCGAATGCGTTATTTATAAATTTGATCGACTTATTATTTTTGGACTTGGGTTCTAACAATTTAGAAACTTTACCACCTCAGACGAGACGTCTTGTCAATTTACAAACGTTAACGTTAAACCACAACCCGTTAGGACACTGCCAATTAAGACAGTTATCATCGTTAACAAACTTACAAGTCCTTCACTTAAGAAACACTCAAAGAGGTTTAAATAACTTTCCTTCAAACTTGGAAAATCTCGTTAATTTAACAGACCTTGACTTAGCGGAAAATCAACTCCCTAAAATACCGGATTCCGTTTATTTATTACCGAATTTGAAGCGACTGAACGCAAGCGAGAATGAAATCACTGAAATTTCATCAAGTAAGAGAGTATTCGAGTATTTTTGATGTATTTTTACTTCAATTTTTTGCTTTCAGTGATGGAAAGTTGGCAAAAATTGGAAACGTTGAATTTATCGCATAATAAATTGACTAGTTTGCCGAATTCGTTGTGTAAAATATCGACGTTGAGGCGGCTTTATGTTAACGACAATCAGTTGGATTTTGAAGGGATTCCTTCGGGAATTGGAAAATTAGGAGGACTGGAAATCTTCTCTGCTGCTAATAACCGTCTTGAGATGATTCCAGAAGGATTATGCAGGTATAGATGTTTGAAACCAAGGAGAGCACAGTTGTGTATGCAACCAAATATAGTCGGGTCAATTATAAACTATACACTGGGTATAATTGGTTGCATATGTCACTGTGCTCTACTTAGTTTAAAACTAATTAATTAATAAATTTATTCTTAGGTCTGTACGGAGAATAGTCAAAAGTTTATACATATTTCAACTTTTTTTTATAGATGTGGTTCCCTTAAAAAGTTGATATTAAGTTCGAATAAGCTCATAACGCTTCCCGACGCGATACATCTGCTAACCGACTTGGATGCTTTGGATTTGCGCGACAATCCTGACTTGGTTATGCCTCCGAAACCGCACGAAATGACTAAGGGCTCGGGAGTCGAGTTCTACAACATCGATTTCTCCCTGCAAAATCAGCTGCGACAGGCGGGAGCTAATGTACCCGCGCCAACCCCATCCCAGAGTAGGAAAAATTCATTGTTATTTGACTTCGATTTTTATAATGTCCTTTGCCAATCTTTTGAGTTCAATTGATTTCCTTTGTCTTTTATTTTATTTGATTTTTTTTATTTTATTTGGTTTTCTATTGCCTTTCCTTTGATTTCCTTTGTGTTACTTTGCTCTACTTTGATTTCTTTTGATTTCCTTTGCCTCTTTTTTTTATTTCCTTTGCCTTTCCTTTGATTTCCTGTACAGTTCTACAATTTTCTTTGCATTTCCTTTGATTTCCTAGGAAATTCTTTGAGTTTCCTCTGATTTTATTTGATTTTGTAAACCCTTTCTCTTATGCCTTTGCCTACGATTTCATTTGGTTTCATGTGATTTCCTCTTATTTACTGATTCCTTTGAGGTTTCTTTGATTTCATAAGCCTTTACATTTTTTATTTCATTTGATTTCCTTATTTTCTTTGATTTTTGCTGGCTTCTTTTGCCTTTTCTTTGATTTCCTTTGCCTTTCCTTTGATTTCCCTCAATTTCCTTTGATTTCCTCTGATTTCTTTTACCTTTTCTTGGTTTTCCTTTAGCTTCATATGAATTCCTTTGCCTTTCCTGTGACTTTATTTGATTTTCTTCTTTACTCTGATTTCCCAAGCCTTTGACTTGTTTTTATTTCATTTGATTTCTTCTGAATTTCTCTGTTTTTTATTTCCTCTGATGTCCTTTGCCTTTTCTTTGATTTCCTTTGATTTTCTCTGGTTTACTGTTTATTAAATAATCCAGATGCTTTTCTTTCTTTTGTTTTCTTTTCTTTCTATTTCTCCGGTCCTTAATTTTTCTATTTATTATTTAAGTTTTCTGTCATTATTTAGTTGATATTTGTGTATACATACTCAACAATATGCACAATAATTTCAAAACAGTACTACGACTACCAGATTTCAAAACTTTTCAAAAATTCCTCGCAGTTGCAAAATTTGATTGTGTATCAAATTCTTCAACTTGCCAGTTTACAAATAAATGATTAGTATTTCATTTAACTCCATTTATGGTTGACATGTTTTTGTTTTTTATGCTATATGGATGGGTGTTTTATGCCATTGGTTTATTCACTGAATCTTCTACGCTGTTACAAATAATTTATTTGGTGTTGATAAGTTCCTTTGCGATATTATCTTGCTATTTCTTTTGTTTATGTTTAGACACAAGCAAAGATCCCATTGCGAGGAAGTTGCGCCTCAGAAAGGGACGTCGAGACCATGAAGAAGCTGACCAAGATCAAGCAAAAATATTAAAGGTAATTTACGAAAAACTGTGCTTTATGCACAGTTTGTGTGACTTATTGTAACTTATTTATTTATTTTTAGGGCATGAAAGATATTGCAAAAGAAAAGAACCGCACAAAAACCGAAGAGGAATTAAAAGTGGAATCTTTAAAGTACACCAATATCTACTTATACATTGTTTAAAATTTTTCACAAATTTATTTATTACAGACCGAAGAGGTGGGACGAGACCTTGGAAAAACCACCGCTGGACTACTCGGAGTTTTTCGACGACGATGCTGGACACGTCGAGGGGCTCACGATTTGGGAGATCGAGAATTTTCTGCCCAACCGTATCGAAGAGGTCGCCCACGGCAAGTTTTACGAGGGTGACTGCTATATAGTTCTGAAGACGATCTGCGACGAAGCTGGTTCTTTGAGTTGGGAGATTTACTTTTGGATCGGTGAGAAAGCATCTGTAAGTATTTGATTTATTGTTGCATTTAGTTTGTCCACACGAGTGTCATCCTAATGACTGAATTGTAATTTTATAGAATATTTTAGTGCTGGAATATTTCAGTACTGTGAAGTTTTTTAACTAGCAAATTAAACAATCTGCTTGTTGAATTCTTTTATGGAGTTAGTTTTACGCTTTATTTTTTGTATTTCCCTTGCCTTTCCTTTGCCTTTTCCATTCCAAGAAAATCAAATGATAAGGGCAAAAGAACATCAAAAGTTTTTTTGTCCTTATCATTTGGTATCACTTGATTTTCTTTGATTTTTTTTCCTTTATAAAGCTTTCCTTTTCTTTGATTTCATTTGTTTTTTTCTTCAATTTCCACTGACTTCTTATGATTTATTTTGATTTTCTTTTGCCTTTCTTTTTATTTTATATTATTTTCTTTGGGTTTCTTTGATTTCATTTGCCTTTTCTTGGAGTTCCTTTGTTTTTCCTTTGATTTGCTTTGCCTCTCCATTGATTTTCATTGAATTTTTCATTTCTTTAATTTTATAATTTCTTTTGAGTTTGATTTTATTTGATGCTTTTTATTTAATTCCTTTGCCTATAATTTGCCTTTTTTGCGTCTCCTTTGCCTTTTCTTCTGCTCGTCCTTTCCCTGCCCTTTCCTCTGCCTTTCTTTTACCCTTCCTTTGCCTTTCCTCTGCCTTTCATTTGTCTTTCCTTTGACGTTCTTTTGCCCTTACTATGTCTTTTGTTTTCCTTTTTGTTTGCCCTTACTTTGCCTTTCTTTTGATGTTCTTCTTCCCTTACTTTACGTATTGCCTTTTCTTTGTCTTTATTTTCTCTTCCTAAGACTGTTAAATATAGAATTAGCAAACTACATATTTGTTAATGGTAATATAATATGATAACTAGTAAAAACTAGCTCTACAAGAATAAGTTTTGTATTTCAGTTGGACAAACGTGCTTGCTCAGCGATACACGCTGTAAATCTCCGTAATTACCTGGGCGCTCAATGCAGGACAATACGCGAAGAGCAAGCTGACGAATCAGAAGAATTTCTAGCGCTCTTCGATGGCAAGATAACATACATCGAAGGCGGTAGGACAAGTAGCGGATTTTACACAGTTGAAGACATGGTAAGGAGTAAAAACATACATTTTTCAAACAAATTATGTATATTGCGTAATTATTGGATTCTTAAATTGCAGTTTTTCTTGTATTATTGCAATCTTTCTTGTCTTGTTGCAGTCTTTCTTGTTTTATTTATCTTTCTTTCTTTCAGAGTTACGACACTCGATTTTACAGAGTTCATGGGGCCGGGGCTTCTATACATCTCGAGCCTGTCCCAGTTTCCGTTGAATCCCTAGATCCGGGCTACGTGTTTGTGTTAGATACAGGACTGAAGATATTTATATGGAATGGAAAGAGATCGAAGAATACGTTGAAATCCAAAGCTCGTCTTCTATCGGAGAAGATTAACAAGAATGAACGCAAGAATAAAGCGGAACTCTTCACTGAGAATATGGGCGGCGAGACGGAGGACTTCTGGTACAATCTCGGCTTACCAGAAGGAGAGAAACCTCAAACACCAATAAGAGTAAATATTTCTTATAAATTTATTATATAATGGGCGCATTCAGCAAATTGTTTACTGTCCAGCTGTTGAGTGTTTGCTGAGTGACTCTGATGAGCAATGCTACCAACCCAACATATTAAAGCAGTGAACCAAGATATCAAACAAAAAAATACGTGTTTTTGTTGGTATTATTTATGCGATCATTCACAACTTTGGACACTATAAACTTCTTTTCATCCATTAATAATCCAAAGTACAATCTGCCTTTGAAAATGTGACTTTTTGTCAAAATTGTTTTCTTGAATGCTAGGGATGTTTATGAATAAACATCTACAACCATATCAAAAATTACACTGACATAATTAACCTAAAAAATTTCTGCTGTCAATTATTGACAGCTGTTGGAAATCGTTGAGTTTGCTGACCATGTCCATTGATATATATTCCAGCGTCGGTTTATTGTTTCCAGGAGCATGTTGATCCGAATTTTGTGCCAGTTCCTCCAAGACTGTATCAAGTGCAGTTGGGTATGGGATATTTGGAACTTCCGCAGGTTGAGGTGCCACACGGGAAGCTGACTCATACCCTCTTGAATAGCAAGAACGTTTACATATTAGATTGTTATTTGGACGTCTTTGTTTGGTAAGAGTTTCTCTGATTCTCTGAAAATTTAGCAAATAACTGAGTATTGGATTTATCCTCTTAGGATTGGCAAAAAGTCCACTAGGTTGGTGAATGCAGCTGCTATTAAATTGTCGGAAGAACTTTTCAATATGATCGGCAGGCCAGAATATGCCACAATCATGAGAGTCCGCGAAGGAAATGAAACCCAGGTATTTATTTAATTTTTTATTTATTTTTTTTATAATTTTTTTTCTCATTATTTTTTGCGTTTAGTTTATATTCTGTGCTGTAAAAAATTCTGTATAACTGTGTATTCTGTAGAACCAGACACCTGGCGGCAGTCAGACAAACTAAACTTGTGTATATCTTGAAAATGTTCCCAAATTAAGCTTATAAAATACTTGAACACCTAAATAAACACGCAATCAAATGATGTCCACTTATAGATTTTCAAAGCCAAATTCACGGGTTGGGACGAAGTCATAGCAGTTGACTTCACCCGTACCGCAGAATCCGTACAAAAGACAGGCGCCGATCTAACAAAATGGGCGCGAGCCCAAGAAACAAAAGCTGACCTAACGGCCCTCTTCATGCCGAGACAGCCCCCAATGCCGTACGCCGAAGCGCAACAGCTCATGGAGGACTGGAACGAAGACCTCGAGGCAATGGAGGTCTTCGTCCTCGAGGGCAAAAAATTCGTCCGCCTACCCGAAGAGGAAATCGGTCATTTCTACTCGATGGACTGCTACGTCTTCCTATGCCGTTACTGGCTACCGGCGGACGACTCCGACGAGGTCGAACCCCAAGAAGAGGACTTCCAATGGGTCGTGTACTTCTGGCAGGGACGCGAAGCCTCCAACATGGGCTGGTTGACATTTACGTTCACGCTCCAGAAGAAATTCAAGACTTTATTCCAGGATAAGTTGGAGGTTGTGAGGACGCATCAACAACAGGAGAATATGAAATTTATGGCACATTTCAAGCGTAAATTTATCATCCACCAGGGGAAACGTAAACAGAAGGCGAAGAACGCCGTGGAGTTCTATCATTTGAGGTCGAATGGTAGCGCGCTCTACACGAGATTGGTGCAGATAAATCCGGACGCTTCTGCCCTTAATTCGGCGTTTTGTTATATATTGAGTGTGCCTTTTGAGCAGGACGATTCGGGGATCGTTTACGTTTGGGTCGGGTCAAAGGCCGATCCCGACGAGGCGAGGCTGATCCAGGAGATCGCCGAACAGATGTTTAATGGACCGTGGGTCAGCGTGCAAGTTTTGGATGAGGGTGTGGAGCCGGAGAATTTCTTCTGGTTGGGGATTGGTGGGAGAAAACCCTATGAGAAGAGCGCCGAATTCATGGAGTATACGAGACTGTTCCGGTGCTCCAACGAGAAAGGTTACTTCATGGTATCGGAGAAATGTTCTGATTTTTGTCAGGTATGTGAATTTCTTTCTGTGGTGTTGGATGTCTTGGATTTCTTTTTTTAGTCTTTTTTTTATGTTTGCTCTTCTTTTTCGTAGATAAATGATAATTTCTTAATTTTTGTTTAGGATGATTTAGCAGATGACGACATAATGATTTTGGACAATGGAGAACAAGTTTTCTTATGGTTGGGTGCTAAGTGCAGTGAAGTCGAGATCAAACTGGCTTACAAATCAGCACAGGTTTGTAATAACAAATTAGGATAAACGACGACCAATTTGATAGGATTTTTATGTATAAATTACCGCCAACAAAAAAACACTCATCTAAAAATCGTGATATCAAATAACTTTTGAAATCTTTTGGGGATTTTAATGATTCCTCCAACAAATTATAGACTAATTCTTGACATCATAAAGACCAACTCTAATTCAAACTTCAAATGACGATTTCTCTTAATTTAAAGCAATGTTTGATATTTTATGTGTAAAGTAGCAATCACTAACATCCCTATTTTGTGACAAAAAAAAAACAATTTGAAAAACACCGGAATACCGTATTCTTCCTGTATCTATAATTTTGCCATATCATACCAGTTGTTACACAGTGGCCGACAAAACTCTACATACTGGGGATTGTTTGTAGATTTTTGTTTAGTTATTTTTTATTACATAATAATAAATATGCATTTAAAACAAAACTGCATCATTTCTTTTCTTTGTATTACTTTTGGACTCGTCAGATAGCAGAAATGGACAAGTTACATATAAATTACAAATTCTTATGTATGAATATTTGTCTGCAGGTTTACATTCAGCATATGAGGGTGAAACAGCCGGACAGGCCTCGAAAATTGTTCCTAACCTTGAAGAACAAAGAATCAAAACGGTTCACCAAGTGCTTCCACGGTTGGGGCGCCCACAAGAAGCCCCCAGAATAAATAAATAAATATTTTTTAAAAACTTTTCTACATTTGTATTCATTCGACTTTGCTTTTGTGATTTTTTGCTTTTAATAATGTTATTATCAGACTTACTTATTTTGAAGTTATGATATTTATTAATTAAAGTGTATATTTACAAACTACGTCTGTTTATTTTAACTACATATCCCAAAAATTGTGATAAGCGAAAATATGAATCAAAATTGTTGGTTAAAATTTTTTTTCTTCTATTTTTCTTTCCACTATGTCTTGCTTTATCTATAAAGGATGAAATATAGGAAAATAAAGAAAGAAAATGAGCAAAATGAAGGGGTATAAATATTTCTAACCAAAGAGAGCACAGTTGTGTATGCAACCAAATATACGCGGCTTAATTATAAACCATACACTGAGTATAATTGGTTGCATATGTCACTGTGCTCTACTTAGTTTAAAACTACTCTAATATAATAGTTATAAGGCATAAAAACTATGTTAAATCTATTTGCACATCTTTATTCTAAAAAAAATAAATAAATAACAATAACAGGACAATACGATGCTATAAACCAAGACTAAAATTAGTCGTCGTCGTCGTCGTCATCCGAAGGTACAAACAGATCGTTCTCCTCAAGGAAATTGGCCATATTCTTGCTAATTTGTGCTCCGATCAATAATCCAGCGACTACCGTAACCACAACACCGACTAGACCAAATCTGGTAATTGGGGGCTCACCCACGATGCCTCCACTCTCCGTAGTTGTTTTTGTTCGAACAACTTGATTAGGAATTTGTCTCAGAGTAAGAGCTTTCGTAAATAATGTATTCAATCTTGATCTTAACATATTTTCACGTTTAACTAACAGCTCAACACTGCTCAACACTACGTTTTATCACGAATTTTGTAGAATTCTGATCTATTTTTCTATTTTCCTGGAGGAGCTATAGATAAATCATCCTAAAAAAAAAGTATTTTCACGCCTGTATTTTTGTCCCTTTTTATCCTGCTTACTTCTCGATTTTGTATCTCTTTCATATGCGTGTAGAGGTTATTGCTGCTAGTTAACAACAAGTTCTAATGAACATATGGCCTAATGTCATTATGATAGCATAATGTTTTTGGTATTTTTACGGGTATAAGTTATAAACAAGAATATAATTTGTATATTCGACATAGTTGCTATTGGATAAGAGTGTACAATATTAATAATAAGTGATTAAAACTTAAAACTCAGATTAGCAATTTTGCTCTTTAGTGCGACTGCGCGTTTGCGAAGTTGTTTACACACAAATTCCAATCTGACAGGTGACAGCACATGACATTTCGCCGCATAAATAAAGTGATTATGAAACATTAAAAGCCCAGCTAATATGGATATTGTAACCACAAGCTTGGACGCGCTTTTACGTAAGTACAAATTTCCCTAAAGATAAATCCCTATTAATAAAATATCATTTTGAAGAACGTGCGACAAACCCAGCTAATCAAAATGTAGATACGGCAGCTGTAGAGGCCTTTTGCGTGCTAATAAACAAAGAAAAAGACGGATCGCATATTGGTGTAAAATTGATTGCTCCCCGGCTACACTCGACCCAAGAAAAAGAAGTCTTACAGACGTTAAACATCCTGGATACGTGCATGCAAAAATGTGGTAGCTCTTTTCAATCAGAAGTTGGAAAATTTAGGTTTTTAAATGAAATGATCAAGTTGGTGTCCCCGAAATACTTAGGTTTGCAGACACCGGTAACCGTTAAGCAAAAGGTACTGCAGTTGATCTATCTGTGGACCTTGGATTATCCGAAAGAATCGAAAATTAGAGACGCATATGAGATGTTGAGAAGACAGGGTGTGATCAAAGATCCCCCGGTGAATACGCAACCTGAGCACGAGAGGCCAAAGAATTCGATATTCTGTGATGAGGAGAAATCGAAATTGTTACAGAAGTTGTTGCAGAGTAAAAATCCGGATGATTTACATGCGGCTAATAGACTTATAAAATGCATGGTTAAAGAGGTGAGAATTTTTGGAATTTTTAGTTAAAGTTGGATGTTTCTTGGAAATATTTGTTTCTTGTAGGATGATAAACGGGCAGAAATGAAAAATAGGAAAATTTTGGAGATAGAATCTGTGTATAACAACGTTAGGCTGTTAAAAGAAATGCTCGATTCATACAAAAAGAATGGGGGTACTTCGGATGATATGGCGCTTATTAAGGAATTGTACCAGAATTGCGAACGTTTGAAGCCAAAGATAATTAAAATCGCTTCGGAGAGTCAACATAGCGATGATATTATTGGTGAGTGTCCTGTTTTTATAGTTATTTTTGTATATAAGGGAACAAACTTTACATCATGATCTTAAATTACATCATGTTCGTAAAATATATCATGTTCTTAAATTCAAGTCTTTTTAGTTCATTTGAAATAGTATTAGTGTTATATTATTGCTACATGAAAAATTTAATCTAACATTCCTTCTTATCTTACAAGCAACTACACACTACCTACACGTGTAATACTGCTAATTATATCTGCATCTCGTTGTGGATTATTTATATGGACATATAAATTTGTGTTAAATGGACAATATAAAGTCAAGAGTAGAGGTTGAAACCACCATAAATGTCAGAACATATAATATAGAAGTCAAAGGAATAATATTGAATGAAAAAAAGAGATATTGATAAACCGTTTCAAAAGGTTCTAACTTCAAAAATAATTAAACAATCTTAATCCAATTAACCAGAATCATTGCCAAACCACCATAAATGTCGGAAATATAAAGTGAAGGGGACAATTTATGAAAACAAAGATATTGACAAACATTTTTCAAACCTTTATAAGTTTCAAAAGAATTATGGAATCGTAATGACACTAACAATAATTATTACCAAGACTCTAATGAACAATATGAAGTCCATAATAGCGGTTGAAGTCATCATAAATATATCAGGCAACACAAAATAAAGTGAAGAAAACAATTTATAAAGACAAAGATATTGGCAAACATTGTTCATAAGTTTATAACTTCCAAAAAAATTATGGAATCTTAATGAAACTAACAATAATTATTGCTAAGAGTCTTATGAACAATATAAAGTCAAGAATAGTGGTTGAAACCACCATAAATGTCAGGCAAACACTATAAAGTGAAGAAAACAATTTATGAAGACAAACATATTGACAAATATTTTTCAAAAGTTTATACCTTTCAAAAGAATTACGCAATCTTAATGAAACTAACCAGAATTATTGCCAAGAGTCTTATGAACAATATAAAGTCAAGAGTAGTGGTTGAAACCACCATAAATGTCATTCAAAACAAGATAAAATCAAGAGGACAAATTATGAAGGCAAAGTTATTGATAAACATTGTTTAACATTTCTAACCTGAAAAATAATTGAACAATACGAATGAAACTAACCAGAATTATTGTCAAGAGCCTAATGAACAATATAAACTCAAGAATAGTGGTAGAAACCACCATAAATGCCAGACAAAATAACATCAAGTCAAGGGGTCAATTTATGAAGGCAAAGATATTGATCAACATTTTCAAAAGTTTCTAACTTAAAAAATAATTAAACAATCTTAATGAAACTAACCATAATTATTGCCAAGAGTCTAATGAACAATATAAAACCAAGAGTAGTGGTTGAAACCACCATAAATGTCAGGCAAAATAATTCAAAGTGACGAGAACAATTTATGAAGACAAAGATATTGACAGACATTTTTAACACATTTATAACTTAAAAAATAACTATCCAATCCTAATGAAACTAACAATAATTATTGCCAAGAGTCTAATGAACAAAATAAAGTCAAGAGTAGTGGTTAAAACTGTATTATTTATTATTTTATTCTCAAGTATAGTTCAGTTAAAGATAAAACACATTTTTCCATAATTATTTTTTTCTTAATTCAAATTTGTGATTTACATTCACTTGACAACACATCCCCGATCATTTTCAGCCACAATACTTAACGCCAGCGACGAATTAGGCCAAGTAATTCAGGAGTACGAACAATTAGTACACCCCCGTTCCACCGACGCCGTGGTTAAAAAGTCACCGGAAAACGGACCTTCTCTACTCGACCTGGACGTCACGAAAGCTGCAGGTGACGTCCTCGTCCCGGGATCCACATCAAAGACGAGCGACAAAACCCAGTTCGACGTCCTATGTGATATCTTTTCCAACGCAAACTCTGTACCTGCCGTTACGAATGATGACATCCTAAAACCAATTTCCCTCACGACCGATGGTAAGAACTGATTTTAATTTTAATATAAGAATGTATTTCCCCATTTTCAATAGGCTTAAATTAAATATTAAAGATTTTCCAATTAAATTTAATTTATTATAAAGATTTTATTTAAATCTAAAAAACTGATATACTTTTTTTTCTTATTTAGAAAGTGAACCGAGCAAAACTAACGGAAAATTGAAAGCTTTCGAGCAATTGGACGCCCTGGGTGAAACTTTGCTAAAACAGAATTTGCAATCTGCTGTTAGGCAAGGACACCAGTTTCAAAAGTAAGGAAAATATTGTGGTGTCATACATTTTTTTCTTTAATATTTGGTGGATTTTGTTGATTTTTTTATCAGATTATAACTGATCTAAATCCAGATGTCGCTAGTTGTCAAATGGGCGGCGAGTTTCCCTTAAAAAACTATATCTACTTTGAATTGTCAACAAATTCCTAATTAATCTGCTTTTGAATCATTAAAATCCTCCAAATGTCAGAGATCAGAACTGTCAAAATTTTGTGGTTATAAAAATCGCTTTCTAGGAACAACGAAAAGATACCGATGAACCAACTTAGTAAAAAGGTATTGGCCGGAAATGAACTCAGACCAACATCCAGCGATCCTCTAAACTTCGACCTAAACTACCTTCTAGAAAAATCGACAGTCGGCGACGCACAACTCAAAACAAACGATCAAAACAGTGACGACTTATTGGTGGACATCAGCGACGACGCAACCATACAAAACGAATCTCCACGTCCCACGGAATCGACGGAAATAGTCGAGAGTAAACCGGAAGTAATCTCCAAAGAAACTCCGAAGACGGAAGACGTTACGAAAGTTAGATCTGAGACGAAATTAAGCGATATTTTCGTAAGTTTGGAGAGTGTTAAGCCGAGCTCTATTGAACCAGTTATAGCGCTTGAAGAGAAAAATGGGATATCGGTAACGCTGCATTTCGCTAGGGATAAACCGAGAGATGATGTTATTGTTATTGTTGTTACCATCGTTAGCAAGAATCAATTACCTCTTAAGAATATTCTGTTTCGTGCCATCGTTCCTAAGGTATGTAATTAAGACCACTTTTTTAGCTATTAAATAGCTATTTAATAGCTAACATAACCTAATCTGTCAAAATTTCGTAAATCCTATACCAATAAATAACCTGTTAAAAATTGAATGAAATTTTGACAGATGTTAGCTATTAAATAGCTATTTAATAGCTAACATAACCTAATCTGTCAAAATGTCGTAAATCCTATACCACTAAATAACCTGTTAAAAATTGAATGAAATTTTGACAGATGTTAGCTATTAAATAGCTATTTAATAGCTAACATAACCTAATCTGTCAAAATGTCGTAAATCCTATACCACTAAATAACCTGTTAAAAATTGAATGAAATTTTGACAGATTAGGTTATGTTAGCTATTAAATAGCTATTTAGATAGATGAATTCAATCCAGGTGTCGCTAGTAGTCAGATGGGCAGTGACATTGGTATTAGAACATAACCTCACTATTTTTAAAGCTGAGTTGTTAAGGATTTTGCAGGACTTTTTGCACGTTTATTTCATACTTTGTGCTGTGATATACAAACACACCGGCCGGCCGTAGATTAAACTTGTGTGTATCTTCTATCGAGTTCACTGACAGTTAACATAACCTAATCTGTCAAACTGTAATGATAATTACTAGTGATATTTTTTTTGTAGGTTTGTAAGGTGAAGTTGCAGTCTCCGTCTGGTACAGAATTGCCTGCGTTTAATCCGTTTCTTCCCCCGTCAGCGATAACTCAAATAATGTTAATTTCAAATCCGGAAAAAGTTAGCGTGTCCCTAAAGTTTATAGTAAGTTATAACATCGACGACGAGACGACAACGGAGATGGGGGAAATTGATAGTTTACCGAACGTGTGCTAAGTAGGTTTTGTGATCCGATTATTTAATCATTCCATTTAATTAAGCGATATTATACTTTAAAATACGTATTGTTTTTGCGGTACTTAATCTCCAGTTTTTTTAATTATTTCTCTTGCTTGATATGATAAACGTTGCCTTTGTCTATGTACTTAGTCGGACGACGTCACTTATATAGATTTTACGCAGAGGTTCAGAGGAATTTTGTGGTGATATATGCAAAGATGAATCTCTTAGATCGTGTTCTCTATTTGAAAAGATTGTTTACAAATGACGTAGTTTCTCGTGCACTTGATTTGTATTGTTTTGTGATATTTTTTATTATTTTTTTTTATACATTGAAATTGTGGTTATTATTTAAATATACAAATACACTATGTTATATATATATTTAGCTTGTTGTTTTATTGTAACCTTTTTTTGTCGAATAAATAGAAGACAAGAATCTTAATAAAATACAGTACAACTTCGATAGATCGGACACTCTCTAGTACGGACACTCCAGTAATCCGAACGCTCTTGTCAACCGGACATTTTAGAAATTTTACCTCCCTAGTTCGGACACAAAATATAATTTGCTGTTGCCAGGTAGAAAATATCAATGGATTCTTTAACATTCATGCTTTACTGTAAAGTAACCGGATCACATAAATTGCCACTTAATATTAGCAAAAGCGGCAAATCTAGAAGCTTTTAAATACAGAATGAGCTCCATATCAGTTGTGTACAAGGCGTCTGATAAAGGACGGATGAGTAGAACAATGCTTACTGAATGTTTGGAAAAATATTTTAAGCCTGAAGTTAAGACACTTAACAGGGGTTAACAGGCCCCAGAAAGCTTTAATGTCGATGCTGTCAACGCGTTTTCTTTAGGCATCAGGTGGTCTGCAGAAAACAATTTTCCCATGGAAAATATCCTGCTTCTCAAAAGGCCCAGAGAAAAATTTACTAATGTGGCTGTATCCAAAAGAATATAAACAAAAATTGATACATCTTTAAAAAATAACTGAAATCGTTTGCTTATTTTATCCATTTCTGTTCAGAATTTAGTTTTAAATTTTATATTTTTGGTTATATGTGACCTCGGATGCGAAAAGGGACCTATCGTACGAAAATAACGTGCACCATAACGGTACCTATCGGAAGAGACCTTACGTGCGAAAATAGTGTACAAGATAACGTTACAACAGGTCCCTTTTCGCGTCCGGGGTCACATATATTCAAATATCCCGAGTTGTTTTCATGTTCATAATAAAAAAAATCACCCTTCCTAACAAAAAACCTCCAGTAATCCGGATACCTCTATAGTCCGGACATGGTCAGGAACGATATATGTCCGGATTATCGAAGTTATACTGTAACTCATTACACAAGGGAGCAAGGGTCCTACAACCAGAACAGAGATCACATATTTTTGTTGACCTAACATCACTTTTCATAGATCACTTCATCAAAGTGTTGTGACAGGTCTAAGATCCATTTTATTTGAAGTCATATATTTTGCTTGAATTAGCCTTCTGGGCATACGTTCTCATAAAAGATTTTTCAAAATATTACAAACCAATAAGTTTTTTTGTGTTATTTTATCAATTAAGTTATACAGACATTCTGTGAATTAAAATATGGGAAGTGATCAAAGAAAATATTGCAAACTATCCCCCACGGAGAGGACCATCCTCTTCCAAGCGCGCCATCCACTTTATCATCTTCGACTTTTGACACAGAAGAAATTTCGCCTGTTTGAAGAGAATGGTCTGATTTGACAGAGTGTCCGAAATCACTCTGTAAAATCAGGCAAGTCGTGAAGATTCACCATTTGAAGTTTTAGGAACACCTCACATTATAAACCAGTGCGAACTGAATGATTTGGTTAAAGACTTCGCACGAAGTGTGACAGTGTCTTTATTTACAAAGTATAACGAGCCTTTTAAAGCATAGTTTAAAATGGAAGGATCTTTACGTGTATGTCACGATGTTGAGGGTCTTATGAACGAGTTTGATATTCCCCACAATCTTTCTGAATGGTGTTTTTTTATCGATTCATGTTACTCATGTTATTAAGAATTCTGAGATGTAATTTTAGCATTTGGTCGAATTAAATACAAAGTATATCCCAAAATCATGTTTGTAACATGAAACAATGTTGATCTAAATACAGAAAATATTTATTTATGATACAAGGTTCACACAAGACCTTAGATTTGTTGAAATTTAATAGCTTCCCTGTACTGTTTACAGATAGAATCGTTTAGAATCAATTTACTAACAGATAGAGCAACTAACAATCTTCCAGATGACAGTGTTCCAACTACTGTGGTTTAATCAGAAGAATTTACCAAGTAGCTCCGGATTTAAGAGCAACGAGCGTTGTTTCAGTGTCTAGATTTTGCGTTATATGCCACTGAAGGCAAAATTAACTAACAAAATATTTTTATACAGCTTTAGTTCACAGATAGATTGCTTAATTAATCTTGAAATTTTGAACGTTCTACCTATTTTGATTCAAGCTGGAGTAGATAAAACGTCAACCAACCAACCGATCCAATTAAGGTTCTTGATGCAGTTTTTCATGCTGACTCCAATGGTGCTATTGGATCTTCTCTATCTTAAACGATTCGGAAGTTATGACGCTCCAAAAAAATTAAAAATGTGTCAAAATGGGTATTTTACCACATTTCGTCCTTTCCGACCAAACTGTATCCGATCTAACCGCGTAATTTGGATGATTCCAACGGTATCGGATGGTAAATTCTCCCGGGAATCCATTTTTGAAGATCTCGTTGCTCTATGATGAACCGATGTCCCATTTTTTTGCATTTTCTCGACAACCCGTAAGCGCTGTGTCCATCATGAACAATATTTTTTCTCAAGTGAATTCGTGAATGAACATTATAAGTAATACATCAGTACTTGCTGTCAAAGCGTTCTAAATATTATGTACAATAATGCCCACAGTAAACCCGCTATACGATATCAGATAATTGCTATCAAGCGACCCACGAAATCATCTGTGTGTACTCAAAAAACGCAAGTAATGTCAGTTGATAACAGTTCCGCTTACACACACACACATCACAAATAATCATTTAGTACATATCCAACGTCTGCTCATCGCAGAACCAACTCAATAACAACTTAACAACAATATAGCGATACTTCATTCACAATGCGTGTCACTCCGGATCACTGGAACACGTTCCTCGACTTTGCCGAACAGAATCCTGAATTAATAACGAACCGGTACCATGGGATACACGGAAACATCGAGAGGAACAATTTGTGGACCAAGGCGGCCAATAGTTTGAACGCTCTTGGTCACGGGCAGAAGACTGTGGCGCAGTGGAGAAAGGTGCGTGATTTGACAATAAAATTACTAATGGAAGTGTAATTGAGAGTAATTTTATTCGATTAGGCCGTTACCGATTGGAAAGCGAAGACGAAGGCGAAATTATCGAAACCTTATAATGAGATCGCGTTGACCAGAACGGAGAGGAGACTGTTGACTTTGATGGGTAAACAGGCCTTGAGGAAACGAAGGAAACTTATCATCATACCGGGACCTGGTGAGGTGAGATGTTACTTATATTGAACCCTGCATATGCATAAAATCAATTCGTAAAAATTGAACTAAACCAGTTATTACTAGATTTGTTACAACGTCGTCTTTTCTGATCTATTATCTATCTATATATACTAAACGTAATTGCCATCTTTGTTTGGGCGCGTTCAGGGAAAAGCGCTATTTTTTTGGACATTACACAGTATAGGAAATAGAGGTTCCAGGTATTTTTTCAATTAAGTATTACTGATTTTCGTACATCCTAATTTTAATAATAACGATTGCGTAAGATTTTTTTTTCGACGTAGATAATCACAATATTAATAGTGATTACATTATTATACATTGACTAGTTTTTTTTGTGATGACGGTTAGACATGTTATCTATCACGCGCCTTCATCAATATTCTTAAAAACGATTTAAATTTTTTTGTTATATGTTTCGAAAAAATAATAGATTAATTATAATATCAACTTTTTTGCATACTCACGATTCCCGTTTCATTTGAAGGAAAGAAAAATGATAAGAATTCTAGAATCATAGTATGTTCGTTTCTACAGGGAAAAAATTATTCGATACAAAACGAATGTCTTTGAGTAAAGAATATCACTTGTTTCTATATCCGCAGAAAGGTCATTTGGTTCGTTCAAGTAAAATATAAAGTTCTCAACGTAAGAATATGATTTTCTTGATGTTCCAAGTATTAAGTTTTCTTGTTTTAAGTATGAAGGAACTGCTTGAAAGGAATTATGTCTGTTTTAAGCGATACGTACGTATACTTTTGGGTCAAGAAACTGTTTGTTCGTTGAAGCATGTATATTTTTCACCCAATTGATGTAAAACGAACGTCTTACTCTTTTTATATGTAGAAGAATAACATTTTCTTCGTCAGAGAAAAATATACTGAACATAAACATACTATATAACTCTTAAACCGGAACAATAACTAGCCGTTGAAATAACTACAGATTTTGAATTTCAATTTCTTAGCCTATTTTTGGGGTCCTATATCCTAATCCGGAAAACAATTTATTTCATAAAATGAAACTGTTTGTTTTTGTCTTCCATTCTCGTGTCACCGAATAAAACAATAAGGTACTCACCAGTTGACAAGAACTCCAGTCTGTTTGTCTGCTATCTGGTTATGTTTGCCATTGCTGACCCTATAACAAATATAATGTTGGTTTGAAAATTAAATTCGAATGCAGAAGTCTAGCTTTTGTAGTTATACGAGACTTTTCTCCTTCTTCAAGAGGTTGTATACTTATAAATACTCGTCAGAGTAATTAAAGTCATATAAGTGACTATAGTCATATAACTGACTATAGTAACTGACTATAGAAAAAAACAATGTTTAAAACAACATTTTAATAGTTTTTGGTGCGATTCTATACAAATATCAATAGAAATAACAGAGTGGCGGAGTGAACTCAGTATGGCTGCAAAACTTGGACCATTACCTCCAAAATCTTTGCAACACAACCCTGTGTTTCGGCGTACGTGCAGATGAACGAAAAACAAGCAACAAACTTAATAAAATAGTTCTATGTTTTCTTTAAACGGCTAAATGTTTATGACGGTCTTGGGGATGTACTGCCCATTTCCTCTTACGACTAATTTTTACGTCATGCTAGGATAGCTTATGTAATTTTAATGCGGTGGATTCTAGAAGCAAATACTTAATTGTTATTATCTTATTATAGTAGCAGTAAGTCGCAAAGGCGGACGTAAAAGCGACAAAAATACGCGTTTTTTATACACAAGTGATTGAAGTCAAGTACTTTCTGACGTAAATGATATTTGGTGATAACGGACATAGATAAAAATAAATATCTACCTCTATAATATTCTCGTAATACGGCAATGAATGGTTTATTGGCAACAAAACTTATAATACGAAGTACATTGTACAACTGTTGATAATCTTTATCTTGTTGACATAAAGACTAGAGTATGTACATAGTACATAGTTGCATATTTAGCTTGTCGAACTTGATAATTTTAGCAATGAAAAGGTACAATCTTAAGTCAATACTTGTTATCCTAAATCTTTGCTACTGATTGATTGATTTGTTCATTCATTACTCGTTTAATGATAATATTAAACCTTAATATCTAACGTTAAGAACGTTGAAAAAAATGTTACTAAAAAAAAATGTGTCGCAATATTGAACTGATTTTATATGTTAAACTAAGTTAAGCAATCTTCAGAGGCAAAATTATCAAATGATGCTTTAATATCTCCAGATATAAAGCCTGTATTATACGAGTCGATAGTGTAATAATCTTTATTTTTTATAGAATCGAGCTGAGCCAACGATTACCAGCCAACAAGAAGAAGATCCTCAAGCTGGACACAACTACGCCCAGCTGATCGCACAGCAAAACATCAAAACGGAACCAGAAGATCTAACAATAGATTCTTCCACGTCGACAAATATACATACCCAAGAACATGTACGTACGCAAACTAGTGTACATACGCAAACAAACACGCTGACAATCACAGAAGATTCTGACAGTTCTATTGACGTAAAACATCCGTCTTCCTCTGGAAAACAAAAGGCGAGAAGACACAAAGAACACAGACATAACCCGCTTGGGCTTGGAAAAGCAGTGAGACAATCCGAAACCATTGCTGTAATGCACAATATTGGGTCTAACGTTGAGAAAATATCAAATTCCATGGATAAATTGGTCACTATTTATGAGAAACTGACCGAGTTTTGTGAAAGAATGCTCGCGAGGCAAAATTTATGATTATTTGTATTTCTTTAATGTTTAATGTGTACAGTAATTGAGTTATTCTGGTCAGAAGAAGATTGTTTTTGAGATTTTTTTTTTAATATAGGTAATAGGTCCATGTTTATTAGTTTTATCTCTAATGTTTATTTTTTATATGTGTAGAATTTAGAGTTCTTTTCTTTGTTACATGTATCTAAATCCGAAATAAATTTAATAATTACTATACTATGACTGCAATAACATTACTACGTAATTTTATCTCGAACATAAAGTATCTAATACTGCAAGAATCGATTAAAAGTCGCCTATTATTGTCTATCTTCTACCTATACTAATTACGAACTTTCAAGTGTAGGGCGCGTTCAGCGGAATCGCCCATTTTCGCCGACATTTGCGATCGAGTAGCTGCAAAATTGGGCTTTTCGATATTACTTTTGACGCTCGAATTGAAAAAAGGACACAATTCCGCGTGGACTGCGCGATATATTGTAAATTTAATGCGTCAATTTTGAAAAAAAATCACGTTTTTGCACCTCTTCGGGTGAAGGCGAACCTCGAGAAAATGTCACGTGACGTCTAGAAATTCCGACAAGCGGATCGATGAACGTCAAAAATTTACATTTTTTATCCGTTCCTGCCGACCTTATAAAAGCCGCTCGCTCTCATGTCTTACGATAAGATCCCTCTAAATACCCTTCGCAAAGAGTTTTGAGCAACAAAAACGGCCTTAAAAACAATTTTCGATCCAAAAAATCGATTTTTGTCGACCCGTGTTTTGCTGCTATTACCACAGTAACGTCAAACCCGAAACGCCCCCTGCCGGACATTCGTAACAACAGTAACAGATAGCAGATAACCTAAAATGTATCCTAAAATGTTCATATTGCGAATGTGGACAGGTGGGAATCCTTAACCACATATTTCTAGAATGCCCAATAACTAAAATCGAAAATTTTGACATATACACAGAGCTAGTCTACCTATACTAGTTACGAACTTTCAAGTGTAGGGCGCGTTCAGCGGAATCGCCCATTTTCGCCGACATTTGTGATCGAGTAGCTGCAAAATTGGGCTTTTCGATATTACTTTTGATGCTCGAATTGAAAAAAGGACACAATTCCGCGTGGACTGCGCGATATTTTGTAAATTAAATGCGTCAATTTTGAAAAAAAATCACGTTTTTGCACCTCTTCGGGTGAAGGCGAACCTCGAGAAAATGTCACGTGACGTCTAGAAATTCCGACAAGCGGATCGATGAACGTCAAAAATTTACATTTTTTATCCGTTCCTGCCGACCTTATAAAAGCCGCTCGCTCTCATGTCTTACGATAAGATCCCTCTAAATACCCTTCGCAAAGAGTATTGAGCAAAAAACGACCTTAAAAACAATTTTCGATCCAAAAAATCGATTTTTGTCGACCCGTGTTTTGCTGCTATTACCACAGTAACCTCAAACCCGAAACGCCCCCTGCCGGACATTCGTAACAACAGTAACAGATAGCAGATAACCTAAAATGTATCCTAAAATGTCCATATTGCGAATGTGGACAGGTGGGAAGCCTTAACCACATATTTCTAGAATGCCCAATAACTAAAATCGAAAATTTTGACATATACACAGAGCTAGTTTACCCACTAAATTCGGTAACCATTCCCATCCGGTATGAAACATTCACCTCAACAAAAGCATAAGTGAATTTATAGATTGTTACAGAGTTCCCATGCGTCATAGAAAGCAAACAAAAACGCTCGTTTTCAAGATTCAATGGGTTATATAAATGTTATAAGACACACCAAACGTATATATCAGTTACAGTTCGTTAAGCAGGCGTTTTCGGCTGAGGAATTAATTCGCATTTCTTGCTTGGCGGCGTTATTTGGTTCCCAGACGGTAAAAATATACATGCGAGACGTGGGGTTACCCGCTGAACCGTGTATTACCGTCGCGCAAGATTGCCATTTACGCTGCACTTAAAACTTCAACACTGGATAGGTGTCGTGACACAGGCATATATCTCGGCTGCTAATCAATTTCGTGCAAGAGGGAATTTTAAAGAGCACGAGGAAAATGATACACCATTAGATTTGGTCCAACAGTTTTTAATATTGTTAATAGGTAAGGTGAAGAAGGAAGAATAAAGAAGAAAGACATTTCTTCGTTTGTAATATAATTTCCAAAGAAAATAACAATTTCGTGACGTAATTTCAAAAGAAAATAAACCTTTTTATTTTCCGACTAATACCCTAGAAGGAAAGTATTGTAATCGACGAAAAGATTTCTGGAATTACAGATCAATGGGATGAACGGTTTAGGCGCTATAAGCTTTTACAGATGCAGCCTTCGTGGTTGTATTGCAAATAGTCAGATTTTAACAAACGTCAGTGCCACTGACATTAAATGTCAGTATAACAAATGTAATTCTGTCACTGAAACTGACGTTAGGTAGCGTCCAGAGATGTCTCTGGCTTTACTAAATTAAATAATTGCAAAAGTGTTTAGGCACTTCATTGTGCCAACAATTTAGTGGAAAGTAGGGTGAGGGCCACATTTTCCGAAAATCGTACGAAATGGATTCGTATTCATGGCAAAACTAAGAAGTCATCTGATTATTTTCTTATTGCAATCTGAAAATGTTTACGAAGATTAATTCTGTACAATATCTGACATCTAAATGTGCGTAGTGGGGAAAGGAACGGATAGATTCATGTCGGTAGACCAAGACCACTTCCAAAAGGTGAGTGAAAGAACAGAACTCGACATTTAACAGCTGTTAGTGTCGGTTAGTCTGTTCGTGATACCATACCGTGTGCTTTCACATTGGATACGTACACTCGCCACAGCAGTAAACGAGGTTCTCGACAAAAATCAACATAAACAAGTAAGATTTTTAATACAGATTTTTTTTAATTGATACAGGTTTTAATATATAATTTTTTAAATAAATAATTTACTAATTTAGTTTCTTTGATCTTTAATAAATAAAGTTAAAAACAAAGACACAAGAGTTTCTTCGAAAATATTTAATTCGCTTCAAGCAATTTTGCAATTCCTCACTCACACCTTACCTATTCTCAACTTTGATATTTTAGATTCGTTATAAATGTTATCGGTAGTAATAATACTAGAGAATAGGAGGACGGGCGCCAATGTACATTCTTGCGGCATTCCAGATGACCTGACACAGTTCGCCAAACCTATGTGTGTCATATTGATGTCTTCTTATTCGAAATTTTCTAAATACCGCGCCACCTCGTCCGACTCAGTAGTTTTTTTAGTAATATTACACTTCCTACTTTCTCTATATGTATTTACAACTAAAAATGATTTTATATAGTACACTTTTTAAGTTCTTTTACACTTTTTATGTTGTGTACCATGTTGACTTGAATAAAATATGCCGAATATTTGAATTGGAAAGTTAATTTAGTTTTTTTTGTTTAATAACTTTATTTTTCTTCTTTGCATTCACAATGCACACATTGTAACACTGTTTTCGGTGTTACAATTAGCAAATTGTAACACCGTTTTTAGTAACTTTTTTCTAAGATTGGTGACATTGATATCAAATGCATGTCAAACGAAAATACACATAACCACAAAAGTAAGCACAAACTGATTTTTTAGAATCGCACAAACTGCGAAGTATGTATATTTTTATACATATTTAAACATGCGTGTTGCATCCTAGGTTTCGTACTACTAGTATATGATGGTATATAATAATTATCAATAATTACTTTTTCACAGATATTTGAATTTAAGTGACAGATGACAGTGTTACCAACGGTTGCACCCATAAATACTCTAGATTGGAATTTCACCTAATATACTTCTAAATTATTATAAAATTAATGACGCAAAGTAGAAAAAATAGTATATTACACTCGTTTTATAAGACATATTGGCGCATGAGTTGTTTGGGGCACGAGGAGCGCCAGCGACGAGTGCCGCAAATGAACGAATTTGACGTCTTATAAAACTTGTATAATAATATACTATTTTCTACTTTGCATTCACAATGCACACATTGTAACACTGTTTTCGGTGTTACAATTAGCAAATTGTAACACCGTTTTTAGTAACTTTTTTCTAAGATTGGTGACATTGATATCAAATGCATGTCAAACGAAAATACACATAACCACAAAAGTAAGCACAAACTGATTTTTTAGAATCGCACAAACTGCGAAGTATGTATATATTTATACATATTTAAACATGCGTGTTGCATCCAAGGTTTCGTACTACTAGTATATGATGGTATATAATAATTATCAATAATTACTTTTTCACAGATATTTGAATTTAAGTGACAGATGACAGTGTTACCAACGGTTGCACCCATAAATACTCTAGATCGGAATTTTACCTAATATACTTCTAAATTTTTATAAAATTAATGACGCAAAGTAGAAAAAATAGTATATTACACTCGTTTTATAAGACATATTGGCGCATTCGTTCATTTGGGGCAAACAACTCATGCTCCAATTTGACGTCTTATAAAACTTGTATAATAATATACTATTCTATACTGCGAAAAATCTCTGCTAAAATCGGTGACGTTTTATAATCGAGGTGTGTAATACCCTATTAAAGAAAACAAAGCGAAGCAGACATAACAACAATGGATACCTAAGACTGTTTTGCAAAGAATATAATTTGAATTTGGTAATTAACTTTTATTAAATGAACCAAGCAAGTACGAAAATGATAATTTAATTATTGTTTTGGACCAAAAGGTACCTACCCAGGGAAAAAACAAACAGAAACAATACCATTCTTTTTAAAACTCGTTCATACACCTTGCTTTTTTTATAACATTCCAGTTCCAAGGTTGGTGGCGTGGGTGTGACCTAACAGACTTTAAATAACAATTTTATTTATGCACGTTTTTGAGCAAACACTAGAAGAAGTAAGTCATTGAAACCCGTCAAATTCTATATAGTCCTGTACGTGAATATTTGGACAGAGAACTGGAAGGTGGATTGGGCGTCAGGGTGCAATTTTGTGGCCAGCCCGGTCTCCGGACCTTGATTTTTTTACTGGGGTTGCAGAAAGGAAAAAGTTTATTCCAATGCTATTCAAAATATCGCCGAGCTGCGCCACTCAAGCACCAGAAGAGATCAATGCAACTCGCTACGTACGTTTTATCAAACAATCATTTTTAAAAAGATACAGACGATGCCGACGAGGTTGTATTTGTGCTGAAGGCAAACAATCGAATTTGTAAAATAAAACCACCTTTTTTTACTCTCGTACTTTTCGTTTTATTTATCATTTTATTTCCTCGATTGATTAACTAGGCTTTCTTGTAATAATTTCAAATAAAAATTCTCAAATTTTCTTTTGGACAGTTGCAAGTGTTGTAACGTTTAAAATCTTTCAAAATCCGTGGTAGATTTTGTTGATTTTACACCATTTACGGCAACAACAATCAACCTTACAAGCTACATACATATTCGCAAATTACGACTTCTCAGTAGCAAATAAACCAAGTATTTACGCGTCTGTAAACAAGCAACGACGCAATGCGGTACCAAATCAAAGCAAAATGCAGTAATTCAAAATTTTAATAGTCGTCCGTAACAATCCATGAAACTTATAATCGAACGTTCATAATTATAACATTTTTTTCTACTTGTGACCAAATGCATTCGCACAACAAGTGGTTGCTCTTTTTTACGTCGACAAAACGCAACCAGGAAGATGGAGTAATTTGCAAGTTAATGAAACTTGCAAATTGCTTCATCTACTTCTCGAAATAAGTGAAAGATTTTGTCATCCGGTTGTTACAGATTGGACAACATAAATTCAAGAGACATAATCCAAGAGATAAAATCTAGGTTTTAACGTCTTGAGCCTTTCTAGGAAACCTAAACGAGTAGAAAGCGCTGTATGGCCGCAGTTGTATTCTTATTATTAACTATTTTCAGGTGGTTGGAAAATATCGTGTTACAACTGCTTTCATTAACTTGCTTTATTTAAAAATTCACATGTCTGCGGCGTAAGCATAAACGGACATTATAAATAATTATCTCTGCTTACGGTTTCTGTACTTTCTTGCTCGTGGATAATGGTCGCCAAAATGTCACAGTATCGCAATTATACTTAGCAATTAAATATGATTGCTGCGAGTGCTATTTACTGTAAAAGTAACAGCTTTTATAACTGGTGAATTCTTCCAACAGGACTCCAGTCAGTCTTAAAATGGCAAAATATAAATATACAATACAAGACGAGAAAAACTAGGAAATATTCCGCGTTGCAGACGAGTTACCGTTACAAATGAGAAATTACAAGCCTGTCGGTTGCTTCCATAGTTCAACGTAAACATCGTAACACTATCCTGACCTAGAGAATCAGATCCTGCCCACGATTATATGCTCTAATGGAGCTTCCTCATCCAAGAACTTAAGTGCAATAATTCACAAGAGTTGAACAATTAGAACAGTTTGTATGGCTGATTGAAAGTAACGTTTTTTTTTTCAAGGATTTGCCTTTTATAATGCTAAAGGCGTTCAATGGGTTTGTCACAAGACACAAGATTGTTTTTGCTGTGCTCCACTTGAAGGTGAATACTTGTTACATATTAAAATCAGGTTCAGTACTTAAACAGTTCAGTAACTGTATATATAAAATATTGTAATAGTAGGATGGTGGGTTCTTGGAATGTGATTAGTGCATGACAAAAAAATGTTCTAAAACATTTAAAGTCAAACACCACGACCCCCCAAACACAAGCCACCACTATTATTGCTCTTACACTCGCTCTGCACGTGAGTTCTTGCAATGGGACCACAGTGCAGCATTTTAGCAGGCAAAACTAATTAAACTACTCATATTGATACTTAACTCAAAGGAAAACACTTCTCAACAAAATAACAAATTTATTAAATTAAGAAAACATAAAAATGAATGAATAAAAAATATAAAAGAGACACTTAATTCATCCTTAAAATTACCATCTAGAGGAGCTGTTAGATTCTCGTAAAAATACAAAGAAGTGAAAACACAAAGGAGGAAATAATAATCAGCTTACCATTTACAAAACACAAAACACTACACTAAGTTACATTATAAAAATAAATGAAAAAAGACTACATCTTAAGTAGAATGCCGAATGTCAGCTGTTAATCTCGACTGTTCTCTACAGAATGTTTTTCTCTTCATCTTTTTGTCTTGAACTTATACCTCTCATGTATAAACTATCTCGGTCCACGATACCATAATTTATAATTAAGCAAATAACACACACACAAAATATCAAGACACAAAGCACTTAACGAAAGGGCCCTACTGATTTGGGCCATAAAAAAGAAAGATTTACGAGTCTTCTAAGTTGAAAATATAACAAACCATACCCATGCGTGTGAAAAGGTCAGACAGTATCACCATTCACATATCCGGCATCACATACAATTTATCTCAAATTACAATGAACAAAATATGGATGCAGCTGAAATCCCCAATTATTACAATATGACGATTTTGTGTTTAGTATGAAAAGAAGAATGTTTGGAAAGTTTTAAATAATTGGGAAAAGGAAATAATTTCGTTTTATTTTTCAACTTATTTCCTCAATTGATTAACTAGGCTAGAATAAAAATTCCCAATTTTTTGGGGGTCAGAAAAGTAGCAAGTGTCGTACCTTTTTGAAATCCTAAGTAAATGGCCCATTTTTTAAAAAAATAAGTTGCCTAGGCTAGTACAGTATATTTCTTTTGTAATAAAAAGTCATTTCAGATCTTTTTCTTTTTTGAAAACTAAGTGATAGAGACTTTTTTTTAATCTTATGGCCAGAAAGTACATAAACCTAAAAAACATACTAAAAATTTGAAATTATTTTCCAATTTCAATTACATACTTACGATAATTGGCTATTATAACTTGCTAAAGCCTATCTCCAGTCAGCAAGATAATATAATAAAATACCAATTATGAAATAATTGCAAACACATTCGGTCCATTCTCTTTCTAGAAAGTTTCCCTAACCAACTAATCATTTAATTCCCATAACATTATTCAGTTGCACTCTACATGCATTCTGCTTTATTTTCCAGATGTTGGGTCGACAACCACTACGGTGAAAGCATGTGCTTCCACGGAGAAAATTCATAATCATCGATATGACGGGATGACGTGAGATCACGGTGAGATAGATCTAATTGTTGAGTACCGAGTGAACTGGTACGTGTAATCTAGAAAGGAATTCTTGTGCGCTTCATTGTGTCTATCATACACGAACACGAGCTTGAGTAGTCCAGAAGAGTGGTTCCTTTTTATGTGAAAAACGTACGGTAGTGTGACTCTGACTTTTATGGTTACAAGAACATAGCCAGAGACATTTTATTAACGGGTTCTGTGCCGGTTGACATGTGAACTTGACACCGCTTAACACGATGACAGTTACTATGGAGCACAAAAACGGAAGAAAGTCTTCCTGGGATTCCAAGGTATGTCGTACCTATTACTAAATTCTTGTAACTCGAGTTGTAACTTCTTGTAGTACGTAGAGGAAGAATTTTATTAGATAGTGACATTTTTGTGTCTAGTCTATACAAAGTTTCACGAAATAATAATAAATATTTTTGTAGCTCATGGTGTAGATACTTTCACTAAGATGACAAAACAGAAAGAAACTTTTTATTAATATGTGAGTATAGTTTGGTGACATTGTCACTCCAAAAATGGGAGTACTTAAATTGTGTCGAAAAAGTTCTGTTTGAAGTTTTGTTTCTTTAGTGGAAACTCGCCATTAGAAGACTTTATGGTTTAGCTGATTCATCATGTTGCAAGCCTTGTCGAGTGTTAAATTTCTCTTAAGAGAAATTCTAAGTGATTAATACGTTACATCATTTAATGGGCCATCAAAGCATGCAACCAATGATAATTTATTTAATGTTGCCGTTGAGGTTAATAAATTTTTCCGTTCAGTTAGCGTTTATTGCTCTATTCAGATAAATAATTTCTAACACTTGTGATAAATCGAAAACGTTAGTATGAAAAGAACCAAGAAAAGTATTTGGACAGAGAATTTTAAGGTGGATTGGGCTCAGGGTGCAATTTCGTGGCCAGCCCGGTCTCCGGACCTAAACCCAATTGATTTTTTTACTGGGGTTGCAGAAAGGAAAAAGTTTATTCCAACGCTAGTCAAAATATCGCCGAGCTGCGCCACTCAAGCAGCAGAAGAGATCAATGCAACTCGCTACTCACGTTTTATCAAACGATCATTTTTAAAGAGATGCAGACGATGCAGGCGAGCCTGTATTCGTGCTGAAGGCAAACAAGTCGAGCATTTGAATTTGTAAAATAGCACCTTTTTTACTCTCATACTTTTCGTTTTATTTTTCAATTTATTTCCTCAATTGATTAACTAGGCTAGGTTGAGTTTCTTGCAATAATTTCAAATAAAAATTCTCAACATTATTTTAGGCAGAAAAGTTGTTGTTCCTTTTTGAAATCCTAAAAACTGGGCCATTTAGTTTTTAGGATTTCAAAAAGGAATGGCCCATTTTTTAAAATAACTCTCCGAGGGTAGTACAGTATATTTTTTTGTAATAAAGAGTCAAAGTTAAGTGACAATTTTTTTTCAAACCACAACTCAAACAAATTACCTTTTTTTTATCAATGTCACATTTTTTTTTGAATCGATCTGCAACTGCGATTAATGGTACGGTTATTTAAGATCATATTATCAAAAAAACACTAAGAGAATTAGGAAATTTGTTGCCACAGTAAGAAATGATGTCGATTTTCTACTTTTTTGAAAAAATGCCAATTATCACTCAACAACAGAATTCTCATTAAGGGAAATTGTTTTTCATAACACATTTAAAAAGTATGAGATCATTGTGTACAAGGTAGTGCTAAAGTGTGTCTACTTTTGTGAAAAAAAAATGATTTTTCGATATTTTTTATTGTATGACCTTATTAAATTCATACTTTTAAAGCATGTAATTAATATTTTATTGTAATAAAGTTTCCATTTGTAAGGAAATCAAAGAAAATAGCAATAAAGAAAACATTTGGAACAACTGTCATAGCTTCTGTCAAAGAATGGACGAATTTTTGAGGTTAACTGTCAAAATGGCGGAGACATACTTAAAGTCATAACACTCATAACTATACACAGTTCTGCTTAATCTATCTATCAATCTACCTATACTAATTACGAACTTTCAAGTGTAGGGCGCGTTCAGCGGAATCGCCCATTTTCGCCGACATTTGCGATCGAGTAGCTGCAAAATTGGGCTTTTCGATATTACTTTTGACGCTCGAATTGAAAAAAGGACACAATTCCGCGTGGACTGCGCGATATATTGTAAATTAAATGCGTCAATTTTGAAAAAAAATCACGTTTTTGCACCTCTTCGGGTGAAGGCGAACCTCGAGAAAATGTCACGTGACGTCTAGAAATTTCGACAAGCGGATCGATGAACGTCAAAAATTTACATTTTTTATCCGTTCCTGCCGACCTTATAAAAGCCGCTCGCTCTCATGTCTTACGATAAGATCCCTCTAAAGACCCTTCGCAAAGAGTTTTGAGCAACAAAAACGGCCTTAAAAACAATTTTCGATCCAAAAAATCGATTTTTGTCGACCCGTGTTTTGCTGCTATTACCACAGTAACGTCAAACCCGAAACGCCCCCTGCCGGACATTCGTAACAACAGTAACAGATAGCAGATAACCTAAAATGTATCCTAAAATGTCCATATTGCGAATGTGAACAGGTGGGAAGCCTTAACCACATATTTCTAGAATGCCCAATAACTAAAATCGAATTTGACATATACACAGAGCTAGTTAATTTCTAAACACAGTTCAACACAAAGGGGTCATTCTCCCAGGTTATTCACTCAATGAAATTTCTCCAAATTCTCTGCGAGTAAAACCGCAGATCTTTTTCACCGTCGTTCCTACGATTGTGTAACCAGATTATAGGACTCCATAGAAACAAACAATCGAAGGAAAACAATCAAAGTCGATCGCGCAACGATAAGCTATTACATAAACAGATGTTGTCCGCTATGCAGATAGCGGTTGCTACTGCTGCATATACATTCAATTTTCGTTGGAATTGGTTCGCCCCATTGTCAAAGTGTTACACTTTATCGATTTCTCTTAATACAATTAATAATAACAGTGCTGATCCGGATGGGGATACCGACATTTATTGGGAAATGTAGAGCGTAAAATGGCTTTTATCTAGCTCGCTATAAGGCAATTAAATCAGCAAATTGGTTTCCAATGCTGTTGAGGTGGCATTTTGTTATGCGCAATTATGATTGTTACACTACAATTTTCTTTGGCGTGTTTTCTTCATACTTAAGTGGGTACTAGTTTTTTTTTCTCAGTGGCAATATTGCATCGTTGTCGACAGTTTAATGAATAAATTATACCTTCCTTTCTGATATCTCAGCCTTCAATTTAATAAAATGTCTTAAGCACAATGTCACTATTTCTGGTGCATTTTATATGTCACCAGGTAGGTACATACAACAGTCAGACAATGTATTGTCTTTTGTCAGGTGAAGGCGTAGCAATCATACATTATGCTGGTTAACAGCGGCTAATAATCGACAGCAAGCAGCAAATAATAAAACAGCGTAGTGTGACCACCCCATATTTTGCATTCCAATCAACGTTGCAGCATAACTTTTCGGCCGGTGATCAGTATTTTAACAACTGTATCCTTAAAGCCTTCTTTATATATTGGGAGAATAGTATTTACTAGCTCAAAATATGTCAAAATTTTCGATTTTAGTTATTGGGCATTCTAGAAATATGTGGTTAAGGCTTCCCACCTGTCCACATTCGCAATATGGACATTTTAGGATACATTTTAGGTTATCTGCTATCTGTTACTGTTGTTACGAATGTCCGGCAGGGGGCGTTTCGGGTTTGACGTTACTGTGGTAATAGCAGCAAAACACGGGTCGACAAAAATCGATTTTTTGGATCGAAAATTGTTTTTAAGGCCGTTTTTTTTGCTCAAAACTCTTTGCGAAGGGTATTTAGAGGGATCTTATCGTAAGACATGAGAGCGAGCGGCTTTTATAAGGTCGGCAGGAACGGATAAAAAATGTAAATTTTTGACGTTCATCGATCCGCTTGTCGGAATTTCTAGACGTCACGTGACATTTTCTCGAGGTTCGCCTTCACCCGAAGAGGTGCAAAAACGTGATTTTTTTCAAAATTGACGCATTTAATTTACAAAATATAGCGCTGTCCACGCGGAATTGTGTCCTTTTTTCAATTCGAGCGTCAAAAGTAATATCGAAAAGCCCAATTTTGCAGCTACTCGATCGCAAATGTCGGCGAAAATGGGCGATTCCGCTGAACGCGCCCTACACTTGAAAGTTCGTAATTAGTATAGGTAGATAGATAAGGCATTTCAAAAATACATAATTTCCTGAGTTAACATTCATGCTGGTTGCTGTAAAAGTTAAACAAGCAGCCAGTAGCAAATAGCATGTTAGTAAAACAGTCTAGTGCGACCAGGGCATTAACGAAGTCGTGAAATTAAACCGTTAACAGCAAGGTGTAAAAATAAACGCGATTTTGATGCTCTACGAAGCAGGTAACGTTGTTGATACACCACATCAATTAATATTCGATTTGGGGCATTGCAAAAGAGTGTTAACTACCAAGAAAATTAATATTCTTGGATGATGGCTTTCTCTATTACCTATTATACGAGTTTTTGTGTTCGTTAAAGCAATTTAATCTTAATTATCGCCTCAATTGAATGAAGAAATTAGTGTTTTAAGGTTTCGTTTCCTCCTAAATCAAAACACCATTTCAATTCGATAAATTCGATGTATTCATTCAATATAAATTACTTCGGCCTGACAAGTAATTGAAACCATCATACCTATTACATTATACAGATGCTTAACGGACAAAACGACTTTACAAAATGGAAAGTTTTCGATTTCACTTGGCTATATTTATCTGTAATAGGGAAAAAATAAAGAGATTGCAGAATGTGCAATTTCCGATGCGATCTCTTCATTACCATTTAATAAAGTAATTGAAATGTCGTTGGCCGTCATTGGTTTGAAATAAATTTGCTGATAGGTAATGCAAGAAGTGACTGGAGGCCGTGAATTCTTTAGTTCGAAGATGTAAACAAGAACGCGGTGTCATAAAACGCGTTTCTCTCAAACGGTATTGCTCTAATTAGTAGAGTTAACGAAACAGTTCAAACTGAAAATGTCAATGAAGTGTGACACAACCGTTATAGGTAGCGGAATTGCGGGATGTATTTTTTTGGAGATGATTTTTCTGTAGTCTTTTGTTCGTAATCTAGAAATTGTTTATGTAAGCTTCTAAAGTCAAGGCGACTTCATATTTTAAATGTCAGGTACACGATACTGAAACTGTACATTCTCACAATTTATTTCAATATTACTTACTTGAATATTTAAATACTAAATAAATAAGATGTCGTATTACTATAATAATTATTTAAATAATAATTTAATCGATAATTTATACTTAATCTGATTTGTGATTTCTCGCAATTGGGATTGCATAATTTCAACTTTCGAATTCCTTTAGCACCTGCCCGACATACCCAAACCACAATTACCAATTTAATGAGTTCCATATCGGGTGCTTATACCAACTGTTTGTATAATTTAGTCGATTTTAAGTAGTTGCATTATCGGTTGCATTATGACATACATCAGGTATGTTAACATCACCCGGCTAGTTATTCTTACGATTTAAGAATTTAGTATGTTTATGTTAAGTATATCTTTCTGTGACGAAGAAAAAGTTATTCTTCAATAAAAAAGTAGACGTTCATCTTACAACAACAAAAATATTTCGTTGAACGAAAAATATATATGCTTCAACGAAAATACAGTTTTTCTACTTTGCATTCACAATGCACACATTGTAACACTGTTTTCGGTGTTACAATTAGCAAATTGTAACACCGTTTTTAGTAACTTTTTTCTAAGATTGGTGACATTGATATCAAATGCATGTCAAACGAAAATACACATAACCACAAAAGTAAGCACAAACTGATTTTTTAGAATCGCGCAAACTGCGAAGTATGTATATTTTTATACATATTTAAACATGCGTGTTGCATCCTAGGTTTCGTACTACTCGTATATGATGGTATATAATAATTATCAATAATTACTTTTTCACAGATATTTGAATTTAAGTGACAGATGACAGTGTTACCAACTGTTGCACCCATAAATACTCTAGATTGGAATTTTACCTAATATACTTCTAAATTTTTATAAAATTAATGACGCAAAGTAGAAAAAATAATATATTACACTCGTTTTATAAGACATATTGGCGCATTCGTTCATTTAACAACTCATGCGCCAGTTTGACGTCTTATAAAGCTTGTATAATAATAAACTATTCTTGTGCCAAGATTCTTACTCTGAGAGATACATAGAACGTTGTGCAATTACTTTACAGATGGCGCTAACAGTTTCTCGCGTCTTTTGTCACATATCACCGCTATATAAGTTCGACGATATTGACTGTTCGTATATTGTTTATTTACATCTATGCCATAAGTGTTTTATTTCATGGGTGACTTACAAGGATTATGAGGAAAACCAGGATTGTAGTGGAATAGCCTACACCAAGAGAACTGTATTCTTGCATATCAAGAAAAAAATGTTCTTGCGTATATAGTGTAGCTTGAAGGGGATATTTTTGCTATCCAAATAATATTTTATTGTAATAAGAATTTCAATATATGTACTTATTTCAACGGCTAGTTATTCTTCTACATATAAAAAGAGTAAGACGTTCGTTTTACACCAATTGGGTGAAAAATATACATCCTTCAACGAACAAACAGTTTCTTAACCCAAAAGTATACGTACGTATCGCTTAAAACAGACGTAATTCCTTTCAAGCAGTTCCTTCATACTCAAAACAAGAAAACGTAATACTTGGAACATCAAGAAAATCATATTCTTACTCTGAGAATTTTATATTTTACTTGAACCAACCAAATGATCTTTCTGCGAATATAGAAACTAGTGGTATTCGTTACTCAAAGATATTCGTGTGGTATGGAATAAATTTTTCCCTCGGTGTACAAAGAAATGTTTATATCATTATTTAGTTGGCAGGTCTTGAAGATTTCTGAATTCTTTTTGTCATCGTGTTTCCCCATTGAATCTAAATCCATAAATTACATACAAGTCGCTCTGTATAGACTTCCACTCGGTTAGGACTTGTATTGCTGACTTCTGACAATAGTCGTGACGTTAAGCTATTATCTGACATTTGCCGCAACGTGGTCTATCTACGTGGCAAATAAGGAACATTCACTCCAAAGTCTAGGGTATATAATCAGCCAACAATCCACGTAAAATCTGTATAACTTTATGCGAACTTTCTATGTAATGACAATTAGCCAAATGGACGTAAGTATATGATGAAGTGTTGCACGGCTCACGACTGGCATACATTTCTTAAATGTCTGCGCATAATATAGGTTAATCGCTGGCGCAAAGACTAGAGATAGGGTTTCCAGAAATTTAATTTACAAGACAAGCCAGACATGTTTCAAATACAACAATTGCCAAGCAACGTCTCTATTGCTAAGCAACGTCTGTGTTTCTTATGATTTGTCCGCCATGTTGCAGTGTTTTGACAGTTGGTCATTTTTTATTTGACAGGAGTGAAACGTCTCTTGCTTCTGTTGACGTTGCCAAGCAACGTCTGTATTGCTAAGCAACGTCTGTATTCTTAACAGCTCCTATGGTTATTTTTTGATGTCTCATTTTTTGATCAATAACTATATCTTTAACCCTAAATATTAACCTAAGAAACAGAGTTAAAGACGAAAAGTGTTTTATATAGATTGTCCCATAACAATTACAAAATAAAATATAATCAATGCATCACACCCATCTGCCTACTTTGACAATTGACAATACAACGCATAATGAGACCATTCGGTTCAAGCGCGTTAACGACATAAAATCGTTCATGCGCATACAATTTGGTAATTTAAAAGAGGTACGAAGAAGGAATGCGTTTCAATACAATGCCCGTTTTGAATTCGTGGGCCCACTGCATCAACAGTGCAACAGATACGCCTTCTGTATGGTAAACAGGTCCATGTATGTCTTGTCCGTACCTTCTTATTGTGCAATCCACCAAATGGGGACAGATTGTACACGTATGACATCGATTCTAATGTCAACTCTAACGGTACATGGTATAGATAGCGACATGCGCTATTTGCTTGACCCATTGGGACGGTTTTGTGAATTAATTCACATCAGAAGTATTACAAGTATTACCGTTAATGTTTGGTTTAAGAATTTATTAGAAATAAGTGTTTTACAGTAATCGTTTAGCAATATTATCGGTTGCTTTGTTGACGTTGCCAGGCAACGTCTGTATTCCTAAGCAACGTCTGTGTTTCTTACGATTTGTCCGCCATGTTGCATGTTTTGACAGTTGGTCTTTTTTCACTTGTCAGGAGTGAAACTTTCCTTGCTCATGTTGACGTTGCTTGGCAACGTCTGTATTGCTAAGCAACGTCTGTATTGCTAAGCAACGTCTGTGTTTCTTATGATTTGTCCCCCATGTTGCAGTGTTTTGACAGTTGATCATTTTCTATTTGAGAGGAGTGAACCTTCTCTTGCTCCTGTTGATGTTGCCAAGCAACACGTCTCTACTGCTAAGCAACGTCTGTATTGCTAAGCAACGTCTGTGTTTCTTACGATTTGTCCGCCATGTTGCATGTTTTGACAGTTGGTCTTTTTTCACTTGTCAGGAGTGAAACTTTCCTTGCTCATGTTGACGTTGCTTGGCAACGTCTGTATTGCTAAGCAACGTCTGTATTGCTAAGCAACGTCTGTGTTTCTTATGATTTATCCGCCATGTTGCAGTGTTTTGACAGTTGGTCATCTCAATCATCGTATTATATCGGTTGCTATTTTATATTATACAATTTAACATTATGCAGTATGTGGAACAATGGTCTGACCTAAATGCATCTCATAAATACTGAAATGCGTTCTACAAATACATGTGTCAATAATAAATAAGCCATAAAATATGCTGTCTGGTAAAATTTACGACGTGTTTATCGATCTGGCTTACCTATAAACCACAGAATGTGGAATGCCAATGTAGAAGGTAACCATACTACCTACTTCATACATATTATTTCCTAAGTTTGAAGTTTGAACAGAACTTGAAGATCAGTTTTATGTCATAGCCTAGTTAACATTGAAATTAAAGTTATTACACGAGGCGCTGTCATATAGTTTGTGTACACATTAAGAAGTCATCAAGTTCTTTCAAACCATCTATTTTTTTTGTTAAAAAGTAGCCTAATACTCTTTTGTGGACAGTTTGCTCTTTGGTTCACTTCGTAACGGTAAAACGTCAAGAAATGTAAGAAAATTACATAAATCTTTTGATAATGTTTTTTTAAACGTTTACGACTTTACGAATCACGGTTTTTTAGGAACTCTTTTTTTAGGAACAAAGAATTGTAAGCTTAAATTATAAACAGGATTATAAACCAGGAAGAAGAAAAAACTAGCATAATTTCGGATTATTTGACTATTCACAATATGTTCTCATAGAATAAACAAATGCTACGTTCTTAAATTATCTAACACACCAACAATTAGTCATTCTGGATGATCAGCAATACCATGTGAATTCGTTCTCTCTTTTTTCGATCTTAATTATGGTGTTATACAACAGTAACAGTTGTTTATCCATGTCGGTACTTAGTCTTTTGAAATCACTACTGTTGAAAAGCGAACATGGGAAGTAGTTATGTGTGATTAATTGTCGATGGCACTATAGACCAGCTATATAATTCCACATTCATTCTTTGCAAATCAATATTCAACAAACAACTGTACACACAAATCATAAATATTTCTACAAGTAATGCAATTAATTTCTTAGACACGTGCTTCTATGTCTCGTGTAAATAGTTATATACCCACTCTATAAAACTTGTTTGTAATGCACTATTAATTAAAACGAATAACTGTACGTTGCGCCTATGGAATTATACCTGTAAACACGTAGAATTCTTGAATTAATTAGGTCATATTGGTAATGCATGATTTACTTTTACATTAACCGTATTTGAATAATAAATTATAGCTTCGAACATTTATTTCTACAATGCATTTAAAACTCCTACGTTGATAGGATTTTTTATTAAAAGATTGATAGTTTTATTAAAGGCCTTCAAACTATTACCCAACGGTTGCAAAATCTTCTTCCATTCAGATGTAAAAGGTAACAGGAAACTGCAACTAGAGGTCAGCACTGGAGGATGACACTTGCATCATAATTTATTCATGTAGGCATATTAATCATCATCTAAATCTGATGGAGGTGGAATATCTTATGAAATTGGATATGCAGCAATCATTATAATTGATGATGTTAGTCGTCGTATCTAATTTTGGCCATGTCTTCAAAGAAAATGATCATTCAAAACACAATTTATCTGCACATGAGTCAGTCAACGTAGAGTGGTACAAAAAATCAGAAACAGAATATTAATATTTGGTAGGGTTTCCCTTTGATGTAATTACTGCTCGCAATTTTCGTTCCATAGAATTAACCAGGTTTGTCGTGACCGAAGGTTCAGTTTTATTCCACTCTACTTGGAGCTTTTCTTTCAATTCATCTTTGTCACTTATTTTATGCGTGCGGATTCTTCTCTCCAATTCTTCCCACAAATGTTCTATGGGTTTGAGGTCTGGTGATTCAGGAGGGTGATTCAGTATTGTTTGGTCCTATATAGAAGCCACTCCTTCACTATTCGGGATGTGTGCTTGGGATCATTGTCGTGCACAAAAATACACCATATATTCACAAAATCCCTATAGAAGTACTATATCGTACGGAGACTTTTTTGTACCGCTGTATTTCTAATCCATTTTCTAAGCTGAATTTGCTCAATAGCACAAGAATGAATGCCTCAAGTCGTAATGTCAGTGTTTCTACTTAACTTACAAGTCAGAAATCTGGGAACTAAGCTATCTGGGTTACTGCATTTGCAACAAATCGCAGTTCCCATTGTAATTAAACCTCGGTCGCAAATGATGCGGTGAAATCTATAATTTATTGTGTCGAAACCATGCGTTATTACCCGATCACGACCTCGACGCTGAAATGGATACGAGAAAGTCGGCGAATTCAGGTTCAGATTCTCGTACTATACAGGACGTAATAGGTTTCAGTGCAGACATTTTGTGAGATGATAGGTTGTGGCTTGCTGATAACAAATTTCTTTTGTTATGGTATTCTGTTCTTCTTAATAACTAAAATATCGAAAATATACTATCAGAAAGAAAACACAGCTTGTATTCCATAATGCCACGGTCACACTAGGCTTTTTCATTAGCCGCTGGTTGCTGTTGATTTTGAAGAAATATTTGAATATATTATTTAAAATAAAAATTATAAATCACATATTTATAATTTTATATTATTAGTTATACGTTTAACAAAAGTTATGAATTGTTGCTTTAAATTATTTATTATAATCGATGGTTGGTATTTTCTACAATACCCACATTTGTCTTGAGCCAGCAGCGCAAGCTCTAAATAGCTTCTAATGCAAGTTCAACATGTTCAACTTTACAAGCAACAACCAAAATCATTCGCCGGCATGCACAAATAGCGGCTGCTGAGTGACCATACCTTGCTGGTTAACTAATAATCTACAGCAAGCAGTAAATACTAAAAACCACTCCACATATTGCATTCCAATCAACGTTGCAACATAACTTTTCGGTCGGCGACTATTCATTATGTGATCAGTATTTTAACAACTGTATCACTTAAAGCCCTCTTTATATATTGGGAGAATATTACCTCGCATAATATTTATAAAACACATTTCAAGAATACATCATTTCTTGAGTTAACATTCGTGCTGGTTTCTGTAAAAGTTAAACAAGCGATGTTGGGCTGGCTGTGTTCTTCATAATATACTAATAACAACAAGCAACTCCAACAATATGCACCTGTTTCTTTACCTACGACATTTTTACCCGCCTACCAATGTTGAAACCCATACATACCAGAATATTATCCTTCCTGTTCCCAATACAAGGCCGTTTACCTCGAGATCAGAGCAAGGACACACAAACAATATATCTATTTAAACTATCATATAGCATATTATGTAGATACGAATGCGTTTTTAAATGGCAATGTCACTAATTTCGACATTCTCTTTCCAGATGTCCGTGAGCACGGTCAGCAATGGAACCAGACAATACAGAAGATCAGCTAGTTCAATATTATCAACAGATTCCGACATCAGGTTCACCAGAAAGAAGCTCAGCTCGCAATACAGATGCGGATGCTGTATTATCATGTCTTTCCTGTTATTGTTATTATTAGCTAGTGCAGCTGTTTATTTCGGATGTAAGTATTAGTAGTTCTTGGCTATCTGATAATGATAACATAATTCTTATATCATTTTTTTTTCTAATTGCTTTTGAAATATTGGAAGTCAGCGTTAAGAACAATATTGTTAGGCTGAGGTACTACTTATAGTAGAGATTTGAACATAGCGTCGATAATAGGTCATTTCTGCAACAATTAGTCAAAAGTGAAAATTCTGGTTTGTCTTTTTCAGGAGAGTTTAAGCTGTAACATAATACTTATTAAAAACGTGTGTTACTTGCAGTTTCTACATACATATAACAATCAAAACTTTCCCGTTCACTTTTACTCACGAGATATAGTTTTGTCAAACACGTATTTCAATTACACTCCATAAATTGCGCAGAAATGCACCGTAACGCTTGGTACTGTTACCTTTTGAAGTCACAGACGGTATTTTTTTACGAGTACTGCTTGTCCTTGCCTTCCAAACACACCTTATGTCTTAGGAAGACTTTCTATTTTTCTAAATCGTAACACGTTTGCTATAAATACAACAAAACATTCTATCTTTAATCCCATCGATGATTTTAGACACATATCAAAGGACAAAACCCAAAAATAACTTAATATTTCTAGGTACTGTTAACGCCATCTGTAAAGTAATTGCACAACTTTCTATGTATCTCTCAGAGTAAAAATCTTGAGTCAAGAAACTGTTTTTTTCGTTGAAGCATATATATTTTTCGTCCAACGAAATATTTTTATTATTATTTCCATCTTTGCAGATACCTACTTCTTTTCGCAACCGCCACAAGAACAGGTGTACCGGGCTAGTTTTACTATCCTCGAGGGCGATAAATACGCCATAGACATGGCAGATCCGTCGACAGATCTGTTCAAAGTTAGAGCTCGCGATTACAGAGAAAGACTGAATCTGTTGTTCAGAAGAAGCTACATCAGGCATGGGTTCTCTGGTACAGAAATCCTAGCTTTAGATGGGTAAGTTACCAAGCCACAAACGTATGAATACTTTACTGTTCAATGAACCATTTCTCTTTCCTTTCAGTACTGAAGGAAAAGACTTAACCGTACATTTCAATGTCCACATAGACCCAACCTACGTGGACGTAGACTCAGAAGAGTTAAAAGATCTTTTGAAGAAAGAAATCACACTAGAAGATTCGTTATACTTTAGAAATTTGACTTTGGATGCGACCAGCATCGAAGTGATGGAAAGTGATACACCTATCCACAGCACGACCACACCAAAACCGACAACGGCGAAGCCAACGCCATCTACAAAAGCTCCTGAACCGCCTAGGAGGTGTTCGAAAGTCCAACTGACATACTGCAGTAAATTGCCATATAACATAACGACGTACCCGAACGTTTTTGGCCATAAAAATTTATCAATGGTTCAGGAAAATATGATCTCATTCAGGGAGCTGGTTGATGCTGAATGCTACAACCACGCTTATGATTTTGTGTGCAATACTTTGCAACCTCCTTGTAAGAAAGGAATCGGAGAAGACGAGATGATTATTCCCTGTAAAAGTTACTGCAAGGATTTTATATCTGGTTGTGGAAGTCGGTTGTCTGTTGCGATCAAATCAGCAATTGATTGTAGTCGTTTTCCCGAGTTTGAAGGCATTGGATCCTGTATACCAAAACCACGTAAGTCACTTTTGTTGTATTTCAAATGAGTTTAATGATATCGTAGATAAAGAGAAGAGAATATGAAAAACTATGCTCGAAATACTGCTTCTCTTTTCCGTTCTTTCTGTTATTTTAGTAGAGACTAGCTCTGTGTATATGTCAAAATTTTCGATTTTAGTTATTGGGCATTCTAGAAATATGTGGTTAAGGCTTCCCACCTGTCCACATTCGCAATATAGGATACATTTTAGATTATGTGCTATCTGTTACTATTGTTACGAATGTCCGGCAGGGGGCGTTTCGGGTTTGACGTTACTGTGGTAATAGCAGCAAAACACGGGTCGACAAAAATCGATTTTTTGGATCGAAAATTGTTTTTAAGGCCGTTTTTTTGCTCAAAACTCTTTGCGAAGGGTATTTAGAGGGATCTTACCGTAAGACATGAGAGCGAGCGGCTTTTATAAGGTCGGCAGGAACGGTTAAAAAGTGTAAATTTTTGACGTTCATCGATCCGCTTGTCGGAATTTCTAGACGTCACGTGACATTTTCTCGAGGTTCGCCTTCACCCGAAGAGGTGCAAAAACGTGATTTTTTTTCAAAATTAACGCATTTAATTTACAAAATATCGCGCAGTCCACGCGGAATTGTGTCCTTTTTTCAATTCGAGCGTCAAAAGTAATATCGAAAAGCCCAATTTTGCAGCTACTCGATCGCAAATGTCGGCGAAAATGGGCGATTCCGCTGAACGCGCCCCACACTTGAAAGTTCGTAATTAGTATAGGTAGAGATAGATAGAACCTAACCTAAAAACCTATAATGCTGATTCTTCTTCTTCTTCTTCCAGACTCACCACCCCTATCCAATATGACAAGTCAGGGGGCAGAAGAGCAAGCTGCGCCAGAGCTGACTGGAATTCCAGAATCCAACAATTCCTCGACCACCACCATCCAACCATCAGTATTACCAACTTTCCAAAGTAGTAACACCAACAGAAGCGGTAGTAGTGGTGGTGGTGGCAGCACTAGTAGTTTCAGTGAAATTTTCTAAGTTGAGTGTATTATAAATTGATATTAGGATTAAGTGTGTATTATAGTGGTATGATTATGAATAAATAAATTATATTTAGTGATTATTTGCAGCTTTGATTTGATGTTCACAAGTTTCCTAAAGGGAAAAGGTTACACAGCGAGTGGCGACGTGTGCTAAAAATTGGCAAAATGTCTAACGACATATGCTGGTGTGTTTTCTAAAAAAAAAGCATTTTCTAAAAGAAGGTTTGTACAAGAATAAATCAAGTTGAGTGTACAGTAAAGGAATCATATTGTTTTCAAAACATCCCCTAAACTGGATGTTTTGAACACATAAGTACCAACATGGCTGACCCTTAATCTACCCGGCCGGTGTTTGTTTTTGTTTTGCGTGCTCACAAATGGCTCAACGTTTTGGCAAATTGTAGACTTACCTTTAAGCTCTCCCGTCTCGGAAATTATACTAAATTCATCGGCACATCTCAAGGAATCCACTAATCACACTCACGAAACGCGTCACTCGGAAAATCACACGAAATTTCGCGAAGAAAGCGGAGACAACAGTCACAACAAATCACCTGTTTTGATGCATCAGCAGCTGAGCGGCACACTGCAGCACCGCAAATGTTTCTTTTGAAATAAGCCAATCGCGATAGATTTAGCGAGTTTAGGGTGCGTTCCGAAATATCTCATTTTGACTTTTGCGTTACCAAAGTGATAAAAGTCCGTTCAGAGTATGAATGATTTAATAAATAAACTGTGATTTTGATCATTACGAATAATGTGTTTATTAATATTATTATTGGAAGTTAAAATTTGTCATGTAGGATTGAACAAACTGTAAATATTCCAGTAAATATTCAATCTGGAAGGTAATCGAACAGTATCTTCTGTCCAAAACTCGGTGAAAGTTTCTCTTGCGGATAATTTCCACCTACTTCTGGCGATTCGCACACGCCAAGGAAGTGACTGTAGCCGCTATTGTTCCAGATTGCCTGAGGGACTTCCAATCATTAGGCCATTCGTCACGACAGTGCGATGGGGTCGCCGACTGCGAAGACTTGGTCGACGAAAGGTCATGCTCCTACTGTCCCACTGACCAAATTCACTGCGGAATAGGCCGTGCTTGTATCAAGAAGAACCAGCGATGTGACGGTCGTGTTGACTGTCCAGACGGAAGCGACGAAAGAGCTTGCTGTACGTATGCCACGATCACACTAGGCTGTTTTATTAGCCGCTAGTTGCTGGTGCTGCTAGCAGCAACGCTTATAGCCCTCTTTATATATTGGGAGAATATTACATCCCATAATATTTATAAAACACATTTCAAAAATACATAATTTCCTGAGCTAACATTCATGTTGGTTGCTGTAAATGTTAAACAAGTGGTCACACTATGCTGTTAGCAGCCAGTAGCAAATAGCAGGCTAGTAAAACAGGCTAGTGTGACCATAGCATATGGAATATCATCGATAATTTTTTTAAATTATCTAATAAATATGATGAACAATTCTAATTGAAAGATACTGATGGTCGATGTCGACAATAGTTCGAAACAATAAAGTTATTGACCTTTGCTTCCCAGTATGTATCAACCCACCAGGTTGTTCTTAACATTTCGTCAGAATTCAAATCAGAATAAACTCATTAATTCCACCATATCTGATTGCACTCCTTCAGAACACAAGAACACACCTTAGACCGTAAATTTCGAACCCATCCTGTATACCAAAACCACGTAAGTCACTTTTGTTGTATTTCAAATGAGTTTAATGGTATCGTAGATAAAGGGAAGAGAATATGAAAAACTATGCTCGAAATACTGCTTCTCTTTTCCGTTCTTTCTGTTATTTTAGTAGAGACTAGCTCTGTGTATATGTCAAAATTTTCGATTTTAGTTATTGGGCATTCTAGAAATATGTGGTTAAGGCTTCCCACCTGTCCACATTCGCAATATGGTCATTTTAGGATACATTTTAGGTTATGTGCTATCTGTTACTGTTGTTACGAATGTCCGGCAGGGGGCGTTTCGGGTTTGACGTTACTGTGGTAATAGCAGCAAAACACGGGTCGACAAAAATAGATTTTTTGGATCGAAAATTGTTTTTAAGGCCGTTTTTTTGCTCAAAACTCTTTGCGAAGGGTATTTAGAGGGATCTTATCGTAAGACATGAGAGCGAGCGGCTTTTATAAGGTCGGCAGGAACGGATAAAAAATGTAAATTTTTGACGTTCATCGATCCGCTTGTCGGAATTTCTAGACGTCACGTGACATTTTCTCGAGGTTCGCCTTCACCCGAAGAGGTGCAAAAACGTGATTTTTTATCCGTATCAACCCACCAGGTTGTTCTTAACATTTCGTCAGAATTCAAATCAGAATAAACTCATTAATTCCACCATATCCGATTGCACTCCTTCAGAACACAAGAACACACCTTAGACCATAAATTTCGAACCCATCCCATTTCCCTTCAGACACAACATAAATATAATAATAGACAACATAATATATAAACCACAGCAACTAATACATAATCTAGCTTTTGCTGGAACTACCTAGAACACTAGTTATATGCATACAGCTACACCACGAACCAATATATAATATAATTCATTGTCCACCTTTACTTCTATAAATAGAAAGGTTGTTCTTTGTCTAAAACGAAATAATACTATGGTAGTGAGCCTCGCCCCAAGCGTTAGGAACATGACGAGGAACGATATCGTGACTCCACACCTTCCCAAGTACAATGCAGAGGGTTTTGTCGTCTTCAACGAAAGAGGAGATGTGGGAAAACTCTGCACTGAAAACCTCAACCGAAGTCTCACCACGAATAAGACCATTGAGGTGCTCAGAACCGTGGCCACATCACTATGTAGAACATTAACTTATAGGTAAGTTGTTTGAAATTGAGGAGCCACTCCAGATATATATGTTTTTTAATTGTATTATATTTGTTTCTTTCAGGCAATTACGATCAGTACATGTTGAGATCGACAAAGAACATGGCATTCCATACGTTCACATGAAAGATCCGACAGCTGCAGAAATAAGTTTCATAAGAGCACCGTGCAATTCGAAGCAAGTCTTGAAGATCTCCTGCAATGAGTTAGGTAGGTAATTTGCGATTAAACAAAACTTGCGAGTATGTATTTTAGTATAAAAAGTTTTTCATGTCAGAAATTAAGACAATACTAACCAAAATTGTGTCCCACCAATAGAATGTGGTACGCAAGCGACTCACCACCAATCCGGCACGCGCCTGACCAAAATGTCCAGCCATGGCGATTGGCCTTGGCATGCTGCCCTCTTCAAAGAAGACGTCCACCTCTGCGACGGTGCATTGATCTCTCCAGACTGGATAATAACAACGACATCCTGTTTCCAGGGGCAACCGAAAGCAGAGTGGACGGCAAGGCTTGGAATGGTGCGTCTGTCGGGGACTTCCCCGTGGCAGCAAGAGAGACGAATAGTCGGGATGGTGAAATCGCCGGTAGAGGGCAGCACGCTGGCGATGATAAAACTCGAAGATCCGGTGATCATGACGGACTTTGTAAGGCCCGTCTGCTTGCCGAAGCAGAACTTTGGTGTTAAGGAGAGTCTGATGTATTGTAATACTTTGGGGTGGACTAGAAATCGTGATCAGTTGCAGAGGGTCCAAGTTAGGATTAGCAGGATGGAGAAATGCGAGAATATGAGTATTGCCAGTGTGAATAGTATGTGTACGGAGACACCTTATGGGCAGGATGATTGTAATGTAAGTTGTCTTGTTTTGGGTCAGGAATGTTGTATTTTATGACTAGAAAGAAATAAATTCACAAAAACCAGATGCAGTAAAACAACAAGTAGTCCATATAATAAATAAACTTGTCTTAGGTCAAGAATGTTATATTTTATGATTAGAAAGAATTGAATTCGCAAAAAACAGCACGTAGTAGTTCCAATAATAAATAAACTTGTCTTAGGTCAAGAATATTGTATTTTGTGATTAGAAAGAATTGAATTCGCAAAAACCAGACGCAACAAAACAGCAAGTAGCAGTTCCAATAATAAATAAACTTGTCTCAGGAATGTTGTATTTTATGATTAGAATGAATTGCATTTGCAAAAACCAGATGCAATAAAATAGTAGGTAGTAGTTCCAATAATAAATAAAGATGTCTTAGGTCAGGAATGATGTATTTTATGACTAGAAAGAAATAAATTCGCAAAAACCAGATGTAATAAAACAGCAGGTTGTCCCAGTAATAAATAAATTTGTCTTAGGTCAGAAATCTTGTATTTTATGACTAGAAAAAAATTTAATTCGTAAAAACCGAATGCAATAAAACAGCAGGTCGTTCCAATAATAAATAAACTTGTCGTAGGTCAGGAATGTTGTAGTTTATAACTAGAAAGAATTGAATTCGCAAAAACCAGATGCAATAAAATAGTAGATAGTAGTTCCAATAATAAATAAAGATGTCTTAGGTCAGGAATGATGTATTTTATGACTAGAAAGAAATAAATTCGCAAAAACCAGATGTAATAAAACAGCAGGTTGTCCCAGTAATAAATAAATTTGTCTTAGGTCAGAAATCTTGTATTTTATGACTAGAAAAAAATTTAATTCGTAAAAACCAAATGCAATAAAACAGCAGGTCGTTCCAATAATAAATAAACTTGTCGTAGGTCAGGAATGTTGTAGTTTATAACTAGAAAGAATTGAATTCGCAAAAACCAGATGCAATAAAATAGTAGGTAGTAGTTCCAATAATAAATAAAGATGTCTTAGGAACGATGTCTTAGGTCAGGAATGATGTATTTTATGACTAGAAAGAAATAAATTCGCAAAAACCAGATGTAATAAAACAGCAGGTTGTCCCAGTAATAAATAAATTTGTCGTAGGTCAGGAATGTTGTATTTTATGATTAGAAAGAATTGAATTCGCAAAAATCAGATGCAATAAAACAGCAGGTAGTCCCAATAATAAATAAACATGTCTTAGGTCAGGAATGCTGCATTTTATGACTAGAAAGAAATAAATACGCAAAAACCAGATGCAATAAAACAGCAGGTAGTAGTTCCAATAATAAATAAACTTGTCTTAGGTCAGGAATGTTGTATTTTATGATTAGAATGAATTGAATTTGCAAAAACCAGATGCAATAAAATAGTAGGTAGTAGTTCCAATATAAATAAAAATGTCTTAGGTCAGGAATGATGTATTTTATGACTAGAAAGAAATAAATTCGCAAAAACCAGATGTAATAAAACAGCAGGTTGTCCCAGTAATAAATAAATTTGTCTTAGGTCAGAAATCTTGTATTTTATGACTAGAAAAAAATTTAATTCGTAAAAACCAAATGCAATAAAACAGCAGGTCGTTCCAATAATAAATAAACTTGTCGTAGGTCAGGAATGTTGTAGTTTATAACTAGAAAGAATTGAATTCGCAAAAACCAGATGCAATAAAATAGTAGGTAGTAGTTCCAATAATAAATAAAGATGTCTTAGGAACGATGTATTTTATGACTAGAAAGAAATAAATTCGCAAAAACCAGATGTAATAAAACAGCAGGTTGTCCCAGTAATAAATAAATTTGTCGTAGGTCAGGAATGTTGTATTTTATGATTAGAAAGAATTGAATTCGCAAAAATCAGATGCAATAAAACAGCAGGTAGTCCCAATAATAAATAAACATGTCTTAGGTCAGGAATGCTGCATTTTATGACTAGAAAGAAATAAATACGCAAAAACCAGATGCAATAAAACAGCAGGTAGTAGTTCCAATAATAAATAAACTTGTCTTAGGTCAGGAATGTTGTATTTTATGATTAGAATGAATTGAATTTGCAAAAACCAGATGCAATAAAATAGTAGGTAGTAGTTCCAATATAAATAAAAATGTCTTAGGTCAGGAATGATGTATTTTATGACTAGAAAGAAATAAATTCGCAAAAACCAGATGTAATAAAACAGCAGGTTGTCCCAGTAATAAATAAATTTGTCTTAGGTCAGAAATCTTGTATTTTATGACTAGAAAAAAATTTAATTCGTAAAAACCAAATGCAATAAAACAGCAGGTACTCCCAAATAATCAATAAACTTGTCTTAGGTCAGTAATGTTGTATTTTATGACTAGAAAGAATTTAATTCGCAAAAACCAGATGTAATAAAACAGCAGATACTCCCAAATAATCAATAAACTTGTCTTAGGTCAGGAATGTTGTATTTTATGACTAAAAAGAATTGAATTCGCAAAAATCAGATGCAATAAAACAGCAGGTAATCCCAATAATAAATAAACATGTGTTAGGTCAGGAATGCTGCATTTTTTGACTAGAAAGAAATAAATACGCAAAAACCAGATGCAATAAAACAGCAGGTCGTTCCAATAATAAATAAACTTGTCGTAGGTCAGGAATATTGTATTTTATGATTAGAAAGAATTGAATTCGCAAAAAACCGATGCAATAAAACAACAGGTTGCCCCAATAATGAATAAACTTGTCTTAGGTCAGGAATGTTGTATTTTATGACTAAAAAGAATTGAATTCGCAAAAATCAGATGCAATAAAACAGCAGGTAATCCCAATAATAAATAAACATGTGTTAGGTCAGGAATGCTGCATTTTATGACTAGAAAGAAATAAATACGCAAAAACCAGATGCAATAAAACAGCAGGTCGTTCCAATAATAAATAAACTTGTCTTAGGTCAGGAATGTTGTATTTTATGATTAGAAAGAATTGAATTCGCAAAAAACCGATGCAATAAAACAACAGGTTGCCCCAATAATGAATAAACTTGTCTTAGGTCAGGAATGTTGTATTTTATGACTAGAAAGAATCACTTAACAGAAACCATTTAGTGCCACTTGTGAATGTTTGCTAACAAAGCGAAAAAAAATTGTTCCTACAAGTTTCTTTTTACAGGAAGAAGAATTTGCTGGAAGTCCTTTGCTATGTTTACAACCTAATGGTTCAAAGTGGTCACTTATCGGAGTGTCAAACTGGAGAATTGCCTGCCTCAGAACTAAAGTTGATAGACCACGTATGTACGACAGAATTAGTTCGAATGTTGAATGGATTGAAGAAACTATCAAGTCTGGAGATATTTAACTAATTTGTTGTTAATATTTAACTAATTAGTTATCAATATTTGTTATATAATAACAAAATTCCTATGAGTACTCAGCACACATCATTTTTACAGTTCTTCGAAAGACTAATTTATTTATTGGTCTTTATATTTTTTTAACTACTTTTTTTATTGTTATGATATTCAGACTGAGTTGTTGACAGAATTATACAGTTTTTAATTAATTGTACTGTTTTTGTTTGTTAAATAAATATTTGTTTTTATAATTTTTAATAGTTTTCATTGCACTTACCTTTTATCTTGTGCTATGCTATTATCTAATTCTAAACAATAAATTCTGAATAAAAAAGTACCTTCTACATAAACATTGTTTGCCATCTTATCAGAAATAAAAAGATCATGCAATTAAAAATAAAATAATTTTAATTTCTGCTATATACTAACATACTGTATGCTGTTTATTATACTAAAACTTACTTGAAAAGAAAAGAATCATGTAAAAGTGTACTGGTACGGTTATATATTGCACTAGATGGCAGCTCTTTACACACACGCACACACGAAAACTGAGCATCGCTACAACATAATTTGTACTTTTACGTGTTATACTTAAAAGCCGTAGACATAATTCCTTCCTTTAGCCTAAATCGAGACGATGATGTTTGATTAACAAGCCTATAGGTTACTGTAAACTCTTTATTACACATTGTAAAATACTTAAAAAATGATGAGATGAACGATGAGATAAACACATTGAGCGCATACAATAGCGCAATAGAGGAGGAGGACTAATTAATTCAACAAAAAATAGTAACAGTTACTAATCGATAAAAAGTATGTGGAAAATAAATAAAATCCAGTTACAAAATAGTGTCAAAAATGTACATACTTTATTAAATTGTTTTTTTTTTCTTGTTTGTTTTTGTTTATTTAATAATACTAACGCTTACTAACGACACTATCTTTACATAGTATTAATTTTTTTTTCTCAGCACAACAAATACATGTACTCTTAATTAAGTTTTACAATCTATTTTTTTAGGTTATTTATGAAATAAATGGTTCGAGACTGTTTTTTTTTTATTTTCAACTGTTGATGTCCGAATTGAAATGCAAATCTGTTGCTCAACCTAAAGCTGAAAACAAAAAAATTATCAAAATGTGCATCCTTAGTTTTATTCAATGGTGTTAGGGAATTTATAGGATATTTGTTAATTTACTAACTAAAGGATGTTGCTAATTAAATATCAATTTGATATAGAAATAGGAATACACACACAGGATAGCAGGAATTAATCATGCAGCAAACAACTGGACAGCAAAGGCAAGAAAAATGTTTTTACGGTTATAAGAACATATTATTAAGCATGATTAGTACCATTACGTATATTTTTCAAGTTTGTTTTAATTTGAATAAGACAGGTTTGATCAAAAATCCTTTATTTATGCAAATTACATGTTAGTCAACATGTTTGCACTTTACATAAGTTGAAGGTTTTCCAGAAAGTGCTAAAACAAAAAGGCAGTTTAAAAAAACGAATAAAGTAACATATGACCTTTTTTTTTAATCTACCGATTGAAATTTATTGTTATATAATGAATTATATAATTAAAGTTCACGTTATTATGTTTCTTATTATAAATGCCGATCGTAAAAAAAAATAATTAATGCGCCTTTCGAATAAAACACATTCGGAACAATACGTTTTATTGGGTTTCGTTACATTTTAGATAGCACTATGCACAAGCGGGTTGATTTTCTAGTGTGTTCTAGAACAGAAAGTACGTGTAAAAAATATATTTTCTAAACTGATCATCTCTAATTGATATTTTATTATTGGCACTATTCATTCAACACCCGTTAATAAGACTAAACTCAAACACTAAACTCAAAAGAAGTATTCAAATTTTGTACTCAACGCAATAACATTTTCTGACCTTTTTTCTTTTTTTTGTGCTTAACTTCAAAGATCAAATATAAATAAATCAAATCAAACTAGATAAAACAAGCTCAACATAATATAACAAGCAGGGTATAAAATAATTTATTAAAGACAGAGAAAATCAAGCAGTGGACAGTTAAAAAATAATAATAATAAAAGGAAAACCAATCACTTTTAGCATAAAAACAGATAGACAGAAAACAACGGTTAATACTGATCTAAATTACAGGTTATCTAACATCACAGGAAACATTTTTTACTATGAACGGGCGATTTATGGTGTGACTTACCTGCGATACCAGCTATGGCCTCGGACGCGGAGTACTTGACGTCGACGTCGGCGTCGACATTCAACTTATCGAGCACCGGCTTCACCTGCGGCTGGATGACGGTCTGATCGAGCTGCGGCGCGATCTTCTGCAGCGTCTTCGCGACGTTGAACCTCACGTTGGGCACCTTATCGCCCGCCATACTCAGTACAGTTGGGAGCAGCATTCTCGTGGTGATATCGCTACCGCACGCCTCCGCAAGAACGTTGATGCAGAAGAGGCAGGTCATGCGGTAGAGGTAGTTCTGATCGCGAGACATCGCCAGCACCTTCGGGATGATCGTGTTCTCGGCCCATTCAGCGCCGAATTGATCCACCAATTTCCTTAAGGATTAAAGAGGATTTTTGTTCAAACGCATGTTTGTTGTATAATATATTCTGTCAAAAATCAATGTAAAGTTTGGCCAAACACGTTTAGAGTAGTTTTGAACTGAGAAGAGCACTGGGACATATGCAACCAGTTATACCCAGTTCACGGTTTATAATTGACCCGCGTATATTTGGTTGCATATACAACTGTGCTCTTTTTACTTACAAATATCTCAAGATTAAATGACCATTATATAGGGAAATTTTCAATCTCTGTTGTAAAAATAGGTATAATTTATTTATAATTTATTTACCGGATAGACTATTCCAGCGGGATCTAAAGAACTCTTCTTGCAGTACATGAGAACCCAACCACTACAGTAACACCACATAATATATCATAATTTGACTCTCTTGCAGTAATGTAAATGTACATTAATACTGTATATTCTTTATGTTGCAACAAAAAATTTATTATTATTATAATTAATGGGTAGTTTTAGACACGTGCGGACATCTGAATTTTTTCTCATCTTTAATAAATTGTTTTGTTTATCTCTTTGTCGGTATTAACATAGGCTATTTAATAAAATACCGTACAATACCAAAATAGCAGTATTATCCCAACACCTGATACTTACCCGTAAAATAATAACAACTACATGGGGATTATAACGATACAAGGCACCTCTCGATACAAATAACAACCGTAGCGTATTTACCAACCTTAAATTCATCGTAGCCGCTTCCCGAATGGCAAAAACGTGATCCATCAACCAGGTCATGCACAAAGTATTCAGTTTCTCGTCGAAGAATTCCTGCCCAAGCTGGCCGGCGAGCAGAGGCATATACTCAATGATGGCGGATCGTACCCTCCACTTGGAATCCTCGGCGAGCTCGACGATAGCCGGCAACAAACTCTGCGACAATTGCTGAATCCCGACGACTTCGTTGACGCAATCGAGGTTCGAGATGATATTGAGGCGTACCTCGGGGCACTCGTCCTTCAGCTGGGCGAGAAAGAGGGGCAGGAGATGCTCGATGGTGTTGTGACGACCGAGGATGGGGCTCAGGCCCATGATGACGGAGGCTAGGGCCGATTTGACGTGTTGATTTGGATCGGCGACCAGTTCTTTTATGCACGGGAGGATGTAGTTCATGATGATGTTCTCCTGGTGCTGTTTGTCCAGATTCTGGCAGAATTCTTTGACTTTGTTGGCGGCGATCGCGCGGACCTCGGCCTCGCTGTCCTTGAGCAGGCTCTGGAAGGCCGGCACGAGGTCGTTGCGGGTGATCTCCGAGCCGACGGCTTTCTGGAGTTCCGTGAACTTGTCGGCCACCATGTACCGTACTCTCCAGGAGGTGTCGCCTGTAACAACTGCTATTTTGGATCGCGGAACTTACAGGTATCTCCCGGGTATAACTAAGAATACGGTGACCAGATTTTGGGGCGAAATATCTGGATTTGAGGTCAAGGCATAAGAAGGGTGAACATAATTTGAATTATGACGAAAGTGAAAAAAATTGCTTTTTTTGAGAATTGCATTCTTTTTAATAATAAAATCACAATATTCCTGATGTAAGACTAGTTTATAATTGAATTAAGGCTACCTGCTATTTTATTGCAACTGGTTTTAGGGATTAAATTATTTCTAATATGTAATAAACTAAATTTATTGAGAGAGTTTATTATTGAGACCACCTGCTATTTTATTGCAACTGGTTTTAGGAAACTAAATTCTTTCTAGTTATAAAATACAACATTCCCGACCTAAGACAAGTTTATTGATTATTTAGACAACCTGTTGTTTTATTGTATCTAGTGTTTGCGAATTACATTCTTTTCAGTCATAAAATACAACATTCCTGACCTAAGACAAGTTTATTTATTATTGGGACAATCTGCTGTTTTATTACATCTAGTTTTTGTGAATTTATTGCTTTCTAGTCAGAAAATACAACAGTCCTGACCTAATCAAGGTTATTTATTATTGAGACGTGGGATTAAGGACTTTGATTATTTCTAGTAATAAATGTCAACATTCCTGACCCAAGACAAGTCTATTTTCCATTTTTCTCTTCCACATTTGTCTTTCCATTAAATTTTTAGTAAGATAAATTTACTGAATAGTTATAAAATTCAATTTTATTTAGTTAAAACGTTTCAATTCATAAAAATATATTATCCAATAAAAAGATGACTAGAATTTTCACAATTTAGAGCAACATATCGTCGGCAAAACTGTCGATTAGTTTCTTTTCCGTGTTTAAACTGTCGACGACTATACATCATTTTGCCATAAACCTACAACTTTCAGTTTCCATATTTATTTTTTAACTTTAAACCTCATCTTCCAACTTGATGTAAACAAGATTGTCTTCTTATAATAAATTCCTTTTCTTTACTTACAAACAGTTTTGATAATAAATAGGTGTAGTGTTTATCTATTAATATACATGCAATGTATCAGCTAGGAAGACATTTAAAGAAATTGTCTACAGTTTACTGAAAGAATCATCAAAATCAACCGCAGATTACAAAAGTTATTAAAGATAAAATACGCCAAGTTTTTATGTGGGCATTATTTTTGTATTGACTATAATTTTGCACCTTATTTATATTTCCTTTGTTCTGTATATTTGAGATCTAGTAAAAACAATGTTATGTATTAATTTTCTATATACTCATCATTCAAATTATGCTCAATCTTGAAAAAAAAAAATTATGTAACAAAACCATAAGCACTTATACCTGTGCACTGTCGAAGAGTCGGCATAACAAGTTGTTCAACATCTTCCGTTGATAGGAGTGCAGCAATGCTGACGCAGGCTTCCACCGCTAAAAGTCTCACTGAATCCTGCAAAAAAAAGAAAAAACAATACCAAATTACAGTAAATACAATAAATTTAATATACACCAACTAAATAACTAAAATACGATATAAAAATTCACATTTACCTGTTCGTCTGACGCTAAGTTAACAAACATCGGTATAAGATCTGATTTAAGGTATTCCACTTCAACAACTTGCGCTAATTCCCCTAATTTGGACGCCGCGGCACGTCGTACCATCGGCGTGTCATCCTGGCATAGCGATCGGAAATGAGTACGCAGATCTGCTTTTATTTGCGCCGACACACGACCGTAACAAACCTAAGAGAAAAACAAAAAATTTATAGTCATAAAGAAATGCAATAAAAAAAACATAAAAACAACATCACAAACATAAACAAAAATCACTATTAAACAAAAGGAAACAAAGAAAAACTTACCGCAAATAATCCACATGCTGATGTCCGTGACGTAAACCAGTCGCCGAGGGCTAGTCTGTTCAAAAGAGGTACAAAGTGATTTTCGAGATCTGTCGGATTGTGTTGTAAAGCGACAGCTCTCAACGATTCGACGGCTTTATCGCGGACGACCGTCTCCTCGACGGTCGCTAAGCTTTCGAGAGGTGGCAGTAAGCAATAGGCGTGCTCGGGGCCCCCGATCAACGTTATGAAGTTCCCGAGCTGTTCGGCCAGAGCCAACAAAACCTCGTCCTCATCGTAGATGGTCTCTGTCAGAAACGGTATAAGTTCTGTTCTAGTCCTCTCGACGCCCAAGGCAAGGGCGATTGTGGATAATTTCTTTATAGAATTTAGGCGTAGCTGAAATTAAATAACGAAAATAAAAAACCCGGCGAGAATCGGACGGTTTGACACTCGTTTGACACATCATGATGTCATAACCATTAAAATGACCACGATGAGTTAATGGATATGTTCCAGAAGCGTCAGCGTGGTATGTTTTGTGTAAACGCTTACCTGGACGTCGTCGTTCTTCAGCTCGTCGATAAGAACGGCGATCGGATATAAAGAATCGTCGCCCGCTGAATCGCTGGCTGCCATTGTAGAACCGAGTGCAACCGTCGTGTTTGAGCGGATGTTTCACTACACTGAAAAACGTTAACGATGATTCGTATGCCGCGGTGCACAATACGCCACGATGCGGGTACGCCCAGCGCGTATATCGCAACTTACGAATTTATAAAGCGTTGTCAAAAAACCGGAGGCGCTGCTAGATAGACGTTACTGTAATATATTTTTGTAAAAATCATTAGCAAAATCCATGATAGGAGGCGCTCTCCACAGAACAAATTAATTAACCTACACCAGCGACATCTATCCACCACAATCCAAGGTTTTTATATTGTAGATAATTCTAGGTTGTATCGTCCGTATCGTATGACAGATTCTGACGTCACTGTGGACTCCGGCTGCCATGCATAAACTTTTATTTCCGATTAAGTATCTTCAAAAATAAGAAAACATGCTGCGTTAGATATTTTTGTATTATGATAAATAGATTTTTTAGTTTAGTTTTATTAGTTTTTTCTGTTATGTTGATGTGTGATATATCTCTATAGTACTAAGACCTTGTTCATAAATACATGCCAACAAATATTTTCAAGCGCCATCTATCGACCAAGTGGCAACATCTAACCATTCCATGGACCTAAATCCTAGAATTTACCTAAAATAAATCATTATCCCGCTTGATAATTAGCAATTAATTGTCGAAAAGAAGTGTCGATACTCAAAATCAAAGAATATAACTTATGATTCAAGTATCGAATGTATAAACCACTATCCGCCTAAAACATTAGGGATATTTTGACAGATTGACGTTATTAAGTCCATTGACAATCATGTATAGGCGTAAATAACAATTCTGGATTTCTACCTTTGCGCGGTTTTAGCAAACTCCGCGATGATTTCCAGCTAATATCGAGGGCCCGAACAAACCGCGCTGATAATCCGCACGTAATATCCCATAAGGAGACTTTTACGATACGTCACAAGTTAACCTTAAACGCCTAATACAAACTTAGCGGTAAGCTTACTTAGCAATCAAATTTCGACTATTTCGTAAACACGTACGTTCCAGATAAATTAATCATGTCAGAACCGGATCTATCGCCACCACCTCCGCCTAGTATTCGCGGCGACGGAGACTGGGTTTGTCCAGAGTGCAGCAACGTAAACTTCGCGCGAAGAACAGCCTGCAATCGGTGTAGTAAAGCGAGGGTTCCCGTATCAAACAAAAAGAAAAAACTAGGACAGGAGATAGGAAAAGCCGCGGCGGAAAAAAGCCGAGGATTATTCAGCGCCGACGATTGGCAGTGCAACAAATGTGGGAACGTTAATTGGGCTCGTCGGCAGGCGTGCAACGTTTGTAACGCCCCGAAGTTCGGGGAACTCGAGGAACGGACCGGTTTCGGGGGGGGATACAACGATCGCGGTGTCGTCGAGTACAAGGAACGAAGGGAAGACTCCGATGATGAATACGACGAATTCGGACGACGGAAAAAGAAGCGTCGGAATACGGATGATTCCAGCGAAGAGGAGGAGAAAATCGAGCCGAAAATTCCTGTTGTGGACGAAGAAGAGGATGACGAAGACGAGGATGATGAGGATCTTTCAAAATATGATCTGACAGATTTCGGGGATGGAGAAAGTGAAAAAAAATCGAAATCTAGGTCGCGTTCGCGGTCCCCAATCGAACGAAGGAAGTGAGTGATTAATTATGATGTATTTTTTGTTTTAAAAAGATATAATAATAATAATAATATAATAATCGAAATGAATAGACAGAATGGGACCTATAATATTGAATATTTATAATAATTAAATCCTAAGATATTGTATAGATGTTGATGAAACCAAGGAGAGTACAGTTGTGTATGCAACCGAATGTACGCGGGTCAATTATAAAGAATACGCTGGGTATAATTGGTTGCATATGTCACTGTGCTCTGTTTAGTTTAAAACTACTGTAGAAAGTTTGGTTGGCGTTGATTATTGTAAACGGAATATTAAAACGAATGTGTAGAGTCCCTATTGTATTAATAATTGAGTATATTGAATACATAATGTAATTATTAAACATATCATGCCAAAATTACTTTCGAAATGAAGCTTAAACTGATGACTTATTATAATAATAATAATAATAAACACAATCTTTATTCTTGTTAAGTGTATATTTAAAATAATACATTTAGGATAAGATGACAGTACCAATGTTCGATAATGTAATGTAATGTAATTTATTTATTTACAATCACAACTAGATAGAAGAAACAAAGTTTCGTCAAATTATTCGCCAAATAAAACGTTTCCGAATTGTACAGTGTGTTTTTTTAGACTGGTCTTGATGCATTGTAAAATTTGGAAATCATGATCTTGTAAATACTGGCTGTGAGAGCCCTTTTTGCGTAGTGTAAAATGAAAATTATTGATTTCCTATTGTAGCTAGTTTACAAACATGTTTTTGTCAAACATTTTGGAATTAATTACATACTTGGTTGCCTTTTGAATAATAAAGCTTGTGGAAAAAAATATGTATAGTATTTTTTTTTAACTCTAACCTCTACAATATTTCTAATGCCCTGATCAAACTAGGCTGTTTTACTAGCGTGCTATTTACTACTGGCTCCTAACAGTGTGACCACTCACTGTTTTACCAGTTGGCGAGTAAGTTTAGCAGCAACCAGCCCACCACCGCTTGTTTAACTTTTGCAGCAACCAGCATGAATATTAACTCAGGAAATCATGTATTCTTGAAATGTCTTTTATAAATATTATGCTAGGTAATATTCTCCCAATATATAAAGAGGACTTTAAGGGATACAGTTGTTAAAATACTGAACACATAATGAATAGTCATCGGTCGAAAAGTTATGCTGCAACGTTGATTGGAATGTGGGATGGTCACACAGTATTTGCTGCTTGCTGTAGATTATTAGCCGCTGTTAACCAGCATAGTGTGACCACTCAGTTTGTATGTTAAATTAAATTGGACGGAAAACTGATTGAATTACTTTTATGTTTGAAGTTAATAGAAATATGTAAAACTTTAAATATAAAGTAGAAACTAAATTATGGATGAAAGCAGTAACTTTTGAACAATTTGTTATTTAGAAATATACTGGGAAACACGTGAAGACCTGAAAGAGATTTTTTTATGAAAATATATAATTTAATTAATAATAATTGAAATAATGATTTAATTAATAATTAAAATAATTTTGTAAATAACTAATTGTAGTAGAGTAGTTTCAAACTAAGAAGAGCACAGTTGTATATGCAACCAATCATACCCAGTGTATGGTTTATAAATTGCCTATGTATATTTGGTTGCATATACAACTGTGCTCTTCTTAGTTTGAAACATCTATAAAGCCATTGGCTTTTCAACTAAATACTTCTAAAATATAGAATTTCTAATTTTATTGCCATCGTGACCTTGCTTATGTTATTTACACTCGTGTACAGTGCTTTCAAAATTTATGTAGTCAGGTTCAAAGCAGGTAGTCAATAAAACCCCACAAACTGGTATCAAATATGAAATATTTTATGGGTACGACGCCTTCACCTGACAAAAGACAATACATTGCCTCACTATTTGTATGTACCTGCCTGGTGACACGTAATGTGACCACAAAATAGCCGCTGGCTGCTATTGTTGCTAGCAGCTAGTGTGACCGTGGCATATCGAACGTTCGCTAGTTTATTAGCATAAGGACCCCTTCAGAGTCCTTAAAAGTGTTTAGACACTTCAATATGTCGGAAAGTTGGGAAACACCCCAGATATTTCAAAAGTAAAATCAAATATTTGAAATAAATGTTCTGTATATTTTCTTGTATTTTTTATTGAAATTTTATGGAAACACTTCAAATAAATCGGTCCATCCACATGTCTGAATGCATCAGGCGATAAATAACTTATGAATGTTACCGGCAAATTCCGTAGGAACTCGTCGTATATAAAATTAACAAATGGTGGTGAACACACGAGACGCCTAGCGTCGTGGTGCTTGCTGGCTGACGTCGACGTGCTGCCAAATCTAAATTTAAATCTTCCCACCAGGAAGGGGTACATGAGTTTCGTCTATGTCCGCACTTTGCAGTTTTAGTGTAACCCGGTGTTGTGTGCACGTCAACTATACAACTACACACAATTTTGGTACGTATTTTTACCTTATACAGCGCCATCACGTGGTCAACACGCTTCCACCATTTCTTCGGACCTAGTGAAAATGTAATGGAAATGGGAAAGAATCCAATAAAGAAATTATATAATATCCAGTAAAAAAGTGTATAGTGTTTGTGATCATTTATAAAAATATAGTTTGTGTGTATTTTCTAAATTTAAGTTAGAATGGGGGAATTACTTAATTTAATAACAGTTGGTTGAGATTCAGCATAGTTTCACAACATTTTACAACAGTGTTGTGCCTTGGCAGTGATCTGGATTTTTGATCCAATTTTTTCCTAGACGCAAATAAAAAACTTATATTTCTGAATTGGCTAGACCTTGGCACCTATTTGATGATGGCATGGAAATTAGCCATTAGTTTGTATATTGTGTACCTACGCTAGTTTCAAAAAGTTTTGTGGATGTATATATACCGGTGCGTTGACCTTCTTGTCATATTAATAGACATTTTTCTTACATGAACAGGAATTATCGGTATATTTTGTGTTAAAAATAGTTACCTGTTACTGGACACTTGAATTTCTATGCAAAAGAGCTATACAGTTTTTACTTTCCCACTAGTACTGGAAAGTATTGTAGTAGACGAATTTTTTTTTTTCGAGATTTCAGTGGATATACACGCATTTTGGGGTCCCCTGAACCGATTGCAATGATTTATGGAAATGTGTGCATGTGTATATGACTGCAAACACGATAACGTCCAAACGATGCAACGGATTGGGTCGAAATTTGGTATACATATCTTGAATTACCATGGGACGAACTGGATTGTTTTTGGCCACAATCTGACAGCCGGAAGTGGCAAATGTCACATACATTTTCTTAGGTTTTTAAACGATTTTGACCTAACTGATACATGTTCATCCTCCAGCGACTTTAAATATGTGAACAAATTTACAGATCAGTGGGATGACCGGTTTAGGCGCTGTAAGAGTTTATAGAAACAAGTGTTGGTGAAAGTAACAGAATCAAAATGCATTTGTTGTTTGAATAATATCTACTAACTTGAGAAACTAAATTTGGAAATTAAGTAAGCTATTCGGCAGTTTTGACGCGACCGTAACTGCCACAATTGGCTGCGGAAAGAATTTGCTTAGGTGTATATGGACGTATGCCAATGAAAAGACAGTCTCGGGCTGCACTTGATAAATATTTTTGCGAAATATTTTAGGAAACCCATCAAACTGACTCATTTCATTCACACATCCAGAAAATATAGACATCCATATATTACCTTACTGTTTTTGTTTCAATCACCAAAACACAATAAAATACCAGGCTTGAATTTAATGTTGTTGGTATAATTCTTAAATGAGAGAAAGATTTTAAAAATGTAAAAGAAACATTTGTTGCCAAGTTGCCAATTTTTTCTTTCCAGCAGTTTTTCTGAATTAAATCGTGACATCAGCAATACGCGGGAGACATTCAGCTAAAATTGGAAGCCACATATAGACACATACATCATACATAACACGTACAGATCCTTCTTGCTTTAAATACAACACTCCCACTTAATTTTGCGGATTAGAGACAAACACTTTCGTAAATATTCTATCCCAATATTTGCGTCATGGTTTATTCCATAAATTGACCCTTCTTAATCCATTTTTTTAATTAAATTCCAAAGCCCAAACACCACCAAACACTACACCCAACGATTTTGTACGATTGCAGTTTCATTCATCATTATGTGCGTGAGGTTTTGAACCAGTCCCTGATAATTGAAATTAAGGTCAGACGCCCCTATTTATAGACCATACACTTGAAATAGCCTACGAACTGGTGTATGTGCTGCAACAAACTGTTTAATCAATTCCTACATCCTGACGTTTTATTGCATCCTTTGAACATCCTCAGAAGTACCGGTACTCGGCTTCTGTTTATTTTAACACCGAAATTGTGTAGGAATTGTTTGTAAGAAGCAAGTTCAATGTTTTAACACATCCAAAAACAATATAAAGGTGTTGTTACCGTATGGAAGAGTTATTGCAGCGTTTTCCAACCTTTATTCAAGGGCGGACCCCTAGTGCCACCTTACCATGGTCCGCGGACCCCCAAAAAACTTTTATTTCCGCCCTTGGTGTTTGTCCAAAAGGTTGCTTCAGCCTGTTGAGGAAATTTCTTTTGGTGTACAACCCTGTGGACATTCATTGGTGCAATATTTCATTAAAAAAATTGAGTTTGCTTGATAAGTTTGATTGTTGTTTGTCTAAAAGGTTCCTTCAGCCTCTTGAGGAAATTTCTAATGTCTTAGATAAGTTTGGACACTCGTAGGTGCTACATTAGCCGAGGAAGTTGATTGGTGTTTGTCCAAAAGGTTGCTTCATGCTGTTGAGGAAATTTCTTTCGGTGTATAACCCTTTGGACATTTATTGGTGCAGTATTTGCTTTAAAAAATTGAGTTTGCCCGATAAGATTGATTGGTGTTTGTCCAAAAGCTTTCTTCAGCTTCTTGAGGAATTTTTTAATGACTTAGATGAGTTTGGACACTCGTAGGTGCTAAATTAGCCGAGGAAGTTGAATGGTGTTTGTCCAAAAGGTTGCTTCAGCCTCTTGAGGAAATTTCTTTCGGTGTATAACCCTTTGAACATTTATTGGTGCAGTATTTGCTTTAAGAAATTGAATTTGCCCGATAAGATTGATTGGTGTTTGTCCAAAAGCTTTCTTCAGCTTCTTGAGAAATTTTTTAATGACTTAGATGAGTTTGGACACTCGTAGGTGCTAAATTAGCCGAGGAAGTTGATTGGTGTTTGTCCAAAAGGTTGCTTCAGCCTCTTGAGGAAATTTCTTTCGGTGCATAACCCTTTGGACATTTATTGGTGCAGTATTTGCTTTAAAAAATTGAGTTTGCCCGATAAGATTGATTGGTGTTTGTCTTCCTTCAGCCTCTTGAGGAATTTTTTAATGACTTAGATGAGTTTGGACACTCGTAGGGGCTAAATTAGCCGAGGAAGTTGACTGGTGTTTGTCCAAAAGGTTGCTTCAGCCTCTTGAGGAAATTTCTTTCGGTGTATAACCCTTTGGACATTTATTGGTGCAGTATTTGCTTTAAAAAATTGAGTTTGCCCGATAAGATTGATTGGTGTTTGTCCAAAAGCTTTCTTCAGCTTCTTGAGGAATTTTTTAATGACTTAGATGAGTTTGGACACTCGTAGGGGCTAAATTAGCCGAGGAAGTTGATTGGTGTTTGTCCAAAAGGTTGCTTCAGCCTCTTGAGGAAATTTCTTTCGGTGTATAACCCTTTGAACATTTATTGGTGCAGTATTTGCTTTAAAAAATTGAGTTTGCCCGATAAGTTTGATTGGTGTTTGTCCAAAAGTTTCCTTCAGCCTCTTGAGGAATTTTTTAATGACTTAGATGAGTTTGGACACTCCTAGGTGCTAAATTTGCCGAGGAAGTTGATTGGTGTTTGTCCAAAAGATTGCTTCAGCCTCTTGAGGAAATTTCTTTCGGTGTATAACCCTTTGGACATTTATTGGTGCAGTATTTGCTTTAAAAAATTGAGTTTGCCCGATAAGATTGATTGGTGTTTGTCCAAAAGCTTCCTTCAGCCTCTTGAGCAATTTTTTAATGACTTAGATGAGTTTGGACACTCGTAGGTGCTAAATTTGCCGAGGAAGTTGATTGGTATTTGTCCAAAAGATTGCTTCAGTCTCTTGAGGAATTTTTTAATGACTTAGATGACTTTGGACACTCGTAGGGGCTAAATTTGCCGAGGAAGTTGATTGGTGTTTGTCCAAAAGATTGCTTCAGTCTCTTGAGGAATTTTTTAATGACTTAGATGAGTTTGGACACTCGTAGGTGCTAAATTTGTCGAAGAAGTTGATTGGTGTTTGTCCAAAAGCTTCCTTCAGCCTCTTGAGGAATTTTTTAATGACTTAGATGAGTTTGGACACTCGTAGGTGCTAAATTTGTCGAAGAAGTTGATTGGTGTTTGTCCAAAAGGTTGCTTCAGCCTGTTGAGGAAATTTCTTCTGGTATATAACCCTTTGGACATTCATTGGTGCAATATTTGCTTTAAAAAATTGAGTTTGCCCGATAAGTTTGATTGGTGTTTGTCCAAAAGCTTCCTTCAGCCTCTTGAGGAATTTTTTAATGACTTAGATGAGTTTGGACACTCGTAGGTGTTAAATTTGCCGAGGAAGTTGATTGGTGTTTGTCCAAAAGATTGCTTCAGTCTCTTGAGGAATTTTTTAATGACTTAGATGAGTTTGGACACTCGTAGGTGCTAAATTTGTCGAAGAAGTTGATTGGTGTTTGTCCAAAAGCTTCCTTCAGCCTCTTGAGGAATTTTTTAATGACTTAGATGAGTTTGGACACTCGTAGGTGCTAAATTTGTCGAAGAAGTTGATTGGTGTTTGTCCAAAAGGTTGCTTCAGCCTGTTGAGGAAATTTCTTCTGGTATATAACCCTTTGGACATTCATTGGTGCAATATTTGCTTTAAAAAATTGAGTTTGCCCGATAAGTTTGATTGGTGTTTGTCCAAAAGGTTCCTTCAGCCTCTTGAGGAAATTTTTAATGACGTAGATGAGTTTGGAAATTTGTAGGTGCTAAATTTATCCAAGTAGTTGGTGGAGTAGTATTGCTACTCCATAGGTCTATTATCTGTTGCGTTTCCCACAGGTTGGGAAACACTGAGTTATTGGATTGTTTAGTGACTAAAAATGGGTTTTAGTTTGGGCAAAATCGATTAAATCCCTTAGAAAATGTAGATCTGTAAGATGTAAAAGACTGTAACGTAAAAATTACTCATGGGTTTTTAATTGTGGCGTCAGCTGTAACTCAAAAACAGCTTCATTAATCAGTCTTAATAGCTTCTCAGTGCGTTAATCTATTGCAAAACTTGGCATATGACCAATTCTCAAGAAATATCGAAGTGTGTGCGTGCTATAGTAAGTGGTACGTCGTTCTTTTGGACAAATGATCGGTTATAAATATTGACCGATGATATTGGTAACGGCAGGCGGTAAAGCGTCTAAACAGCCTGGTAAAACTTTGTAAGCGGCAAATCTTTCGGAACGTTTAAGAACAGTCTGGATCTATTTTGGACGAGGCGTTTCTTGAACGTGCATCTGAATCACAGAGGGCCGTTCCAAAAATAATTGTGATTCTCTGTCAGTCGAACAGTTTCGAACAGTTCGTTCTATTTATCGAATGGTTTGTACGCGAACGGGTTGAACGCTTCTCGACGTTTATAACGCGTTAAAATAGCTAAACTAATAAAATTATAACGTTTGATGTGTAAAAGAGATGCGAACAAATAACTTTTTACCGAGAGTGCGTTGTTTATTTTGAAAAAGAAGTTTTGTATCGATATATTTCGATATATTTACGATAAAATGTAGGTATCTATGGCCTGTTGTTGTTTTTGAGTGTGTTCTTAGTCCTTTAATAAGTAAAGGTCAGTCCAATATAAACTTGAATTAAACTTTCCATAAAAATAATTCTTCAATAAAAAAGTAGACGTTCGTGTTACAACAAAAATATTTCGTTGGACGAAAAATATATATGCTTCAACGAAAAAACAGTTTCTTGACCCCAGATTCTTACTGAGAGATACATAGAAAGTTGTGCAATTACTTTACAGATGGCGCTAACAGTTTCTCGCGTCTTTTGCCACATATCACCGCTATATAAGTTCGACGATATTGAGTGTTCGTATATTGTTTTACATCTAGACATAAGTGTTTTATTTCATGGGTGACTTACAAGGATTATGAGGAAAACCATGATTGTAGTGGAATACCTATACAGAGAGAACTCTATTCTTGTATAACAAGAAAAAAATGTTCTTGCGTTATAGTGTAGCATTTCAACTATTCTTTCAACATTTCTTATAAGACATATTTTCAATTACCACTAGTACCTAATAATATGGAATTTTGTCTTGTTCAATAGACTTTATTACGTATTGTAATTACATATAATCCTGATTGTTTCTTTCTTTTTGTTGCAGATGCGCGAGGTATGAACATTTGATAGTGCGTGAAAAATGTCGGGACCAGGGGGCCATGGTGGCGGGTGGTCGCCCCATAACTACAGACCACCGTCACCGTACGGTCCGTCGCCTCCGCCAAGGCTGGGTGGGCCTGAAATGAACGTCTACGGGCCTAGGCCGCAGTTTATGCCCTGCCCGAGACCTAGATGGCCCTCGCCCAGACCTATGGCGCCATCGCCCACACCGCAGGGTCCCAAACCATTCAGACTACCCATGCATCCGGTAAGTTACAAAAATTGTTGATATTTGTACACAAACATGATTCAAACGAAATAATCGCTTTGTTCGAGCAGCTGTCATGAACTAGTTTGTTATTATTGCTTTTGCCTCTTGCGTAATTTTTTTCTAATGTCTGTATAACTTCACTTGATAAAATAACACAAAAAAACTTGTTAGTTCGTAATATTTTGAACGATTTGTTATGTGAAATTATGTACAGAAGGCTAATTCAAGCGGAATATATGACTTCAAATAAAATGGATCTTAGACCTGTCACGACACTTTGATGACTTGATCTATGAAAAGTGATTTTAGGTCAACAAAAATATGTGACCCTTGTTCTGGTTGTCACACAACAGCCGGTGTTGTGACAACGTACGATTTAATGAAACACTTTACCTAAATTTATCTTTAAATACGTAATAAAGAGGTCCAATTCATATGGCATATAGAAAGGTGTGAAAAGTTGCTAGATCTGCTGAATATATAAGAAAGGATTTATTCAAATAAAGCAGAGTTATTGGTACAATTTGTCACTTAGGTTAGGTGGGTGTTTTTTTTTTGCGCTGAGGACAGTTAGCTATATCATTTTATTAAAAGATACGTATGTCAACCGGTGTCAAATAAGCCACAATGCACTAAAATAATAATTATCGTTTTGCTGGACCATGAGTGTCATCATATTTATGACTAAACTTAACCATTTCAACATTGTCCCATGTGCAACACATTTTCCCAAATCAACAAATGTACTAAAACAATTATCTAATATCTACTCACCTCACGAATATAGTTGTCGCAAAATTACACAAGATTCACCGATCTTAACCTCAAATCTTCAAATCGCCGCAGCACTGTATCTAACACTGTATCTACATCGTAAGCACTATCGGCACTAACGTATCCATTGGCAAAAAAATGCAAATTGTTTTTGAGTACTGCCGAGATACGTAATTTGCTTTCTCTAACTATTTTGAGGGGTTAAATTGGAACTTAGTGACTCGGAGAGCATAATTACATAACCATTTGGATGCCAAAATATCGCAAAAAGTTATGTAGGACCAAATATTAGGCGAAATGCGAGTTAGCACGACGGGTTACGGCCGCATTGGCCGACCGGCTTGCAAGTAAGTCACGTGGTCTACGAAATGTTCAGCGACGGCCATCTTGGTATCACTTTGACAGTTCTAATGTTTGGATTTATAGTTTGTTTGTTGTTGTTGCTATGTGTTCCGTTGTTTTTACCGGTTGGTGTGTTCCGCTACAAACTATAGTGTTGTATCGAATTAAATAGTATCTAAAACTAGCTCTGTGTATATGTCAAAATTTTCGATTTTAGTTATTGGGCATTCTAGAAATATGTGGTTAAGGCTTCCCACCTGTCCACATTCGTAATATGGACATTTTAGGATACATTTTAGGTTATCTGCTATCTGTTACTGTTGTTACGAATGTCCGGCAGGGGGCGTTTCGGGTTTGACGTTACTGTGGTAATAGCAGCAAAACACGGGTCGACGAAAATCGATTTTTTGGATCGAAAATTGTTTGTAAGGCCGTTTTTTTGCTCAAAACTCTTTGCGAAGGGTATTTAGAGGGATCTTATCGTAAGACATGAGTGCGAGCGGCTTTTATAAGGTCGGCAGGAACGGATAAAAAATGTAAATTTTTGACGTTCATCGATCCGCTTGTCGGAATTTCTAGACGTCACGTGACATTTTCTCGAGGTTCGCCTTCACCCGAAGAGGTGCAGAAACGTGATTTTTTTTCAAAATTGACGCATATAATTTACAAAATATCGCGCAGTCCACGCGGAATTGTGTCCTTTTTTCAATTCGAGCGTCAAAAGTAATATCGAAAAGCCCAATTTTGCAGCTACTCAATCGCAAATGTCGGCGAAAATGGGCGATTCCGCTGAACGCGCCCCACACTTGAAAGTTCGTAATTAGTATTGGTAGAAGATAGTTCCATTGAGTTTATTATATAGAAATTCGCGATCGAACGTGTTGGAAAGGTTCAAAAATATGATTATGGGTATTTCATTTACACAATTGTCTAGAATACAGTCCAACATGTTGTTTTCTTTTTTTAAGCCATCTCCAGCACCGATGCGTTGTGCATCACCGGATTTTTACCGTGGTGTATCACCATATATGCACGAAGGTGGCTACAGGATTGCATCTCCAGTGTTTATGTCGGATGTTGGGCCTCCAAGCAGAGAATACGAGTTTGTGGGGATGCCCATGACTCCACCACCCTTGCCGCAGAATTATGAACCGGATGAGGACGAGTCTGGTCCGTCCACCGCGGAAATAATTGCCAACCAGTCTCAGGATTACATAGACGAGAAATTGGCAGAATACCAGATGACCATTTATCAACTGCAAGGTAAGTTTTTCGTGGTTGATTTTGCCGCTGGCATTTTTGGCGTACGATCAGGTCGTTGACTTAGAACAAGTGTGTTACTGCCACGAATTTAGTTTAGGTACGGTGTGGTGTGATATATATAGCGATTGTTTTACGGTTTCGAGGAGTAGGCTCGTGATCAAAAGTTTGTGTACGTGAGTTGTACTCGTTCTGTAAATATTATTTTCTGGAAATGGTGGTCCGTTTTGGGAGCTGTTAGTCATCGGAACGATCGATTTTTATGCGGTTTGTCTGAGACGTGATCGGAACCATGTGGACGGGATGGACGGAATGTTGGGCAACTCTGAAAATAAACGATAATAATTCTATCTTTTGCTGTTTAATGTCCGGAACATGTGGAACTAATGCATGCCTAATGCATCGTAACCATGGAATGTATTATTTCTTATGGAAGCGGTAAAAGATTCAATACAAAAAACATCTAAAATCGAATTAAAATCTATAATTTAGATCGCTCAGTTTAGTAGTACAGTCGATATGACGCGTATTAACTTATGTCCAAATATGGACAAAGATGGACAAAGAATAGCATTTAATGAACACAACCATATAATTAGAATTAGAACTAGCTCTGTGTATGTCAAAATTTCGATTTTAGTTATTGGGCATTCTAGAAATATGTGGTTAAGGCTTCCCACCTGTCCACATTCGCAACATGGACATTTTAGGTTATCTGCTATCTGTTACTGTTGTTACGAATGTCCGGCAGGGGGCGTTTCGGGTTTGACGTTACTGTGGTAATAGCAGCAAAACACGGGTCGACAAAAATCGATTTTTTGGATCGAAAATTGTTTTTAAGGCCGTTTTTTTTGCTCAAAACTCTTTGCGAAGGGTATTTAGAGGGATCTTATCGTAAGACATGAGAGCGAGCGGCTTTTATAAGGTCGGCAGGAACGGATAAAAAATGTAAATTTTTGACGTTCATCGATCCGCTTGTCGGAATTTCTAGTCGTCACGTGACAGTTTCTCGAGGTTAAAAACGTGATTTTTTTTCATAATTGACGCATTTAATTTACAAAATATTGCGCAGTCCACGCGGAATTGTGTCCTTTTTTCAATTCGAGCGTCAAAAGTAATATCGACAAGCCCAATTTTGCAGCTACTCGATCGCAAATTTCGGCGTAAATGGGCGATTCCGCTGAACGCGCCCTACACTTGAAAGTTCGTAATTAGTATAGGTAGACTAGTCGGAAAGTAAAATTATATATAAAAAAAAAAATTGAAAAAAAAAAAAAAAAAAAAACACCCGGTATACGATAAAAATATTTTGTAGGTGATGAAAAGTCACCCGGTATACGGTCTAGTGATATCACCAGATTGTCACCCTAAAGAGGCAGTGCGAAGCCACGCCTTGACAAATTGCAAAATTGCCGGGCAAAAATGGTTTTTCGCGGCGATTTTTCGCTCAATACTTCGTCCGAAGGCTATTTAGAGGGACCTTATCGTAAGACATGAGAGCGAGCGGCTTTTATAAGGTCAGCAGGAGCCGTGGCAAAATGTAAATTTTTGACGTTTATCGTTCAGTTTGAGGGAATATCTAGACGTCACGTGACATTTTCTCGATGATCGCCTTCAGACGCAGTAGCAAAAAAACGTGATTTTTTTTTAATTTTACAACGCATTTAATTTACAAAATATTGCGCAGTCCACGCGGAATTGTGTCCTTTTTTCAATTCGAGCGTCAAAAGTAATTTCGAAAAGCCCAATTTTGCAACTACTCAATCGCAAATAGTGGCAAAACGGGTCGTTTTCTCTGAATGCGCCCAAAACAAAATGGAGTTTGGAATTAGTAAGTATTGATGATTGATTGATTGATTGATAGCGAAGAGAATGCTTCCAAAAACTTCAAGAACTTCCATCGCTATTTTGCGTACGAATATTAATTAGAGATGGAAAAGATCTGTCTTAATTTTGAGAAAAAATTACAAGAACCACAAAACGATGACGTTTAATGGTGTACGTTTGAAACATGAAACGTATGAATCGAAAGACACTACATTGCTGATTCGGTATGAAAATTGACGTCAATAGTGTAATAACCATTTCGTGTCAGCAGTTCTGAATTTAGTTGTCGTAGAAATAAAAAAAAAATAGGTATGCAACTCATAAAATACTATTTTACACTCGTATGCACTCCTATATTAGTGTATTATTATACTAGCTCTGTGTATAAGTCAAAATTTTCGATTTTAGTTATTGGGCATTCTAGAAATATGTGGTTAAGGCTTCCCACCTGTCCACATTCGCAATATGGACATTTTAGGATACATTTTAGGTTATCTGCTATCTGTTACTGTTGTTACGAATGTCCGGCAGGGGGCGTTTCGGGTTTGACGTTACTGTGGTAATAGCAGCAAAACACGGGTCGACAAAAATCGATTTTTTGGATCGAAAATTGTTTTAAGGCCGTTTTTTTGCTCAAAACTCTTTGCGAAGGGTATTTAGAGGGATCTTATCGTAAGACATGAGAGCGGGCGGCTTTTATAAGGTCGGCAGGAACGGATAAAAAATGTAAATTTTTGACGTTCATCGATCCGCTTGTCGAAATTTCTAGACGTCACGTGACATTTTCTCGAGGTTCGCCTTCACCCGAAGAGGTGCAAAAACTTTTTTTTTCAAAATTGACGCATTTAATTTACAAAATATCGAGCAGTCCACGCGGAATTGTGTCCTTTTTTCAATTCGAGCGTCAAAAGTAATATCGAAAAGCCCAATTTTGCAGCTACTCGATCGCAAATGTCGGCGAAAATGGGCGATTCCGCTGAACGCGCCCTACACTTGAAAGTTCGTAATTAGTATAGGTAGAAGATTATACAAGTTTTATAAGACGTCAAATGGCACATGACTTGTTTGGGGCACGAGGAGCGCCAGCGAGGAGTGCCCCAAATGAACGAATGCGCCAATATGTCTTATAAAACAAGTGTAATATACTATTTTTTCTACTTTGCGTCATTAATTTTATAAAAATTTAGAAGTATGTTAGGTAAAATTCCAATCTAGAGTATTTATGGGTGCAACCGTTGGTAACACTGTCATCTGTCACTTAAATTCAAATATCCGTGAAAAAGTAATTATTGATAATTATTATATACCATCATATACTAGTAGTACGAAACCTAGGATGCAACACGCATGTTTAAATATTTTTAAAAATATACATACTTCGCAGTTTGTGCGATTCTCAAAAATCAGTTTGTGCTTACTTTTGTGGTTATGTGTATTTTCGTTTGACATGCATTTGATATCAATGTCACCAATCTTAGAAAAAAGTTACTAAAAACGGTGTTACAATTTGCTAATTGTAACACCGAAAACAGTGTAACAATGTGTGCATTGTGAATGCAAAGTAGAAAAAAGTATTTCCCTAACTGTTTATCTCTATTTTTATTGACTTTTAATGCTGATTATAGACTATGCATTTAACGATTTCATTTTTTGCGCAACAATCATCGGAATTCTAGAAATTTCTAAGGTGATATCATATATGTATACTATTATTACACGATTCTATTTTATTCAGGATGAAAATAGGTTTGCCAATTGATACTCAACGATATTTAACGAAATGTGTATTTACAAAATGTTTTAATATTCGTAATACATGTCAACACATTTATAAGTAAACAAAAAACTATATTTCTCAAGTATGTATAAACAAAAAGGAATTCTTGTTAAGTATGTATCTTCAAGAATTCTTCAGTCATGAGGACAAAACGGACAACAATCTTTCTTCTTCAGATTTGCTCATTTCATAAAAGCATACCAACTCCATCTTCACCGCTCAATCAACGTCTTGTCACAATCCTTGGCCTGAAGGACTGCATCATCTCACAATTCACTCAAAAGAGCATCACTTTGGGGCTTCCAACCCCAAACGAAATTAATCTCCACCAGACAAAACCATCTTCATATTAGATCCAATCTTTGCACAATTTTTCTCTCTCCATATCCGACAATTTTTCAGGGAATTTTATATCGAACTTAACAATCATATCACCCCTTTTCGTCGGCTCCTTTGGAAACGGCAAACCAAGCCCTTGGAACCGCTTGATGGTACTCGGTGTAACAATTTCATCCGTGAATTCAATAGTTAGATTTCTTTCGAAAAAGTTAGTAGGAATGAGAATTGTCGTACCGCACAGGGCTTGTTTTAGGTTAATCTTAGCTGTGTAGTGTAGATCACAACCCTTCCTCTTGAAGTGTGGATGCGGCTTATCCCTGATGATGAAGATCACATCCGCTGGTATCTTTCCCTTGCCTTGGTCACCTTCCCTGGGAAACGTAACTTTCGTCCCAGCTTTCAATCCTGGTTTGATTTTGACACTCAAAATCTTATCTTCTTTCCTTGTGGAGCCATCTGGTTGAAGTACCTTCCTATTTATCTTCATGTTCTTCGTACAACCTCTCATTATATCTTCTAAGCCGATGTATAAATCGTAGGTGATAGCTGGGTCTTGTTTTTGGGCGTATTGGTTAAAATTAAAACCATGGGTTTGAAAACCACATCCTGGTCCCTCAAATCCTGATCCTCCAAATCCTGCTCCCCCAAATCCTGATCCTCCAAATCTTGCTCCCCCAAATCCAAAAGGATCCTCCCCTTCCATAAAAGGATCTTCTCCCATAGAAAGATCGTCTCCTCCCATAAAAAGATCGTCTCCTCCCATTTCCACATCGTTAAACACAAAGTTCTGGTCATCACCACCAAAGAACGAATGGAATGGGCTGCTATTACCAAAGAATTGCGTAAAGGTAGCTTTTGGATCACCTTGAAATGTGTAATTTGCTCCGCCATTTGGAATTCCACCTTTGAGGCCTTCCTCGCCGTATTGGTCGAAGATCTTGCGTTTTTTCTTGTCTGATAAGACCTCATAAGCTTCAGCGATCTCTTTAAATCGTTCTTCAGCTCCTGAAGCTTTGTTTTTATCTGGGTGGTACTTCATCGCCATTTTTCGGTAGGCTTTCTTGATCTCGGCATCTGTGGCGCTTTTGCTTAGTCGTAAGATTTTGTAATAGTCTTTCCCGGTCATGATTCAAGGACTAATTCACATAAACACTATTTACTTATCACTGATTCACAGAATCTCAGAACGAAGGTAAAAAACTTCACTAACTGACTTTGTACGTGTGTATCTGTAATATAACTGATACAGTACACGCGTCACCGCTCTGTTTTATGCCAGATGAAATTTCTAGAATGGTGGGTCGAGAGCGCGCGACTCAAGCGAGTTTGGAGGATCTTCCGGTTTTCTAGGACAGTTTTTGGACCAGATGAATCCAGAATATCTGCAGTGTGTGTTAAGGGTTTATGATACCTTGCAAAAGCGTGAAAATACTTTGGATGAAGTTAATTTATTTGTCAATATGTGTTTAACATAACACATAACCTTCCTTATATTGTTATTGTTCTGGCCTTTGTGTTTATTTATAGGCACGTGTTGTTACATAATTTTATGTAACTAATACAGCACTTTTCATTGTTGTTGTGTTTGCGTTTTAGTATTAGATGTTATAGTTTTAATTTAACAAATTTTATACATTTTCAAGTCGTTAAAAGTTGGAATTGTTTAGGTTTTTTTTGCAGTAAATGCAATTGGTTTGAGGTCAACTCAAGAAAGAATCAAAATGTCTGTGTTTGTTGACATCTTCTTAAAACTAAAGGATAAAAATAGGTATTTGTTTTGAACGTTGGGTTGGGTTGGGTATTATTATTGTCGTGGATTGTCAAATAGGGAGAATATACCAGAATTTCTGGAATATTCTTTCTGGAATTTCTGGAATATTTTACAATTTTTAAATCTATCATCAAGCAATTTTAGGAATTTGTAATGTAAATTTACAGTTTTATTGTGTATTAGAAATAATGGTTTCATTTTGATCATAAATTCTTTTTTTTGTGCCGCAATTTTTGTAGTTACGAAAGTAATTCAAATTTGCCGCCAAATTAACCTATTGAAAGTTTTGACAAGTGACGCAGTACTGTTCATTTTAGAACCAAATATTCCCCAATATAACTAGAACTTTACAGTGTTGCCAACGTCAGAAACCCTTAAGTAATGCTTAAGTTAGGAACGGCTTACATGCACACGGTGCAAATGATGCCTGACTTATGTCAGGTATAAAGATAAGCTGTTCTTAAATTTAAGTCATTCTTAATAAATACGGTGCAAACGGGCATAAAGGTTCAGATACCAAAAGCAAAAATTTAGGAATTAAACATTGAATCAACAACGCGAGAAATTTAATAAAAAAGATTTGCATATCGCAAACATTATACAAATTAAAAAAAAAACGTAACTCCAGAAATTCCACCATCATTACGCAATGTTAATCAGTTTTAATCAAGCACATAATCAGGTTAAACAACGATCAAATAATAAGAGACGCGAGATCTCGATAAATGCGCGCTTGTTTTGATACTTCTAGTACCTTCGATCGCCGTCCAGTATATTCCAGAAAATACCGGCCGCTATAAAAGCGGCAGCACTGCGCCCGGCTGTCATATACGAACGAACTAGACAACGATCGATATAGCAAGCGTTCTTATTTACGTTTATTTCGTTCAGTGCGTGTTCCGTACTTAAAAACTCGATAATTACCGTTAAGTTTCCTTCGTTTTATCTACAAAACTAGTGAAATACGAAAACAACAATGGGAAAAGACTACTACAAAATCCTTGGCCTCTCCAAAGGCGCAACGGACGATGACATCAAAAAGGCATACCGGAAGATGGCAATGAAGTATCATCCGGATAAAAACAAAGCCGCCGACGCCGAGGAGCGATTCAAAGAAATCGCCGAAGCCTACGAGGTCCTCTCAGATAAGAAAAAACGTGACATCTTCGATCAGTACGGGGAGGAAGGCTTAAAAGGTGGAATTCCACAACCGGGAGGTCAACCAGATGCCGGTGGTGGAGGAGAATCCTACCGATACACTTACCACGGCGACCCAAGAGCCACCTTTGCCCAATTCTTCGGAAACAGCAGTCCCTTCCAAGCATTCTTCGATCTTGGAGGTGGCCAAGCTCCCGGTGGACGAGGAGGATCTTTCATCTTCACCCAGGATGCAGCCATGGAGGAGGATGATCCTTTCGGTCTTGGAAACATGGGTCATCGCCAACCGCAAGGTAAACCCCATGGACCACAACAAGACCCAGCAATCGAACACGACCTCTACGTCTCCTTGGAAGATATTATGAAAGGTTGCACGAAAAACATGAAGATCAACCGGAAGGTGCTCCAAGCGGATGGAAGCTTAAGAAAAGAGGATAAACTCTTAGCTGTCACCGTCAAACCTGGTTGGAAGTCAGGGACGAAGGTTACTTTTGCGAAAGAAGGTGACCAAGGAAGGGGAAAGATCCCGGCTGATATTGCATTTGTGATTAGGGATAAGCCTCATTCACATTTCAAGAGGGAAGGTAGTGATATCTATTACACGGCTAAGATCACCCTGAAGGAGGCTTTGTGTGGAACTGTTGTGCACGTTCCGACTCTGTCTTCGGATAAAATGATTCCTCTGCATTTCACGAATGAAATTGTAACGCCGAATACGGTGAGGCGTCTGCAAGGGCACGGTTTGCCTTTTCCGAAGGAGCCGTCGAGGAAAGGTGACCTGATAGTGAGATTTGATATTGTCTTTCCGAATCATCTCTCCAAGACCACGAGGGATATACTCTATGATACGCTGCCTTAAGTTGTGGTTGAAAGAGTTGATTGCGGTTTTATGTATGTACGTTTTAGTGCATAGTTTTCCTATTATTTTAGTCTGTATGTTCTAGTAGAGAAGTGAAGGGATTTACACTAGTTTATTTGATATGCACTAGTTTATTTGATGTTACCATTTGGTGTATGTCAATTTTATTTATATCTTTAGTGTTATTCCTTATTATTATTGTAATATAAATCGTGTTAGACTTATAGAAGGTACAAATTGGTTATTTAAAAAATTTGGTGATAGATTATTGTCACCAATATGTATTATTATCATTTTCAGAGATTAAGATCATTTCAATCAATGTATCTCATTATTCCAGTTGTATAAGACTATGCTATGAGAAGTGTGAATGATTTAGGTAATTTTTAAAATGTTGTATTTATTTTGCATTTAAATTGGAAATAAAAGTATTGTTTTGTTAAATGATGAGTTTTTTTTGTGTTTTTTTTTTTTACTGTATAAGTTCAAATCAATCCTACCATGATGTAGTGGTAAGTATTGGTAATGTAAGAAAATATTGGTAATATAGAATAGACAAGAAAACTTTTTTTAATAGTAACAAAATTGATACAATCACTGTTGGAAAATACCATTTTTGGTTTGTGTAATACAAAAAATAAATTAATATAATTTTTTTTAAACAATAAAGATAATTATGGTGTACAGTTTATTTTTAAACAGATAACTCTATTTAACAGTGATAATAAAATGCGAACAATAATGATAAATAACACAACGGATAGATAATATGGTCCATAATTTTTTTTTCGTCTGATAATAACTACTGTAATAGAATGACGGATGATAACATGTAAATATCTAATTATCTAACTGAGCAATAGGAATTTGAAGAATTGTTTTACTTTTTTTTCACTGTTACATATGCAACCACTTTAACAAGGCTAACTTCACAGGCATTATCAAAAGTATGGAAACAAAGCAATCTTCTCGACGGAAAAATAAAAAGATGGCGCACATTTTCAGTAACAAAAACAACAACTCTAACCTCTAAAATTTGTCAAATGTTAGAGTAACCAACCTACAAAACTTTTGCAAACTAGACTTTGTATATTGAATATACTATAGTACTATACATCATATTATATAATTGAGTCATGTCAAAATCAATCTAAATTCCGGATGTATAGTTCATATTAATTTTGAAAGATTTGTTTTATATCTGTGAGTGGCCTCACAGCAGTGCTGCCACTTCTACCGATTTTTCGGTAGATCTACCGATTTAAACCTTTATCTACCGATCTACCGAATCGTTATTATTTTCTACCGAATTTGTAGGCTAATGGATTTTTAATGCAAATTATAATTTCTTATTTACTTAAGTTATACTTCACTGATGCAGTTGCACAAAATGGTGTTTTAGCCACATTTAACATATTACAGAAATTAAATGATCCCATTACAACATTATTTATGCAATTTTTAGATTGTACTGTACCTATTTTCCAGAATTTAAATAAAGAAATGCAGTCAGAAAGTCCTAGAAGTCATGTGATATACTGAAATAATATCAAATGTTTTGAAAACATTCTATGATTGCTTTTTAAAACGAAATTATATACAAACAACTTCAACAGAAAATATTCATTTCAGAAACAGAAGACATTTCTTGGTCGTTACAGATGTGCATTTTGGTGCTAAAGTGGCTAAATCAATTTCGGAATTTCAAAATATTTCAAACATAAATACATATCTGTTTTTGTGGAATACTATTTTTATTTACAAATTATTTTCTCTTGTATTTGTTATTTTTGTAATAAAAAGCTTTAAAACGCTTCAAATAGCGTTTTGTTTTAATCTACCGAATTTTGGCGACATCTACCGATTTTTTAGGGTACCTTCTACCGAATTCAAGAGACCTCAGCGTGGCAGCACTGGATGGCGCACATTTTCAGTAACAAAAACAACAACTCTAACCTCTAAAATTTGTCAAATGTTTGAGTAACCAACCTACAAAACTTTTGCAAACTAGACTTTTTGTATTGAACATACTATAGTACTATACATCATATTATATCATTGAGTCATGTCAAAATCAATCTAAATTCCGCATGTATAGTTCATATTAATTTTGAAAGATTTGTTTTATAGAAATATCTGTGAGTGGCCTCACAGTCTGGTGAACATGGTCTAGACCAGTCTAGACTGTGTCTAGACCTTCTGCAATAATTCAATTCAGTGAAGCCACAGCCACTCTCAATTCCAACCTAATGTCAGTCATAAACATTAGATGTCATATTGGTGGCCACTAAAGTTAATCCAAATTTGCTTATAGCGCCTAAACCTTTTATTCCAGTGATCTATAAATTGTTGTACATATTTAAAGTATCTTGAGGATGAGCTCTGGTATCAGTTTGGTCAAAATCGGTTATTGGATTCCTAAGAGAACACATGTAACATTTGCCACTTCCGGTTGTCAGATTGTCACAAAAAACCCAAACCAGTTTCTCTTTGTAATAAAATGTCAGTATGACAAATGTCATTATATATCATAGAAACTGACATTAGATAGGGCCCAGAGTGGCATTTGGCCACAAATATTCAGACACTTTATTGTGCCAACGATGTACAGTACAACTTCGATAGATCGGACACTCTCTAGTACGGACACTCCAGTAATCCGAACGCTCTTGTCAACCGGACATTTTAGAAATTTTACCTCCCTAGTTCGGACACAAAATATAATTTGCAGTTAAAACCAGGTAGAAAATACCAAAGTATTGTTTAACATTAATGTCTTACTGTGAAGCAACCGGATCACATAAATTGCCACTTAATTTTAGCAATAGAGGCAAATCTAGATGCTTTTAAATGCAGAATGAGCTCAATACCAGTTGTGTACAGGGCGTCTGATAAAGGGCGGATGAGTAGAACATTGCTTACTGAATGTTTCGAAAAATATTTTAAGCCTGAGGTTAAGACATTTTTAACAGGGGTTAACAGGCCCCAAAAAGCTCTAATGTCGATGCTGCCAACGCGTTTTCTTTGGGCATCAGGTGGTCTGCAGAAAACAATTTTCCCATGGAAATCCTGCTTCTCAAAAGGCCCAGAGAAAAATTTACTAATGTAGCTGTATCCAAAAGAATATAAACAAAGATTGATATATTTTTAAAAAATAACTGGAATCTTTTGCTTATTTTATCCATTTATGTTCAGAATTTAGTTTTTAATTTTATGTTTTGGTTATATGTGACCTCGGATGCGAAAAGGGACCTATCGTGCGAAAATAACGTGCAGCATAACGGTACATATTGGAAGATACCTTACGTGCGAAAATATTGTGCAAGATAACGTTACGACAGGTCCCGTCCGGGCTCACATATATTCAAATATTCCCAGTTGTTTTCATCTTCATCATAAAAAATGACCCTTTCCAACAAAAGAAAAAATCCTCCAGTGATCCGGATACCTCAATAGTCCGAACATGGTCAGGAACGATATATGTCCGGATTAGCGAAGTTATACTGTAGTTGGAAAGGTGGGTGAGGGCCACCCCGGATAATTTTTCAGTTATAACGAGTTTATAAACGGTGTTCGAAACCTGTTCGAAAGCTACAAACAGTTTTTCTAATTATCATGTGATCCACAACGTGTCATTGTCAAACGTAAATCAGCGAATAATTGACAAAAGCCTTTTGTCCGTACGATTTTTTGGCAAGTTTCTTGGACCGTTGCCTAACGACCGCGTGTTTTTATTTCGCCCGAAATATCCTCTTACCCGCAACATTCATCAAAACAATTTATGAATTAACAGAAACAAACCGAACCTCATTTTTATTCATGACTAACATGTTCGAATTGTATGGTTCGATTTACACAAATTTATCACGTATAGATGCGCCATCTATACGCGCCCGTTAGTCCCACATTTAGCTAACCTAACCTCACTTACAATACGTCAAACGCGAAACAAGAATTGAGAAAATCAGAATTCAATAACACAAAATGTATGTATATAATCATAAATAAAACGTCCAAAATATATAAATAATTAATTTAGCAATAGCAACTAGTTATATATCCATACTAAATACTGATTCTTCTTGGTTATCCCACGTTCCTAAAATATCACTGTAATCAGCGTGTCCGTCGACATTTTCGAACGGATTCACAGTCGGGTCGATCTTATCGGTTATATCATCGTGTTCATGTGTCACATCATCAGGTACTTTTTGGTCAGTAGCTTCTCGACTACAATCTACTTCAGGTACTTCGTTAACTTCATTTGGAACAATGACAGCTGTACTTTCTTTCTGGACGGGGTCTGTTCCACCAGAAGGTTCCAGTACCAATTCCTTCTGTTCCGATACCAATTCATTCTGTTCCAGTGCCAATTCGTTCTGTTTCAGTACCAATTCGTTATGGGCATGTTCTTTTTGTGCATCATCTTGAGCTTGCGTCTTTTCCTGGACCTCCTGTATAACGATAACCTGCTTCTTCAATTCCACGAAGGCGTTATGCGCGCTCAACAAATTCGTTTGTAACTCATCGGCAAGTTTTTCTTTTTCGTCCGTTGATATCATGTCAAGAACATTGTTGACCCACGGTTCCTCCAGTTCATTTCGTAATGATTCGTTTAATTGCGCAATGTTGTGCAATGTTTTAGCAGCTCGCATGCGGACGTTGTAAACCTTATCCTCGGCTAAATCTCTGGTGATATCCAAGAAATAAACAAGGATTAGGAATAGTAAACCTTCTAAGTAGCTTTCCTCTTGGCAATTTTGAATCTCCTCTTGACTAATTGTGACTATATGTTGGTCGGAACATTGCGTTAGGGCGTCCAAACTTTCTTCAGCGTATGTTTTGATATCATCGTTGAAATAACTCGCGTTTTCGTAGTATTTAAGAACGATATCGACCCAATCCATTTTCAAGTTGTCGCTTAAAATAGTGTTAAGTTTTTGGATTTTGTTCAAGACTATAGCGGAGTTCTGGTCTTGGATGCATTTTAATTTTTGGAGATAGGCTTCACCAGGTTTGCTCACAGCTGGAACGATGAGTTCATCCATGCAGAACAAGCAGGTCATCCTGGATAGGTAGTACTTCTTAGGCATGAACTCCAAGAGTATTTGGACGATGTTGGTCTTCGTCCATTCCATGTTGAAGTGCTTGGCGAATAAGGGAAACGCCAACGGTGCAACTCTCCTAACACCATTGACTTGATCACTCAATAAAGTTAGATATAACGGTTTCAAGTGCTCGTCAAAATAATCTTGCGTGGAATGCTTGGCTATATGGCTTAAGGTAACAATTAGGTTCCTCCTAGTCCTCCAAAGTGTGTTAGAGTTATTCAAAAGATCACTCATCAGTTTCTCTACAGTTTTACTTAAATCTTCAATACCAATAACCCCGATGATGTTGTTTAAATTCGTGATGATGTTCTCTTTGACTCTTCTAGACTCATTCGTGATTGAGTTTGTAATCAACGGCAGTAGAAAATCTTTGGTATCGTGTTCACCCAGTAGGGCACTCAAAGACGTTATCACAGAGTATAGACCATCCTGAACATCTTCAACTATGTCGTCGTCTAATTCTTTGATCAGTGGCAGCATTTCGTTTCTTATTACGGGGTCCAACGGGTCTTTATCTTCACTGGAACCAGAGTAAGACTTCTGCAGGAGTTCGCAAAATCTAACGATTCGTCTCGCTGATATTTCTCTGATGTTCGCTTCCTGATCACGCACTACCTGCTTGTACATTTCAATGAGGCTTTTACGAGTCAATTCTGGACCTATTGCTGATTGGATTTCGTTTATTTCGTGGGCAAAACGATATTTAACTCTCCATGAGGAGTCACCTAAAAGAAAACGAGATAGAACCTATTTTGGAAGAGAAGAAATTTGAAAGTACATACTGCACAACGCTTGTAGAGTTGCCATGACGTGCGTTTCTATTTCTTCAGTTGTTAGACGATGGGCTAGAGCGATAGCTGCATTAACAGCTAATAATCTGACGGAATCTTGGTCATCCTTGGCCACATCCTTAAAACTTGGGATGAATTCGTTTTTTATGCATTCCATGTCGGCGTTTTTTACGAAATCCGAAAAGCTTGAAGCAGCTGCTCTTCGAACCATTGGCGACTCGTCTTGTAACAATGTTGAGAACATGTTTCTTAGGTTGTTTTTCGCGTCATCTGACACTTTGGGATAGACAACCTAAATAGAAAAGAAATTGAAATGATATATTCAACGCAAAGAAAGTTTTCACGAATTTTTATCACCCATAACTTTGGTAATCTATGGGGGATTTTGGTGATTCTTTCAGACAAATTCTTCGAAATTGTTCCTCTCTAATAAAATTTTGAAGATGATGTCTTTGATTCATTTGTATGCGTTTATGGTCACTCATCCCAAGTCTAAATTTAGCAAATTACTAATCCCTGATGACTGATGAGTGACAACTGACGACTTACTGGAAATAAAGGTGCTGCTGAACATTTAGAAGTGAACCACTCAGCCTCTGCTAATGTTTTGACGACTTCGATAAAGTATTCCTCCAGTTGCATGCCATTCATCAAGGACGCTATATGTTGCAGTGAGGATATGGCGTTTTCTCGCGTTTCCATGTCATCAGCAGCTGCTAACTTCGTGAGCATGGGGAATAGAATGTGGGCAAACTCGGTCCCGCCTATGAATGGTGAGAATTTCCCTAATTGTTCCGCTATTATCGACAAACTCTCGTCTGATTTGAAGTAAATACTGGCCATGTATTCTTCTAGATATGGGATCAATTCGTGACGTGTTCTGTCGACATCTAGGGCTACTGCTACCGTTGAGAGCATTTTTAATGCCCTGCAATGGATCTGAAAAAATAGTTTTTATTAAAAGTCGTTTTTTATGTATGTATTATGTGAACACGACAGCGCCCAAACGGTCCAACGGATTGGACTGGAATTTGGTATACTTATTTGGAACTATCATGGGATAAACTAAATTGTTTTTGGTGACAATCTGACAACCGGAAGGGACAAATTTCTGCGCATAGAGAAATTTTCCTGTCCTGAGAAAAATTTTACGTAGATCGAGATTTCGACAAACATTTTTCAAACAGCCACAACTTCCAAAATAAGTAGTCAATCAGCATGAAATTAACAACAATTATTCCCAAGGATCTAATAAACAATATAAAGACAACAGTAGTAACAGAAACCAGCAAATATTTCAGAGAAAATCTTGCAAACTTGAGGCGAAATTTAAAAAGGTTGAGACAACCATTCGTCAAACAGCCATAACTTCCAAAATAAATAATCAATCAGCATGAAATTAACAACAGTTATTTCCAAGGGTCTAATGATATAAAGATAGCGGTAGTGGTAGAAACCACTAGATATTTGAGAGATAAAATTGCAAAGTCCAGAGAAAATTTTACGTATATCGAGGTTTTGAGAAAGATTTTTAAAACAACCACAACTTCGAAAATAAGTAACCAATCAGCATGAAATTGCCAACAATTATTCCTAAGGGTCTATTAAACAATATAAAGACAACAGTAGTAACACAAACCAGCAAATATTTCATAGAAAAAATTGCAAACTTGAGGCGAAATTTTACAACGGTTGTGATTTTGACAAACATTTTTCAAACAGCCATAACTTCCAAAATAAGTAATCAATTAGTATGAAATTAACAATAGTTATTCCCAAGGGTCTAATTAACAACATAAAGACAGCGGTAGTGGCAGAAACCACTAGACATTTGAGATAAAAAATTGCAAAATCAGGAGAATATTTTACGTAGATCGAGATTTCGACAAACATTTTTCAAACAGCCACAACATCCAAAATAAGTAGTCAATCAGCATGAAATTAACAACAATTATTCCCAAGGATCTAATAAACAATATAAAGACAACAGTAGTAACAGAAACCAGCAAATATTTCAGAGAAAATCTTGCAAACTTGAGGCGAAATTTAAAACGGTTGAGATTTTGACAACCATTCTTCAAACAGCCATAACTTCCAAAATAAGTAATCAATTAGTATGAAATTAACAATAGTTATTCTCAAGGGTCTAATTAACAATATAAAGACAGCGGTAGTGGTAGAAACCACTAGACATTTGAGAGAAAAAATTGCAAAGGCCAGAAAAAATTTACGTATATCGAAGTTTTGAGAACGATTTTTCAAACAACCACAACTTCGAAAATAAGTAATCAATCAGCATGAAATTTCCAACAATTATTCCTAAGGGTCTATTAAACAATATAAAGACAACAGTAGTAACACAAACCAGCAAATATTTCATAGAAAAAATTGCAAACTTGAGGCGAAATTTAAAACGGTTGACATTTTGACAAAAAATTTTCAAACAGCCATAACTTCCAAAATAAGTAATCAATCACCATGAAATTAACAATAGTTAATCCCAAGGGTCTAATGAACAATACAAAGATAGCGGTAGTGGCAGAAACCACCAAACATTTCAGAGAAAAAATTGTAAAGTCAGGAGAACATTTTACGTAGATCGAGGTTTTGACAAATATTTTTCAAAGAGCCAGAACTTCAAAAATAAGTAATCAATCAGCATGACATTACCAATAATTATTCCTAAGGGTGTAATAAACAATATAAAGATAACAGAAGTAACAGAAACCAGCAAATATTTTATAGAAAAAAATGCAAACCCGAGGCAAAATTTTACAACGTTTGACATTTTGACAAAACATTTTCAAACAGCCATAACTTCCAAAATAAGTAATCAATCAGCATGAAATTAACAACAATTATTCCCAATGGTCTAATGAACAATAAAAAGGTAGCGGTAGTGGCAGAAACCACCAGACATTTCAGAGAAAAAATTGCAAAGTCAGGAGAACATTTTACGTAGATCGAAGTTTTGACAAATATTTTTCAAAGAGCCAGAACTTCAAAAATAAGTAATCAATCAGCATGACATTACCAATAATTATTCCTAAGGGTCTAATAAACAATATAAAGACAACAAAAGTAATAGAAACCAGCAAATATTCCATAGAAAAAAATTGCAAAGCCCGCGGCGAAATTTTACAACGAGATTTTGACAAACATTTTTCAAACAGCCGTAACTTCCAAAATAAATAGTCAATCAGCATGAAATTAACAATAGTTATTCCCAAGGGTCTAATGAACAATATAAAGATAGCGGTGGTAGCAGAAACAACATACATTTGAGTATACATGTGGTATACATGCACCATGTGACGTCAGATCAGCATAATTAAAAATTAATAATGGACTTTGATTAAACTTGGTCGTCATCAATTACAGATATAACGCATGCGAGTCGTTTTTACATTTCTCTCTTACTGCACTGAATCTAGTCTCCAAAAAACCTAACAATTACACAAGAAAATTACGAACAAAAAATAACAAAATTAACTTTTTTGTGGACCGGAAATCGGTTGTATCAACTATATCGGTGAATCATGTACGTACACATAGAGACGTAAGAAATATTTACATATCAATTACATATTTACATTCCCCCACCTAATACAAGCTTAACACTTACAACAATAATTAAATGTTGTGTAAATAGGCAGAATTATAATTCTTTTTTTTTGTAAGTGTATTATTCCATGCGAATGTGAAATTGTATCGTTATATTATAACCTTAGTCTTTACACTGTACGTACATCTACAAGCTTATCAGTTATATAAAAACAACATGATATAGAATGCCTGATAATGGTACAATATCTAGATTATTAATAAAGGTTTTTTTGTTTACCTGTGTGTCGTCGTGTGTCTCATTTTTGAACAATTCCAAAGGGTCTAAGTCTTGTTCTTCTGCCATAATGTTATAATCACAGCGGCACGAAAATGGGATCAACCGATGTGTCTTACGTATCGAATAAAGAAACGACGGGAATGGGTGTTAGTATCTTATCTAACAGCGATAAATCTATTTTAATCATTGACATAAATAAAGTATATATTATACGTTATTATTAATTGCACTAATAGAACAGATAGTTGACCAACCAACGTGACAAAAATTATTATTTTATTATTAATTGTTTATATCAATTCACTTATTTATGGTGAAAGACTGGCAATGTGAATGAATATATGCGAATCAATACATAGAATTGAATGTTATCAAAAGTTGTGGACGTACTGGTCAGTATATCGTAGATAACTGAGACAGAGAGAGACCTTTCTTTATTAATTTAAATTTTCTCAATGTCAGTTCGATTTTATGTGTGAGTGTGCTGGACTTGTTTGTCGCAAAACTAATTCGACGTATGTAATTTCGAACTGTTATTTACCACGATTACGAAAGATCATTATGATTCCACAATGACGAAAACAGTTAATAACAACAGTTTTTAGATTAGATATAATTGACGATTAATAAGAATCATCTTATTGACAACGTATTAAATACATTCCTTTCTTTTTCGAAATAAAACCTTACGTTGTGGTAGATCAGTATAACATTTCCTCTCATATAATCTTCTATGATAGTTTTGTTAGTTTGATTAGTGATGTGTATATCTTTTTGAAAAATATTTGGCAAATTTTGTTTTGCAATAAGTTTTGTAATCTATGGTGGATTTTGGTATAATCCTTTCGCCTAATTATAGACAAATTCTTCCTTGCTGATTCATTTAAAAAAAAAAAAAACCTTTTTTTGTAACTAATTTAATTTGTGTAACAGACATGATGTTTTTGTTGTCTAAGTTCGATACCCTGGTCCCTGTTGAACAATGAAGTAACTTGGTCAAGTTTCTGTCCATTCAGCGAAATTAATTAGAATTATAATGTTCTTTGATTCATGCAAATTGCCGAGGAAAACACAGCGTTTAAATTGAAATTTTGCACATTTAACTTTTACTTAAACCTTGTGAATTTAACTTGTGATAGACCCCCAATTATTCTACAGGGTGTGTCAAATATAGACTACTGCAAAGTCAAGAGTAGTGGTTGAAACCACAAAAATGTCAGACAAATCAATATAGAGCAAAATAACATAATACAAGTGAATGGAACAATTTATGAAGACAAAGATATCGACAAACATTTTTCAAAAGTTTATAACTTTCAAAATAGTGCAATCTTAATTAAACCAACAATAATTATTGCCAAGAGTCCAATATACAATACAATGTCAAGAGTAGTGGTTGAAACCAGCCTAAATATCTGTCAAAATATTATAAAGTCATGGGAACAATTTATGAAGACAAAGATATTGACAAACATTTTTCAAAAGTTTATAACTTTCAAAATAGTTGTGCAATCTTAATTAAACTAACAATAATTATTGCCAAGAGTCAAATAAATAATACAATGTCAAGAGTAGTGGTTGAAACCAGCCTAAATGTCAGTCAAAATATTATAAAGTCAAAGGAACAGTTAATGAAGACAAAGATATTGACAAACCCTTTTCAAAAGTTTATAACTTTCAAAATAGTGCAATCTTAATTAAACCAACAATAATTATTGCCAAGAGTGCAATAAACAATACAATGTCAAGAGTAGTGGTTGAAACCAGCCTAAATGTCAGTCAAAATATTATAAAGTCAAGGGAACAGTTAATGAAGACAAAGATATTGACAAACCTTTTTCAAAAGTTTATAACTTTCAAAATAGTGCAATCTTAATTAAACCAACAATAATTATTGCCAAGAGTGCAATAAACAATACAATGTCAAGAGTAGTGGTTGAAACCAGCCTAAATGTCAGTCAAAATATTATAAAGTCAAGGGAACAGTTAATGAAGACAAAGATATTGACAAACCCTTTTCAAAAGTTTATAACTTTCAAAATAGTTGTGCAATCTTAATTAAACTAATAATAATTATTGGCAAGAGTCCAATATACAATACAGTGTCAAGAGTAGTGGTTGAAACCAGCCTAAATGTCAGTCAAAATATTATAAAGTCATGGGAACAGTTTATGAAGACAAAGATATTGACAAACCTTTTTCAAAAGTTTATAACTTTCAAAATAGTTGTGCAATCTTAATTAAACTAACAATAATTATTGCCAAGAGTCCAATAAACAATACAATGTCAAGAGTAGTGGTTGAAACCAGCCTAAATGTCAGTCAAAATATTATAAAGTTAAGGGAACAATTTATGAAGACAAAGATATTGACAAACCTTTTTCAAAAGTTTATAACTTTCAAAATAGTTGTGCAATCTTAATTAAACTAACAATAATTATTGCCAAGAGTCCAATAAACAATACAATGTCAAGAGTAGTGGTTGAAACCAGCCTAAATGTCAGTCAAAATATTATAAATTTAAGGGAACAATTTATGAAGACAAAGATATTGACAAACCTTTTTCAAAAGTTTATAACTTTCAAAATAGTTGTGCAATCTTAATTAAACTAACAATAATTATTGCCAAGAGTCAAATAAATAATACAATGTCAAGAGTAGTGGTTGAAACCAGCCTAAATGTCAGTCAAAATATTATAAAGTCAAGGGAACAGTTAATGAAGACAAAGATATTGACAAACCTTTTTCAAAAGTTCATAACTTTCAAAATAGTTGTGCAATCTTAATTAAACTAGCAACAATTATTGGCAAGAGTCCAATAAACAATACAATGTCAAGAGTAGTGGTTGAAACCAGCCTAAATGTCAGTCAAAATATTATAAAATCAAGGGAACAATTTATGAAGACAAAGATATTGACAAACCTTTTTCAAAAGTTTATAACTTTCAAAATAGTTATGCAATCTTAATTAAACTAACAATAATTATTGCCAAGAGTCAAATAAATAATACAATGTCAAGAGTAGTGGTTGAAACCAGCCTAAATGTCAGTCAAAATATTATAAAGTCAAGGGAACAGTTTATGATAACAAAGATATTGACAAACCGTTTTCAAAAGTTAACAACTTCCAAAATTATTATCCAGTCCTAATGAAACTTACAATAATTATTGTCAAGAGCCTAATAAACAATATAAAGTCAAGGATATCCTTTGTCAAACCGGTCAACGATTAAAATATCCCAAAATTTGGTTTAAAACACTAATTTATTAGCCTTCCAAATCAAGGATTTTTCATGGAAATCTAAATTGTCTGTTCTAATCCTACACAAATCAAACCGATCGAAAAAGAATCTCAAAGCAAAATTAATAAATCACGGATTTATTTTTTATCGCTCCGCAAATTTACTGGTTGCGTATTAAAAAAGCATGCTTCCCATATGACTAATATTTCATATTTAGGTAATAAATCATCTTTGTTTTACCAGAAAATCCCACTAACCGGCAAAATACGGCAATAAAAAACGTATCTATAAAATGTTCGTATAACTTTTTTGATCTCAGCGAAAATTGCCTAACACTTTAAATTTAGTCGGCCCGTGTTTAGAGACCAATTCCAAAAATTTGGCAACCGTCTGGTCGGCGTTGTCCCTTCCTACCCAACGTTATAAAGATTGTCGCTGGTGTCGTTCTCTATTTTTAACCGCCGATCTACCAAATTAGATGAGATTTCTATTAATTCTCGCCGTTCATTTCGTTTTCTATAGAGTTATCTCGCAATAATTTGGCGTCCCTTATACAGGACCTTGACATGCATAAAACGTGGAAACGATATTTCAATATTGTCACAATTTATTGTGTGTGACGTGATAAATATTACAAAAATATCTTTTGCTGAAATTCCGAATATTTTTTGCAGCAATTATCTATGTTGGAAAGTAAAAAAAAAAAAATAAATAAAATAGATGCCGAAACCCGGGATTGAACCGGGGACCTTTAGATCTTCAGTCTAACGCTCTCCCAACTGAGCTATTTCGGCTCTGTATATTTCTGCCCTACGGAACATAATTTCAAGGAATTATTTGGTTACAGACTTTCAACCACAAAACAACATATTAAGTTTTGCCTTGGCTGATTCCCTGGCAATAGGTACCAACCAATTCATCATACTTTCTTAATTAAAACAGTCCAACAGACTTCGTGCATGATTAATCACCACAATCATCTTTTGTTCGGAAACAACAACTCCAACTAGCGAACGCAAAAGATCGCGTTCCGTCAGTGGACATGCGATCCCAATGGAAACAGACATAATGCCAAATTTATGCACGATAACCGTGACGTCACATTCCTACCTTCCGACTTGATAGTCCTTCGACACGCACGCCATCTCGCCATTTCTCCTTCCGCCTGGTACCGACGATAGTACGAACTGTTAACTTGCTTTTAACGTTCCCGTTCCATATGTAAACGATTACGTTGCGTTTCATTCTTGATTTGAACTGGTAGCGTCACGCCTACCAACTGCTAATCAAACGTCACACACGGAAGTAATCCAATGGCGTTGGCCAAACATGTTTACTCTTGTGCGTGAATGTAGTGAGTGTTACATGTATTTCACACAAATATTAGAGTTTCTCTGCAAATATCTCAAGATTTAACTCGGGTTTTCATGTTTCTAGTTGAATGTCCGATCCTCCACCATTTTGGCAGTAGTGCAATGAATACTTTCAATACGCGCATACACTTTTTTAAATTAAAAAAAAAATCACAGAACTGTAGACACAATCGATAAAAATGAATCAAAATCAAAAATAAGATTAAAATTATTACTACATGTTAACAAATTTGATTTTTTCTGTAGATAACATATTTGATAACATAATATTTGATAACATATTTGATACATGGTTAAATTAAATTTAATACATAACATAGTTATACCAAAAATTTAATTACAATTTTTTATATTAAATAACAATAAATAAATAATACCACGTGATAAACGTACAGAATGATAATAGTATATTATTATACAAGTTTTATAAGACGTCAATATGTCTTATAAAACGAGTGTAATATACTATTTTTTCTACTTTGCGTCATTAATTTTATAAAAATTTAGAAGTATATTAGGTAAAATTCCAATCTAGAGTATTTATGGGTGCAACCGTTGGTAACAGTGTCATCTGTCACTTAAATTCAAATATCTGTGAAAAAGTAATTATTGATAATTATTATATACCATCATATACTAGTAGTACGAAACCTAGGATGCAACACGCATGTTTAAATATGTATAAAAATATACATACTTCGCAGTTTGTGCGATTCTAAAAAATCAGTATGTGCTTACTTTTGTGGTTATGTGTATTTTCGTTTGACATGCATTTGATATCAATGTCACCAATCTTAGAAAAAAGTTACTAAAAACGGTGTTACAATTTGCTAATTGTAACACCGAAAACAGTGTTACAATGTGTGCATTGTGAATGCAAAGTAGAAAATAGTATATTATTATACAAGTTTGATAAGACGTCAAATTGGCGCATGAGTTGTTTGGGGCACGAGGAGCGCCAGCGACGAGTGCCCCAAATGAACGAATGCGCCAATATGTCTTATAAAACGAGTGTAATATACTATTTTTTCTACTTTGCGTCATTAATTTTATAAAAATTTAGAAGTATATTAGGTAAAATTCCAATCTAGAGTATTTATGGGTGCAACCGTTGGTAACACTGTCATCTGTCACTTAATGTCAAATATCTGTGAAAAAGTAATTATTGATAATTATTATATACCATCATATACTAGTAGTACGAAACCTAGGATGCAACACGCATGTTTAAATATGTATAAAAATATACATACTTCGCAGTTTGTGCGATTCTAAAAAATCAGTTTGTGCTTACTTTTGTGGTTATGTGTATTTTCGTTTGACATGCATTTGATATCAATGTCACCAATCTTAGAAAAAAGTTACTAAAAGCGGTGTTACAATTTGCTAATTGTAACACCAAAAACAGTGTTACAATGTGTGCATTGTGAATGCAAAGTAGATAATAGTATATTATTATACAAGTTTTATAAGACGTCAAATTGGCGCAATATGCGCCAATATGTCATATAAAACGAGTGTAATATACTATTTTTTCTACTTTGCGTCATTAATTTTATAAAAATTTAGAAGTATATTAGGTAAAATTCCAATCTAGAGTATTTATGGGTGCAACCGTTGGTAACACTGTCATCTGTCACTTAAATTCAAATATCTGTGAAAAAGTAATTATTGATAATTATTATATACCATCATATACTAGTAGTACGAAACCTAGGATGCAACACGCATGTTTAAATATGTATAAAAATATACATACTTCGCAGTTTGTGCGATTCTAAAAAATCAGTTTGTGGTTACTTTTGTGGTTATGTGTATTTTCGTTTGACATGCATTTGATATCAATGTCACCAATCTTAGAAAAAAGTTACTAAAAGCGGTGTTACAATTTGCTAATTGTAACACCGAAAACAGTGTTACAATGTGTGCATTGTGAATGCAAAGTAGAAAAAGTAGTTTACTTAAAAGGAGAGGTAATTAACTGCACAGGTAAATCACATTGTAGAATAATGGTATGACATAATAAACCTGTAAATAAACACTCTTATTTCATAATACTGCTGCACCGGTTAGTTGATGGCGCAGTAACCATGCGCGACGCAATTTATACAATCCCATGTTAGGATTAGTTCAGTTCGTTCATTTTCGGAGCGTGATGTTTATTTGCCTCCTATTTTCTATAAACTCTGGTATAAACATAAAGTAACAATATTATCAGGATTCGTTTTATGGAATTTGAGCAATTGCTAAACCGCCTTTGATTTACTAGAGGTACTTGGAATTTTAATCACCTGTCACAGATGTGACGATTAGATAAAAGTTGCGAAATACATAAATTGGATGTGTGTAATAAATATACAACATTATTGGTACAGAATGTAATTCTTAGTAATCTTTCATCGATATGTGGATTGCATTTTGTATAATTTGTTAATTTACATTTTACTATTATTTACACATACTATTTTTATATATTTGCACGTAAAAGTACTTACATATCTTTTAGAGAATAAATATTTCAAAGAAGGCTTTATTATTTCTGGAAATAGAATAAGGCAGGATGAAATGATAAGGCAAATAACTTGTTGCTGCTTGTAATCACGTATATTTTATTTATATATTTTTCGGTACTTTCACGTACTTGTGATACGTACATACATGTCATCATTATAAATATAACAAAAACTGCTTAGAAATTTTTTTTTTTCGGAATTTCAGTGGAAATTTTGCTTTGGGGCCCCCTTAATCGATTGCAATGATTTCTGGAAAATGTATGTGTTTCAGATAAAAGTTGCATCGAATCATATTCTACACATTTTAAAATTAGTTTCAGTAATTGCGGACTTCCGCTTATACCGGAAATAGGTATCAACTTTGTTATTTTAAATGGAACACCCTGTATATTATTGCACTTTTGGATTCTTTGTTAAATTTCAATGGTACTTTGATAAGGATACATTATGTCTAAGTGGCATCATTTTTGAGCTACATGACAATTTTCGAAAAGAAAAAGAATTTTGGCTGAGTTTTTCCACTTATTAGTAGTTGATAGGTCTTCATAATCTAAGAACACAAATAGAATCACATTTTGTTCTCATTCTGACAAAATACAGAAAGCTAAAACATTATAGTAGCCGAAGCGATTCTAACTTCAACAAATTTTGTGCAACATAAAGGTTTTTGCTCATTCATAACATATATCCCCAAAAGAAGTCTGCTCTAGTAAGGTTAGAACCTTATTCATCGACTATGGAGACATAATACTTCAAAGCCTCTCGCCTCCACCCAAAAACGCTCGCGAAACAAAATTCTTCAAAACGAAGACGACAGATTAACCTCAAGGTTACTCTTTCATCACCTCAAGACAAACGCACAGGTAGGTGCTTCTTATCGACTCACCAGACCATCACCATCGCGTGCCAACTGATAACGCATCTAAAATCTCCTACTCCAAAAAAGTTGCCTCGACGATCCGGTGAGGTCACTCCGGTACTGGAAAACCCGATCCCCGTCGACCGGATCGATTCGCCTTTTGCACAGTCGTGAATACGCCTTGGTTAGCGCCACACTTCCACTCCAGTATCGAACGACAGACACCGGCAACAACGTGCCGACGACGACAACGCAAATGTTCTCAAAATCGATTCGAAATATGCCACCAAGATGAGCGGCGATCCTTCCAAGGAAAGAACAGCCGGTAAACCACCGGAAAGCCCCAGGAGTCCCTCCAGAAGGTTGAACGAACGCGTCACCTTCTTCGAGAATATCTGGGCCGGTAGACAATCTCAAAATCCTAGTTTCAGTGGTCAAGACACGAGTTTTAGTGGTCAAGTACAAGTGAGTAGTCCTGAACAGAGGCAGGTGCGTCAGAGGATCGTTAGACCAGATGGTTCTTTTGAGGAGACTGTTGTCCAAAGGGTGGAGGAGGGTGATTTGGCTTCTGGTCTGAAGACGGTGAAGTTTGAGAAGGTGACTGTCAGGAAGACTATTCAGCAAGTCAAGAAAGAGCTTCGTTCTCCTTCTGAGGAAAAGTTCACGGAAGATTCTGCGTATCATACGGAATACGGGAATGGATTGTCATTTTCGAAGTCATCGAGTGTTACTTCTTTAACGGGTCGGTCTGAGGAAAGCCTGAGTAGGCCTTCCTCCAGGGAACAGTCTAGGGATGAGTGGGACAATACTTCGAACAGTAGTAAAGTGACGACTTCGTCTTCTGATTGGTATAGCGAATACAGGGCGCAGTCTTTCCAGCAGAAGCACACGCATAGGGAGTTATACAGGAGCAAATCGGAGTATGACAACCATATCGCGAATATCAGAGGTTAGCCTTACAATCCTTAATAGCCTTAAGTTGCAGAGTAAATAAGTTACGCGAGACGCGACCTTGAAAAGCTGGTATAAACAACTTACGTTTTTCTATGTTTCATAAGCACTAATGACCTAATTCTATATGATATTCTTATATATAATATTGTTTTTATTCATTGGTCTGTTGGATATAGATGGAAAAAAAGAGATAAATATCAAGAGTTGTCAAATGAATTTGCTATTGGCCTACATACTTGGCTTCTGTGACGTAATTGTTTATTGTTTTATGTATGTAAGTTGTTAACTGTTCGTGTTAGCATCTGAGGACGATATAATGGATCTTGTTTGTTATTTTATCGCGTCCAGGAAGTTTGATAAAGACTTTCGCGTAATGTTATGTTGCTCCAATGTATGGCGGATGTATAATTAATTGTTTTGTGCAAATTAGGAAAATGGATTACCTTTGGTACATTGTTTCTTTGTTAAACTTTATTAAATTAAATTCAAACGAAATGAAAATGTTGTTTCAAGAACTCTACGTTCTCTTTAAACACAAAACCTTCCTTTATTGTCTGACAATTTAGTACTTGACTTACCAACTCATCCTCCAGTGACTTTAAATCCGTATACAAATTTGCAGATCAATGGGATGAACGGTTTAGACTCTAAACCGTTTAGACCAGTGTTTCCCAACCTTTTTTGAGCTATGCCCCACCGAAGCTGGTCTAAAAATCTCATGCCCCACTTCATATTGTCTTTTTTGATACCTATAACAGAGTTGGAAATGAACCTTACTCGGAACGGTGTACGTTTCTCATTTCGTCATTGGTACACATTCTGCCCAACAAACTTTGACTAATTTTCTCTCTGTGACGTAATGAAAAACTTGCGCCATTGGTGGTATAAAAATAATAACATAAAACAATAATTTATTTGATTATTGAAATAAATACTAAGCATTTTATCAGAAACAAAATTTGTTACATATTCTATTATAACAAAATAGAAATAAACATTTAAACACTTAAAAACTAATACAACACAAATCTGCCATATTTTATTATAACAACACAAAGTTAAACATTTACTCTAAAACTGAAATTGTCACTGCAAGTGTTAATCGTACCCTTGAGTCTAGTTATCAAATATTCGTGCTCATTGCTAAATCTGGAAAAGCACAAAATAGGGGAACATTTAATTAAACTGTCAATATCAACATTTGTAAAAACGGTTTTAGAAAAAGATGACAAAGATGTGATAGCTGTGCCCCTTAGTAACAACACTGTCAGAAAAAGAATGGTTAAAATGAGCAAGAGTGAGAGGCATTGAGGCCTTGTTGATAACTTATGTAAGGTACATTAATAAGGAACATTTTTTTGAGGAAATGTTATTCTGCAAATCATAAGAAAGCACCACGACTTCCAGGGATATTTTTTCTAAGCTAAAAAACTATGTTATTATTTATGTCGATAATATTCCAATACAGAACATAACATCTTGTGCTGCCAATCGTGCTCCTAACATGATGGGCAAGAAAAGTGGCTGTTTAAAGATGAAAATCCAGAAATGCTTCTTGTGCATTGTGTAATCCACGGGGAAAACTTGGTAGCCAAAAATATTTGTTCAATGAAGTATTAAATTTAGTTATAAAAAGTATGAATTATTTTGTACTTCACAAATTAACTTGAAATGTCACATTCGGCATTAGCTTTGATACAATTGACATATTTTATAACCGAATTTAATCTTCATTGAGAACTGGACAAACATTTTTGGTTACCAAATTTTCCCTATGGAGCTATATTAGACAATGCACAAGAAACATTTCTGGATTCTTATCTTTAAACAGCCGCTTTTCTTGTCCATCATGTTAGGAGCACAGTCTGCAGTACAGGATGTTATGTTCTGTATTGGAATATTAAAGACATTGAAGTGATTTTTTTTGCTTATGAAGAATATCTCCGGAGGTTGTGATGCTTTCTAATTTACAGAATAGCATACCTTCAACAAAATGTTCCTCAACAATGTATCTTAAGTGGCATAGCTATCACATCTTTGACATATTTTTCTAAAAACGTTTTTACAAATATTGATGTCTTAATTAAATTTTTCCCTATTGTGTGCTTTTTTTTCAGATTTAGAATTGTGTAGGGATATTTAATAATTAGCCTCAAGGATATGATTAACGGTTGCAGTATGAACAAAGAGACTTTAAGGTAGGTTTTTTTTTTCAAAATTTTTCTATATTCCAATTGCCCCCCTCAACAATCATATTGCCCCCCAGTGGGGCGTATGCCCCACGTTGGGAAACACTGGTTTAGACTCTAAACCGTTTAGACGCTATAAGAGTTTATAGAAGCGGTTTGACAGAATCCACAGCTTTCGTCGCTGTGTTGCGAATTTGACAAACGTCAGTGCCATCACAAGACTTAACACTAAATGTCAGGATGACAAATGTCATTATGTCATAGAAACATCATGCACAAATCATTGCAATTGATTCAGGAGACCGCAAAACGGGCATTTCCGCTGAAATCCCAAATTTAGCTTTGACAATGGATCATTGACTGTTTTATTGCCGATTTTTTGTCACTGTTTTGACACTTAACATTCGCAAAATCAAAAATATATATTCTAACAATAAGTATTCTGTACGTTCATCATTGTTTTATCACCTATTGTCCCTCTCGGTCATTTATTTGTTCAAATATATTAGAAACAGGAATAGAAGGTACTAAAATCTTAACAGTTTTATACAAAGTACCAGCGACTGTTATACTACGAGAAATTCAGTTACGAAAAGACGTTCTATAGACGTGTCATAATAATAAAACGTCTGTATCTAATTTATTCATAGATTTTGTTGAATGGTAATAACACAAGGCGAGTGGCAGCACTAATAACAACTAATTTGCGACTAAATTGTTACCTCTGCTGTATTGGCGTTGCCAATTTACAAGCGCTTATTAGGCATATACCTGATTGCATAGCGGTGCTACATAATCTCTACCTACTCTACACAGTCTCTACACCTCACCATAAAGTTAGCAATTACCTTACTATAGTTTTTCAGTAAGTAGGTTAATGGTGCTATTATCACATAAACTTTTTTCCCAGCAAAGTGTTTGACATTGCTTAAAAGTAATTGAATTAAAACGAAGTGTTTGATCATAAAGAAGATACGTTTTGTTCGAGAGTGTTCTACAGACTTTTTTACCCCATATGTCACTTCTATAATTTTCTACGTCGCGACGTTCTGTAGTCTACAACTAGGCTATCGATTTTATTGAGGCTTCAGCTATTCTTATACCTGTTTACATGCCTAATGCCCTTGAAAGTTTTCATAATTACGTAAACTTTCCATCTTTACTAATTTATACAATTAATGCACGATGTATTAAGTTAAAATGTTAATTTTTCCTTAAAAACTAAGGTAGCAACAAAATTTTATTCAATCGATTACAATGAAAGAAAGTAAAAAATTCAATAATAATCTTCCATATGTTTAGAATAGCATATCTTTGCTAATAGTTCAATATATTTAACAAGTTTAACACCAGTCGAAAGCACAAACTTTGGTTATACCACCATAGTTATTGCAGGGCGAAATTATGCTAACTAGTGCCTCAAATAAATTAATCAAATATGAGTATTTTCAACATCCGGCTACCATGCGCAGTGCCAACAAAGACATGTTAAACAAACACCGCCCTCTATGTAATTGTGACGATATTAACATAAAAGTATAGCTGAGACTGGCCCCTACCTACCATAGTTATTGCAGAACCAAATCATAACAATTAGCGGGTGAAATAAATTAATGAATTCCATCCTTTTTTTTTCATCGGCTATTAGTCGACGTCGAACAGTGCTCTGTAAATCGTTGTTTCCAAGCTCTTCTCGAGATTAAATCATATCGATATATACATCAAAAGATAGCTGAGACTTTCCTCTACCTACCATAGTTATTACAGATTATAATTCTAACAATTAGTGGGTGAAATAAATTAATGAATTCCAAGCCTTTTTCCATCGGCTGTTGGTCGAAGGCGAATAGTGCTATGTAAATCGTTTTGTACAAACGCTTGGTGCGATTCAATCATATCAATATATACATCAAAAGATAGCTGAGACTTGCCGCTACTTACCATAGAAATTGCAGAGTATAATTCTAATAATTAGTGGGTGAAATAAATTAATGAATTCCAGGCACTTTTTCGATCGGCTATTGGTTGACGGCGAACAGTGCTATGTAAATCGTTTTGTGCAAACGTTTGTCGATATTAAATCATATCGACTTATACATCAAAAGATAGCTGAGACTTGCCCCTATCTACCACAGAAATTACAGAGTAAAATTATAACAATTAGTGGGTGAAATAAATTAATGAATTTTAGGCACCTTTTCCATCGGCTGTTGGTCGACGGCGAACAGTGCTATATAAATCGTTTTGTGCAAACGCTTGTCGATATTAAATCACATCGACTTATACATCAAAAGATAGCTGAGACTTCCACCTATCTACCATAGTTATTGCAGAGCGAATTTGTAACAATTAGTAGGTGAAATAAATTAATGAATGCCAGGCACTTTTTCCATCGGATATTGGTCGGCGACCAACAGTGATGTATAAATCGTTTTGTGCAAACTTTTTACGAGATTAAATCATATCGATATATACATCAAAAGATAGCTGAGACTTGCCGCTACTTACCATAGAAATTGCAGAGTATAATTCTAATAATTAGTGGGTGAAATAAATTAATGAATTCCAGGCACTTTTTCGATCGGCTATTGCTTGACGGCGAACAGTGCTATATAAATCGTTTTGTGCAAACGCTTGTCGGTATTAAATCATATCGACTCATACATCAAAAGATAGCTGAGACTTGCCCCTATCTACCATAGAAATTACAGAGTAAAATTATAACAATTACTGGGTGAAATAAATTAATAAATTCCAGGTTCTTTTTTGTTGGCTATTGGTCGACGGCGAACAGTGCTATGTAAATTGTTTTGTGCAAACGGTTGCCGAGATTAAATCATATCGATATATACATCAAAACATAGCTGAGACTTGCCCCTATCTACCACAGAAATTACAGAGTAAAATTATAACAATTAGTAGGTGAAATAAATTAATGAATTTCAGGCACCTTTTCCATCGGCTGTTGGTCGACGGCGAACAGTGCTATATAAATCGTTTTGTGCAAACGCTTGTCGATATTAAATCATATCGACTTATACATCAAAAGATAGCTGAGACTTGCCCCTATCTACCATAGAAATTACAGAGAAAAATTATAACAATTACTGGGTGAAATAAATTTATAAATTCCAGGTTCTTTTTTATTGGCTATTGGTCGACGGCGAACAGTGCTATGTAAATTGTTTTGTGCAAACGGTTGCCGAGATTAAATCATATCGATATATACATCAAAACATAGCTGAGACTTGCCCCTACCTACCATAGTTATGACAGAGCAAAATTATTACATTTATTGAGTGAAATAAATTGATTTAAGAATTTTGTTATCCGCTGGCCAATACCTATTATCTCTTAAATTGTATGCACTCAAACCTGTTACAGCTTGTCCAACTTATATATTTGGAAATATAGAAATTACATAATAATCTTCCAGTGAAGCATTCTGATGTCTACCATAAAGTCCATAAACCGAGAACCTGTGAGGCAGTATTTAGCACAGCTTGTGTAACCAAAAACAAGTTCTGTAGAAGATACTTACGCTTTCAGTGAAAATATTCTGCTAATAAATAAAAATTACCAACTTCATTTAGGCCCGAGATCCAAACATCGGCAATATGCAAATCAGTTAGTAAAAGTTACAGAAGACGTTTGTTAATTTCAAACATTTGAAGGTTAGTGTTGAACAACACTCTCTCCATAGCAAATTATAGTAATTAAGATTGTTGCAAAAATGTTACAAACATCCAAAATCTTGAATTGAATTGATTAAATTAATAGGTCAATTATGTATATAACAATTAATTATGGTGTTTTATTAGATCTCAATCGTGTTACTTTCTATGTTTTTGACAAGGTGCTTATTTCATGGAGATAGATACACGTCAAGAATAATAATAATAATAAATCCTGGTCTGAAAACTTGGTTATATTTTTAGACGTTAGATAACCTTGCAAGATAAAGCGGAACTCTTGTTTATAAAGCTGTGAACTGTGAACCTCACGAGTAAATACGTTTATATGTTATTATCTATTCTTTAGCCGAGGTAAATTCTGTTTGCAAAACTGTTAGCTTTCATGAACATTTTAATAACTTGATCGATTTATGTTTTAAATTATTTTTAGAATTTTTTTAGGCTTACAGAATCATTGTATCTGAAAAATGTGTACCTAAAGATAATAAAAATATCTTACTGCAATAAATGAGGGATAAGATTCCTGAGAAAGTGATAAGTGGTTAAGATAAGAGATTAAATCATGCTATTTAAAACATTTTCTATAAATTTCTATCCACCAAAGACATTGATCTTTTTAATGATGTTTAATAGTAGGATGGTGGGTTCTTGGAATGTGATTAGTGCATGACAAAAAAATGTTCTAAAACATTTAAAGTCAAACACAACCCCCCCAAACACAAGCCACCACTATTATTGCTCTTACACTCGCTCTGCACGTGAGTTCTTGCAATGGGACCAGTGCAGCATTTTAGCAGGCAAAACTAATTAAACTACTGATATTAATATTTAACTAAAAAGAAAACACTTCTCAACAAATTAACAAATTTATTACATAAAAAAACAAAGAAATGAATGAATAAAAAAATATAAAAGAGACACTTAATTCATCCTTAAAATTACTATCTAGAGGAGCTGTTAGATTCTCGTAAAAATACAAAGAAGTGAAAACAGAAAGGAGGAAATAATAGTCAGCTTACCATTTACAAAACACAAAACACTACACTAAGTTACATTATAAAAATAAATCAAAAAAGAATACATCTTAAGTAGAATGCCGAATGTCGGCTGTTAATCTCGACTGTTCTCTACAGAATGTTTTTCTCTTCATCTTTTTGTCTTGAACTTATACCTCTCATGTATAAACTATCTCGGTCCACGATACCATAATTTATAATTAAGCAAATAACACACACACAAAATATCAAGACACAAAGCACTTAACGAAAGGGCCCTACTGATTTGGGCCATAAAAAAGAAAGATTTACGAGTCTTCTAAGTTGAAAATATAACAAATCATACCCATGCGTGTGAAAAGGTCAGACAGTATCACCATTCACATATCCGGCATCACATACAATTTATCTCAAATTACAATGAACAAAATATGGATGCAGCTGAAATCCCCAATTATTACAGATGCTACAAGAAATCCATATTCTTACAAGGTCAAAACTCAAAACTTATGGTATAAATATGTGGGCTGGTCTCCATCCATCTTTCCGACAACGTTGACACATTGAACCAGCTATCTACAATTCTTGAATTTCGTTAAGCACTCTGCATCACATGTTAACGTCAGTTCTGTTTTCAATTGCAAGAAGTTAGTTTTTCTTAACACAAAATCATATTTCAAAAGTATAAACTCGTAGTGTATAATCTACCTATACTAATTACGAACTTTCAAGTGTAGGGCGCGTTCAGCGGAATCGCCTATTTACGCCGAAATTTGCGATCGAGTAGCTACAAAATTGGGCTTTTCGATATTACTTTTGACGCTCGAATTGAAAAAAGGACACAATTCCACGTGGACTGCGCGATATTTTGTAAATTAAATGCGTCAATTTTGAAAAAAATCACGTTTTTGCACCTCTTCGGGTGAAGGCGAACCTCGAGAAAATGTCACGTGACGTCTAGAAATTCCGATAAGCGGATCGATGAACGTAAAAATTTACATTTTTTATCCGTTCCTGCCGACCTTATAAAAGCCGCTCGCTCTCATGTCTTACGATAAGATCTCTCTAAATACCCTTCGCAACGAGTTTTGAGCAAAAAAACGGCCTTAAAAACAATTTTCGATCCAAAAAATCGATTTTTGTCGACCCGTATTTTGCTGCTATTACCACAGTAACGTCAAACCCGAAACGCCTCCTGCCGGACATTCGTAACAACAGTAACAGATAGCAGATAACCTAAAATGTATCCTAAAATGTCCATATTGCGAATGTGGACAGGTGGGAAGCCTTAACCACATATTTCTAGAATGCCCAATAACTAAAATCGAAAATTTTGACATATACACAGAGCTAGTATTTTATTCTAATAGGAACTTCAACATTGTTGTTTCAACGGTTAGTTAGGTTTAAACATTGAGTATGTTTATGTTAAGTATATTTTTCTGTGATATTTTGTTCTTCGGTAAAAAAATAGTCTTTGAACAACAAAAATATTTCGTTGGGCGAAAAATATATGTATATGTTTCAACGAACAAACAGTTTCTTGACCCAAAAGTATACGTACGTATAGACGTATAGACAGACGTATAGACGCATATCTTCACTCAATTTGCATTTTTTCTGACACATTTTAAGTTTCCTCTAAAATAAATATTCGTCTCGTTGCAAGGAAGAACTAACTGTCCCAATTCATAGAGTGATGGCAAGCTCTTGTATTCCTCCTCTCCTCTATAAGTCTCTGCTATTCCTAGATATCGTACGGAGACTTTTTGTACCACTGGATGTATTGTATTAGTTTCTTGATGGCTACTGTGTGATAACATAAACAGTAATATGTAATCTATTGTTTTCTATAGAGATAACATGATGAGAACAGCAAAATAAACACCATTATATTTACTGTTATGTTATCGAAATGTGTGTATTTAACAATATAAACTTACAATACCACTGTGGTATTCAGTGGCATAATATACCATTTAATAACTATATAATAACAAATAAAAGTATATACCTATCATAAAAGCAGAGACGCAGGTAGAATTATGTAAACACTATTTTTTTACAAAAACCAAGTACAATCATTGCACTAATTTTATGGGATGATAATTCTTAGTAATTACAACCAAAAAATTACTACTAAGTATCAAAGTTTATTATATACCTACTTTCTATAACAAAATTCTTCAGTACTGGATCCGGAAACTATAAACTTCCTGTTCATATTCTATCGGTAGCATTTCTTAGCCACAAATGTTAATCACCCTCATCAACATTCATAGCATGGCATAAATAATATGAAAGGAACCTTCAAACAACACTAATACTCCATAATAATTACTTATCACATTCAGATGACGGTTTTACCGATACGTCAAAATTCCCCCTCTTTAACTTATTCATAATTTGACCTAAATTTCGTCGTAGGGGTGCCGAAGTGCGTGAGTACGTGTAATAAAGTTCCCTTTTCGTCAAATGGTGCTTCTTTCACGATATAAGCGTAACCGAATTTCGATTATTCTTTATTTTTACGTGTACCGTGTCTTGGGTGGAGATATCTGCGCTTACCCCCTTCGAAATGGGGTCACACCGAAGATTAGTCGATAGTTTATTGCCCCCTGCTGTGACTTATCTCTTTATGATTGGTTTATGATTAAATACTACTATTTCTGGCGGTTCCTGTTACCACCATTCTCTTTATTTATTATACGATGTCTCCTAGTAAAAAAATATGTCGAATACATCAATAAATGTTATCTTTTCAAGATTACACTATATATGGTCATTAGATCTCCACAAATTATAATTATGTACATATTTTGCGCATGCTATGGTTAATATGCGTTTGCAAGTAAGCTTTGGTGTAGCGGTTGTAGCGGCATATCCTATAAGAAGTTTCAGAATGTGATGTTAGTGACCTCGACGCTGCAGACTGTCTGCGTGCGTAGGCTAGAACCAGAAGGTGAAGATTTACTGTCGAAGGTGTTGCCATGGAAGCTCTGAAGTATACAGAACACCATTGTCTGCCACATTTTATTATAACACTTATAGTTATAATGTTATATAATACAAAAATTCGACACAGACAATACATGCAGACTCTAGAACTGTGTTTTTATTATTTATTTGACTAAAGGCTTGAAAAAATAAGTTCTACCTACACCATATGGATTGGAATTTATGTCATCGTCAAATGAGAAAATTATATCATTGGCTGTAAATAGCAAATGACCAAGTAATACGCGGTAGCCATTATAGTAGTTTAACCATAGACGTTGTAAATTATTTAAGTATCACAAACAAAAACAAAACTGGTCAACTGTAACCTCTGAAACTTTAAGTTTTAAAGTTTAATTGTCAACCTTTTTTTAGTGAACATATGAACTAGCTGTAATAATTGGGGATTTCAGCTGCATCCATATTTTGTTCATTGTAATTTGAGATAAATTGTATGTGATGCCGGATATGTGAATGGTGATACTGTCTGACCTTTTCACACGCATGGGTATGATTTGTTATATTTTCAACTTAGAAGACTAGTAGATCTTTCTTTTTTATGGCCCAAATCAGTAGGGCCCTTTCGTTAAGTGCTTTGTGTCTTGATATTTTGTGTGTGTGTTATTTGCTTAATTATAAATTATGGTATCGTGGACCGAGATAGTTTATACATGAGAGGTATAAGTTCAAGACAAAAAGATGAAGAGAAAAACATTCTGTAGAGAACAGTCGAGATTAACAGCCGACATTCGGCATTCTACTTAAGATGTAGTCTTTTTTCATTTATTTTTATAATGTAACTTAGTGTAGTGTTTTGTGTTTTGTAAATGGTAAGCTGATTATTATTTCCTCCTTTGTGTTTTCACTTCTTTGTATTTTTACGAAAATCTAACAGCTCCTCTAGATGGTAATTTTAAGGATGAATTAAGTGTCTCTTTTATATTTTTTTTATTCATTCATTTCTTTGTTTTTTATGTAATAAATTTGTTATTTTGTTGAGAAGTGTTTTCCTTTGAGTTAAATATCAATATGAGTAGTTTAATTAGTTTTGCCTGCTAAAATGCTGCATTGGTCCCATTGCAAGAACTCACGTGCAGAGCGAGTGTAAGAGCAATAATAGTGGTGGCTTGTGTTTGGGGGGTCGTGGTGTTTGACTTTAAATGTTTTAGAACATTTTTTTGTCATGCACTAATCACATTCCAAGAACCCACCATCCTACTATTACATAGCTATATTTCTCGACACTAGTATAAGAAATAAATTCCCATGGCCGACATATAGTAAACTTTTAAAAAATCTAAGAAATTACACCGTATAAAAGATCGCAGAAATGACACTGTATATATGTCTGCACGTCATGGATCAGAAAGTACGCCAAGATGTATCAAATTGCATTGCTTCTGCTCGTTTCGTGTTCATAGTGATGCAGATACACAATGTCATTGCATTTTACGTTATTAACGTGCATATAAATATAAACAATAGGTATTAATTATTCAAAGCTGTTAATTAAAACAAAATCTGACATGACATTAAATGTCAGTATGACAATGTAATAGTAGGATGGTGGGTTCTTGGAATGTGATTAGTGCATGACAAAAAAATGTTCTAAAACATTTAAAGTCAAACACCACGACCCCCCAAACACAAGCCACCACTATTATTGCTCTTACACTCGCTCTGCACGTGAGTTCTTGCAATGGGACCAGTGCAGCATTTTAGCAGGCAAAACTAATTAAACTACTCATATTGATATTTAACTCAAAGGAAAACACTTCTCACAAAATAACAAATTTATTAAATTAAAAAAACATAAAAATGAATGAATAAAAAATATAAAAGAGACACTTAATTCGTCCTTAAAATTACCATCTAGAGGAGCTGTTAGATTCTCGTAAAAATACAAAGAAGTGAAAACACAAAGGAGGAAATAATAATTAGCTTACCATTTACAAAACACAAAACACTACACTAAGTTACATTATAAAAATAAATGAAAAAAGACTACATCTTAAGTAGAATGCCGAATGTCGGCTGTTAATCTCGACTGTTCTCTACAGAATGTTTTTCTCTTCATCTTTTTGTCTTGAACTTATACCTCTCATGTATAAACTATCTCGGTCCACGATACCATAATTTATAATTAAGCAAATAACACACACACAAAATATCAAGACACAAAGCACTTAACGAAAGGGCCCTACTGATTTGGGCCATAAAAAAGAAAGATTTACGAGTCTTCTAAGTTGAAAATATAACAAATCATACCCATGCGTGTGAAAAGGTCAGACAGTATCACCATTCACATATCCGGCATCACATACAATTTATCTCAAATTACAATGAACAAAATATGGATGCAGCTGAAATCCCCAATTATTACAACAAATATCATTATGTCGTAAAAACTGACCATAGGTAGGGTCCAGAGTGGCTATGGCTTAATTGAATAATTGCAAAAGTGTTCAGACACTTCATTGTGCCAACGATGTAGTCGGAATGTTGGACGAGGACTACCCCAGATATTTTTTAAAGTAGATATTACTGTTTTTTATAATAGTCCATTTCTAACGCGTTTATGAAAAATTCTGGTTAAGATTTACATTGTACAAACATGTTAAATTACACTTTATAACACAACATGTTTCTTAATCACTTGATTATTTCACAGAATCTTTTATAGTTTTATATATATATTTATAGCTGAAGATAACTAAATATTAGTTCATGGTGTATAATAATAAACTGCAACAATTCGCTCCTAAGTTCGAAAACCTCTTCTTTAGTATGTCTTAGTACGTAAAATTTTTATAAAACACTATGTATGTACAATATAGATTTATAATTTTATATGGAACTAAATACATACATTAGTGACATTAATAATAATTATGTATTAATCGCCTAGATGGCTTGACCCTTACTGGGAAATCAGATCAAATTCTATTATTAACCTCTTACTTCATAATATAGTCAAAATCGATAATCTTATCAGGTTAAGCGATGCCATAAACCGCCTAAGCCATAATAAAGCGTTCAATTTGCACTCGAACCGCGTATTTTTAAAAATGACTTCATCGAAAGAAACCATAACTTTACCAATTATTCCGTATTTATAAAGCAGAACACACTTCGTTCTAAATCTACCAATTACCAACCGGTACCAATTACAAAGAATCAACACTAGCGGTTTTATTATTATACTGTGTTAGCTGGACGGTAACTGAAGATTATTAAGCAACGAATCACACTGTTAAGTACATATAAATTAGAATGGAGGCCAGAAGGTTTCAATTGCATGATTGACCTTGAAATGTTATGCAAATTGTTCTTAGTATTTATAGGTTTGACCTATGGCATTTGAACAGCAAGTTTGGGAAGCGCATACATAAGTATTATGACCCAAAGCTGTTGGTATGCATATTTAAACTGACTGTAGTATAATATCGTTTTTGATATCGTAGATCTAACAAAAATTATGAATGAAACACCAATCATCCACAAACAGATAATTACAAAGCTATCATTACAACGCTGCTAGACAAAATGTGCAAGTAATGAGCAATTAGGTCGTTGGATCTGTACATCAGTACATGGCCGTTGGCCTCTGTAACCCAAATTTCAGAACCGTCTACGTCATGGATCGTTAGGAGCGGTACAAAAACTTACACAAGTATAATAGACACCGGGGATTGGGAAGGTCACACGTCTGGCATTGCTGTTACAAAAAAAATAATGGACATAAATAAGGTGAAACTGGATTCTGATCTAAAAATAACCTATGATGTAACGTTGGGTCAGCTGCTCATGAGAAAAAGTGCTAATGGTTCTGTTTGTAAACAAAATTATGGTGACTTTCAATTTTGATTGGACATAATTTCCAACAAAATTCGCCTCAACGAACGAAAGAGTCGCCGCTCTGGTGGTGAAAGTATTAACTAGTGTCAGAAGCAACAGAAGTAAGACCTATTCTTGCATCCTCCCATAATTTGCTGAAAGAATCATCAAAATCGAATTTCATGAAACAATAATGAAAGAAATAATGTACACAAATTGATTCTTTAATTAAACTTGTCGAGAACTAGAAATAACGTCCCCTTATTGAGTCAACAGGAAATAACTACAAGTTAGAAGTCACCGACAATAATAGCTATTCATTCGTATTGCGTTCACCTTTTCTATGGATGGCGCCACATCTGAAAATAATTAAGTTGCACGCGATTGTGTATTGATTACGTCATTGTGGAGGCATTTTCTCGGTCACCAATGTCAATAAATAAACCTCCAGTTGTATTAGATGGTTTCATCAATTATAAATACGCCTACAAGTAATTATTACGCCTGAATTATCCATTTTTCTACTTTGCATTCACAATGCACACATTGTAACACTGTTTTCGGTGTTACAATTAGCAAATTGTAACACCGTTTTTAGTAACTTTTTTCTAAGATTGGTGACATTGATATCAAATGCATGTCAAACGAAAATACACATAACCACAAAAGTAAGCACAAACTGATTTTTTAGAATCGCACAAACTGCGAAGTATGTATATTTTTATACATATTTAAACATGCGTGTTGCATCCTAGGTTTCGTACTACTAGTATATGATGGTATATAATAATTATCAATAATTATTTTTTCACAGATATTTGAATTTAAGTGACAGATGGACAGTGTTACCAACGGTTGCACCCATAAATACTCTAGATTGGAATTTTACCTAATATACTTCTAAATTTTTATAAAATTAATGACGCAAAGTAGAAAAAATAGTATATTACACTCGTTTTATAAGACATATTGGCGGATTCGTTCATTTGGGGCACGAGGAGCGCCAGCGACGAGTGCCCCAAACAACTCATGAGCCAATTTGACGTCTTATAAAACTTGTATAATAATATACTATTTTCTACTTTGCATTCACAATGCACACATTGTAACACTGTCTTCGGTGTTACAATTAGCAAATTGTAACACCGTTTTTAGTAACTTTTTTCTAAGATTGGTGACACTGATATCAAATGCATGTCAAACGAAAATACACATAATCACAAAAGTAAGCACAAACTGATTTTTTAGAATCGCACAAACTGCGAAGTATGTATATTTATATACATGCGTGTTGCATCCTAGGTTTCGTACTACTAGTATATGATGGTATATAATAATTATCAATAATTACTTTTTCACAGATATTTGAATTTAAGTGACAGATGACAGTGTTACCAACGGTTGCACCCATAAATACTCTAGATTGGAATTTTACCTAATATACTTCTAAATTTTTATAAAATTAATGACGCAAAGTAGAAAAAATAGTATATTATATTCGTTTTATAAGACATATTGGCGCATTCGTTCATTTGGGCCAATTTGACGTCAACCAAACAACTCATGCGCCAATTTGACGTCTTATCAAACTTGTATAATAATATACTATTATGGCACCAAGACACTTTTCATTATTCCACATTTCATTCAACAAGATATGACAGCTGTCAAATTTGTAAGGTTAGGTTATGTTTTTATTATTGTACGGATTACTAGAACCCAAAATGTTATAGTTTGAATATTCCAACCCAAAATGTTCTCGTTTGTATATTTCATCTACAGTTCTTAAATTTAATGAACAAATACGCCACATTACGTATATATTTGTGCACAAGAGCTACATATTTATCTTACCACTTACCTCATCTGTGGTAAAACGTGCTCAAGCAACTAACTGAAGTATTCTAAGAACCTTGTTGCCAAACGCATTCGTACAAACTAAATTGGTAACGATCTGCTTGCAATAAAATGTATTACATCATCAAAACGAGGTTATCTTAATCAATCGGTAAAACCTGTTGGATTTATTTTCTAAATAGAACATGATTTCTTTTCTAAATTCGCCTGAACGGGCAAATGTAGAGGGCGCTAACATCGGCGCATGAATTTAATTACTCTGACGAGTATTTACAAGTATTTTCGGAACCTTTATTGAAAAATATGTATATATATAATCAGAGACAACCCCTTGAAGAAGGAGAAAAGTTATTTGCAGCAGGAAAATGTGACTGTATGTGGATTTGTTAATAAAAAACGTTTCATTTTGAGGTTAGATCCGCAATATGTCAAACTTAAAAATAATATGATTCCTTTACTGTACTTCAACTTGATTTATTCGTGTACAAATCGTCTTTTTGAAATGCTTTGAACACACTAACATATGTTTTTAGAAATTTTTGGTACACATCGCCACTCACTGTGTAACATTTTCCCTTTAGGAAATGGGGAAAACGTGAAATGGCAAGTCCTCGCTGCGATATGAATTGCATTGTGGGATGCAACAATAGGTCTTACTTCTGCTGCTTCTTTTTTGTCGTTTTTCATCTTTTAGATTTAAATACCGGCGAAATTATACTCAAAGTCCTATACCACACCATATAAATTATGAAAATTATCTCGAAGACACTAGTTAATACTTTCACCACCAGAGCGGCGACTCTTTCGCTTGGTAGGCGAATAGAACATGATTTCTTTTCTAAATAGAACATGAATTATTTTCTAGAACGTTTTTATAGATTAGAAATGGAAATAATGAACATGTTTGAAGATTTTTGAATTGTTAATTGATAGGTTTTTTCCTGTGCTAGTTACAATTGTAGGTTATGATGTTTAAATAGGTGATGACACGATCACTTAAAATGCAGAGTAAATATTTAAATTATGTATGTGTTTGTTATGTAAATGCACAATGAATATTTATGAAGCGCCATGTCTATCTGGTAGTCATTCTAGTAGTCTAAAAATAGATGTTAGTTATGTATTTTTTAGTAGCCTAAAGAGTTTTTTTTAATTTTTTTAAACATATTTTTCTGTCTTTTTGTTGCAGATGAGCAGGAAAGAGTACAGAAAAAGACTTTCGTAAATTGGATCAATTCCTATCTATCTAAGGTAAGTTATAAGTTGTTATAAATTTTAGAATAGTTACCTAAGAATTTTGAATTTTATAATAGTTAAATATGAATTTTGAATTGAAAATATATCGTTTTATCAATGAATTCTTTATTGTTCAATGTTTCGAATACAAATTTTGTTTTTATCATGAACATTTAAATCCCGTATTAATTTCTTCAATTCCTTCACCTCTATTTTTAAATTGTGAATTCTTGGTGTCCATACCAAAATTGTGGTCGAAAATTTAACAATGGAGAACATATTGCAAGTTACATTTTATCCTACAACATACCAAATTTGCAATAAAATAACTCAAACAGACATTGAACTGACGTTGAAATGTCAAAATGACATTTCACTTGTATGTGCGCCATCTGGTGGTTATATTCAACACAAATTTTGTTTGAAATAGAGAAAACTCGAAGTAAGTAAAATATGTGTAGAAACATCATTAAGCGTCAATTTACAAATAATCCCTAATAAAAAGAAGCCGCTCTTAATGTTATTACATATGTATAGTATGTTCATCAAGAAAGGTCTAGTTTGCTAGGGACAATATTGTAGGTTGGCAACTCTGAAATTTGATATTTATACAAATTTTAGGGGTTAGAGTTGATCAGTTTTGCTACTCACATTTTCTGACGTTTGTTACTTCATTTTTTTGACGTTTAATATATCAATTCCTAAAGCGTACTTACGATATCTTACGATATTATCATAATAGCTACCTTGTGCCAGTTAGTAGGCATTATTCTGAAATTTTAACTAAACGCAGCATACCTGCAAAACGTAGCTAAATATCACAGCTATTTAGCACCAGTGGTATTTACAGGCTTTGTCAGACTTTTTTTCTGTTGACAAATGATCTAAATTTAGTACAAAACTAAGCCTTACCTTGACCAATTAATGACACCAGTTGGCGAGCTGCATTTAGTGCAATAAGATGATAATTTGCAACATAAAGAGACCAAGGTATGTCTCTCGCATTTGTATGGAATTAAGCACGAGCTACCACATGCTAGTTCCACAATAATTGCATCATTAGATTATGTTTTGCGCAGGATATTTTATTGGACCTGTTACTTTAATTAACAATGATTGAATTTACTATTTAATTTGCTATCTACAGTATATACGACATAGTTTTATTGGTAGAATTAAGAAGAAAAAATTTTATGTCTTACCCTAATTTTTGTTCCTCAAAATTCATATTTTAATATCCTAGGGCAGCGTTTCCCAACCTTTTTCAAGGGCGGACCCCTAGCGCCACCTTACCATGGTCGGCGGACCCCAAAAAACTATTTGTAATCCGCCCTTGAAAAAAGTTAGGAAAGGCTGATTTAATGATATAAAGAAGTTGTTTCGTGTTTGTCCAAAAGATTGCTTCAGCCTCTTGAGGAAATTTCTTCCGGTGTATAATCCTTTGGACATTCATTGGTGCAGTATTTGCTTTAAAAAATTGAGTTTGCCCGATAAGTTTGATTGGTGTTTGTCCAAAAGCTTCCTTCAGCCTCATGAGGAATTTTTTAATGACTTAGATGAATTTGGACACTAGTAGGTGCTAAATTTGCCGTGGAAATTGATTGGTGTTTGTCCAAAAAGTTGCTTCAGCCTGTTGAGGAAATTTCTTCTGGTGTACAACCCTTTGGACATTCATTGGTGCAACATTTCATTCAAGAAGTTGAGTTTGCCTGATAAGTTTGATAGGTGTTTGTCCAAAAGCTTCCTTCAGCCTCATGAGGAATTTTTTAATGACTTGGATGAATTTGGACACTCGTAGGTGCTAAATTTGCCGTGGAAATTGATTGGTGTTTGTCCAAAAAGTTGCTTCAGCCTGTTGAGGAAATTTCTTCTGGTGTACAATCCTTTGGACATTCATTGGTGCAATATTTCATTCAAGAAGTTGAGTTTGCCTGATAAGTTTGATTGGTGTTTGTCCAAAATCTTTCTTCAGCCTCTTGAGGTAATTTTTAATGACGTAGATGAGTTTGGACATCCGTAGGTGCTAAATTTAATAAACCACAGGTTGGGAAACACTGTTCTAGGGCATTAAGTGGTACTTTATGCCCGCGAATCACTGTTATAAAACTTTCTTTAGTCTTTATACGTCAGTAAACTGACAAATAATCTTACCCAGTCCTAGACTTAAACCTAGAACACTTACATTACTAGTTTGATGTTGTATCTCGTGATTGTTTGAAAATTATGTTTAGTCAGTACCTAATACACTAAAAAGAAGGACAAAATTTATCAATTTGACGTTTATTTCTTTTATTTTTTCAGCGAGTTCCACCGCAGAAGATAGAGGATTTGATCGAGGACTTGAGAGATGGTACGAAACTCCTCGCTCTTCTCGAAGTGTTATCTGGAGAGAAACTGGTAAGGATCTTTTGTATCTAATCTTTTAAAAAGCTTTACAATGTTTATTATATCATATTTTATTATGGCAAACTTTATTATAACTACCTGTATTATAACAAGCTGTATAACAAACTTGATTATAACAAACCTTATTATAACAAACTTTATTGTAAAAAACTTAACTATAACATCTCGATTTTCTGTCTTTCAGCCTGTCGAACGAGGACGTGTCCTGCGTCGACCACACTTCCTGAGCAATCACAATACGGCCTTACAATTCCTATCCACTAAACGAATCAAATTGGTCAACATAAACTCCAGCGATTTGGTTGATGGACGACCGCCAATCGTACTTGGACTGATATGGACTATTATTTTGTACTTCCAGGTAATTGTGTTTCTTTATATAGCGTTGTTTTTTGCGGTATTTCTTTGGTGTTCTTGTAGAATTATAAGTTGAGGTACAATAACTTATTTAGTCATTGTTTTAATGGGCACAAACGTATTTAGTAAATTGTTAATTTGATGACACATTCTAAAAGAACCAAGTTTTTCATTGATAGCATTGGTTAATTACACAAGGGAACAAATTTCCAACTTTCTGATACAACCAACAAATTTTATTTGTGAATTTATTATCAGAAATTAACAAATTATGTAAATTCAAAGTATATGCAAAAGTTCTGCCTTCAAGTTGTATTTTGATAAAATATGCTGTAAAAGGCTCGTTACGCTTTGTAAATGAACACACTGTCGCACCTCGTACGCAAAGATTCCATTCCTGTAGCCTAGAACCCAATAACTAAGCCTTTAATCAAATCATTCAGTTGGTTTATAAGGTGAGGTGTTCCTAAAACTTCAAATGGTGAATCTTCACAACTTGCCTGATTTGACAGAGTGATTTCAGACACTCTGTCCAATTAGCCAAGTTTCTTCAAACATGCGAAATTTCTCCTGTGTCAAAAATCGAAGATGTTGAAGTGGATGGCGCACTTCTGAGAGGATGGTTCTCTCCATGGGGGATAGGTCGCGATGCTGATTGCAAATTTGGATATTTTATTTTATGCTTATCCTTCTTTGAATATCCGGAAACGCTTATCGTGCAAAAATTGCAATTATCTGCATGATTGGAAAAGTAATGTTAGGTCAACAAAAATATGTGATCACTGTTCTGGTTATAGGACCCTTGTTCCCTTGTGTTCTTAATACCGTACTAGATTATTATATATAGCATTATAGCATAGAATTCAATGAAGTATTTGCTTTCGCATTCATAACTTTGTGTAAATTCCAAAGCTTCGTAAGCGGAATTTTGGAGAATGGGTAAGTCCGTAGAACATTGATAAAAACATCACCAGTAGAAACACATTAGCAGCGTTGTGTCTCTTGCTTAAAAAAAAACACAACATTTAGCGCTCAAAGCACACAATCATTCATACCCTTCCATTATATCCATCTCTAGATCGAAGAAAACAGCCGAGCTCTGGAATACCTCACCCATTGGGAGAGCACCAGCAGCTTGGAAAGTGCAGGAACCACTTCTTCAGCAGCGAAAGACAAATGGAAGCAAGGAGCCAGAAAAACCTTACTCCAATGGGTCTCAAACGCACTACCAAGGTAAGTTTTCATCACTCAGTTTCCTACTGAGCCAAAGCCCTCGATTAACTGATAAATTCCTTTCTAAATAGCGAATCTGGTGTAGAGGTTAAAGATTTTGGCGCCAGCTGGAGAGATGGTGTCGCTTTCTTAGCCTTGATAGACGCCATAAAGGCGAACTTGATAAATTTGGCCGAGATGAAGAAGGCTTCCAATAAAGCGAGGCTTGAGACTGCCTTTGACGTCGCTGAGAGCGAGTTGGGCATCACCAGGCTTTTGGACCCTGAAGATGTTGACGTACCCAAACCAGACGAGAGATCGATTATGACTTACGTGGCACAATTCTTGCACAAATACCCTGAGCCGAAAGGCTCGAGCAATGATGCCTTTACCACAATACAAGAGAAATACAACGAGTTGTTATCGTGGTTGATGAAAAAGACTCAATACTTAGAGCACCTCCAGCACACTAACTCGTTACCCTTAGATTACGATACCTACTCTGGTTTTAAACTAGAGGTGGATGAGAAAGAAGTGACCTTTAACAGACTGAAGAATATAGTTGAATCCCAGAGTATGGTTTCAATCACTAAAGAGTCATGGGCTGATCTAGACCGACTCTGGACTTTACTCCAATCGCAGCTCCTCCACTGGTTGTGGTTGTTAGACTCACGCCTACCTGGAGATTTTAAATTCGTCGGCGAGTGGTTGGCGAAGGCGGAAAAGCTCCTGAATGATAACGACATCCCTGATGCGATGAACGAAGAAACCGCCGCTATAATCAGTAGGAAACTAGAGGACCACAAAGCGTTCTTCGTCGATCTGCCAACTGTACAATCGAAATTTACGCAGGCTTTCAATAGTCCGCTAGCCCGCGAAGTGCCTTCAGCTCAATTGAGCAACATGCATAAGAGACTGAATAACATAGGCCCCAAGGCGGCCCAGAGAAGAGTAAGACTAAAATTCCTAGAGCACAAGTGCTGCCTAATAGCCTTCCTGCAACTCACAGAAATGAAATTGAAAACATGGACGTCGAAATACGAAAGTTTGGACAAGGTCATCCAACACTTGGAGCAGTACAGGAACTTCGTCTCCAAGAATCATATCTTCCAAGAATTTAATAAAGCGTACATTGATATGCAAGCAGTCATCGATGAGTATAAGAGGGATGGTAACATCAGCAAGAGAGAAATGGCTAATGTTGATAGATTTATTTCCGATATCGGCGAAAGATGGAAAGGTGTCTCCATGGAGCTACGTTGCGTGCAAAGCATGCTCGAGGAAGTCGTGGCCTATTGGAGGAGATGGAACAACTTATCAGTTGAATTCGAAGATTGGCTTAACAAAGCTGAACACGCAATCACCCTACCAGAGGAGCAATGCATGGAATTCTTCCAAGACATAACGCTCTGGAAAGACAACTACCAATTACTAGGAGACACCGTGAGCTTCCTCATCGCAACTTGCGAGAGTAAGGTGGCGATGTCCATGAGGGACCAATACTCGAAAATGACCGAAAGATGGGATAAACTATACCCGATCGTTAGCAGGTACAGCCACGCCGGTGACATCTTAAGAAACCGAAAGGATTTCCGAGCTGGTGTCGAAGTTTTAACCAATTGGTTGAACAAAGCCGAAGGAATCTTGAATAGCCAGGAGTTAGAATCTACTGAAAAGATCAAATTGCACCTTGAGAAGTTGCAGAGTCTCCAAGGCGAGGTCGAAGGAACAGAGAATTTATTCAAGAACATCAGCAAGACCTTCCAGACGTTGATCCAGGATTTATCCCGTGAGGAGGTCGATAGGATGATGAGCACACTCAAAAACCAAAAGGAGCAATTGGTCAAAATCAGAGCGTTGATACCCATGCAAATCCATCTGTTTAATCAGTTATTGGTCCAACAGCAATCCCTAGAAGCTGGACAAAAGGAGATCAACCAATGGTTAGACGATGCTGAATCCTTACTCAGCAGTCTCGTCCTTACACCTAACAAGGATGAGCTTGCCCACCAATTAGACACACACAAGAAATTCTTCACCAGGACTCTATATTACAAATCGATGCTTGAGAGCAAGAACAAAGTCTTGAGGAATATCGTCAAAGCTGTTGACCAATGCAGTAATGTCGATATCGAGAAGATCAACAGCAAGATGGAGCAACTGAACGATAGATTTGCGTACGTCAGTCAAAACGCGCAGCTCTGGGAGCAGAAACTTCAAGATACCATTCGTTGCCTTCAAAACTTCAAAGAGAGCGAGCACGTCATCGCTGAATGGCTGAACAAAGCCGAGCAACTCATCGCTGAGAAGCAGATTGATAGCAAGCAAGCCGTTGAAATGCACAAGTCGTTCTTTGAACGCGTCAACGAACGATGGATTCACGATTTGGTGCAGAACGCACGCGATCTTTGCAAATCCTTACCCAGCGAGGAACGACCACCCATAGTGTCTTCAGTTGAGAATCTCCAAAAGAAATGGAAAGAGATTTTGTCGTTTGCTCCACTCCACCTCATGAGGTTGGAATTCCGACTAGACGAGACAACATTCAACTATTACATTAAGAAAATCGAAAACGAAATATCGTCTCAGCAAGTCGCACTGAGCAAGAATGAGAACGTCGATGCAATTACCGCTCGAAACAAGCAATTCTTTGCTCCGGATGGTACTTTATTAGAAACGAAAAAATGTTTGGAGAGTCTTAAGAACTTAGCCAAGAACTACTCCCAACATCAACCCAATGATAAAATTCTTCACGAAGCTTGCGAACGCGCGGAACAGCAATGGAAGCTAGTCGGCATCAAAATGAAGACCCTCCAAGACCAATTGGAACATATCCCAGAGAAATGGAACGCCTACCATGAACGGTTCACCAAAATGGAGAGATGGATGGATGGTGTCGATGGATTAGTTAGCAATTTGTTCCAGAACGTGTCGACCATGGAAGAATTTGAAGAAGAAAAAGAAAACTTCCAGGTAAGTGTTTGTTTTGATATTCCCAACCTTTTTAGGCTTTATTTCTTTATGGTTTATGTGAATTAGTTTGGTTAGTTAGTATTCATGTTCTTATATATGTCTTACATACGTTCTACAATCTTTCTTTGTAGAAAATGTGCCAAGAAGCTGATTCAAAACGTGAAGAAGTCAAATGGTTAGTCCAAACTCTCGACTTCCTAACATCCCATTGCTCCGAAAGCCAAGCGCTCAGCGAGCAAAATAAACTAGAAGCCCTCATCTTACACTACAAGAATTTGCTGCCCAACTTAGAAGTTTCCATGGTGAAAACCGACACCCTCTCAAAGTGTTACGTTTATCGCAGAGAAGTCTTCGAAGTCTGTGAATTACTAACCAAGGTTAAAGATCAAACCAAACGGGAGCCAATCCCAGAAAACCTCGAGGTCATCCATCAATTAATCAGACAGCAAGAACTAGCGGTCCAACAGTTAGACTTGCAGCGACCAAACATCATGTCAATGTTGCAAAAAGGTCGCGAGTTAGCTAAGGAACCGCACGCCCCGAAATTCGTCGATGATAACGTGAACATCCTAGAACTGGAATGGAATAACACCTTCGAGGATTCCGTGGATCGATTGCGTAAGCTGAAGAATACCCAGAACTTATGGTCTAACTATTCCGAGCAAAAACAAGAAATCGTGTCTTTGCTGTCGCAAGCCGAGCAAGAACTGAACAAGATATCCAACAAACATTACAACTATTCAAACCTTCCGGCTGAACTACAAGCCAAACAAAACATGAGCATCCACTTGAGAGAAGCCACTGAAGAAATGCTAAGACGCCTGAGAGATCTATGCAGCAATTTGGTGAAGATAGCGCCAGCTGATAAGAAACCAGCGTTGGAGCGTGAAGTGAATGAGATCGAGCAACGCCTGCAGACAACCTTGGTCAACGTTGACGAGCAAGTTGTCTATTTGGAACGTGTCAACACGCAATGGGGGCAGTTCCAAAGCAAGATATTCGAGTTACAAAACTGGACGGTACAGAATGCCCCAAAACTATTGACAATCAGCCATGAGTTTGAAGCACCACCAGAGGAACGAGCTGCTACGGCTACTCTTTTGAAGTCGCAGTTAGCGGAGAAGTTGAATGTGTTGAGAGACGTGCAGAAGGAAGCCCAGGAACTCATGCCTGATGAGACTGATAACGCTGATACTCATAGAATCAAAACTGAACTATCAGCTTTACAAAACAGCGTGCTAGCGTTGAATTCAAGCGTCGAACAACAAGTTGTCACCGTGAATAAGGATTTGGAGCAGTATAAACTATGCCAGACCATCTTACATGAAATATTCCCATGGGTAAACGAAGCTGAAACGAAAATATCAACTGGTTTAGGTAAACCAAGCACGCTGGAAGAAGCAAAGGACATGTACCAGGAAGTTGAGCAGTTTGGTAGAGAATACGACCAAAATATGCAAAAACTACGCGGTATAATGGAGATTAGTCAACAGATTGAGTCAAAGACTTCAGCACCTGAAGAGATCAACGCAATGAGGTCAAGGTTGACCATCATAGAGAACGCGAAGGCGCAGAACGCGAAGAAACTAGAGAAATTAATCGCCAGCTGGAATGATTTCAATACAAATGCTGAGAATTTGAATCTTTGGGTGGACCAGAAGGAAAAATCCATTGCTGAAAGTCAGATTAACTTAGACACACCACTCACTGAGAAACTAGAACGGGAATTAGCTAAACTAAAGGCTGTTAGTAATGAGGTTTCTGAGCAACACGCTAAGTTGATCACGTTAACCCAAGTTTCTGATTCCATCAGTCATGCTCTAACACCGGAAGGTGCGAATAAGGTTAAGGTGAGCGTTCAAGGTTTGAAGGAGAAGATTTTGAGGTTAGCCGAGAACATCAGGAAGAGAATTAATAACGTTTCCGACGCCATCTTGGCTAGGCATGAGTTCCAAACGACGTTATCGAACTTTACCACGTGGGTGAACCAAACAAACACCCATATCGATCAAATCGACGAAGTCAAGACCGATAGGATCCAACAGACCCTCAACACAATCCACGATTTACACCAAGAATTCTCTGAACACCAACCTGGCTTCGTCACGATTTACGAAGAAGTCAAAAGATTGAATTTGGCCAGTTCCTCGAAAGACAACGAGCCTCTAAATCAAGAGTATAGTTACATGGTTGAGAACTACCAGAAGATCGAGACCAAGCTTAGGCATAAGAAGGAGCTATTGGAGAAATGGAAGGAGTTGTTGAATTGGCATAATGAGACGGATCAGCAACTGTCTCATATAAAATACAATATGGAGAAACAAAAACCGAATACTAATGTTTTGAAACAACACATCAACGAAATTGATGGTGTGATCAACAAGATTATCCAATGGAAAGACACAGCCGTCAGTATCGATAAGACAAAAGGAGTTATAATCCTAGATAAGGAAACAGAGAACCCGCTGACCGCTGAACAGCTAATCAGGGATGTTGAGATCAAATCAATCAATCTCAAATCACAATTAAGCGATAAGTTGAACGAAGTTGAGAAGCTGGGAATTCGCTGGAATGACTTCAAGGACCTCCAGGAACAAATCAACACAAATATTGAAGACCTCCAAGTCGATCTAAGCAAAATATACGACAACGTAACCAAACCGAGTGATCTGGACCAAGTCATCGTTAAACTAAACACAATCCTCGAGAAGCAGAGTAAAAACATCAACCTCAAAGATAAACTCCAAAAGGAAGGTCAACAACTGATCAAAGAGGATGTTCAACATGCAACAACGATCCAAAATATACTTTCAACGACGGAAATCAACTGGAACAAAGTCCAAGATACTATTAAACAGCACAAACTCACCTGTTCGGAGATCTTAAGCACCTGGAACGATTTCCAAGAGGACAAGAACAAGATCCAAAAGGAAATCGCCAAAATAGTGCAGACAACCTCAGCTATTGAAACACCGAATGACTCGTACCAAGCCAACATCAACACCGAGAAGGCAAAGAAAGCTTTGGAGTCCCTCAAGAAAGTCAAGACGACTTTAGATAAAGTTGATGTTAAGGTTGAACACCTCATCAAGAAGTGCGATTTCATCCCTGGTATTGAAAGCACGATCAAGAACGAACTTAGGGAAACGCATAGCCAATGGTCGAGTGCTTACGAGCAAGTTATGAAGTTGGTTCAAGCCACTGAATCGCAGTCCGTTATCTGGAGGAATTTAGACGAGACCAAAGCGAGGATAACCCAATGGATCAACAACCAGAACTCGTGTATTTTAGGAGCTTTAGAGAAGCCAAACGAGGTGGAGGTGGCCCAGCATATTCTCGCTAAATACAAAGAAGAATTACCAGCGAATGTAAGCTTGAAACAAAGTATTCCAAACAAGTGCAAACAACTACTCAACTTAACCCAAAAGAAAGAACAAACATCCTTAACTACGTTGATAAAATTGATCGATGATCAATTCGAGGAAGTTGCTAGGAACGCAGAGAAGTTAGAAACCGCAATTTCGACCTTTGGGGAGCAAGAGAAAACCGTCAAGGCTAATATTAGGGAGTTGGGTAACCAGATTTCTTCTATAAGAGAAAACATGATCAAATGTGAGGATCTAACTGGAGAAAACACGAAGATTTTGGAGCGTTTGCAGACATGCCAACAGCTCAAGCAAGAACTGATCAGTTGTGAACCAAAGATCAGAGCGATTGAAGTCGATATCAAACAGCTGAAGGCTACGTATCCATCATTTGGAGACAGTGGCGTCCCCAAGGAGCAACAGAACCTGAAGAAGAGATACGATAACGTGTTTGCGCATGCGAATAAAATAGAAGGCTCCCTGTTGAACTTCTTGAAGAAGTTCCATAACGAGAAGTACGGAGCTTTGAATAGGATCATACAAACCCAAATGGAGAAGGTCCAGTGGTCTATGCCAGAACCAGCAAGTGATAAATATAATTTGGAAGTAAAACTAAACTCTTTAACGCCTATCCAAGCTGCTATCGATGATTGCACTAATAGGAAGTTGGAACTCGAGGAGTCCTTGAAGGTCCTGGAAGATATAGAGTCTCCAGAGACTGTCAAGTTGTTAATTGCCGAAAAAGATCGTTTGGTTTTGGACTTCGACAACTTGAAGCATAGTTTTGCTGATACTAAGAATGTTTTGCAGCAAAATATCGGTGTTTTCGCGAAGTATGATGACTTATCACAAAGTGTTTCGTCATGGTTGAAAGATATCGAGAATCGTGTACGTGTTGAGAACACCACACAACTTGACCTTGACCACGTGGACGAAAAAATCGCCGAAATCGATACTTTACTCAAGGATGTGTCGGAATACAAAGACCAATTCAGGAATCTAACTGAACTATCCGAGCAGATAATCGCAAATATCCCAGAATCTAGGGTGTCACAGTTTGCTCAACACTTGAACACAAGATACCAAGCCGTCATGAAATTCCTATCAAATTATTTAGAAAAATTAGATGAACTCAACAACTTCAAGAAACTCTACAAAGACAGTATACACGATGTCGAAAACTGGTTAGTCCAAGCGCAAGGCAAGGTGAAATCATTCAAGGAATACACGGCAAAGACATCAAGACCAAACCAAGCCACGCTTGCAGAACTCAAGAACTTCGCAGCTGAGCGAGAGAAAGGCCAGCAATTGCTGAATAAAGCTGTCGAGAATGGTGAAGCTTTATTCTCTGGAATCACCTCTGAGAACAGGGAGGCCATAAGGGCGGAATTACGAGCTCTTAGAGACAAATCAGAAACTTTAATCGACGACGTAAACGCCATCTATAAACAGGTTGAAAATATCCTGATGAAGAGGCATTCGTTTGATGATAGCTTAGCGCAAGTGAGGACTTGGTTGTCCGAAGCAGAACTGAAGATAGGCGATTACAAACTGGACGAGAATCTAACTAAGAAGAAGCAAACCTTCCATGACTATTCAGCGTTGGCCACCGATATCAACTTGCACAAAAACATCCTGCAGAACTTGAAATTGAAAACTGAGCAACTTGCTGATGCAGAGGCTGACGCAAAACTGGATGAAATCTACGAAAAATACTCAGATTTGTCGCAGAGGGTTGGCGAGAGAGTAGAAACAGCTGAAGACTACGTCAACAATCATGAAGTCTACATTCAAATACTAGAGAAATGCAGGGATTGGTTGAGTGCGCTCTCTTCGGAAGCTGCTATACTAGTGGACGAAATCACAGCTCAAGCATCAGACGCAAAAATAACTGTTATTGAAAATCTCCTAGGACAGAAAGACCAAGGTGATAAAATCATCAAATCGTGTAAAGATCAGTTGGATATTGTGCTGAAACAAACAGCGGAAGAAGGGCATCCACCGCTGATCAAAGCTTACGAGGAGCAAGTAGCGTCATGGAATAAATTTTTGAACATGTGTACAGAAGCTCAAGTAAAGCTAAACGAGCTCTTCGGGCAATACTCAGAGTTCAAATCAACTTTAGACGATCTTGAGAACTGGTTGAAACAGAAAGAAAACCAGATTAAAGATCAAAGTTTGAAGAGCACCTTGCAAGCAAAGGAGGCTCACTTACAAAAACTCCAACTATTGGAGAAAGATATATTATCGAAATCCAGCGAGTTTAAACAAGCATCAGATCTAGTCAGCAGTATCGATGATGCTGATTTAACGGATAAAGTATCGAACTTAGCGACGAGATACGAATCCTTGGTTAACCTCACCAAAGAGGGTATTCATAAATATGAAGGATTCATTAAGGACCACAAGGTATTCAATGAGAAATACAACGAATTCCTTGAATGGTTAACACAGAAGAAAGACGAATTACAAGGCATGAGTCACATTGTAGGCGATGTGCAAGTTCTGCAAGACCGTCAAGAGAAAATGAAGAACTTAATCGAGGCTAGGAACCAACGGAGTGAAGAGTTCGATACCTTGATTCAAGAAGGAGAGAAATTGTATTCTCACACGTCACCGGACGGTAGAGAAATCATCAGGCAACAGTTGAGGAACATCAGAACGATCTGGGATGGTTTCAGCGATGACTTGCAGGGAACTAAGAACAAACTGGAACAGTGCTTGACCCAGTTTGGCGATTTCAGCACAGCGCAAGAAGAACTCACCAAATGGCTGAAGGATGTCGAGAAAGCCATGCTTCAGCATAACAAACTGAACAACACGTTGCAAGAGAAACGTGCTCAACTTCAAAACCACAAGATCATGAATCAAGAGATTACATCTCACCAGTCTCTGGTCGAGAGCGTATGCGACAAAGCACAACAGTTGGTCGACCAAACGCAAGATAAATCACTTAACATCTACCTCCACTCCATAAAGCAGTTGTTCCAGAATATCGTGGAGAAAAGTCAAGATCTATTGAATAATTTGGTCGATTGCGTTGATAAACATAATGAATTCAATAATAAAGTTAACATATTCAAGGATTGGTTGGCTCACGAAGCAGACAGACTTAACGAACAGAACGATGTAACCGGAGAAAAGGGTGAAGTCGCCAAAAGGTTATCGGTGTTGAAAATGCTAAAGAACAATGAGAGCGATGGTAGCAAACTTCTTGAGAACCTAAAGGAGCAATTGGTCATTGTTGCGAAGAGTACTGCACCAAAGGGCGTGGAACAGTTGAAGACGGAATTGGAAGGACTTCAAGATTCCATGAAGCAACACTTCGTGGAAATCAACAAAGTCACGGAAAAACTGGACGCCATGGTCAAGTTATGGCAAGAATTTGAAGACAGCAACAAGGCTATTAACGAATGGCTAAAATCAGCAGAGTCCAATCTTCGTTCACAACCTCTCCAATCAACTCTGCAAGAAAAGGAACAACTTCTAGAGAAACTAAATACCGATAAAAACGCCATCTTAGCTAAGGAGAAAGAAATCGATAGTTTTGTCGATAGTTCCCATGCTCTGGTTCAAAAATCAGGCATACAACGCATAAAACCGATTATCTCCCAGATTACAACGAGGTACCATAACCTTCTTGCTCTGAGCAAAGATACCATCAACAAATGGCAGGATATCGTCGATAATCACCGGAAGTACCAAGAGAAACTGGAAGAAACCTCGAATTGGTTAACACCACTTGAAGAAAACTTGGCAGCTTTGAAGAGCGGAGAACTTGCTACTGATGTTCAAGCGATCAGCAGCAAATTGCAGATTCTTCTGACCGAGAGAGATCAGGGAGAGCATAAAGTTAACTCGTTGACTTTACTTGGAGAGCAATTGTTCCCGCACACAGAAGCCAAGGGTCGTGAGATCATCAGGAACACCTTGAGGAACGTCCGTGAAAGATGGGATGTTCTAGAAGATGGTAAGTTTGTTTTTTCTTCGCTTCTGGATGTGTGTTTATGAATAATGAATTGCAGGTATCAGGGAACAACAGAAGCTGCAAGATGCCCAATCATCAAATTTGTCGATTTACCAAGATATGCTGCAACAAGTCTTAGGTTGGTTAGACTCTATGGAGAAGACCCTTGTTGGGGAACCCTCTCCATGGACTACCATCCAGGAGATTAGAGTGAAATTATTGAAGCACAAGACTACGTTGCAAGAAGTGATCTCACACAAGAAGATTATAGATGGTAAGATTCTCTCCACTCTTCTTCGAAATTTAATGATCCCCTCTTTAATTCTCCGAAATTTAATTCTCCAAAATCTTTAGGAGTCACTGAGAAAGGACATACTGTGGTCCAACTCACCAGCAACAAAGACCAAGCTCAAGAAGTCGCGTCTAACATCAAACTAATCAACGAGCGTTACCAAGGTCTCCAGAAGAAATCAGAAGACATCATCAAGCAGATCGAGTCTTCCATCGACACCTACCAACAGTTCTACGACTTGCAGAAGGAACACCAGGAATACCAGAAATCCCTCTGGGATAAACTAGCTGCTTACTCCGACAACAGCGGTAATAAACAGATGCTCCAGAATAACTTGAACAAGATAAACGAGATCAAGGATTCCCTGGATGGTAATAAGCTCCAGGATTTGGAGGAGCACGTCAGGACGAAGTGTGGTGCTCTCCCGGCTAGGATCCAAGAAGGGATGCAGAGAGATATTACTAATATGAAGTACGATTTTGAGAAGTTTGTTGGTTCCCATGAGAATGTTAAGTATGAGTTGGAGCTGAAGTTGAAGCAATGGAACGACTATGAGAACGCGATGGATAGGCTTGTGTCTTGGTTGGGCGAAGCTGAGATGTCACTGAAGAACTTTGTCCTGCAGAATACGTTGGACGAGAAGCAGGATCAGCTGGATAAATATCAGGTAAGTGTTTGGAGGGGGAATGGTATATTTGATCAATTTGTGATTTGGGTGATGTGTGTAGGTACTGGCTAAAGTTATAGATTCTCGCAATCACGAAGTGAAGGAGTTTGTAGTCATTGGTGATCATTTAGAACAAGTAAGATTTACGATAGATACATTTATCGATGTTGTAACTCTGTTTCTCTTCTGTTTCTTCAACGTTTCTTATTTTCAATCGCTAGTTGGTATACCAAGGGGCTGTCTAGGTGGAGGAATAACTTTCTTTCTTCTATCTCACTAATCGCCAGTTTTGCTGACTCTTCCACCATCGATCTAATTAAATCTTATCTTGTATAGGCACTCATCTTAAATTTGAGGCAGAACGAAGCTGAATTGGACAAACTATCAGATGAATCAACAGAAATGGTACAGAGCAGTGGTGACACCCATATTTCAGTCAACATGCAACAGGTTACATCAAGATTCCAATCAGTCCAAAGCACAGCGAAGGAAATCGTCAAGAAATGCGACCAGACAGTCGCTGATCATAAGATATACAACGAGAAGTACAGGCAATGTGCCGATTGGATAGCAGCTACTCAGGCGAGGTTTGCAATTTCTAAGACTTACCTTATTTCTTATTTTTACTCATCAGGAGAACTGATGACTAATTGAAACAAACTGTAACTGAAACAAACAAAATTCTTTTTCAGATTCAACTCATGTAAGGAAAGTATTAAAAAGGGAGCTCAAAACACACTGACGGAACAACTGAAGGTCATAGAAGAGTTGCTGGCGCAGCAAACAAGCGCAAACTTGATGCTGAACAACACCATCGAGTTAGGGGAGAAATTGTATCCCACCACCGCCACCCAAGGTAGGCAAATCATCAGCCAGCAACTCCAAGATCTTCAGCAAGCTATTGAAGGATTATACGACAGTATCAGCAGTACTGAACGTGACCTAAAATCAAAATTGAGCAGGTAATGTAGAATTTTTACTATCTATTCTTCTATAGGTTGAATTTGAAACATTAGGTTTATTCGAGCAATGAAAAAAACTAGTATGAAATAATTTTACGGTGTGAGTCAGCTATATTTAACTACATTATGAATTACAACGACAGTTTATTTGTGTCATCTAATAAACTAATATCAAACTAGTTTGTGATAGCTGCTCGAACAAAGCTATTGAAACATTGAAACATTGAAACATTGAAACATTGAAACATTGAAACATTGAAACATTGAAACATTGAAACATTGAAACATTGAAACATTGAAACATTGAAACATTGAAACATTGAAACATTGAAACATTGAAACATTGAAACATTGAAACATTGAAACATTGAAACATTGAAACATTGAAACATTGAAACATTGAAACATTGAAACATTGAAACATTGAAACATTGAAACATTGAAACATTGAAACATTGAAACATTGAAACATTGAAACATTGAAACATTGAAACATTGAAACATTGAAACATTGAAACATTGAAACATTGAAACATTGAAACATTGAAACATTGAAACATTGAAACATTGAAACATTGAAACATTGAAACATTGAAACATTGAAACATTGAAACATTGAAACATTGAAACATTGAAACATTGAAACATTGAAACATTGAAACATTGAAACATTGAAACATTGAAACATTGAAACATTGAAACATTGAAACATTGAAACATTGAAACATTGAAACATTGAAACATTGAAACATTGAAACATTGAAACATTGAAACATTGAAACATTGAAACATTGAAACATTGAAACATTGAAACATTGAAACATTGAAACATTGAAACATTGAAACATTGAAACATTGAAACATTGAAACATTGAAACATTGAAACATTGAAACATTGAAACATTGAAACATTGAAACATTGAAACATTGAAACATTGAAACATTGAAACATTGAAACATTGAAACATTGAAACATTGAAACATTGAAACATTGAAACATTGAAACATTCCACCATTCTACCATTCCAACATTCCATCATTCACCCATTCCACCATTCTACCATTCCAACATTCCATCATTCACCCATTCCAACATTCCTACCTTCCATCAATCCAACATTCCAACATACCAACATACCAACATGCCAACATTCCACTATTCCACCATTCCAACACTGAAACATTCCAAATTTCCAACATTGCACCATTCCAACATTCAAACTTGAAACATGGAATTTCCTTTCAGATGGGTTGGTTTTGACGAATCCGTTGAGAGTATCAAACAATGGTTGAAGGCCATCGAGCAACAGTTACCGCAAGAATTGATCCTGCACGAGACAGTCGAAGAGAAACAACACCAATTGCAGGCGTACCGTAACATGTTGTACGATGCGGTCACACATCAACAAGATATTGTCGATCTGCGTGACAAAGTAGACAGTTTACCAGAAAGAAACGAGAAGATTGATCAGCAATTAACGATGATGACCGAGCAACACGGCAAGATCACGAAGAGGGCGCAGCAATTCGTGGAGAGATACGAAACAATAGTCAGCGATCACCAGCAGTTCAACAAGGTCGTCTCGGAAACACAAGATTGGGTCGCCGATCTACAGAATAACGTAATCCTTTGGGGAGATACTGATGTTGAAAGGATTACTCTCTGCTCGAATTTAGAAAGGTTAAAGGTAAGTTTTAATCAGATTTTGTTTAGGTTATGGAATAATTGGGATCTGTTCTTTTCAGAACTTGTACGCTAGTTTACCTGAAGAAGCAGAACGCGTAACATCAGTGAATACGTTATCAGATAAGGTGATATCAGGTACCAAGGAAACAGGTCAACCTAACATTCGATCCCAATCAGACAATCTACAACAGGACTGGGCGAAGTTAATGTCTTCATTGGAGAAGACTATAGAAGCAATCGAATCAAAACTAGAGAACTGGTCGGATTACGAAGATCTAAAAGATAGGTGTCTTCAATGGGTGAGGGAAACAGACGCGAAGCTCTATCAGATCGACCTAAAGGCTACATTACCAGATAAACAATCACAACTAGCCACCCTCAAAGAACTCAATGGCGAAATCCGCGCTAAGGAATTGGAAATTGACAGGGTGACAGAACGGGGCCAACAACTGAAAAGAATCGCCTCGCAAGTGTCCGATCTCGGAATCAAATACCAGCAGATCTGCCACAAAGCCAAAGAGTTAACATCACGCTGGCAGCAATACGTTAACAACCACCAAGATTTCGAGACGAAAGTGGAACGTTGTCAGCAATGGCTGGACGATATCCGAACGAAACTGTCATTCTGCTCTGATTTGACATCTGTCAGTCAGAAAGATTTAGAGATAAAGCTAGCGGTCCTCCAAGATTTACTCCTATTCAAAGAGGAAGGCTATGGCAAAATACAAAGTCTAGTCGAGTTGGTGCAGATCGTTCTGGCTAATACAGCCCCTAGTGGCCACGAAGCCATCAACAACACCCTGACAAATCTCCAGGAACAATGGTCTAACCTCGCGTCGAAAATGATCGAGACCAAAGCGATGCTCGACGACTCCATAGTGAAATGGGCGAGACTCCTGGAACAAACGCAAGGATTGAACAAGATCATCGAATGGCTCGAAGCACAATTGACCGAGCTTTCGGAATTCCAAAGCAATATTCCCGAGAAGAAAGCCCAATTGAGCAGAATCAAAACGGTCGAGGAAAAAGTCCGTTGCGAGAGGATCGAGGTCGATAATCTCAAAGCCAAAGCCGCGGATATGTTGGCCACTGGTCAACAAGGACAAGCCGCTACGCAAGCCAAGCAAATCCTGGATAAATTCGACGATCTTTTCGCGAAAATCCAAAAATTACTGTACGAAAGAGAGCAACAATATCAAGACCATAAGACCTACAAGGAGGCCTATGAAGAGTTCCAACGTTGGCTGACGAGGGCTCAGGAGAAATTACCGCAATTGAAGCAAAGACCGCTCAGTGACAAAATGGCAGTTGAGAATTTCGCCGCTCCTTTGGATTCGTTATTGAATAAACAAGCCCAAGGTGAGGTTTTGTTAGATAATTTGGAACAAAGCGCTGAAGTTGTGTTGCCAAGCACCAGCGAGCAAGGGCAAACGATAATCAGAAACGATAATAGAGCCATCAGGGAGAGCTTTGAGAGGCTATTCAAGGATCTTAGGGAGCAAAGGGACCAACTGGAGAAGGTTTTGGTTCACTGGAGGGATTATAAAGACGAATACGAGCGTTTGTCTGACTGGCTCCAACAGATTGCTATACTCACAAAGAACCAAAAGATTGCACTTTCGGCGACGTTACCCGAGAAATCAAAACAAGTACAAGATGTCAAAGAAATCCTTCAGAAATTAGTTGTCGGAAAAGACCAAATCGATAAGTTTAACGAGTCAGCTAAAGTTCTACTCAAATCTCCTTTGGATACGTACGTCAACAATCAGCTGCAACACCTGAATTCGCGATACCAAGTTGAGGTGAACTTCGCGAACGACGTTCTGAAGAAAGTCGAAACCAACCTTGAGCAACATCAAGAGTTCATTGATAACCTCGACAAGGCCAAGGAATGGATTGCTGATGCTAGAGAGTTGATCAGAAATTGTTCGGATGGAACTTCGAGCAGTAGTAAAGACGAGCTGCAATCCCGTCTGGAGAGAATCCAAGATTTGCTGCAGAGGAGGGAAGAAGGTCAGAATCTGGTCCATACTGCGATCAACAACGGCGAGAAAGTGCTGAGAAACACGAGATCCGACGGCAAGGAAGCCATCAATAACGAAATCAAAGAATTGCAAACCGAATGGGATAGACTCATCAAGAAGATGTCCACTGCTAAGGTCAACCTGGAAACTGCTCTCCTGCAATGGGCGGACTATGATAGCTCGTACAACCAGTTGAGGCAATGGATCACCGATCGAGAGGCGAAATTGCAGCAAGTCACCGAGCAGAAGGTCGTGGCGAAGAAAGGTCAAACCGGGCTTAGCTCTTTGCCGATCGGCGAACGCAAAGCCAACCTGAGAGAGACGAATAACATCGTGCAAGATATCGAATCATTCGAGCCTATGATACAATCGGTAACGTCGAAAGCTGAGGACCTCATGCAAGGAGCTCCAGCGTCGGAGATCTCGACTAAATACGAAACTCTGTCGAAACAAGCCAAGGAATTGTACGCGAAGCAGAAAGAAACTGTGGAGCAACACCAGGCGTTCGTGGATGCCGTGAACGACTTCATGCAGTGGATTCGAATCGAGAAAGAGAAGTTGAGCAAATGTTCCGAACCAACGGGTGATAAGGAGACGTTGAGCAGCAAGCAGTCCCAACTTAAAGTCCTCCTGAATGAACAACCCGTCGGCCAGAAAAAGTTAGAAGTTGCTCTGGAACAAGGAGACCTCGCTGTACAATGCGCCGACGAGCAAGACAGAGAGATTATAGAGGAAGAACTTGGGTTGTTACAAGACGACTTCGACGGTTACGTAGAATTGCTCAATAACAGCAAGACTTTACTTGAAATTGGTATTGTCAAATGGACCGAATACGAAGAACAATACCAGGACGCGCTGGAATGGTTGGCGCAGACGGAAGAATTGGTGCAATCGTACAACAAGCTTCAGGATGGACTGGAGGAGAAACGCATGGTCTTGGAACAATTCCAGCTGCACCTCCAAACGTTATTCGATTGGCAGAAGGATTTGGACAGGCTCAACATGAAGGCGCAATCTTTATTGGAGACGTGCGCTGATACTAGAATCAGCAACGCTGTTACGCAGATGTCCACGAAATATAATGCTCTATTGTCTCTAGCTAAAGAGGTAATGCGCCGTTTGGAGTTACACTACCAAGAGCACCAGCAACACAACGCTTTGTACCAAGAGTGCCAAGACTGGGTGTACAGAACTCGAGAGAAGTTAAACCAATGCATGGAGATGCCGAATACTCTATCTGAAGTTAATAATAAGCTGCAGACGGTGAAAGGTATCAGGGCGTCATTGGAACAAGGACAGAACAAGCTTAGGTATATTCTGGAACTCAAAGAGAAGGTTATCATGAATACCGAGCAATCTGGCGCAGCGAAAATCCAAGAGGACACCGAGAATCTCCAACAAGATATGGAGAAATTATTAGAGGACGTCAACGACGTTAGGAACAAACTCCAGAACCGCGCCACGCATTTAGAATCGATCGCCAAGATGCATAGTATGATCGTGGATTGGTTGCAGGATGTCGAACACCAAGTACAAACCGATGATGGCTTCCTCAACGAGCTCAGCGAGAAGAAAGCGCAACTTGAGAAGTACAGGATCCTCCAGAGGGACATAGGAAGCCACAGCGACGTCTTCGGGAAACTCAAGGCCGCCATCGACGAAGACTCAACTTTGAGTTTTGACGAGTACAAGTCCACCTTCGACAAATACGACCAGGTGAAGAAGATCGTATCGAATAACATAACCAATCTTGAGGAGCAAGTCAAAGAACACGAGCAATACCGCCAGTTCTACCAGGAGACCGCTGATTGGATCAGGAACACGCATCAGAAGATCCAGCAATGCGCCAATCTCCACGACAATCTCGATAAAACAAAGGAAAAGTACCAGAGAGTATCAGAAATCACCGACTCGTTATCCACATGTGACGACCTCATCCATAAAACTATCAAGATCAGCATCTCGGTGATGAAGACAACTGGAGGCGAGGGTCAGGACACGATCAAGCAGGAAATCGAACAATTGAATAATGACTGGGAGGGTCTTCAGTACGTCTGCAAGGACACCGAAAAGTCATTGAGGCAGTGCATGGAAGCATGGGAGATCTACTTGGGCAAATACAATAGTCTGAAGACTTGGATCGACCAGTACCAAGGCAAAATTGATAGTGAGAAGGCGGAAGAGAAGAAGACGCCTGAGGATTTGGAGAAATGTAAGAAGATCTTACAAGAGATCGTCGAAAAGAAACCCGAAATGGAGCAGTTGAACGACAGCTGTGAGACTCTGATGGAGCAGAGCGCTTGCAGTTGGATCAGAGATCAAACTGTCCAACTTCAAGGGATGTACACCAATCTCCTAACGAATGCTCAAGGTTTGGTCTCCAAGGTCGAAAAGAGTTTGTCCGATCTCACTGGTTTTATCGACGCGAAGAAGAAATTGGAAGCTTGGCTTCACGAGACACACGCCACCGTTCAGACTTGTCTAGGAGAAGGCGACGAGGCCACCCTTAAGGACAAGATGGAGACCGTCCAAGTCCTCTCAGCGCAAATGCCGGAAGGGCAGAACCTCCTCACAAATCTCCAAGATGCATTCACTAAAGCCGTGGATACAGTTCCACCTAACAAGCAAGACTCCATGCGTGACGAACTGGCAGAACTACGTACAAGTTGGGAGCAACTCACGATAAACATAACCTCACTCCAAGCGCAAATCAAAGCGGGTATCGCAAGATGGGAGGACTTCAACCAGTCGAAGAAACGCTTGGAGTCGTGGTTAAACGACACTGAAGAATCAATTAACCAAACACCGAATACCCGAGGTGAACTGAGCGAGATCAAGACCTCCTTGGAGTTCTTCAAGAACCTCCAGAGCGAAATCAGCGGGAAACAAGCGGATTTGAGTAATCTCCAATCGGAATCCGCCGTGCTCGGTTCTTGGGCGAAGCAATCGAGCGTCAACGAAGGAGTTAAGATTCTACAAGCTCGCTACGAGAAGATTTCGGTTTTGTGCAATAAACGCAAGGAGCAATTGGATGGTGAGATGAACGCGTACAATATCTACCACCAATGCTTGCAAGATACCGAGAAATGGTTACTCCAGATTAGTTTCCACCTCATGGCGCATAATTCTTTGTATATCACCAATAGAGAACAGACAGAAGAGCAGATCTCGCAACACGAGGTACTGCTGGATGAGATTCAAAAATACCAAACGACCTTGGACGATCTGAAGTCAAAGGGTCATGGGCAAATCGAGAGATACTCTGGTACACCAGGGGTTAAAGACGCAATTGAGAAGCAGTTGAACAACGTCCAGGATAGTTATAATTCGCTGTTACAAACAGCAGTCCAGATTAAGAATCGCCTGTTGGATTCTTTGGCTAAATTCAAAGAATACGAAGCAACGATTGACAGCATCAGTGAGAACTTGGATAGGTACGAGCCTATGCTCGATGAAGAAGTCGAGAAACCTATTAATAACTTAGATGATGCCAAAGAACTCTTGGAAACTGCTAGGAGTATACATAACACGCTACAGAACGAGAAATCGAGGTTAGCCGTTGCTGTGCAAGCCTGCGAAGCTGCAACTGCCTCGATCAGTAGACCTAGTAGTCCCAGAGACCAGTTACCACCTCCCGTACCGATAAAAGAACTGGAGGTACGCGCCAGATTAGAGGATTTGATCGATCAAGTGCAGATCCATTTGAGCAATCTCACGTCTTCCGTTACGGAATTCGAGACGAAACAGAAGCAACGTGGGGAATTGAAAGATTGGATTCTATCACAGAAAGCGACCATAACTGATTGGTCGTTGCGTCCATCAAAACTTCGTTCCGATGCTGCGAAGCAAGACATCGCCAATATGAACGATCTCTTGAATCTGGTCTCCCAGAAACGCATGCAACTTACCTCCGAATTGACAGGACCTGATGATGACAACTCTGAGTTGGAACACATGCTGGACGACTTAGAAAACAAGATTACAAGCGCGGTAGTCGATAAACAAGGTAACCAACAAATAATCGATGATTACCTCCAAAATGTCCAAGCCACCAATACCTGGTTCGATAATCTTACGAAACGTATCGAAGTCGTCGATAGAGGTTCTGGTATGAGTTGCGCCCAAAAGCAAACCGTCACCGTTGATATCCAGAACGAGTTCGATGACCAAGGACCGAAGAGGATGGACGAGATTAAGCTATTAGCCGGAAAAGTAATGGACGTGGTTAATAATCTAGACGCTCAGCAGATCGAGGAGCAACTGAAAGGCGTCGAGCGTAGGAAGAACGATATTGGGAAGCGTCTCCAACGGAAATTGCAAGTTTTGGACTCGACCAAGAAGAGAATCGATGATACCCGAGGTGAGATCGAACAAGCCAGGGAGTGGGTCAAGGAGAAGACGTCAGAACTCAAAGCTGCGCCGCTTGGTTTTGAAAGTCGCAGAGCCGAGGAGAAACTTGACTCGTTAAAGGCACTTTTGAAACAAGCGGAGAACAAAGTCGCCCAGAAGGAGAACTTGACCACTCTGGTGAATAACATGGTCAACGAGTTGGAACCGATCGAGCAAAATGCGTTGGAATCAGCTTTGGATAAACTAGGAAGTGAACAAGAAGTGCTGATAGAGAAAATCAAAGTGGAGATCAGCAAGACCGAAGGCGCTGTCAACACCAGAAGAAACCTCGAAGATAACCTGGAAAAGGCTAAACGTTGGTTGAAGACGAAGAACGCCGATATCCACAAACTAAGCGGATATCTACCGTTGAAATCGACCATCGTCGAAAAGGAAATCGTGCAACACCAAGTCTACGAGAACGAGATTAAAGACTTCAGTGAAGGAGACCTAAACGACCTCCTAAAACTAGGTCAAAGCTTACTGAAAGACTGCAGTGATGAAGACAAGGATCGTCTTCAGCACCTCCTCAAGGAAGTCGAAGATGAATACGATATCCTCAAGCAAGACTCCAAACAGAAGATCCAAGCCCTCACAGATTTGCTTCAAGGTAGAAAGCAATTCGAATCCGACGCCAATAAATGCGTCGATTGGCTCAAAGAAGCCGAAGTTGCCACATCTGATGACATCCGCTCGACCAGCATTGAAATCCTCGAAGAACAGTTAGAGAAATACCTAAAACTGAGCGAAGATGCGAAGAGAATGAAAGAGAATATTGATAAAATTAACGAACAGGCTAAAGCTATTTTACCGACGATCAGCGAAAGTGATAAGATCGCCTTGCATGAGCTACTGAAGAGTATCAAGGATAGATATGGGCAGATTGTCGATGTTATTCAAGATCGCACGAATACGTTGAAGTACCACCTCCACCAGCAAAGAGATGCCGCGCAGAGAATAGCAGAGAGTCTGCAGTTCATGCAGGAGATCCAAAACGAGCTGAAAGAACTGAATAAGCCTATTGGTAGCAAGGTTGAGGATGTCAAAGGTGTTTTGCAGAGTTACGAGAGGATTCTCTCCGATCTGAAAGGTAACAGAGCCAAATTAGCTGAAGTCCCAACCTCGAACAAAGAGCTCCAAGCTGTGTTGACCCAACAAGACGATCTGATGAAGATGGTAGAAGACCAAATCGCCAGATTACGACAATTACTCCTCTTACGTGAGCAATTCATTGCGTTGATCACAGAAATCATGACATTCATCACTAAGTATACCGAAGTCGTGAGAGATATCGAAAAATCTGGAAGGACCGTGGAAGAAAAAATCGAGAACTACAATAATATAATTATGAAAATCCAAGAGTGTGAAGCTTTACTGGCTACGGCTTACGATAAAGGTCAACAGATCATCGCTGATGGTTCCACGCAAGATAGGAACAACGTGACCGAACAACTGCAAACCCTGAAGCAATCTCTTCAAACCTTGAGACGCGAGGTTGAGAAACAGAAAGAGAAACATGAGAACACAGCTTTGGAGCATAGGAAACTAGCCGCCGAGATGGAGGAAATCCTGGATTGGTTGCATGGAAACGAAGCGACGATCAGGTCGAGACCGTTGCTGAAGAGGGACGTCCAAAACGTCGAGAAGGAACTGGAAACCCATCGGAAATTAGCCGGTGAGGTGAATGGTTATTTAGAACGCGTCCGTCAAGTGCAAGAACAAACTCGGCATGATGACGGCATGCCAGGGTCTTTGGTCGAGAAATTATCCGAAGCAAACTCCTTGCTGCAATCTTTACCACGAGAACTGGAAGAACGCGAGAGGTATCTCGAAAATAACAAAACCCTTCGTGAAAACTACGAGGCACTCAAGCAGAAACTCCACGATTGGGTCAAAGAAGCCGAACTACGACTCCAAAGCAATAAAGACGGTGTTGACTTCGTCAATATCCTATCCGATCTCGAAGAGCATAAGATCTTCTTTAGTACTGAGGCTTCCATGAAGGAACTGGTGTCGATTTCCATCCAGCAAGCAGCTGATAAGATATGGCCTAGCTTGACCCCCAGTGAACAAGAGGAGTTGAGCAGGGAGCAGCAACAGCACACGCAGATGTTGAAGAACACTCTGAACTCGGCGAAATCCGAACGTGCGCAGTTGGAGCAGGACTCCGAGATCTGGAAGGAGTACTGCCAGATGTTGGACAAGGTCAGGTCGGTCATCGCCAGGACCAAGTTTGTGGACGAACCGGTTTGTACCTTGGCCGGGTTGCATTTCAACACGCAGAAGATTTCGCACGCCCTCAACGACATACAGGTGAGTCAGAACTAGGTATAGGTTTATTAAGGAAAAATATGAGACGTATTTTGTCGTTTTTTACTTAATCTATTGTTAGCAACGATCAAAATTGGAAAACCTTGTAATATTTCTGTAATTAAAGAAATCATTTAGGTAATGGTAAACGTGTTTGGCCAAACTTTACATTGATTTTTGACAGAAGAAATGCCTGTTTTGACCACAACATAGCATGGGAGTTTATATTCTCCTAGTACCTGACACTTACCCGTATATTATTCTATTTCTTGTACCGGGTACTCGTGTCAAAATAGCAATTTTACGACATTTTCTTCTTTCGGAGCAAATTATGTCCGATCTAATCGTCCGATTTGGATTATTCTAACGGTACTGGGTGGAAAATTATCCCAGAAATCCATTTCTGAAGTCCTCGTTACTGTATAATTTAACGTTCACCAGTAATATCAAATTTTATACCGAACTGTTAGCAGTTTGCTTCTATTCTAAAAAAAATGGATTCATTCAAAATCGAGAGCGAAAGTTAACTGACCAAGGCAATCCATTAGGTCGAGTCGTTGAAACCACTGACCTATAGATCGTATGCACAAAATTAATCATCGCTCTTGAGGCGGTAACCCACCTGGTGATGGAGATCTGCTCCTACAAGCGACCGTATCGAAATTCAATTCACAGCGGTGATGTCATTTTCTTATATAGCCGCTGATATCACGCATGTGACATCACGAAGCGATACCGTCTTGTTTTTGTGGTACTCGTAGACGCGCGCGACAAATCTTTATCAATTCCCCGCGCCATTTAGTTTAGTCGATGTCGCGCCGGTAAGTTGACAACCTACTTACGGAACACTTTGAATACGCGATCGCGACTCGTTATTTTATAAGTGAAAAACTGTATTATCAAAGTGTTTTTGTAATATTTTATAGGAGGAAAACACTGTAAGTACTTACATAAATTCCTAATTTCTAGAATTGGATTGTTTACCTGTGTGTAGTATCTTGTTTGCTCCCACTTTTACTGGAAACGATAGCACAGATAACGTGAATTATTTCATACCGCGGTAAATAATTAAAATCGCCGGTATATCTTGCGTTTTTGCTCTTCAAAGTTGAAATCCTTGAGTGTGTCACGGTCACTTTATTTAAACAAAATGTAACATTTAAAAATAACTATTATGGTAGCGAAAGTGCGCAAGAGATAAAACATAAAGCAAACAAGTCATGAATAATAAATCCGTGCTTCCGGTCGTGTCGAATGGGGTACCCAATACAAAATTCTAAAGTTAAATTCAAGAATAGCAATTAGGTTATATCGAGATGTACGTAACTAAAGTGAAATGAGTTTTATTATTAATTTTAAGAATCGGTTTCTATTTTCAGACGCTGTTGTAATATTATTATGGACCATTCGATCTTATCTGATTCATATCAGCGGTTTTATTGATTATTTGATGTACGACATTATTCTGAATTAATTTGTGCACTCATTGATAAATTATTTGTAGAATGCTACATGTGTTTCCTGTTTAATTTATGCTACTGAGCTATGAATTGAACACAGAGCATAATTAGCACATTTTTTATTACACAATATACCGGATACGCAATGTGGTTTTTTTGTATCCGCAAAAATATCACAAATTATTGTTTATAAGAAAGAACGACTGGAAAGTTCTCTAACTAGAGTAAAAAGCAAAGATCTTTAATAAAATATTATACAGATGTCCCGAAACTTCTTGTACATTCTGGCCAAAATATTAAAAAAAAATTTCTATTACTTAGTTGAGGAATAAATGGCATTTTTTTTTTAAAAGTAGAAAATCGACATCCTTTATCACATCTTTAGTTACTGTGGCAACAAATTTCCTAATTCTCTTGCGGTTTTTTGCTAATATGATCTTAAATAACTGTACCACTATTCATAGTGTTTCACCCGTTATAGTATATACGTTTAGTGTTTATAAATATGTAAACAGTGTGTCAATGTAGTCGGAAAGTTGGGTGGGAGTCACACCAGATATTTTTTTAGGCCATTGTATCGAACTTTGTTCTTTTAAATGGAATGATATTTATTTTTATGACATTCTAATTCTCCATATAAAAATATGTCGATTTAGATAAGGATTGTAATGACACCAAGTAGGAAAAGAATATAATAATCATGGACATCGACAATAAACATTTTTTTTTTCCTTTCAGAATCAGCAAGGAGAGTTAGACGTCCTATTAGAAAGAGTCAACGAGATAGTAAAGCGAGCCGACAAGACAAACAAGCAGAACATCGGCAGAGACAGCTCAGGAGTCTCCAACGAGTGGTACTCTTTAATCTCAGACCTAGAAGGACGCAGGGACACGCTGACGAAGTTGGCGCAAGTCTGGGAAACATTCGAAGGCCGTTACCAACACTTTGAGAGTCTGCTGGTCAGCGTAGAAGAAAAATCCAAACATGCTGACCTGATCGTTAGAAGCAGGCAACATGTGATCAACACAAGACAAAGCATCGAGGTAATGATGATGTTGTGATGACTTGAAGTTGTGGTGTTTATAATTGGTGTTTTTTTGTTTGTGTAGATTCTGCAGTCGGAAGCAGACTCTCTCAGGACGTTCCAGGACGAAGTTGTGCAGCTGTCGAAGACTGTGCTGATCTTCCTGAACGAGTGCTCGGTCACGTCAGCGCAGTCGCTCATGGACAAGCTGAAGCAGCTCACCGAGAGTTATGATAGGTGAGTTTCTATCAATTGAGTAGTTTTTCAGGCAATTTTTTACTGCCACTGCTATAAATAGGCTGAAAGAAATATTTTTCAATGAAAAAGCGATATTCTTTTACACCAAATGGTTTTCCATAATTTCCGTCAGAAGTAGTATAGATGTTTCAAACTAAGAAGAGCACAGTTGTATATGCAACCAAATATACATAGGCAATTTATAAACCATACACTGGGTATGATTGGTTGCATATACAACTGTGCCCTTCTTAGTTTGAAACTACTCTAGTAGAAATTGTTTAGGTTTAATTGCAGAAAGACGTTTGAGTGAAATAAATCTGGTTTTATTTGAAATAAAGATCAGCCTTGAAGTAAATAAATATTCTATTTGAAATTATATGGAAGAGAAAGACATATAGATTTGAGTGAAAAAAATATGTGTTTGAATCAAAAACGTGTGGTTTTATTAAAAATTATCGCTGTTTTTACTGGTGGGGAGATGGCGCTGGCAGTCTGTAGTCACACGTTGGTTTATTTTGAGCTTATATAAGTTAAGTAAGCCATAGAAAGCGAGCGGTATTCGGATTTGTTTTCATAATCTTTTATTGTGTTTTTCGACACATAATAAAATAATGATTAAATTAAAGTAACATTATTTATTTAACAAAAAATAATTAATACCTATGATAAAATGTACAGTATCAGCAACCTTTATAGTCCGAATTTTTCCAAGAGGTAATAGTACTAGAACCCAAAAATAATCAAACAGGTCAGACGCTTGAAATACCCTGTATATAGTTAGTAACTGGAGAAATCTTAATTATAAACTTCAGCATCCTCCAATTTAAATTAAGCAACATGCGTATTATTGACCGGCTTTATAGCGCTATTTTTATCGAAGCACAACAACTTCGCGTATGAGACGAGCTCTGCCGGCGGTCATGCCGACTTCTTAAAATAAAACGAATTACTAACACCCCCACTATAAGACAGTAAAATTGCCTGAAGCACTCTAGTGTCTCCCGCCACCACAAACCTGAATAGTTCTGCATTGTACCATTTTAATTTACGTCTAATTCAATTTTGTTTGTGAACTTATAGATCATAATATAGATCATAAAATATTGGTTACTGGTAATATTTGTAACTTCGTCGTAGTCCTTTATTCATTGATTGTTCCTCTGTATATTTATTTATTTGGAAGATACCATAAAACTGTTTGGATGCTAATAATAATACATACTGGAGGTGATACGGCTATACGTTTTTCGTCGTTAAGCGCGACCGTCTTCATCGTGGTTTCTTAAAATATACCAACAGGACACAACAAGAAAGAGCAAAAAGAGCAAGAATTCAGCCTCCTTCCCGAGTGTCTGTCCCATCTTAGAGTTTCACTTCGGACAGAAATAACATCCTGCACATTTCCTCTTACTAAAATTATCGCCCATCCAAAGTTACTACAGACCTTTGCCACTTATCATCCGATATAACAAGCACTATTCACTATGTTCAGACCATAGACATGTTCTATGGTTCAGACCCACCGCATAGGTATTGCACATAAGTAAACTTTTAGCAAATCTTTGGCTCCTATACCATGCAAAATTTATTGTTTTCACTTCGCTTTGGAGACTCAAAAAGATTACTTTGCACCGTAAAGGGACAAAAATATACAGGGCTAGTATGTGTCGATTAGACAGGGGACATTGATTGTGCGGCATGAGATTTATTAGTCAATTTTAGGTAATTCTGGTCTATTAAATATGGAAATAACAAAATATTTGTTAAATTGACTCCTCCTCAATTGTCGTCAGCATAAAGTGTAAATCTGTGAAAAAAACTGTAAATCAAAGTCCATATTCAACGTAATTTGAATTTTTTTACCATTCGAAAGCATGAGGCATATTACACAAGTCTGAAATTAGCAAAGAAGAATTTAAAAAAGTCTCTTTCTATCTAATGATAGTCTCTTTCTAAGGTCCAGTCTGCTATTATATGGCAATACCATCGGCCTTCATATCTTTCCTCCGTTATCTTGATATACTGCTGAAACCGTTGCCCTTGTTCTTCATTGTAATCACTGAGATTGTCAGGAAATTTACCTAAATGACTATGAAAATAATGTAACTTGGTACTCATATTAGTTTTTCACAATTTTTAAGCATTTTGTCAACGATTTGTATTGTTAATATTGTTCAGCTTGGTAATTTCCCGAACATTTTTCGATAACTGATACAAGCAAGCTTGTCCATGCTTCCAGTTCAGCCTTAAGTCATGTGACTTGTGGTGCATCAAAGATACCGGCTTCTAATTTTCCTGTATTGAGGCCCCAGGAAATGATTAATAAATATATTTGGAACAAACATTTTTCTTATATAAAGCTTTCACAAACTGTTGAATAAGCCAGATTTAATATGTAGTGGTGGAAGAATTATTTGTTCTCGACTTATCAATGGTTCACGAACGATGTTAGCTTTTCCTACGGTCATATTTATTCTCGACGGTCAGTTTTTCCTATCCCAATGTTCATTTTTTGCACGACTATATCACAGACAAAGAAAACAGGGATATTTAGTGTATCCATTTTGCCGACCCAATAAAAAAGCAGCAGCAAGTTGTAGAGTAACATGTTATATATCAAAAAGCTAGTTCAAAGATTGATTTTAATAAATAAAGGACCTGCTAGCCGCACGAAAGGCAAACATATTTTTTTATTGAGGTTTAAATTAAAATGATTTAATTTATACTATACTTCTGATTGTATCGTTTATCATGAGAACTTCAATTCAACCAAACTAATTATACAACGAATACTTCATAATTATAGTCTGTCAAAATTCATTTCACAAACTGATGCCGCAGAAAAAAATATTCATTACTTTATAACAGCCTGTCCAATCGGTACATACAGTATAGGCCAGACCCAAGAGCTGCATGCGATACACGCCAATAATAAAATTTTAATACAAATATTAGAAAAGTTATGGATTAAATACTTATTTTTCGTTATAGTATAGATTGGGGTGCGTTTTTATCGTAGGGGTGGTATTCGTGTTGAATGCGTTACCCCCAAATAATGCACGTCACTTCGTGAGAAGGACTAATATCGCATTATTTGAATGATGAATATTGTAATCGTAACTTAAATCGAGGGATAGGAAAAATATCTCCCCTTATCATCGCTCTTTATACCGTATAAATGTCATTCTCAGAGAATCAGTCATTTTATTGCTTCTCTTAGATTTATAGAACAATAAAGAAAGCATACCCTATCAAACCAGACATAATATTGATTAATAACTCTTGTATATAAAAAAACCTGGTTTAATTTCTATTATTACTGATGAATGAGTGAAGATGCCAAGAAAACATTAAACCAGTTTTCGACGCTGGCGCTGAAGCACTGAACCTAAACAGCGCGTAATTCGCGATCGCGAAGTGTGCCAAAATAAACGTTAAACATTTGCCCTGATCACATAAACACTTTTAATGCCGATAGCATTGAATCTTTTTGTAATTGTTCCGTGAAAAAATCAGTTTTAAGATCGCATCGAAGCTTCGATGGCCGTTTGTCGAGAAATTATAATTATATTTGTAATAATTTTGAGATCATAGCTCTAACATCCTTAAAAATACACGTTGCAAACTGCAAACCTTTTACCAGTGTTTTCATTCGTAAATTTAAAGCTTACGTATGCTTGCGTTATATATAAATTGAAATGTTCAGACAACTCAAACTGGTCATGTAATAGTCTAAAATAAGATTTTCAAGTAAATATTTACTTATTGGGAATTGTATTCTGTAGGTCGTCTGGTGGTTGTGCCCTATATTAATCAGATGTCTTCTTTGATCTTCAATATACTGGTAATACTAGGCAGTACTTGCTGTTCTTTTAGTATTCTGTAAATAATAAGATTTTCATCAATCTTTAAAAACCTTTAATGGGAAATTATACCAGAAACCCCAAAAAGGTACTTGAACAAGTTCTCAAGGCCATGAAAGAAACATCTTCTGTAAAAATGTGTACTCCACTAAAAAAAGTTTCGAGGAATGTGTCTAAAATTTGTCAAAAATTTAGTTGGTGATGACAAGACAGACACTGAAAATTACACAAAATTTCAGTAAAAGCCCAAAGTTATTGGTCATAATATCTTGACTACATAACGTTAATTCAACAAGTTCTGTTAAAATTTCACTTGATTTCCTTGGGACTTAGTTACCAAGAGAGACCAAAAGATTTTGTCTCATTGAAAAAACTAACGGTACAACCAGATGTTGTGTATACCGCGACAATCGTCGTGGGCGACAGACATCGCGTATCATCATTCCATTGTATTGCACCAATACCTCAGCCCGCGCGTTTTTCACGATGATCGGCGGCGGCGGCCGTCGTCGCATGCGCACCCGCCGTCCCGACGCACGCCGGCCGGCCCCTTTCCAAATTCGTAGAGAGGTCCTCCACGCGACTCCCAATCCCAATACCGCCACGAACCACCGACCCCGAAGCACTGGATGGCTGGAGCCTACCACCGACTGGTACCCAGAGCAGCAATCGACGATAAACACGTGATATCTCAGTTTACTACTTACCACAGTTTACCCAAAAAGAAGTTCTTCCACTGTTGTTCTACTCCAATCAGTACAAGGCCGACTTTTTTTAAGGTGATTCTACCTACGGTGGTTTTTGTTTGAAGACAACAGTGCATCGAGAAAGTGTGATTGTTTATGTTTCGGATAAAAGAAAACCGGCAGAGAAATCTATGAAAAGCAGTGAGAAATTAATTCTGGGATAGCAACGCGATGAGTCTTTCGCAAATTTAACATTTTTTTATATACCGGTGATCCAATCCAATAAAAATATATAATAGTACGTCGTCGTGTCCCTCGAATATTTCTGGTTCGGGTTCGCCTACTAAGCTGAAGCCGCACGACGCGCGCTAAGTTATTTTGGCACATTTATTTTCCAATGGTGTAGTAGAGGCCGTGTGCGCGCTTTAAAAATAGTTATTTGAACTGCGGATTTGCCCGCTGGTTCCTGTCGCCATTTTCACTTATTAGCACGCGCGCTATTTCGCAACATCATCCACCAATACACACGTCTTGTATCTCTCGCTAACGCCTAGTGTTTATTCCAGGCTTGTCGAGACGCTGGGAGAACAGCACGCGAAGACCAACCATAACCTCAAAGAATTGGACGAGTATCTTTCTAGGATCTTAAAATCCAAGAAGCAACTGAGCAACACTCAAGAACGCATCGTCGATTTCTACGTCTACGACCAGAACTATCTCCAGACCGAGATCGACCTGAGGAATCTCTCGGCGGCAATCTCCGCTGAGTTGACAACCGTTAAAAACTTGATTACCTCGATCAAAAACCACTACATCCAAAGCCAACAATTGGTACCGAGCGATATACTTCAAGAGCTCAACGCGCTCGAACTCTTCACTGAAGACGTAGCTAACACCATGGAAGACAAAGAGAAAGAATTCAAAAAAGCGAGGACCGTACGTTCTGATTACATAACCGAGGTCAAGGACGTCCAGAATTGGATCAAGGACGCCGAACTCAAGATCCAAGATCGCTCCGTCGAACCGCATCTCCTCGGTGAGCATCTCCAGAAGATCCAGTCGGAGATCATGAACACCTCAGATCTAGTCGAGAAACTAACGAAGAACGGTAAAATCATCATCGAGAAGACTCGAGACGAAGAGGAGAAGAAACTGATCCAGTCGTCCATCGACAATCTCGCCGATCAACTCAAGAGGATCAGGTCTCTGCTGGACGAGAAGAAACAACAGGTTGGCGGAGCTGAAGACGCCTGGAAGCGATTCCTTGAGTTGTACGAGGCCGTGATGCGCTGGGTCAAGGAGAAGGAGGCCTTCCTCAAGGAACCATTGGTCGTCAGCACGTTGGGCGAAACCAAACAGAAATTACACGATTATGCGGTTTGTTCCATCATAGTTCTTGGTGAAGACTAATCTAATTGGGGTTTTATGCTTACAGAATGCCGTTAAGGGATGTAAGGTCTCCACTAAGAACCTAAGCGATATGGCGAAGGAATTGGATCATATCAGTGCCGTGACCACCGTTGGTGACCTCCCTTATAAGATGGAGGAGGCCGAGGAGGCCAAAGTTGAAGTCGAATCGCAAATTTTAGCTAGGGTATTATTTTTCCTAACCACATCCAACTCATCCTAACCTTGTCTCATCTCATGTTTAGAATTCGCTTCTCCAAGAGACATCCGAAGAATGGGAACAATACGAGAAGAAGACTAAGGACGTGAGGTCTTGGATCGAGAAGACCAAGAATGCCTTGGAGTCGCCCCAAAGCAAGAAGAAGCCCCTCCGCGACCAACACGCCCTTAGGGAGAAGTTAGTCGGCGATTGCCAAATCCAAAAGACGAAGATCAGTTTATCAGTGGAGAAGTTACAGGTGTGTGGTCGTTTTTGCCTTCATCGTTCGATTTGCCAAAAAAAAAAAAAAACTTCATTCAATTCATATACCTTCTCTTTAGCTTCATTTCCGATCTGGTATCGGCGGTGACTCGAAAGTGGCTCACTCAGCTCAGGAGTTGATAGGCGAATTGGACTCCCTGAACGCGACCATCAAAGAGCAGAGTAAGCTGTTGGAGGTGTCCATCAACCAGGTCGACCAGTACCAGCTGGAGGTGCAGCAGCTTCGCCAGCAGATCATCCAGGTCGAGCAGCAGCTCAGGAGCGTGCTGAATCCGACGCAGTTGGCGAGCGATTCAGAGCAGATGCTCCGCGACCAACAGGTAGGGTTTATCTCCATCTAACATTGAGTTGTGTTCTCGTATTTTTGTTATTAATACAAGAAGGGGATGGCATATTTGTGAATATAGGGGCAAAATTTACGATAGAAGATGCCATCTTCCTCAATCACCAGTTGACGATGCTGCACTAGCATAGTAAAGTAGACGCAACATTGTATTTTGATGATGATTTGAGAGAAAATGTTTTGTTGAAATGGAAACATTTTGATGATGATGATGATGGGTAGGGGGGTGATTGGAGGGTGTGGGCTGCGACGTTCATCAAGGTGTTTCCAAAACTCCCGTCATTCGTTTTTTCCCGAACAGCTGGGGATTGTGTTTGGTTTTTCTGTATTTCTTACGCTTTTTTACTGCTTTACCACATCACCATGCTTTTGTAGTGTTTGTGTCTTATTTGTGGGATTTTTATTGAGGCCATCTTTATGTCTCTTCGTAAGGTCGAGCTAAGATGTCCTTGGTCATCAGCGGAGAACCTTAGCTCGGTCTTTTCTTTTCATTTCTTTCATCAGCATAGCCATCGTTTGTTTGTGTGGTACTGTGTTGTTTTATTTGCTCTTGTTTGATTGTTTCTCTCATGTTATCATTTTGTTTATATTCATTTTGCTGCACTCCTCGACCACCTCACACCACCACCACCACCTGACGTACTACAATAGGTTTACCGAGATCAAGTACGTTCGCTACAGGAACGGTTGAAAGCACGCAATGAGCGTATTCAACACATTCTGGAGCGTGGCGAACCATACTCGGAACCTCTAACCACCTAACCAGTCCCAAAATATCTATTCTTCAAACCCCCACCCGACTTTGACATCTAACTAAACTAGTCAATTAAAAAAAAAAAAATAATAAGAAATAAGACCGAATAATGACCCTTGACAAACGTCGCAGCCACCATCTTGCATAGCGTGACTTTTATCGATAACTTCTTGCGTGGTAATTATTATCATTGTTGCCGCATGGTCAGGCGCTGATGGCAAAGAAAGAGCAGTACAAGGCCAGGATCAACATCCTACAAGCAACCATCCACGAGACCGACCCGCACTATGACGCCAAAGGTCTAACCTACGCCGAAATTGTCGCCGGACAAATTTTACAACGCGAATTAGAAGCTATGGCGAGACAAGGCAAAACCAAAACTACCGAAATGGTTACGCTACTTCCCGAAAAAAACAAAGAAGAAGTTGTTATTGTACCGCAGGTGAAACCAATCATCACCCATCAAAGACCAGAGAAGAAAGCAACACCTCCACCGCCACAAATCGTTAAAGTTGAGGAGGCACCAAGACAGAAATCGATAAAAACCAACAGTAGGAAAGGTAGATCTCCTTATAGAAAGGAGGAGAAACCAAAACGTACCAAAGATCAAGCCCAAATCCAAACATCCGTTAAACCGCAGGAACCAACTTTGAAGCCCGATCGCTCCGCGGAAAGAAGCAGAGCAAAATCGCCTATGTGGTTGCCAGGTTCGACCTCTTACGCTCAAATTCTTATGGGGTTGTCTGAACAATCTCAACAACTTCAACAACCTCAATATCCTCAACAAGCTCAACAGTCTCAACAATCTCAACAACCTCAACAGTTTCAACAACCCCAACTTTCACAACAACCTCAACAGTCTCAACAATCTCAACAAAAAGTTGAGAATATCCCAGAGAAATATCAAGAAGAACAACCTCAAGAAATACCACAAGTTCCTGAATACACCGAAACTGTAGTGCGTCATGTTGAAACTTATCAGCAACAGGATTACCCAGAAACGCCAGTTCAGCGTAGCACTGCTGAGATGTACGTTCAAAATCCGAACTGGGTTGAGACCAGAGTTGATTACCAGGTCAATCAAACGACTTTTGAGTATCCCATGCAGATAAACATGCAGACCAGTACGTACTACCAAGCACCTGTGCACCAGCAGAATATACAGACTGTTCCTACGGTTAATTATGGGTATATTCAACCTGTTCCTGATCTGGTAGGCTTCATAGCCTCTGGACAACAGCTGATGAGTTCAGGGCTTGGAACGTATCATGACACCAATCAGTATATTTACTCGCAAGAGTTTTATGGTACGCAACAACAGCAACCTATCTACCAGGAGACTTTCCAGCAAACATCTCAACAACATCCACAACAACTCCCACAACAACTTCCACAACAACTTCCACAAGAACTTCCTCAACAATTCGTCGAACCACCAAAGGAAGAACTAGTGGTTATTAGTGATGTAACGTCAGCAAGTGACTGTGACGAGTCTAAATCGAAGATCAGTGAACAACAACTACCTAAAATCAGTGAGCAAAGTGAGGAAGCTAAAGTTAGTGAGCAAGTTAAAGTTAAGCCTAAACCTGAAGTGAAAGCGAGTGGACAATTTTCGTACGCGCAAATCTTATCTCAGGGATTAAGTGCCGAGCAACAACAACAACAACTCCAGCCATCCAGTACGGTGCGACCAGTACCGCCGCCCAAGCAACGATCACAGTCTCCTAGGGCCAGGTCTCCAAGACGTAGCGCAGTGTTGACGTCGAAGGAGGACCGGCCGCCGAAAAGGAGGGAGACCAAGACAACGACAATTAAAACTACGACTACCACGACACGCAAGCAACACCCTATCGGTAATGCTTACGAATCAAAATCCACCAAACCCGATAAACGACTAACCACAAAGACAAAGAAGCGATACGGATATATCGAGATTGATGAAGATGAACCGGTCATAAAGGAACACCATGGAGAGCCTGATCAACCAAAGTCAGGTGGTGTTCTTGTAGAAGAACCGATTCCTCAAGAGGAACCAATTCCTCAAAAGGAACCGATTCCTAAAAGGGAACCGATTCCTCGAGAAGAACCGATTCCTCAAGGCTATTCTAGTCCCGATATCTCGAATACAGAAACAGATAAGAAGCCTAGAAAGAAACCTAAAGCGAAACCTAGCAACGTAGATGAGGTGGATAAAGCACTCAAAGAGATTGAGTTGATCACCAAGAAGAAATTACGTGAACAGTCCAAACCGGAAGATCAACCAGAAAGTATACCGTCAGTACCGGAAACTAGCACAGCTGATGATCAGGCTGAAGAAAGCATTTCGAAAAAGAAGAAATCAAAGAAGAAGAAGTCGAAAACTAGCCTAATAGGAACACTAGTGGAGGACACCGAGAGCAAAGGTGATTCCTCACCGTCTGAAGACGCAAGTAATATTGCGAAGAAACGAAAATCGAAAAAAGGTACACCTAAGAATGACGAAGAGGTCACTAAAACCGTGGTAACTATCACCACAATCGATACGCAAACTGTCCGGAATGCGGTGGTTGAAGAACCCGAAGCACCACAACCCAAGAAGCGCAAGAACAAGAAGAAAAAGTCAACAGACGAATCAACCATCGAAAGTCAAGAAGAACCTAAACCATTCGACGAACCCAAACCAACATCAGAAACTGTCGAAAATCCCGTACCACCGAAACGCAAGAACAAATCGAAGAAAACTAAATCGTCGCAGGACGAAAATGCAATTGAGATATCTGAAATTCCGCTGGAAACAATGCCTGTAACAGAAATAAAAGAAGCGTCCGCGAATTTGGCACAGCGTGAGGCGAAATCTAAAAATAAAAAGAAGAAAAAGCAGCCTCAGCTGATCGCCGAAAGTACTGCCAGCGTTGGGGAGGATATAAATAGATCCGATTCGACTGTCAATAGTGAGAATAACATCTACGTTTCTGAGACGGTTATCACCACCCACGTATCTGAAGTGGTGATACCGATAAACGATACTACGAACGTGGAGACTGCTGTCGAAGAAACTGCTGTCTTAAAAACTCCTGAAGAAAGCAAAAAGTCGAAGAAAAACAAAAAGAACAAAAAGGTACCTGTGGAAACCACAACAGTGCCAGAAAACCAGGAGTTACCTGACGATAACCATAAAGACTCTAAAATCGTCGAACTTGTCAAAGAAGAAATATCTCAGTTGTTGATCAGTGCTGAGCAACAGGATATTCAGCCAGAACCAACGGATGTTCAAGAAGTACAGCCTGAAGTACAGGTAGAGACTGTTGACACGAAGGAATCGGTTGACACGTCTCGCATTGTAGATGTCATCAAGCAAGAAATATCAGAGCTTATGAAAGAAACAGAAGAAGCTGATATAATTGATCCTCAAACTATTCAACAACAAGATATTCAAGTTGGAACTGGCTTCAGTGATGTAGCACAATTTATACAAGCTGAACAATCAATTACACAAGAAATTTTATCAAAGGAAGAGGATGATAAACAACAAACAGAATCACAAACAAGCATAGAAACTATTCCTCAAATAGAGTCCACAGAAGAACTAGAAGTTGTTGCACCAACAAAGAAATCTAAAAAGAAGAAGGATAAGTCTCAAAAAGTCACAACACCAGAAGAGGATAAACCAGTTATTGAGCCAGTTGAGCATGAAGAAATAAAGTCTGTACCACAGGACGATACTCAAAGACAAACATTAGAAGTATCATGGGCTACAGTTGTTAAAACAACGGTCACTGAATCAGTACAGGAACAAAGCTCTACAACTGCAGTTGAACCACAACCAGAGCAAGAAATGACGCACAACGTTATTTTAGAACAGAGTCTATTGGAATCTCCCCAGGCTACCGGTACTATCACGGAAGATATTCAAAAGTTTATCGTTGAGGAACAACAGCTTGTAGTAGAGACTGTACCAGAAGCGATAACTGAAACTGTTCCCGAAATAGAAAACAAAGAAGAACCAATTGTGGTTGCACCAACAAAGAAATCTAAAAAGAAGAAAGATAAGTCTCAAAAGGTCACGACACCGGAAGAAGAGAAACCTGTTATTGAGCCAGTTGAGCATGAAGAAATAGAGTCTATACCACAGGATGATTCTCAAAGACAAACACTAGAAGTATCATGGGCCACCGTTGTTAAAACAACGATCACTGAATCAGTACAGGAAGAAAGCTCTACAACTGCAGTTGAACCACAACCAGAGCAAGAAGTGACCCAAAACATTATTCTAGAACATGGTCTATTGGAACCTCCCCAAGCTACCGATACTATCACGGAAGATATTCAAAAGTTTATCGTTGAAGAACAACAGGTTGTAGTAGAGACTGTACCAGAAGCAATCACTGATACAGTTCCTGAAATAGAAAATCAAGAAGAACCAATTGTGGTTGCACCAACAAAGAAATCTAAAAAGAAGAAAGATAAGTCACAAAAAATCACAACACCGGAAGAGGATAAACCAGTTATTGAGTCTGTTGAGCATGAAGAAATAGAGTCTATACCACAGGATGATACTCAAAGACAAACACTAGAAGTATCATGGGCAACAGTTGTTAAAACAACAACCACTGAATCAGTACAACAAGAAAGCTCTACAACTGCAGTTGAACCACAAATAGAGCAAGAAGTTACGCAAAACGTTATTCTAGAACAGAGTCTATTGGAATCTCCCCAAGCCACCGATACTATCACGGAAGATATTCAAAAGTTTATCGTTGAGGAACAACAGCTTGTAGTAGAGACTGTACCAGAAACAGTAACTAAAATTCTTCCTGAAATAGAAAACAAAGAAGAACCAATTGTGGTTGCATCAACAAAGAAATCTAAAAAGAAGAAAGATAAGTCTCAAAAAATCACTACACCAGAAGAGGATAAACCAGTTATTGGGTCAGTTGAGCATGAAGAAATAGAGTCTATAGCACAGGATGATACTCAAAGACAAACACAAACAGTATCATGGGCTACAGTTGTTAAAACAAACATCACAGAATCAGTACAGGAAGAAAGCTCAAAAACTACACTAGAACAACAACCACAGCAAGAAGTGACTGAAAATATTATTATAGAACCGAGTGTAGTGGAACCTCCTCAAACGAATAATGCTGCCGCAGAGGATACTCAAAAGTTCATTGTTGAAGAACAACAGCAGATCGTAGTGGAGACAGAACCAGAAACAATCATTGAAACTGTTCCTCATACAGAAACCAAAGAAGAGCCAATTGTGGTTGCACCAACAAAGAAATCTAAAAAGAAGAAAGATAAGTCTCAAATAGTATCAACACCAGAAGAGGAGAAACCCGTTATAGAGTCAGTTGAGCATACAGAAGTAAGCGTAGAGCCTGTACCACAGGATGATACTCAAAACCAAATAATTGAAGTATCCACGACGACAGTTGTCGATACAACAATCAGTGAATCAGTACAGGAAGAAAGCTCCAAGACTACAGTAGAAGAACAACCACAGCAAGAAGTGACTGAAAATGTTATTACAGAACCGGCTCTATTGGAATCTCCTAAAACTACTGACGCTGTCGCACAGGATATTCAGAAGTTTATTGTTGAAGAACAGCAGCAAGTTCTGGTAGAGATAGAACCACAAACAATCATTGAAACTGTTCCTCAAACAGAAGCCAAAGAAGAACCACTTGTGGTTGCATCAACAAAGAAATCTAAAAAGAAGAAAGATAAGACTCAAAAAGTCACAACACCAGAAGAGGAGAAACCAGTTATTGAGTCAGTTGAGCATGAAAGAATAGAGTCTATATCACAGGATGAGACTCAAAGACAAACACTAGACGTATCATGGGCTACAGTTGTTAAAACAACAATCACTGAATCAGTAAAGGAAGAAAGGTCTACAACTGCTGTTGAACCACAACCACAGCAAAAAGTGACTGAAAGTGTTATTACAGAACCGGCTCTATTGGAATCTCCTAAAACTACTGATGCTGTCGCAGAGGATACTCAAAAGTTCATTATTGAAGAACAGCAACAGATTGTAGTAGAGACAAAACCAGAAACATTCATTGCAATCGTTCCTCAAACAGAAACCAAAGAAGAACCAATTGTGGTTGCACCAACAAAGAAATCTAAAAAGAAGAAAGATAAGTCTCAAAAAGTTGCAACACCGGAGGAAGAGAAATCAGTTGTTGAACCAGCTGAGCATGAAGAAATAGAGTCTATACCACGGGATGATACTAAAAGACAAACACAAGAAGTATCATGGGCTACAGTTGTTAAAACAACAATCACTGAATCAGTACCCGAAGAACGCTCCAAAACTACAGTAGAAGAACAACCACAGCAAGAAGTGACTGAAACTGTTATTATAGAACCGGCTCTACTGGAATCTGCTCAAACTACTAATGCTGTCGCGGAGGATACTCAAAAGTTTATTGTTGAAGAACAGCAGCAGATTGTAGTAGAGACAGAACCAGAAAAAATCATTGAAACTGTTCCTCAGACAGAAACCAAAGAAGAACCTGTTGTGGTTGCACCAACAAAGAAATCTAAAAAGAAGAAAGATAAGTCTCAAAAGATCATAATACCGGAAGAAGAGAAACCAGTTATTGAGCCAGTTGAGCATGAAGAAACAGAGTCTATATCACAGGATGATACTCAAAGACAAACACTAGAAGTATCATGGGCTACAGTTGTTAAAACAACAACCACTCAGTCAGTGAAGGAAGAAAGCTCCACAACTGCAGTTGAACCACAAACAGAGCAGGAAGTGACGCAAACCGTTATTCTAGAAGAGAGCCTAGTGGAATCTCCCCAGACTACCAATACTATCACGGAAGATATTCAAAAGTTTATCGTTGAGGAACAACAGGTTGTAGTAGAGACCGTACCAGAAACAATCATTGAAACTGTTCCTCAGACAGAAACGAAAGAAACACCAATTGTGGTCGCACCAACAAAGAAATCTAAAAAGAAGAAAGATAAGTCTCAACAAGTCACAACACCAGAAGAGGAGAAACCCGTTATTGAGTCAGTTGAGCATGCAGAAGTAAACGTAGAGCCTGTACCACAGGATGATACTCAAAACCAAATAATTGAAGTATCCACGACGACAGTGGTCGATACAACAATCAGTGAATCAGTACACGAAGAAAGCTCCAAAACTACAGTAGAACAACAACCACAGCAAGAAGTGACGGAAAATGTTAGTATAGAACCGGCCGTATTGGAATCTCCTAAAACTACTGATGCTGTCGCAGAGGATATTCAGAAGTTCATTGTTGAAGAACAGCAGCAAGTTCTGGTAGAGATAGAACCACAAATAATCACTGAAACTGTTCCTCAAACAGAAACCAAAGAAGAACCAGTTGTGATTACACCAACAAAGAAATCTAGAAAGAAGAAAGATAAGTCTCAAAAAGTCACAACACTAGAAGAAGACAAGCCAGTTATTGAATCAGTTGAGCATAAAAAAATAGAGTCTATATCACAAGATGATACACAAAGACAAACACTAGAAGTATCATGGGCTACAGTTGTTAAAACAACAACCACTGAACCAGTAAAGGAAGAAAGCTCCAAAAGTACAGTAGAAAAACAACCACAGCAAGAAGTGACTGAAAGTGTTATTATAGAACCGGGTCTAATAGAATCTCCTCAAACTACTAATGCTGTCGCAGAGGATACTCAACAGTTCATTATTGAAGAACAGCAACAGATTGTAGTAGAGACAAAACCAGAAACAATCATCGAAACTGTTCCTCATGCAGAAATCCAAGAAGAACCTGTTGTAGTGGCACCAACAAAGAAATCTAAAAAGAAGAAAGATAAGTCTCAAAAAGTCACAATACCGGAAGCAGAGAAACCAGTTACTGAGCCAGTTGAGCATGAAGAAATAGAGTCTATACCACAGGATCATACTCCAAAACAAACACTAGAAGTATCATGGGCTACAATTGTTAAAACAACAACCACTCAATCAGTAAAGGAAGAAAGCTCTACAAGTGCAGCTGAACAACAAACAGAGCAAGAAGTGACGCAAAACGTTATTCTAGAACAGAGTCTATTAGAATCTCCCCAGACTACCAATACTATCACGGAAGATATTCAAAAGTTTATCGTTGAGGAACAACAGCTTGTAGTGGAGACTGTACCAGAAACAATCACTGAAACTGAAAACAAAGAAGAACCAATTGTGGTTGCACCAACAAAGAAATCTAAAAAGAAGAAAGATAAGTCTCAAAAGTCTCAAAAAGTTACAACACCAGAAGAGGATAAACCAGTTATTGAGTCAGTTGAACATGAAGAAATAGAGTCTGTACCACACGATGATACTCAAAGACAAACAATAGAAGTATCATGGGCTACAGTTGTTAAAACAACAACCACTGAACCAGTAAAGGAAGAAAGCTCCAAAAGTACAGTAGAAGAACAACCACAGCAAGAAGTGACTGAAAGTGTGATTATAGAACCGGGTCTAATAGAATCTCCTCAAACTACCAATGCTGTCGCAGAGGATACTCAACAGTTCATTGTGGAAGAACAACAGCAGATTGTAGTGGAGACAGAACCAGAAACAATCATTGAAACTGTTCCTCAGACAGAAACCAAAGAAGAACCAGTTGTGGTTGCACCAACAAAGAAATCTAAAAAGAAGAAAGATAAGTCTCAAAAAGTCACAACACCAGAAGAGGAGAAACCAGTTATTGAGTCAGTTGAGCATGAAAAGAGTCTAGAATCTGTACCACAGGATGATACTCAAAGCCAAACACTTGAAGTATCCGTGACGACAGTTGTCAATACAACAATCACTAAATCAGTACAAGAAGAAAGCTCTAAAACAACAGTTGAGCCAGAACCCCGGAAGGAAGTGACTGTACTTATTGAAGAACAGAATATATTGGAAACACCTCAAGCTACTAATATAGTCGCAGAAGATAGTCAAAAGTTTATCATTGAGGAACAGCAGCAAGTTGTAGTAGAACCAACACCACAAACAGTCACTGAAACTATTAGAGAACCCGAAACCGTACAAGGACCACTAGTTGTACCACCCAAGAAGGAGAAAAAGAAGAAAGAAAAGCCTCAAAAACCGGCTACTAGGGTTGAGAAAGTTACGATAGATTTACCAGCATTGGTTCCAGAAAGTAACACCATCAGTATTCCCTGTTCGACGAATTTAGCGGACGATGTTTACGCCACTCTCGTAGAATCTATACCTACAACGACTGCGCCAATTTATCAGCAACCTCGTTTGATTGACTATAATATAATTGAGAAATCAGCACAATTGAAAAGTACACCCGAAGAGACAACAATTGCCACCACAACAGAAGTGAAAACTGGTATAGAAACATCTCAGAACACTATAGAAAATCGAACTGAAACCACCACAACAACTACGACTACAACAACCAGTACAACCACACAAGAAAGCAATGAAGAAAGCCTTGTGGACGTTGATCAACTTTCAAAACCTGCTCCGAGCGGGAAAACGAATAAAGTTATTTTAATCACACACGAAGAGGTCACATTACCAACGATTAGAACCATGAAAATGGAATTTGTTGAACCGGATTCGGATATCACGATTGTCGAAACTAAGAGGAGGGAAATTGTGCAAGAAGCCGTTGTCGAACGTACTCATAAAGATGTACCGAGGCATGTAGAAACTAAAACGAACAATGAAACTCTCGCACAACACACAACGACGACAACGTTAACAGAAACCACACAAACGTCAAACACAACACAAGATCAAGAAATTCTGTCACAAACTGTCACAGAAACTAATCAAACTGAAACAGAGCGAACCGATTCTCTACCAGACACTTTCGATTTAGAGGTAGAGCAGGCTATATTTGGCTCGGTAAAAGACCGACACAGAGGCACACCATTAGAAGAAGAATCTAACCTTTTGACTGTAAAGGAACCAAGCAAGAAGCACAAGAAGCATCATCACAAGAAAATTATTGACGATGCGTCGCCGGTGACGGAAGCGGCGCAGCCGGTTGTCATGGACACGGACATTGACACTTCGCAAAATGTCGACGAGAGTCTACATTCATTGTCAAGGCATGTATCTGTAGTAGATGTAGAAATTCACAACATTCAAGAAGTGATGAACATTTTGGCGACGAAGCAAGCGTCTACCAGCAGTAGCACAATGGAGAGGCAGATCACCTCTCCGACACCATCGAATGCATCCAGCGAAGGCCGGAGGAGGCGCAGACGAAAGAATAGGAACAATAAAAAAGACACAGCAAAATTACAAATGGTAGAGACTGGCGATGACATTCACAAGACGGATACAGAACTCACGCCACGTAGTCCGGATGAAATGTTAGAAGCGATATCACCACCACCGGAAACCATATTAGAAAGCGAGAGGAACGAGGAGACGTACGCGGAAAACAACACTAAATCTAAGGACAAGAGGAAGAACCAAGAAATTGAAGTACCGAGACTTGATATCGAACTAGCACAGTCACAACAACAAGAAGAAGATGATAATGAAACTCCGACAACACCAACCTCGCCCAACTCGAAATCGAAGAAGCGAAGGAATAGGAAGAAGAAGGGTAAAGAGTCATCACCCGATGTACCACACGTCGAGCAAACTGACAAGTTTATTAATCAGGAGAGGGAGGTCGAAGTTTCGCAATCTGTCGTCGCTGTGACGCAAACTGACGTCGCTGTGACGCAATCTGACGTCGCTGTCATTTCAAATTCAAAAACCGTCGAAGCACAAATTGACAAGGTGAAGAATATTGATCACAACAAAGTTCCTATTAACGATGAACACGTCGTTGCTGAAAATGTTCATCCGCCTAAAGATTTTATCAACGAAGCATCATCAATTAAAAGTCAGGATATTGTAGGAGAATCATCAGTTGTTCAGGTACTTCCTCCTCCAGTTGTCGAACCGTCGAAACAAATTTCAACAGTTGAACCAATAGATTCAATCGTCGAATGCACCGAGAATAAACCAGAGGTAACCGAAACAAAGACATCAGTTACTCACATGGAAGATTTCTGCAACCAATACGACATTTCAAGCATCAGTAAATACGAAACTGATTGGTATGTTGCACAATCTCAAGCCACCGAAGTTAAAATCGACCAACCACAAATAATAGAAAAACCAACCTCTTTACCAGTGATTATATCACAAGTACCTATTGAAAAACGGAAGACACCAGAAACACCATCGCCAATGTACGACGTTCTTCAGTTTAACATAACCCATACCGAAAACATGGCTGAGATGTTAAAATCCGAAATCGACGCCTTCGCCAAGCAAAGCCAAAAAGAACCAAGAGAACCACACAGTATTGCACCTCATAAAATCGAACAAGAGGTTGTTAAAGATACCAGTGTTGAAGTAACTCCAATAACCGAAATTAACAGTGAGGATAAACCAAGGGAAAACGAGAAGCCATTGGCTTATCATCAGTGGGCGATTCCAACATACAACATGACCGAACTAAAAACCGCCGAAATTAGCTACCAGGAATCCTTGCAGAAATCGCGCGAGCAACAAATCATCGACGAAATCAAAAGTGCTGATGAGCTCGCTGAAGAAATTTACGAAGTCAAACCAGCACCGTCGATAATAGATTTCTTGAAATACGAATCTGTACCGCACAGTTTAACCGAAATTGCTAAAGCCGAGTGTATTTGGCAAGAGCATTTGGAACAGCAGAGGAAATCGCAAGTTGACACGCAAGAAGTAATTGAAAGTCAAGAACTAGTCGACACGCAAGAACGAGTTGAACCTCAAGTAGCACCAAAGGAAGAAGCGCCTAATCAATTATTGGATGTATCTCAAGGTAGTATCTTGACCGACTCTGGAATTACTGAAGACAGGACTGCAGTAATTGCAGATCAATCCTCTTTGGATTTTATTCAAAGCGAAAGTATGCAGTACGATATCAACGAGATGTACAAGGCTGAATGCGCTTGGCGGGAACAGCTGCAGCTTCAGCAGGATATTGAGCCTGTACCGTACGAGAAACCAGTGGACACGACTGACTCCGCAATGGAAGAACCAAAGTCGGAGGAGTCCGATCGTAAAGAACTAGAAGAACTGACAGATGATGATATGATTGAGGTGATCCCCAACCAGTTTAAGTTGTCACAAATTGACGACAATCAAGAGACACCAGATATTGGTGAAACTCAAGAGGAACCGACAGTGGTAGAAAGGGTACAGTCTGAAGAAACAACTGAGAATCTGAACAAAGAATCCCAAGATTTTATCGATAGTGAAATCACCGAATTAACCAAAGAAGATGATTCCGGTGTTTCGGATATCGCGGAAATATCTGTAATGTCCAAGAATGACAATAGCTTGGATACGTTTACTTCTTTGGAGAAGGACTCTATAGCCATGTCGGAGACGTCAGAATTTAAAGACACCCAACAGAAAGAATCACAACAGAAAGACGCCCAACAGAAAGAAGCTCAACAGAAACAACTCTCTCAATTCGAGAAAATCTTGAAGACGGCCACGGAGTTCATCCCTAAGAGGGAGTTCAAATTGAACCCAAACGCGGAAATATTCGTTCCTGACTCGAGTCAGTTCAGTCCTCCGAATACGTACAACACCATGTTCTTCAGGCAGCCTGCGAGGACGTACGGTTTCAAACATCCAGCCTTTGCGTCTCCCCCGGAACAATACGACGCGGAATATCCGATATCCGATCACCCTAGCACGGTTTGGGTTAACGATATCCTAGAGGAAACTAAACCTACGGTTACTGAAGCCACGCAAGACGTAACAGAACCCACAGAGAGACCCGGTACCATCATGGAAGAAACACAAGAGATGATTAACATCGTCAATACGGATGCAGAGGCTACGAAAGCGCAAGAGCAGATAGCCACCGAAATTGCTGAGAGTGTAATCGAAACTAAGGATGATGAGATCGCTAAAGATGACGAGCTGGTGACTCCTGATGACGCTAAACCTAAGAGGGTACGGACGAAGAAGTCTAAATCTCCAGCTGTGAGGCCCAAAGTGGAGGTGGTTGAAACGCAGCAGGAGGAATGGGCGCCAGAACCAGCTCCGAACGTGTGGTTGCAGATGAAGTTGGACGGTAAAACTTATGCTGAAGTGGTCGCCAGTAATAGTGGTAAAATCGACAGGGAAAGATCTACAAGTAGGGAACCTAAATCAGAAGAACCTCAACACACTTCTTATGAAAAATCCCAGATAGAAGAAAGAGGAGAACCAGTTGAACCAGTTGAAGCCAAGTTAGAAGAAACCAAGATAGAAGAAACCAAGATAGAAGAAACCAAGATAGTGCATACGCAGCCTATAATCACCGTGGTTGAAGAAGTTGTGACAACCAAAGAGATACCAGAACAAGAAATAACGGAAGAAGTCACAAAAGAAACTAAAGAAGCGACTAAAGAAGCATCTAAAGAAGCAACTAAAGAAGCAACTAAAGAGGCAACAGAAGAAACTAAAGAATCAAATTCTCAACTAACCGTTCCTTCTAAAAAATCGCGAAAGTCACGCTCTAGATCAAGGTCAAAGAAACAGCAGGATAATAAATTACCACCATTAGAACAGACTGACGTACAGACGACACTAGACAATCTTAACGTAGCACCAACAAGTGAACCTGAAAGTGTCGTCGACATTAAAATTGACGAACTACCAACCGCGCAAACCAAAGAACCCAGTTTCTTGACAACTTACGCCGAAATAGCTTCTAGAAAATCGCATTCTAGAACCCCTGAACGACGAAACATCGAACAAACGCCAATTTTGCAAGTAAGCGAACATCAAGTACCCGTTGAAGAGCATGATACTCAAGAATCGCCTAACAAACTTCAAGAATCGCCCAGGAAACCTCAAGAATCGTCTAGTAAACCTCAAGAATCGCTCAGCAAACCAGATGAAGCGCAGGAGGAAATGAAAGATACTGAAGGATTTCTGGCGGTGGTTACCAAGAAGGATCGTAGAAGTAGGTCCAGGTCTTCTGGAAAACCACGAATGGATGACAATGTGCAAGAAGAAAAGCCCAAACCAGAAGAAGCCAGAAGAAACCAGGAGAAGAAAGAGAAAAAGTTAAAGCCGCAGAAACAACAGGAAGAGGTTGAGTCCAAAATAATCACAACGGAGACAAAAGAGCTGAAAGAAGAGGTTCCTAAATCAGAAAAGAAGGAGAGGAAACAGAAAAAGGAGAAAGCTAAGTCTCTAGAATATATGTCAACAGACTCTACTGATTCTGCTCCATTGGACAATCAGGCGCATCATGGTATTCCAGAAGAGAAACAAGGTGAATCAGTAGTTAAACAAGATGAACCAGTGGTAAAACAAGTCGCAGAGGTCAAAGACCAGAAAGAACAGCTTTCTAAACCAGAAAAGAAAGATAAGAAACACAAAAAAGACAAATCTAGGCTGACTCCTGAAGCTGTGTCTACAGATGCCACTGATTCAACTCAAATGGAAAGCCAGAAAGATCGTGCTATTTCAGAACCCAAACAAGATGAACCGCATGACATTGAGGGTATCGAGAAACAACTGGAAGCTATGATAGCGGAGCTCAGTGAAGATGTTAAAGTAATTCCAGCTGAGACAAAACAGGAGAAAGAAGACCATCCTAAACCAGAAAAGAAGGAGAGGAAGCACAAAAAAGAGAAATCTAAAGGTCCAGAGACTGTATCTACAGACTCCACAGATTCAGGCCCAGTAGAAATTCAGGAACATCATCCAATTGCAGAAGCCAATAAAGATGAACCAATACTAAAACCACAAGAGGCACAGATTGTCGAAAAACTTGAGGGCTCTCCTAAGCAAGAAAAGCATAAGAAGTCAAAAAGGGATAAATTGAAATCTAAAGAACTCGTTCCTTTAGAAGACAAAGTCGTTGACGAAATTATTCCAGAGAAGACCATTATTGAAACAATTAAAATACAAGAAGAAGACGGGTCTAAAGATTCTGTAGTGACTTCCAAAGATTCTGTAGTGACTTCCCAAGAAATTGTCGTCGAAAGTACACTTGAACAAGTTGAATCCTCTACAATACCAACATTATCAAAAGAAACAACTACGTCATACATCATTGAGGAAAGTATACATCAAGACCAAATCAGTTCTGTTGTTGTGCAACCTGACAGTTCGATAGACGAAACTAAATATGAAGCAGTACCAGTTTTAACTAGAGATGAAGACGCATCGACAACAGTTACCAATGAAGGAATAACGCAAGAACCAACGAAAGAAGTAACTGCGGTAGAAGCAGAAGTACCAAAGGTCGAATGTCCAATGCGGAAGGCCGACTTCACACCAACCAAAAAAGAGAAGAAATCTAAAAAGCATAAACCTGAACAATCTGAACAAATAGAAACTGTACAACCATCAACTGAAGAACCATCAATTGAACAACCATCAACTGAGCAACCGCCAACTGAAATGTCTGAAGCACAAGACCAAACTGCAGAAGAAACTGTGATGGCGGAGCTCAGTACTGATGAATGTGTGCTGAAAGTGTCAAAGAAGGATAAGAAATCAAAGAAAAATAAGTCTAAACATCCTGAAGTTGTCGAAACTGAAATAGCTGAAGTAGAATCGATTGAGTTGGCCAAAGAAATAGAGGACATTAAAGCTGAAGAAGTAGTGGCTCAACAACATATTGCTGACATGGCTCAACCTGAAGAAACAGCTGAGATGTGCAAACCCGAGAAGAAGCACAAAAAGAAGAAAGATAAAACAGATGACAAAGCATGTGAAAAACCAAAAGCTGATGTTCTTCCGCCAGTAGAGGTACAAGTTAGTGAGATGGCTGAACAAGAACAGACTGTTGAACAAGAACAACAACTTGGAGATGCTTTGAAGTTAAAAGAAGATAAACCCGTAGAGGTTGTTGATAAATCAGAAGAACCACAACCTGAGGTAGAAGCTAAGAAAGTCGACAAAGATAAGAAGTCCAAAGTGGAAAAGGATAAGAAACCCAAGAAGCATAAACACCACAAATCAGAAGATACTGAGCCTACTCTTGCAGTTCACACAGATGAAGAATCGAAGACTGTTGTGGATGTCCAAGAGACGATTACTATAGATCATGCTCAACAGGAAGAACGACAGGAACGACAGGAAGAAGTTAGTACAACTGTTCAAAGTCAACAAGTATCGATAGAAAGGAAAGATGAACAACCTAATTATAATCCATTTGAAGACAGCAATGAAGAAAACCCAAAGAAAAAGGACAAAAAATCTAAAAAGGACAAATCAAAAACACGAAAAGAAACCAAACCTGTACTTCCAGGTGAAGTAGAAACTAAAGAGGATGCTGCTGTTATTGAAGAGAAGGCTATTGTTTTTGATAAGAAACCTGTTGTTATTGAAGAGAAGCCTGTTATTGAAGAGAAGCCTGTTATTGAAGAGAAGCATGTTATTGAAGAGAAGCCTGTTATTCAAGAGAAGCCTGTTATTGAAGAGAAGCCTGTTATTGAAGAGAAGGCCATTGTTATTGAAGAAAAACCTATTGTTTTTGAAGTAAAACCTGTTGAAATTGAAGAAAACCCTGTAGAAATTCTAACTCCACATGAAAGCAAAGACGATACTCATAAACCCTCCAAAAAGGACAAGAAGTCCAAGAAAGATAAGACCAGAAGATCATCAATTCCTGAAAATATCGTTAAGGCAGTAGTTCCAGACTCTACGAAAGAACCAGAAAACGTATCACCGGTACCAGTTGAGCAAGTTGCTGAAGAACCTAAGAAAGAAGAGCAAAAACCATCAAAGAAAAGTAAAAAGTCCAAGAAAGAGCATAAAGAAAGACCTGTAGAGCATAAAGAAAGACCTGTAGAGCATAGCCAAACACTAATCGAAAGCGAGCAACAACATACCTCCAAAGAACCTCCTCAACTATCTGGAAAATCATGGGCCAGCATCGTCGGAACCAAAGCGTCCGAACCGAAACCCTCAGAAACTCAACCTCAAGCTATCGAAGACGACCACAAAGTCGAAGAAATGCAAGAGATCGAGCTAACACCGCCAGCCTCAGAACCAGAGACGACAAAAGCCAGCAAGAAGCAAAACGATAAGAGCAAATCTACCGAGAAAATTGGCGGATTGTATAACATATTCTCCTCGATGAAGAACGTGCTATCGCCAAGACCTAGCCATCAAGATCAGGAAGACTTCTCGTCGGCGGATGAGTCTAAGAAAGACAAGAAGAAACGACAGAAGAAGAAGAAGAATAAGCACGATTCCGATGGTGTGCAAACATCCACGATTGACATAGTAGAGAGTTTGAACGAAGGTGACATCAAACCAGAAGTGAAGGTGGTCTCGCCCGTAGAGATAGTCAACTTCTTGCAAAACGAGAGACTCTGCGCTTTGCCTGAAGAGAAAAAGGAAGGTTTCTTCGGCGGGCTGATGTCTAGGATCAGAAACGACGATAAGAAGAAATCGAAGAAAGATAAGATCGACAAACTGGAAGCTGGCGACTCTGTCAAAGTAGAAGCAGAATTACCGGATACCCATCAGCAGATGGAAGACGTACCACCTCTGAGCGAACCCAAGAAGAAGAAGAACAAGAAAAAGTCTAAATTGACATCAGAATCTGATCAATCGGATGGGGAAGAACCTAGAAAATCAGGCGTGCTTAACACGATAGTCAGTAAGGTTTCGGATGTTCTGACTAGTAAGTCTAAAAAGAAGAAAGCCAAGAGTAAGCTTGTGGAGGAGAGTATGATCAGAGAAACTGAAGACTTGGAGACCCAAAGATCAGAAGAACAGAGGTCGGAAGAACAGAGGTCAGAAGAACAGAGATCGCAGGAACAGAGATTGGACGAACAGAGAACGGAAGAACAGAGGTCGGAAGAACAGAAGTCAGAAGAACAAAGCCCAACAAAGGAGTTGAAGGTCCTATACCATGATGACGCCATGCATTCTGGTGATATCAACACCTCAGTCAGCATGGAGTTGAATACAGACCAAAGGACAATAGAAGAAGAACTGTTGGAGGCTATGAATGAACTAGATACGAACGCATCTCAGGAGGAGGTGACTGAGATTCATGAAGATTTTGTGATTGTTGATACAGCAGATGTTACCGTTGATAGAGCAGATGTTATTGTTGATAGAGCAGATGTTATTATTGATGGAGCAGAGGAAGAACATTTTAATGAGAATTTAGCACTTGATGGACCTTTTTGGCTAGCGAGACCAACATACGAAGAGGCTGAACATGATTACGTGATATACCTCCAACAAACCATCCAAGAAGCAGAGCCGATCGAGATTATCGAAATCAAAGACGATACCCCTGACAAGGACAAGGATGGTGACTCTGGGCACTCGAGTGGTCCTGGTTCGCCATCCGGTGAGAAGAAGTCCTTCGGGGACTCCTTTAGTACTTCGTATACGAGTGCAGACCTTCCCGGAGGTATGTGCAGATGGAAAGACGAGAGTACCTATTTGTCTTCGGAGCCCGTGCCTGAAGACGCGACTGTAACCCTAACCTTAAACGATAGTGATAACAGTGAGCGATCTAGTGAATTAAGTGAACTTCGTGCATTTGACATTGTATCCGGACCGTCGGACTTTAGAGACTTATTGACACACGACCACACGACATCAACGACAACAACAACAACATTGTCCCACACGCACTCTCCTCCCCCCATAGGGCCTGCCGTGCAGCAATCAGCAGGTTCAGTGGACCCGATCGCACCGGATGACGGCTCCACTGCCCTAGACACCTACGAGAGTATTAAGAAGGTGAACTATTTGTGTGTTGCGGTCCTTGCATGATCCATGTCTAACATGAACCTGAATAAATTTTCTCCAGTCTCAAGTTTCCCGTTGTCGTGATTGTTTTTTCTTGTTTTGTTTTCTCTGCGTTCTAAACGCGTCTTTTTCAACTGTGTATACTAAACGTAGTTTTCGGTTGCGTCAAAACGTCGGGTTAGTATGGAGATTTTATTCTCGATTTCTGGAAAATTTTTATGTTTTGCTAGAGTTTTGCAGATCTAAATCTTTGAATCAATAGAAGAGTTGTAAATCAAAAGGGTCTAAGTACCATTTTTATGTTTTTTTTGAGGTTTTTTTTTGTCAATATCAATATCTTCTGCAAGGCTCCAAGATTATAACGACACAATTAATTAATTTTTAAATTACAAGTTCTCAGTTAAAAGACTGTATTTTCTATGAAAATTAAGATATTAAATTAAAACAAATGCTAATATATTGCTAATTAATGTAGTGTTAAAACTCAGCTGGCAAAAATTTGACCAAGACTCTTAATTGTTATACAGGCTACTCTAAATACCACAATAACATTGCCAGTTACACAGATCGACTGATTTGTAAAAATAACTATTTTAAAAATTGTTTTAGCTAGAAAGAATTTCAAAGAATTTATCTGTTTACCTGAAAAAGTGTGGAAAGTATATGTTTGTAACGCGTCAGCAAATGTACAAATAAGACATATTGTCAATTAATCCTGAAAATAGCTCTAGAAGATCAGAGAAATAAATAAAAAGATCTCCGAATTTATCACCCATCTTGTATTCTGTACAGCTTTGCTCAAGCAGTGAAAAAAACTAGTTTGAAATGTTTAGAAGCCAGATATGTTTCAATAGCAACTGCATTATAAATAACAATGATGCATTATAATTTATAAATAACAATGACATATTTGTATCATCTAAAAAACTAATAACGAACTAGTTTGTGACAGCTGCTCGAACGAATCATATATATATATATATATATATATATATATATATATATATATTCAGAACGAGTTTGTGACAGTTGAAAATGACGTTTGTGTTGTTTTTTCTTTTCTTTGTGATACTAAAAAGCGATGAGTGGTTTGGCTCTATTTTGCAATAGTAAGTAAGTCTGTCCCTTAATCTTTACAGCTACATGCGTAATTGCATTTTGCCAATATTTGATATTTTGCCATTTATTCAATTTATTCCTCCTTGTCTATCGATTTTATCTTCACCATTGTTCGTAGTTTCTTTTGTCAAGGTAAAACTTGTCAAATTAAAATTTCTGTTATCTCAACAACTTCCCGATATAGTAATCGGTTGCTAAATGTCTATCATCAAAAAAAAAACATTAGCAATTTAATTTACAATTTACATACAGCAAGAATTTCCGATATTTATCCTAAAATATTCATGTTGTTCTACAATATGCTGAAAATATCCCTTATAACTGAGTTTTTTATGTCTGTTCTTATGAAGTTATTTATAACGGTTTGAATGTAGAAGATTCATCATTTTTATGAGCCAAAGCGTGTGTAGCAAACCAGCTACAATATATCTTTAAGTTATATTCACTTGGCAAGTTATGAATGTCTTAGGTACTTGTTAGAATAAATCACATTCGTAAATTTTGTTTTGTAGTCTGTAAAAAGCTTTTAGTGTAACCACCTGCTTCATTTACGCTTTTAGTTTTGTCATTATTATAAATATTTTCGCCTCGAATAACATTTACGACGTATCTATGAAATTGTTTAGGTGCTGACGGACGAAATCGAAAATTTCACGAGGAAAATACAATTTGTCGAGCAAAATATTGCTCAGATACCCACCACTGGATACGATGAAATACTAGCTGCACTAGAGGTGAGTTAAATTTCGTTTATTTTCCGTTTTAATCTCAACATTGTGCGCCACACAACATGTACTTTACTACATAATTCGCCTCAACGAGCGAAAGAGTCGCCGCTCTGGTGGTGAAAGTATTAACTAGTGTCTTCGGCGTATAGATGTTTCAAACCAAGGAGAGCACAGTTGTGTATGCAACCAAATATACGTGGGTCAATTATAAACCATACACTGGGTATAGTTGGTTGCATATGTCACTGTGCTCTACTTAGCTTAAAACTACTCTAATTTTCATAATTTATTTGATGTGGTATAGGACTTTGCGTATAATTTCGCCGGTATTTAACTATAAAAGATGAAAAACGACAAAGAGAAGCAGTAGAAGTAAGACCTACTTACACAGTGAGTGGCAACGTCTGCAAAAAAATGGAAAAAATGTCTAGTGTGTTCAAAACATTTTCTAAAAGAATATTTGTACACGAATAAATCAAGCTGAGTGTACTGTAAACGAATCATATTGTTTTTAAGTTTGACATATTGCGGATCTAACCTCAAAATGAAACGTTTTTATTAAGAAATCCACATATAGTCACAATTTCCTGCTGCAAATAACTTTTCTTCTTCTCCAAGGGGTTGTCCCTGATAATATGTATAAATATTTTTTCAATAAGGGTTCCGAAAATACTTGTAAACACTCGTCAGAATAATTAAATTTTATCCCGACTCATGCGCCGATGTTAGCGCCCTCTACATTCAATCAAATTCAGCAGGTTTTTGTGTAGTAACAATTATTCATTCCTTCAGCGTAGGGGGCGCTTCTATCGACTTCATCAAACGTCAAATTTAATTTAACTATCGAAAAACCTTGTCTTTATAGAAAAGAACACATCCATAATGTTAGTTTTTTATGCCGTAATTTAATGCAGTATTTTGCGGTCTCTGATTGTGTACTATAACCAACCCCCAGGCTGAGGGTGAGGGGTGTTGGTTGGTCAGCCGAGCGGATGCTGTTTATTAGATGTTATTTGATAAAAATGGTATACAGAGTGGTGGGCGGGCTAGCTTATGCAGGCTATGATGTTAATGCCCAAGCTTGTAACAAAAGAAAAGGTACTTACCATTTCAAAATAAAGCTTAATATTTGTTCACTAAGGTAATCAATGAAAACAACCAAATCTTCGGCAATAGATATAATAAAAAAATAATAGAAAATTTAACAAAAATTTATAGAGTATGACAAAACAAAGGTAAAAGGTTCAGAACTAAAAAAAATAAAAATGACAGAAATGAATTATACTTAGAATTACTTGAACAATAATACTCAATTATCAAATTAAACAAAGGTTAATAAAAAAAAAATTAATAAGACAGAACAAGAACTTGTATCGTGAACGTTAGAACAAAACATAGAGAGAAATAACGGTAAAACCAACTTTAACAGATACAATCATCAAAGTTACCGATATCTAGGATTTTACGATATATTGAACAATTAATACGTCTCTTTTCAACCCTCTATCACAAGCGTAAACAAAATCAATTACAATTATACTCGGTGCTAGGCAATTTTAAGTCGAACACACAGTTCCTACCTTGAGTTTCGACAATGAGGTAATCCAAAATAATCCAAATATCCAAAATAAATGCACTAAAATCGTTCTCTCAGCAATGTAGGTACCACAATTAACACAACGCGGATTTCGCGAATTATCCGAACGAAGGAATGAACAAAAATTTATAATAAAAGCTACACCAAAGAATTACCCAAAAATGAAAAATGCACTAAAGAATCACCAAATCAAAACTGAACTAAACTGAACTAACGTGAACTAAAGTGCCCCCTGGACAGCTCTGCTCCACTTTTTATATCAAACGGCGTAGTGTGTATCCATATGGATATTCTTGGGGCACCAATCAAGAACACAACTTTTGACTGTCTGATGTTCTGGTTGGTTACGCCTTTGCACTTTTTACCCCCAGTCTTCAACCTAGTGGTTAAGACAAAGGAAAATCTTCTGGATCTTTTCATTCGGGCTTGTCCGGGGCACCAATCAAATTAGTTAAACATATCTACGCTTTTGGACAAAGAATCTTGTGTTTTAAGATCCGCCCCTATAAACTCAGCAAAATCATATCGCTGGCTTCAGGGATGTTTACATTTGGACCGTGAGACCACTTGATAAAAGTTTTCTCACCAGGCGGTTCCTTTGGAACTCAATACTAATGATAATGAAACTTATAACTGTACCTTCGTTGACAAGGGCCAGACTAAACATATAAATATACTTTCATGTTTCTGTACCACCAACGTTCGGACTGATAAAGATTCAACACTGCCTCGCCTTGTGATAGAGTTTGTCTACTCTTAATATAATACGGGAATAAAAAAAATGTGCCTTAAAAATACTATCTTTCAATGTTACTGCATTTTTGGGATAACCCGTAACCCGGGTGGTTACACTGCCCCCTCCTAAAAACAAGAAGGGCCACTTGCGCTAAGTGCCCTTACTTGTTACCAAACAAACAAACAACAAAATCACCCAAATGCAGGAACATTGACAATGAATAAGCTAAAACTAAATGGGCGCACTCACTGCAAGAATTTATGCACTTATCTACCGGCACCTCCACTCAATCTGCTCTTGGGTGCTGCAATGACTGCGGCCGGCTGATGCCGACACGAGATACTGGCCGGGGCGTTGACTGGATATATCAGGCTACTTGCCCGACTGCTCCCAGCGATGGTTACGCAGGTCTGGATACATAGACTGCGATTTCGGGGGTGAGCTGGCAGCGGTGAAAGCAGGAGGTTCCTGGATTCCTCCTGCTTTGGACTGCTCGGTTGGAGCTGCTGTCGACCAGGGTGCCATGTTGATGGCATGTGAAGGACCATGGCCCAGGCTGGGACCCTCATGACTGGTAGTGGACTGCTGGGCTCCCCGATAATGACACAACCAATAGGTAAACGGTTTCCAGAAACTGGCCAACATAAGTAAACCGCATCCCATGATATGTTTGAAGATGGAGTCGTTGGAAGAGATGCTCTGGACCATGCCAAAATCAGTCTTTCAAACCAATCTTCTTGTTTCTTCCTGATGAAGGGATGGCCATTGTTGCACCTTGCGGATTTTACTTCTTCCTCGGCAGCCTTGAAGGTGATAGGGTTTTGACTGATAACCCTATGTGGACTGTAGGCGAGGCGTCAAAGGGCGAAAGGATCAGCCTATATCCGCCCAAGGGAAGGGACTCAACCATGGATTGCAAACGAGATCATTCCAGGTGTTCTGCTTGATCGTGCAGAAACCTGGAAGACCAATCTCACGACAAAATCACAAGCACTTTGAATAGGGCTTGCTTTAAAAAATTAAAATCTGATAACATGAAAGATCACTGGCATTGCAAAGTTTTGTATTTTTCCAAATCACTTTTTTTAGAACTCGAAAGAATAATTAGTCACATAATGGTGAACAGTATATACAAACGCATGAAACAAAGAATATGGAATTCCTATCGAAATCCATACAACTGTAACAATTGGAAAAATACAATTTTTTTTTGAAAACTTGAAGGGTGAAGCTCTTCAAATTCCCTTCTTCTATTATTTTTGCTAGGAAAATCCATTAATGGTCCCGATCATGGGTTGTTCTGCATCGACATCAGGGGGTCGATGTTTTACGTCAAAATTCCTGTCGATCCACTTGCTTCTGTCCTGGATCATATTTACTATCAACCCATCCATGCCGGGTCTTATTGAAATTAGTGGGCAGACCTGTATCCGATTTATTACCCTTCTTCCATCTTCCGGTGGGCGGTGTTTTGTCACCCGTATGGGTTTTTCTCCCCGATGTAGCACTGGTATAAACTTCTTAACGACTGGAGAATCAACGACTCTCCCTATTACCATTCTCTTTTTCATAAAAGCATTTTCTTCTAAAACCAAATTTTCTGTAGCGACGCACTCTTCCATTTCATCTTCAACCATCCCCTCCTTTAGGGGTTCAACGATGACGCTCTGGGCCACCAAAACTCGGGGATTCACCCCATCAACTTTGACCATCCCCTTCTTTGGGGGTTTACCGGTGACACTCTGGGTCACCATCACTCGGGGATTCACCTCATCAACCTCATCCTGAACTGCAACCATCCCCTTCTTTGGGGGTTTACCGGCGACGCTCTGGGTCACCAAACCTCGGGATTTCACCCCATCAACTTCCACATTAGCTTCAACCATCCCCTTCTTTAGGGGCTCACCGGCGACTCTCTGGGTCGCCAAAACTCGGGTTTTTACCCCATCAACAATCTTCCCAACATCCCGTTCAACTGGATCGCCCTGTATACTACCGACCTCGACTCGGCTGGGCGATAACACCAAATTCGCTGAGCGCGTCATTCTTGCGTCAGCTGTTGCTCCATCTGCTCTCTCCTTCGCTATCTCGCGATACTTCCGATCATCTGGGCGCGGCTTCTCAGCGCCAGCTGTTACGTCACTTGACCTTACGTTCGCTATCTCGCGATTTTTCTTATCGCCTTCTTCTTCGTCACTACTGTCGCCGTCATCGGCCGGGTGTAGAATCTCTACATTTACCTCGATTGGAGGCGGGTGGCGAGTCCGGACGGACTCCGTTTTCTTCACTGTTGCCCCCTCCTGGACTACTTCACTTCGGTCCATCTGAGCCCGGTAGGGCTTCGTCTTGTTGACTTCTTCGTCTTCTTGGACTACTTCAATTTTGTCCAGCTGCGCCCAATAGGACTCCTTCTTCCTGTTTAATTTAGCTCCTTGGACTCTTGATACATTCTTCGGAGGGTTTAATGATTGAAAAGAACCGCTAGTACCTACTTGAGACGTTACTTGAGGAATAACGGCAGAGACACCCCTGTCGGAGTGCATTGATGAATTATTATAGTCACTGCTGGACTCATCAACACCTATCTCAGTTGCGTTTTCCAATTGAAACTCATCGAAAGCAGGATCAACATTAACCTCTTCCAAATTATCGGGATCCATTTCCGAAAACATTGGTAACTCAGTACCTAAGACACTGACCGTCCGTCGGTCATAATCTAACAAAACCTTATTTGACAACAAAAAATCTCGACCTATAATACCGTCAGCCCTTAGGCTGAGTTCACTCGAACAAACAAAACAATTAAAAAGAAAACCTATATCATTTAACTGAAAATCTAACTCCGTGATACCTAACATCTTAATTTCGTGACCTGTGATTCCTGTGATTCTCAAACCTCCGCACAAAGTATCATCTAATGCTGTAATAGGACAATCTCCGGCAACTCCCCTCCTAACAATAGTAATTGGTGATCCACTATCAATTAAAAATTTAAAACTACGAGAATTTATGACAAAATTAACAAAGGCCGGAGTTTCCTGAAAAAAATTAACGTGCGGAATTACGAACGTCTTATCGCCCCGGAGTTCTGCTGCACCCTTGGATTTGGGGCCGACCCAAGGGAACTGGGGTTTAACGCCTGCTGCTGGTGAGTTCTACTTTCTACATTCCTATTGTGATTCTGGGCCTCGGGACTTCTCGTTTGATACTGAAAATCTCTGTTGTGTGGAGCGGTTGAACGTTGGCTGCTCGAGGGCCCTCTATTTCTACACTCATTGGCATAGTGTCCGACTTGTTTACATTTAAAACAGGTGGGAGTAAAATTTCTGGTGGATGATCTCTGTTGTGGCCGCTGAAAAAAATTATGACTGGAATCTCTCGGTGGATCATAACGACAAAATCGGGCCGTATGTCCGCGCCTTTTACATTTGTAACACTCGACCTCGGGCGGATTTACACCGTGTACCTGTTTAAACCTTCGTCTAACTATCTCCAAATTGGTCTCCTCGAGTAACACAATCTCCGCTAACTCATCGATGGACTTATTATCCTGTAAAAGCAACGAACCACATTGCCTCAACAATTCTGGGTGGATACCAGTTCTAAATTGATGTTTTGCAATTTCATTAATTTTTCTCCTACATCCCTCGAGTTGATCCTGGGGAGTTCCTTCTCGATCGGCCTCGTATATTTCCGCGGTGACAAATTTAACTCTAGTCAAAAAATCTGAAACTGACTCCCTATCTCGCTGAAACAACTGTGACAACTTTGAAAGCAGCTCTCCTGATGTACGCTGTTTGCTAAATTTTTTAATGAACTTATCCCTAAACAATTTATAAGATACCGTCTCGTCTTGTAGCTCTATCTCGGACCTAAAAAATGTATATGCCGAATCCTGTAACCTATAAATGATCAAATCCAGCAACTGACGCTCCGTCCATCCTTCCAAATTTTTGCGCATTTCCAATTTAAACAAATAATCTCTAATATCACCCCTTCCCGAAAATGGTTCAACCGTTTGACATATTTTAGAGAAATTTATAAATGGTTTCGCACCATCATTTATTGGTGCCGCTGGCGGTGTGGATCCGCCTTGATTGTTGTCGGTCGGCATATCTAAAGTACACAAATAAAATACGATCTAAAAACTGCCTAGCTGTTAATATACAAAACTTTCAGTACTGAACTCATGTACGAGTTGAAAAGAGAACAAACTAGAAATCTTTCCCGATATTATATTCAAATTTCACCTTTTCATTTGTTTACACCCTTAAAAACCACCCCACACCTGACACCAGTTTTATAACCAACCCCCAGGCTGAGGGTGAGGGGTGTTGGTTGGTCAGCCGAGCGGATGCTGTTTATTAGATGTTATTTGATAAAAATGGTATACAGAGTGGTGGGCGGGCTAGCTTATGCAGGCTATGATGTTAATGCCCAAGCTTGTAACAAAAGAAAAGGTACTTACCATTTCAAAATAAAGCTTAATATTTGTTCACTAAGGTAATCAATGAAAACAACCAAATCTTCGGCAATAGATATAATAAAAAAATAATAGAAAATTTAACAAAAATTTATAGAGTATGACAAAACAAAGGTAAAAGGTTCAGAACTAAAAAAAATAAAAATGACAGAAATGAATTATACTTAGAATTACTTGAACAATAATACTCAATTATCAAATTAAACAAAGGTTAATAAAAAAAAAATTAATAAGACAGAACAAGAACTTGTATCGTGAACGTTAGAACAAAACATAGAGAGAAATAACGGTAAAACCAACTTTAACAGATACAATCATCAAAGTTACCGATATCTAGGATTTTACGATATATTGAACAATTAATACGTCTCTTTTCAACCCTCTATCACAAGCGTAAACAAAATCAATTACAATTATACTCGGTGCTAGGCAATTTTAAGTCGAACACACAGTTCCTACCTTGAGTTTCGACAATGAGGTAATCCAAAATAATCCAAATATCCAAAATAAATGCACTAAAATCGTTCTCTCAGCAATGTAGGTACCACAATTAACACAACGCGGATTTCGCGAATTATCCGAACGAAGGAATGAACAAAAATTTATAATAAAAGCTACACCAAAGAATTACCCAAAAATGAAAAATGCACTAAAGAATCACCAAATCAAAACTGAACTAAACTGAACTAACGTGAACTAAAGTGCCCCCTGGACAGCTCTGCTCCACTTTTTATATCAAACGGCGTAGTGTGTATCCATATGGATATTCTTGGGGCACCAATCAAGAACACAACTTTTGACTGTCTGATGTTCTGGTTGGTTACGCCTTTGCACTTTTTACCCCCAGTCTTCAACCTAGTGGTTAAGACAAAGGAAAATCTTCTGGATCTTTTCATTCGGGCTTGTCCGGGGCACCAATCAAATTAGTTAAACATATCTACGCTTTTGGACAAAGAATCTTGTGTTTTAAGATCCGCCCCTATAAACTCAGCAAAATCATATCGCTGGCTTCAGGGATGTTTACATTTGGACCGTGAGACCACTTGATAAAAGTTTTCTCACCAGGCGGTTCCTTTGGAACTCAATACTAATGATAATGAAACTTATAACTGTACCTTCGTTGACAAGGGCCAGACTAAACATATAAATATACTTTCATGTTTCTGTACCACCAACGTTCGGACTGATAAAGATTCAACACTGCCTCGCCTTGTGATAGAGTTTGTCTACTCTTAATATAATACGGGAATAAAAAAAATGTGCCTTAAAAATACTATCTTTCAATGTTACTGCATTTTTGGGATAACCCGTAACCCGGGTGGTTACAGTACTCATCTTTTGTCCTGTAAACATACTTAACCTTGATGTCATCACCGTGTGCCCGTGTGCTCACAACTGAATTTAAGTCCTGAAGCCAGACATAATCATTCAGTAGCCGGTAAACCACTCGCGGTGATGTATCGATGTTTACTAATGTTGATTCAGTGATTCAATTCGTTTACCGTGTTTTAACTTTGTGTATGATTGTGCATATAATAACACTTTTACAAGAAAAATACTGTAAGTATTTCTAAATCAGTTTTCATGCTTATTCCACTAATTATTTAAAATGTTTTATTACATCTTATCGAGAAAAAAACGCATCAAGTTTTGCTAATAAATCAAAACGTCTGTACAGCGGGCGTCACTGATCTTTGATAATGATGATCTCACCATTTATTTATAAACATTTGCAAGAAACTTTGGCATTCGCGATGCGGGAACAATTGCTATTTTTAAACGTTACTACAGCGCACATGCTTTGCGAACATGCCGGTGCATCACATGATTTAAATTATTCGGGTATGGCATAATCTACTGAACCGTTTCGACTGATGTTGTATTCCAATTCGACTCTATTTTTATACCATTTACTTGTTTCTATTCCGTCTATGGCGCTTGTAGAGCTGGCAGAAAGTTTACATCATACCTCATACCGACTGACAGTTTTCGCCGGTAGTAATAATAAAATTAACTCATAAAACTAATTTTAGCGTCTTTCGTTGTACATCGATTTTGGAATATCCGCGTTTGTTTTAGTGATTAGCGGAACTTTGTAAATGAATACTAATCACGTTTGTGTTAGTTTTAATTTATATGTATGCTATATGCAGTTATTTCACATTCGATTAATAATAAACATGGTTGTGAACGTAGTTATTTATTGCCAAAGATTGTCACGACTTATGCTAATAATAAACAAAACTAAACTCATCGGATATCTTTCATTGTTAGCCAATACTAGTTTTTCTACACAGTAATTGACTTAATTAGAAATTTGACGAAAATTCCTATTAACATTCGTTAGTGTAACTAAAACTATTAGTTACTTTCATTATGATATTCAAAATAGTAGAAAAATAGCTCTGTGTATATGTCAAAATTTTCGATTTTAGTTATTGGGCATTCTAGAAATATGTGGTTAAGGCTTCCCACCTGTCCACATTCGCAATATGGACATTTTAGGATAAATTTTAGGTTATCTGCTATCTGTTACTGTTGTTACGAATGTCCGGCAGGGGGCGTTTCGGGTTTGACGTTACTGTGGTAATAGCAGCAAAACACGGGTCGACAAAAATCGATTTTTTGGATCGAAAATTGTTTTTAAGGCCGTTTTTTTTGCTCAAAACTCTTTGCGAAGGGTATTTAGAGGGATCTTATCGTAAGACATGAGAGCGAGCGGCTTTTATAAGGTCGGCAGGAACGGATAAAAAAATGTAAATTTTTGACGTTCATCGATCCGCTTGTCGGAATTTCTAGACGTCACGTGACATTTTCTCGAGGTTCGCCTTCACCCGAAGAGGTGCAAAATCGTGATTTTTTTTCAAAATTGACGCATTTAATTTACAAAATATCGCGCAGTCTACGCGGAATCGTGTCCTTTTTTCAATTCGAGCGTCAAAAGTAATATTGAAAAGCCCAATTTTGCAGCTACACGATCGCAAATGTCAGCCAAAATGGGCGATTCCGTTGAACGCGCCCTACACTTGAAAGTTCGTAATTAGTATAGGTAGATTATATTATTACCATGAGAAAGCGTATGGATTTCCGATGCAGTAATGGTCATTATGTTTCACATAAATCACCTAGCAACTTTTACCTTGAAAATGGGTCCGTTCTTGGCACACTTCGGTTCTATACATCGTGACTCGTTAACCTCTTTCAGAAGACATATGCTATGGTCACACTAGGCTGTTTTACTAGCGTGCTATTTGCTACTGGCTGCTAACGGCATAGTGTTACCACTAGCAGCGTTGTTTCGCCAGTTGGCGAGTGAGTTTAGCAGCAGCCAGCCCACCAGCGCTTGTTTAACTTTTACAGCAACTAGCATGAATGTTAACTTAGGAAATTATGTATTTTTGAAATGTGTTTTATAAATATGATGCGAGGTAATATTGTCCCAATATATAAAGAGGGCTTTAAGCGATACGGTGTTTTAGTATTTGCTGATTATTAGCCGCTGTTAACCAGCATAGTGTGACCATTCAGCAGCCGCTATTTTTGTATGCCGGTGAATGGTTTTGGCTGTTGCTTGTAAAGTTGAACATGTTGAACTTTCATTAGCCGCTATTTTAATATTTTAATTAACAAATTGAACGGAAAACTGAATTACTTTTTTGTTTGAAGTTAATATAAATAAAATATAAAGTAAAAACTAAATTGCGGTTGAAAGCAGTAATTTTTTATTTAGAAATATACTGGGAAAAGATTGGAGACCTGAAAGAGATTTGTTTTTAATGAAAATATATAATTTAATTATTAATAATTGAAACAATTATATAATTTTGTATTTTGCCTTGCGTATGTTATTTACACTCGTGTACAGTGCTTTCAAAATTTATGTAGTCTGGTTCAAGGCATCAGGTAGTCAATAAAACCCCATAAATTGGTATCAAATATGAAATATTTTATGGTTGCGATGCCTTGACCTGACAAAAGACAATACATCGTCACACAAAATGCACCAGAAATAGTTGACGTTGTAGTTTGCGTACTTTTGCTTGTAAACAGCGTAATGTGACCACAAAATAGCCGCTGGCAGTTGTTGCTGCTAGCACCGCCAGCAACTAGCAGCTAATAAAACAGCCTAGTGTGACCGTGGCATTTGTGTCTTCTAATTCTCTCATTTGATTCTCCGCAAAAGGACAAAACGAGGCTAGTCATGACAGTTCAAGAAAAAATGCAGTCCTAGTTACCGCGCGCTGTGTATCAACGTATGTACATATATCAAATAAAATTTGTAATGTAATACCTTTTGAGTTCGTTATTAATTGTAGCCTGGAGCTTTTATAATGCGATTAGCGACCTGCAACGTCAATCAGTTCAATACTTCGCCGCAACGTGACCGTCTTGGGTTACATGTCGCGTGGTCTACACTCTTCTGTAGCACACATGGTTGATCCATGTGCATATTGTTTGTTCGATCAATGACCCTTGAAATTATGCAATTTACTGAATGCTCTAGCGCAGTGTTTCCCAACGTGGGGCTGGGGGGCAATATGATTCTCAAGGGGGGCAATTGGAATATAGAAAATTTAAAAAAAAAAAAACCTACCTTAACGTCTCTTTGTACCGTTCATACTGCAACCGTTAATCATATCCTTGAGGCTAATTATTAAATATCTCTACACAATTCTAAATATAAAAAAAAACACACAATAGGGAAAAATTTAATTAAGCCATCAATATTTGTAAAAACGTTTTTAGAAAAATATGTCAAAGATGTGATAGCTATGCCACTTAAGATACATTGTTGAGGAACATTTTGTTGAAGGTATGTTATTCTGTAAATTAGAAAGCATCACAACCTCCGGAGATATTCTTCATAAGCAAAAAAATTACTTCAATGTCTTTAATGTTCCAATACAGAACATAACATCCTGTACTGCAGACTGTGCTCCTAACATGATGGACAAGAAAAGCGGCTGTTTAAAGATAAGAATCCAGAAATGCTTCTTGTGCATTGTCTAATATAGCTCCATAGGGAAAACTTGGTAACCAAAAATGTTTGTCCAGTTCTCAATGAAGATTAAATTCGGTTATAAAATATGTCAATTGTATCAAAGCTAATGCCGAATGTGACATTTCAAGTTAATTTGTGAAGTACAAAATAATTCATACTTTTTATAACTAAATTTAATACTTCATTGAACAAATATTTTTGGCTACCAAGTTTTCCCTGTGGATTACACAATGCACAAGAAGCATTTCTGGATTTTCATCTTTAAACAGCCACTTTTCTTGTCCATCATGCTAGGAGCACGATTGGCAGCACAAGATGTTATGTTCTGTATTGGAATATTATCGACATAATTAATAACATAGTTTTTTAGCTTAGAAAAAATATCTCTGGAGGTCGTGGTGCTTTCTTATGATTTGCAGAATAATATTTCCTCAAAAAAATGTTCCTTATTAATGTACCTTACATAAGTTATCAACAAGGCCTCAGTGCCTCTCACTCTTGCTCATTTTAACCATTCTTTTTCTGACAGTGTTGTTACTAAGGGGCACAGCTATCACATCTTTGTCATCTTTTTCTAAAACCGTTTTTACAAATGTTGATATTGACAGTTTAATTAAATGATCCCCTATTTTGTGCTTTTTCCAAATTTAGCAATGAGCACGAATATTTGATAACTAGACTCAAGGGTACGATTAACACTTGCAGTGACAATTTCAGTTTTAGAGTAAATGTTTAACTTTGTGTTGTTATAATAAAATATGGCAGATTTGTGTTGTATTAGTTTTTAAGTGAATGTTTATTTCTATTTTGTTATAATAGAATATGTAGCAAATTTTGTTTCTGCTAAAATGCTTAGTATTTATTTCAATAATCAAATAAATTATTGTTTTATGTTATTATTTTTATACCCCCAATGGCGCAAGTTTTTCATTACGTCACAGAGAGGAAATCAGTCAAAGTTTGTTGGGCAGAATGTGTACCAATGACGAAATGAGAAACGTACACCGTTCAGAGTAAGGTTTATTTCCAACTCTGTTATAGGTATAAAAAAAGACAATATGAAGTGGGGCATGAGATTTTTAGACCAGCTTCGGTGGGGCATAGCTCAAAAAAGGTTGGGAAACACTGCTCTAGCGTGAAGTTTACATACACTATTTGTTCTACAAGTTTACATACTCTTTGCTTGCAGACTTTTATATTTTGATGATACTTTTGACAAACTATAGTCAAATTCTTCGAAATGTTTCGTTGCTAATTCCTTCCAAGCAATGTATCTTAAAATCTACATAATTATTTCTACAACTCTTTCGTTATGTATAACCCGACTTGTTTTATTTTTGCGGTCTAATGTTGAAACACCCTGTGAAGCGATTAAAATTTGTACTAACTAGGAAACATTTCTACGAGTTTGTTGAAATAAAATAATTTGCTGAAAGATTCATAAAAATCAACCATAAATTACAAAAGTTATCCAAGAATAAACAGTCAATTGCCTTTATAACTTAGGACTCCCAGGACTCTGACAAGCGCATTATTAGAACCTGTCAACCTCTTTGTAAAATCGCGTGCGAAACCGAAAATAGCACCTAATTATCTGCATTAACCTCACCTAACAGTTCCCACAGTGGCCGACAAAAGTCTACGTAAAACTCCGCGTTAAGTTGCAAGAAATATACCAAATTTAATTTCGTAACCCGAAATACCCGCGGAAAGGCATTACGGAAGCGCCATCCAAACTCAAAATGTCATCTTATTAATAGTGATGTCTATTATTTGATGGCAGGCGATTTATAACACCGGCCAGATCAGCTAGAATCTAGCCGCTAGATATACTCGATGGACGTTAGGACGTGACATGTTTATGCAAAATAACACATCGGGAACTAATTTTAGTCCCCTGAGGATGCGCATTGTGGTCAAACGTTAGAAACGCTGTTTTAATTCGAGCGGCGCGCCGTTTCAGTTTTAAGTAACGTCGCGTTCGTGATGTGTCGTAGAATTATTTGATCAGTTCTGGTGACTGATCGATGTGATTTTTCTTGCAGGATATCAAGAGTGATTTGCGAAGACATGCCACCGATGTGATACGCCTGGAACAGTTGATAATGGAGTTGCCGTCGGACGCCGACGCGCAGACCCTTGCGGCACACCTTGCCGGCATCAGGACGAAGATTGCGACGCTCCTGTCCAAGGCGGAGGTTGGCACGAGCGCGGTTTCGGTGAGTTTTTCTTCATTTTTTTTTTTCTGTTTCTTTTGTAGAGGTAACTCTTCGCCGCATTTGATTTATTGCTGCTGGGGAATTTGTGTGGGAGATTAATTTTAAATGAGTAATTGTGGTTTGTAATGAGATTAATTTGACGATGTCGTCGCTAGTTTTTCCTACGAATTTCTGAATCATGCCAGCGCCAGTTGCGAATGTAGTTTCTTGCTAATATTGCGGTGGTGGATTTGAATTGATGGAAATTGTGGAAGAGTGAGTTAAAAAGGATAATGTTTTGGTGAAAAAGTAAGTCAACTCTTTTCGAGCTATTAAGTTTCTTGTTTATTTTTTTCTGTGTAAAATGGAGGAATCTAATCAAAAACAAAACTAGTTGAATTTTTAAACATTTAACAGAGGGGTTACAGTTTTGTTGTTGTTTTCCAAATTGTTTTGGTTACGTAAATTTTTTCTTGACATCTAAAATCAAAGTCAATTCCTAAAGTGTATAGCCAAGAAAATAATATGTGGGGTGGCCTTCACCCAACTTTCCAGCTACATTATTGGCACACTGAAGTGTCTGAACAGTTTTGTAATTATTCAATTTTGTTAAAACAGAGCCACTCCAGAAATCATCGCAATCAATTCAGGAGTTGAAAATTAAGTTATCAGGAAATTAAGTTAAAAAAACGAAAAATGTTGAGTCACTGAGAAAACTGTTGCTGTCGACGGTGTCAAAAAATCAAGACGGGAGAACAAACGTGTCATCTAAAATTCTAAACTTTGTTTGAGGACATCTAACTTTGTATAACCTCCTTCCCCAATCAAAACGGTATTTTGATGGCCTTTTTTACTGACAACTGTTTATTAACAATACATTTCTTTAGATTAGAAGATAGTACATATTTTCAACTAGTTCAGTATGAAAAAAAAATGATTAATTCCAATATTAAGCTACGATGCTCCTTTCTATTTATAAAAAACTCCGAAAATAGCTCTCCCACCATAAATCTTCAGCAGCACGTTACGTGATCCGTATTCCTGACAATTATGTCACCGGTTCTTATTTATAACCGTGGCGTGCAACCTCTTCACTTGCAAACGATACCCCCAAATTGATATTCGATAGAATCTAACGATGCACCCTCTTTATTTTCCTTTTTACTTTCAGATGAAGCAGGCCGTTCAGCGCGAACGCCAGCGCGAGCTCCTCCAATACCAAGTCTTCCTTGCGGAGATCGAGGTATGGCTCAAGACCATGCAAGAAACGCTAATCCTCGAACAAACCTCCACCACCGAGGAAGAAATCCAGAAAGAGATCGAGCTATACTCGAAACTAAGCCTCGATTTGGATGATAAGAAGAGAGAACTGTTGAAATTGACGAGGTTATGCGAAGATTTCCGGAAATATCCCGATTTAGCGACGTTCGCGACATCTCTCGTCGAGCAGCTGAGCCAACTCCGGATGATATTCGAAAGCCACGAGGTAAACTTAAAGAAGAAGTTGGAGTTTTTGATGGTTACCTTACTTAAGGTTAAAGAGGAGAATTTGAGAGGTAAGAGCATCCAAACGCAGACAGGACGAAGTTTGGACTCACCTCAGTATGAACCGTCCTCGAAAGACGTCCAGACTCAAGCTCATGTTGTCCAGACAACCTCACAAACTGAAACTCCTAAATCCAAAGAGACCATATCCATCGTAAAGACGACATCAACCGATGGTAAAACCATAGAAATCGTGACGAAACCTTCGTTGTTACAAGAACCAGAACCCATCATAGAAGAACCTGATGATTTACTGATCACCGCTGACTACTCCAATAAACCTGAATACCAAAAACTGGAGATCTCGCGTACTGGTGACTCGAAACCGTTTGAGACAGTCATGGTCGAACCAGATGAGACCACCACGGAGGTCATCGTCGACGCCGATGGTACAAAACGGATCATCGTGAAGAAACTACACAGGACTTTAGTCCAAAGGCAACAGACCGTCCAAAGGGAGCAAGTAACCCATATCGGGACTTTGTCTCATGTCCCCTTGGGATCGGATCAACCAAACACTCCAATCACCCAAACATTCTCGCAAGTTACCTTACAAGGTCAACAGAGCAGCACCACGGTGCAAAAGGGTCAACGACCTGCGGAAACCGTAACAACGGAAAGCATGAAAGGTCAGATGATTACCTCAACACCAACTGGTGATTTGGAGACGCAAACCTACGAATCTGAACCTCACATAACGTACTCGACTGGTATGAGACCCGAAGAAGTTGAAGTCCACGGTGTGAAACTTCGCGAGGGTGACGTCGCCATGTGGGATGACGGAAATAAGTTAGTTCCCTACACTGATAAACTGGATGGTGATGAGATTCATACATCCAGCTCGAGCGTCAGGGCTGTAGTGCAACAGGTGACGCGACGAATCATCAGAAAGACGAGACGCATCATCAGACGCGTCGTGATCATCGATGGTAAAGAACAGGTAACTGAAGAAGTGATTGAGGAACCGGAAGAGGTCGAGGTGACCGAAGAGGGAATCCCACGAGTTAGCATCAGCGTAACCCAGACTGAGAATGGAATTGTCAAAGAACAACAGCAATTTGGTGAACCTCTAACGGAAGAACAACTCCAAGAGTTTGCTGAAGCTGAAGAATTGAAGCAACAGATGGTTGTTGAGTCTCAACCTCCAGTTGTTCAGTCTCAACCTCCAGTTGTTGAGTCTCAACCTCCAGTTGTTCAGTCTCAACCTCCAGTTGTTGAGTCTCAACCTCCAGTTGTTGAGTCTCATCCTCCAGTTGTTGAGTCTCAGCCAGACGTGAGGTATGTCGTAGAAACCATGAGCACCACCAGTATTGCACAACCAGAGCCTGTAGAGACACAATCCAAAGCAGAGACACATTCCAAAGCAACTGAAATCATTTCAGAACGACCGAATATAGAGACAACTACTGCTGATTCAGCAGGAGAAGTGGGCATGCCAGCTAACGCACCCAGTATGCTAGAAGAGCCGATAGTAGTTAGTTACCAAGACAAGACCAGACCAGAAGACCAGAAGAACCCTGTGATGGCTTCCGTAGTGACCGATTTCATACAAAGTGAGAGAACTACTGAGGAGGAACCTCTTTGGAACGTCAAGAAGGCCAGCGAGATTAAAACCCTGGAAGATAACATTACCGTTGCTAGTGAATTCCTGAGAGATATGCTTCAGGATGAGGATAAGCCTAAGGAGAGTGTTGATGTCGAAAAACTTGGAGATTTCGAAATATCTTTGTCGCTGGAAGAAGTGGTGAGGAAAGAGGTAGATAAGCCAAAAGACGTGGACAAGCCCAAAGAGGTAGACAAACCCAAACCACCTGTTAGGGTTGACCAAGCAACTTCCCCTTTTCCCGAATTTTTAACACCAACTCCAGAAAACATACCAAGCCCAAAACCAGAAAGAAGTCCAAGTGTAGAATCTGCTAAAGAAGTCCAAGAACCTCCAGAAGCAACCCCAGAACCAACCCCAGAAGCAACCCCAGAACCAATCAAAAAGACAGAAATAAGCCCTGAACCAATTCGCGGAACAGAAACTGAATACATCTCTCCAGAATCGATCCAAATCGAGGAAACACCAAAATCCGACAAATCCGCTTCATCGAAAACTCAATCAAAACACGTGAAGACTCCAATATCCGAAATTGGATCACCCATCGTTCCGAAGACGCAGAGCGAACACGAGAGCACCCCGACCGATATAGACCACGGGGGACGAAAGAGCAAGAAGAAAAAGAAAAAAGACAGTACATCTCAATCCCAATCAATTATCGAATCTCACCCTGCGAGTCAGAAGACTCCAGAACCCGAGGACAAGGATGCAACGATCGATGATTCGCTCGGATCCACGGAAATTGTCCTCCCCGAAGACTCTCTGGTCTCTTCGGAAACCACGAAACCCATGGAAGAATTCTTTGAGCCGGTCACGCAATCCGAGGGTGATTTTTCTGGAAAAGAAACGGGTTATGAAGCGGATAAGACCACTGTGGACGAGAGTCTGGCCGATGACGACGACCAGGAGAAGAAGAAGAGGCGAAAGAAGAAGAAGAAGCAGAGGGTGAAGGTCAAGGACAGTGAAGAATTCACGCCGGAATCGGTGTATACCTCATCTGTTATCGGGGAAACCCCGCAGTTTAGCGATGAGGAACCGAAGGCTGCAGTACCCGAGAAACCTGAAGAGACGAGGAGACAAGAAGGGAAGAAGGGGAAGAAATTGAAGAAGAAACCAAAGAAGGAGGAGGATATTGAATCGACTGAAGCACAGGGAGAACCAACTGATGAGAAACCGATCACGGACTCTGACTTTGACCTCAAGCAAGAACGTCTAGACGAATTATCATCACCAAGTGAAACCTACAAGACGATGTCGAGCATTTCCGAGCCTGGAACTGTCAAAGTAATCGAGGAAGAGGTGATCTTAAGTCCCCAGAGCGAGTGTAGTGAGATCACCACCAGAATAGTCACCACCGTTCCGATCATCGAAGGTGTCCTAACACAAGAGAGTATTGTCCAAACGTCACCTGAACTATCAGAAAGCCAACAATTCCTCGAACAGGAGAAGAGCTTCTCAGAACTCGAGGTCCAAACATCACCAGAACTACCTACGGAAACCGCTGAATACGGTACACAAGCTGAATTGGCAGTTGAAGCCACAAAACCGGAAGTCCTTGAATCCTCAAGTCAAGTCGAGATTTCACTCGCTGAGACCATCACCCAGACTTCAACACCCGAGAAGGAGGAAGTCCTCACGTCAGATACGTCCATTCAAACCGTTGTCCAACAACAGGAGGTCGTCCAGGAAAGCACGCAGACCGTAACCCCAGAACAACAGCCCAGGAGCGAATCCGCCCAACAAACCCACATCACCGAAACCGAAGAGCAGTTCGCCCAAACCATTTCACCTGAAATCATCGAAGTACAAACCTCGGAATTCACCAGTCAGATACGACCGTACGAAATTGCGTCACCATTGGAAGAATCCGTGCAGACGACACCTCCGCTGGTTACTGAAGTTGCTGATGACACCACGCAGACTTCCTTACCACATATCAGCATTACTCCTGAAGAAAAAGCAGCTCCGGAAGAAGTCCCAGTTGTTGAAGTTCCAGTTGTCGAAGTCCCAATTGAAGCCCCAGTAGTTGAAGTCCCAGCTGTAGACGAAGAAAAGCCTGACGAAGCAATCCAGATAGGAGAAGAAGCCAAGGAAGAATTGATTGTAGAAGAAACAGTCGTGAAGCAACGTGTTGAAGAAGTTCCTACACCTATTGTGGAAGAAGCACGTATAGAAGAAGAAGCACCTATAGAAGAAGCACGTATGGAAGAACCAGAAACACCCATCGTTGTAGAAGAAACTCCTGTCCAAGCAGACGAAGTCGCCATTGAAGAACCTTTGATCATAGAAGACATAAAACAAGAAGAACCTGCAAAACAACTGGACGAAATAGAACAACCACCAGAAGAGGTCAAACCAGTAATAGCAGAACCTCCAAAGGAAGAAAAACCTTTACTTGAAACCAAGGAAGTACAAGTTGAGCAACCACCAACAATCGAGGCAACATCACAGACTAAACCAGTGGTGATCAAAAGCCCAAGCGACTTATCAACCCCATCAACAAGTCCAGACCAGCAGGAATACGAACTACTGATAAAAACCACGGTGACTGTGCGAGATGAGTCAGCATCTGACCTCTCGGAAGAACACAACATCAAAATCTCCTGTGATCTCAAAAAGGCGGCAAAGGATGTCGAAACTAAAGAGAAATCTGATTCGAGCGACTCCGAACGTGCCATCAAGGTGTCCGTGGACGGTGTACCTGTTGAAGATGAAGATGATGGTAAGAAGAAGAGGAAACGTAAGAAGAGGAAGGGTAAGAAGGAACCACGGGAACCACAGGAACCGGCACAACCGGAGAAGAAGGATTTCTTCTCTGCGTTCACAAGGAAAGATGATGGAGGTGATGCGGGTAAAGAATTGTATTCTGAAGTTGCGAAGAAGTATGGGCACTCGCCTAGGCCAGGATCCCCTGATGATAGACCTGAATCGCCTGAACACGAGCCTGGGTCGATAGTGGTATCCAAAATCATAACTGATATCAATAGAGATATGCTTAGCAAGCTGATGAAGGAAGCTTCGCCATCACCACGACCGGCGATCGATGATTTTATACTACAGGAGAAACTATCCTCTGGTGATCATAGTTTTATCGACACCTTGCCCAAATTGGAACGTGGTCTTGAAGAAATAGAAAGGCAAGAGATCCAAACTAGTTCTGTAACGCCGAGTGCACCACCTGAGGAGGACCCCTATAAAGTATTCAAACCTCAGCAAGTCTTTGAGAAACCAGAACTTATCAGTATTGAGGAAATTCCTACAAGGGTTGACTCGAGTGGCACTGAAGTCTATCCAAATGGTGGTCTACCCGACAGTAGTTTATTGGAAACATACACATCAAGTGTTGGAGGTAAAGTAACTGATGCACCAGAAGAACAACGTGTAGAATGTAAAACAACTGATGCACCAGAAGAACAATCAAAGCATGTTGATGTACCAATAACATCTTTGGCAACTCTAGAAGTATCTTCAACTGAACCAAAATCAACAGAAACCGTAACGTCTAAGCTTCTACAAGAATATCCAAGGGAAGTTCAAATCGTTGATCCACAAAAGGAACAACCAATTGACCAAAAAACACTTCCTGCAACATTTCTGCAAACTCCAGAAGTACAAGCTCACGAAACACTAGAAAAATCTGTGATTGAAGATGTTTCTGCGACAACTTTGTCTTCTGTAAGACCAGAACTTCCTCAATCAGATAAAGCAGACGATGAAGAGGTATTTGAGACACACACCAACGTACATATCTCCTTCCCAGAAGATGTAAAAGTTGATCATCAAGTTGTAAGACATCCAACAAAAACAGATTCCTATGTAGCCTTTATCGAAGGAGAACAATCTTCAGGACAACAACCGCTTCCTGTACAGGAGAAGAAACCAAAACAAGCAGATACCTTTGAAGTATTGCAAGTTAAATCAATTGATGTACCTCAAGAACAGGCAACAGATGTACCTCAAGAACAGGCAATACGTTTTGATCAATCACTTCCTGTAACATCTCTACCAACACTAGAAGTGACTTCAGTTGAGACACAGCAAACAGAAGTGTTTGATGTGACCTCTAAGACTCCACAAGAAGAATCAACGCAAGTTAAATCAATTGATACACTACAGGCACAAGCAATTGGTACACCAGAGGTACCAGCAACTGATACACCAGAGGTGCCAGCAACTGATATACTAGAGTTACAACCAGAGCATGTTGATCAACCACATCCTACAAAACCTTTGGAACAAGCGGAGTCTGATATTCAATCACAACAAACAGAAACCTTTGGAGTAATCTCTAGACCTGTTCAAGAAGAACAAGTTCCTGTACAAACCGAGCCTGCCAAAGATGCAACTCTGGCTGATGTTAAGAGTATTGAAACTAAGCCAGGACAAGATCAAACTCCGGAGATTTCTGCTTTAACAGAAACCAAAGCTGTAGAGAGTATTGTCAGCCAAACAGTCACACCAACAATCAAAGACGTGGTGCAAACATACATTCAGAACGAGAAAGAATTTGCTGATCAACAAGCACCTCCATTAGCGTCAGATCGAGCTGAAGTAGTTGGACAACTAGCAGGTGAACCACAACCAGAAAGCGCCGAACTGTTACGAGAAATCACTAAAACGAGTGATGCAAGTTTTCCAGAAGAACTTGTGCAATCAGCAGCTCACATTCAGGAGATCCCAAGTCAACTTCCAGAGGTTAAAAAGACAGATGTAACGCCCCTGAAGAAGAATGACCACGCCTCTGAAGAAGTAGACTTTGTGTCTTCTACTGTAGCAGAACTTAAACCCGATGATAGTAAACCAGAAAAAGCTGATAAAACACTTGGAAAGTCTGCAGACGTTCCTACGGCAACTGTGTCTTCTGTAACACCTGAACTCTCTCAACCAGATAAAGCAGACGATGAGGAAGTGTTTGAGACACACACCAACGTACAAATCACCTTCCCGCAAGATGTAAAAGTTGATCATCAAGTTGTAAGACATCCAGCAAGACCAGATTCCAATGTAGCCTTCATCGAAGGAGAACAATATTCAGGAGAACAATATTCAGGACAACAACCGCTTCCTGTGCAGGAGAAGAAACCAAAACCAACCAAAGCCAAAAAGGGCAAACATCCTTCTGTGACGATTGAAGAAGTGATAGCAACACCTGTGACTGACACACCTGTCACTCCGGGTACTGACATTTCGATATCCCCTCCAGAGCTGGTCTACACGCAAGTGTCAAAGGTCTGGGATAAACCGACGGCGATCGCTGAACAATCTGAGCAAACGGTAGAAAAACCAGTGACTATACAAGAAGTCAATATCAAATGGAACCAAGCTCAATCGATGGAGAGGGTTAAGAACTTGCAAAACGCCAGGAGGACGACACACTTGAGTGATATCTTGTATTTGGCCTCGCTGAGCGAAGTGATGACTGATGAGTCTATTGAAGAAAGGAACAACAACATCCACGGGTATCTGACGGAGCTAAGAACTGCGGCCACGACAGGAGATGGTGTCGTCGTTCAAAAAATCGTGGTTACAACTGTGGAGACCATAACAACATGGCTGGACACAATCGAGTATCGCATATACATGAACCGGCAACAAACGGCCGACGGGCCGTCAAAAGAACGCGTGGAAGAGTTGAATAATCTGAAGTCTGAGATCTCCACGGTCGAGCAAAACATCGACCAACTCCAGAACGAGTTTGAGAACGCGAATAGGCTGTGCAACGAAGACGATCGCGAGCGTATCAGGAGTTATATAATTTCGCTACAACACCAAGCTAAAGCGATCGAGGAAGCAACTGATAAACACGAACAATTAGCTCTTCAAGATCTCAACAGATGGCAGGAGTTTATCGATTCGGTGTTCACCACCAATAAAACCCTCGCCGAGCTAAGACAACACGTTGAATCCTTGAAGAACTCTGAGATTTCGCTTCCGAAAGTCCTGGACGTCCTCGATGATCTAGAAGCCAGTAATAGTCATCAAATGGTGAAGTGTGTCCATCTGGTAGCCACTGCGAGAGGGTTAATCCGCGATTTCCCGACTAGAGAGGTACCCACTGAAGTTTATACCAACTTGGAAAAAAGCAGGCAGATTGAGAAGATTATTAAGTCCGAGAAAGATCGAATCATCGAGCTTATCATGGTCGTTGAGGAATACGACAAGGCCCTGAAAGATTTCGAGCAAAGTGTCGAAGATGCCGAACATATTTTCGAAAATCCGATTTGCGTGAATAGTTTAGAACATCTTGAAGAGGAGATGCAACGTTACAGGCAGTTCTTTGGTACGTTGAGCCACAGTCAAACTCTGCTGGAGTCTTTAGAAGGCAGTTTGGAGAAGGCAACGCGCGATATCCACGCTGAGAGTTTCCAGAAATTGTACGATAGGACCACGGTCATCTTGGAGAAGGCGCCCAAGAGGTGTCAGGAGATGTCACAAGCCGCTACGAAGTGGAGCGTCCTGGAGCAAGGAATGAAGGAGGAACAACGTTGGTTACAAGTTGCGAAACAACGCGTACCAGATCTCAGCAGCGTAACCTCTGCTGATTACGACCAGTACATCAACTTATACCAATCACTCTCCATGGATATTGCTACGCATCACACCAAGTTGACCTACCTCAGAGGTATAGCGTATAAACTGCAAGAGATCGTCACTTGTTCCAGTCTGGAAGAAACTTGCTCTGAATACCTGGAGACCATTCTAAAACTCCAAGAGGACGTGAGCACCAATTTAAAGAGGCTTCTGACATTCCGTGAAGCATGGACCACGTACAACGTGCAAACTGATAAATTAGAATATTGGTTGAAAGATGCTGAGCAATCTCTGGCACAAGTCGAATTCCCTCTAGACTCTCCAGTACCAGCTCCTGGACATATGCGACAATTCTGGGAACTAAAAGCACAAACTGAAGTTCACAACAACATAAGAATAGAGACGACCAACTCCTTAGAAAAATCGCTACAAGTTGTTCCTGTAGCTGACGAAATGGTCCAAAGGAAGTTCCACGCGGAATTACTCGACCAATGGTACAAATTCTCCGATAGGATCAACAAAGTCCAAGATGCGATCATAGAGAACATCAGCGCACCAGATATTCCGATAAACCAAAAGTTCACGATCCTCGAACAGGAGCTCTTGGAGCTTAAAGACGTGTTGAACAGCCTCCAAGGCATCATCAAAACCGAGGAGGAACTAAACCTATACATAGAACGCCTTCAAACCATGTCAATTCGAGTAGAGACCATCCAGAACGAATTAGGAAAACTTGGATTACTATCAACGACTGAATCAGAAAAAGTGGGCAATCTCCTTTCCTTATCCAAACAAATCGAGGTGCAGATCAACGAAGAACTGGAAGGCGGCAACCTCCTGAGGGATCGCCTCCAGGAAATCCAGAGAGGCCTCGAGAAAGTCCATCGCCAACATGAGAAATTTCGTGAGACCTTAGCGTCATGCGAGAGTGCCGAGAAAATGGGCAGTGAAGCTGTTGAAAAAGCTGTTAATGATTGTTATGAAGTCGGGCAAGGCTTGGATTCCTTATGGCAAGAACTGATGTCGTTAAGGCAACTCCTCCACACGCTTCCAATGAGGTTAAGAGTCACTGTTTCACCAACTAAGGTCGAAAGGGACATCTCCCAATTACAAGACGACCACACCATCTTGGAGCAAGACTGCATGAAGCTGCTTTCCCTGCTGAAGAATCGACTCACCTTATGGCAGAGGTTCGAAAGGCAATTAGAACTCGTCCAGCAGAGTGTCCAAGAAGCTGATTTCATGATGGATCTGATCAAGGTCCAAGGAATGGTCGACTATGACAGACTGCTGAAGGCAACTGAAAGATTAGAGGTAATTATTTAACGATTTACTTGTGCAAACCAGATTTTGTTCGTGCAAAACTGGTTTTGTTCGTGCAAAACTGGTTTTATTCGTGCAAAACTGGTTTTGTTCGTGCAAAACTGGTTTTATTCGTGCAAAACTGGTTTTGTTCGTGCAAAACTGGTTTTATTCGTGCAAAACTGGTTTTATTCGTGCAAAACTGGTTTTGTTCGTGCAAAACTGGTTTTATTCGTGCAAAACTGGTTTTGTTATGGAAAACTGATATTGAAAATCTCATTTTGTGGTTTCAGAATGTGAGTGGTGATATGGTGAGTCGTGAAACATTGTTAGCCGAATTGAAAGATGTGGCTAAACCGTTGGCTGAGAGCTGTTCTCCCGAGGTGTCTGCGAAGGTGGTCGCTGCTGTTGCTGAAGCTGTGACCGCCTGGAACGAGACGTGTACCAATCTGAAGGAGATGTGTTCGAAGTACCAGCATGCAACTGAATTGTGGAAGCAGTATAGAGACACGGCGGATTTGGTGCGCGAATGGATCGATACTAACATCGAGACTGTGCAGAATTTGGATCCGGATGAAGCTGTCAGGGTTGTCAATGTGAGTAGACTTGATGTGTTACCTTTTATTTTAATGCGTTTCGGAGCCTTTGGCAAGCAGATTTTGCTGGCGTTGGTTTTTTACGTTTAAGCAATGTCAGATTATGTAACATCATGATGATTTTACCTTAAAATGACCTTAAATTTTGACAAATTTTGATCTCCAATAACTTTTGTGTTGTTCGGTGGATTTTGATGGTCATAGAAACTGACATTAGGTATGGTACAGAGTGGCTCTGGCTTCACAAAATTGAATAATCGCAAATGTGTTCAGACACTTCATTGTGCCAACGATGTAGTTGGAAAGTTTGGTGAGGGTATATTTTTTATTCGATCACATCCACAAATAAACACACTTAAACACTCCAAAGCCAAAATGTGTGTGTATAAATAGCCCCATTCAAAATTTCACGCTGCAATACATGTTGTAACAAATCCCTCGTCGATTGTTCGCTATAACGTATACACTTTTTAAAAATTTGGAGTGCATCCAAGTGCTTTTACGACACTGGCGGACTATTTTTTTGTAACCGATACAGCGCGTCTGCCGTTTCGTTTGTAGGTCAATGACAATTAGACACAGCACAAGATGCGGTTATTGTGGTGCCACAAAAGACCTACTTGCATGAAAAATTAGACCTATTACAATTACATGAATACACGATATGTACTTAGCATTACGTCACGTTTTTAAAGCACAATATTTCAATTGTGCCATGTTTACAGTCGCTAAGGGAGTCGTGAATGGTGAATGGTCAATGGTTTTGGTGAAATTGAGTATTAGAATAATTATTTACTTGAAATGTTTGAAGATATTCTTAAAATTTTTCGATAATATTAATATTCCACGTACTTTACTCTTATCCGCGTTTCACATTTCTTTAAACACCCGGTATACGATTCTGATAAATGAATAATAATAGTATATTATTATACAAGTTTTATAAGACGTCAAATTGGCGTGGAACGAATGCGCCAATATGTCTTATAAAACGAGTGTAATATACTATTTTTCTACTTTGCGTCATTAATTTTATAAAAATTAAAAAGTATATTAGGTAAAATTCCAATCTAGAGTATTTATGGGTGCAACCGTTGGTAACACTGTCATCTGTCACTTAAATTCAAATATCTGTGAAAAAGTAATTATTGATAATTATTATATACCATCATATACTAGTAGGACGAAACCTAGGATGCAACACACATGTTTAAATATGTATAAAAATATACATACTTCGCAGTTTGTGCGATTCTAAAAAATCAGTTTGTGCTTACTTTTGTGGTTATGTGTATTTTCGTTTGACATGCATTTGATATCAATGTCACCAATCTTAGAAAAAAAGTTACTAAAAACGGTGTTACAATTTGCTAATTGTAACACCGAAAACAGTGTTACAATGTGTGCATTGTGAATGCAAAGTAGAAAATAGTATATTATTATACAAGTTTTATAAGACGTCAAATTGGCTCATAAGTTGTTTGGGGCACGAGGAGCGCCAGCGACGAGTGCCCCAAATGAACGAATGGGCCAATATGTCTTATAAAACGTGTGTAATATACTATTTTTTCTACTTTGCGTCATTAATTTTATAAAAATTTAGAAGTATATTAGGTAAAATTCCAATCTAGAGTATTTATGGGTGCAACCGTTGGTAACACTGTCATCTGTCACTTAAATTCAAATATCTGTGAAAAAGTAATTATTGATAATTATTGTATACCATCATATACTAGTAGTACGAAACCTAGGATGCAACACGCATGTTTAAATATGTATAAAAATATACATACTTCGCAGTTTGTGCGATTCTAAAAAATCAGTTTGTGCTTACTTTTGTGGTTATGTGTATTTTCGTTTGATATGCATTTGATATCAATGTCACCAATCTTAGAAAAAAGTTACTAAAAACGGTATTACAATTTGCTAATTGTAACACCGAAAACAGTGTTACAATGTGTGGATTGTGAATGCAAAGTAGAAAAAAGATTTTTTCATATGGTACAGATTTTTCCGGACACACTGTATATGCGACCGTTAAACATTATCGGTTCATTGTATCGTTCAAGAACTATTTACTTAACAATGTTTACAATCGCAAGTACCCCGTTTTGTATCAAACGGGACATTCCAGTAAATGTAACGAGAAATCTCTGTGTACTCTCTCTCCCAGTCGCTAATGTTTAATTCCAACAACAGAAATAGACCCGTCTAGCGTTCCAGAATTATGAGCATCACGCATTCCCGGCATTGCACCGTCTGTACATGATCCATACGCAGCAGCATCCCCCTGTTTCGCGTCTCGATCGATCAATCCTGCAGGCTCACACCCTAACCCCCCCTAACCTAGCAGGAACGCATCCGAAAAAGTCTTCCCCTACCACTAAATTCGAGTACGTAGCGCGGCTTCGCGTAGCGCAAAAGCATTTCTCGGCATATTTCTCAGTAATTGTCGAAACGCTGGCGGTAGTCGTTCCAAAATTTGGCGAAACGCGGTGTAACAAAAATGTAGAACTTAACAATGACAGTACGTTGTTTTTCCTAAGTGACGCATGTGTGTAAAAACATTTGACGGAAGTGTACCCAGAACACGGAATATTAATGTGCACTAACGAAGAGAAAAAGGTAAAAATGTAGAACGAGTATGTATTTAAAATTCGTGTTGCTAAATGTGCGGAATTTCTTATCGTGTTTGAACAGCACGTCGAGATTTCAAAACATTACGTTACATTTCGCCAACTTGGACTTTTAATAATGACGCAAAGTTTTAATTTTAGAATTTCGTAAAAAAAATCTCGGTCATTTTTTCCTATAAATAACTAATTCTTTATCTGTTTTGGCCGTACCGCATAACAGCGCACTTCATACACAACATACTTTACATACAAATGTGTTTTAAACTGAGGAAGTGATGATTTCATTTTAACGACGTATCGCCGGTTTTATTGCTATGGAAGAGTTTTTCGGGCGATTTGGAATGCCATGCCGGGTGATTGTATAGAAATTGCTGACCAAATGCGTATCTATAATTCTTGAACCGCAAAAAATGCAGGATGTGCTGTTCGGCGTACATATTTATTCTGTGTGTTATCATTATCATATAACCTCAGGAAACTTGCGTTTTTCGTGATTAGATAATAGAGATGGAAGAAATTAAAATACACGTTTTATAACGGATGCTTTCCCGAAACAAATATAATGCTGGTGTTTATATTCTACCTAAAAATCGATGATATTTGAGACATTTAGATTATGCATTATTAGAAATGAAATCGGGACAGTATTGTCCCCATTTTCGTTATTAATCAATAACATCACTGCGTCGAGGAAAAAAATATGTAGTCAAGTAGTTGTTCTTGATTTCTTATTGTTTATAATAACTATATATCTGCAACAGATAAACAACTTGTGGGGCAAGTAAAAAAATTAAATGTGTTCAAATGTTGTGACAACTCAGAGTAAAGTTCAATAAAATTGTTACTATTTATTGAGAGGGGTCAATCAGTTGTAATAAAATACCTGTCTTTTGATTAATTTGAATGATAAATAGGTTTTAGTCCAGAAATATTGTATTTTATAGGAAGAGTAGAAAGAATTGAATTCCATAAAATTACATTACAATAACATCCTAATCAAGTGTTTGTATCTCGAAATATTTGTCTCGTTAGATTGTAAGACAAACCAAACACCAATTAAAAATAAGACTGTGGCACGCAGTATAAACTCCTCGCGACTCCGCAAGTTTTAAATGTCCCCGCAGTTTGTGCCCATTATGGTAAAACACCAGGAAATCCGGACATTACTTCCTGACATACACTTCATCTTAAACACCGTAAAATACTTGCCAGTCTCGCCGCACATTTGAAATAAACGAACTGTAGCGTGCGGACGACATATCTTATTTCCGCTTTCGAGTTTTGCACGCTTACGAAAGGTCGATTTTTTGGCGCGCAAAATTATTCCCGACCGACGATGTCGTGTTTTAATCCAAAAACGAAAGTGATATTACACTTTGATTATAGCCGTTTTATGATTGCGTTCCGTGCTAATTCCATTTCCGATTCGATATGTGAGATTATTAGCGATCGCAATTTCGTCCGCGGGTGCCAAGGTTAATCGCTGAAACCACCGCTGAAACGGCTTAATTAAATTGCTTCACTTATAGCAAATTACAGCAGCGAAAACGGAACGGTAATTTACATGCTGCGCGTATGTCGGCCGGATTCTAAACTTGGATGTTTCTTGTAAAGCAAAAAGCCTTCAAATTGATTGTTAATTCCGTAAAAGAAACCCGCCAAATGCGTCAGTATCGATCCCATGTGCGACCAGCTGTGCAAATAAACAGTTTAGAGGAGAGCTTAACCCTAATTTGTGTAAATAAATAATTGGTTTTAACAAAAATATTTGGACTATACATGACATGACAAAATTCCGTGTGCTGACAACCGAAAGTGTTTACTTGTTTAGTTAGAAGCAGTCTGGCAATAGCCGCAGTCTTAGTCGCTATGGTTGCGAATTGGCAAATTTTTTTGATAAACGTCATTTGGCCACTGACATTAGGTTGAAATCCTTACAAAATTGAAGAATTGCAGAAGGTTTACACGCTTCAATTTGAATTATAAATTGGTTTTGGTCCAGAAATGTTAAAAATTTCATAAAATTACAAAACGTTTGTCCCAATGATCTGAATCCATTTTGAATAAAAGCAGATGGTATCAATGATAAACTTGTGTCAGTAGGTCAGAAAATTACTGTTTTATGTCCAGAGAGAAGGTAATTCCCTAAAAGCAGTTGCAATAAAATGGCTGTCATTCCCAATTTGAATAATAAATTGGTTTTAGTCCAGAAATGTTCTATTTTATAGGAAGAATAGGAAGTATTTAATTCCATAAAATTACATTGTAATTACAACCTAATCAAAAGTAATAAAACTGGTTCTAAATTAGTGTCAAATGACAATAATTTATTTTCTACTTGTTCCTTAAAAATGGAGCAAGTGTTAGTGATAGTTTTAAATCATCAACCAATCAACAATGATATTGCATAACCAAATCAGAAAAGCAACATTTGATGCTTAAAATTTAAAAAAAAAAACTGATAACCAATTACCATAGGAAAGTCAATAAGTAAAGCTTGCCACCAACAGCAATAGTACTTCTTTCTGCAAAAAAAAATATATCTTCTTAACACCTCTTCCTCTTCTCTTTCTAGGGTTGTGAGGAGACCTTAGCAGCACACTCGAAGAAACTAGCGAAACTCCGCGAACTGGTCGCTAGTATAGCCTCCGATGTCGGCTTGGACGAACGCGACCTCTTCGGCGGCGAAGTCGAAGCCCTCGGACAACAACTGCAAGATGTGCGCGAATCCCTCACGATTCTGGCGGACGTCGCCGAAACCAGAGCGAAGACGCGTCTCGAAGCCACGAACGGCATCAACGACACGAAGACATACCTGGACAAAGTGCGACAATCCCTCGACCAATACGAACAGAGCGCCGACGCCGAAGAAAAACTCCAAACCTTACGCGAACATCTCTTGGCCCTGTCCAAAGCGAAAGGCCAAATACAAACTATCAACGAGAAAACCGTGGAAATCACCGAGTGCGTGCAAACTGAAGTGTCAGTGATTGAAGTGTTAGAACTTTGGCAGCAAGTGTTTAGAGAGACATTCCAGCAGTATCATCGACTGAGTACGAGATTAATGAAGGATGAGGATAGTATATCCGCTCTTAGGCTCTGGGAGGAATATTTAGTCAACGTTCAGCAATTCCTCGCTGGTGGTATACCTGATGACTACCATAGTCTGACGGACCACTTACATCTTTGCGAAGTCCACCAGAATCTCCTCACGCAACAAGCTAGTTTATTATCACCAGCTGAGAAGTCAAAATTGATGGAAGCGAAAGTCATGGAGCAGTTTAACTCATTAACGAACCTCCACAATGAAACGTTATCCCGAATCATGGATAGAAACACCGAAGTCAACTCGAGATTAACAGCTTGGACGACGTTTCGTGCAGACCAAACGAAGATCCTTGGTTGGTTGAGCGAGATGGAGACCGAACGGGAGAAGTTACCCTTGCGATATCTCCACCTCAGCGACCTTCCAAAGGTCATCGAGAGGATCCATAAGTTACTAGATCGCCTACCGGAAGGTAAGGTGTGTATAGACGCTCTTGAGAGACAACAGAAGCAACTTTTGGACTTTTGCGATGGCGCTTTGGCGATATCAGTGAGGATGGAGCATGCAGCGATTGATCAAAGAGTCTCGAATCTCCACGCCGCTTTAGACACATGGCTCGACCACCTAAACAAAGTCCAAACGACCAAATTCCGATTCGAGGAAACGGTACGAAGTCTAAAATCGCATTTTGATAACGTCCAGGATGCCATCGACCAAACCCATCCTGATCGGATGTCCAACGCGCAGATCAGCAATCGATTAGAGAACCTGATCCGCATGCAGACTAGATTGGAGTATATAAAGAAGGAGCTGGAACAATTGACTGTGATACAAGAAGAACTCAAAGAGTGCGTCGCCACGCGTGATATCAAAACCATAAACCAACAAATCTGGTTGTTGAGGAACCAGCACGGGAACCTCCAGCACAGCTTGAGGAATCTCTGCCTTAAACTTGAGGAACGTTTAGGTTTGAGGAACGCCTTTGAAACGCGTCAAGCTAAATTCATCGAATGGACGGATCTTATGGAGAACACCCTTGATCAGCAAAATAACACTCAATTGGTCAATATTAAAGACCCCGAGGAACTCCTGCAGAAACTCGAGCGGGAATTCAACGCCGCCATGTCGCTGAAGGAGACGGAATACAACTGGTTGATGAACACTGGTACAACCTTGATAGAGTCTTGCGGTGAGGAGTATAGCGATGTGGTCGCGAAACAGAACCTCCAAGCTAGGGTGAACCAAGTCCAAACCCGCTGGGAATGGTTGGAGAATTGCGGACGAACCAAAGCGAACAAACTCCACGATATGCTGAACACGATGTACAACTTGGAAATCAAAATTACCGAAATCCGAGCTTGGTTGAGCAAAATCGAAAGTAGACTATCAACCCCGATAACCTTCAAGGACACCACGAAAGAGACCATCGATAAACTCCTCCAAGAAGAGCTCAACCTCAGAAAATCGATCGAAAAGGAGTCCAGCAACATCGGAGAGGTGCTAAACCTATGCACGATGCTCCTAAGCGATACCGACGTTTGGAAGGCCCAATACACCACGGAATACATCTCATCCTCCATTGAGAACATCGAGAGGCGATGGAAGAACGTCTGCGGCTCCTCGGCGGACCGAAATCGCACCATCAAATTCTCCTGGCAACTCTTGCAGAAGATGTTGGAATACGCCGACCAGGAAGACTGGCTCGACGAGCAAGACCGAAGGCTTAAACAGCTGGATAGGCTTGTGAGCAAAGACCAGATTGGTGATACCATGGCCAAGCTTGAGAATCTCCAATCTGAGATTGAATCTCGCGGTCCGGTCTTCGAAATCTTGGAGCAGTCGTACGCGAAGTTGCTGCAGACGGGAGGGTTGGACTCTAGGAATATCCTCGAGTTGACTAGTCATATAAAACTCGTGATAATCAAATGGCAAATGTTGAAGACGAGGCTTGTTGAAACGCTTGAGAATCTGCGGAAGGAACGGGCGATGTATGGTAACTTCATCAAAGCACACGCTGCGGCGCTGATCGGTTTATCAAAACTCGACGCGCAGCTAACTGAGCTACAATTAATAAAACTTGAAAATAAACCAGTTGAGAATAGTCTAGACACCATCAAAGACATTGAAGCATCATTTGGTGATTTGATCCCAACGTTACAAGAAGCCGACAAATTAGGGTTGCTAGTCATGCAGTCCAGTCAAGAGGGTGACATCAACAAGCTCCAAGAGATGATCGACGAGTACCAAACCCTCTGGAAGAACACCCAAGAAAAAATCAGCGTTCTCAAGCTTGACTTCAAACAACGACGCAGTAACCAAGAAGTGAATGAGTCCGTACAAGTCCAAACGTTAACCTTCGAGGCTGATTCAGCTGTACAGGTCAACACTTTACCCCAGCTGGAGAGGATGACGTCGATCAGCGCGAAAGACGCGTACCTCCTCGAGTTGGAAGCAGCCCTCGGTGAAGGTCAGACGAATCTGAACGGTCTCAAAGATCTGATCATGGGTGATATGCCTCAGGAGTATTCGCCGGAGTTGGTGGCGTTGGGAAGGAAGATTACGAAGTTGACGGGCGCTTGTCAGGCGTCGATTGATCTGCTCAAGCATTACCATAATCTGTTGATCGACGAGTGCGAGGTTTCTGATGAGGAAGCGAAGACTGAAGACATAGAGCTGCTCATCAGCGAGTTTAATCTTTTGTTCGATCATGCGAATCGCAGGGAGGAGGAAATTAGAGAATTAAGGTAGGTCGGTGAATATGTGAAATTGTGTTTGCGTGATTGTGTATGCCTTCTTCCGTTTCCTGGGCTGTGATGGTTGAAGACGTAATCATACTTTGCTTTATCATCGGAGGAATGTTGCTATGAGCATAATGAATTTTCTTTAAAAAAAGAAAAAACGTTAGAATATTGTTAGGAAAGAGTTCAACTGTACAGTTTGAACTGTTCAGTTCAACTGTACAGTTTGAACTGTTCCGTTTGAACTGTCAATTTTTCAACAGTTCTCGGTTCAATTCAATGCAGGGCTTTAGATTCATCAACAATAGTCATTCGAACAGAGTGTGATTTTATAAATGGTTTCATATTGAAATAGTGGTACTTTTCTAAAATTGTAATCTGTCCGTCCAAGCTTACATACAGGGTTGGGCAACAATCATGAAAAAAATTAAACAAAATTTGTTTGACCATTTCTTTTTTTCATTTTATCTCATCTAAAATGTTCATTTTACTATTTTCATTTGGTTTTTGATCTGACTGAAGAACAGGGTAATAGATTATAATACGGATAATAGTAAATAATATAAATATTGAAATAAATACTCCTTATACAGAATCATGGATGATGCAGTTGCTTATGCATCGGAATTGGCACTTGTAATTTGTTACAAGTGTTAGTTGCTCCTTATACATCAGCCCCTTTGGAAAATTCATAATTTGTACAAGCATAGTCACAGCGTAATAGGTTGCCTACGCTTACCATCTTAATTTGTACTTTTCCAGTCTCTGGACGCTATTTTGTTGATTAGATCTTAGCCAGACTTGCATACTATATATTAGCATTTAGCATGCTCTCTCTCATTGTTTAATTCACAACTCTCCTCATAAACATTTACTGTCTTTTCCATGCTGCTTACGCTTTATTCATCAGGCCGTTAACAGAAGCGTATGTCTTTTATTGCAACCAGTAAGTGTACAATCTAACTCATACCTAACTAATATCCAACTCCAAATATGAGATCAAAAATTAATCTTAACTATTTTACAGTGAGGCCGGTAGACTTTTATGTCCGGTCTGCACGCAACGTAACTGGAGCCAGCTCGAGAACGACCTGTGGCGACTAGAGAAATGGATACAAGCTGCCGAAGCACAACAAAGCATGCACCGATCCGTATCCTCCAACATCGAGGTCCTAGAAGACCTAATTCAAGACCACAAGCAGTTCCTACTGGAACTCGAAAGCCACAAGACCATCCTTCGATCACTCAACATCGTGGCCACTCACCTCACCGAACACACCGAGGAAACGAAACAAGCGAATCAATTCACCACCAGACTTGAGCGTAGCAACAGAAGGTGGAATACCATCTGTCAAACAGCGTCCACTTGGGGTTTATCACTACAAAAAGCTTTGTTAGAGGTATGTTGACGTTGTATTTTAAGGTTTTATTTATTTTATTTTAAGTGTGGGTATTTACAAATAATTCCGACAGGTGGCAGCACTAATACACAACTTTAGGGTTATGTACAATTGTTTGTAATAAAAAGCCCTAGATGGCGCTAGGGCTAGCTGTCACAAGAATCACCCAATAATGAAATAATCCGTTTTCAGAATCACAATTTCCACACGTTGGTCACGGATTTGGTCCTGTGGCTAGGCAAAACCGAGAAACGGATAAAATCGACGGAACCGGTCGATCTAAGCGCTGAGACTGCGATACTCGAGGCGAAATATAGACGGTTTAGGGAGTTGCGTTCGGAATTAGAGCACTCTGAGCCGAGGGTGATTGCGCTGTACGAGACGGCTAGGGCGTTATTTAAGAGCAATGAGGTCCCTGAGAAATTTAAATATACGTACAATTCGGTAACCGACCTGAAGATGAAGCTGCAATCGTTGATTCGGCTGACGTCGATTTACATTTTGAAATTGGGCGCCGTGCTTGGGAAGAGCATACACGAAATGAGGAGCCCGCTGACATCGCCGACGTCCTTGCAAGGCTACGACGTAAGTGTAACCAACCGGTGTACGATACTATAACAGTTGTAGGTTTTTATGTACGAAGAGTTTTCTCTATTTTTGTAGATCTTTACCAAGTTGAATGTAAATTTTGTAGTAGAGTATTTCTTTAGTTATTTACGTAATTGCGCTTTAATATTTATTTATCGGTAATATCGTGTTGTCTCTTCTTTGTTACGAGTTGTTGTTGATGCCTGATTAGTCTCTTTTTTTAAGTTGTTAAAAGATATTCTTCCTCCTATTAGGTAGAAAAGTGGTAGCGTTGTTTAGACAAGAGTATTTTGTATTTCTCTTATTATTATTATTAGGTATTTTGTTATGATTTGTTTCTTTATTATTACACTTTATACGCTGTAAGTTTTGAGCACAATTTCACCTTTGTTTGCGTTTGGACAGCTTCAGGACCAAGCCGGCGCAACGAATGGGTCCGCAGCGGCACAGGGCGATAACGACACGTAAATATTTTTTTATTTTTATTTAGTTTTATCACCATTTTCATATTTGTTACGCAAGCTTAGAAAAGAACCACGTTTAGAGCTGTGTTTGATTAAAACAATCAAATTTTAGTTTCTAAGTTATGGTTCTTTTCTGTAGTCAAAGTAATAAGCCTCGTGAGTCAAAATTTACAAAGTTGTGTTTAAGATATAAAAACTTAATAATTGTTTGGATAGAATTTGGATTTTTTGTTATCTGCGATCTTCCAAATTTGCATATTTTAAACGTTATAACAACCTGTCTTGTGTTGTGTTGTGAAAAATTTTGCCATTTTGTAAATAATTTTGATCATGGTGTTTATTATTTTGTCCACATGTGTGTGTTATAATTTCATTTTCATCCATTAGATGCTTAAAAAATAGTATTGTTCCAATACTTAAGTTTTGGTTTTTGCATGCAAATTTAGTAAAGATAAGCGAAAGTTTAAACTGGTTCAACCATATCTATCTCATTCTTGCATTTTTGAGTAACTATTTTAATAAAAAAAAATCTGATGTGGCCAGGCACATGACTTTATCATACGATACAGCCGTGTTCAGGGCAATTTGGAAGTTCAAGGCAATTTGGAAGTTCAAGGGGCATCCGCTTACTATGATTTAATTTTTTTTTTCCAAAAACTGGAATGCACATAAATTATACAAAATTTTCTCTACTATAGTTTATTATTTAACTATTTTGACGAAATTACAGAAATGGCGGCTAATTTGCAAAATCGTTGAAAAATGATAAGAGTAAACCTCGAGTTCCTTTGGGCCCTTTTGGACAAAACTTCTTTCAGCTCTAAGTTTAGTCACGAAACTTCTAAATATGAAGTTTCGTCTCGATACCTTCAGTAGTTTCTCCGGAATCGTCGCCACAAAAAACGGGTACACACACACAGACATTTTTTTGTACCTTGGTCAAAAATGTTCAGTGGGCCCAAAAAGACCTATTTCCGCTAAAATCTCAATTTTTTTTTTTCGACACGATTACAATACTTTGTCATACTACGTATGATAAAGTAAAAAAAAACGGGAGTTTACCTGTAGTTGAATAAACCAGCCCTTAATTAAAAGAAGTTCTTTCTTATTAAGAGCTGATGTTAAAATTAAAGTATGAATTTGAATAAAGAACGAATTTGGAACAGTACTGTAAAACATAATTGCTTTAATAATATACATTCCATTATAGCAAATAAAATCATTGCAACCTATCATGAGGGTCTTCGGTAAGCTCAGATATTATTTTTCCGTGTTCTAAAAGTTTCTTTCTTTTTACAGTGGTGGTGCAGATGAGGCTGGCGCCTTACCAGGACGTAAACGTTACAGAGTGATAAAAGCCTCTCTGATCATACAAGCCTTCTTGCTGCTGATGCTCGGCATCGCATCGATGTACCCGTACGGCGAAGACGACAATTCCTGCTCGCTGGTGAACAACTTAGCAAACAGTTTAACGCCGATGCTGCGGTACCCGGACGGACCACCACCGGTTTAAAATTAACCGATAATATCGATCAACTAAAAATTGCCCATTCCATTTGTGTTACTTTTATTTTATACTTATTCGTACTCAAGACAACGGACTACCACTAGATTTATTAATTAAGTACTTTCTCCATCGATATCTCGACGACTGTTCACGTGATTTACGGCGAAAGAAACTGAAAAAAAAAAAAACTACTCACGATTACGTTAGGTTTAGATTCTTTTTGTATTTATACGAATTATTTTTTAACCGCTAGACTTCTTATCTGTATATTGAGAACGACACGCACATGATGCAAGGTCATGTATATAAATATATATTATACATATTTCACTTAACAAGGTTTGTGATGTTTGTATGAGATGTCGCGCAATGCCGACAGGGGGTGGAACACTTGGCGGTGTTGCGGCGACTTTTTCTAAATATTATTGTGATGCTGCCGTGATTTTCAGCTCGGTATGACGTGAGGCGATCTCTCCACGCCTTCCGTCCTCCGACCGAATTGCGAATCGTGGCGGCTGCGAACGGTTGCCTTAATATATAATATATTTTTTTTTATCGTATATTCTTTTGTAGCGACTTAAACCTATTTATGAGGTACGCGTACTTCATCCGGAATTATTTAGTTTTGTCGTCATTTTGATTTAGTAAACGATACGTAGCATGCTCATTTTGTGCGATGAAGTATGTGTATTCTGCGATCGTTATTTTGATTTAATCCTATTATGGTCATGGTGCTATATTTTTTTGTTAAATAGTATTTATATAAAAATAACTGTATTCCACTATGAACTTATTATTGCTTATATATAAAAAAGGACACATAGTTGGATTGTTTTTTGTTTTTCTTTTCCGCTAAATATATGAATCTATAACTACCATGTGTATAACTGCATGGCATGGTATCTTTATATTGCATATTACTTTAATAAAACTGTTTTGTCAAGTCTTTGTTTTATTTCTAAATGAAATCCAGCTTTTAAATGTCTGCAGGAACATTATGTCACTTACTTCCACTTCGTGTTACTAGCTTTGAAATTTTGGAGAGTGGCATGTAATGAAGGTAAGTGACATCTTATAAAACCAAGTAACATCTTATGAAACCTAGTAACATCCTATACCATGAGCGACGTGTGAAATCATATAACACCTTTTTGTGTCGCTTGCTTCCAATTTCTGTTACTTGACTCCACTTTGTGTTACTCAGTTTGAAATTTTGCAAAGTGGCACATAATGAAGGTAAGTATAACATCTTATGAAACCAAGTAACATCTTATAAAACCAAGTAACATCTTATGAAACCTAGTAACATCCTATACCATGAGCGACGTGTGAAATCATATAACACCTTTTTGTGTCGCTTGCTTCTACTTTCTGTTACTTGACTCCACTTTGTGTTACTCAGTTTGAAATTTTGCAAAGTGGCACATAATGAAGGTAAGTATAACATCTTATGAAACCAAGTAACATCTTATAAAACCAAGTAACATCTTATGAAACCTAGTAACATCCTATACCATGAGCGACGTGTGAAATCATATAACACCTTTTTGTGTCGCTTGCTTCCACTTTCTGTTACTGGACTCCACTTTGTGTTACTCAGTTTGAAATTTTGCAGAGTGGCACATAATGAAGGTAAGTAACATCTTATGAAACCAAGTAACATCTTATAAAACCAAGTAACATCTTATGAAACCTAGTAACATCCTATACCATGAGCGACGTGTGAAATCATATCATACCTTTTTGTGTCGCTTGCTTCCACTTTCTGTTACTTGACTCCACTTTGTGTTACTCAGTTTGAAATTTTGCAGAGTGGCATGTAATAAAGGTAAGTAACATCTTATGAAACCAAGTAACATCTTATGAAACCCAGTAACATCCTATTATCATGAGCCACGTGTGAAATTATATCACACATTTTTGTGTCACTTGCTCGCACTTCACGTCACTTGCTTCCACTTCGTGTTACTTGACTCCACTTTGTGTTACTCACTTTGAAATTTTGCAAAGTGGCACATAATGAAGGTAAGTAACATGAAATAATTGATGCATCTCTCAAAACGATTGCATGATTTTGTTATAATGGAGAGGATAGTTATAAGGGAGAAGCAAAACAGCGTTTATTTATTTAACCATTTATTTTATTTACGGATTCTTGTTTTTTATATACAAACTTAAATGATGAGTACAAATAAATTTCAACAATCCATCATTAGGTATTGCTCTACCTCGTAAATATTTTCCGTAACACAACAGCAGGGACTTGTCCGTTTCTACAGGTTCCAAAAATATCTCAATTGGACACAACAACTGCAACAAAAAATACATAATATTCAATAACAAGCAAAATAACTCAACTTTAAAAATAATTATGTTGCAATACCAACGTCGCCGCCCATCTGACTCCTAGCGACATCTGTATTTACATAACCTGTAACACAAACTCACCTGCTGCTTGGTAATCCTACAAACCTGTGCCACCCCTGCATATTCGGACCAAAATAACTTCCTATAGGTATTCGGTGCATTCTGCTTCAACGGAATCAGAATAAAATTAGAGAATAGAACATCCGAGTAACTGACACCTTGATACTGCTCCAACAACTGCGTGTAGAAGTCTTGGAAATTGCTTAAACCATGCACGGACTTTCCAAAATCTAACTTTTCAAAATCGGTTTGTAGAAAAAGTGTAAAGTTTTCGCTGAGGACCTCGCGCACTTCCGGTACGAGGAATAAGTCGTCGTTCACCAGAAAAACGCAGGCAAGCCTGCAGAATTTATCGATTGGATTTATCATGCCCGAGAGTTCGGAAAAGAACGTCTCGTAGATATAGACCCATCTTAGACAGTTACAAACGACGGAAACCAACTTTTCTTCGGAAATTTTGTGGCCGTTCTTTTGGCTATTCGCGTATAACACTATAATTGGGCTGTAGATCCAATCGATTGGTATTACATTACCTATTTTAATATCCACAGATAGACTTTCGGTTGAGGTAACAGAAACTTTCTGGGGGGAAAAAAAAACATTGATAGGAACTTGTAAATTGGAAAAATCAATACAATTCTTACCGTTTGCAAACCTAGAACTTCAGCATAAGTCAGAAATATTTGATCTAAATACGTTAAACATTTGTTAGCGAAAGAATTCTCCTCGGTTATATTTAAACTTTTCAATAGAACGTCACCAGGATAATATTCTTTTTTGAATATGATGTTCCGAAATAAAAATTCTAAATCCGTCTTCTGATGAGAATTAAAAATACACAAACATATCACAGCAACAACGTAATAAATGGAAGTATCGATATCGCGGTGTACAGAATGCGATATCTTTATAATATTCATTATCAGCTCGCTTTCGACTTGAGTAAACCAGTTTGCCGTTAGGTTGTAGTTGTGTTTGTTCTTAACGAGTGATAAATAATCTTGGATGTTTTTGTGCTTCAAGAATTGGAGTTTTAGCTGTAAGAAAAGTGAAATATCGTAAGAACTTAAGAAATAGATATAAATTGTATTTTTTTTTACCTGATTATCGTCGGATTGTTCGATAAACTTTGATAAATTGTTTAAGAACGGAACGGAACTGTTTGTTTGAAGGACTGGGACAATATGTTCGGATGTGTTCCAAATTGCGCCTTCCATCGATATCAGGTTTTTGGTCGGTGAGTGCGGTTTGTGTGGGCAAAATATGTTGGATCCCTGACTAAAAAAATGGAATATATTACAAAATATGTTATAGAGGCTACGACAAATGTAACTTTTTTTAATAAGTGTAAATAAGTTTTTAAGGTGAAACAATAAACGATTAATAAAAGTTTTTCATTTGGATATGAGAGATATTTTTATCTTTTGTGTTCTGTATATATTGTGGGTTTTACAGATGGTATACACATCTCTCTAGATTTTGAAATTTTAATGACCAAAAATTCTCAGCACCAAAAACACCGTTCAAGTAAAGAAAATTGAGCTAGGTCCCAAATGTTGAGTTTTTTAACTAGAGAAAATTTAATACATCAAATTTTTCTGACTAAAAATTCAATAAAATGACAAGTGTATCAATAATACGTTTGTCTTAGGTCAGGAATGTTGTATTTTATGACTAGAAAGAATTTAATTCACAAAAACCAGATGCACTAAAACAGCAGGTGGTCCCAATAATAAATAAACTTGTCTTAGGTCAAGAATGGTGTATTTTATACCCAGAATATTGTATTTTATTACTAGAAAGAATTCAATTCGCAAAAACCAGATGCAATAAAGCAACAGGTAGTCCCAATAATAAATAAACTTGTGTTAGGTCAGGAATGTTGTATTTTATGACAAGAAAGAATTTAATTCACAAAAACAGATGCAATAAAACCAGCAGTTAGTCCCAATAATAAATAAGCTTGTCTTAGGTCAGGAATGTTGTGTTTTATGATCAGATTTGTTGTCTTTTATTACTAGAAAGAATTTAATTCGCAAAAACCAGATGCAATACAACAACAGGTAGTCCCAATAATAAATAAACTTGTCTTAGGTCAGGAATGTTGTATTTTATGACTAGAAAGAATTTAATTCACAAAAACCAGATGCACTAAAACAGTAGGTGGTCCCAATAATAAATAAACTTGTCTTAGGTCAAGAATGTTGTATTTTATACCCAGAATATTGTATTTTATTACTAGAAAGAATTCAATTCGCAAAAACCAGATGCAATAAAGCAACATGTAGTTATCATGTTTACAGTTTTTTTTTCACATTGATCAAATCGTGGAATGTTGTCCTGATTTATCTCAATCAAATTCTGGTAACCTTCGACATGAACATCATAAAAAACAATTTAACAAAACAAACCTTATATTCGTTGTGACAACAGCAAATCCTTTCGATCCAATCATCAATTTCACCTCATCGTTAATCCTCGTCGTATCCAGACACGTTTTATATTTAATAACACTCGCCAGGAAATTTAGTAACGAAGAAATTACCAATAAACGTTCAGACTAAAGCACAAAAACAATTACAAAAAAAGGAAACGTTAGTTTACCCAGAAACCTACCGCAAAATTAGTCAGCACGTTAAACTGCGTCAACCATTTCTTAACAGCGGCGTAACAAATCACATCCAAGTACGGCAAAACCAACGCAAACCTCTGCTGAGACGCCGCAGCTAGCAAACTCATGCAACCCGCAAAATGTGCTTGCATAGTGTACGTAGCCGTATTTAAATTTGTCTTGTTGAAATGGAAGAGTAATATTTGTGTAAAAATAGGAGTGATTTCGCTAAAATAAAACATATCTTTACCTTTGGAATAATGAATAAGACACAGAAATAATAAAAACAATAAGAAATAATAATATTCACACCTGAAATAATCTAGCGTTAGCCCGTACGATATCAATACAGCCCAGAAATGTAAGCACTCCGTTTGTAACTGTACTCCGGTAGTATTTGAAGAGAAATGTTCATTTGATAAATAAATTATTATCGAATCCATAATGTTGTACCTAGAAGTTTGCAAAATAATAACAAAACAATAAGGTACGACCTCGCAGCAATACATACTTTTTTACAAGATCTTCTGCAAAATGTTTACCTCTACTTGCTAATATTCTGCACAGTTTAACAGCTTGCGTTAACGGTACGGCATAATTTAAGTTTGATGTATCTAAAATTGAAATAATTGTAGAATTATAGTTGATATTGGTACTGATTTGGTGCACATACTTTCTTTAAATACCTTTGGTATAAAATGCTTTACAATACTTTCAATTAATTCGTCATTCTTGAAGACTAGAGTAGCAATTCTTAAAGAATCTCTCGATAATCTGATAAGGATCTCTAAGACATATAAAATTGTTTCCAAAGGTGGCTTCACTGTGTTTATTATATACCTGGAGAATAAAGCACATTATATAGTATGTTCAATGATTCTTTTAGGAAATTATAGGCAAATGCTTCAAAAATATTCCAAGCTAACACAATTTTTAAATAATGATTGGAGCACTGTAAGGACCTAATACTTTGACAGTAAAAGTGCACTTAGTAAAAGTCTACACAAAAAAAACACTTTAGATTCACAAAAACAGTTTCCGTGACTCTACCATAAAACAAAATACAAAAAAAAACATACCTAATTCGAGTGAGAATTTCAGTTCTCGCCAAACACTTCACCAGATTGGTCTCGGCCAGCTGCTGATCATTGACGGTTTCGTCGTCCTCGTCGTCTTTCTCCTCGGAGCAGAGAGTCGGCTGCACTGCAAATCCAAACCCGAGTAGCCTATCAACACAGGCCTCGTCGACCGGGTAACAAAACAAACTTCTCAGCGCCTTCACGGCAGCGTTTAAAACGAATGGCGTATTATCGTCCAGGCAGAAACGTACCACAAAAAACATCTGCTCGATCGGTATGTCTATGACGTCGTCGTAGACACCATAAGTGTCCAGTCGTGCCAAGTTAGCTATCGTATTTAAGGCTGTCACTTTCTGTTGGATTATATTTGATCTAAGAAATAAAAAAATGTTTCTTTTTTTATGGGAAGGCACATTTTATAAGTTAAAAATATTGTTTGTGCTCAAAAATAGTTTAAATTGTAATAACAAAATAATAATAACAAACAAAATTGAGTGTGTTGAAAATATACCGTGCTAGTTGGAATAATTCTTGAAGAGTATATCCTGGTCTGTGTGGTTCTTCCCCGTGATGATATAGCATTCGATTATTCTCATTTATTTCTTGTTCTTCATACTTCAGTAGCCATCCGTTAAAGTCAAACCTGTTTGTAAGAAACATGTAAATTAAAATAATTTGCCTGAACGAAAAAGAGTGACCTTTAGTAGTAGAAATTTGAATTAAAACCAGGGTTGTTATAAAAAAACGTTTTTTTTTATTTAAAACTAAAACAACAGTTTTTTTTTTTTTTTTGTTAAAATGTGTTTTAAAACATGACACAATGTTTTAAAACACCTCAAAAAAAACATATTTTGAATAATGTTTTTTTTTTTGTTTTCTTTTTTTAATGTTCAAGGCAAAGTGTCAGAAAAAAATAAATTATTGTTTTCGAATATAAAGGGATGCTCATGGAGATTTAAGAATAATATAAAATCTATCCTATGATAAATGTTGGCTCTCTTGAGTTGATAGTAGGTTCTCTGTTCCATTTGGTGTTGTAATGGGATTCCCTGACGGTTAGGGGAATACCTCACGGGTAGTTAGTTGGATTTAATACAAAACAATTATTTACTATTATTTATTTTAAAAGGTTTTTACCACTGTTATTTTTAAACAACCCTAGTAGTCTCTAAATGATTCTATTGAATCTAGTTCGGAAGTAAACAGTAAAAGTAGAAAAAAAAACATGTTTTAAAAACTTTGTTTAAAAACATTTTTAAAACAATGCAACATTTTTAAAACAGCACAGACATTGTACATTTACTTGTATAGCGCCATCTACATTCGCTTGTTCAGGCAAATATAGATGGCGCTATACCTACTTCTAAAATTACCTAGCTTCATATCCTTCCTTTTTCTGTTCCTCTATATTCAAGTTCTTCATCCAAGCCAATTTAGCAGTTTCCATCTCGTCGAAATGAATCCACCTTTCTGCTTTTGGTTGCATCAGCAGTTCAGAAACTGTGTCGATGTCGTCGATTTTTAAATTCTCTGCCGCCTTCTTTTGTCTCTCCATGTCATTTACAGCAGCAGCTGCTGCCCTCTGCACTTTATCCCTTCTCGATTTCAAAAAAGATATGATGACCGGATCCATTGTAGTTAACAGGCGGTCACGTTCCTCCAAAATTTCGTCTTCCGACATCTCACCGAGTTTGTTCACGTTTTCTTTGTGAATTTCTTGTTTGTCCTCTCCGGTGAGTATGAAACTTTCTGCTGGAAGGGTATTTTCAGGCTTAGGCGCTTCAGGAGTTTTGATAGGATTGTCCTCAACCTTCATTTTCTTCATTTGTTGGAGAAATATGCTGCCACGAGTTGTTGTACCTGGTTTGTCACGCAGATCCCTTCGTTTAGCGGTTGGAAATCCGGTTTTTCGTGAAAATTGATGCGTAACTGGTTGGATGTTAACCGTATTTCTCTCGACAATCATGCCTATGCTGGAATTTTGCGGGATCTGTTCGAAGGTATTCGATAACTGCTCAGCGACATCTATTTCCATGCTAGTTTCCTCATTTTGTCGCGAATTAGCTACACAATAATATAAACATTGATATACATGTGTATGATGTTTTCTGGTATCGTTTTATGCATTACCTGATACAACTTTAGCTGCTAGCTGAATTTTATTTTCGGCCTTCTGTTTTAGGAATTCTTCTTGGAGACGTAGCAAATCTTCATCGGTTTCGCCTACCTGTGGACGCTTATACATTTTTAAGCTTAAGTTTACCCTAAACTTTAAACGATGTAAGTGTTTAACAAAGAAAATACACCGTTTTACTTATTTAAATATCACATAACCTTAAACACCTTAAACCTCGCTGTCAGAAAATTGCGTGTTTACGTTAGGCCAGCGCCATCTATCCGTTCGAAGATGAATTTAGTAGTTGCACTACTAGGCCAGCAGGGGACGTTACACGCGACATTCAAAATATTTAAATTGATTGTCTTCAGCATAATTTTCATAATTTATTTGGTGTGGTATAGGACTTTGAGTATAATTTCGTCGGTATTTAAATCTAAAAGATGAAAAAACGACAAAAAACAGCAGCAGGAGTAAGACCTATTGTTGCGTTCCACAATTCAATTTATATCACAGCGAGGGCTTGCCATTTCACATGTTTCCTAAAGGGAAAAGGTTACACAGTGAGTGACGACGTGTAAAATTGGCAAAAATGTCTAAAGACATATGCTAGTGTGTTCAAAACATTTTCTAAAAGAAGATTTGTACACGAATAAACCAAGTAATCTCAAAATTAAACGTTTTTATTAACAAATCCACATACAGTCACATTTTCCTGCTGCAAATAACTTTTCTCCTTCTTCAAGGGTTGTCTCTGATAATATGTATAGATATTTTTTCAATAAGAGTTCCGAAAATACTTGTAAATACCCGTCAGAGTAATTAAAGTCATATAGCTGACCAAAGTTAATTTAAATTTTATCCCGACTCATGCGCCGATGTTAGCGCCCTCTACATTTGCCCGTTAAAGCGAATTTGCCTGAACGATTGAATGTAGATGGCTCTATACAAGCAAACTTACCCAGACTGCTTTAACTCAAATCTCTACCACCAGAGCGGAGTCCAACATAATTTTTCTTTAGTATAGGAGGCGATATAATTTTGTAGTCTTTTAAAAATATCATTAATTTCAACAATATATAATATAAACCAGTTTCTTTATTATTAATAAACCAACTTATTTAAATACAAGATTATTGTTGTATTAATCTAGTTTTTCCAAAATGTACTCGTCGATGTTTCTTCGCATTACCCGAGGACACAAATCTCATTTCGCATATATCGCACTTAAACGGTTTCTCCCCGGTGTGGAGACGTTCGTGAACCACCACCGTGCTTCGGTTAGTGAATCTCTTCGCACAGAAGCGGCACTCGTGGCGTTTCACCACATCATGGCTGCTCAGCTTATGTCTCTTTAGTTTATGTGCAGAGTCGTACATCTTGTGACATTCGCCACACTTATAAGCTTTACTCTTGTGCAAAGCCAAGTGCAGGAATAAACTCTTTCCGCCATTAAAAGTTTTATTGCAATATCTGCAAGTCCATGGCAAGGTTCCCTCGTGTTCTTTATCGTGATGGTCGGTTAATTCTTCTTCGTTGGTAAATGTGTGGTCGCAGTATGCGCAAATATCAATCTCGTGTTGTTTTAGATGTATGGAGAGAGATTGTTTGTTAGGGCATACCGCCTCGCAGTGTGTACACTCGCTGTTTATGAATTCGGTGCTGACGTCTGCGTCAACCGGTAGTAAGCAATGCCACGTTAAGCGATGGTCGAGGAATCTTTGGTATGTCCTCATTACTACATTGCAAAAGCCGCATTCGTATTCTGTATCGGAGGTGTGCACTTCTCTATGTTTTCGTAATGTTGTAGCGGTGCTAAATTCTGCGGAAGATAAGATAAATTTGTAGTAAATTTTACAACTGATACAGTGTATAATAGTAATAAGTAGTCGATAGTATACATGTGGTTAGTATGTTACTGTCACAATAACCAGGACTGTCAAATGTGTAACCTTGTGATAGATATGTATGCTAAACAAAAGGAACCAATCACGGTGTCTAGAACTCCTGACTTTTACGGTTAGTTAGTGTCACAATCAGAACTGTCAAAATTGCGACCTTGTAATTTGTAGATATGATAAGCACAAGAAACAAATGAGGTTCTCAACCAATCACAGCATCCAGATTTTGACACTGCTGACTTTTAATGTTATGTTACTGTCACAATAATCAGGACTGTCAAAAGTGCAGCCTTGTGATAGGTAGGTATGTTAAACAAAAGGAACAACTGCCTTGATGAACCAAAATAGTGTCTAAAATTCCTGATTTTTAGGTTAGTTAGTGTCACAATCAGAACTGTCAAAATTGCGGCCTTGTAATTCGTAGATATGGTACGCATAAGAAACAAATAAGTTTGTGAACCCATCACAGCATCTAGATTTTGACACTGCTGACTTCTAAGGTTATGTTAGTGTCACAATAATCAGTACTGTCAAAAGTACAGCCTTGTGATAGGTAGGTATGTGAAACAAAAGAAACAACTGACTATATGAACCAATCACATTGTCTAGAACTCCTGACTTTTAAGGTTAGTTAGTGTCACAATCAGAACTGTCAAAATTGCGGCCTTGTAATTTGTAGATATGATAAGCACAAGGAACAAATGAGTTTGTGAACCCATCACAGCATCTAGATTTTGACACTGCTGACTTCTAAGGTTATGTTAGTGTCACAATAATCAGTACTGTCAAAAGTACAGCCTTGTGATAGGTAGGTTTGTGAAACAAAAGAAACAACTGACTATATGAACCAATCACATTGTCTAGAACTCCTGACTTTTAAGGTTAGTTAGTGTCACAATCAGAACTGTCAAAATTGCGGACTTGTAATTTGTAGATATGATAAGCACAAGGAACAAATGAGTTTGTGAACCCATCACAGCATCTAGATTTTGACACTGCTGACTTCTAAGGTTATGTAGTGTCACAATAATCAGGACTGTCAAAAGTGCAGACTTGTGATAGATAGGTATGTGAAACAAAAGAAACAACTGACTATATGAACCAATCACATTGTCTAGAACTCCTGACTTTTAAGGTTAGTTAGTGTCACAATCAGAACTGTCAAAATTGCGGACTTGTAATTTGTAGATATGATAAGCACAAGGAACAAATGAGTTTGTGAACCAATCACAGCATCAAGATTTTGAAACTCCTGACTTTTAAGGTTATAATACTGTCACAATAATCAGGAATGTCAAAAGTGCAGCCTTGTGATTGAATTTGTAGCCTGGTATCAACAGCAACATATAAAAAAACAAGCTTTGAATTTTAAGAAATAAAGATACTAGCTTGTTCCTTAGTATGTTTTTTGGACACACTGCAAAAAGTTACCTTTATAATGCTGTTCATTTTGTACCAATAAACATTCAAAAGTTTAAATATGACAGGAAGTTTGGACAAGACAAAAACTACTTACTCGAGTCGCACAAATCACAAGCGTGCGGTAGAATCCTCAGGTGTACGGTGTTGATGTGCTGCCTGAGCGTTAGCTTACTTGCAAGCGCTCGTCCGCAGAGCTCGCATATCTCGTTTTTCTTCGTACTTCTAATACTCTTATTAAAACCGTGCGCGTCCCACCGATGCTGGGCTAACAGTTTCCTGCCGGTAAAGCTAATTCCACAAGCACCACATTTGTACTTATCCGTCTTATGGCTCGCTTTAATGTGTTGCAAAAGACCCTTATAAGTAGCATAACTTGAGCCACATGTCTCACAAAGCTTACTTCCTGTCACTTCAAGTTTGTGGTTGTATAACAACACGGAGGAATGAAATGTTTTGTCGCAGTGATCGCAAGGGTATGTTTTACGATAGTGTTTTGTGATATTTGCGTGTTGTTTGTATTCGTACTCGTTTGCCAAACGGACTCCGCAGATTTTGCAGTTTGAGGGGCTCATTGCGGCTTGCAATCGCGGAGGGATTTTCATACCCTTGTCCGATAATAATTTTTTGGCTTCATCTATGTGTCCTTTTGATATTAGCTTGTACGCCTGTCTAGCATATCCTGATTTGATCGTAGCTTTCCTCCTTGATTGAAGGCTTGGTCGTGTTTTCTTCTTGTTTGTTGTAGTAGTTTGCCCCTCCCTTAAATTTGTATTGTTTACCGTATCCGTTTCTGCCTGTTTATTACAGTTTTCGGGTGAATTTTCTTGTATAGTCTGATTAGTTGCCATTGCCCCACTGACAAAATATAGCATTGGAGTTGGGTTTTGCTGGTAAATAAATGGATCATTTGTTAAAGATGTACTATTTAGGGCTTCAAGTTTCGAGATTGCATAATCATGTTCTTTATCCGAAACTTCAAAATCCATTTCATTATTACTCTGGTCGTTTTCATCTTTAAATTTCAACAAAGCGAGTTCTGATCTTTCCGATCGCTTTTTGAACATGTACGATCTGATCATATCTTGCGCACAAATTTTGCAGATCAACAAGGGGTTTTCTCTTTTCACCTATAATACATAATTTTGATTTGTAAACATATGTTACAGGCACAGACATCGGAACTGTCAAAAGTACAGCCTTGTAATTTGTAGGTAAATTAAACAAAAGGAACAATCGACTTGATGAACCAATCACAGTATCTAGAACTCCTGACTTTTAAGGTTAGTTAGTGTCACAATCAGAACTGTCAAAATTGTGACCTTGTAATTCCTAGACATGATAAGCACAAGAAACAAATGAGGTTCTCAACCAATCACAGCATCCAGATTTTGACACTGCTGACTTTTAAGGTTACGTTACTGTCACAATAATCAGGACTGTCACAAGTGCAGCCTTGTGATAGATAGGTATGTTAAACAAAAGGAACTACTGACTTGATGAACCAATCACAGTGTCTAGAACTCCTGACTTTTAAGGTTACTTAGTGTCACAATCAGAACTGTCAAAATTGTGGCCTTGTAATTCGTAGACATGATAAGCACAAGGAACAAATGAGTTTGTGAACCAATCACAGCATCCAGATTTTGACAATGCTGACTTTTAAGGTTATGCTGACTGTCACAATAATCAGGACTGTCAAAAGTGCAGCCTTGTGGTTGGTAGGTAAATTAAACAAAAGGAACAATCGACTTGATGAACCAATCACAGTATCTAGAACTCCTGACTTTTAAGGTTAGTTAGTGTCACAATCAGAACTGTCAAAATCGCAACCTTGGAATTCCTAGACATGATAAGCACAAGGAACAAATGAGGTTCTCAACCAATCACAGCATCCAGATTTTGACACTGCTGACTTTTAAGGTTATGCTGACTGTCACAATAATCAGGACTGTCAAAAGTGCAGCCTTGTGATAGGTAGGTATGTTAAACAAAAGGAACAACTGCCTTGATGAACCAAAATGGTGTCTAAAATTCCTGACTTTTAAGGTTAGTTAGTGTCACAATCAGAACTGTCAAAATTGCGACCTTGTAATTTGTAGACATGATAAGCACGAGGAACAAATGAGTCACAATAATCAGGACTGTCAACAGTGCAGCCTTATGATTGGTAGGTAAATTAAACAAAACAAACAACTGACTTGATGAACCAAAACAGTGTCTAGAACTCCTGACCTTTAAGGTAAGTTAGTGTCACAATCAGAACTGTCAAAATTGCAGCCATATTGACTGTCACAATAATCAGGATTGTCAAAAGTGCAGCATGATATGATAAACAAGAAAACCAATAGCCTTTGTGAACCAATCACAATCCCTAGACTTTGACATTCCTTAATTTTAAGGTTAATTACAGTACAAACATCACAACTGTCAAAATCGTGGAATTATCAACACTTACTATCAGTCCTGTAACAGCTTCCAAAACTTCAAAGTAACTAAGATCTCCGTACTTAGTTTCTGATAAGTTCAAATCGCCAAAGTTTCTAAGGCAGACCCGACAGATTACACGGATGTTCGCCATGGTTAATGAACAGTTTTCTTGAACGACTTGAGATGTAGAAGTCCCTAAAAATATACCAAAATAATCACCAGAACTTAGGCACAAAGTAAACATAACTTACCAACACCAAGTTGCGCATTTGGTAGTGGTTGAGCAGTCGGAGCAAATACCAACTGTAGCTGATTGTTCTTGTTGATCAGATATGCAGTCAGAGGTGGCGCCACAATAGGTGTACTTTCACCTACTGTACATTTTCGATCAAGCTCTCCAGAAATAATATTTTCTTGTGCTAAAATTAATACAGCATAATTTAAAATTGTGAATGATTTAATAAATTTTGCTTACCATCTTTGGTGTTTGCATTAGATTGAATTAATGTCTCGCTACACTCTACTTTACAATTTGTAGCTTCTTTTTGTGGTTGATTATCCAATGATTGATCAACTGGTTGCTCATCTAAATCGGATCCTTCCGGACATTCCGGAAGATAAATTTCTTCCACGGGAGCAAGCGTCGAAAACTTTTCCGATTGCATCATATCCAAGGAATAATCTGCAAGTAAAAACACAAAAATAATATAAAAACAAAACAAAATATTTAATCTTTTACCTAACATGAGTGAAGGAACAGCGGTTTTCTTCAACTTTCGTATGATAAATCCCGACTGAACAAATACGTCAAAATCGTCCATTTTAAAATGCAGCGAACAAATTTTCGGGGTGTCGACACTCAAGTTTGCAGTTGGCCCGCACCTTTCTCGCCATTGGTTCCGCATATCAACCGCATCGGGAAACCGAAAGAACCATACTTTTATATTACGCTTTTTTGCATCTTGAGCGGTTATTTGGCAACTACTCACTGCACATATGGTCTTCAAAAATAACAATAATCATTTGTTTTTTACTGTAAATAGTGTATATACTTACCTCTGGTTTTTTGATAGTCTCATCTGCTTTTGTTTCCAGATGAGTCATCTTTATTTTTTTTATAACTTCACCTCTTTTTTCCGTAGTCTCTCCCACCTTTTCAACCAGAATATTTCTTTTTTTAATAACATTGCTTATACTTTGCTTGGGAGACTTCAATTTTACCATTCCTCCTTCACTAACGTTCATTGTAGCTTCCGCTGTAGAGTTCTGTACTTGCCGCTGCGGCAAATCTAAAAATTCCAACTTTATTGACGGATTTCTAACAAGATTTTGCACAAATTTTATATCATACAGTCCTCTATTTAAAACTCATCTTTTGTTGATTTAGAATAACAATAAAATATTTACAATTTATGATAAAACATTGTTATCTACTCACTAATCAATTTGTTCTTTAAATCTTGATTAAAGTCGGTTTTGCGAATACGATTTGAACAAAAACCGCTTCCCGAGGATGTAGCAACCGAATTATCGTCCTTTTGCGCCCACTTTTGCACCCAATTTGTTCGAATAGTCTTGGAAAGGGAATCCTTGCCCATTGCAACCTGATGTTATTAAGGTAACCTCTTTTTCTCAGAATAATTATTGATCTTGCAAAATCACAACTTACAAAATCAGCTAAGTTACTTTTCTTACATTTTATATCATTGTAATTAAAGTAAAAATATGATTAATGAAATCGCAGTATTGTTTTGATAGTTTCTAACCTCAAATTGGTAATGCAGAAATCTGTAGAGTGGGTAAGACATGACGTTTGAAAGCCATCAAATTTGGCGCGCTTTTTAAAAAACCGTTCTTTTACAAAAATAGGTTAATATTAATAGAGGAATAATGGAATACCTTCATGGTTGATGGATATGCTTGTTTTTTCTTGTTGTTGTTCCCGTTTTTTGGCTGGTGATAGCAGTGTAGGAACTGCATCCTGCTTCAAATAATCTCTGTTTCCGACCTTTAAACCCATAGCCTTTTTTATTTTATAAGTATTAGTAAATGCGGAGTCTTCAAAATGTAGTGAACATATTGACCCTGATATATAAACATTGAGAATTAAAAATTAGATACATATTAATAAGTTATTTGGTGCATCATTTTCCTCGTACCAGTTTTCTTCATTCCAAAATTAGGAACATTTTTGTTGCAGAATTTGACCCATCGATTGCATAGACCGGGGTCCTTTGGGAAATTAAAATGATGAATATCCTGGCCTTTTGTCCTAGAGCTGTGACTTTTACAGCCGAAAACTGAACACTTTGGCATCTTTCTAACAACTACTAATTAATATTGATAACAACAGAATAAAGAATCATAAGTTGAATGCTATCCAATAACATATATATCTAAAATAAGAAAATTAATTAAAATAATGACTAATTTTGTGTTTACAATATTTACCTGAAAACTAGCAAAATAATCCTGATTATGTAGAAATAAAGACAGATAATCAGAAGACATTCATACGTTTACTGCTTTCTAATATAAACATAAACAATGTGACATAACCTCAATTTTTGCCAATGACGTTTCAAAGCCAAGCATGACAGGAAGTCATAAGCAAAACGGCGGAAGTGATGTATGTATGTTTCACAAGTTTTATCTCAAAATAATGCAAATTCAAAATAATCTCTCATATCTGGTGAGATTTTCTGTTTGTGAGATTTGTGCGAACAGCTGTCAACAACTAGTTTGGAATTAGTTTTTTCGATGCCACAAATAATCTGTCATTGGTCGCGTTCAACAGAGAAACCTGTTTATGTTCGACTCCACGAGCGAGAGTCTCTGGTGGTAGAAATTTGAATTAAAACAGTCGGGATATATAGCGCCCTCTACAATCGCTCGTTCAGGTGAATTTCATTGGCTATTCCCCACAACGAGAGAAAGAGTCTCTGCCCTGGTGGTAGAAATTTGAATTACAACAGTTGGAATAAATAGCGCCATCTACATTCGTTTGTTCAGTCGAATATTGATAACATCTTCTAAAATAGTAGAGTAGCTTCTAAAATAGTAGAGTAGCTTCTAAAATAGTAGAGTAGCTTCTAAAATAGTAGAGTAGTTTTAAACTAAGTAGAGCACAGTGACATATGCAACCAATTATACCCAGTGTATGGTTTACAATTGACCCACGTGTATTTGGTTGCATACACAACTGTGCTTTCCTTGGTTTGAAATATCTATAACTCTGTATTTGGATGTGGCTGGTTTATGATTATTAGCATTGTTAGCATCTATAGTTTGTTATATTATTTATTTTCATTTAGGTATATTTTTACCGTTTTTATTAATGTAAGTTATAATTTTTTTAGTACTTGCATATACCTAACAAACACTTGAAACAAAAATAGAAACAATTCATTAATATAACAATTTATTCAAATACAAAAGAACTTTCTTCTTACATCAAACACAGACTTTCTTAGCACCCGTCCAAAATCAAACCTTCGTTTTTGACTTCTTCCACCGGTTCGAAGTGTTTCTGACGATGTTTACTCAAACTACCGGCGCATATATGACACGAACCACAAACATCACACTTGTACGGTCTCTCGCCTGTGTGAATTCGTTCGTGCACCACCAGGGTGCTCTGACTACTAAACCTCTTCGGACAAAAGCGACACGCGTGATTCTTCACCCCGTCGTGTAACAATTTATGCCTCTTCAACTTATTCGACGAGTCGTACATCTTCGGACACTTATCGCACTTGAAAGACTTACACTTATGCAATGCCAAATGCGCGAACAAACCCTTTCCATCTTCGTAGGTTTTATTGCAATATCGGCACATCCATTCGGGAACTTCTTCGTGTAATTTCTTGTGATGCGACGTTAAATTTTCGGCGTCTTTGAATATGTCATCGCAGTAAACGCATGCGTCGATTCTATGGTCTTTTAAGTGTACGGAGAGGGCTTGTAAGTTAGGACATTTTGTTTGGCAGAATGTACATTCGTTTGGAACGAATTCGGTGACTACGTCCGCGTCGAAAGGCAGAACAGCGTGGAATTTTAGACGGTGGTTGACGAATTTCTTGCGGTCTTTTAGGACCGTGTTACAAAAGCCACAGTCGAATGTTTCTGTGCTGTGGGCGGATTGATGGTAGCGTAAAAGCGTACGGTTTGAGAATTCTGGAAGGAAACGAAATATATTCGATATAAATTTAATGAAAATAATAATGGTACATTCTAATTTAGTTTATTTGTGTTGTTGGTTATGGACTTTTAGACTCCTTGGATAAACTGTTCTATGCTAAATGGTGTGAATTGCAGCAGATATTCTTCTAGAAGATTTTTAAACTTTAAACATTGTGTCTTTTGTTCATTATCAATAAAATCGAAATTTGATCATTACACCTAAATTAATCGTGATAGCCAATTATTCTATGTGAATTTCAAATCACAAAAAGACAGCAAACATTTCATATTAGTCCAAGTAACAACCAACATCGGTAAAAAAAAAACCTTGACTTACTTGCATCGCACAAATTGCACGCATGCGGTAAAATCTTCAGATGAACGCTATTCCTGTGCACCCTAAGCGTATGCTTCGAGGCAAGCTTTGCCCCGCAGATATCGCAGATCTCCATCTTGGTCGGATCCTGGCCACCCTTGAAGTTCTCCCGGTGCACCCGCCACCTGTGTCGAGCAAAACTACTCAAATTCTGCAAAGCCAACCCGCAAACCTTGCACGTGTACTTCCCCTCGCCGTGCGTGCGTTTAACGTGTTGCATAAGCCCGGCATTTGACGTAAAACTAGTGCCACACTTCTCGCACAGCTTGCTTAATTTCAACCGGCCATTTCTGTGATTATGCAACAATTGCCAGGTGGGGAATACCTTCGGACAATGGTCGCAAGGATAAGGTGTACGGTAATGCTTTGTGAGTTTAGCGTGTTTCTTGTATTCGTACTCGTTTTCAAAATGTACCCCGCAGACCCTGCATGGCGACGGATTTAGAGCCTCACAAATCAACGGAGGAAACGTTACGTTTTTGTCCGTTAATAATTTCTTGCCTTGGTCGATATTACCGGTTGCAATTAGTTTATATGCTTGTCGGATAAGTTTTTTTTTTTCGTAACCGGAAACTGTAGACTTCACTTTCAGTGTTTTCTTGTTCTTTTTTATGTTGGTTCTGATTTCTGTTGATTTTTTAACATTTTCCGGAATGTCTTTTCGAAGATTTGTAATTGTTCTGATTTCCGTTGATTTTATAACATTTTCCGGAATGTCTTTTAATGAATTCTGGCGATTATCGTGAATTAATGGAATATTTGTGATTGTTCTGATTTCCGGTGATTTTATAACATTTTCCGTAATTTTTTTTAATGAATTCGGTTGATTATTGTGAATCAATGGAAGATTTGTGATCGCAGAGCTGTTTAGAAAAAATAACGTGTTTAGAATGATAGGTTGGGTCGGGACGACGTTAACTGCCTTCGGTGGATTTTCTTGTATGTTTGGGGACTTCAGATCTGATGAAGCGTAATCGTGGTCAGATATTTGATCGGTTACGTCGATCTTTATAGTTTTGTTGGGTTGCTCGAGATCTTCTTTAAACTTTTTTAGCGCATGTTCGGATCTTTCAATTTGCTTTTTGAACATGTACGATTTTGTCAAGCTGGTCACGCAGGCTTTACAAATTTTCATGGGACATTCTCTGTTTACCTGAAATAAATTCTTGTTACAAAAGCAAAGCAAAAATTAATAACAAATCAATAGTATTGGATTTGATATACTTTATTTTGTCTATTTTGTACAATAACCGTTTTTTATTCAGTTTGATTTCCTTATTGTTCTATATTAACTTCTTTTACTTTATATTAAAAATTCACTGAAAAACTGGACCACAGACATTCATGGTAAACATTTTAAGCCCTATTTGTTACTACATACATTCCCAAAAGTCGCTAAAATGCGCAGTGCTGTTATTTTGAATATTTTTGATGTATATTTTACTCATTTTGTTGAAGTCTGCACCATATAGAGAAAAGATTGCCTGTTCTGACTTCTGATACACTATTATCAGTAGACAAAATAGGCAATCTCATAAAATAACCATTATCGATGCTAGTGTAACTATGCTAGTACTATGTTTCTAGCTAAATATGAACGGTATACATAAAGCTATTGGTTACTTTAGCATGATTTTTTTGTTTAAAATTACAGCTAGAAAATGAATGAGAATGCATTCTTGAAAACACTATACAAAAACATCTCTTACCTTTGTCCCGGCAACTGTTTCTAGAATATCAAAATAATAAAGATCCTTCCTAAGAAATGTTGTTTCATACAAGCTGACGTCACCACGTTTACTAAGGCAGGTGCGGCAGATCACACGTACCTTATCTTCGGTTAACGGCAATGTTCCCTGATTGAGTTCAGACGCAAATACATCTAGAAAATTTTGAATATTGTCAAGAAATATTGCTCAATGTAATTTTTACTAACCAAATTCTTTAGATGTTTGCGCATTTCTCCGTTCTGGAATCTGTATATCTGTCTCAAGTTGTGGAATGTGTATATCTGTCTCAGAGCACTCCACATCACATTTAGCTGATTTTTGTTCAGCTGGATCGACAGGAGAGTCAGCGTTTTCCGATTCGGAGTTTGCAGGACACTTTGGAATATAAATTTCTTCCACAGGGGCCAACATAAACGATTCTTTATTAACATCTGTTTCTGCTAGCAACAAAGGATGAATTACACTTTGATATTGTATTTATATGATCTAAATAGGTGTAGTGTGCCATGGAAAGAAAATACTGCAGGTTTCCTAAAGCGTATAACCAATATAAATTTAAGAAATTAAATTATGGCACACTAGGCTTTTTTATTGAACATAGTATACCTAATAGGAGTGATGGAACTGCAGTTTTCTTCAACTTTGGTTGTTTCTTTAATAATCTTGCTCCCTTAACGTCTTCCTCAAAATCTTCTTCCGTAAAATGACGGGAACACACTTTTGCAGTCGTTACATCAAAAGGAGTACTACATGGGTTGCATCTTTCCACCCATTGTTTCCTCATGTTAGATGCTTCAGGAAATGGGTAGAACCATAATTTTATATGGTGACTTTTCGCATATTTGGCACTGCCATCACAACAACTCACAGCACATACGGTGTCCTGAAATACGTAATAACAATCACATTTATTCCTCTAGAAACAAACTATGTACCTAAAATTAAGCATATTATGTATATATAAAAGGCTAAAACTTTTGAAAACAAGAGTCAGGTTAGCTTTGAAGACATGGTGCATAGGATTTAGTACAAGATTGCAATTTAAGAATAGGTTTTTAATCACTTTTTAACTGACTTATGATTTTGTAAGCACAAAATCAAATCAAGATTATCACCGACATTTGCTTTTTGGAAAAAAAAAACAGCATGTAATTTATAATTAGAAAAACATAAAGAACCCATTTGTAGACACACAGTATCTATTCTGTCCAGGAATTCCAACCACATATGACGGACCTAAAGAACTAAATTTTCTTTCAGTTTAATGTTTTGTATTTTGTATACATATATAAATGTAATTCTAACGCATAAATAAGAGGTTATTGGTAGGTAGAAACCAAAGAACAGATTTATTCGAACAGCAGTCAAAAATGTACACAAATTTTTCTTAGTTATATAAATTCTTTAGTCAAAACTAAAGTGGAAGACGTTTTATCAAAGAACATTTGGCTGCACAGCGTTATGCAACATTGTGTCTGTCTCAAACCTGAATGTATGATTTAGGTTTCTTTCATTCCATGTTACCTCAAATAAGTTCATATTATGTGCATTCTTTAACGGAATCTCACATTCTTGATATTCCTATAAATCAAAATATTTTTACAAAATAACATAAATATTTGCAAATTGTTACATTGTCGCAAGGCAGTTTCAGCGTCGGGACGGCATTCCTTTTCAGCATCACTCGTGGTTTCAGATTTAACAATTCCGCCCGCAAATCTCTTTCGAAATCTTCAGCTCGAAAATGCTGCGAACACACCTCAATGTATTTTATCTGTGCTTTCGAACTAATCTTACAAATATTTATCCACAACTGACGTAAACTTTCATCATGCGGTAGTCTAAAATAGGAGATTGGTAATCCTTTAACCAATGAAATTCGCCTTCTCATGCCGCAACCTGCGACCGAGCAATACGAGGGCATCTAAATACATAATTACAGGTTACAGCAACCTAATTTCAAATAAAATTGTTCCTTACCTTTATTGTAGAAAATAAAATATCGTTTTATACGAAAATATCAACACACTTCTATATACACTAGCATAACAAACCCCGGCTTCAGTGACATCACAGTTCATGAGTTCACACAACAAAACAAGGTTAGTGAACAGGGAATTTAGGTTTATTTTAATCTATAACCTGCTTTTCTAATAAATAACCTTGAATCTATTACCTCACAGCTGGCGGCTAGGTGGCGCTGTACTCGTTTGGCGTGGTCTATCACTCAGCGAGCACAGCGCCCTCTAGGAGGCTTTAATTACTCCCCAGAATAATTCAAATTTCAGCGCCAAAATGTTTTAGTACTCCTGTATATGTTGTATTTTTTTTTCTCAAAATTGCAAAAGTGTCTGATAATCGATAATCGCATATTTAATAATTCTACATAGTTTGCGTACTTACCTCTACCAGTTTGACAGTTCCTAAAACATTTTTCTTCCTACCCAGCTTTAGGCTAGGCACTGCTGTACGTTTCAATATTTTTTTCTGCGGCAAATCTACAATTAATCATTCCATAATCTATTTAGATATCACCAAAAATTACTAACAAAACGTATATAATTTATACTAAGAAACGTTTCACGCATACTTACTAAGCAACTCATTACGGAAATCCCTTTCAAAGTCACTCTCGGAAAAGTGATCCGAACAAACTAGACTATTCTGTTTAATAACATCGATGCTACATCTACGAGCCCATTCTGCTCTAACCGTAAATAACTGTTTACCGGCTGGAAAACGATGGTAGCTGATACCTTTGCCAGTCTTTTTAGAATTATTCCTGCAGACGCAACAAAATCTGCTCATTTTGTATCAACGTAATTCACGCACCACCACTAATTCCGCACAACTAGCTGGCGTTTTGCAATATTTTGAATGTTCCTAACCTCAATTCTATCTGGGACCGCAGATGACGTACCATGACGTCACTAGTAACCCGAGCAATCGCGATACTATTCGAACTAATAACCTTGAAAGATTATTAAAAATTGACTGTATAGAAACAACACATTATTTATTGTTTACGATGTACAGTTTAGCACCATTTGAGTTTCTAACATCGTATTTGATACAAAATTCGATGATTTACTCTTACAATTGCAAGAATATACGAAAAGACTGGATTTATTTGTTGGTTAGGTTTATTTTTGATCCATAATTATAACTTCTGTCATGAGATGGCGTCAATAACACAACCGACCACCAACAGGAAGAAATATGCGAAAAAAATTGGAATTATTTGTGGGTTAGGTTTATTTTGAAGCTATAATTATAATTTCTATCACGAGATGGCGGCAATAACATACCAGATTTAACAAACAGGAAGAAATATACGAAAAAATTGGAATTATTTGTGGGTTAGGTTTATTTTGCAGCTATAATTACAATTTCTATCACGAGATGGGGTCAATAACATACCAGACTTAACAAACACGAAGAAATATATGAAAAAATTGGAATTATTTGTGGGTTAGGTTTATTTTGAAGGTATAATTATAATTTTTATCACGAGATGGCGTCAATAACATACCAGACTTAACAAACACGAAGAAATATACGAAAAAATTGGAATTATTTGTGGGTTAGGTTTATTTTGAAGGTATAATTATAATTTTTATCACGAGATGGCGTCAATAACATACCAGACTTAACAAACACGAAGAAATATACGAAAAAATTGGAATTATTTGTGGGTTAGGTTTATTTTGAAGCTATAATTATAATTTCTATCACGAGATGGCGTCAATAACATACCAGACTTAACAAACAGGAAGAAATATACGAAAAAAATTGGAATTATTTGTGGGTTAGGTTTATTTTGAAGCTATAATTATAATTTCTATCACGAGATGGCGTCAATAACATACCAGACTTAACAAACACGAAGAAATATACGAAAAAATTGGAATTATTTGTGGGTTAGGTTTAGTTTGAAGCAGTAATTATAATTTCTATCACGAGATGGCGTCAATAACATACCAGACTTAACAGGAAGAAATATACGAAAAAATGGGAATTATTTGTGGGTTAGGTTTATTTTGAAGCTATAATTATAATTTCTATCACGAGATGGCGGCAATAACATACCAGTCTTAACAAACAAGAATAAATATACGAAAAAAATGGAATTATTTGTGGGTTAGGCTTATTTTGAAGCTATAATTATAATTCCAGTCACGAGATGGCGTAAATAACACATAAGACTTCAAACACACGCTATTTATTATTACAACAATAGACTGTTTGATACAAAATTCTTTTTATCTTACATTTATACAGTAAAAAGCTCCTTATTGGGCTTCCGTAGTTACAACTTCCGGTTCAAAATCCTCGTTTCTGATTTCACAGTGCGTTCTCCGCTGATGTTTTCTTAAACTGCTCGCGCAAATATGATTTGAGCCGCACGTATCGCACTTATAAGGTCGCTCACCCGTATGAATTCGTTCGTGAACGACTAAGGTGCTTTGGTGACTAAAACTCTTCGTACAAAACTGGCAGGTGTGATTTTTAACCCCGTCGTGAATAAGTTTATGTCTCTTAAGTTTATTCGCCGAATCGTACACCTTCGGGCACATTTCGCACTTGAAATCTTTGCTCTTGTGCACCGATAAGTGGGTAACTAAAGCATCACTCTCGTAGTATATTCTATTGCAGTATCGACAGAACCATTCGGGAATACCGTCGTGCTGTTTCCTGTGATGCTCGATTAGCTCGCTGGAATCTTCGAAGAAATCGTCGCACAAGGCGCATACGTCGAGTTTGTGTTCTTTGAGGTGTATAGAAAGCGATTGTTTATTGGGGGATTTGTATTCGCAGAAGGTGCAGTCGCTCGTCGCGAATTCGGAGCTGATGTCGGCGTCTACCGGTAGGACGGTGTGCCATTTTAGGCGGTGGTTTATGAATTTCTTTCGGTCTTTCATTACGGCGTTGCAGAAGCCGCATTCGTAGGTCTCCGCCCTGTGGACGGATTGGTGCTTTCTTAGGAGCACTGCACTTACAAATTCTGAAAAGATACGATAAGGATTTATTATAAAAGTTTACTATATCTATCTAGCTACAAGTAGTACTATTTTATTTACAAATTAAGTATATTATTTATAGACTTTTTTTTTAATCTGTTATTTATAATACAAACAAAACCAAGATGGGGCTATAACGGCAAAATTATTTCAAAGATTTACCATAATTTCATCAAGTCACAGAACTTTAAACTTGTGGATAAATATTAAAGCAAATGCGAAACGATTTACTTTTGGTAAAATTGAAATTATGAATACTGATAAGTTTTTTTTTAATTCAGTAATTTATGATACAAATAAAACAAAGACTGGGTTATAAAAGCAAGATTATTTCAAAGATTTACCATAATTTCATCAAGTCACAGAACTTTAAACTTGTGGACAAATATTAAAGCAAATGCCAAACGATTTACTTTCGGTAAAATTGAAATTATGAATACTGATAAGTTTTTTTTTAATTCAGTAATTTATGATACAAATAAAACAAAGACTGGGTTATAAAAGCAAGATTATTTCAAAGATTTACCATAATTTCATCAAGTCACAGAACTTTAAACTTGTGGACAAATATTAAAGCAAATGCCAAACGATTTACTTTCGGTAAAATTGAAATTATGAATACTGATAAGTTTTTTTTTAATTCAGTAATTTATGATACAAATAAAACAAAGACTGGGTTATAAAAGCAAGATTATTTCAAAGATTTACCATAATTTCATCAAGTCACAGAACTTTAAACTTGTGGACAAATATTAAAGCAAATGCCAAACGATTTACTTTCGGTAAAATTGAAATTATGAATACTGATAAGTTTTTTTTTTTTAATTCAGTAATTTATGATACAAATAAAACAAAGACTGGGTTATAAAAGCAAGATTATTTCAAAGATTTACCATAATTTCATCAAGTCACAGAACTTTAAACTTGTGGACAAATATTAAAGCAAATGCCAAACGATTTACTTTCGGTAAAATTGAAATTATGAATACTGATAAGTTTTTTTTTAATTCAGTAATTTATGATACAAATAAAACAAAGACTGGGTTATAAAAGCAAGATTATTTCAAAGATTTACCATAATTTCATCAAGTCACAGAACTTTAAACTTGTGGACAAATATTAAAGCAAATGCCAAACGATTTACTTTCGGTAAAATTGAAATTATGAATACTGATAAGTTTTTTTTTAATTCAGTAATTTATGATACAAATAAAACAAAGACTGGGTTATAAAAGCAAGATTATTTCAAAGATTTACCATAATTTCATCAAGTCACAGAACTTTAAACTTGTGGACAAATATTAAAGCAAATGCCAAACGATTTACTTTCGGTAAAATTGAAATTATGAATACTGATAAGTTTTTTTTTTTTAATTCAGTAATTTATGATACAAATAAAACAAAGACTGGGTTATAAAAGCAAGATTATTTCAAAGATTTACCATAATTTCATCAAGTCACAGAACTTTAAACTTGTGGACAAATATTAAAGCAAATGCCAAACGATTTACTTTCGGTAAAATTGAAATTATGAATACTGATAAGTTTTTTTTTTTTAATTCAGTAATTTATGATACAAATAAAACAAAGACTGGGTTATAAAAGCAAGATTATTTCAAAGATTTACCATAATTTCATCAAGTCACAGAACTTTAAACTTGTGGACAAATATTAAAGCAAATGCCAAACGATTTACTTTCGGTAAAATTGAAATTATGAATACTGATAAGTTTTTTTTTAATTCAGTAATTTATGATACAAATAAAACAAAGACTGGGTTATAAAAGCAAGATTATTTCAAAGATTTACCATAATTTCATCAAGTCACAGAACTTTAAACTTGTGGACAAATATTAAAGCAAATGCCAAACGATTTACTTTCGGTAAAATTGAAATTATGAATACTGATAAGTTTTTTTTTAATTCAGTAATTTATGATACAAATAAAACAAAGACTGGGTTATAAAAGCAAGATTATTTCAAAGATTTACCATAATTTCATCAAGTCACAGAACTTTAAACTTGTGGACAAATATTAAAGCAAATGCCAAACGATTTACTTTCGGTAAAATTGAAATTATGAATACTGATAAGTTTTTTTTTTTTAATTCAGTAATTTATGATACAAATAAAACAAAGACTGGGTTATAAAAGCAAGATTATTTCAAAGATTTACCATAATTTCATCAAGTCACAGAACTTTAAACTTGTGGACAAATATTAAAGCAAATGCCAAACGATTTACTTTCGGTAAAATTGAAATTATGAATACTGATAAGTTTTTTTTTAATTCAGTAATTTATGATACAAATAAAACAAAGACTGGGTTATAAAAGCAAGATTATTTCAAAGATTTATCATAATTTTAAAAAGTCACAGAACTTGTGAACAAAAAAAAACATGTGTAAAAATACCAAAAATAAATTTAAAAATCTTACTCGCATCGCAGAGCGTGCACCCGTACGCCAGCACCTTCAGGTGGATCCCGTCCCGGTGATTCCTAAGCGCCACCTTCGAGGAAAGCCTCAGGCCGCAGAACTCGCAGACCTGCATCTTCGGTCGATTCTTCCACTCGTCGCGATGCGAGCGCCACCTATGTCGCGCCAAGTGACTGAGATTCGGGTAGCAAACCCCACACAACCTGCACTTGTACTTCTCCTCCCTATGGGTCTTCTTGACGTGCTGCATGAGCCCCTTATTCGACGAAAAACTCGCCCCGCATTTCTCGCACAACCTACTACTTTTCACCTCGCCATTCTTGTGCATCCACAGGTGTTGCCTCGTCGGAAATATCGCGTCGCAGTGATCGCACGGGAACGGGTTCCGATAGTGTTTTGTTTGTCTCGAGTGGATTTTGTAGTCGTATTCGTTTTCGAGGTGTATTCCACAGGTTTTGCACTTGGAGGGGTTTAGTGCGATTACGAGACGCGGGGGGAACATTATGTTGTTGTCGATTATTAGTTTCCTGCCTTCTTCGATGTACCCGGTCGAGATTAGTTTATACGCTTGTCTGATGTACCGTTTCCTAGTGGTTTGGGAAATTCTAGACTCACCACTCGATGATTTCACCCTCTTGCGTTTGTTTTTAATTTTAGGTGTTTCAAAGGTTGTTGACTCATTAATTTCTTGTTGTTTGTCGGTTTCAGGTAAATCCTCTGTGTTCAGTTGATTTTCTTCTGTGGATTGTAGATCTGCGCTGTTGCATAAATAGAATAAAGGTGGGGGATCTTGTAGTAAAATTAACGGTTGGTTTGAGGCGTCGTCGAGTATGTTTTGAGAATTTTTACGGTCGATTTTTATGGTTGGTGATTCGGCGGTTGAAAATGCGTAATCGTGGTCTTGTTGGTTCTTATCGGTGATTTCGCCGTGCATTTTGGCTAGTTCGATCTCGACTTTAAAGTCCGCCAAGGTGTGTTCGGAGTTTTGTATTTGTTTCTTGAATTGGTATGATTTTAACAAATCTTGCTCGCATGTGTTGCAGATTGACATAGGATTTTCCCTTTTTATCTACAATAATTTTTTTGATATAAAAAAAGAATTTCTAGATTATTTCTAGTAATAAACGACAACATTCCTGACCAAAAACAACTATGACATTGATACAATTGTCTTTTTAATAAATTTTTTGTTAGAAAGTTTTATTTTAGCAATAAAATTGAACATGTGTGAAAATTACTCTTTTTCAATAGTGGTAGCAGGTTTCTTTTAACTAAATGATGAAAACTAAAATGTAATTTCAAAATCTGTCTGCTGACATATTTTTATTCACAGTCAAGTTTTATTTTTGCAAATACATACATATATGAAATAAGTAGAAAAATGTACAATGATCAAAACGCTTCAAAATATCTGGTGACATTTTCTAATGTAAACCTGGCTTCTTGGTTTTGTCCACATACAGTATAACTTCGCTAATCCGGACATATATCGTTCCTGACCATGTCCGGACTATTGAGGTATCCGGATCACAGGAGGTTTTTTTCTTTTGTTGGGAAGGGTCATTTTTTATGATGAAGATGAAAACAACTGGGAATATTTGAATATATGTGAGCCCGGACGCAAAAAGGGACCTGCCGTAACGTTATCTTGCACAATATTTTTGCACGTATGGTCTCTTCCGATATGTACCGTTATGCTGCACGTTTTTTCGCACGATAGGTCCCTTTTCGCATCCGAGGTCACATATAACCAAAACATAAAATTAAAAACTAAATTCTGAACATAAATGGATAAAATAAGCAAAAGATTTCAGTTATTTTTTAAAAATGTGTCAATCTATGTTTATATTCTTTTGGATACAGCTACATTAGTAAATTTTTCTCTGGGCCTTTTGAGAAGCAGGATTTCCATGGGAAAATTGTTTTTTGCAGATGCCCAAACAAAACGCGTTGGCAGCATCGACATTAGAGCTTTTTGGGGCCTGTTAACCCCTGTTAAGAATGTCTTAACTTCAGGCTTAAAATATTTTTCGAAACATTCAGTAAGCAATGTTCTACTCATCCGTCCTTTATCAGACACCTTGTACACAACTGGTATTGAGCTCATTCTGCATTTAAAAGCTTCTAGATTTGCCGCTATTGCTAATATTAAGTGGCAATTTATGTGATCCGGTTGCTTTACAGTAAGACATTAATGTTAAACAATACTTTGGTATTTTCTACCTAGTTTTAACTGCAAATTATATTTTGTGTCCGAACTAGGGAGGTAAAATTTCCAAAATGTCCGGTTGACAAGAGCGTTCGGATTACTGGAGTGTCCGTACTAGAGAGTGTCCGATCTATCGAAGTTGTACTGTAGTTTAAAAATAGATTAGTAGTAGACTGTGTGAGATATCAAAAAATGAAAAAAGTTGTACAATATCAAACCAAATTGACAAAAGTCTGTAATTTCTTTGATTATAATATAGAGTACAGTTGTTTCAAACTAAGAAGTACACTTTTATCGTACGACAACAACAATAAATAATAAAAAGGTCGTTTATTTTCTCTATTTCAAAGCTTACTATTGAAACTATTGAAAAGTATTAAATTTCAAATTTCACTAAGTGGTAATTTAAAAATTTTCGATTATCTTACCTTTGCACCAGCAACACCTTCCAAAAGATCGAAATAATTAAGATCCTCATATTTAGTATTTTCTAAGCTCACAATTCCTGGCTTACTAAGGCAGATACGACAGATTGTAGAAATGCTTTCAAAGGTTAAAGATACGTTTTCTTTGAGATGAGGTGTTCCTACAAAGTTTATATTATCATCCAGGAATAACACACAAAAGAAAATTTACCAACCGGTAGTAACATTCTTTGGAATTTGTACGTTTTGTAAAGGTTGAGTTATTTGTCCCAATACTAACTGCAGTTGATTGTTATTATTGATCAAGTAAGCATTCAAAGTAGGCTGTGTAATATTTTCCTGCTCTGCAATTTATATCAATAAAAACAGTCACCAAACAAAAGAAATATGTCTTACCATCTTTTATTACAACTCCATTGTTTACACTCTCAGTTCTTGCAGTTTTTGTTTTACCAGGTTTTTGAAGCTCATCTATGCTTTTTCTTTTATTACTACCTTTTTGCCATGAGTTACAATTTGGAGAGACTAGGTTTAAATTCTCTACTTGTTCCTCAGGTTCTGGTGGATAATTTTCATTCTGCAGTGATTCTTCCGTGGACTCTGAATTTGATGTACATTCTGGAATAAAAATTTCAACCGTAGAAGTAACTTTTGACGATTTTTTTGTTTTAAATTATCGAGTAATGCATCTGCAACAACAATCTTCTTTACTAGAGTAAATTATCAAAATCGGAAAGTAATAAATTCTAAGAAAAATATTTAAAATTTTTACCTAATAGAAGTGATGGAACGGCACTTTCCTTCAACATTTGCTTGAATTTTTTTACACTGTTAGGATCTGTCACAAAATCTTCCTCGTTAAAATGTCGCGAACAAATTCTTCCAGTCTCGACGTTCAATGAATCAGATCGATTGCATTTCTCTACCCACTCTTTTCTTACATCCGGTTGTTCAGGAAATTGGAAGAAACATATTTTTGTGCTGTGTTTCTTTGCGTCTTTAAAACTTGTTGCACAACCACTGACAGCACATTTGTTATTCTAAAATAATAACACCACAATATTAAAATTTTAAATATAAAATTCCCAATAATTTTTATGATAAACCAAAGCAACAGAAATACATATATATTACCGCTTTGTCGGGTAACTTTTGTGATGGGACGGCATCCTTTTTTAATATCGGTCGTTCCTTTATGTTTAATAATTCAGCTCGTAAATTTCTTTCAAAATCTTCCGCTCGAAAATGCTGCGAACAAACTTTGGCGTACTTGAGGTCCATCTTCGGCGGTTTGCAACTCTTTATCCATAACTGACGTAAGTTGGGATCGCTGGGATACTGGAAAAATGAAACGCCTAATCCTATAACTGTCGAAACTTTGTGGCTCATGCGGCAACCAGGAACGGAGCAATGAGACGGCATCTAAAAAGTTGTAAACTTTTAATATATTCATTACATTTCCTTCTTACTTTTACGCACTACCTTGTTGTTATAGAACAACGGCCTAAGTAACCAACTGGGCCACCCAATAAACTGAAAGGTTAGGAATAATCAAAGATCAAAACTCATTATGTAGTTAAAGTTTAAAATCAAATTCTGCTCAACAATCAACGCTAATATATCTACTACAACACCCTGCCTTCCTGCTTTGAACCTTGGCGTGCTTTTGCAGAATGACAGTTTGAGAAATGATGTCGTCACAAAAAATAATGGTAGCGTTCAGGTTATTTGCAGCGAACGAGCTGGAATGAGCGCTTTACTCGCTTGTGTCACATGAACGCATTGAAGGTCTCCCGCATTGATGCTATAGGCAAAGTATATATATACACTGATAACCACGGTGCTGTAAGTTAGATTTTTTTGTTCAAAAATGTAGCCTTTTGAGGTAGAGAGTCGAATCGTAGGCGTTGGTTGCAGCCGAAGAAAATATTTATGAAAATATTGTTGTAGAAAGGAAAATAAATACAAAAACCTTGGTTGCAAACACCGGCGACATCTTTCGTCGATCCAGGTAAAGTGAATAAAATAACCTGCTGTTATGCAACTGAATATGCAGATGTGTAGTAATAGTTTTCGCCAAAGACTGTATTCAACTAAAGTAGTTTCAAACTAAGAAGAGCACAGTTATATATGCAACCAATCATACCCAGTGTGTGGTTTATAAATTGCCTGTGTATATTTGGTTGCATAAACAACTGTGCTCTTCTTAGTTTGAAACATCTATACTAAATATTCAAATATTTATATTTGAATATTTTTATACAAAATATAACTTTTATACAAAATATATGGCATTTCCCGCTCAAATTCAAAGAACTAGTAGGCAGTGCAATTAAACAATTTCTTTTCACAATCTAATTCCTTACACAGATATTTGAAACACTAGAGGATACTGTTACTTACCAATTAAATAAATAATTAATCATTTATTTTTCGTATGATCCCCACAGGATACTGACAATATTGTCAGCATTACATTATATGGTTAATCACATAGTTATATTAGAAAGACATTTATACAACTTTACAGATTCATCAACAGTCACACAATATATGTACATATACAGTAACTGAGCGCTGATAATTAGATTATAAATATTAACGTTGAAGTCTCCCATCGATCAATTAATACCTTCTGGTGTCGCTAGGTGAGCGCTGATGTCACTAGATAAGATTAGAACCAAAACGTTCTCGCACCTGGAATTTTTTCAAGCATCTACTTACACTAGGTGGCGCCACCAAAGAAAGTACAATCAAATTTTCAAATTTTAAAACCATTTATTGCCCCTATTATTGTTAACCTGTGTTTTAAATTAGTATTTAACACATTTAAAGACAAAATAATGGATCATTTTCTTGCGCATTTAGGGAATTTTAAGGTTATATGTTGCCCTGTCATTTTTGACATTGGGTACAGAGTCGGTAACCCGCAGTAGCGTGATAGTTCTTCTAACCGCCACAAGATACCAGCACATCGTACAACGCAATTATCCGATTTGTTTTTGGAAAACATGACTACTAAATTTCATTTTGTGCCTCGACGGAATTTATTTTGGGAAAATGTTAGGTACCACGCGATTCTACATGAATATGCCTGGAGCTAAAAGTTATTTTTGTCCTCTCAGCCTGACATCAGACAAAAATATAGACATGCAAAAAAATCTGAAATATTACCCATGTTTAACGGAATTATTTATACAAAAAACCCCAAATTCGTTGTTCATAAATAACATTACACCATTCCCACACAACTCTGAAACACATTAGCGAAAACACCGTGCTAAAACATGCCCTACTTTTCTCACAAATTGAAATAGTAAGGTGCCATGTTTTAGTGGCTTGTAGTTATAAGTTACAAATTAAAAACCTGTTAGAGTCAAAAGACATTTATTATCATAAAAAAACTTAATACTTAATTAAAAACTAACGGTACTGTACATACAAAAATAAAGCGTAAAAAATCCTTACAGTCACAAAGTTTGATTTAGCGAACTTGCTTCCATAGCCAAGATTTCCATGTTCAGACTATCGTTAGGATTGATGAAATGCGTTTGCCGATGTTTACCCCTAGAGCTCGCGCACATATGACCCTTCCCGCAGATATCGCACTTATACGGTCGTTCACCCGTATGGACGCGTTCATGAATCACCACACTCGTACTATACCTATACCTTCTCGGACAGAACCTACATTCGTAGTTCATAACGCCGTCGTGCAACATCTGATGCCTCTTCAACTTATTCAAAGCGTCAAACATTTTCGGACATTCCTCGCACTTGAACGACCTGTACTTGTGCATAACCAAGTGCGAGGATAAACCGTCTCCGTCCGCGTACAATTTATTGCAGTATCGGCACGACCATTCCATGATGTTTCCGTGCATTTCCAAGTGGTGGAGGGATAACTCGTCTTCGTCTCGGAATATGTCGTCGCAGAAAATGCACACTTCGATCCTGTGATCTCGTAAGTGCACGGATAGCGATTGTTTATTCGGACAGACTGTTTCGCAGAATGTACACGGAGATGGGACGTATTCGGAGGAGACGTCCGCGTTTGTTGATAAGGCGGGATGGACGAGTTTGCGGTGAGTGTCGAACTTTTCCTTGTGCTTGAAGATCTTGTTGCAGAAGCCGCAGTCAAATTGGTCTAAACTGTGCACGCCTTGGTGCTTTCTGAGTTGCTGTCGGTTGTGGAATTCTGGGAAAAAGATCAATTTATAAGTGTATATTTTAGTAATTTATAACTATAAGTCTCAAGTCAAGTCATATGAAAATTGAACTGTTTATACATATTTAACGATTAGTTGTTATTCTTAGAATTGATTAATCGATTCTGAAAATTGATTAATCAATTCTGAAAATTGATTAATCAATTCTTATATATATTCTTAGAATCGATTCTCAGAATATATTCTTAAAATCAATTCTTAGAATATATATATATATATATATATATATATATATATATATATATATATATATATATATATATATATATATATATATATATATTTGGAATCGCCTATCAGAATATATTCTGAGCACACATTAGGTTGTTATCCCACCAACTGTCTCTTCACCAAATCAAAATAACGTCAAAAATACTCACTTCCATCGCATATGGCGCACCTCAACGGCATAATCTTCAAGTGCACGCGTCTCTTGTGGGCGTAAAGCGACCCCCGCGTGGCCACCTTGATCCCGCACAGTTCGCAGACGACCGTCTTCGGAGCGTGCACTCCAGGATGCACAAGTTTCCTGTGTCTTATCAAGTGCCTCAGATCGGAATGGCTCTTCCCGCAAACCCCACACTTGTACTTCTCAATACTGCCGTGCATCTGCTTGACGTGCAACTGCAGCCCCAACGTACTACTAAAAGTAGCCCCGCATGTTTCGCACAATTTACTAGTTACCGCCATGTCCAATTGTTCTTTATGCGATTGCAAAGTGCGTTCAGACGGGAAAACTTTCGAGCAGTGGTCGCAGGGGAACGGCGTGTGGAAGTGTTTTGTTTGCGCGACGTGTGCCTTGTAGGTCTGCTCCGTTTCCAAATGTTCTCCGCATGTCTTACAATCCGTCGGATACAAGATTTTTTCAGGTTTCGGTTTTTTGTAGAGTAATCGCTTGAGCCGACGGGAAATATTAACGTTTTGCGTTAGTTTCCTCGCTTCTTCTATGAAACCTGCACGAGCGAGTACGGACGCTCGCCTGGCCACACTAAGATTCTCGTATTGGCGGATGGTAGGTGGGCATGTGTACACTCGTTTGTACTTGATTTTATTCTTGGCCATGGTCATAGCAACAGTCCTGTTAATTTCTACCAGTTTCGAGTAATCGATTTTATCATTCGGGTTTCCCTTATACATATAAAACCTACTGACTATTTTTTTATCGGCCGGTAATGTAGTTGGCGTGCTTTGTTCGGTTAAGTTTAAATCTACTGTGTTTGGAAGAGGTGGTTCTTTGGGCTCTTGTAATAAGTCTATCGGATTTTTGTCTGTCGATTCTTCGGATGGTTTGAATTTCTTTGCCGGTTGATCTAGGTCGAGACTTGCGCTGTCGTAATCGTGATCTTGCAGTCGCTTTTTTGTATTTAGAATGTTTGATTTGCGCTTTTGTTGCTCTACTTCGTCCTTGAACATCTGCAGGACGTGTTCAGACTTTTGCGATTGTTTCTTGAAGGTGTATGCTTTTATCAGACCCCCCTCGCAAGTTTTACATATCAATCTAGGATTTCCATCTCCCAACTAGAATAATAAAACAGAAAAGATTGACTACTAGCTTTCCTGTTTCTAGTTTTTTTTTTTTGAGTTTGAAAATGATAATTGATAATTTTATAGATTTCAATGTCCTCGAATTTCTACTTAGCCGCTCGCGCCGCCATATTGAAAAAATGGCGCCTAAAAACACCTTTTTGACAATATCTCCTTTCCGACTCATTTTACAATAAAAACAGTCATATTTTATTCCTAAGAGAAACACATTGTTATCAACATTAAAAAATCACTCACCTTTAAACCGGTGATATATTCCAAAACTTCGGCATAATCAAGACCCTCCAATACATTGTTATGTAAGTATTCAATACCAGGTTCGATGAGGCAAACCCGGCAAAGCGTCTGAATAGATTCAGGTGACAAGAACACTTTCTTTTGCGGATACGTATCAACTTGAACTAAAATTGAACAATGATTTCACCCTTAAACAAAAAAAAGCACTTTCAAACTTACTTATATTAGGACCAGTCTGTATTCCAACACTCCTTGTGAGTTCTCGATCATTTTCCTCGTCCAGTATTTGTATCTCGTTATCGTCGACGATGCGAGCTTCTACGACACTTTTAGAAGGAGCAGCGTCGTTCTTAGTAATGCTGGTAGCGGCTGTTGGAACTGCTCCGACGATAAGAAACTGCTGAGCTGCAAAGGTTAAAACCATATAATCCAGAAAATTATATTATATATATTTTATAACAGAAAAAAATTAGATAACCAAAGACACATACTTTCTTTATTTTCCGAGTTGTTTTGTAAAAGAGTTAAAATTTGTTCGTAAGTAATGCCCGTCGATTTTATATCACCTAAAATACATATAATTAAAATGTTTGTTAAATTATATGAATAAATAACTAACTCTCTGCGATTGGATTGGCTGCTGAATCATATTTAGTGTCCGGTGTTTTTTTCCGTAGTATATTTGGATGTGTACTTTTACTTTTTGTACCGAGTGGATCTTCTATAACAAAAAGGAATTGTTATTTCAACATATAAGAGATTACTTTATTACTATTAAAATGTAATTTTACCTGCAATTTTGGTATTTGATCCAACAGGTAAGATCATATCTTGTGATGTAGAACTTGTTTTTGACATGTTTTCAACAGTTTGTACCGTAGGTAGTACATCATCAGAAGTTTGTATGTCAACAGCCGAAAAGACATACACCTTTTCTGTCGAAGGTAAGTCACATGTACTAGTTTTAGGTGCTGTCAGATCAATTGTTTCAACTGTAACGTAAAAAGAACATCTAAACTTATACAGTAGATTTCACAGTGAACTGTAGATGGATTACTGATTCTTATAAGGTGTGTAACTGGTTTGAGTACAGAAACATTTATGCCACAGTCACACTAGGCTGTTTTATTAGCTCGCTGCTACCAGCAATCCTCAGTTCAAACTACAAAGTCAACTATTTCAACTATTCATTTTGTGATCAGTATTTTAACAACTGTATAACTTAAAGCTCTCTTTATATATTGGGAGAATATTACCTCAAATAAAAATTTATAAAACAAATTTCAAAAATACATAATTTCCCGAGTTAACATTCATGCTGGTTGCTGTAAAAGTTAAACAAGTGCTGGTGGGCTGTCTGCTGCTAAACTCACTCGCCAACTGGTTCAGAGTTACTAAGCTATTAGCAGCCAGTAGCAAATATATTAGGGATTATGAGCTATTGACCATAAAATTCTCACAAAAAAAATATTCAATTTTTTACAATAATAGATATATCAAAAGACAAAGTCTTATAAATAAACTGTAGTTTTTTTTTAAACATTACGTAGACAGGAAATATAAAAAGTCAGAACCTATCATCTCTCAAAATGTGTGGAGTCAAACCTGTCACAAAAACATATTTTATGCTTAACAAACAGTTTTATGATACCTTTTTTAGATAAACTCTTTATATTTTCTGACGTAGGTGCATTTTTCTTTATTTCTTCCTTCTCAATTGTGGGCTTCTTTACAATATCTGCAAAAAATAAACACCTAAAAAATAGGTAATAAAAGAAACCAACTAAAAAGTTTATAAATTTGGACCATTATTTCAGCAAATTATAGATCAAGTTCTACAACAACTTGAATCAACACATTTATTTTTATCCTAAATTTTTACCTAAAAAAAAAAAAAAAAAAAAACAAGCCTATATGAGTTATATATATACCTGGCAGATAAAGTGTTGGATTTGCGCCGGTAACCAAACGATTTCCGATCTTCTGTACGTCGGCAAAGTGCTTGTGACAGATTCTATAACATATATACGCAACTTCCTGGTTGACGCCTTCACGTCCTGTCGCCCGCAGCCAAACCAAGAACCGTTCGTAATCCTCATTGTATTTGGGAAAGATGTGCAAAGGTATCTCACCCTTTTTCGATGTGCAGTTCAAAACGGCACATTTTTCCGAGATCTTATCATCTTAAAGTGAAAATTTATTACATACTCAAACTATCAATCATTTACAATCTTATTTGGAATTTCTCTTGCAATACTTACATGCAACCTTTCGTGGCTCTGGTACGCTTGAGATCGTTTCTTGCGTGGTAGTGTTGACATTATCTATGGGGAAATTGAAAAATTTATAATAAAAGACAAGCGGAATGATATGTCGTCTTACCTTGGTCGGTTGCAGGTGGTGGTAAATCGATGGGTTCTTTGATATTGCTTTCAAACGCTGTAACAGAAAGAAACAATTGTTATGTACAAAAAAAAATACTGGAGTTTAATTTTCTGAATCAGGTAACAAATTACAATAACAACAGACAGAGCTTTTTCTAAAAATCCTTTTATACAAAATACTGAATGCATGTTACAATCATTGGTACACAGTACAAATCAAATGTATTGCAGATCTTCCATATTTAAAGGAGTGTTTTTCACAGACAAAATATATTGTAGAACAACGACTAAGAAAATGACAATAAGACAACGAAAAGAAATTGATCTGTAAATTAGTATACTTATTTAAAATCACTGAAGGATGAGCTGATATTAGTTTGGGCAAAATCGGATAAATCCCGAAGAAGACGCATGTAACATTTGCCACTTCCGGTTGTCAGATTGTGGCCAACAACAATCCAGTTTGTCCCCCGGGAATTCTAAATAAGTCGCTCCACCTTCAACTGGTCGAAAATTGACAATAATGATCCAATAAAAATCACTGTCATGTAAGATATTAGATGACAAGTAACGTAAACGTAAACTGATATAAAACAAACAAGAAATAATAAACAAGTTTTAGAAAAAGACATTTATTTCTGTATTCCTTTAAACAACATATTACAAAAGATAAATTCACACGATAATAACTATTTTGGACCAACAAGAGTGTAATTATTGTAATTAACATTATAAATTTATACCTTTTTAAGTGACCTTTTTATCCTAGAAGGTTCCAAGTGCTTTTATACTAATTGATAAGTACCTACCTGGAAGAAATAAAGTGGGTACGGCATCAGGCGTCAGATTCCTCGGATATAGCCATCGCGGAGCAAAGTGAGCTCTACATACAAATCTATTTTCCGAAACAAACTGAGGGCTCAGCCCAAAAAGTTCTTTATTTCCAACAGCCGATACCCACGTATTAAACAATGCCATGTTCTTCTTGGGGTTCGGAAATTTGTGCATTACTTTATGCGGATTTTCGCACGACAGTACCGAACACTTTCTAGCAGGCATTACGTAAATTGAAAAAACTAGACTTATAAGACACCCATTTATCATTATATTAACACTAAACAGATTGAGGGAAATATTTAAAATTCAGATTATAAACCAGCCATAAACACAAAACATAACCTAATATTGCCTGATGTTTTGACAGAACTGCCAACATATAAACATTAAATAAACCAAAACATATTCTACTTACAATTGATTAAATTTATTTGAACATCCGGTACGGCAGTTGGTTTTAGTTTCTGCCTCAAGCGGAATATTTGCTCACTGGAAAAATGCCTCTTGCATACCCTGTAGCCCTCACGGACTCGAGCGATGTCTTTTTGCAGCAAATCCTCTCTACCGAGAATTTGAAGCCACTTTATAAACAACTGATTACGGAAACAGAATATCCCTTTATAAACCTAACCTAGAAGATAACAAACATAAGTACTTACCTCCTTATCTCTTGGCAATCGATACATGCGGATCCCTCGACTGTCAGCATTTATTCTACATATCTTCGCACAACAACTATTTACCATATTCTTTTAAATAAATGGAGACCCAAATAAATATCACAAACATATATAGAAACGCCTGTATAATGAATACAAGTATACAAACACAACAGGTTATGCTGTCATCTGTCAGTACTAAACAAATTTGACAGTTGACAGGTTATACAAAATAGGGTTATGTTTCATGATGTGCACCAGTAATGTGGCGCCATCGACTAATTATCGGCGGGAATTTTAAATTTATACTTGTCAATGGTTGTCAATGGTTCTCTGGTTCAATACCTGGTAAATTCAACTTGGGTACAGCATTACACCTCAACCTAGTCCATATTTTGTCTTCCTGAGGAAAATGATTCTCGCAAATAAAAAGTTTACTGGCTTGGAATGAATTGGGAAATGGACCTCGTCCCACTATTTTCCACCATTCCTTAAATTTCGACGTATCTCTGCCGAATTTGGTATGAAATCTGTACAGGATTGTATCCATCCCTGTGGACTTGCAATTTAACACAAAACATTTGCCAAGTTTAACATCACCTGCAGAATAGTGTTCATAATTGATTTAATAATAATAATAATAAATCACCTACGTGCTTTATTAGGAGATTCCTTTTCCTTCATTGTAATATTTGTATAAAGCGCGAACGGCAATCTGTACTAATTAAAATCGCTTTTAAGACCAAAACATAACCTATATTACACAAACGTCAATATTTGTGTGTATTCTAGCTCTTTTCACACAACAGCCCGGCCATGTACCTGAAGTTCGTCATTCGTGCAAATCGGTTTTTGAGTAGCAGCAAGCAATTATAGTGGCAAATTTATGCATATTACGTGATATTACCTTGCGTTTGGAATTTTCCACTTATTCGAAAAATGCTTGTCGCATACTCTGTAATTTATTATAGATTTTCCAAATAGAAGCATATCTCGTTTCAAACCAAGGGAGCACAGTTGTGTATGCAACCAAATATACGCAGGTCAATTATAAACCATACACTGGGTATAATTCGTTGCATATGTTACTGTGCTCTACCTAGTTCAGAGTGGCTCTGTTGTATGCCAATAATGTAGTCAGAAAATTGGGTGAGAACCACCCCAGATATTTGATTTACTTCTGCTAGAAAACATACCACACAAAAGAAAAATAAAAACAATAATAATAGTAATAATAAATTTATTTATTTTTACACTTACACTTACACACAGCACAGCATCCAGGTCACAACAAAACAGGGTTGATACGTTTAATAGCATTTGTTTTACACGTGTTGTAAATCAAATGAATTTGTACACAAAGCACACATTAATACATTCTTAGATGTGATTATTTCTTGCCCAATAAGCTACAAGCATCTCTGAAATACAACAGATGCAAAATTCAGTATTTGCTGATAAATTATTTTATAGATGTAGAAATATTAGTTTTGCATTGGACTAATGCAAGAAACTAGTTATTTTCTTGCAATAATACAATGCAAAGAATTTTGTACGCTATTTGAACATAGGTGTCTGATTTTAATAGTAAATTTGCCCGATTATCAAATAAAACAAAAACACATTGCAGTGTTAAACAAAAAAACTTTTTATAACAACCCTGTTCTAACCAATACTTATTGTCTTACTCACCCAATAGTTCCAACTTTTTCAAGAGTTTAACAACAGTGTCGTAGCAACACTGGCATAATAAAAAATCAGTAACACAGACTTGAGGATAAATAATCTGAAACGTTTACTCACCAATAACACAACTATAAAGAAAATCCAAAAAACAGTTTTAGCGACAGAAAAAGAACAAGCTGTACAACTTAAACACAATATAATACTGAAAATAAATAACCGAATAACGTTAAACCAACTAAACTTTTTAAGCACATCAACGTGAGTAAAAAAATAAAACTTTAATTCTTACAATACTAAAAGGTACGATATCACCGTTTTGTATGCAGAAGCACCACAAAATTTGCTGTTTTTGTCAGTGAATTAATTAACTGGAAATAAGAAAGAAAAACGATAAGTCTTGAAATTAATTATACCATTTCTTCTATACATACAACTTCTTGATATTTCTTCCCCTACTATTTTTAACTTTGGTCCAAACATTCTCTTGATCTCTCAATACAGTATTATAGCTAGTGTCGCTCTGTTCGCTCGTCGTCGAACTTGGAGGCTTTACAAAGCCCGAAGAGCTTCCGTAAGTTTCCGGACAGGAAAGCGTAGGAACGGGCAATTCGCCACCTAGCTGTTGGATATGTAACCTTTGCTCGGTTCTGAATGCTTTTCGTACAGCCGGTGGCTCTACTTTTTTCTGCCGGATAACCTTATTCTTTGACATGTATTCCGTAGGGTCATAAGAAGGCACTACATCCTGTTATATAAATAAACACAAATTGATAGTATAAAAATATCGATTAATACTTTTTCTGGTTAGATATTTTTTTAATATTTACATCGTCCCAGTTTTCGTCAGTGGGAATATCATCCGGATGTTGTACGCTGTATTTTTTTTCGTGGTCTTCATCTTTTAAATACATTTGTTCCTCGAGTTGTCTTCGCCCACTACACACTGTTAGATGGTGCTGAAATAAAACAGTCCTCTTTATTTGGATTTGTTACACGTTTTCTCCATGTGCAGTATCAAATAGATATGTGAAACGATCTTTTGATAATAAATAAATAATGTTGACATTATAGTCTATGTGAACATATTTAAAATAAAGTAAAAATCTTCCTTAATAACAAGATTACCAGTAAATCTGACTCATAATGTGATACTACACAATACAATTGCCCACAGTGTAAAAAAAAATTATTTTGGAATTTTATCTTGCCATAACAGTAGTGTTGAAACAGGATGACTAGCATTGTGGTTAGATGATAACAACTCAGCAACTCAGCAATACTAAACTAAAAGTAACCCGAAACACTTACCACTATCTCTGAACTGTGCACTTTATGCTCTGCGTTTAGCGGGCATGTCACCTTGGCCACATTCCTATAGTTCTTCTGACACTTGACAACGTGACCTGCCAATTTCTGGGCCTCGACGCGATGCGACACCTCAAAGGGGCACGTCATTAGCGTATCGTGCGAACTAAAAATTTAAATTTTATTTATACAGCCCCTGGCCGTATTATTAGACGCACGATCTACCATTGCGCGTCTAATAACTTTGATAGGGACCTTCAAATTTATCTTTTATTAGTTTTTCGATAAAAATATTTAACTTACCTTGCAGAGTACATAATACCTAACCTAAATCAACAAAATTCACAAACAAACTGCACAAGTCGAGAAGCAGTGCTTTTTGTTGGTTTTTTTCTACGGTTCACGTTTTGACGGGATCGCGCATGCGCGTTTCGTGAATACATATAAAATACTATTTCCATACTAGAGAGTCGATCCGCTATTCTTCATTCGTACAGGAGGATTTTTCATTCATGCTAGACGTAGATGGCGCTCGTGTTGAATGGCGCGAAATTCAAAGTCGTACATTATTTATGCGGCCGATATTGGCAGAAATGTTTTTAATACGCTTTATGGTTGTTTGGCTGCATAGTTTACGTTCAATTACAAAAAGGGTTAAAATAAAATACTGTATAAAAATCATTGCAAAATATAAATGAAAAAATTAGTATTCTAATATTATATTATCTTATTACTGTATTATATTATCTTGTTACATACACAATAAATTTTTTGACCCAAACAAAGCATTTTCTAAAAGAAGATTTGTACACGAATAAATCGTATTGAGTGTACGGTGAAGGAATCATATTGTTTTTAAGTTTGACATATTGCGGATCTAACCTCAAAATGAAACGTTTTTATTAAGAAATCAAGGGGTTGTCCCTTATAAAATGTATACATATTTTTCCAATAAGGGTTCCGAAAATGCTGGTAAATACTTTTCAGAGTAATTAAAGTCATAAAGCTTCATAGTTAATTTACACCTGACAATGTTGCCATCCGTACAATGATTGGCCGAGTGACTACAGAACATAGATATTGGTCAATAGAATTTGAATAAATGAACCAGTACTGACTAGTCCTTGCTCTATGTGATGGGCATGGGTATACAATAGATTAACAACTTACTGCCAACTTGAAATTTGTCACGTTCTATTCTACCTATAACTGCTGCTTGATGTACAGTTTCCATCTGCATTTGATTTTCAACTTGTTCGCACTCGAAACAATCTACACAACAAAACAGACAGAAATTATCTTTGTAATTTACATAACCCAGTGACTATTATTATTATTTGCTTGAACTCGTTAATTTTTGACATACCTTCTAGATTTCGGTCAGGAACAACATTCAATTTTAAATTTGTGCGACTACGATGGTCAGTATTAGCCAATTTCAAGTTATCAGAAAAATGCAGGTCGCTAACTCTATAATTCTTTCTCACTTTCCCCAAGTCAAACTCTAGCAAATCATGTCTATGAATGGCTTTTATCCACAGCACGAAGAACTAAAAATAAGCACACGTTAAACTATGTGTATCTACAATACCTATGAATTCAAGAATATTGAATAGTACTTACTTCTTTATCTTTGGGAAACGAATGCATCTTTATAAAGTCACCTCTCGAAGAGCAGTGCTTTAAACAACAGCGGAAAACCATTTTTACAAATCACCAATACAACACTAAACATAAATGGTTATACAACCAACCGTAGAAGAAAATAGAATAAGGTTGAGTGAGTGAGGTTAACATAAACATAACCAAACTTTCAACCGGTAATACCATTTCTTCCTTACCGACAGCACGATGTGTCACGATACGAGCGCCATCTGACGACAATAGGCAGCACTTTACATAGAAACGTCAAAGTAAAAGGATTGAGTGGGGCGTGGAATTCAAAATGTAAGACCTGTATACGACAAAAGAACTACCTTTTCTACTACATACTACTCATATATGTACGTACCATTCAAATTTATATTTGGGACAGCTGTTCGTTTTAAATTTGTTCTGTTCTTGTTGTTGGTGAAAAACATATCTTTAGAGAAATGCATGGAGCACACTCTACGGTTCTTTTGCACTTCCGCCATACCTATAGATACATTATCTCGTCCGATAGCAGATAGCCACTGATTATATAACTGAAACAATGTAGGGATAAAGGAAGAACCTATCCACCTATACATGTACGTACCTCTACGTCTTTCGGGAAACTGTGTATAGTTATGTGTTTGCCGCCATATGAATGGCAATTAGGCACAAAACATTTGTGAACCATGATTTGTGTATGGCTCACAAAAACACTATAACTTAAACTAACACAAAAACACTATAAAAAAGGAAGCAAAACCAAAACTAACACGAAAATACTATAAAATAAACTAAACGAACACACTGTATAGGCACGGTTGAGGTTAGGTGTTCTGTCAGTTTTGTATCGGTATCAGTCGGTATAGTAGTTGTCTATTTACATATACGGCTATCAGCGCTTAAAAGGTCGATGATGCGAGACTGAAATAAATGAACGTCAACGCTCAGGAACAGCGAGGGTCTCCTTCACAACGGGAAATATGGATTTGACGGGAGTTTGACGCCACAGAACTTGTAGCAGTTGAGGTTAGACACTTTAATAATCACCTTTTCACCGAATAATATAAACGAACATATAGAAAACATACCGGTTAGATATAACGTGGGTACTGCTTTAAATTTTAATAAACGGCGTGTACCCTGACTGAATGCATTTGCCTCAAAATGCCGCACACACATTCTCTGATTTGCCAAGTTCTTTCCTGCAAGATTAGGATCGCCAATTCTTCTAAGCCATTCTTGCAGCAACGGTGGATCTTTGACAGGCAAAGTAACCCGTGAAGAATAGAGATCGGAGCATCCAGGCACACAACACGTTTTTTGCCTCACCATCTGAAAAAAAAAACCAATATATTAATAATAAATTATACATGAAACAAAATAAGCATAATAATAATCAACTTACCATGAAACATATTAACACCGAATGTATGGAAAAAAATCAATACAAATCAATTACTTTACTGCAGAAGACTGCTATCACTACCACATCACTACAATCACACATCTACATTATTAGTATAGACTCAAACCGAACAGTCTAAGGGACTATGGCTACGGTGGCGCCATCCGGTGGAGTGACACTGGAACATCACGCGATCCTTGAATTAGTGGGACTAATTATAGTAATTATAACGTGTTGTATCAAATTGTATTCATGTATTTGAAGTTACATGCTATACCAGTGTTTCCCAACCTGTGGTCCGCGGACCCCTGGGGGTACGTGGGTCTATCCCAGGGGGTCTGCAAATTTAGCACCTACGAATGTCCAAAATCATCTACGTCATTAAAAATTTCCTCAAGAGGCTGAAGAAAAATTTTGGACAAACACCAATCAAACTTATCAGACAAACTCAACTTTTTGAATGAAATATTGCACCAATGAATGTCCAAAGGGTTGCACACCAAAACAAATTTCCTCAACAGGCTGAAGCAACCTTTTAGACAAAGACAAATCAACTTCCTCGGCAAATTTAGCACCTAAGAAGTGTTCAAACTCATCTAAGTCATTAAAAAATTCCTCAAGAGGCTGAAGGAAGCTTTTGGACAAACACCAATTAAACTTATCGGGAAAACTCAATTTTTTAAAGCAAATACTACACCAATGAATGTCCAACGGGTTGTACACCAGAAGAAATTTCCTCAACAGGCTGAAGCAACCTTTTAGACAAAGACAAATCAACTTCCTCGGAAAATTTAGCACCTACGAGTGTCCAAACTCATCTAAGTCATTACAAAATTCCTCAAGAGGCTGAAGGAAACTTTTGGACAAACACCAATCAAACTTATCGGGCAAACTCAATTTTTTAAAGGAAATACTACACCAATGAATGTCCAAAGGGTTGTACACCAGAAGAAATTTCCTCAACAGGCTGAAGCAACCTTTTAGACAAAGACAAATCAACTTCCTCGGCAAATTTAGCACTTACGAGTGTTCAAACTCATCTAAGTCATTACAAAATTCCTCAAGAAGCTGAAGGAAGCTTTTGGACAAACACCAATTAAACTTATCGGGCAAACTCAATTTTTTAAAGCAAATACTACACCAATGAATGTCCAAAGGGTTGTACACCAGAAGAAATTTCCTCAACAGGCTGAAGCAACCTTTTAGACAAAGACAAATCAGCTTCCTCGGCAAATTTAGCACCTAAGAAGTGTCCAAACTCATCTAAGTCATTAAAAAATTCCTCAAGAAGCTGAAGGAAGCTTTTGCACAAACACCAATCAAACTTATCAGGAAAACTCAACTTTTTGAATGAAATATTGCACCAATGAATGTCCAAAGGGTTACACACCGGAAGAAATTTCCTCAAGAGGCTGAAGCAATCTTTTGGACAAACACCAATCAACTTCTTCGACAAATTTCGCACCTACGAATGTCCAAACTCGTTTATATCATTAAATCAGCCGTTCCCAACTTTTTGCAAGGACGAAAATAAAAGTTTTTTTGGGAGTCCGCGGACCATGGTAAGGTGGCGCTAGGGGTTCCCCTAACCTTCAAAAAAGGTTGGGAAACGCTGATTTCCCTGAGTGAGCGAATGTTGATGGCGCTATTTATCCTGGCCGATTTAATTCTAATTTCTACCACCAGAGACTCATTCGCTCGTTAAGAATTGTGATTAGGATATTATATCTACATATACTAAAGTATGTACCAACCTGTATGCGGCACGGGAACAGCATTCAATCGAAGACGTTTCCTTGTGCTTGTCGACGAGTAAAAATCCGATGGTTGAAAATGTCTTTCACAAATCTTCATATCTTTTAATTCTTTTATTGCCGTCGAGGCAATTTCCATATTTCCGCAGTGCTTCTGCCATTCGATTGTTCGTTTTTCGTCGTCGATCGGAAATCTGAAATAGCTGTATCCTGGATCTTTATACCTATGTTTTCCACAGCTAACATATTGGCACACGTTTGTTTGCATTTTTATGTAATATTAATATGATCGCACGCGAGCACATAACCACAAAACACCGCGATAAGAAAGTAAATAAAACCCAGCTGATTCGGCGGCTCTCTTGTGCGCACATCACGGTTTGACCGATAAAGCGACATCTAGTTGTCGGGAAGTTTAAGTGAGACACAAACGCCACTTAGGGTTGCGCTAGATATCTATGGTGTGGTCTATGGCTACGGTGGCGCCATCGTATGGAGTCCAGTAGACAGTACATGAAGTATAGATGTTTCAAACTAAGAAGAGCACAGTTGTATATGCAACCAAATATACACAGGCAATTTATAAACCATACACTGGGTATGATTGGTTGCATATACAACTGTGCTCTTCTTATTTGAAACTACTCTACATAAAATTTCTAATTTTATTGTCATCGTGGACTTGCTTATGTTATTTACACTCGTGTACAGCACTTTCAAAATTTATGTAGTCAGTTTCAAGGCAGGTAGTCAATCAAACCCCACAAATTGGTATCAAATATGAAATATTTTATGAATGCGACACCTTCACCTGACAAAAGACAATACATGGTCTCACTATTGTATGCACCTACCTGGAGACATATAAAATGCATCAGACCTTGTAGTTGCTGCTAGCAGCACCAGCAACTAATAAAACAACCTCGTGTGACCATAGCATTACAATAATAAAATCGTTTTATCTATCCAACCAATTTATTATAAAAATAAACAGAAATCATACATACAATTAATAAACAAAGGAATATTGAATAAAGGAATAAAGTATATATTTCTCAACATTCTGTAATAATAATAATACCCAATAATTACAACTTAATATAAAAATAAGCAATAAACATGGCACGAAAAAGAAACCCCACTAAAATCAAAGATGTTTCATCGCATCAACTTCCGTAGCCAAGATCTCCATGGTGAGACTATCCTCGGTATCAATAAAATGCGTCTGACGATGTTTACTTCTCGAGCTCGCGCATATATGACTCGAACCGCAGATATCACACTTATACGGCCTCTCCCCCGTATGGATACGTTCATGAATCACCGCACTCGAACTATAAACAAATCTTTTCGGACAAAACTGACATCCATAATTCGCCACACCATCATGCAACATCTTATGCCTCTTCAACTTATTCGACGTATCAAACATTTTCGGGCATTCCTCGCACTTAAACGACCGATATTTGTGCGTCGTTAAGTGCGAATATAAACTGTCGCCGTCCTCGTAACATTTATTACAGTATCGGCACGTCCACTCTGAGGTGTCTTCGTGTTGGTCCAAATGGTGGTTTCCCAATTCTTCGTCGTCTTGGAATATTTCGTCGCAATAAATACAAACGTCGATGGAGTGTTCTCTCATATGTACGGATAGGGCTTGTTTATTGGGACATAGGCCTTCGCAGATCGTGCATTGGCTGGGAGTTTGCTCCTCGGAGACGTCTGCATCTTTGGGGAGGGCCGGATGACGCAGCCTGCGGTGACTGTCGAATTTTTCTTGGTGTTTGAATGATTTGTTGCAGAAGCCGCAGTCGAACGTTTCCATGCTGTGTATCGCTTTGTCGTGCTTTCGTAGTTGGTGGCCGGTGTGAAATTCTGAATCGATTGGAGTTTGGAGAATATTATTTTATAATAGGAATAAATGTACCACAAATTTGTTACTTGAAAACAACTTTCTGCCCTTCCCACACATCTCTAAAATGCATCAGCTAAAACACCGTGCTAAGACATGACCTACTTCTCTCATGAATTGAAATAATAAAGTTTTTGATTGGAAAAATAAATCATCCCAAAAAATAAAACACAAAAACCCAAAAAAATATCGAAAAATCGAATACTTACTTGCGTCACACAACATACACTTTGCGGGCCGAATATTGAAATGAACCCGTTTCTTATGCGTACTGAGCGAAGCCTTCGATCCCAACTTCAGCCCGCAAAACTCGCAAACCTTCGTCTTCGGCATGTGAACCCCCGGATGCACCAAAACCCGATGCCTCTTCAAACGCCGCATATCGGCCTGCACCTTTCCGCAAACTCCGCACTTGTACTTTTCCCGTCCAGTATGCATCACCCTAACGTGGCTATGCAACCCGCTTGTCGTACTAAAGCTGGCCCCACACTTATCGCACAACTTACTCGTCTGCAACAGTAGATTTTTCTTGTGCGAATCCAAAGTCTTCTCCGAGGGAAAAACTTTCGAGCAGTGATCGCACGGAAACGGCGTGTGGAAGTGTTTCGTTAATCGCACGTGTTTCTTATAGTCTTCTTCTGTTTCCAAATGATCCCCGCAAGTATTGCAATCGGTCGGATAAGTGACTTTTTCCCGTTTTGGTTTACGATTGAGAATTTTTAAGAGACGTTTTGGAATTTTTGCAAGATCTTTTGTTAGTCTCTTGGCTTCTTCCAGATGACCGGCTCTGGCAAGTTGGAAAGCTCGTTTGGTAAGATAACGGTTATTTATGACGGGAGCTGTTTTATTAATCTGCACGAGTTGTCCGGAGTTGACGTCACCTTCAACGCTGCTTACGAATAAGTATATCTTTTTTGGATTGGTGACGGGTGTTGCTTGAACGCTTTGTATAAGAGTAGTTGCTAAAGTGGAAGGTGTAAAACCGTAATCGTGATCGAGAAGCGGTATTTGTTTCGCTTTTTGTTCGTCCAGCTTTTCTAAGGTGTGTTCGGATTCTTGCGTTTGCAGTTTGAAGGTGTACGCTTTTATTAAGCTGTCCTCGCAAACTGTGCATACCGATAAAGGTTTCTCTCTCTTCAACTGGAATGGACGTTGTTTAATTAGTTTGTTTGAATTGATACTCATGATGATGCAATCAAAAGAATAGTGTAGAAATATTGTTGCTTTTCGTGCGGCTAGCAAGTCTTTATTTATCAAAACCAATCTTTTAACTAACATTTTGAAATATAACATGTTACTCTGCAACTAGCTGCTGCTTTTTTATTGGGTCAACAAAATGGATACACTAATATCCCTGTTTTCTTTATCTGTGGGAGAGTTGTGCAAAAAATGAACATTGAGATAGGAAAAACTGGCCGTCGAGAATAAATATGACCGTAGGAAAAGCAACATCGTTCATGAACCATTGATAAGTCGAGAACAAATAATTCTTCCACCACTACATATTAAATTTGGGTTAATTAAACAGTTTGTGAAAGCTTTATATAAGAATGATGTTTGTTTCAAATATATTTGTTAATCATATACTGGCCTCAATACAAGAAAATTAAAAGCCCGTATCTTTGATCGACCACAAAGGACTTAGGTTAAAATGGAAACACGGACAAGCTTTGTATCAGTTATCAAAACATTTTTGGGAAATAGCCAAGCTGAACAATATTAACAATACAAATCATTGACTAAATGCTTCAACATTTTGAAAAACTAATATGAGTACCAAGTTACATTTTCATAGTCATTTAGATAAATTTCCCGACAATCTGAGTGATTACAATGAAGAACAAGAGCAACGGTTTCAGCAGTATATCAAGATAACGGAGGAAAGATATGAAGGCCGATGGTATTGCCATACAATGGCAGACTACTGCTGGACCTTAGAAAGGGACTGTCCTAAACAAAAATTACCAAGAGGCAGGATAATTGACAATGTTTGTACTGAAATACAATGCTTTATAAGAAAAGTAAAGTTTTTCTTGTCTGTTGTACAAAAATATAACAATGTTAAATTTTTTATTGACAATTTTCAAACAATGCCTTATAAAAAACCTGTTTGTATTTATATTACCTTTAAGCAAGCGATTTCTTCTAGAATATCGAAGTAATTAACGCTATTGTACTGATTCTCCAGCAATTTCACCTCACCGGAGACTTGCAGACAAATTCGACAAATCCTGCTCAAATCCCAAGAAGATAAAAATTGCAATTTTTCATCAAGTTCAGTGTTAAGAGCGTCTGTAAAAAAATCAGGACTGCGTTTGACAAAAAAGTCACTTCGGTACATAAAATAAGGTTACCAATACCACATACCCTCTCTGGCATTTGTTTCAGCTTGATGTGGTGGATCAACACTTTCAGTTACTGAATCTAAAATCAAATAAGTAAGTTATAAAATGATTGTTTTGTTGACACTACGGAGTTATGTGGTTTAATAAAATTGTTATACTTCTTGTACAAGAAAATTCGCCTGAACGAGCAAAGGAGTCTCCACTCTGGTGGTAGAAATTTGCATTAAACAATTCAAAATTTTTGCAAAATAGTGTAGTGTAAAATTACCTTAAGAAAGACCAGACAATTTACCTACCATGGTTTAATGTGGACAAATGATTTGGAGATGACTTTGCTGACTCTGATGTCACACTATCTGGTTGTTCTTCTTCACATTTTTTGCGTTTATTTCTTGTTTTCGGTGACAATTTCGTAGGATGTGAAGAATCTTCAGTTTCAATACTAATTGGATCACCTGTAATTATATAATATATAGCAACATAATATAAAATAACCAAAGTATGTAGAACGAAATTTCAAGTATAAAAAACGTCTAAAATATCACTTAAATGACTGTTGGCCTACCATGTAATGTTGGAATAGCCTTATCCTTCATCTTTGTATACCATGGCGATGAAGTGTCCATATAGTTGCTGGAAAAATGTTTCGAACAGATAACGCTGTGGTTTGTCAGTTTCCACCGGGGTCTATTCACAAATCTCACCCATAATTCTCGATACTCAGGATCCTTTGGAAACCTGGAATTGTTTTTCTTTTAAAATTAGTCATTAATTCGTATAAAAACGTTGTTGGAGTGGCCAGTACGGCCCTGTACGAGGGTGATGTTTATATCTAACCTCACTTACTTGTGAAAGGAAATTCCCGTGTTCTCTTTCTTGTCGAGGCCTTTTCTACTGCTACAGCTAGCAACAGCACAACTAGCCATGGTGTTTAAGAATACCTACGCTTTTTAAGGATATATTAAATTGAGAATAAAATAAAACGCTAATGAACTTTGACTGTATCGACGACGGAATCTACTTTTCGAGTGGGGGCATACGAACAATTAGCGCGAAATGATTCCCCTAATGTATAGGTTACCAAATATACACACCGTGCTTAGCCAATCTATATTATATTCTACATCTAATCTCTACAGAATTTGAAGTTGTCACTATACTGAAATGATGTCCTCTTAGCTTTGAAGCTTTATATATTATATTTTCATTAATAAATTAGATGGAAATCTGATTGCATTACTTTTGTGTTTTACTAGCGGATAATAAAACAGCCTAGTGTGACCGTGGCAAAAGTGCCAGTTAGCCAAAACGCACGTTGCAGTAATCTTTGTGGCACTCGTACGCGGAAACTATTCATTTTGCCAAAAAAAGGTCATGACAAAAATTATAGGAAATTGTCTCTAGTTTAATTTATTATATAACTATTTTTATCGTAAAATGAGTCGGAAAGGAAATATTACCAAACAACTGTTTTTATACGCAATTTTTCCAATATCCCTGTCCAAAATCTCTGTAGAATGCGTTTAATAATTGCGATATTCGAATTATAGCGCATAGGAAAAGCGTGTGTCCATTTATAGTTTTAAAATTGGCATTCAAAATAGTACGAATCCGTATAGGAGTAGGTATGCCGTGGTCCAAAAACACGCTGCCCCAAAGGCAGACGGTACCGAGACACGCTGATTTATATTGCTATGCAAGTACTCGCTCTAATTACACCAACATATAAATATACATATCCTTAACAGTGAGGATAGATGCGGTAACATTGCATACGATGTATCGTCTAGTCCAAGTTTCAATTAAAAATAGGAAGTGTTTATGTTTGTTGTGTCTATGAATTCGATTCAGGTTTTTACATTCAGGTAAGTAAATTTCCGCTATTCGTAGGCATATCTTCCGCATTCTATACAAAGATGACGGTCACACTGCATGTTTTTTCATGAAAACTTTTGGCAATCAACTGGATTAGTTAAAGTTATTAATTTATTGTATTAAAAATACATAAAGAGTTTGGAAGTGTTCAGCTGTTAAAAATACAAGAACTCCTATAAAGTATTTAATTTCGTACAAGTGCGTCTGTTTTCATTTCACAATGCTATTAAAAGAATTCTTGTTTTTGTGTTTTCGATTCAATGTACCCAACTATCTAAAATTAAACGGTAAAATCTCCATATATTCGCACATGAGACACTTTCCTGAACAAATCCGATCGTCGATCAATTAAAAGTATCGTAAGTGTTATATATTTGATAGTCTTGAATGGCGTTCTTGTAACTAATCCTTATTTCTAAGTATTGATTGTCCCAAATGGCCTAACTTATCAATGTCTCCAGTGCAATTGCTAAGTGTTTGACGACACGATTCTTCGATTGTCTGTGTTGGCTTCTGCTATAGCCATGTGTCGATAAGGTCAATGTCAAAATTGGAGGATAATTTTAAAACTAACACATTATAGATAATTTCGAAACTAACACATTGTAGGTAAAGAGGTGTTTGTATCGTACGTAAAATTTAGCTTGGCAACAAAAGTAATGGAAAATATGAATAGCACAGTTTAATGAGGAAAGCACACCGCCATGTCCATCAATGGGCAGTTTTAGGGACCCTTGGCACTAGTTATCGGCTTTTCCGGTGTGTCATTGATCGATTTGGAATGTACGTGTTATTAATAGGTAACGGTACTTTTTACTAAAAAGAAAATACATTTGACATGACATTTTCTTATTTCACTATTGAAAGTTTGTCATTATTGGCCGCTAGTTGCTGTTGGAGCGACAGCAACCAGCGGATGTTTCGTGTCACATTACGCTGTTTACCAGCAAAAGTACTGCTGCCGTTGGTGGCTACTACCACGATACACTTATACACGGTATAACGGAGGACAGCTTTTGGCTACGTCACTCGTCTGAGATCGGTCAATGCGGCTAGTTGATACGAGATGGCGCCAAAAGGAGCGCTAGTATTTACACACAATCATTCAAGTAGAGTTTAATATAAATGATTTTTTTTTCATTTTGATACATATTCAGCAAATATTTTACATGCGATGTAACCCAAACACTAAATTAAACATTCTTTATTTATTTTCCGAATTCTGTTTTATATACAAGCACAGAATAGAATGTAAGTATATTACGATGATGAATAGTTATCGTTTGCATCACCATGTAAATCACAACATGATTATTTTCCTCCTTACGTGACATAGGAGTAAAAAACTGACGATGGCTCACTTACCTATTATTTTTTGCTTCAACTTGAAGTTCTAATTTCTCTATGATGATTCGTGCAGGTCTTTACGGCACAACTCGACATTGTAAAGTAATACAATTTAAAGACACCTGCTAAAAATCTGCCAGCGCATCTGGGTTCGGTAAACAACTTAATTTGAATTTTAAAACAGCGCGCATGTGCCGTGACGTCACTCAGATGAGAGCGCAGTAGGAACGCTTTTAAGCAACCTGTCCGTTATACCGTGTATAAGTGTATCGTGGCTACTACCAGCAAACCTCAGTTCAAACTATAAGGTCACCTATTTCTTGTGCATTTTATACGTCACCAGGTAGATACATACAACAGTGAGACAATGTATTGTCTTTTGACCAGGTGAAGGCGTCGCAACCATAAAATATTTCATATTTGATACCAATTTGTGGGGTTTTATTGACTACCTGCCTTGAACCAGACTACAAAAATTTTGAAAGCATTGTGCACGAGTGTAAATAACATAAGTAAGGCCACGAAGACAATAAAATTAGAAATTCTATATATATGAAGTATTTTGTTGAAAAATCAATTGTTAGTTATTACATATTTACAACAAAAGTAATGAATTGTTGCTTTAAATTACTCTTCTCGTTACGTTTTGTAAATGAAGACACTGTCACACCTCGTGCGAAAAGATTTCATTCCTGTAGCATAGAACCCAATAACTGGGCTTTTTCTTTTGATAAACCTAAGTCTTTAAACCTGAATAACCTAAGTCCTAAATCATTCAGTTCGCAATGGTTTGTAAGGTGAGGTGTTCCTAAAACTTCGAATGGTGAATCTTTACGACTTGCCTAATTTGACAGAGTAATTTCAGACACTCTGTGCAATCAGGCAAGTTTCTTCAAACAGGCGAAATTTCTTCTGTGTCAAAGATCGAAGATGATGAAGTGGATGGCGCACTGGGGAGAGGATGGTTCTCTCCATGGATGATAGGTCGCGATGTTGATGGCAAATTTGGGTATTTTATTTTATGCTTATCCTTCTTCGAATATCCGGAGACGCTTATCGTGGAAAAATAGCAATCATCTGAATGACTGGAAGGCTTTCGCCACAACGTAATTTTTTTTTAGATGTGTCACTACATAACCAAAACTTATTTGGTAAATTTTTACAACATCTTCTTTGATCACTTCCCATATTTTAATGCACGAATATCTGTATAACTGAACTTAATAAAATAACCCAAACTTAGTAATTACCGAAGCAAAAGCAAAATTTAAACTTTGCCCTTTACAAATAATAATTTGAGAAATGAGATGGCGTAAACTTGGCACACTTGGCAACGCTTTTCATAGAAACGCGACCAACGCTAATTGACGGAATGTTTGTGATAATTTTTCTGTCTGTTGGCTCGCGCTGTTTACAGACGTTTTCATCGACTGCGTAGCTTTTCAGTTTCACTTAACAATTTCTTTCTATCTCGTTTATTTTACGTTGGCATATTTCCGCAACCCAGATCTTTCTTTATTCAACATACTATACAAAGTTAAATTTTATACTTCAGAAGACAATCACTTGTTTCTATATCAGCACAAAGATCATTTGGTTGGTTCAAGTAAAATATAAAATTCTCAAAGTAAGAATATGATTTTCTTGGTGTTCCAAGTATTACGTTTTCTTATTTTAAGTATGAAGGAACTGCTTGAAAGGAATTACGTCTGTTTTAAGCGATACGTACGTATACTTTTCACCCAATAAAATGTTGTTGTTGGTGTAAAACGAACGTCTTACTCTTTTTATATGTAGAAGAATAACATTTTCTTCGTCGGAGCAAAATATACTCAACATAAACATACTAAAGTCTTAAACTGGAAGAATAACTAGCCAGTTGAAATAACTACATAATATTGAAATTCTTATTACAATAAAATATTATTTGGATAGCAAAAATATCCTCTTCATGCTACACTATAACTTAAGAACATTTTTTCTTGATATCCAAGAATAGAGTTCTCTCTGTGTAGGCTATTCCACTACAATCCTGGTTTTCCTCATAATCCTTGTAAGTCACCCATGAAATAAAACACTTATGCATACATATAAACAAACAATATACGAACACTCAATATCGTCGAACTTATATAGCGGTGATATGTGGCAAAAGACGCGAGAAACTGTTAGCACCATCTGTAAAGTAATTGCAGAACTTTCTATGTATCTCTCAGAGTAAGAATCTTGGGTCAAGAAACTGGTTTTTCGTCGAAGCATATATATTTCTCGTCCAACGAAATTTGAAAAGAAAAAAATCCTCTTCGTGCTACACTATATACGCAAGAATATTTTTTCTTGATATCCAAGAAAAGAGTCGTACTCTCTGTGTACAACTGACAACAAGGGAGATTGTTTCACGAATTAACCACGATTGTCGCGTATTGTAGTCAATTAACAGCAGGTTCAGATTAATTGCTGGGACACTTCAAGATCACAGCAAAAAGAACTGACTGACAGGGCAATTAATTCCACTTGATTACTTTGAATCGCATTGAAATCCGCGGTGCCGCGCTGTATCGCGTACCATCGGACAAGCTGAAGCTTTCCTGCAAAGTTCAATCAATACCGCAGTTGCCGAGCACAAGTCCTTGCCTAACTAGAAGTCAGTTACACTTTAACAACGGCCGGTGCTTGACGAACATCAACAAGTCCCTGACGAAACGTCGTACATACGAGAAATCACGAACTAACACTACCTACACACGAGACCGACAAGAAATACCACTTTTAATAATCAAAGACGGAAGTATTCCCCGAGGGCGGTACCGGAAATCGTATAAAAACGGGTCGAAAGGACGATTTTTTGAATTTACTTTCCGTTCCATGGAGAAAAGGGCTGAATTTTCTGGTAAATTTCCGCGAGTCAATTTCTACTGCACCTCTCTATCTGTATGCTGAATCTGAGTGTGACGTAGAGGTGTTTCTCATCTAATCTAATTTAGGATGGCTTCTGGAAGAGGGTTAAGTACTTAAGTGTGGTTAATCCTTATGTTTCAGAGTATCTATTCGCCAAAATGCCAGATGAAAATCACGTCAAAATTGAATGCACTGAAGAATTTGACAAAGCCGAAGAGGTGATTGGATGGGTGAAATGGTTCTGGGATAACTTGCTCTTGGTCAGTACCATCCTTGGAGTGGCAGTCGGTGCCGTCTTAGGTATGAGATTATTAACCAGTATAGTTATTTAATACTTATAGCTAACAGTCCAAACAAAAAAAAACTTCCAAGTAGAAATTGTCGAGGTTTGATTGCAGAAAAACGTTTAAATCAAAAACGTGCGGTTTCATTAAATATTATCGCTATGTCTACTGGCGGGGAGATGACGCTGGCAGTCTCTAGTCACACGTTGGATTCGATTGAGTGTATATAAGCTGAGGTTTAGAAAGTGAGCGGTATTCGGGTTACTCTTCATTTGGGAATAAGTCTGTGGTCTTTACTAAAGATTTCCGTGGAGAAAAATAATCTAATGAGTCCCAAACATAATCTTTTATTGTGTTTTTCGACTACACTATGTTTGGATTATAATCAAGGTCCCATGATTGTGACCTTTTTCTCTCTGTTTATGGAAAACAATCATATATTGACAGGTTTTTTGGTTTACACGTGTTTTAATTTTCATTTTAACAAGCTATCTAATGACCTACTAGCTGATAACTTTGCAATAGGTAACGTTTAGCAAAAATGTTTTGTTATACTACATTGATGCACAAGAGTAAACGTATTTGGCCAAGCTTTACGTTGATTTTTGACAGAAGATATGCCGGTTTTGATCACATCATAGCGTGGGACTAGCTTATAGATTGTGTCAACATGGTAGTAGGAAAGTTGGGTGGGGGTCACCCCGGATATTTCATATTATTACCAGGTCATTACAAACACCTAAAATATAGATTAAGCACTTTTAGGCATGCTCCTTAATATGTATATCGCGTGATCAGGATTATCATAAAAGTATTATAAAAATAACATTAATCATGAATTCATATTTTCCGCTGTATCGGGAAAATGTCACCATTAAATTATACGGTCTATATTTAGATCCAATATTAATTTGACTACAGATGTTCTATTCTATTAATACTAATACCAGGGCATTATAAATACAGAATTCGGATTGTCGATGCATTTATAAGAAAATAAATCACACTGAAACTAGGAATCTGGTACTTAATCGATTTTTTCTGAATGGTAAACAAAATGCTTCAATTAGCATTTCTTATTTAAGGGAACAGGAATTATAAATGTGTGCTCTAGATTTCTCAATAGCGTTCGCCAAAGCTTGGAATATCATTTAAACTTATACGCGTCCTACATATTCAAACTCATGCTTATTGTAGGGTCAAGCATTTATTAGGTTAAATGCGCTTTGATAATTAATCTATGCCCAATTATTCCCTGGTCACACTAGGCTGTTTTACTAACGTGCTATTTGCTACTGGCTGCTAACAGTGTGACCACTCACTGTTTTACCAGTTGGCGAGTGAGTTTAGCAGCAGCCAGCCCACCAGCGCTTGTTTAACTTCTACAGCAACCAGCATGAATGTTAACTCAAGAAATTATGTATTTTTGAAATGCCTTTTATAAATATTTTGCGAGGCATTATTCTCCCAATATATAAAGAGGGCTTTAAGCGATACAGTTGTTAATATACTGATCACATAATGAATAGTCGCTGGCCGAAAAGTTATGCTGCAATGTTGATTGGAATGCGAAATATGGGGTGGTCACACCACGCTGTTTTAGTAGTTGCTGCTTGCTGTAGATTATTAGTTAACCAGCATGGTGTAGTCACTCAGCAGCCGCTATTTTTGCATGCCGGCGAATGGTTTTGGCTGTTGCTTGTACAGTTGAACATATTGAACTTTCGTTAGTCGCTATTTAGAGCTTGCCCTGCTGGCTCAGGACAAATGTGGGTATTGTAGGAAATACCAGCCATCGATTATAATAAATAATTTAAAGCAACAATTCATTACTTTTGTTAAATGTATAACTAATAATATGAAATTATAAATATGTGATTTATAATTTTCATTTTAAATAATATATTCAAATATTTCTTCAAAACTGAATAACCTGGATTGTAATTACACTAGTCGACAAAATAATATAAAAAAATGTACATTAGATGCCACTATTTTTTTTCTTAGATACCATGGCCCGCTAAACTCAAAAATCGCATTAAAAATTTTTTGAATGGATACGTTTTCGAGTTATGAATTTTTCTTTTTTTTGTTAATTTTTTTTGGAGGTAGTTCGACTATTTGGAGCATATCTAGAGTTCGGAACATCAAATCTTGTCGTTCGGTACATCAAATTAAAGCCAATTGAATCACCAATAAATGTTATTAATATTGTTTTACAATCGCTTCAGTGGTTTCAGTGCAATTGACCATAATTTGAAATATTTTTAGTATAAATGAAAATCGAACATTCATTTAACCGCCAGGGAAAGGTAGAAATAGTAAAAATATGCTCAGTTTCTTATTTTTTACGTAGAGTTTGCCCTTTTACGAAGAGAACAAGGTATTTACGATGAAAATCTATGAAAAAATACCGAAGTTATGATCAATTATGACCGATGGGTACGAAACTATCAAAATTCAGCCTTTTCTCTATTTTGTATTTTTCGTCATTTATAGCAGTTTAAATGCATGGTAGAGGTCGGATCCATTCGGAAGACGAGTACGTCGCGTGATTCGCACCAAGATGCGCATCTTTTAGTCAACGTTTCGCACTCTGTGCAAGAGGCATCTTCAGGACGGAGAGAATGAACGTGTGTGGAAGGGTGAGGGTATTTATCGTCGCTCAAAACACGTAGTGGCATATCTCACCAAAAAATCATATTCAGATATGTCAGTACGTGTTTCAATCGACGTTATATGTACCTGGCGCAGGTGCCTGCGCAGGTAGTCAAACAACTATTGGTTGGGAGGGTGGTTTGGGGTAGCTGTGATTGGCTGTGGTGGTCGTAAAAGTGTTTTCCAGCTATGATGCAAATGCCAACCGTCATCTCGATTGAGATTGGAGGGATCTTTAAAGATTTCGATCGCTTCGCGGATTCTACGAGGATAATAACGTGATTCCCGGGAGATGATTTTTGTTTGGTTGAGAAGAATTGTTGTGTCTGTGCTCAGCAAGCACTGAACTGGTGATCTGGCGCAGCCTTGTACAACGTTCATGTTCTGAAACCCCAACGCATTTGTACTTTTGCATTTGAACCATCATGTACTTTTGCTGGTAAACAGCGTAATGTGACCACAAAACACCACACAACATAGTTCCTGTTGCTGCTAGCAGCAACAGGAACTAGCGGCCAATAAAACAGCCTAGTGTCATTAATCGATATGACTGAGATAATTAATTGATTTCAGGTTTTGGTTTACGTCCATCGGAGTTATCTGCGAACTCAATACTACTGATTTCATATCCTGGTGAGATTTTTATGCGTCTCCTAAAACTGATAATACTACCTTTGATCATATCGAGCTTGGTTGCTGGCAGCGCCAGCCTAAACGCAAGACTGAACGGGCGAATCGCTGTGAGGACCTTAATTTACTTCCTATTGACATCAATAATTAACGCAATCCTTGGAGTGCTAGTCGTTGTATTGGTCCATCCAGGACATCCGGGCCTGAAGACGGACCTGGGCGAAGGAACTGAAGATAGGAAAGGGTCGTCCATGCTGGATAGCCTCTTAGATCTAGGAAGGAATATTGTCGCAGACAATATTTTTCAGGCTACTTTTGAACAGGTAAATTTTCGTTTTGCAATATTTATTTCGTAACTTTTTTTAATCTTCGGAAAATTTTGATAATTCATTCAAGAAATTAAGGGGGAGGTTATCTGGAAGAGAAACACAAAAAAGAACGTAGAGTTCTTGAAACAAAATGTTCATTTCGGTTGGAAATATTATGTTATTGAATTTAAGTTAACGATAGCTTTGAATTTAAATTTTATCAAAGAAATGATTTCTTTACGTCGACCAAAGCTTTGACATCGATCTTTCTTTGACATAAAGCAAATTCGTTTCTTTCATTTTTTTCTCTCTCTCTGTGTGTGTGTGTAGTTGTGTACCTCTACAGACATTTGCTCTTCTGCCATTTAATGTACCTAATGTTGTTTGAAACTGACGTTTGTCAAAATCTGACTCTCAACATCCTCCTAAAACTCAAAAAAATATTAACTAATTCGAAATTAAAAGTCCTCTTCTCATTCATTTGAAAAAAAAAAAAAAGAAAACACGAACATTCTTTATACTTAATAACCATTCAGATTAAACGTAAATATACTTACTGCAAATTATTTGCGAACACTATGATCACTATCATCATACTTCACAATACTTTAGTAACAAATTAGCTACAAGCTACCACAATTAATTACCTTCAAATTGACGTATGAATCAAAGTTCTACAAGAATATTTACAAAAGTTATTAATTATTTTATCTGTCTGTCGTCGTATTCCTTGTTATGGGGTAGGTCAACATTATTATAATTTAAGGGGTGTTACTGAGTGGGCAAAACTCCGACCTTTTCAGTGTAGTTACCCCTATTAATAACCTACAATTTGACGTACTAATCAAAGTTATGTATCAACTTTCGTAATTGTTATAAACATTTATATAACCCACTTGATAAGCCGCACACCAATTTAAAGTTTTAGTTATGTTAGAGGGGTTGTAAGCATAAGGGTAGTGACGCATTGATACCATCGCCAGATGCAAAATTTCATGTAGATTCCGAATTTGTTATCCCCGATGTTCTACGGTATCGGCGGATGGCGATATTTGGAATTCTATGTGAGGACACCATGAGCTGTTTTAGATGACGTGCTGGCAATTAAATCAATTTTTTGCTAACCCGTTCGATATTTTTTTGTGGGCAAAACTCTAGGGTGTGCTGTTTAAATAGCTCTATCGATTGACATAAGTTTCATTAAGAAATTCAAACAAAAAAAGTGATGGATATCTTTTATGGTCGTCTCCCGACCGGCCCATTGCATATGGCATATTAGGTGCACATCAGGGTCATTTTAAGGGTGTTATTGAGTGAGCATAACTCTGAGCATACCAGGATGGCTAGCTCTATTAATTACCTACAATTTTACGTATAACTGAAAGTTTTGCAAGAACATTTGCAGAAGGTATTAATGTTTTTATCAGTGTGGTGGTGGCTTCTTTGTTATGCAGTAGGTCCACATTATGATCATTTAAGGTGTGTTATCGAGTGAGCATAACGTCGTGCTTTCTAGGGTAGCTACCACTATTAATTACCTACAAATTGACGTATGAATCAAAGTTCTGCAAAAATATTTACAAAAGTTATTAATTATTTTATCTGTCTGTCGTCGTATTCCTTGTTATGGGGTAGGTCAACATTATTATAATTTAAGGGGTGTTACTGAGTGGGCAAAACTCCGACCTTTTCAATGTAGTTACCCCTATTAATAACCTACAATTTGACGTACTAATCAAAGTTATGCATCAACTTTCGTAATTGTTATAAACATTTATATAACCCACTTGATGAGCCGCACACCAATTTACCGTTTTAGTTATGTTAGAGGGGTTGTAACCATAAGGGTAGTGACGCATTGATACCATCGCCAGATGCAGAATTTTATGTAGATTCTGAATTTGTTATCCCCGATGTTCTACGATATAGGCGGATGGCGATATTTGGAATTCTATGTGAGGACACCATGAGCTGTTTTAGATGACGTGCTGGCAATTAAATCAATTTTTTGCTAACCCGTTCGATATTTTTTGTGGGCAAAACTCTAGGGTGTGCTGTTTAAATAGCTCTATCGATTGACATAAGTTTCATTAAGAAATTCAAACAAAAAAAGTTATGGATATCTTTTATAGGTATCTTCTTCTCTGTAAATATTAAGGATTTCTTTCAGGCTCACACAACATACGTCAACACGTCCAGCATCAAATACGTCACAGAAAATGATTCTTTTGTGATGACACAAATGACAACCAGGGCCATCAGCTACAGGTAACCAAATGTAATAAAACTATATTTCCCCACAAGCATTTAACAATGTTACCCCCCTTTTTTTTCATGGACTGAGTAAAATTGCAATTTTCAAACTTCGTGAATAAAATTGTTCCCACTCTCTACTTTTAGGCCAGGAACAAACACACTTGGCATAGTCTTCTTCTGCCTCATATTCGGAACAATTCTGGGCACATTTGAAGACAGAAGCAAAGCAGTAATCGATTTTTTCACTGTCATCTTCGAAGTGGTCATGAAAATGGTAACTGGAGTCATGTGGTTGACACCTATCGGCATAAGCAGCGTCATAGCTGGAAAAATACTAGCCGTTGATGACTTGGCCTTAGTCCTGTCGAATTTGGCATGGTTTATAGCCACTGTTATACTGGGTGTGTTCATCTATCAACTGATTATAATGCAGTTGATTTACTTCTTGGTGATTCGTAAGAATCCGTTTAAGTTTTACTTGGGATTGATCCAAGGAATGCTGACTGCGTTTGCAACGGCTTCTACTGCTGCTGCCCTTCCTATAACGTTCAGATTGATGGAGAATGAACTGAAAGTTGATTCTAGAGTAACCAGATTCGTGCTGCCCATTGGTTGTAATATAAATATGGATGGGACTGCGTTATTTGTGGCGATCGCTTCTGTTTTTATTGCTCAGATGAATGGGATTACTTTGGGCCTTGGAGAACTGATTACTGTCTGGTAAGAAGAGTGTAATTAAAGATATTTTGTTAAGGAGTTATAAAATTGTATTTTTGTGGATACCTTCTTTTTTTTGTTAAGTTTATAATTGTGTAATACGTTGAATATTTTATGCCGATGATAATTTTATAGCGTTATTTTAATTTGAAATCTTTGAATACCAGCAGATTTAATTATATTGGGCACTTTTAGTTAATGTTATTTACAATATGAATGGATTGCCTTTATCTCAAAAAGTGGAATCTTTTCACCCAAGTCTTTCTCTTCCAAATAATTTCAAATAGAATATTTATTTACCTCATCTTTATTTCAAATAAAACCAGAATTATTTCATTCAAACGTCTTTCTGCAATTAAACCCAAACAATTACTACTTTACGGAAATTATGGAAAACCATTTGGTGTAAAAGAATCGTCTTTTCAGTGAAAACTATTATGTATACCCAATTTTATTTTTAGTTTTACATCAACGGCTGCTTCTTTCTCATCAGCCAGCGTCCCATCAGCAGCCTTGGTCCTCCTCCTGATGGTTCTATCAGCCATAGACACTCCCGTACAAGACGTATCGCTATTATTTGCCATCGACTGGATCGTGTACGTTGCATTTTGAAACAATTCACACCAGAACCATCAGCAATAGTCGTACCTCACGAATTTTTTGTAGAGACCGTTTCAGAACCACCAACAACATGCTGGGCGACTGTTATACAGCCGCCGTGGTCGAGCATTTGTCCAAGAAGGAACTCATGGCTTGTGACGCCGTTTTCAGCGACGCAATTCGCATACGAATCGAGGTATGTATACGAAGGATGCCCCACTGGTTGGAACATCTGACCCCACCGATGTTTCAGGGGTCAGATGTTCGAACCTCAACCATCAATATTATAATTATATAATTGATTGACAGATTGTATATAGTTGGTTGAAAATTTGTTTTAGGAATCGTCAAATTTTGATGAATTGTCGCCGACATTGACAAAAACTCAAGAGCCTGTTGATACTGTGATAAACGACTGCGCCATACGCGAAAAATTGTAAGTAAAATGGAAATTATTCGTAATAATGAAAGAACGGTGCGTTTCGAAGAAATGAACCATGTAGAAAGAAAAAACTGCGTAGGAAATTCTTTGTAGTGTACAAGATGGAACACCGAAATTTTCACTCAAACTGCGTATTATAGTGTTAGTTTTTAATTAAGGAAAGATTGAAAAAATAAATGTCTAATAGTTTTGATGTACCTTTTACAAGTAACAGAATGCAATATATTACATATACCGTAAGTTAAGACAATGGCAAATGTATCGAGATCTATAAGTATTAAATAAATAAATAAATAAATAAATGTTGATTTTCTACACACTTGTGTTTTATGTGCAAACCTTATCAGATAAATTTATTGGAATATCCCACATGTGATAAGAAGTCTAATTTTTGAGTACTGTTATCTAATCTTAACCTGAAAAAATGATTCTATCTGAGAAACAATAAATAAACAATACCCACTTTTTTTACGACTCGTGTTTAGATTGTTTATACTTTAAATTATCAAAATTATCGCTAAGTTCAGTCCTCAATGTTATAAAACATTCAGATTCGGTTTATATAACTTGTATAAGCAAAATTATACACATAATTACTTTTCAAATCACAAGCAAAACGTTTATTAGGTCAATACAAATCAGAACACCCTGTATAGTCATTATTTACACACGCTGCAGTAAAATTCTGCAAATCCTGCATGAATCATTTCAAAACTCAGGCATTTGAGTACTTTATCCTCAACAATTACAGTAGCAGAGGCCAAAAAATAAGTGGGAAAAAATCAGTTAACTAAGGGAACAACGGTCCTACAACCAGAACAGGAATCACATATTTTATTTGAAGTCATATATTAATTCTTCTGTGCATACGTTCTCATAACAGATTGTTCAAAATATTATCAAGTCAAGTTATACCGACATTCTGTGCATTAAAATATGGGAAATGATCAAAGAAGATGTTGTAAAAATTCACCAAATAAGTTTTATTTTGGCGGTGACACATCTCAAAAAAAAAATACGGTAGATGTAAAAGCAGCTTACTGCTGCTATTTTGGATTTAGAATTGGAGATCTGGAAAAGCAATGGACACCTAATCTATGCTATATTTCCTGTTAGATCGGACTTTTAAAGTGGATGAAAGGGAATCAAAAGAAAATGCAGTTTGGAGTTCCCATGTTGTGGCGAGAGCCTTCCAATCATCTAGATCAGTGTTTCCCAACCTTTTTTGAGCTATGCCCCACCGAAGCTGGTCTAAAAATCTCATGCCCCACTTCATATTGTCTTTTTTTATACCTATAACAGAGTCGGAAAATGAACCATACTCGGAACGGTGTACGTTTCTCATTTCGTCATTGGTACACATTCTGCCCAACAAATTTTGACTAATTTCCTCTCTGTGATGTAATGAAAAACTTGCGCCATTGGGGGTATAAAAATAATAACATAAAACAATAATTTATTTGATTATTGAAATAAATACTAAGCATTTTAGCAGAAACAAAATTTGCTACATATTCTATTATAACAAAATAGAAATAAACATTCACTTAAAAACTAATACAACACAAATCTGCCATATTTTATTATAGCAACACAAAGTTAAACATTTACTCTAAAACTGAAATTGTCACTGCAAGTGTTAATCGTACCCTTGAGTCTAGTTATCAAATATTCGTGCTCATTGCTAAATCTGGAAAAAGCACAAAATAGGGAAACATTTAAATAAACTGTCAATATCAACATTTGTAAAAACGGTTTTCAGAAAAAGATGACAAAGATGTGATAGCTGTGCCCCTTAATAACAACACTGTCAGAAAAAGAATGGTTAAAATGAGCAAGAGTGAGACGCACTGAGACCTTGTTGATAACTTATGTAAGGTACATTAATAAGGAACATTTTTTTGAGGAAATGTTATTCTGCAAATCATAAGAAAGCACCACGACCTCCAGAGATATTTTTTCTAAGCTAAAAAACTATGTTATTAATTATGTCGATAATATTCCAATACAGAACATAACATCTTGTGCTGCCAATCGTGCTCCTAACATGATGGGCAAGAAAAGTGGCTGTTTAAAGATGAAAATCCAGAAATGCTTCTTGTGCATTGTGTAATCCACAGGGAAAACTTGGTAGCCAAAAATATTTGTTCAATGAAGTATTAAATTTAGTTATAAAAAGTATGAATTATTTTGTACGTCACAAATTAACTTGAAATGTCACATTCGGGCATTAGCTTTGATACAATTGACATATTTTATAACCGAATTTAATCTTCATTGAGAACTGGACAAACATTTTTGGTTACCAAGTTTTCCCTATGGAGCTATATTAGACAATGCACAAGAAGCATTTCTGGATTCTTATCTTTAAACAGCCGCTTTTCTTGTCCATCATGTTAGGAGCACAGTCTGCAGTACAGGATGTTATGTTCTGTATTGGAATATTAAAGACATTGAAGTAATTTTTTTGCTTATGAAGAATATCTCCGGAGGTTGTGATGCTTTCTAATTTACAGAATAACATACCTTCAACAAAATGTTCCTCAACAATGTATCTTAAGTGGCATAGCTATCACATCTTTGACATATTTTTCTAAAAACGTTTTTACAAATATTGATGGCTTAATTAAATTTTTCCCTATTGTGTGTTTTTTTTTCAGATTTAGAATTGTGTAGGGATATTTAATAATTAGCCTCAAGGATATGATTAACGGTTGCAGTATGAACGGTACAAAGAGACTTTAAGGTAGGTTTTTTTTTTTCAAAATTTTTCTATGTGTCAATTGCCCCCCTCAACAATCATATTGCCCCCCAGTGGGGCGTACGCCCCACGTTGGGAAACACTGATCTAGATGATTGCTATTTTTGCGCGATAAGCGTCTCCGGATATTCGAAGAAGGATAAGCATAAAATAAAATATCCAAATTTGCCATCAGGATCGCGACCTATCATCCATGGAGAGAACCATCCTCTCCCGAGTGAGCCATCCACTTTATCATCTTCGATTTTTGACACAGAAGAATTTTCGCCTTGCCTGATTTGACAGAGTGTCTGAAATCATTCCGTCAAAAAAAGGCAAGTCGTGAAGATTCACCATTCGAAGTTTTAGGAACACCTCACCTTACAAACCATTGCGAACTGAATGATTTAGGACTTAGGTTATTCAGGCTTAAAGACTTAGGTTTATCAAAAGAAAAAGGCGAGTTATTGGGTTCTAGGCTACAGGAATGGAATCTTTTCGCACGAGATGTAAGAGTGTCTTCATTTATAAAGTGTAGTACTTTTGCATATTCTTAGAATTTATATAAATTTTAACTTTAACAAATTTTTTATTTTTCATTTTTAAACATTTTAGCGATTTGTGCATAAAATAATAGGCCAACAAAGGCCATAAAACATTCCTCTAAGTAAAGAGAAGGCATTTTGCCCTAATTACATAATAAATGTTATTATTACATATTAGTATTTCGTCAGTTTAGTTGTGGATTTTTTTTACTCTTTTTAGCACATTGGACTACTGTACGGATTAACTCGGTCCACTCGGGCCATCTCGGTTAACGTCGGGCGTCTTGCGCACAAGTCCCCGAGTGAACATAACCTAAGTTTGCTGTGGTGCAGGTGCTTTTACAAGTTCCTGAAGAAATATAAACAATTCTGTCGCATTGAGACTCCTGTCTGAGGTGGTTTGGTAAATATTTTCCTGTCATAAATGTAATAATAATGGCGGGCGGTGCAATGATGTCTGCAATGTTCGATCTGGAGTTGCACGACGTGCCTGTTGAAGTAGACGATTCGGACGACGATGTTATCGAAGTTGACGAGGTAAGCAAAACCTGGCGATTTTCTTTTGTTTTCTCCGATTTCGTGCGAGAAATTGACCGCGTGACGTCACCGAGGGTTGAGACGCACATTCGGAATTTGATACGATTTGCGGCGCCTGAATAAAAATTCTCAATGTCACGCAAATTCTAGACCTTATGGAAATGCACAGTTGCGAAATATTTGACTCTTAGATAATAATTTACTAATTTCTCCTTTGGTTTTAGAGCGACTACGATGTAAATCCAAATATAAACAGAGTCATCGAGTAAGTTCACTATTTACACTTTTTCTTAGTGTTAATTTAAGTATTTATACCAATCAAACTCAATCTATTTTGATTTTGTTCGAGCCTTTGTTCAATTGAACGAAAAGTAATAAATTTTTAGATCTGATGATGTGGAAACTTTACAACTAACCGAACAGAATGTTAACCCGGGCCAGGAAAAATTGGGTCCCCACGATTTTGAGCTTAAGAAGGTGCTCGGAAAGGGCGGTTACGGTAAAGTGTTCCAAGTGCGGAAGGTGACGGGCCCCGATGCGGGGACGATCTTCGCCATGAAGGTCCTTAAGAAGGCGACAATCGTAAGGAATCAAAAAGACACGGCGCACACAAAAGCCGAACGAAATATTTTAGAAGAAGTCAAGGTTTGTTAAACTATAAAGACGAAAGATAATGATGATTAATTTTTCTCTATTTTAGCATCCTTTTATAGTAGATTTAATGTACGCCTTTCAAACCGGGGGTAAATTGTATTTAATATTAGAATATTTAAGTGGTGGGGAATTATTTATGCATTTAGAACGCGAGGGTATATTTTTAGAGGAAAGCGCATGGTAAGGTTTTATGTTTTTTGTATCTTGTTTATAATTTAAAATTTGTATTTTTTTCGTTTTTAGTTTTTATTTAGCGGAGATAATATTAGCTCTAGAACATTTGCATTCTCAAGGGATTATCTATAGAGACTTGAAGCCTGAAAATATTTTACTAGACGCTCTGGGTCATGTAAAACTGACTGATTTTGGCCTATGTAAAGAACATATCCAAGAGGGTATTGTTACGCACACATTTTGCGGAACAATTGAGTACATGTAAGTATTTCTTCCATATTAATCAAGAAAATAACCAATTATAAATTATTGTATAAATATAAAGCTGAAAATGTATCAGTATAATTAATTTTCTATCAAGAAGTCATCCATTTTTCTTGCGAATTTGCTTAGAAACTATAAGAAACTCGACCATAAGAAATTGTTTTTAGCCAATAAATTGTCGATTTAAACTAAGTAGAGTACAGTGACATATGCAACCAATTATACCCTGTGCTCTCCTTGCTTTGAAACATCTATACTAGAAATTTCTTTATGTTGGCTATACAAATTGACATATAAAATGTCAAACAGAAACGTCAGAATTAAGTAACAAAAACTCTAACCTCAAAAATTTTAATTGTCAAATTTTAGAGTAGCCAACCTAGAATATGTTCCACGGGAAACTATACGACCTTTTTTTTTTATTGAACATATATAAAAATCCGTTTGTGAAATATTAACATTTTCTTCAGTAAATTCATAAAAAAAAAACACTCAAAAATACAATTTTAACAATTTCTAGGGCTCCAGAGATTCTGACAAGGTCAGGTCATGGAAAAGAAGTAGATTGGTGGTCGCTTGGCGCACTCATGTTTGACATGTTAACCGGTGCTGTAAGTATTCAATTTCTTATCATAATTTGCCTCAACGAACAAAAGAGTCTCCGCTCTGATGGTAGAAATTTGAATTAAACAATTTGGAATGAATAGTGCCATCTACATTCGCTAATTCAGACAAATGGTGCATTTCATTGGCTATTTGCCTCAATGAGCAAAAGAGTCTCGCTCTGGTGGTAGAAATTTGAATTACAACAGGTATGGATAAATAGCGCCATCTACAATGGCTAATTCAGACAAATGGTGCATTTTCATTGACTGTTTGCAGGGTTGTTATAAAAAATGTTTTTTTTTAAATTTAAAACAAAAACAAAGTTTTTTTTTGTTAAAATGTGTTTTAAAACATGAAACAATGTTCTAAAACACCTCAAAAAAAACATGTTTTAAATCATGTTTGTTTATTTTTCAAGGCAAAGTGACAGAAAAAAATAAATTATTGTTTTCGAATATAAAGGGATGCTCATGGAGATTTAAGAATAATATAAAATATCCTTTTACAAATATTAGCTCTCTTGAGTTGATAGTAGGTTCTCTGTTCCATTTGGCGTTGTAATGGGATTCCCTGACGGTTAGGGGAATACCTCACGGATAGTTAGTTGGATTTAATACAAAATTATTTACTATTATTTATTTTAAAAGATTTTTAACACTGTTATTTTTAAACAACCCTGGTAGTCTCTAAATGATTCTATTGAATGTAGTTCGGAAATAAACAGTAACAGTAGAAAAAAACATGTTTTAAAAACTTTGTTTTAAAACATTTTTAAAACGATGTTTTAAAACATAAGCAAAAGAGCAAAAGAGACTCACTCTGGTGGTATAAATTTGAATTAAAAAACAGTATGGATAGATAGCGCCATCTACAATCGCTCGTTCAGGCGAATTCATCAAAAATTAAACCGATTTCTACTATTATTCTGTAACTTTAAACCTCATAAATTCTCTTAATGCGTGTTAAAAGAATTTTTAGAGCTCAAGGAAGTTACAGATTACAAATATGTAGTAAAATAAATGGTTCTTTTAGCCTCCATTTACGGCAGATAATCGCAAACGAACGATAGAGAAAATCCTGAAGGGCAAACTTAATCTGCCTCCGTATCTGACGTCGGACGCTAAAGACCTCGTGCGCAAGCTGTTGAAACGGCAGGTGGCGATGAGGTTAGGCGCTCCGCCGGGCGACGCGCAAGACGTCAAGATGCACAGCTTTTTCAAACACATCAATTGGGACGACGTGCTTTCAAGGAAATTAGAACCTCCTTTCAAGCCAAGTTTGGTGAGTTATTACAAAAAAAAAAAGAATTTTTTTTTTAATTTTTGTGTACAGGCCAGTGAAGATGATGTGTCTCAATTTGATACTAAGTTCACTAGACAAACTCCTGTCGACTCACCGGATGAGTCAACGCTCAGCGAAAGTGCCAATATGATCTTTAAGGTTAGTTTTGTTTGTATTTAACCTTTATTTTATAACTACATCCCGAAAAAATATTCTTTTTTAAGGGATTTACCTACGTTGCTCCATCGGTACTGGAAGACATGTACAGGCGCCCGCATAGGTCGCGATCGCCCCGTAAAATGATGGGCACCCCCATGAGACACTACGGCCTCAATTTACCCCACAGCAGCCACCAGATGGGGCACCCCAGCAACATAAGCCACCACTCTCACATGGGGCACAATTCATTTCAGTACAACAATCAGTTGAACCCTCAAAACCACCAATTGAATAATTACCCGGAAGAGATGATGGAAGTCAGCTCCGGTCTACCTCATTAGTAGCTGAATTCAAAGCCACAAACACACAAACGTTTGCCTTAATTTTTAGATTTCCACGCTGGAAGTGTTTTTAAAGCCTATTCTTTTTTGTATAGGTTTGGACAGCGGTGAAGGTCTGTGAAGGTTAAGTATGCCGTTACCACAATATAACTAAATAATTATTGAATGAAACCCCTTAGATAATGTTTGTTTTTTTCTTCTTTTTCTGTGAAGTACTTGTTCTTTATAGGGTATTGTATAATGCTATTATAATAAGTTTTATTCTTTTTTTTTTTCTATATTATTTTGTAGGTTTTGTTTAATTGTTGCAATTTACCAATAAAATTAGTTTTACGCTGGAAAGAAAACTGGTGAAAGATTTATATATGTATAAGCCTGAGGCTTCATTGTTGTAAAGATTATTTTTAAATATATATATCTTGATTTTTGGAGTTTACATTCTCAAGTTTATTTTCAATTCTTATGAAGACTTTAGTTATAACATCTATTTGAAAAAGTGCAATTTTCTACAAATAATTATCGTATAAGCTCACAGTTTTTTTTCCACACATAAATTGCCATAAGAATAAAATTGTTTCAAGATTATTTAAAGATTATAGTAGTAATTGTCCAATTATTAAGTTACAATGGGTTTTTTTTTTTTTTTTTTAAGGAATGCAAACATTTTATAAAGTCAATATTTCAACAATACTTTTTCTTTTAGAATTAAGAACTTTAAGAACAGATGTTATGTACCTTCTACATAAGTTTTGAAAACCAAGGCAATAATATAATTATACAAACTATTCAATTATCATTTATAATTTATCGATCAATATCAGGGAATTTTATATACATATATATTATAAAATATATAAATACTGCTTAGATCAACTTAAGTCTACTAAATTTTCGGCTTCTAAATAACAAATAATCGACACAATTTACGTCTAGTTTTATATTTACTTACCTAAAACAAGATAATTTATTGGTAAAATGCAAAAAATGGTGCATAGCTGCATAGAACTATGTTAAACTATGTTAAAAATTAACACAATTATGTCAAATGCTAAGCTAAATTATGGTGTGGTTAATTTGTATAAATCGTGTTTTATTGATTTGTTTTTTGATAGTTATTTAACTAACCTTGCTCTCCAGATTTTTGGTTAATTGTTTATTTACAAGTTCTGCTTGTCACACTTCTGTTTATGCTGGCTGCTACCGCAAATTTTTCAAGGTGCTATTTTGTTATACATATATATACGGAACATTAAAATCAGGAAATCGTGGTTACTATATTGCTTGTATATACGTGGAGATTATTTCAAAGAAACCGACTAAAAACGAATCAAACCCCTTATGTACAATAAGGAGAAACTACATGTGTTCAAAAATATATATTTAAATGAATAGATATATAAATAATATAAAAAATATATACACCAATTAGTCTTTTATATTTAAATGAAGTGTGTGTTTAACAGTAATAAGAAGAAATAACTGTAGATGCAAGGTCAGTTAACAAATTTAAAAAATATAAGAATATATTATAATTAATATTAATCCGCACTACTCTTATATACATAGATTGTATCTTTTCCGTTCCGTTTATTTTTCGTGAGACGTTAAGCGATTCCTTGCACAACTAAGCGCGTAAACAAAAGAAGCCTTCCTGGAAAGCAGATCGTTTTTCAGCACCGTTACCTCTGATGCCAAAACAATTTATGTATATAATAATTAGAAGAAAAGAATATACTGAAAACTCATGTTTTTAGTGGCGTACTATATTATATACATCGATTTTTTTTATGTTAAACATAATGGTCAATATTCTATTCTCAATTTATTTGTTAAATAGTTTTCAAAAGCTAGGCTTTTGGTTTTTATAATTTGCTCCATTTCTATTAATAAAGTTGTATGTATAATTTATGAACAATGTGGTTATATAAGTTATAACAAACCGTTATACAGCTCACTTTAATAAATAAATATTTTATGTATTTAATTTTGCAAGATAACATATTTCATAACTCAATAACAACAAATGATTATGTTTGCGCTATATAGTCAATATTATTATACTTATTAATCGTATTGTTATGGTTTTATCCTAGTTGTCTATTTTCCATTAATTATGTTTGTTTATTTCTCCCATGCCCGATATAACTCTATTTTAGTACAATTTTATTTTATTCATTATGGGAGATAACAAAATTAAAAAAAAAAAACATTCAATTTATTTTTTTTTCTATTTGTATTTTGGATGAGATAATAAATTAATTCTCTAAAAAAAATTGTTTGGTTTTATTTTATTTATTGATAAGTAAGGTGACCAGATTATGGTGGAAACACTATTTCAGTGGTTCCCAACCTGAGGGTAATTACCCAATGAGGGGTAAAGACGAGAAAGATAACACAGGGCAACAAAACTTTTTGAAATATAACATGTTACTCTACAACTTGCTGCTTTTTTATTGGGTCAGCAAAATGGGTACACTAAATATTCCTGTTTTCTTTGTCTGTGGGACAGTCGTGCAAAAAAATGAACATTGGGATAGGAAAAACTGACCGTCGAGAATAAATATGACCGTAGGAAAAGCTAACATCGGCCATCAATCATTGATAAGTTGAGAACAAATAATTCTTCCACCACTACATATTAAATTTGGGCTAATTAAACAGTTTGTGAAAGCTTTATACAAGAATTATGTTTGTTCCAAATATATTTGTTAATCATATCCTGGCCTCAATACAAGAAAATTAAAAGCTCGTATCTTTGATCGACCACAAATGACTTAGGTTAAAATGGAAGCATGGACAAGCTTTGTATCAGTTATCAAAACATTTTTGGGAAATCACCAAGCTGAACAATATTAACAATACAAATCATTGACAAAATGCTTCAAAATTTTGAAAAACTACTATGAGTACCAAGTTACATTATTTTTATAGTCATTTAGATAAATTTTCTGACAATCTAAGTAATTACAATGAAGAACAAGAGCAACGGTTTCAGGAGTATATCAGGATAACGGAGGAAAGATATGAAGGCCGATGGTATTGCCATATAATGGCAGACTACTGCTGGACCTTAGAAAGGAACTGTCCTGAATAAAAATACAATACAAAACGTAACACAAAACTTTTTTGTTTTCTTAATTTAAATTTGTGGTACAATTAATATTTGGTTATTTTCATATTTAGTAGACCAGAATTACCTAAAATTGACTAATAAATTTCATGCCGCAAAATCAATGTTCCCCTGTGTAATCATTGTTGATCACTTATTGTTGTTCACTGATTGCTCAAAATATTTTTTGGTGTGTAATTGCTAATATCTAACCCGCTTTGTGGATATTTTCTATTACCCACAAGATTTAATCAAATTTCCCGCTAAAATACGGCGGAGATTTGACATAAGATAGTTCGCAGCTAATTTCACTACCATCGATAACATAACCTATCTTTTTCCATACGTCAAGTCAAGCTTTATCAATTATGCAAGATTCGTAAAGTAAAAACGCAAAATATGAGTAAAACCGAAATAATTTAGGATGTCTATCTTAAACATACACTTCCGACTGTACCGTTCTTCTTCGTTTAACCACCATGGAATTTTTAAGGTACAATTCTTCAGTTATCTAAGCCTGAAGCCTGTTTATCTTCATATTTATTTACAGAAATACGTTAAGTTTGCTATCCCGACAGCGTCTTACGTTAAATCGTCTGACAGTAGCACAGCATCCGCCGTAGACATATCAGTCAATCCGACCAAGGTCTTACCGAATAAGCCTACTATTATACCATCATGGAGACCGACTCCTTCAACCGATTCCTCAAATTTACTCCAACATTACTTAAAACTATCAAAAATTCGTCTGACAAGTAAGTTTAACTTCTTTAACTCTAATTCATGCAATTTACTATAACAAAAAAACACTAAAAACGTCAATTTTATTTAGCGTTGGTTGTCGTGACATCAATGGCTGGTTACGCTGTAGCCCCAGCGCCATTTGACTGGACCACATTTGCTTTTTGCATAGCGGGGACAGGTCTATTATCGGGTGCTGCAAATTCAATCAATCAATTTCACGAAGTTCCTTTTGACGCGCAAATGTCGAGGACAAAACATCGGGTACTTGTATGTGGACGACTGACGTAATAAATGCTTTAAAATGAGTATTTTTTATGTTCATACGGAGTTATTTGTGTATTTTTTGTAGGCCGTTGCATGCGGTTGCGTTTGCGGCTGCGTCGAGCATAATGGGGCTGAGTATTCTGTATTACGGGGTTAACGGGTTAACGGCTGCGTTAGGGTTAGCTAATTTGGTGCTGTACACTTCGATATACACCCCGATGAAACGGATCAGTATTTTAAACACTTGGGTTGGATCGATTGGTAAGTTAGAAACTTTTGAAAATGTTTATCAATCACTTTGCCTTCATAAATTGCCGCCTGACTTTATATAGTTTTGTCTGGCATTTATGTTGGTTTCAACCACTACTCTTGACTTTATATTGTTCATTAGATTCTTGGCAATAATTATTGCTGGTTTCAATAAGATTGCTTAATTATTTTGAAAGTTATAAACTTTTGAAAAATGTTTATCAATATCTTTATCTTCGTAAATTGCTCTCTTGACTTTATATTGTTTTGTCTGACATTTATGGAGGTTTCAACCACTGCTCTTGACTTTGTATTGTTTATTAGACTCTTGGCAATAATTATTGTTAGTTTTATTAAGATTGCACAATTATTTTGAAAGTTATAAACTTTTGAAAAGTGTTTGTCAATGTCTTTATCTTCGTAAATTGCTCTCTTGACTTTATATTGTTTTGTCTGACATTTATGGAGGTTTCAACCATTGCTCTTGATTTTGTATTGTTTATTAGACTCTTGGCAATAATTATTGTTAGTTTTATTAAGATTGCATATTGATTTTGAAAGTTATAAACGTTTGAAAAATGATTGTTAATATCTTTGCCCTCATAAATTGTTCCATGGACTTTATATTGTTTTGTCTGACACTTATGGTGGTTTCAACCGTTACTCTTGCTTTATATTGTTCATTAGATTCTTGGCAATAATTATTGTCAGCTTCAGTAAGATTGCTTAATTATTTTGAAAGTTATAAACTTTTAAAAAATGTTGGTCAATATCATTGCCTTTGTAAATTGTTTCCTTGACTTTATATTGTTTTCCCTGACATTTATGGTGGTTTCAACCACTATTCTTGACTTTATATTGTTTATTAGACTCTTGGCAATAATTTTTGTCCATTTCATTAAGATTGCACAATTATTTTGAAAGTTATAAACTTTTGAAAAGTGTTTGTCAATGTCTTTATCTTCGTAAATTGCTCCCTTGGCTTTATATTGTTTTTTATGGTGGTTTCAACCACTACTCTTGACTTTATATTGTTTATTAGACTCTCAGCAATAATTATTATTAGTTTTCATCAAGATTGTTTAATTAATTGTGGAGTTATAACCTTTGGAAATGTTCAGAAATTAATAATTAATTCTGACTATTTCTAACTATTTATTATTTTGCGCAATGGGCCATGTTCTACTTGGGTGTTCTCTACTTTAGTTGGTGCCATACCACCTCTGATGGGTTGGGCGGCATGCGCAGATTCCCTAGGTCCCGGAGCTTGGCTAATGGCTGCCCTTCTCTATTGCTGGCAATTTCCCCATTTCAACGCCCTATCCTGGAATTTAAGGCCTGACTATTCAAGAGCCGGTTATCGTATGATGGCCGTTACTAACCCGGCCTTATGTAGACGGGGGGCGTTACGACACACGGTTGCTATTTTTGGGCTTTCTGCTGTCGCCCCATTGCTGGATACTACAAACTGGTGGTTTTTACTTGAGACTGCACCACTTAACTTATATTTTATTTATTTGGGTACGACTTGCGATGCTTTTATTTGGTGTATTTGATAATTTTGTTCTGTGTTTTTGTAGCTTATAAATTTTACAAGGATTCTTCGAGCCAGTCGTCCAGGAAGTTGTTTAGATTTTCTTTGATACATTTGCCGTTGTTGATGACTTTATTTTTGATTAATAAGAAGAAATGGTTTGTTTTTGATGATGAACAGGAGGATGTAGTTGAAGATAGTGATGATCAAAGTAATAATAATTTAGGTGTTGTTAAAAACGAAGCGTGACTTTTAAATGTACAAAATAATTTGTAAATAAAGTATTTTTAAATATTCCTCAGGATTTATTGGTTTTATTTTCGTTTCACCACGATATTGTATGAATATATGAACACAAATTTAAGAAAAAAAAATTTTATTGAACATATGATACAAATTGTTCTGATTATATTATGTCAGAACTTTTATTTTTATTATTCTTCTTGCCAGAATATTTAGACAAATCCTGTCCAAGTTTTTGCAGTTTAAATAATAAAGATAAAATACATCATTTCTAGGTTCATGTCTAACCTAGGGCAAGCTTATCTGAAGTTTATTACTGTCTGGTAGTTATATCCATGACAGGTATAGTCATATTGAAGGATTTGTACTTACTATTCTGAAGACTCACCCTGTAGAAAATTGACATGAAGAAAATGAACTGCACATAAATGTAGAATCTATGCTGTAGATCCAACATTTCCACCGTTTTTTCTTGAAAAACGTTCGCCACACATTTGGAACAAGTAGCACTTGTAAATTAACACACGATTCACGCAATTTAGAGTGACTTCTAGAAACTTAATAAACCGCATCACGTTTTCGACACAAACTTTGCAATTCATTTCGCAATTATTTACCGAATTTCTAACCAAACTGATTTAAAGACGAGCTCAAACAGGCACCACCGATATCACCAGCGTCGATAAAACAGCAACCCGTTTTACCAGTTAATTCTAGTATGAAAATCTAATCAACGTATCGTGGTGCCATCTATTACAGAATCGCACAAACACCTCCTCGATATGTATCTTTGGTTGCCTAATTTCGGACTATTAAGTCTTGCTACAAAATATGGAATTTTACACATTTTTAATAACAATATCTAACATTTTATTATAAGAATTCTATTTTGTGCAGGTAATCATTACATTTTAAACGAATTTCTTTTATTATTACATATTTAATTAAACTTTACGTAATTACAAATTACGTAATCAGTAATTAAAACACGGTTCTTCGTGGTAAACATTTTAGACGTCCGTGAGTTTCTTTGTAACGTCCCACACCCGTGTAACTCCGATGAAAATTACGTAAGATTACTGGATTACCAACGGCGAAAGACATCTGATACGATTACCCCTCCCACGGGCCAATAGGCTGCCTAAGAGTGGGGATAGTCGCCACGCCTTTCCCTACCCCTTCGGGGGTTACCCTCACCATTGTATAGCGCCGAGAACGTGTTTTCGGTGTCACTTCCGTTCGTGTCATCGAATGAGGGACTCTATTATATGCTTTGATGATTTCATAGCCATTGAGCAGTTATAATTTGATGTTATTTGCTTTCCCAGCCAATCGGTGCTTTGCACGGGTAAAATAAAACATGGTGGATTTTATTTTCTGAGGCTAAGTTTTTTTTTTTTTTTTAATAATTTTAATGTGTATTTTGAGCTAGAGAGTATTTTCATTTTTGTACGTCTATATTTTTGTCTGACATCGAGGATGTACAATCCCGTGGTACTCAACATTTACGCGAAATAAATTCCGTCGATACAAAAAAAGAAGTTTTTTCTACTTGTAACACTGTTTTCGGTGTTACAATTAGCAAATTGTAACACCGTTTTTAGTAACTTTTTTCTAAGATTGGTGACATTGATATCAAATGCATGTCAAACGAAAATACACATAACCACAAAAGTAAGCACAAACTGATTTTTTAGAATCGCACAAACTGCGAAGTATGTATATTTTTATACATATTTAAACATGCGTGTTGCATCCTAGGTTTCGTACTACTAGTATATGATGGTATATAATAATTATCAAAAATTACTTTTTCACAGATATTTGAATTTAAGTGACAGATGACAGTGTTACCAACGCCTGCACCCATAAATACTCTAGATTGGAATTTTACCTAATATACTTCTAAATTTTTATAAAATTAATGACGCAAAGTAGAAAAAATAGTATATTACACTCGTTTTATAAGACATATTGGCACATTCGTTCAACTCATGCGCCAATCTGACGTCTTATAAAACTTGTATAATCTACCTATACTAATTACGAACTTTCAAGTGTAGGGCGCGTTCAGCGGAATCGCCCATTTTCGCTGACATTTGCGATCGAGTAGCTGCAAAATTGGGTTTTTCGATATTACTTTTGACGCTCGAATTGAAAAAAGGACACAATTCCGCGTGGACTGCGCGATATTTTGTAAATTAAATGCGTCAATTTTGAAAAAAAATCACGTTTTTGCACTTCTTCAGGTGAAGGCGAACCTCGAGAAAATGTCACGTGACGTCTAGAAATTCCGACAAGCGGATCGATGAACGTCAAAAATTTACATTTTTTTATCCGTTCCTGCCGACCTTATAAAAGCCGCTCGCTCTCATGTCTTACGATAAGATCCCTCTAAATACCCTTCGTAAAGGGTTTTGAGCAAAAAAACGGCCTTAAAAACAATTTTCGATCCAAAAAATCGATTTTTGTCGACCCGTGTTTTGCTGCTATCACCACAGTAACGTCAAACCCGAAACGCCCCCTGCCGGACATTCATAACAACAGTAACAGATAGTACATAACCTAAAATGTATCCTAAAATGTCCATATTGCGAATGTGGACGGTGGGAAGCCTTAACCACATATTTCTAGAATGCCCAATAACTAAAATCGAAAATTTTGACATATACACAGAGCTAGTAAAAATGTCGAATCGTTGCGCTACGATGTGGTGTCATCTTGTGGTGGCTAGGAGAACTATCACGCTACTTCGGGTTACCGACTTACCGACTCTGTAGCCGCTGTCAAAAATGACAAGACAACATTATAACGATAAAATTCCCTAGATACACAAGAAAATCTTTCATTATGTTGTGTTTGAATGAAAAGACATTATTAATATGTATTGTTTATTTCACATGTAGGTACTTTACAACAGAAATATGCATTTACAAGAGACAGCATGCTTTGTCACCATGCGACAGATTTACATTTTTTTTAAGAGTCGCTCAACCAGATACAAAATTTTCGTCGAAAGAACAAAAAAATAACAAGAACATGGTTTATAGTTATCTATACATTATACATCTGAAATATAGTCAGCACAAAAAAAGCGTACACTTAAAAATTAAGGTGTGAAATTATAAGTGATGTAATTATTACGTATATCGAATATTATATATACAGAAATGCTACTTACATTTTAAATTCTAACACTTACATAATATGTACAATAAAGTTAGTCTTGCTGTATAGGTATTAGGTATCTGATAAGATATATTATCAATGAGAATTTAATAATTGAAATTAAGAATAAAACAAGTTGACTAGACATTTTAAATTGATAAAAAAACAGACAGATTTAAGCTACTTCTAAATCTGAAGAATCTTCGTCACTATAAGACGTAGAGGGCGCTAGTAGTCTCTGTTGTTCAACAACCCTACAACCGTCATCTTCCTGCAGTTTCCTCAGCCTCTCCTGTTCTTCCCGCTTCTGTTTTCGCCATTTTGCGCGCCTATTTTTAAACCAAACCTACAACAAAGAAAGAATTTCAATTAAAAAGACATGTCAATACAAAGAATGGCATCTTTCAGTAGCTATTAGGTATTAACGGTCGACAAAGAGATCAAAGAATACGGTTTACGAATTCAATTTAACTTTAAACCAAAGTTAGCAGATAGGATACAGGACCCCAAACGGATTTTGAATTATTTATTAGATGCTGCGGATCTTCGGAAACAGGTAAAACCATTGTTGAAAATTTTAAGAGGTTGTAATCCACTTAAGGGACCAAGGGAGTTAAAGTGGTCGTTGACGTTACTCTGAATTAATTTATAGTGAAAAATTGCTTAAAACGTGCCTGTTCTGTGCAATTTACGACATTACCTCTACAATCAGAACTTCTACTGCTATGAAAACTCAAAATCACGTCTTAAATTGCATATACAGACGCCAGAAATACAGAAAGAAAGACATGCATGTTTTGCTAAAACGAATAGTACCAAATTACAATTTTAAACTATAATAACACAGGCTACGTGTACTAAAACCCATTACCATCATGAACAATACGAATTATAACAACACAGGAACGTAATTGAATAAATTGCGACTATATTTATTTAATCATGTTAATTTAACATGTACCTACACGACACATTGTAATCACGCTGTGTAATCTCGTCGAATCCGGTGCATTTTGCATAATGATGGGGTCGCGTTACAAACGCAAAACCCACCCTGGGGGTGTTTTATTGTCACGTGGGCATTATCCCGGGTTTAGCATCAAACTTGACGCGTTTTAATTTGATAATGTATCAGTTAAGTTGATGGGAGATTCAATAGAACGTTCGTTTTTCGTTATTAAGTGATTTTTTTTATGTGTACGTTGTTTTAACCAATTTGTGGTGATTTTGAGCTGAAAATTCGAAGAGGACTGGTTTTTTTAAAGGTTGAAATTGACCAATTTGGTTGTTTTTGTTACTTAAGCGTAGTATTGTAGGTTGGCTACTCTGAAATTTGACAATTACATTGTTTTAGAGGTTAGAATTGACTCTGATTCTTTCGATTGACGTAACATCATTGATTAACAAGAAAACAACTCGCTCCATATACATACCTACACTATTGCGTACTTGTTTATGCTTTAGTAAACTACTAGCTCTGTGTATAAGTCAAAATTTTCGATTTTAGTTATTGGGCATTCTAGAAATATGTGGTTAAGGCTTCCCACCTGTCCACATTCGCAATATGGACATTTTAGGATACATTTTAGGTTATCTGCTATCTGTTACTGTTGTTACGAATGTCCGGCAGGGGGCGTTTCGGGTTTGACGTTACTGCGGTAATAGCAGCAAAACACGGGTCAACAAAAATCGATTTTTTGGATCGAAAATTGTTTTTAAGGCCGTTTTTTTGCTCAAAACTCTTTGCGAAGGGTATTTAGAGGGATTTTATCGTAAGACATGAGAGCGAGCGGCTTTTATAAGGTCGGCAGGAACGGATAAAAAGTGTAAATTTTTGACGTTCATCGATCCGCTTGTCGGAATTTCTAGACGTTACGTGACATTTTCTCGAGGTTGGCCTTCACCCGAAGAGGTGCAAAAACGTGATTTTTTTCAAAATTGACGCATTTAATTTACAATATATCGCGCAGTCCACGCGGAATTGTGTCCTTTTTTCAATTCGAGCGTCAAAAGTAATATCGAAAAGCCCAATTTTGCAGCTACTCGATCGCAAATGTCGGCGAAAATGGGCGATTCCGCTGAACGCGCCCTACACTTGAAAGTTCGTAATTAGTATAGGTAGAGACAAGTATTGTTGTTTTCGTTACTTAGATGTTCAGTTATGGACTACGATATGCAGTATATGGGGGACAGATCGATTGAAAAAAACTTTATCTTTCTAATAAGCCAGTTTGCAAGTAGGTACGTCAACTACTTTTGAAGTTACAGCTTGTCAAAGTACACATTATTGGCTGTTTCAGTCCAAAAATATGTATGTGTTAAATGTCATGTATTGCGAGAATACAAGTCCCATGCTATGCTCTGATCAAAACAGGCATCTCTGTCAAAAATTAATGTAAAGTTTGGCCAAACACGTTTACTCTTCTGCGTGAATGTAGTGTTATTTCATTGACGTTTTGTTTATTTCATTGTTGGTATTAACACAGGCTATTTAATAAAATAACGTACTTTACTAAAATGATTTCTTTTTTTTCTATTTTATTAATATTTTTGTTTCCGAAATACATTTTACAAATTATGCCAATACCCTTATAGATTTGGAAAATTGGAAATTGGTCAACTCTAACCTCGAAAACGTAATGTTTAATTGTCAAATGTCAGAGTAGCCAACCTATACTTTAGGTTGGTATCTTCCATAGCAAAAAAATGACAAGGAAGTAAGCAACAATATACTAATAAAGGTGTATATTATCGAAAGGGTGGAATAAAAAATGCAACACAAAAAGTATCCGCCAAAGTTTTCCAATAGAAAGTTCGTAAAAGAGGTAAAATGTTCCGAGGAGTTAATATATTGAATATTCATCGGGCTCACGCCTAATTAGCAGTGGTATAATGAAGAGAGGAGCAATAAAATGGGGGCTCTATGATGGGAGGAAAGTCTGAGCGCTCGTAACAAGTTAAATTTATCGGGCGCGAAGTCTCGAAAGAACCAATGGAAAATCTGAAATTGTAATTAACTAACCGTTTGGAAAATAACCATAAGGGTTGCCATAACGGGTGGTGGGCGTCCGCGGAGCCGAGAAAGAATTAATGAAGCGAACTCGGGAGCGATCGAGCTCAGCGAAAACTTATTAAGAAGCGGCGGTGTAAATCGCGAAACAACCCCTTTAATATTCAAACTTGAAGACTTATTTTGAAGACCCGCAAACGTCTAACCGGCTCCTTTACCCTCATACCACCGCCACACCCCGAAAGTTCATTTAATACTGAATTAAGATGACCATCAAGTGAAATTTTGGAACAACTTAAGACGTTTTAAAGCAACAATCTTTCCGAAAAGATACTTTAGAAGACTTCTTCACCCCATCAACGTTGATTGGAATAATTAAATTAATTTTGTAAATAACCAATGGTAGTAGAGCCATTGACTTTCCAACTAAATACTTCTAAATTATCTATCTACCTATACTAATTACGAACTTTCAAGTGTAGGGCGCGTTCAGCGGAATCGCCCATTTTCGCCGACATTTGCGATCGAGTTGCTGCAAAATTGGGCTTTTCGATATTACTTTTGACGCTCGAATTGAAAAAAGGACACAATTCCGCGTGGACTTCGCGATATTTTGTAAATTAAATGCGTCAATTTTGAAAAAAAAACACGTTTTTGGACCTCTTCGGGTGAAGGCGAACCTCGAGAAAATGTCACGTGACGTCTAGAAATTCCGACAAGCGGATCGATGAACGTCAAAAATTTACATTTTTTATCCGTTCCTGCCGACCTTATAAAAGCCGCTCGCTCTCATGTCTTACGATAAGATCCCTCTAAATACCCTTCGCAAAGAGTTTTGAGCAAAAAAACGGCCTTAAAAACAATTTTCGATCCAAAAAATCGATTTTTGTCGACCCGTGTTTTGCTGCTATTACCACAGTAACGTCAAACCCGAAACGCCCCCTGCCGGACATTCGTAACAACAGTAACAGATAGCAGATAACCTAAAATGTATCCTAAAATGTCCATATTGCGAATGTGGACAGGTGGGAAGCCTTAACCACATATTTCTAGAATGCCCAATAACTAAAATCGAAAATTTTGACTTATACACAGAGCTAGTAGTTTACTAAAGCATAAACAAGTACGCAATAGTGTAGGTATGTATATGGAGCGAGTTGTTTTCTTGTTAATCAATGATGTTACGTCAATCGAAAGGAGGAGTTTATTTTGGCTAGATTTCTCTTTATCGTGATCATTTTAAAACAGAGATAATTTTTTTATGGTTTGGGGGATTTTTTGTCTGACTAGTCAATTCTAACCTCTAAAACAATGTAATTGTCAAATTTCAGAGTAGCCAACCTACAATACTACGCTTAAGTAACAAAACCAACAAAATTGGTCAATTTCAACCTCTAAAAAAACCAGTCCCCTTCGAATTTTCAGCTCAAAATCACCACAAATTGGTTAAAACAACGTACACATAAAAAAATCACTTAATAGCGAAAAACGAACGTTCTATTGAATCCCCCATCAGCTTAACTGATACATTATCAAATTAAAACGCGTCAAGTTTGATGCTAAACCCGGGATAATGCCCACGTGACAATAAAACACCCCCGGGTGGGTTTTGACATATACACAGAGCTAGTAGGATTTCTAATTTTATTGTCATCGTGGTCTTGCTTATGTTATTTACACTAGTGTACAGTGCTTTCAAAATTTATGTAGTCACGTTCAAGGCAGGTAGTCAATAAAACCCCACAAATTGGTATCAAATATGAAATATTTTATGGTTGCGACGCCTTGACCTTGTGGTTTCACCTGAGGCTTGCTGGTACTAGCCACCAGCGGCAGCAGTACCTATACTTTTCCTGGTAAACAGCGTAATGTAATCACAAAATACCCGCTGGTTGGCTGCTGTTGCTGCAAGCAGCACCAGCAACTAGCGGCTAATAAAAGAGTTTAGTGTGACCGCGGCATTAACAAGAAATTGTTTTCGAGTCCCGGCGAGTGTAGGTAAGTATGATACAGAAGAAAACGGTAAGCTTCTTGCAAATCCAATACGCATGCAAAGCAACGGATCCAGCGAAATTGAAAACATGTTTACCACGAAATAGTTCATTCCTTTCAAGGTTAAACTCCACAGTATTATGTACCGTATGCATTAAGGGCCGTAGGCTAGATATTTCATCAAATTTGGCTCGTACATACCCACTACAACACACGAGCGAAGGTAAGCACTAAAAGTTAGATTATTTCGCAAGCAAGAAAACAACTGAGATGGCAGTAGTACAGTCGTCGGCACTTGAATATTGACGTGGAAATCTGGGATGGAAAGCTCGGCGGATTTTTACAATTCACCATCTCGTAATCGAGGTATACCTACGCGGGGAAAACCTTCAGTTTTCGCAGCGGAATTGTCGACGGGTATTGGAAGAGACTATGAAAACATTCGCTCCATTTGCTAAACCAACTAAACTGCTTTACCCGCTATTTATATTACGGGGATTCTCCGTTCTATTCTGAAATTTCCCCTCCTTCAGCTCGTACAGCTTTCGACTCCTGTCTCTTTTCGCTATATCGGTGATAAAACGCCAGACGCTAGCGCCACCCCAACCCCAGTGGTATATTTAAATATTATCACAGTCCACGACTGTGTAAATTTTCTTCCGAATACTAGAGATTTTTATATTTGCCCAAGTATAGCTAACTTTTACAAAAACAAAATTGTGTCATCAAAATCGTACATTCTAGAAATATGTGGTTAAGGCTTCCCACCTGTCCACATTCGCAATATGGACATTTTAGGATACATTTTAGGTTATCTGCTACTGTTGTTACGAATGTCCGGCAGGGGGCGTTTCGGGTTTGACGTTACTGTGGTAATAGCAGCAAAACACGGGTCGACGAAAATCGATTTTTTGGATCGAAAATTGTTTTTAAAGCCGTTTTTTTGCTCAAAACTCTTTGCGAAGGGTATTTAGAGGGATCTTGTCGTAAGACATGAGAGCGAGCGGCTTTTATAAGGTCGGCAGGAACGGATAAAAAATGTAAATTTTTGACGTTCATCGATCCGCTTGTCGGAATTTCTAGACGTCACGTGACATTTTCTCGAGGTTCGCCCACACCCGAAGAGGTGCAAAACCGTGATTTTTTTTATCAAAATTGACGCATTTAATTTACAAAATATCTCGCAGTCCACGCGGAATTGTGTCCTTTTTTCAATTCGAGCGTCAAAAGTAATATCGAAAAGCCCAATTTTGCATCTACTCGATCGCAAATGTCGGCGAAAATGGGCGATTCCGCTGAACGCGCCCTACACTTGAAAGTTCGTAATTAGTATGGGTAGAAAAAGGGCCTCTAATAGTAGCTAAATCAAAAAGCGGAGGGCGTATTATTCGTAGCCGGTGGTGCCTGAACACCGTCGATTCGCGTCCAAAGCGAGGAAGATAATGAATAATACCAATTAGTGCGCCAGGTGGATGTCAAAGGGCGAATTTGGGCGCCTAGCGCGCGAGAAATGCGCATCACCAGGTACGCCATCACGATAATAAGCTGCGGATGTCGACTTTGTTCGCGTCAACTCCGCTTTGATCGCAGCACGCCGAGCGTGACGTTGCCAAATCTACCGGCCGGAAGTAATACCAATTTGCCCGATCGCTGCTCACCTCCCACTCGCCGCTCTCGCAAATTTCAATAAAGGTGTGCTCAAAACGATGCGAATATTCGGACGCAAAAACGGTCGTTTTGAACACGGTTTGAGAACTAAAAACGTCTTGAAAGCTGAAAAGACGTTTTGAAAACGTTTTGACGACGGTTTGAAGACGTTTTATCGACGTTTTGATAAGTTTTTGAAGACGTTTTGAGAACCAAAAAAGATTTGAAACCTAAAAACGTTTTGAAGACGTTTTGACGACATTTTGATAACGTTTTGAAGACGGTTTGAAGATGTTTTGAAGACGTTTTAAAGATGTTTTGAAGATGGCTTAAAGACGATTTTTTTTAAAACGTTTTGAAGACGTTTTGATCACGTTTTGAAGAAGTTTTGAAGCCGCTTTGGAGACGTTTTAAAGTCGTTTTGAAGACGGTTTGAATCCATTTTGAAAACGTTTTGAAGACATTTTGCAGACGTTTTAAAATTGTTTTGAAGACGTTTTGGAGCCATTGTGAAGACGTTTTGAAGACTGTTTGAAGCCATTGTGAAGACGTTTTGAAGACGTTTTAAAGGCGTTTTGAAGATGTTTTGAAGACGTTTTAAAGATGTTTTGAAGACGTTTTAAAAATGTTTTGAAGATGGCTTAAAGACGAATTAAAAGCGTTTTGAAAACGTTTTGAACACGTTTTGAAGACGTTTTGATCACGTTTTGAAGACGTTTTGAAGCCGCTTTGGAGACGTTTTAAAGGCGTTTTGAAGTCGGTTTGAATCCATTTTGAAAACGTTTTGAAGACGTTTTAAAGGCGTTTTGAGGACGTTTTGAAGACATTTTAAAGACGTTTTGAAGACATTTTGCAGACGTTTTAAAAGTGTTTTGAAGACGTTTTGGAGCCATTGTGAAGACGTTTTGAAGACTGTTTGAAGCCATTGTGAAGACGTTTTGAAGACGTTTTGAAGACGTTTTAAAGGCGTTTTGAGGACGTTTTGAAGACATTTTAAAGGCGTTTTGAAGACATTTTGCAGACGTTTTAAAAGTGTTTTGAAGACGTTTTGGAGCCATTGTGAAGACGTTTTGAAGACTGTTTGAAGCCATTGTGAAGACTGTTTGAAGCCATTGTGAAGACGTTTTGAAGACGTTTTGAAGACGTTTTAAAGGCGTTTTGAGGACGTTTTGAAGACATTTTAAAGGCGTTTTGAAGACATTTTGCAGACGTTTTAAAAGTGTTTTGAAGACGTTTTGGAGCCGTTGTGAAGACGTTTTGAAGACTGTTTGAAGCCATTGTGAAGACTGTTTGAAGCCATTGTGAAGACGTTTTGAAGACGTTTTGAAGACGTTTTGAAGACGTTTTAAAGGCGTTTTGAGGACGTTTTGAAGACATTTTAAAGGCGTTTAGAAGACATTTTGCAGACGTTTTAAAAGTGTTTTGAAGACGTTTTGGAGCCATTGTGAAGACGTTTTGAAGACTGTTTGAAGCCATTGTGAAGACTGTTTGAAGCCATTGTGAAGACATTTTGAATACGTTTTGAAGACGTGTTGAAGACGCTTTAAAGGGGTTTTGAAGATGTATTGAAGACGTTTTAAAAGCGTTTTGAAAACGTTTTGAACACGTTTTGAAGACGTTTTGATCACGTTTTGAAGACGTTTTGAAGCCGCGTTGAAGACGTTTTAAAAGCGTTTTGAAGACGGTTTGAATCCATTTTGAAAACGTTTTGAAGACGTTTTAAAGGCGTTTTGAGGATGTTTTGAAGACGTTTTAAAAGCGTTTTGAAGACGTTTTGAAGACGTTTTAAAAGTGTTTTGAAGACGTTTTGGAGCCATTGTGAAGACGTTTTGAAGACTGTTTGAAGCCATTGTGAAGACTGTTTGAAGCCATTGTGAAGACGTTTTGAAGACGTTTTGAAGACGTTTTAAAGGCGTTTTGAGGACGTTTTGAAGACATTTTAAAGGCGTTTTGAAGACATTTTGCAGACGTTTTAAAAGTGTTTTGAAGACGTTTTGGAGCCATTGTGAAGACGTTTTGAAGACTGTTTGAAGCCATTGTGAAGACGTTTTGAAGACGTTTTGAAGACGTTTTAAAGGCGTTTTGAGGACGTTTTGAAGACATTTTAAAGGCGTTTTGAAGACATTTTGCAGACGTTTTAAAAGTGTTTTGAAGACGTTTTGGAGCCATTGTGAAGACGTTTTGAAGACTGTTTGAAGCCATTGTGAAGACTGTTTGAAGCCATTGTGAAGACGTTTTGAAGACGTTTTGAAGACGTTTTAAAGGCGTTTTGAGGACGTTTTGAAGACATTTTAAAGGCGTTTTGAAGACATTTTGCAGACGTTTTAAAAGTGTTTTGAAGACGTTTTGGAGCCGTTGTGAAGACGTTTTGAAGACTGTTTGAAGCCATTGTGAAGACTGTTTGAAGCCATTGTGAAGACGTTTTGAAGACGTTTTGAAGACGTTTTGAAGACGTTTTAAAGGCGTTTTGAGGACGTTTTGAAGACATTTTAAAGGCGTTTAGAAGACATTTTGCAGACGTTTTAAAAGTGTTTTGAAGACGTTTTGGAGCCATTGTGAAGACGTTTTGAAGACTGTTTGAAGCCATTGTGAAGACTGTTTGAAGCCATTGTGAAGACATTTTGAATACGTTTTGAAGACGTGTTGAAGACGCTTTAAAGGGGTTTTGAAGATGTATTGAAGACGTTTTAAAAGCGTTTTGAAAACGTTTTGAACACGTTTTGAAGACGTTTTGATCACGTTTTGAAGACGTTTTGAAGCCGCGTTGAAGACGTTTTAAAAGCGTTTTGAAGACGGTTTGAATCCATTTTGAAAACGTTTTGAAGACGTTTTAAAGGCGTTTTGAGGATGTTTTGAAGACGTTTTAAAAGCGTTTTGAAGACGTTTTGAAGACGTTTTAAAAGTGTTTTGAAGACGTTTTGGAGCCATTGTGAAGACGTTTTGAAGACTGTTTGAAGCCATTGTGAAGACTGTTTGAAGCCATTGTGAAGACGTTTTGAAGACGTTTTGAAGACGTTTTAAAGGCGTTTTGAGGACGTTTTGAAGACATTTTAAAGGCGTTTTGAAGACATTTTGCAGACGTTTTAAAAGTGTTTTGAAGACGTTTTGGAGCCATTGTGAAGACGTTTTGAAGACTGTTTGAAGCCATTGTGAAGACTGTTTGAAGCCATTGTGAAGACGTTTTGAAGACGTTTTGAAGACGTTTTAAAGGCGTTTTGAGGACGTTTTGAAGACATTTTAAAGGCGTTTTGAAGACATTTTGCAGACGTTTTAAAAGTGTTTTGAAGACGTTTTGGAGCCGTTGTGAAGACGTTTTGAAGACTGTTTGAAGCCATTGTGAAGACTGTTTGAAGCCATTGTGAAGACGTTTTGAAGACGTTTTGAAGACGTTTTGAAGACGTTTTAAAGGCGTTTTGAGGACGTTTTGAAGACATTTTAAAGGCGTTTAGAAGACATTTTGCAGACGTTTTAAAAGTGTTTTGAAGACGTTTTGGAGCCATTGTGAAGACGTTTTGAAGACTGTTTGAAGCCATTGTGAAGACTGTTTGAAGCCATTGTGAAGACATTTTGAATACGTTTTGAAGACGTGTTGAAGACGCTTTAAAGGGGTTTTGAAGATGTATTGAAGACGTTTTAAAAGCGTTTTGAAAACGTTTTGAACACGTTTTGAAGACGTTTTGATCACGTTTTGAAGACGTTTTGAAGCCGCGTTGAAGACGTTTTAAAAGCGTTTTGAAGACGGTTTGAATCCATTTTGAAAACGTTTTGAAGACGTTTTAAAGGCGTTTTGAGGATGTTTTGAAGACGTTTTAAAAGCGTTTTGAAGACGTTTTGAAGACGTTTTAAAAGTGTTTTGAAGACGTTTTGGAGCCATTGTGAAGACGTTTTGAAGACTGTTTGAAGCCATTGTGAAGACGTTTTGAAGACGTTTTAAAGGCGTTTTGAAGATGTTTTGAAGACGTTTTAAAGATGTTTTGAAGACGTTTTGAAGATGTTTTGAAGACGTTTTAAAGATGTTTTGAAGATGGCTTAAAGACGATTTAAAAGCGTTTTGAAAACGTTTTGAACACGTTTTGAAGACGTTTTGATCACGTTTTGAAGACGTTTTGAAGCCGCTTTGGAGACGTTTTAAAGGCGTTTTGAAGACGGTTTGAATCCATTTTGAAAACGTTTTGAAGACGTTTTAAAGGCGTTTTGAGGACGTTTTGAAGACATTTTAAAGATGTTTTGAAGACAATTTGCAGACGTTTTAAAAGTGGTTTGAAGACGTTTTGGAGCCATTGTGAAGACGTTTTGAAGACTGTTTGAAACCATTGTGAAGACGTTTTAAAGGCGTTTTGAAGATGTTTTGAAGACGTTTGAAAGATGTTTTGAAGACGTTTTAAAGATGTTTTGAAGATGGCTTAAAGACGATTTAAAAGCGTTTTGAAAACGTTTTGAACACGTTTTGAAAACGTTTTGATCACGTTTTGAAGACGTTTTGAAGCCGCTTTGGAGACGTTTTAAAAGCGTTTTGAAGACGGTTTGAATCCATTTTGAAAACGTTTTGAAGACGTTTTAAAGGCGTTTTGAGGACGTTTTGAAGACATTTTGCTGACGTTTTAAAAGTGTTTTGAAGACGTTTTGGAGGCATTGTGAAGACGTTTTAAAGGCGTTTTGAAGATGTTTTGAAGACGTTTTAAAGATGTTTTGAAGACGTTTTAAAGATGTTTTGAAGATGGCTTAAAGACGATTTAAAGGCGTTTTGAACACGTTTTGAAGACGTTTTGATCACGTTTTGAAGACGTTTTGAAGCCGCGTTGAAGACGTTTTAAAGGCGTTTTAAAGACGGTTTGAATCCATTTTGAAAACGTTTTAAAGGCGTTTTGAGGATGTTTTGAAGACGTTTTAAAGGCGGTTTGAAGACGTTTTGAAGACGTTTTAAAAGTGTTTTGAAGACGTTTTGGAGCCATTGTGAAGACGTTTTGAAGACTGTTTGAAGCCATTGTGAAGACGTTTTGAAGACGTTTTAAAAGCGTTTTGAGGACGTTTTGAAGACGTGTTAAATGCATTTTGAAGACGTTTTGAAGAAATTTTGAAAACGGTTTGTGTTTGGAGACATGCAACCAAGAAAAGTAACACAAAGCCCAACTTTAGACACTCAGTATATCGTGTTCGTGCTTGTGTTCGCGCCAGTTTATGCAGACCTTTACAGATTTGTTGGAATGAAACGTATCGTCGAATAAAATTGTATAAAATCTAAGAATCGTTTATACACAATGTCCCATATAAAAAAGTCAACAGTATAATGTGCCGATCGACTGGTCAAATAAGCTACTGTCCCTTTCTCGAAGAATGCGATGCGATAGAAGAAGGAAAACGGTCCTTTCCTTCGATAAATATTGATTCGACCCCTTGGGAAGGGGGCATCGTCTCCCCGTTCGAGCATAACGTATGAAATTCTGCTTGGGTGGTTCGAATCGCAGTAGCACGCTGTCATCTCTGTTGACAGTTGTCGCCGTCGAGTGGCCCAACGACTGCTCTTTTGTTTTTCCAACGGCAGCGAGTTACGTACTTAGCGATGTGTGCATTCGGATCTCCGTTTTGGTATCTCGCTATTCGATGCTTTCTTACCTCTATCGGTAATACCAACAGAAACGGTGTCGCTGGAAAGGTTTGCTGCGCAAACAATCTGCTTACTTACGGCGTTTTAAGTAGATAATTACAATCCGACACCCGGTTGCTACCGGCTTAAAATAGTTTCTTGAACAAATATCGATGCGGTCGATGACAGATTCTGTTTGATTTGGTTTTGTGCATTCCTTACCATGTTTTGTCATTGCTTACTTCACTTACTTGTCATAAACGTATCATGACCAAAATATACGTACTTATTAGTATAACACCCTGTACGCAGTAATAATATTGCATCGTGTATCCTGACTCGAAACACGTCTTTTGGTTCAAATGATTGTTGGTGAAAATGCTCAAGTTTCCACCGCATCCACGGCGTTGCTGTCAAATTGTCAGTGCAGTGTGAAATGCGTACGCTGTATGTGTGTACCGAACTTTCGCAACTTTTCCGCGAGATTTTCGCAATAATTTCCTGGTTTGTCGGCCGGCGAGTGCGTGATTGTTGTGAAAGAAAGCGAGCAGAATAATCCAGGTGCCATTCCAGAGCCGCAAAATGATCGGTAAGTCGAATTTTTGTGTATTTAAAATTGCCTGTTTTTAATGCACGCCATATTCCTACGCACTCGACCATTCCATATAAGGTCGGTACTACTTTTCTATGCGAACGCGCACAAATACCTAAATTGTATAATATATCTTCCGTTTTACATAACCTCGAAACCGGCGTAAATTCTAAAATCATTTTCATCCAATCTTAAACAGTGAAAATAAAATAAGAAAAAGTTAAGCGATACCGGCAAGCTGTTTACTTATTTGAAATCCACACGGCGCTAATTTGCGTACTAGCGGCATGGCTTCGTACATAAAGCTGCTATAATAGGGAGCTTTTATACCCTCTGAGCTTTTATTACCCACCTCTGCCCAAGTTGCGAAGCCCCCTTCACCCATCAACCGCCCCGCTCCCTCGCTCTTATGTAAATAAAACGATTTCCTTACTATGGTATCACGTATCAACCGCGAAACCAACCCCTACTAAATTGAATAAAAAAGCACGCACATCACCGACACAAATTGATCGTATCCTCAACACAAAACCGAGGGTTGTGTGTATGTATAGTATCTACATTCAATGAAAGAAAGGTCTAGTGTGCCATTTTTCTTAAAGTTATGTTGGTTATTGACACATAACCTCTAAAGTTTGATTGACGTACAACATTACATTTCCACCTCTTTTATTGACCTATTTTGTTGTTGTTTTCGTTACTTAAATTTTCTGACGTTTTTGTCTGACGTTTGATATGTCATTCCCTAACCCGGATAGCCAACATAAGAAAAAAATAAATCTTTTTTATTGAGTTTATGACATTCATAAGCATTTACAGCTACAAATGTATAATACTTTTTTTACTTTGCATTTACAATGCACACATTGTAACACTGTTTTCGGTGTTACAATTAGCAAATTGTAACACCGTTTTAGTAACTTTTTTCTAAGATTGGTGACATTGATATCAAATGCATGTCAAACGAAAATACACATAACCACAAAAGTAAGCACAAACTGATTTTTTAGAATCGCACAAACTGCGAAGTATGTATATTTTTATACATATTTAAACATGCGTGTTGCATCCTAGGTTTCGTACTACTAGTATATGATGGTATATAATAATTATCAATAATTACTTTTTCACAGATATTTGAATTTAAGTGACAGATGACAGTGTTACCAACGGTTGCACCCATAAATACTCTAGATTGGAATTTTACCTAATATACTTCTAAATTTTTATAAAATTAATGACGTAAAGTAGAAAAAATAGTATATTACACTCGTTTTATAAGACATATTGGCGCATTCGTTCATTTGGGGCACTCGTCGCTAGCGATCCTCGTGCCCCGAACAACTCTTGCGCCAATTTGACGTCTTATAAAACTTGTATAATAATATACTATTTTCTACTTTGCATTCACAATGCACACATTGTAACACTGTTTTCGGTGTTACAATTAGCAAATTGTAACACCGTTTTTAGTACCTTTTTTCTAAGATTGGTGACATTGATATCAAATGCATGTCAAACGAAAATACACATAACCACAAAAGTAAGCACAAACTGATTTTTTAGAATCGCACAAACTGCGAAGTATGTATATTTTTATACATATTTAAACATGCGTGTTGCATCCTAGGTTTCGTACTACTAGTATATGATGGTATATAATAATTATCAATAATTACTTTTTCACAGATATTTGAATTTAAGTGACAGATGACAGTGTTACCAACGGTTGCACCCATAAATACTCTAGATTGGAATTTTACCTAATATACTTCTAAATTTTTATAAAATTAATGACGCAAAGTAGAAAAAATAGTATATTACACTCGTTTTATAAGACATATTGGCGCATTCGTTCATTTGGGGCACTCGTCAAAACTTGTATAATAATATACTATTATTAATTTATGTTAGAAGTATTGTTTGTATCATGTTCTACCTATAAATGCCAATCCTATACGTAACGGAGAATTCATAAATTTTTCAAAGTAGGTTTTAGAACAATGGCGGGTGAATGTCGACGAAATCCACATTGAACCGGTTCAGGACTTGATTGCGTCATTAAAGTTATATCGTTCGCCCTGAATAATGCATGTAATCCCATAATAACGTTTCAGGTTGACATTGTTGAACAAAAGGCTTTCGATTTTACCCTCGATACACAGATTTTCCAATTTTAAATGACGAATTAACCAGATTTTATTAGTGTTTGTTATGCCTGATAGAAAAAATACGCCTCACATATACATACATACTATCCTGTGTTATAGATATTTGGGGAAACGCGAGTAAAAATACAATTAAATTAAATTAATATACCTACCTACGCACGGAGCGAATGTGTGTTAATTTATTTTATTTGAAATAAGTAGGTGCAAGCTGCATGTATAGTTTTGCATATCGTATATAGGAGTAATGAAAGATATTATAATTGAATTCTTAATTGAGCTGTTTGTGATTTTTTTATACAAGTAGGTAAATTGCTTCATTTTTTTCTTTACAATTAAATTTATAGTAAAAATATTTTCTACAAAATTAAAATTATGTTGTTATGTATAAAAAAAATGGACTGGATAGGAAATACGCATACTTCACGTATTACACTAGTCAACAGTCAAAATGTACATTGGATGTGACTATTTTTTTAATATATACTAAGGCCCGCTAAACTCAAAAATCGCATTGAAATTTTTTTTAATGGATACGTTTTCGAGTTACAATTTTTTTTCTTTTTTTGTTTTTTTTTTTCGGAGGTAGTTCGACTATTTGGAACATATCTCGAGTTAGGAACGTCCAATCTGGTCGCTCGGCACATAAAATTGAAGCTAATTGTATCACCAACAACTGTCACTGATATAGTTTTTCAATCGCTTCAGTAGTTTTAGCGCAATAGGCCACGATATTATAAAAATTTGGCCAAAATGAAAATGGAACATTTACTCTATCACCTGTGAAAAGCAGAAATCGTCGAAATATAGTTACTTTAATATTTTTTACGTAGAGTTTGAACGTTTACGAAGAAAACAAGGTATTTACGATAAAAAATCTATGCAAAAATAGCGAAGTTATGGTCATTTAAGATTGATAGGTACCAAACTACCAAAATTCTACCTTTTCTCTGTTTACAAGTTTAATTCATTGTGCTTATTTTTAATGTGATGTTTTCAATATAAATGAGATTAGAAGTGAGTTTGATTGCTGCTTCGCCTTATATTCTCGTCGATATCTGTTTTTCTTATGAGGAACCAGATGTAGTTGCCCATCATTTTTTCAATCCAAAATCCCTGGCAGCGCCGCTCAATAGTCTTCATTTCCTGGTGAAACCTCTCACCATGCTCGTCACTGACGTCACCAAGATTCGCAGGAAAAAAATCTTCTCCACTGCTAGCTCCAGTTGTATACCGTATCCCATGTGTTTGTGGCAGTGTCTACATTGATGAGACAAAGCGCTCTGTCAGCGTTGGGGTTTCAGAACATGAACGTTGTACAAGGCTGCGCCAGATCACCAGTTCAGCGCTTGCTGAGCACAGACACAACAATTCTTCTCGACCAAACAAAAATCATCTCCCGGGAATCACGTTATTATCGTCGTAGAATCCGTGAAGCGATCGAAATCTTTAAACATCCCTCCAATATCAATCGAGATGACGGTTGGCATTTGCATCATAGCTGGAAACCACTTTTACGACCACCACAGCCAATCACAGCTACCCCAAACCGCCCTCCCAACCAATAGTTGTCTGACTACCTGCGCAGGCACCTGCGCCAGGTACGTATAACGTCGCTCGAAACACATACTGACATATCTGAATAGCATTTTTTGATGAGATACGCCACTAGGTACGTGTTTTGAGCGACGATAAATACCCTCACCCTTCCACACACGTTCATTCTCTCCGTCCTGAAGATGCCTCTTGCAACAGAGTGCGAAACGTTGACTAAAAGATGCGCATCTTGGTGCGAATCACGTGACGTACTCGTTTTCCGAATGGATCCGACCTCTACCATGCATTTAAACTGCTATAAATGACGAAAAATACAAAATTGAGAAAAGGCTGAATTTTGGTAGTTTCGTACCCATCGGTCATAATTGATCATAACTTCGGTATTTTTTCATAGATTTTCATCGTAAATACCTTGTTCTCTTCGTAAAAGGGCAAACTATACGTACAAAATAAGAAACTGAGCATATTTTTACTATTTCTACCTTTCCCTGCCGGTTAAATGAATGTTCGATTTTCATTTATACTAAAAAAATTCAAATTATGGTCAATTGCACTGAAACCACTGAAGCGATTGTAAAACAATATTAATAACATTTATTGGCGATTCAATTGACTTTAATTTGATGTACAGAACGACCAGATTTGATGTTCTGAACTCGAGATATGCTCCAAATAGTCGAACTACCTCCAAAAAAATAAACAAAAAAAAAGAAAAATTCATAACTCGAAAACGTATCCATTCAAAAAATTTTTAATGCGATTTTTGAGTTTAGCGGGCCATGGTATCTAAGAAAAAAATAGTGGCATCTAATGTACATTTTTTTTTTATTATTTTGTTGACTAGTGTTTGAAGCGTTCAAAGAAGTGGTTTGACAAATTTTATAAACGTCAGTGGCCACTTATATTAGGTTGGAATCCAGATGTGCTTGACAAAATTGAAGAAAAGGTTTAGACGCTGTCAACGAGGTTGGGTGGGAGGCCATCCCAGATATTTTTGTCTGTAATCGATTGTTATTCACCACAACATGCCTATGGCGGTAAAAGCTGGAATTACAATTGCTAATATCCGCACAGAAAGTGCGAAAATTCTCTCCTGAAGCAACGAAGAAACATATCCTTCGGATACGGAAATTTGCATAAATAAATACGCAACATGCGCAACCGAAATCGCAACGTTAATCTCGCTTTTCCGCCGCAACAACTACCAATTCGAAACGTATAACGTTTTTCGTTCTGTTTTATTTTCGTATATTTTTTTTTTTTTTTTTTTTTTTGGTTGTGTGTACTGTAAGCGAGCGCTACATCAGCGCCCCCTCTCGGTCTCGTCGTAGTGGTGTCGGGGTGCCGGTTTTCCGCGGTATAGCAGAGCCTAGGCCCCGGGGTAGCGATCAATGTAACCGTAATTAACCTTCCGTTGAATTTTTGATCCACTTGAAACAATGAAATGTTTTGAGACTAAACAAAATTAGCCCTCCCCGTTGTTGATACGCGGTAATAGAATAATCTGACTGCCTGCCTCCCGCCGTATGCTCCGCCGGTTCCGCTCGCAACTCTCCGCAACTCCGGCACGCGCTTTCCTTCTCTATCCCATCGGTTGGCTGCCTCGTTCGTTCGTTCGTCCACGCTCTCTCGGTGGTAGGCTGTAGCGCTGTCGTCGCGTCGTTCGCACTCGCCTTGTCGAAAATGGCGACCCACTCAATCGCCCGAAGGACCAAATCAGACCGATATACGTTCAGATATATGCGAATCGTCGATTTGATTTGTTAGCAAAACTTTGTTCACTAAATTTTATACGTAATTAAAGAAATCATTTCGGTATAGAGCAAACACTGAAATAGCTGAACGGAGACGGAGTGAACGATTGTGTTTATTAATGCGATGATATGAGTTATCGTCCGGGGTTTAGTCCGCTTTTCGAACGCAAGGGTATCGCTGGAACAATAGGGTGGGATTATTAAATATGTTATTGTATCGGGAACAGTCATTTAATTGGAGTGCGTCCGGGGCCTAGAGTGTTTATTTTTATTGCGGTGCGCTGCCTCTCGGTGCGTGGGGCCGTAGACGGCTGCAGGGTTGAATTGGGGTGAAATCAGAGAAGGTCGGTCTACAGGAGAGGGAATCGCGATTTAGGGAGGCTTATGCTGCGGAATTTTCGGCGATAAAATGTTGTTTGTAATTTTTTTTTTTTGGTTAAATTGCATAGAATCGGAGAAAATACGTCATAAGTAAAATCAAGATGGAAAAATATCGGTATAACTGTAATTCTATCCGTGCTACAAATCAGCATTTAGAATAACCGCAACTTGTACTGACTTGAAATTAGATGCTTGTTAGAACACACAAATAGAAGGTTACTTTTCTGTCTAAAAGATATTGTAAGCATTCTAAAAAAAAAAAGACAAAAAATTATTATCGTAAATAATCAAAACTCAATTTCACGTCACAATCCCTCACTTGACGTGCGTCAGCGCCATCTCCATCTCACAAAGTCAACACTCAATTACGCCATAAAGAATTCCAATTTCGGGTTATTGTTTCGCCCTGTCGCGGCCAACTTACGCCACGAAAGAACGCCACACCCTTGGCGCGCAAATTGAAAATGATAATTCGCAGATTGGCCCGCACGCCACTTAACGCCTTTCGCAGCCGACTTGATGCTTATCGGCGCTTTATTCTATAATTACCGGCGGAGCAACCCTCATTGTTGTCACGGGCGCCCTTTGTTGTTGGCACTCCCTTCGTCTCTATATAGTCCAAATATATGCCTCTCTACCCGAAATACAGTGCTGAAAATCACCCCTTGCCGCCGAGGGTAGTTTACGCCACTTGACGCTCGTCATCAAGCAATTATTTTATTTGCATAATAATGCCTGCTTTGCCGTTTATTAACTCTGGTTTAGGAACATCTTTCTACACAGGACACACAAAACCTAACCTATACTACAGTATGATCAACGAAAGAAAGGTCTAGTAACTAGTTGTAGGTTGGCTACTCTACAATTTGACATTTCAACACGTAGAGGTTAGGATTGACCAGTTTTGTTCTTGCTTTTGTTACTTAAAACGTTTCTCGTCATCAAGCAATTATTTTATTTGCATAATAATGCCTGCTTTGCCGTTTATTAACTCTGGTTTGGGAACATCTTTCTACACAGGACACACAAAACCTAACCTATACTACAGTATGTTCAACAAAAGAAAGCTCTAGTAACTTAATTGTAGGTTGGCTACTCTACAATTTGACATTTCAACATGTAGAGGTTAGGATTGACCAGTTTTGTTCTTGCTTTTGTTACTTAAAACGTTTCTCGTCATCAAGCAAATATTTTATTTGCATAATAATGCCTGCTTTGCCGTTTATTAACTCTGGTTTAGGAACATCTTTCTACACAGGACACACAAAACCTAACCTATACTATAGTATGTTCAACAAAAGAAAGGTCTAGTAACTAATTGTAGGTTGGCTACTCTACAATTTGACATTTCAACATGTAGAGGTTAGGATTGACCAGTTTTGTTCTTGCTTTTCTTACTTAAAACGTTTCTCGTCATCAAGCAATTATTTTATTTGCATAATAATGCCTGCTTTGCCGTTTATTAACTCTGGTTTGGGAACATCTTTCTACACAGAACACACAAAACCTAACCTATACTACAGTATGTTCAACAAAAGAAAGCTCTAGTAACTTAATTGTAGGTTGGCTACTCTACAATTTGACATTTCAACATGTAGAGGTTAGGATTGACCAGTTTTGTTCGTGCTTTTGTTACTTAAAACGTTTCTCGTCATCAAGCAATTATTTTATTTGCATAATAATGCCTGCTTTGCTGTTTATTAACTCAGGTTTAGGAACATCTTTCTACACAGGACACACAAAACCTAACCTATACTACAGTATGTTCAACAAAAGAAAGGTCTAGTAACTAATTGTAGGTTGGCTACTCTACAATTTGACATTTCAACATGTAGAGGTTAGGATTGACCAGTTTTGTTCTTGCTTTTGTTACTTAAAACGTTTCTCGTCATCAAGCAATTATTTTATTTGCATAATAATGCCTGCTTTGCCGTTTATTAACTCTGGTTTGGGAACATCTTTCTACACAGGACACACAAAACCTAACCTATACTACAGTATGTTCAACAAAAGAAAGGTCTAGTAACTAATTGTAGGTTGGCTACTCTACAATTTGACATTTCAACATGTAGAGGTTAGGATTGACCAGTTTTGTTCTTGCTTTTGTTACTTAAAACGTTTCTCGTCATCAAGCAATTATTTTATTTGCATAATAATGCCTGCTTTGCCGTTTATTAACTCTGGTTTAGGAACATCTTTCTACACAGGACACACAAAACCTAACCTATACTACAGTATGTTCAACAAAAGAAAGGTCTAGTAACTAATTGTAGGTTGGCTACTCTACAATTTGACATTTCAACATGTAGAGGTTAGGATTGACCAGTTTTGTTCGTGCTTTTGTTACTTAAAACGTTTCTCGTCATCAAGCAATTATTTTATTTGCATAATAATACCTGCTTTGCCGTTTATTAACTCTGGTTTAGGAACATCTTTCTACACTGGACACACAAAACCTAACCTATACTACAGTATGATCAACGAAAGAAAGGTCTAGTAACTTAATTGTAGGTTGGCTACTCTACAATTTGACATTTCAACATGTAGAGGTTAGGATTGACCAGTTTTGTTCTTGCTTTTGTTACTTAAAACGTTTCTCGTCATCAAGCATTTATTTTATTTGCATAATAATGCCTGGCTTTGCCGTTTATTAACTCTGATTTAGGAACATCTTTCTACACAGGACACACAAAACCTAACCTATACTACAGTATGTTCAACAAAAGAAAGGTCTAGTAACTAATTGTAGGTTGGCTACTCTACAATTTGACATTTCAACTTGTAGAGGTTAGGATTGACCAGTTTTGTTCTTGCTTTTGTTACTTAAAACGTTTCTCGTCATCAAGCAATTATTTTATTTGCATAATAATGCCTGGCTTTGCCGTTTATTAACTCTGATTTAGGAACATCTTTCTACACAGGACACACAAAACCTAACCTATACTACAGTATGTTCAACAAAAGAAAGGTCTAGTAACTAATTGTAGGTTAGCTACTCTACAATTTGACATTTCAACTTGTAGAGGTTAGGATTGACCAGTTTTGTTCTTGCTTTTGTTACTTAAAACGTTTCTCGTTATCAAGCATTTATTTTATTTGCATAATAATGCCTGCTTTGCCGTTTACTAACTCTGGTTTAGGAACATCTTTCTACACAGGACACACAAAACCTAACCTATACTACAGTATGTTCAACAAAAGAAAGGTCTAGTAACTAATTGTAGGTTGGCTACTCTACAATTTGACATTTCAACATGTAGAGGTTAGGATTGACCAGTTTTGTTCTTGCTTTTGTTACTTAAAACGTTTCTCGTTATCAAGCATTTATTTTATTTGCATAATAATGCCTGCTTTGCCGTTTACTAACTCTGGTTTAGGAACATCTTTCTACACAGGACACACAAAATCTAACCTATACTACAGTATGTTCAACAAAAGAAAGGTCTAGTAACTAATTGTAGGTTGGCTACTCTACAATTTGACATTTCAACATGTAGAGGTTAGGATTGACCAGTTTTGTTCTTGCTTTTGTTACTTAAAACATTTCTCTTTGACATTTTATATGTCAATTCCTACACTCTTTAGCCAACATAAAAAAATTAAATCCCCTAGACTATTCTCAATAGAAAATACGATATTTTTATGATATATTATGAAAGAATGGTGACTTACCTCGACACGTTCTTCTTTGAGATCTACTTTCAGTGCTAATTGCTCTCGTAAAACGACGTCAGGATAGTGGGTTTGCTCGAAAGTTGCTTCTAATTGTTCGAGTTGCTCTTCGCTGAATATGGTCCTGTGTCTCCTCTTCCTCTTTGGTGGTTGATGTTGGGGATGGTGACCGTGTGCTACGGTCTGCATGGACGCTGCTTGCGATGCAGCTGCCAATGCGTGGACGTAGCCGGGGTATAGTGTTGGATATGCTGCCATTGCTGAAAGCAAGAAGTTGTCTCTGTTAACTTTGAATCTTGCTAATCAAGGAAAATATGTCAAAAACTTATACACACAAAAAAATCGAGAAAAATCTTATAAACGATTACCCGTCTGAGTACGAAAAAAGAAATCGGTTCATGAATATTCGAATATTAATTCGTAAAACAAAGAATGCGCCGAAAAGTTTTTGGGTGCGTGGGGCGTCCCTGGGGGGCCGAAATCGCAAACTAGAATCGATGGGGTTGTTTAAAAATTATGAAATAATAATATTATTCTTCGGGAGCCCGCAGGAGTTGCCGGCGGGGGGTGGGCAACCCTCGCGGGAGCGGTTTTTAAAAACCTCCAGAGCTTCAGACAATGGGGTCTATAGGGAGGGTCTGCGGCCTAAACACTACCACCAACCGCCCTCGAACGACCGGAACCAAAGTAACTTAAAAAAAGTGTGCGCGTTTTTATTCCTTAAGCATTACCTAAGACGATTTTAATCGCGCGGGGATTTTATTTAAAAGCTTGACTACTTTGCATTCCGTCGGATATGGATTTTGCACTGAACGCCTGTCTGGCATCGTTTGGATTGTAGGCGGAAAATCCTTCGTGAAAAAAAAAGTGGAACAAATGTATATCGACCTAACAGCTTTATAATGGTTTAAAATATATCTATGCACAGTTGGTTCAAGTAAAATAAAAAATTCTCAGAGTAAGAATATGATTTTCTTGATATTACAAGTATTACGTTTTCTTGTTTTAAGTATGAAGGAACTGCTTGAAAGGAATTACGTCTGTTTTAAGCGATACGTACGTATACTTTTCACCCAATAAAATTTTGTTGTTGGTGTAAAACGAACGTCTTACTCTTTTTATATGTAGAAGAATAACATTTTCTTCGTTACAGCAAAATATACTCAACATAAACATACTAAAGTCTTAAACCGGAAGAATAACTAACCAGTTGAAAAAAACTACATAATATTGAAATTCTTATTACAATAAAATATTATTTGGATAGCAAAGATATCCTCTTCATGCTACACTATATACGCAAGAACAATTTTTCTTGATATCCAAGAATAGAGTTCTTTCTGTGTAGGCTATTCCACTACAATCCTGGTTTTCCTCATAATCCTTGTAAGTCACCAATGAAATAAAACACTTATGCATAGATGTAAACAAACAATATACGAACACTCAATATCCTCAAATTTCTATAGCGGTGATATGTGGTAAAAGACGCTAGAAACTGTTAGCGCCATCTGTAAAGTAATTGCACAACTTTCTATGTATCTCTCAGAGTAAGAATCTTGGGCCGAGAAACTATTTTTTTCGTTAAAGCATATATATTTTTCGTCCAACGAAATATTTTTGTTATTGTAACAGGAACGTCTACTTTTTTTATTGAAGAATAACTTATTCTTTGTCAGAGAAAAATATACTTGACATAAACATACTAAATTCTTAAATCATAATAATTACTAACCGTTGCGTTGAAACAACTATATTGAAAATTCTTATTAGAATAAAATACTAGCTCTGTGTATATGTCAAAATTTTCGATTTTAGTTATTGGGCATTCTAGAAATATGTGGTTAAGGCTTCCCACCTGTCCACATTCGCAATATGGACATTTTAGGATACATTTTAGGTTATCTGCTATCTGTTACTGTTGTTACGAATGTCCGGCAGGGGACGTTTCGGGTTTGACGTTACTGTGGTAATAGCAGCAAAACACGGGTCGACAAAAATCGATTTTTTGGATCGAAAATTGTTTTTAAGGCCGTTTTTTGCTCAAAACTCTTTGCGAAGGGTATTTAGAGGGATCTTATCGTAAGACATGAGAGCGAGCGGCTTTTATAAGGTCGGCAGGAACGGATAAAAAATGTAAATTTTTGACGTTCATCGATCCGCTTGTCGGAATTTCTAGACGTCACGTGACATTTTCTCGAGGTTCGCCTTCACCCGAAGAGGTGCAAAAACGTGATTTTTTTTTCAAAATTGACGCATTTAATTTACAAAATATCGCGCAGTCCACGCGGAATTGTGACCTTTTTTCAATTCGAGCGTCAAAAGTAATATCGAAAAGACCAATTTTGCAAGTTTTGCAAGTTTGTAATTAGTATAGGTAGATAGATAGATAGATTATTTGTATAGAAAAAAGTCCTCTTCATGCTACACTATATACGAAAGAATAATTTTTCTTGATATCTAAGAATAGAGTTCTCTGTGTGTAATGTTGCTGTAATGTTCTTGCAATGGACTGTGACTTTATTGACTGTAACAAAGTTTGATAAAATCACCCTTTAACACCCTATACCTATCAAAAGCGACCAGAAAATAGTTTTATAATAAGGTTTTAGTTATATTAGATAAAAATCTCATTTTCAATCGTCGAATTTTTCCGGAAATTCACGAACCGATGCGAGAATATGGAAATTTACTAAGTCGAACCTCACACCTGGCTCTGCCTGAACATTTAAAGAGTCTAAGCCCCATGAATTTTTGGTTCATCGAGTACCGATCTCCTTCGTATTCTGAAGCTTCGACATGCACCGCGGTGGTCTCTCTTCAATATTCTTTGGAGGATTTCCGTATTTGAGAGCGCGATGTTATACAAGACGAGATGCGTCTCACAAAAGAGATGGTGCGAGATTTTTATCGATTGTGTGTATAGGCAAATATATGCACGGTTGATTGATTCTCTGTGACGATTTTCTTTCCGTTCGTTGCGGAGGTTATTACGTTAATCTGTTCTGTTATGGGTGATTTGACGATGAGGGAACGTGTGAAAATCGTTGTATAACGATTGGTTCGTGTAAGGGATGTTGAAATTGAGGTGTTAATGTGGTTGATACATGCATCGCTGAGCTTTGTAGTTGGCCCACACATCTTGGAAATAATGGGTGAAGAATTCATGCAGAATCCATAAGATTTGCTATCAAAGCTTTACTAACCTCAGCCTAAGTATGTATATCAATACGATGCAGCTTTGTGTCAGGTTCTTTAAAGTTTTCGACGAATAACTTTTAGTGTATTTAGATTTAATTTATTAAGGTTCAGTCTTACAAAACACTGTATCCTATAGTTTCTACCCGTGAGAACAGAAAATCAGTATAAACTCCCAGATTACTGTAGCAACAAAATCACCAATTTTTACCCAAAATTAAAATTGTATTATTGATATACAGATAAGCTATTTGTGCCTATTTGACTTTTTGGATATTTCTGACAGAACAAAATTAAGGTTGATTGTTAAATTTTCAATTATGGTCGTTTTTATTTGTGAGTTTTTTGTACTACAGATTTTTTTTTACGACAAAAGAATCTTCGGTGGATATTTATGATTTTTTTTCCAAATTACATCAAAATTCTTCGAAATTTTCATACCTAGCTGATACCATCGTTGAAATAATTATTTTTCTGACTCATTTGTCTGTCTAAATGACGATGTTTTTGTGTCTAGGTCCCAACTTTCCTATTAAATCGTTGACACATTGAGAGTCTAAGCAAATTCTGTCAAACTGCTTCTATAAATGCTTATAGCACCTAAACTGCTGTCAATAAAACAGACAGTTCTCTCAATAACACACACAAACAATAGATTTTCCGTTAGCAATCCCAAGTCGTCAAAAACACATCAAAACCAAAAAGTCACTTACCAAGAAAATCTGCAGAGGTTGCCCCGAATCCCGAAGCCGCGGCAGCGATATGCCCCAAGTGTAGCGTCGGATGGTGCAACATCGGCCTCTGCGGGGACGCCACTTTCGGCCTCGGCGCCAAAATACTATCAATCGTGAACAAAGATCCCGCACTAGTCGACGGCGTATTACCAACACCGAGCCCCGACGACGTTCTACCCTTATAAACAGGCTTAAAACCCTCCCCCAAGAACATATTCCCCAAGAAATTCTGCGACGCAAACACGCTACCCGAGTTTCTCGGCGGCTGCGACGTTTCGACCATCTTATACGCGTCCTCCTCAGGGTTGTAACCGACCTCCTCGCCGTATTCTTGATTGCTACCCGACTCGCACCACTCCAGATCGACTAATTCTTGTTTAATAGCCAGTTTGGTAATGTTTCTTATGTTTTTCTATGGTTTTTACGTTTTTAGAACTATTTTAGAACATCGCACTGTGCATAAAACGTATTAAACCGTCTGGATATCCTTTTCTCTCGCTGGTAAAACGCGGTGTGTTCCATCAGAAGGACGTTGAGGTATGAATTGTGAACGGTAACGCCCACTATCCTTCTTGTTGGTCGTTTTATTGACGGCGCTTGGTGTTAGGACCAATGGTGGAGGGGCTCTGCCAACCCTTGTTAACGGGGTGCCTGGCTTTTTGAGGGATGAACGGAGCGCCTGAACGAAGAGGCAAATAGAGACGTCAATTTGAAATGTGATATGATGTCTGTTCGTTTGCCCGTTGGAGATGATTATTGTATTGTTGTGACGATATGGGGTTGTTACGGGGATATGCTGTGACTTTGGGCGTATGGGTGTCTGGTGGAGATTTGTTCCAGATTATATTTGCTTTACATAACTAGAAACTGAAAGTGGATTTGTTGTAAGAGGTCTAGATTTGCAGCTACAGCGATACTTTAAAAAAGTGAGAAAACTGCAACAAAATCAGTTAACTTAACAAATTATATAAATTCAAAGAATATGCGAAAGTACTGCTTACAAGCTGTATTTTGATGAATAGATAAAAAGCCACCATTCAGAAGGATCGTGTGGAGTATCAAAGACCCTCAACATCGTGACATACACGTAAAGATCCTTCCATTTTGAAATGTGTGTTAAAAGACTTGTTACGCTTGTCACACCTCGTGCAAAGAGTTTCCATTCCTGTAGCCTAGAACCCAATAACTCGGCTTTTTCTTTTGATAAACCTAAGTCTTTAATCCTGAATAACCTAAGTCCTAAATCATTCAGTTCGCACTGGTTTATAAGGTGAGGTGTTCCCAAAACTTCAAATGCTGAATCTTCACGACTTGCCTGATTTGACAGAGTGATTTCAGACACTCAAATTAATCAGGCAATCAAATCAAATCAGGCAAGTTTCTTCAAACAGGCGAAATTTCTTCTGTGTCAAAAATCGAAGATGATGAAGTGGACGGCGCACTTGGGAGAGGATGGTTCTCCCCATGGGGGATAGGTCGCGATGCTGATGGCAAATTTGGATATTTTATTTTATGCTTATCGTTCTTCGAATATCCGGAGATGCTTATCGTGCAAAAATAGCAATCATCTACATGATTGGAAGGCTCTCGCCACAACATAGGGACTGCAAATGGCATTTTCTTTTGCTTCCCTTTCATCCACTTTAAAAGTCCGATCTAACAGGAAATACAGCATATATTAGGTGTTCATGGCTTTTCCAGATCTCCAGTTCTAAATAAAAAATAGCAGCAGTAAGCTGCTTTTACCTCTTCCGTATCCCCTTGTGTTAATAAGATATTGTTTGATGTTGGTCTAAAGTTGTTGATGATTTTTTACATTTTTATACGCAAATAATTTAAAACAAAAACAACGATAAACTCACAAAAATCAAACTGTACGATCTATACGGTGCGGAATAAAATTGAAATGAAAATAAAATCGCATTTTTGGGGCGTAGTGCGCGCCATCTAATCATCGTAAACACGGCGAAATGAAAATATCAAAATATGGAAGGCTAGGCTATCTATATAGGTAGATATGAACGTTGGCTATCCCCTGCTTGCTATACAGCCATATCGCATCGGTGGATGGGATGGATGCCAATAAAAATAATAATTCCGGCCATTGGGAAATATCGTACCTATATGTAGGTTCGGCTATAGGAGAGGGGCATAAAGAATATGAAATTGAAATTTTAAATTGAACTTTTAGTCGCATATTGCTGTGCTATTGATGTCATGGAATGTTCGTAGTGGAAAAAGGGGCATTTTGTCAACAGATTCTGATGTATGGACTAGTGAGTATGAAAGATGTAACTTAAAATATCCGGGGTGGCCGCCACCCAACGTTCCTTCTGTAATGATTGGGGATTTCATCTGCATCCATATTTTGTTCATTGTAATTTGAGATAAATTTTATGTGATGCCGGATATGTGAATGGTGATACTGTCTGACCTTTTCACACGCATGGGTATGATTTGTTATATTTTCAACTTAGAAGACTCGTAGATCTTTCTTTTTTATGGCCCAAATCAGTAGGGCCCTTTCGTTAAGTGCTTTGTGTCTTGATATTTTGTGTGTGTGTGTTATTTGCTTAATTATAAATTATGGTATCGTGGACCGAGATAGTTTATACATGAGAGGTATAAGTTCAAGACAAAAAGATGAAGAGAAAAACATTCTGTAGAGAACAGTCGAGATTAACAGCCGACATTCGGCATTCTACTTAAGATGTAGTCTTTTTTCATTTATTTTTATAATGTAACTTAGTGTAGTGTTTTGTGTTTTGTAAATGGTAAGCTGATTATTATTTCCTCCTTTGTGTTTTCACTTCTTTGTATTTTTACGAGAATCTAACAGCTCCTCTAGATGGTAATTTTAAGGATGAATTAAGTGTCTCTTTTATATTTTTTATTCATTCATTTTTATGTTTTTTTAATTTAATAAATTTGTTATTTTGTTGAGAATTGTTTTCCTTTGAGTTAAATATCAATATGAGTAGTTTAATTAGTTTTGCCTGCTAAAATGCTGCATTGGTCCCATTGCAAGAACTCGCGTGCAGAGCGAGTGTAAGAGCAACAATAGTGGTGGCTTGTGTTTGGGGGGTCGTGGTGTTTGACTTTAAATGTTTTAGAACATTTTTTTGTCATGTACTAATCACATTCCAAGAACCCACCATCCTACTATTACACTTCTACCAAAACAAATCATTTTATTAAATAAGATAATTTTATTGATTCAAAAAAAAAAGAATTAAACTCAAAACCCGAATACTAATATTTGGTAGGGGTTCCCTTTGATGTAATTACTGCTCGCAATCTTCTTTCCGTAGAATTAACCAGTTTTGTCGTGACCGAAGGTTCAGTTTTATTCCACTCATCTTAGAGCTATTCTTTCAAGTCATCTTTGTCACTTATTTTATCTGTGTGGGTTCTTCTTTCCAATTCTTCCCACAAATGTTCTATGGGGTTGAGATCTGGTGAGATCTGGGGAGGGTGATTCAGTGTTGCTTTGGTCCTATATAGAAGCCACTCCTTCACTATTCGAGATGTGTGTTTGGGATCATTGTCGTGCATAAAGTCATCTCGTATTCCCAAATTTTGCGCATTTTATTACGGTTCAATTTTCGACATTTAATTTTAGAATTGGGCTTCCGCCACACTTTTTGTTTGCCATCTGATCCGTGAATATTATATTTGCTCTCTTTACTGAAAATTACCTTGTTCCAGGACTCTACATTTTGATTTAGATGTTCTTTGGCATATTGCAACCGTTTCACTTTGTTTAACGCCGAAATGAATGGCTTCGACAGTACCGTATGGTTTCATCGCTGAATGAAAAGAAGTGTCATCTCAAGTCTTAATACTTTAGAGCTATTTTGGTAGCACTATTCCTCGGATTTTTCTTAATCTCTCGTAGAATATGTCGTTCATGATGTTGGTTCAATATTTCTGGACGACTAAATCGACGAGAATTTTTCACTGTGCCTTTATTTCCATAGCGTTCAATAACATATTGAACCGTCGATTTACTTTTTTAACAATGTTTGCCACTTCTTGCATAGCATTACCCTCGAAATAACTTTCTCTAAAATAAATATTTGTCTCGTTGCAAGGAAGAACTAACTGTCCCAATTCATAGAGTGATAGCATGCTCCCCACACCATGTGTGGCGAAGATCCGGTATTACTAGATATCGTTCGGAGACTTTTTTGTACTAAAATATGCGAGTTTTCACAGTTTTGGGGACTGTTTGAATTACAACCAAAATTTAGTTAGAACATTTACATTGATTGATATTGAAGTACAGTATAACTTCGCTAATCCGGACATATATCGTTCCTGACCATGTCCGGACTATTGAGGTATCCGGATCACTGGAGGTTTTTTTCTTTTGTTGGGAAGGGTCATTTTTTATGATGAAGATGAAAACAACTGGGAATATTTGAATATATGTGAGCCCGGACGCAAAAAGGGACCTGTCGTAACGTTATCTTGCACAATATTTTCGCACGTAAGGTCTCTTCCGATATGTACCGTTATGCTGCACGTTATTTTCGCACGATAGGTCCCTTTTCGCATCCGAGGTCACATATAACCAAAACATAAAATTAAAAACTAAATTCTGAACATAAATGGATAAAATAAGCAAAAGATTTCAGCTATTTTTAAAAAATGTGTCAATATTTGTTTATATTCTTTTGGATACAGCTACATTAGTAAATTTTTCTCTGGGCCTTTTGAGAAGCAGGATTTCCATGGGAAAATTGTTTTCTGCAGACCACCTGATGCCCAAACAAAACGCGTTGGCAGCATCGACATTAGAGCTTTTTGGGGCCTGTTAACCCCTGTTAAAAATGTCTTAACTTCAGGCTTAAAATATTTTTCGAAACATTCAGTAAGCAATGTTCTACTCATCCGTCCTTTATCAGACACCTTGTACACAACTGGTATTGAGCTCATTCTGCATTTAAAAGCTTCTAGATTTGCCGCTATTGCTAATATTAAGTGGCAATTTATGTGATCCGGTTGCTTTACAGTAAGACATTAATGTTAAACAATACTTTGGTATTTTCTACCTAGTTTTAACTGCAAATTATATTTTGTGTCCGAACTAGGGAGGTAAAATTTCCAAAATGTCCGGTTGACAAGAGCGTTCGGATTACTGGAGTGTCCGTACTAGAGAGTGTCCGATGTATCGAAGTTGTACTGTACGGAGATAAAAATTCATGCAAAATGAATTATTTTTAATTTACATATATAAAATAGGCCATAAGAAACGAGTAGATATAATATAGAAAAGGGCGTATTCCTATATGAAATAAAAACTCGTAGTATTTTTCATGCTTTTATTGACATTGCGTACGAGCAGTAATTATCGAAGTATTAATAACAATGTTTGACAAAATGTTTATTTTAATTGAATATAGCCGGGCATTTCTGGCTCACTGGGCCGAAATTCGGTTTATAATTTTGTTAGTAAATAACGACTGAATAATTTTTGCGCCGAAATGAATTTACGAGCCAGCGATTTTCGATTGTTTCTGCGTCCCTCTCTCTCTCTCTCTGTTTTATACGTCCTCGTGTATAAAAAACGCATTTTCATCATTAATGGTGACAGTGATATGATTCTTTGAAACAGGTATGGATTATGCATATTAATATAAGCATTTGATACTAATTATTGTACCTGGTATATAATGAGTAAGGGACAGGGTACAATGCAATATCGTTAAACGTTTGTTGTCAAATGTGTCAGCGTGTAAGTGTTCCATTATTGTATGGGGTGTCTGATACCTAATGGAGGGTAGCAAATGAACAATACTCGACTCGTTCTAGGGGTCGACCTATGTGAGTATACTAAGAGGAGAAAGACCCAGCTGACAAATTGACACGGATCTGTTTATACTTTTATCTTTATTGGGCTCCAGATGACCCCGTGACAACACTTAGCGAAAGAGATATAGCGCAGAAACCATTATAAGGCAACGAAAGTTTATTTTTATAGGAAATCTACACATAAAACTTGTTTATTTTACAAGGAAAATATTTCTCTTATAATCCAATATATCTCTATGAGGGTAAGTGTTAAAAATATTAAAAAATACCAAATAACAACGAAATAAACAAAACGTCAATGAAACAATTCATCAAAGATATCAAAAAAAATTCAACTGTCTATGGCTAATATGGTCATTTAATCTTGATTGTACAAAAACTCTAAAGTTTAACTGCAAACTTTACATTGATTTTTGACAGAAGAGATGCCTGTTTTGATCACAGTATAGCATATATTCTCCCACTTACGTACTGGATCCTCATTATTTTGTTTGGAAATTGATTAAATCAAATCTACCTTATGGGTAAGCGGTGTAACTATAACTATAATGACCTAAAGCCACCTAATTCCCTAATAAGCTCAGATGTTTACGTAGGAGAATTGAGAGCGAAGCAGAGCGCCCCACGTGGGGCTTCTGCGAGAGATTCGAATCAATTGGATTCATTAGCATAATATGTAGAGATTCTCCTATCTAGTTCCCTCCTTACAATAACACGGACGTTCACTAATTGAAGACGGAGTCGAAATAACATTAATTATACACGCTACACATTTCTTTATTTTTTCAGATCAAATCGAAATCAAATCAAAAAAATATGCGGTCAAATGTGAATATCTACCTATACTAATTGCGAACTTTCAAGTGCAGGGCGCGTTCAGCGAAATCGCCCATTTTGGCCGACATTTGCGATCGAGTAGCTGCAAAATTGGGCTTTTCGATATTACTTTTGACGCTCGAATTGAAAAAAGGACACAATTCCGCGTGGACTGCGCGATATTTTGTAAATTAAATGCGTCAATTTTGAAAAAAAAATCACGATTTTGCACCTCTTCGGGTGAAGGCGAACCTCGAGAAAATGTCACGTGACGTCTAGAAATTCCGACAAGCGGATCGATGAACGTCAAAAATTTACATTTTTTATCCGTTCCTGCCGACCTTATAAAAGCCGCTCGCTCTCATGTCTTACGATAAGATCCCTCTAAATACCCTTCGCAAAGAGTTTTGAGCAAAAAAACGGCCTTAAAAACAATTTTCGATCCAAAAAATCGATTTTTGTCGACCCATGTTTTGCTGCTATTACCACAGTAACGTCAAACCCGAAACGCCCCCTGCCGGACATTCGTAACAACAGTAACAGATAGCAGATAACCTAAAATGTATCCTAAAATGTCCATATTGCGAATGTGGACAGGTGGGAAGCCTTAACCACATATTTCTAGAATGCCCAATAACTAAAATCGAAAAATTTGACATATACACAGAGCTAGTATATATATACTAAATTGCCATTTTTCGTATCTGTTTTACCAAGCAGATGTACCAGAATGAGAATCTAATCCTTTTAAGGTTACCTGTTCACATCGGATTTACTTTCTGGTGCGTTGAGAAGGAGCTGCTCTTTTTAATCTTTCGTCTAAAGACAGCCAAAGCTGTACCATGTGCGGGAGTTTGACAGTAAAAAAAGCGCAACATAAAAAACGACCATGAGATTAAATTCGTACAATACTGTACTCTATAGAGGAGATTATCATTATACTCCAATAAAAAGAAACGTCCTTTTTACTAGGACTTTTCCCTTTCGAACCAAACGAAGCTTACAAGCAAAATACGAGGTGTTTTTTGGTAGTTAAGTATTTTTGAAATGTGTTTTATAAATATTATGCGATGTAAAGCAGAAACTTTTGAATAATTTGTTATTTAGAAATATATTGGGAAAAAATTGAATACCTAAAAAAGATTTTTTTTATGAAAATATATAATTTAATTAATAACAATCGGAATAATGATTTAATTAATAATTAAAATAATTTTGTAAATAACTAATTGTAGTAGAGCCATTGACAGTTCAACTAAGTACTTCTAAAATATAGAATTTCTAATTTTATTGTCATCGTGGCTTTGCTTATGTTATTTACACTCGTGTACAGTCCTTTCAAAATTTATGTAGTCAGGTTCAAGGCAGGTAGTCAATAAAACCCTACAAATTGGTATCAAATATGAAATATTTTATGATTGCGATGCCTTCAGCTGATAAAAGACAATACATTGTCTCACTATTGTATGTACCTACCTGGTGACATATAAAATGCACCAGAAATAGTTGACCTTGTAGTTTGAACTGAGGCATGCTGGTCGTAGCCACCAGCCAGCGGCAGCAGTACATTTGCTGGTAACCAACACCAGCAACTAGCGGCTAATAAAACAGCCTAGTGTGACCGTGGCATATGCGTTACAGAATTGACCTGTTTGGAAGGTAAGATGGGACAGGATATATTTATGTGTCCACAGGCCTCTGCAGCATGCAAATATATTTTTTTGCACGCAGATTATATTATATTATATCATATAAGGAGGATTACACCATGTAAATAACATGGGATTATCCTTGAGGCCCTGGGACCTGGATAACCACGGACATTACCTGGCTTTAATCCTGTAAAACTGAAATACGTTAGGGACAGTTATTTATATACAGAATAACACTGGATATGACATAAAATATATCGGGGTTAGAGTTTAAAATAAGCAAAATAACTTGATCATAGTGAAACACACGAATACAAGGATTCAGCGCCATCTAGCGAGACGTAATCAATTCTCCAGTCAAACGCCAGACTTAATATCTTGTATCTCGATATCATCTAGATGTCCTATCAATAAAATTAACACATTAAACTGCGATTCTGCACTCGACGCGACGTACAGCCGCGTATTCATGGTAACTGATCCGGATATGATTAGTAATGCACACCAGATGTGGATCTAAATCGTACGTATATAGTCCGGGGTTGGGAGTTTTGCAAGCAAATCCCCGGTTAATCCATCGGTGAGATTAAAATGATTGTATGCGCGGTCTATCAATGCGTTTGACAGTTGTGATGTAGGTCATATACGGGGATTAAAAACGACCGCATACAACACAACACAACACTACCATCCGGCACTACAGGATCTACAGGACTAATCTAGGAATCGATTTACTGATTAGTAAACGAAATTGTTAGGATTTTCTAAGTGTTGTAGGTTGTAGAGCCGGTACGTGGGTGGTAGAACTAGAAGGATGTTGGTGTTAAAGGTTTTGAATGGAGAAGAGGTTAGTCGTTTTTAAGGATTTTGGTAAGAGGTAAAGAGTGGACATGGAGTCATCCGTATAAAGACGGTTTATGAGTTAATAAGATATTGTGGTAAGATCTTGCTGAGAGCGGCTACTTCTTGGGGATTATGTGTGTGGTTATTGACCGGTAGCTTTGACAAGTTGCCGACCGTTCATTTCAGAAATCAGGTTTTCCGCTGGTGTTATTTACCTGTATTTGAATATTTTACCTGTCTATCTACCTATACTAATTACGAACTTTCAAGTGTAGGGCGTGTTCAGCGGAATCGCCCATTTTCGCCGACATTCGCGATCGAGTAGCTGCAAAATTGGGCTTTTCGATATTACTTTTGACGCTCGAATTGGAAAAAAGACACAATTCCGCGTGGACTGCGCGATATTTTGTAAATTAAATGCGTCAATTTTGAAAAAAAAAAAAATCACGTTTTTGCACCAATTCGGCTGAAGGCGAACCTCGAGAAAATGTCACGTGACGTCTAGAAATTCCGACAAGCGGATCGATGAACGTCAAAAATTTACATTTTTTATCCGTTCCTGCCGACCTTATAAAAGCCGCTCGCTCTCATGTCTTACGATAAGATCCCTCTAAATGCTCTTCGCAAAAAGTTTTGAGCAAAAAAACGGCCTTAAAAACAATTTTCGATCCAAAAAATCGATTTTTGTCGACCCGTGTTTTGCTGCTATTACCACAGTAACGTCAAAACCGAAACGCCCCCTGCCGGACATTCGTAACAACAGTAACAGATAGCAGATAACCTAAAATGTATCCTAAAATGTCCATATTGCGAATGTGGACAGGTGGGAAGCCTTAACCACATATTTCTAGAATGCCCAATAACTAAAATCGAAAATTTTGACTTATACACAGAGCTAGTTTTTGACTAATTCATGCACACTACAAAGAGGGAAAAATTTATTCGATACAACACGAATATCTTTGAGTGAAGAATATCACTTCCAAGTATTACGTTTTATTGTTTAAGGTATGAAGGAACTGCTTGAAAGGAATTACGTCTGTTTTAAGCGATACGTACGTATACTTTTGGGCCAAGAAACTGTTTGTTCGTTAAAGCATGTATATTTTTCACCCAACAAAATATTGTTGTTGATGTAAAACGAACGTCTTACTCTTTTTATGTGTAGAAGAATAATATTTTCTTCATCAGAGCAAAATATACTCAATATAAACATACTCTTAAACCGGAAGAATAACTAACTAGCCGTTGAAATAACTACATATTTTGAAATTCTTATTACAATAAAATATTATTTGCATAGCAAAAATATCCTCTTCATGCTACACCTACTGTATACGCAAGAACAATTTTTCTTGATATCCAAGAATACAGTTCTCTATCTGTAGGCTGTTCCACTACAATCCTGGTTATCCTCCTAATCCTCATAAGTCAACCAAGAAATAAAATACTTATGCATAGATGTAAACAAACAATATACGAACACTCAATATCGTCGAACTTATATAGCGGTGATATATGGCAAAGGACGAGAGAAACTGTTAACGCCATCTGTAAAGTAATTGCACAACTTTTTATGTATCTCTCAGAGTAAGAATCTTGGGTCAAGAAACAGTTTTTTCGTTGAAGCATATATATTTTTCGTCCAACGAAATATTTTTGTTGTAAAACAAACGTCTATTTTTTTATAGAAGACGGTTTAGTCTGTAAGTTCGTAATCTCACTGCAGGATGAGCTGGGATCATTTTGGTAAAAATCCCGTAACATTTGCCACTTCCGGTTGTCAGATTATTACCAAAAACAATCCAGTTCTTCCTCTGGTAATTGTAAATAAATGTACCAAGTTACAGCCCGCTTCGTCCATTCTGAAAAGTAGTGTAAGACTAGTGCAAAACTAGTGCAAAATTAGTGCAAAACTAGTGTAAAACTAGTGCAAAACTAGTTCAAAACTCGCTCTGCTTGTGACATCACGCTTAGAAAAAAAAAAAAAACCTTAATAAATCTAAAGTTTTAATCCTTTATTTAACCAAACATTGTGGACTCATTTTTCCGAGAACTCTAAGAAGCCATGTCATCTCTCATCGAAATCTTGTAAGGATCTCTACTTATGATTAGGAAGGTGTGCAGTTCGTGTGAGGTCCAGTCCAGGTAAACGGAAGGCCTGTCAACAAACACGGGATTAACAATTGTCCTCTTAAACTGTTTGTAATCGATACAAGACCCAGATAGACCAGCATGCGGCACTCAAAAGGGGAAAAGGAGAAGGCCCAACCCATGATGCATCAGGGGCTCGTATCAGTTTACCACGCCAATTGTCCAACTGACAAATCGTCTAACACGGATACCAGAAACGGTAGCGAATCGCCAGCATTCACATAAATTGCACCCGGAATTATGGTCTCCGATATTTGTATGGTTATGTTATTAACTGGTGTAGCCATTGTGGGCAACCATTCTCGCTTAAATTGGGAATATTATTGCTTACTTTTGATGTTGAGGTAGGTATGTTTTTGGGTTTCGTGTATGACTGAAGTGACCACCCCATATTTCGCATTCCAATCAACTTTGCAGCATAACTTTTCGGCCGGCGACTATTCATTATGTGATCAGTATTTTAACAACTGTATCGCTTAAAGCCCTCTTTATATACTGGGAGAATATTACCTCGCATAATATTTATAAAACACATTTCAAAAATACATAATTTCCTGAGTTAACATTCTGGTTGGTTGCTGTAAAAATTAAACAAGCGCTGGTCGGCTGGCTGCTGCTAAACTCACTCGCCAACTGGTAAAACAGTGAGTGGTCACACTGTTAGCAACCAGTAGCAAATAGCACGCTAGTAAAACAACCTAGTGTGACCGCGGCGTTAGCATACAAACTGGGCTATCTTTTAAAAATAAAACAGACCAATTTCCTGTGAAAAGCAAACGACGGCAATCAACCAACCTCCCTTTCATAAACTTTCACCATAATTTGTAAACATGACCCACATTAGTGGTGGTCCGTATACGAAAAACTGATGTCACGAAAAATCTGGCTATATAGAATACGAAGGCAATTAAAGTATGACATATGTTCAGGGCGAACGATACGCGGTGTGCATGAGGGGTTGGACTCTGTTTGCTTTATGTAAATGCATTAGGATGTCAAACGGATGTGAAACCGAATACGGTATATACGTGGACATAATGTCTAACGTTTATAAAGTCAAAGTGTGAGACCAAAAAAGAAAAAAAAATGATGGGGGATGGTGATAAATGTTTGTTCAAATTAATTGATTTCTGTCTAGGTATTTGGATGTATAGGATTTGATACTGTATAGGTAGTTAATGCTCAGGTGTAGGTCAGAACTTAACATTGATGTTTGACAGAGGAGATACCTGTGTTGATCACAGCATAGCATCTGGGACTTATATTCTCCCAATACCTGACATTTACCCATAAATAGCTATTTTAACTGGCCGATACTGTATAGGTAGTTAATGCTCAGGTGTAGGTCAGAACATAACGTTGATGTTTGACAGAGGAGATACCTGTGTTGATCACAGCATAGCATCTGGGACTTATATTCTCCCAATACCTGACATTTACCCATAAATAGCTATTTTAACTGGCCGATACTGTATAGGTAGTTAATGCTCAGGTGTAGGTCACAACTTAACATTGATGTTTGACAGAGGAGATACCTGTGTTGATCACAGCATAGCATCTGGGACTTATATTCTCCCAATACCTGACATTTACCCATAAATAGCTATTTTAACTGGCCGATACTGTATAGGTAGTTAATGCTCAGGTGTAGGTCACAACTTAACATTGATGTTTGACAGAGGAGATACCTGTGTTGATCACAGCATAGCATCTGGGACTTATATTCTCCCAATACCTGACATTTACCCATAAATAGCTATTTTAACTGGCCGATACTGTATAGGTAGTTAATGCTCAGGTGTAGGTCACAACTTAACATTGATGTTTGACAGAGGAGATACCTGTGTTGATCACAGCATAGCATCTGGGACTTATATTCTCCCAATACCTGACATTTACCCATAAATAGCTATTTTAACTGGCCGATACTGTATAGGTAGTTAATGCTCAGGTGTAGGTCACAACTTAACATTGATGTTTGACAGAGGAGATACCTGTGTTGATCACAGCATAGCATCTGGGACTTATATTCTCCCAATACCTGACATTTACCCATAAATAGCTATTTTAACTGGCCGATACTGTATAGGTAGTTAATGCTCAGGTGTAGGTCACAACTTAACATTGATGTTTGACAGAGGAGATACCTGTGTTGATCACAGCATAGCATCTGGGACTTATATTCTCCCAATACCTGACATTTACCCATAAATAGCTATTTTAACTGGCCGATACTGTATAGGTAGTTAATGCTCAGGTGTAGGTCACAACTTAACATTGATGTTTGACAGAGGAGATACCTGTGTTGATCACAGCATAGCATCTGGGACTTATATTCTCCCAATACCTGACACTTACCCATAAATAGCTATTTTAACTGGCCGATACTGTATAGGTAGTTAATGCTCAGGTGTAGGTTACAACTTAACATTGATGTTTGACAGAGGAGATACCTGTGTTGATCACAGCATAGCATCTGGGACTTATATTCTCCCAATACCTGACATTTACCCATAAATAGCTATTTTAACTGGCCGATACTGTATAGGTAGTTAATGCTCAGGTGTAGGTCACAACTTAACATTGATGTTTGACAGAGGAGATACCTGTGTTGATCACAGCATAGCATCTGGGACTTATATTCTCCCAATACCTGACATTTACCCATAAATAGCTATTTTAACTGGCCGATACTGTATAGGTAGTTAATGCTCAGGTGTAGGTCACAACTTAACATTGATGTTTGACAGAGGAGATACCTGTGTTGATCACAGCATAGCATCTGGGACTTATATTCTCCCAATACCTGACACTTACCCATAAATAGCTATTTTAACTGGCCGATACTGTATAGGTAGTTAATGCTCAGGTGTAGGTTACAACTTAACATTGATGTTTGACAGAGGAGATACCTGTGTTGATCACAGCATAGCATCTGGGACTTATATTCTCCCAATACCTGACATTTACCCATAAATAGCTATTTTAACTGCCCGATACTGTATAGGTAGTTAATGCTCAGGTGTAGGTCAGAACTTAACATTGATGTTTGACAGAGGAGATAACTGTGTTGATCACAGCATAGCATCTGGGACTTATATTCTCCCAATACCTGACACCCATAAATAGCTATTTTAAAATGCGTTACAGAAACAGAAAACGAATAATTTGGTAAAACCTGGTTGTAAAACAGGAAACCAAGCATCAAACACCTTATGGCGGGCGATTAAAACTTGCTCATCCATTATTCCTCAGGTGCAAGTGGGGATTTACTTTCATTAGACGGAAAGCATTACCATAAAGCCGCGGCTGCTGTCGCCCGAGCCAATGATAATGCCGGGAAATCCTCACCTTTCCGACGGTTAATTCCCCTGATATAAAGCCAAAGCTTCGCCCAACGGCAATATAAGTAATATCTAATGTATAGAGACAGGCCTGGTAGAGCACCACCACCTTTAGGACTTTGCTTTCGCGGCTGGTAGCGAGGGGGCGCGCGGGCGTCGCGACGGGCGTCGAAGTTGAGCACTTCGCAGATTTGTAATTTGCCCCCAGATATTTGGATCGATCCACGAGGCGAGAGTTTCTTACCCCGGACGATTTAATTTCGAAAACGCTTATTTGAAAGTCTGCTATCTGATCATTATTATTATTGAGCGTTACGAATCACGTGCTTGGCGCAAGACGAAGTTCTAATTGAAATATCTCTTCTCGATTGGTATTGAGATAAGTTCTCTCTGTGTAGTCACTAGTGTATCTAGTGCGTGTTCTAAGCCAAAATACAGCTCAAGGTACAGTCTAAATCGCCATATAAAACCAGTAGTAGTACAAAATAAGGTATAGAAGGAATTATGGATAAGGAGATGCAAGCCGTCAGTTCGGGGTGGGCTACAGTTAATATGGTTTGGCGATGCGTGCGGATCGGTAGGATTAACGCGTCCTTTCGGCATGTGGGGCAAAACCCTCCTCTGTACAAGAGAAAAAACTGCAAGAGACCGCATCTAACACGGAGGACAAACACTCTCCATTATTCCGGATATCCATTCAACGTACAACATTCGTGTTCGCTCACTCGGCACGAATAAGAAGGCTCCACGTTTGCTGACGATGATGTGGCAAAGGAGACCATCTTGATGGTTCATTCTTCGTTTGTTTAGGCACTCCGTTTACTACTCACTTGACTGCGAATGATTGGCTAGTCCCATAGTATATAGTCGATTTACCTCGGCGGATTTTATAGTTGTTAATTTTTAATATGATCGATTTGATGGCACAAAGCTGCCGCAGTGTTTACCCTTGGGATTGGAAATATGTAGGTTGGGTTGAGGAAGGTCTTAATCTGAAATATTATTTCGATTTTTGACTGTATTATATGGCATGGAACTTTGTTTGAATTCTAACTTTGCTTTATAATATCATAGTTTTCCAAATAATATATATATATATATATTTTTTTTGTTAATATTTAGTTGTATTATTGTTGCAGATGGTTGACCAAGGGTGATGTTGTGGGTGAATAGCCTTTGTGGCTCGTACTCTTATACATTAAGTCATGTGCTGATGTTTTCTGTTCGAGTGTAGTGCCAAAGATATTTAGTAGTGCGCGCTTTAGCTCTGCGAGTGTAGTGTTTAACGATAGCTGAAAATGGACGGTGGGCAAGTGACGTGGAGGAGGATCCTGTTGGAGATGCAGCTTCCAGGGACGAAGACATCGAAAGGTAGGTCCAAAGAGATGTCATCCGTTGATGGAGGAGAAGAAGACAGGATAAGGTAGGATCTTTTCACTTCTCTAGGTATTCGCGACGCGTTGTCGGTCTATGTGACTCTCCGCAGAATTCTGTAGAGAGAAAATGTCGTGGTGAGGAAAAGTTAGGAAAAGGTGCTGGTGCCAATTGTGTGCTGCTGATTTATCTTAAGTAGGTAAGTATTATTGCTATATTTCAGCCATACCTGGCAAAAAAGGAGCGATGTCGCTGCTTAAAAATCCTTTCTTGAAGATGTCACTGCTTAAAAATCCTTTCTTCAACAGTCTTCTGGCGACTTTGATTCAAGACCAGTAGAAAAGGTTGTCCATTTCAGGATTGCTTCCAAAGATAGATTATTTAGATCCTACACTATAAGGTAGGATCAAAACAGTTTTTTAATGCAATGGTTCTTTTTATTAGAATGTATAGAATTTTTGAATGCAAAACACAGAACTCATAAGAATGTTTAAAGCTATCCAACATAGTTTTATCTGGAAACAAAATCTTGTCGCTGCAAAGGCGAAATTTGTGAGTTTTGTTCGGAGTATTGTTTTAACAACACAGTGTTTATACATCTTTTGTTGCAGATTGGGAAGGGAGAATCAGATTTTTCTAGATCAGATTGATCAAATCACAAAACTTTGATGTTTTTCAAGACTTCAGAAACTAATAGGTATTTAGTTTTAGAATAAATGTAAAAGACAGCAAATTTAACATGCACAAGAAGATAAAATGGCCGTCTCCAAAATCATCTCGAAATTCACGCTCAATTACCTATTGTCAAAGTAATCGTGACAACCCTTAAACAAACAACCCCCAAAAATACACACATCTTCAGACTACCGTCTCCAAAGAATTCGGGAACGCGACCCTTGTCCGCGCGCCATTCTCTACCGCGTTTGCACAGCGAGGGAGTGTGTCTACCGTGTGTAGACTTTGCTCAAATAATGCTGAAATCCGATGGCCTTTCCGGCGGTGACGCAGAACCGTGGTGCAGCAGCTGCACCGGCGTCGTCGCCTATGAGTTCTAGGGACCGTCCCCCAGGTTGTTTGCATTAGCTTCCGATGTCTCCTCGCTCTCCAATTAGAATTAAGTTGCCGTGAAATTTTCGAAGTGCGGTTCTGGCAAACACATTTTTGTTACACGGTCCCTCGGATTTACCTCAATTTACCACCAAGCCAAAAAATATCAAATTACCGCTTACTATTACTGTACCTACTGGTATATGAAAATTAGATTTTGTTTTTATATTTCTTTTGCAGTTTTTTTTTTGCATTTTACTCACAAATTATACATCATAGAGCAAGGTACTCTTAGAATCATCCATATAGCATGATTAGATTTCTTTTTTTATTTTATCGTGTTTCATTGAGTAGATAAAAATAAATATTGTAGACACTTAAAAATTAATTCGATTTTGTGTTGTTAGTTAAACTTAACTACAATTGCGTAAAGGATTATAAAAATATCTAAATCTAAATTTTAAAGATAGTTAAAACAAATACTTGCTCCTTGTTTAATACAGAATAGTAACAAAAATTTATCATCGCATGATAAATCTTTGTCACTAAGTAAATCGAACTGATCGGGTAAAGTAAAAGGAATATCGCTTTCCAAAATATCTGGCTTTTCACATACCACAGTATGTGGAACAAATCATTGTCTATATCTTTTACATGAGATGTAGTTTTCCTAAGACGAAATATGTATGGATCTGACCGTAGCAATAGTATTTTAATTGGATCCCTATAGCAATGTATTTTTGATGTCTTTCTTGTATGACTTGAACGATGCGTTCGAATTTCTTTGTGGGCAGCTTCTAAAGCCTCTGCAGATAAAATTCCTATAGGTAACCCAAAAGAAGAAAGCCCAAGTATCGTAACAAATCACCATAACTGATTTCAATACATCTCTCTAAAAATATATATTTTCATTACTATCTGCACGTTTCTGCAAAAATTATTTATGTGCACAAGTAGTAAAATAATAGAGCTATATAATGGTGTAAAAATCCCAGAGAGCCTTTTTGTGCTATTTGACAAAAGTTTACATAAAGTTGCATAATTTAATTTTGTGTGCTGCACTTCATAGATAATACATTATTTTAAAATCTTATAGAATGTGTCTAAAAATACGTGTTAGTTTAAATATTACATACCATCTAGATTCGCCTCCATATTAAATAAAAATCAAAAAATGCGGATACCAACTGTTCAGCTTACTTTTAAACCGGCGACGGACTACTCTGCGTTATTGCGATAATCAGAAATGAATAAGTTTAGGCCTTGCCCATTGTTAATGTCGAGCCGATCCAAACGAAATAATCCAACAATTGAGATGTTTGGTTACTCATTTAGTTGTGTTTTTAAGAATTAAAGTTATTATCGTTTAAGCCATTTTGTGATTTATTGCTATATTTATTACAGCACTGTGTGACATAACTTTTGAATCGTCCGATATAGTTGCAATAAACTGCATTAGAGACCAATTAATCTTCATTGGATTTTTGGTAGTTGGCTTTTTGCCAACTAGGTAAAATTTCTTAGAGAAATCGCAATTTTGAAATTTTCAACTGGCACACCTATCTCAAAAACGTCTCGAGGCGACATGAAACTTTTGCTATCTTGCTAAAACGGGTACGCTAATTCCAAATCCGCATAGAACAAGCATTTATCACTAATAGTGCCTGAGTAATCATCAAATTTCGATTTTATTTTGCGTAGCTTCTTTGTCCATATTAAAAAGCACCCCAAAAAGTGTATTTTTGCAATAATAGTTGTTGATTTATTTTTGTATTCATATTTTTCTTTTAATTCTTTTGCGAAAAACTCCTTCAAAAAAAATCATAACCGGTACAGATAAAATGGAGGACAATGTAGGTACATAGCGTCCTCTTGTGGCGAATAGTCACACTGCCCATTTTAACACACATGTTTCTGTAAATTACTGGAATAATAATAATAATAATAATAATAATAATAATAATCGTAATAATAATAATAATAATAAAGATGTTAATAAACAGTTATTAATGAAAAGATAAACAACTATTACAAGTTTAATTTATATTAGACATATTAGACAACATGAATCGTATTAAATAATATTATTTTTTTTATAAATTTGGTAAATAAAAATTATCTTCTGAGTAGTTTGACTTATTAATGTCATGATATTACAACTCATCTTTAACAGATGTTAACTTCTTGGTCAACTTATTGACATACTCCCAAAAGTCGTGTTCCCTTTTATTCGTCGACTTTTCCAGTTCGAATTCTTCAGGTCCTCTGACCACAACATATTCAATTGGTTGCTCAGGTTTTACCGCTCTCCATTTTACATTTGGCAGTTTGGCAACTCTGAAAATCAACACACAACAAAACCAAGAACAAAATCTATATTATCCAACATAAAATCAGCTTATTCAATATAAAATTAGCTAAATAACCAACCCGTATTTCGCAAATTTCACCACCATGTTCAGTAACGAATCCTTCAGGGTTTTCTCATTTTCAGTTAGAGATTTCTCGTGGTAGACTACATCGTAGTAAAATCTAGAATCTTCACCATGTCCTACTCCTATATGGTCAAAATATGTTTATTCGAGATTTTGGTGGAGATATGTTTTATCTTTACTTACCCAGGTGTAAAGTTTGGTTCATCAAAAAATCCCAGGACATTTTCTCACCAGCGTAGGCCAATTTAAACAAATAAACGTTGGTTTTCAAAGAGCCTGAACTGTGCAGTAGAGCGGATTGTTCAGCTCCTAAATCAAACATTCTTTTGGTTGCCAACTAAAATAACAAAACACCAAATTTACGCCTAGTGTACATAAAAATACTTACAGCGACCAAATTGTTAAAGTTTTTCCTTGTGAACGGTTGATTTTCCAAGAAAATATCATTAATCCTCGCGGTTATTTTGAATTTTTCATCATCTTCTAACTCGTAATAGTCCAACATTAATGGTGCATAAACGTGCCAGTTCTCGTTCAAATTTTTCAGATCTTTTATGAAAACTAGAATCAACACGATTGTTAAGTATGCTATAAACTATATTGACGTCTTATTATTGTATTGTAATAGAAATTGACGCCTTTTTACTGTAGTGTAATATAAGAACTGAAGAATATGTTCCTATACGTTCTCATAACAGATTGTTCAAAATATTACTAATCAACAAGGTTCACATTTTATGCATTAAAATGTGGGAAGTGATCAAAGAAGATGTTGTAAAAATTCACCAAATAAATTTTGTTACATGTGCAGTTATTATTTACTGGCACATCTGAAAAAAAACTACGGAAGAGGTAAAAGCAGCTTACTGCTGATATTTTGGATTTAGAATTGGAGATCTGGAAAAGCCATGGACACCTAATATATGCTGTATTTCCTGTTAGATCGTACTTTTAAAGTGGATGAAAAAGAAGCAAAAGAAAATGCAATCTGCAGTTTCCGTGTTGTGGTGAGAGCCTTCCAATCATGTAGATGATTGCTATTTTTGCACGATAAGCGTCTCCGGATATTCGAAAAAGGATAAGCATAAAATAAAATATCCAAATTTACCATCAGCATCGCGACCTATCCCCCATGGAGAGAACCATCCTCTCCCAAGTGCGCCATCCACTTCATCATCTTCGATTTTTGACACAGAAGAAATTTCGCCTGTTAGAAGAAACTTGCCAGATTTGACAGAGTGTCTGGAATCACTCTATCAAATCAGGCAAGTCGTGAAGATTCACCATTTGAAGTTTTAGGAACACCTCACCTCATAAGCCAGTGCGAACTGAATGATTTGGTTAAAGACTTAGGTTTATTAAAAGAAAACACCGAGTTAATGGGTTCTAGTCTACAGGAATGGAATCTGTTTGCACGAGGTGTAACAGTGTCTTCATTTACTAAGCGTAACGAGCCTTTTAAAACATATTTTCAAATGGAAGGATCTTTAGGTGTATGTCACGATGTTAAGGTTCTTATGAATGAGTTTGATATTCCCCACGATCCTTTTGAATGGTGGCTTTTTATCGATTTATCAAAATACAGCTTGACAGCAGTACTTTTGCATATTATTACTCACACACAGTTGGCAGGATTCCTTCATCACTGGTCACGGAAATCAACAAAGGTACTTCATTATACTCCCTAGCCTGAAGTAGACTATGAGGATCCATGGTCAAAAACGCTCCAGGAGCAACTTTCTCGATGACAGGTCCAAATGGTGTCAAAGGTAGGAAATGGGCATCATATAGAACCTTCACAGGTTCAACAATTGCTTCAACCGATTGACTTTGAAGACATCTAAGCGTATCTTCGCTGGATTCGAAGACACATCCAACTTCTTCCAATAATTTCTTGGCCAAAAACATTGGGTTTCTCTTTATTGCCCATGGATCTAAGGCAGTACCACTTTGGAGGATTCCACGGTGGAAGAGGCCTTTGGAAGCTGGCGAGAAGTAATGCAGATGCGCACTAGCGCCACCTGCAGACATTCCCATGAGTGTGACCGATTCCTTATCACCACCGAAGTGTTCTATGTTTTCTTGGATCCATTTCAATGCTAGGTTTTGATCTTTTAGGCCGTAGTTTCCTGGGATTATTTTGTCATCAGTGCTGAGGAAACCTTAAAAGAAAGGTTTTGCACTTCTCAAATGTTGGGTAGAATGGAAGGCTCGTACCTAATGGTCCTAAGCGGTAGTTTATTGAAACATAGACCACATCTCTGTCCATTAATTTGCTTGGGCCAGCAAACATCTGGGGACTTCCTGTCATAAACGCTCCTCCATGGAAATGTACTAGCACAGGAAACTTTTCTTCAGGATAGATGGCTTCTCTTGGCACATAGATGTATAAGTATAAGCAGTTTTCGCTACCTAAAAATGAGATACTTATAAGAATTTAATTGTTTCTAAGATTTAGTCTTTATTCTAGCTAGGATTATTTGTCATATTTTATTACCTATCACTTCTTTTCCGTTACTTTGTATGCAAATATAGGTTCTGTTGGCATGTAGTATACCAGACCATGGTTCTGCTGGTTGAGGTGCCTAAAAATAAAAAAAAGAAAGTTATTTTTATGTATCATGCTATTTTCTGTATCTTACTTGAAACCTTAGTTGGTTAATTGGTGGTTTTGCATAAGGAATGCCTTCGAAGGCCAAGTAAAACCTTTCATCGTAAGAAGTCTTATGATGGCCCCTGACCATACCGTTCTTCAGGGTAACAGTGATGCCATCTTGTCCAAATATCTTAACAATTACCATGAATCCTACAAAAGAAACATATTTCTTTTTAACCTCATTTATGCATCTCAAATAATCCTGCGTCTTGATTATTTCAATTCTTCGACGTTATGAAATACATCTAAATATTGCGTGTTTATAGAAGTAAATTTTTCTTACCGATGATTACTGATGCAAACATTATTAATATATGCTTTTGCTTATAAATACGCTTTATACTCGTGAGCAGAATCTGTTGCATTTCGAGCCATCGTAGCCTTGAATTGCGCCAAAATCGTGGGTTTATCTACATCATTTAATGAGTGTATTAGTACTTAATCTGCTGTTATACATACCTGTTATTTACGCAATAAAACAAAACATATACACACAGAGAGAATGCACAGTTCAAGTCAAATTAATTTGAATCAAAACGACGGTTGATTTCCATATCCACGAAATAACTATCCTTTTCAGGCAACACACATTTTTTTTCAGTAGAAGCGGGTTAAGTGCTTGATTCAAGATAAATTTGGTTGCAATGAGTAAATTATTAAGTTACACCAGACAGACATCAACTATATAGTTCTTTTTTATTAGAATATATAGAATTTGTCAATGCAAAACACTATATTCTTGAAAGAACTCATAAGAAGATTTAAAGCTATCCAACATAGTTTTATTTGGAAACAAAATCTTTTCGCTTATAAGAGAAATTTGTGAGTTTTAAAAAATATGGGTGGAATTTTCGGAAGAAATCAACATCAAAATTACAAAAATTGAGAGACAAATACTAATATAGGCTAATATATCAAAATTATAATCATTGTGTCGTCATATTTCACAAACCCTAGTTGCTTACTCATTATCGATACATTCTATTGTCTAGACCTTGGAATTTCTTAAGTGGTTTCGTAGATATAAAAATACAAAAGATAAAACGCTTGATATGATTAGGTAGTGTATTGAAAGACTACAAACAATGATCTCACTTTTGCTTTTTGGTAAATAGTTTTATTTTGTACTTAGCTAGAGGACTCACTATTTTATTTTATTTTTGTAATAGTAATAAGTTTGACTGTGTCGCAGAGTTTAGCTGATACAGGCAACATTGTTAGCCTTGATGATGGTGCAGTGCAAGGAACAACTAAAACGTCTTATGACGGAAGAGAATTTTTATCCTTTGAAGGAATCCCATACGCTAGGCGCCCATTGGTAAGCTACGATACAAAGTAAGTGATTTCAATTTGATCAAATTAGACCAACTTTTGTCACTCATACTTCTAATTTTCACCATTGATACTTGATTTGTAGGCACCACAGCCACCTGAACCATGGACGGATACCATAATCGCCGACAAGTCATACATGTGCTTGCAAAACTTATATTACAACCCAGTTGGTAATACAACTCCCCTACGAAAGCCAATAAAACACTAATATTCTCCATCTTCAAACAATTCAGGATCAGAAGATTGCCTATACCTAAACGTCTACGTTCCGAGAACAGCCATCGACATAACCGACCAACTTCCAGTTCTTGTTTACTTCCACGGAGGGGCATTTGCAATAGGAACAGCTCAACAGACAGGAGGGCCTGGAAAACTAATGGACAGAGATATCATCCTCGTAACTGTCAACTATCGTCTTGGAGCCTTAGGTTTTCTTAGCATTGGTGACCAGGTCATACCAGGCAACTACGGTCTTAAAGATCAAGCACTTTCATTGCAATGGGTGAAGAACAACATCCATAACTTCGGTGGTAATCCAGACTCCGTCACCATCACTGGTCCATCTGCTGGGTCAGCGAGTGTGCATCTGCATTATTTCTCGCCATTATCCAAGGGCTTGTTCCATAGAGGTTTTGGCCAAAGTGGTACTGTGTTTGACCCTTGGGCTATCGATAGGCAACCTAGGGTATTGGCTGATGTGTTTCTGGGCAGAGTTGGGTGTGTGTTTGAAACGAGTGACGACATACTGGAATGTCTTCAAAAGGCATCTGCTAACGAGTTGGTGGTTGCTTTTGGAGAATTTTATGCACCTGGGGCGTTTAATCTGCCTATGGTGCCATTTGGGCCAGTAGTTGAAGAGGGTTCAGAGACTGCATTCTTGACTAAGGAGCCTTACGAGCAGATTATTGATGGGAGTTTCCATGATGTGCCTTTGTTGTTGTCTGTAACCACTGAAGAAGGCATTTTCCCAAGCATTAGTATGTTTTTTTGTATAAATCGTAGGTACACCAAGATCGGTAGTATGTATACTTTTTTCAGTTAAAGCTGGTGACTTGGATGACTTGAACAAAAACTGGAATAAATGGGCTCCGTTACTGTTAAACTACTATGATTTAGAAGAGGACGAACAAAACTCCATGTCTGCACAAATTAAGCAGGACTACTTCGCCAATGCCGAGATAACAGAAGCGAATTATAGTATTTTAGTTGACGTAACTCACTAATACTTACCCACAAACATATTATTATGTTGTTTTCTTATTTTTTAGTTATGCACAACAAGATTATTCCACTGGGGTTGGCGAAATACATCTCTGATCCAAGGTAGCTTATCGACTTCCTCAGTTTACCTTTTCAAAATGGGATTTGGACCTGAAAATTCAATTTACGATGGAATATACAACATCTCCTTACCAGGTATTGCACGATTTTTGTGAACACGTGTAACTTTTATGTTGTATACTTGAATACTTGTACTTTCATCAGGTGTTGCGCACGGTGACGACGCTATCTTTTACTACGACTTAACACTGGCACCTGGTAAACTAAATGAAGAAGAGGTAAGGATGAAGAATGTGTTATTGGACATGGTTCTGTCATTCGTCACCACAAGGTATAATGTTGTTATTTGTGCGTAATAATATCATCATCGATTTCCTTTTGCAGTGTGCCTGTTATTCCCAATGTAGATTGGAAGCCTGTTACTCAAGATAATGAATTGATTTATTTGCTTGTCCAAGGTCCAGAACAGATGCAGATGGTTACAGAAGGATGGATTGAAGTTTAATACATGGTACAGGAAGAAAAATCAACAAGAATTGATGGGTTTTATTTGAATTCATATATTTGTTGGTTGTGAATTATAATTTGACACGTATCTCATCGTATTTTCTATCGTCATCATATTGTTCTATAGTTTTAAGTGTTTCCAAAATTCATAATCTCCCAGGTGCTTTATGGATTCCATGTACATGCTATGTGGACTTTCTATAAACAAATATTCCAGTTGAGTTTGCTTTTTTGCAATTGGACTCCAGTGAACCTCAGCTGATGTTGGAATACTGTAATAAGAACAGGAAAAAACAGAACATAAGCAAACAGTATTAATCAACACAAATGTAAACATGGCAATAAGGCATCTTACTCTGTAGCTGCAAAAGAGGTTAACAGATCTAGAAGAACGTCCTTCATGTTTTCTTCTTCCTTGTTCAAGGAATTTTTCTTGAAGAAACCTATGTCGTATATGAATTTTGCTTCATATCCATGTACTGTTCCATCTGAAAAAAAAATAACAAGTTGTCCATAAACTGCTGAAATAATCATGCATCAAAAAGTTTTTGGAGTACCAATCTATGAAATATTTAAATCAATGATGAGTAGTAATATCATTCCAGTTAATATACTTCGAAACTCAATCATTTAAAACAATTTTGTCGATAATTCACAAAGGAACAAATTTCCAACTTTCTGATACCACAAAAAAAATTGGTTCCAGATTATGTTTGCCTTAATATTTTGCCTATAAATTCAAAGAATATGCAAAAATGCTGCTTTCAAGCTGTATTTTGATGAGTCGATAAATAGCCACCATTCAGAAGACTCGTGGGGAATATCAGACTCGTTCATAAGACCCTCAACATCGTGACATACATTCAGTTCGCACTGGTTTATAAGGTGAGGTATGCCTAAAACTTCAAATGGTGAATCTTCGCGACTTGCCTGATTTGACAGAGTGATTCCAGACACTCTGTCAACTCAGGCAAGTTTCCTCAAACGGTTGAAATTTCTTCTGTGTCAAAAATCGAAGATGATGAAGTGGATGGCGCACTTAGGAGAGGATGGTTCTCTCCATGGGGGATTCTTTCTTCCTTCTTCGAATATACGGAGACGCTTATCGCGCAAAAATAGCAATCATCTACATGATTGGAAGGCTGTCGCCACAACATAGGAACTGCAAACGACATTTTCTTTTGCTTCCCTTTCATCCACTTTAAAAGTCCGATCTAACAGGAAATGCAGCATATATTAGGTGTCCATGGCTTTTCCAGATCTCCAATTCTAAATCCGAAATGGCAGCAGTAAGCTGCTTTTACCTCTTCCGTAATGTTTTTTCAGATGCGTCACTACATAACAACCGCATCAGTTAGATTTCTTTTACTTACTAATGGAGGCAAGACCAGCACCCTCTCGAATTTCAGCGTCATCTCCTGAATAGTTAAACAACATGAAATACACATTATTAGAGGCGAATTTAACTTGCAACATTGCAGATTCCTCAGCGCCCAGATGGAACAATCTTTCTGTACATAGCTGCAAAGGAGATTATGGCATATCCAAGAAATCACTTATTGAATTTTATACCTTGTTAAATGCATCAAAACTTTCACAGGATAATGGCCCATTTTGAAAATATCTATCCTTGATTTTGTCACTTATGAGATTCTGCTCTTCCAAGTCGACATCTGTATATTCCAAAATTAACGGAGATAAGTTGTTCCACACTTCATTGAGTTTGTCCATTCTATTATGGTAAACTAAACAAAAAATTGGATTTAGTTTTTTATCAATGGTGCAAGTTTTACAAAACGTTACAGTGAGATGGTAATGATCCTTCACTTGTAGCTTGCGAAATAATCAAAGGCTTATCCAATGCTTTTCCCATCTTTAACAAATCGCGTGGATACTCTGTCAAAAATGGATTTTTATTGGTCTCTGATTCTTTTTCCACGACTGGCCCAAATGGCGCAATTGGTAGGTAGCTTAAGCGATCTAAATAAAGACTTTCGACTGATTTTATCATATCCTCAGCTGATATTTGTCTCATACATGTTAGTACGTTTTCAGCAAAAGATTTGTTTCCACAACCTAGACTAGTTATGAGTTTGTTACTGCTTTCTCTTGAAGAATTTCGTACAACCCACGGATTTAGAGCTGTACCACTTATTGCCCATCCTCTATGAAAAAGTTCTAAAAGGGAAAAAGATTTGATAAATTTGGTCACCCGTTAAGACTATTGTATTAATATATAGCAATAGAAATATAACCTGTTGTGTTATGGGCAAAATAATGTAGATGTACACTAGCGCCCCCAGCGGATACACCGGTAATTGTTATAGAATTAGGATTTCCACCGAATTTTGACACGTTTTCTTGTATCCATTTCAATGCTGCTCTTTGGTCTTTCAATCCATAGTTGCCTGAAAATATACCATCCGCAGTGGCAAGAAATCCTGAAATGTTTATAAATATTACAGTTTGCAGGTAAATAGAGCTAAATTATTATAAAACTTATATTAGGAAATGATTTAAATACCAAGTGGTCCCAGTCTGTAGTTAAAATTTATAAATATGACGTCCCTATCGATGATTTTTGAAGGTCCTGCATTAAAATTTCCACTGCCTATCATGAAGGCGCCTCCATGTATGTGGACAATAGCGTCTTGTTTTTCATTGGGGTTGATTTTATTCCTTGGAATGTATACATTTATGTATAAACAATCCTCTGTAGCTAATTAAAAAAAATTACGTAGATTAAAAAATATTTAATTGCAGATTACACAGAGGGAGAAAAAATATGACTGAGACGAATTTGCTTCAAGTCAAAGAAAGTTCGATGCTAAATAGTAGCAGACAAAGCTTTGGTTGTCGTAAAGAAATTATTTCTTTGGTAAGATTTATTAAATTCAAAGCCATCGTATTTGTATGAATGTTAATTAATTTAAATTTAATAACATAATATTTTCAAACGAAATGAACATTTTGTTTCAAGAACTCTACCATTTTTTTTAATAAAAAACCTACTTTACTGTTTGACAATTTAGTACATACTTGACTTAATAAAATCGAATGTTGAATTAAAAACAATAAAAATTTTAATATACCTAACCAAATAGTAGTTTAGTTTCAGTAAAGTCTATTTTCAAATTTGATACTTATTGCGACCGTGAATTATTTTTTTGCTAAATTAAAATAAATAATCTTTCTTCAATTAAATCATTATTTTATTATTTTTGGATTATAATCATGGGACGTTGATTATAATCCAAACATAGTGTAGTCGAGAAACACGATAAAAGATTATGGTGGACTCATTAGATTATTTTTCTCCACGGAAATCTTTAGTAAAGACTGCAGACTTATTACCACATGAAGAGTAACCAGAATACCGCTTGCGTTCTGTAGCTCAGCTTATATAAGCTCAACCTAAGCCAACGTGTGTCTAGAGACAGTCAGTGCCATCTCCCCGCCAATAGACATAGCTATAATTTTTAATGAAACCGCATTTTTTTATTCAAACATAATATTTTCATTCAAATCTATTATCTTTCTCTTCCAAATAATTCAAAATAGAATATTTAGTTATCTCAAGGCCGATCTTTTTCAAATAAAACCAGATTTATGACATTCAAACGTATTTCTGCAATTAAACCTATACAATTTCTACTTAACGGAAATTATGAAAAACCATTTGGTGTAAAAGAATGTGCAAAGAAGAATGTGCCAAGAAATACATTTATGTGATTTTACATTTCTTTTCTCTCTGTGTAAGCGTATGTTGTATTGAAAATAGAAATTTTGCTCATTAAATGTTTGTTCCCTAACAACTTCAAGATTAATTATTTATTTACCTTCGATTGATGTATCATCTAACTGAATACATGTGTATGTCACATTAGCAATCAATGTACCATTCCATTTCTGAACAGGTTGTGGATCCTACAAAAAAGTATAGTGTTGTAAGGCGGTAAATACAATCTTGTAAGAATTTTTTTTTTCACGTAAATCTTACCGCAAATCTGTTCTTCCCTGTAGGAGGTGCTGCATACGGTATGCCTTCAAAAGCCGAATATTTTCGACCATTGTATGATGTTTTATAATATCCAACCACATCTCCATCGTTCAGTGATATATGAAGATCACTTTTTGCCTCTATACTCACTATAATAAATCAACTCGAATAGCTTGTTCATGTTCATACAAATAACTACAGGATAATACCTAAGAATGACGACACTAAGAATAAACACCGCAACAAACACATTTTTTTTTAAGATTACAATTAAATTTAGTTCAGATCAGTTCAATATTGACTTTCACTTTTGTGTCATGAAGGTCGACATTGAGTAGAGGTTGTTTGTATTAGCCTCAAGTCCTCTATTTTGTTTGTAATTACATACCATACAGGATGTCCCGAAACTCAACGTCAAGCAGGCACCAGGAGAGAGGCTGGTTTATGTAGGTATGTAGTTACTGTGGCAACAAATTTCCTAATTCTCTTGCGGTTTTTTTACTAATATGATCTTAAATAACCGTACCATTAATCGCAGTTGCAAATTGGTCAAAAAAAAATTGTGACATTGATAAAAATGAGGTAGTTTGTTTGAGTTGTGGTTTGAAAAAATTTTGGCGTCCTGCGTAATAATTATAGATAACTATTAAATGGGAAATAAATGTTTTAAGTAAAAGCATCAAGTAAACCACTTAGGTTTTTGTGTAACACATATGTACACGATTTTTTTATAATGATAACTAACAGCGAATAAGTGATAACATTAAACGAAACAAAACCTAGTTTTTTTGCTAACAATTTGCACACCACTACAACAAGATGATTTTAATCAGTTTTCACGACAAAATAAATAAATAAATGTTCTTTTTTATTTTATGACTAGTATCATATAGGTAAGGAAAGTATTGTAATCGAAGGAAAAAATACCTGGGGTGGCCCTCACCTAACTTTCCGACTATATGATTGGCACAATGAATTGTCTAAACACGTTTGTACTTAATTCAATTTTGTGAAGCCAAAGTCACTCTGTACAATACCTAACGTCAGTTTCTATTACGTTTGCCATACTGACATTTAACGTCATGGCATGTCAGTGACACTGACGTTTATCAAAACCTGACAATTTGCAACACAGCGACGAAGGCTGTGTCAAACAGCTTGCTACTGATCTGCAAATTTATGTATATATTTAAAGTCACTGGAGGATGAGTTGGTATGAGTTTGGTTGTAAGATTGTGACCAAAAACAATCCAAACAGATTAACATTAATTATATACCATATTATCTTCGAAAACTAAATTTAAACGTTCATACCTCGAAAAAATATGTATAAAACATAAATTTAATGTGACCACTGAAATCTACTTACCGAACGTAGCTACTCACGAACTATAAAGGCAGTTGTGTTGGCGCATCAAATCAGTATCTCTGCATCTTTCAGGCCAGCTACTAATCTGCAAAAGCACAGCATACGATAAGTATGTCCCACATATCTACCTTCTACGATGATAAAGTGGTTTTTCTTACTGGTTGTACTGGAGTGCTGGGTACATGTTTAGTAGAAAAGATATTACGATGTTTAAATATCAGAGAGCTGATTATCATGATCAAACCCAAAGCAGGAAATTCGTCAGAAAAGAGACTAACGGATTATTTAAACAATGTGGTGAGTGTTTGTTATAAATAGTTTTATTCAAATTCTGACGAAAAGTGACGTCTTTTATTTAGGCTTTGTCCAGAGTTGATAAACGTATCATCAACGACAAAATAGCATGTGTTTATGGAGATTTAAAGTTGGATGGTTTTGGACTAACACCTGATGATCTGTCATTGATAAAGAATACCGCTAATGTGATCTTTCATGCGGCGGCATCTGTTAATTTTAATTATCCGTTAGCTACTGCCCTCAAAATCAACTTTAGCGCCACGAAGATACTACTAGATATTGCTGCAGACTGCAAAGCCTTACAGTCCTTTGTCTACGTGTCAACTGCCTATTCAAATTTTCGAAATAAACTAATTGAAGAAAAACTATACAAGCAAAAATATACTCCAGACTTTGTCCAAAGTATGCTCGACAATTTGGATGACGTAACCATCAATAATCTTGCTCCGACGATGCTAGAGGGTTTTCCCAACACGTATTTATTTTCCAAAGGACTTACCGAACTATTAGTTGAGAAATATGCCTCAAAATTTCCCATTGGAATCATACGACCAGCATCACGTACGTATGGAATAAAGGATGGACAAAATTCGATGTTTTTATGATGGTATTCATGGAAATTGACCAATAATTCTTATAATATTAACATTTACAGTTATTCCAAGCTACGAAGATCCATTCCCTGGGTGGATAAATAAAGGAATTGCTGCAAACACCATTGTCCTTGAAGCTGCGCTGGGTAGAGTAAGAATTTTGCATTCTTCTAATGGAGATGCGAATGTAATTCCAGTTGATATGTGCTCCAATGCAATACTGGCCATAGGATGGGATTGTTTCACGAATCGGTAAATTTAGTATTTCTTTGTATGTTATTTGGTTTACTAAAGACATGTCTTTTATAGGCCAGTACAAAGCAAGATTTACAATTTTGCTTCGTCTAATCTGCGTATCTCTGAGTATATGAACTATTCTTTGAAAAATATCCAGAGAAATCCTTTGGAAAATACACTGTACTATCCTTTTCTACTACTGACATCGTCTGACGTCCAATTCAAAATCTTAGATTTCATTTTGCACAAAATTCCAGCTGTCATTTTAGATACACCCAATATTATTCTACACCGGAAATTAAGGTAATTTATTTGGGTTATTTCTGATCTATGGGCTCTGTGACAACGCTCACATTTTATTATGTGTCAGGTATTGGGATAATTTGAATTTGAAATGTATTTCAAAAACAAAATATGTTAATACCAACAATGAAATAAACAAAACGTCAATGAAACACTTTATTAAAGATAAGAAAAAAATTAGCTGTCCGCAAGTGTCTGCATGCTCGTGCTCGATCACCTTATTTCAACCACGCATTCCTCCAGAACTACCCGTTAATTGTTCCACACTTATATGACTTTCTTCATTGTCCGATGATGGTGGTGTATTTTGATTCAATAAGACTCTTGTCTCTACCTCTAAGGTCTGTGTTTTTCTGTATGTTTTCTTCTGCTGTTGCGACTCTCCACTTCTTCTGCCTAATATGCTTTTCTCTTGCATCACACTCCTTTATACTTTTTATCAGTCCCAGTTCTTTTTTCTTATGATATCGATCTCGGTCTTTTCTCCGTTTTTATTCTAAATCAGCTTCAGACATTTTCTTTAATCTTGCTATTTTGCTGCTTTTTTTTGTGCGCAGTTCTATCTTTTTCACTTTTTTCATTTTTAGTTTTAAGCTGCTGTAGAAACGTTTAAGGCTTTTTTTAACTATAAAAAAACCTGACACTTTTATCTAAAAATCGAAAGAAAATAAGTATTTTAAATTGTTGTTCAGGGCATTAGCAGAGGTGCAAAAAACCCAGGCTAAAATGGGAATGTATACCAAGGCTCTGTTGAGACTTGATTGGATATTTAAAACGGATAATGTAAAAAATCTTTGGAGTTGTTTGGATGAAAACGAACAAAGGATCTTTAATTTTAATCTGAACTGTATAAATTGGGAAGAATACTTACCTTGCTCGTTATACGGCATGAAGAAGTATTGTTTGAAAGAGAAAATGGACGAGCACAGCCTTCATGAAGCAAGAAAACACTACAACAGGTATACAAAATAAACTTGATGCTCCAAAAGCCTAAATTTGTAATTTTCAGATTGAGAAACATCCATTTACTCCTCAAGTATGGATTACTACCATTGCTTGTTCTTAAATTTGCATCAAAGTTATAATAGTTTTACTATCAGAGAATGTTTCATGGTATTGTTGATCTAGCAAATAAAATAAATCGTTGGTTCTTCAAAATAATTTATTATATATGTACATAATAATTCTGTCTTTATTTTATTTTATCAAAGGTGTCTCGGCTGCTTTGTGATCAGCTGAGTTCTGTTCCTTTGGTAGTAAGAAGTGCACTACAGGACTAATATAGTCCCTATTAACAGTCGCGTTTTTATCCCTAGTGAAATAACTGACGATAATACTAACAACAAAAACTATTACAACACCAATAATTGAATGATGAGCATGAGACACCCTGTAGAGGACAAATCCATCTCCCCCCAGAGTGGTATTTACAATACTGGAAGTTAATGTCTCGGTTTGGTTGAAGTTTGTACAATTTTCAGTCGAGACTGGCAATGGTGAGTACGGATATTTTGCTCTGTGAACTTGGCCGCCAATAATTATCCATATCAGAACAAGTAGGGATGTTATTCCACCACATAATGCACCCTAAAAAGCAATATCCTTTCATGCGTTTTAGTTTTTATGGGAATACAAGTCTAACCTTTGAGTTGACCATTGGTACCAACATTCCAACGCTGAATAGTCCTAAGAGTGGACCTCCTGCTAAGCTGAGGGCGCTCACAGACAGCGGTAAAAGGCTACCTAGGTGTTCCACACTATAGACCAAAACGGTACATATGATTCCAATTCCTAATACTAAAGATTTGAGGATGAGGCTCACTTTCCGATCTGTTATATTCTTGGACATGAACGGTGTTAGAAAGTCCTCGTATATTGTCGCTGCCAAACAATTCATCGCCGCTGATTGCGTACTATAATAGAGACATTCTTCTCAAACGTGTTATTACTAGATAATTACATGTTATTTGTCATGCATTAAAAGTGTCAGCTTTCTTCATCCAGTGGGAAAATGTAATCTTTTTCATAGTTACCTTAAAGCAGCGCTTACAATTCCAGAAACAAAAAGCCCTGACAGTCCTGGTAAATGTTTCGCAACATCCATAATGTAATATGGCAACAATTGATCACTTTTTGTGATCTTTCCCGACATCATTGGGTCACAGTCAACATATTTGGCGAACATCGCAAATCCACAAAAGTTGATGAAGAAAAATAGCAAGGTAACACCAATAGCATACACACAAAACGCACTAGAAAATATTGTATTTTATGAAAGATTATTAACCACAATCTTATGAGAAGGAAAATACTTCCTAATCTCCTTCAGAGATGATAGTGATAAACACTTTTGTATTGTGCTTTGGTTTGCACAAAAGGTTGTCATCCAAACGACGAAATCGCCCACTATGCCGCTCCAAAACGTAGCGCGTTCTGTCATATCTGGACTAAAACTAAAAGCAGCTTATTATGTTTATACCAAGGAATAATCAGAAAGTCATACTTAATATATAGTCTATCGTGATCCTTAGCGGTCTTCCAAATAAAACCCACCCCACCAACGGAAACTGTTCCCACTATAACAATCACAAACATCGAACCAATCATGACGAGAAATTGCAAAGCATCAGTCCAAACTACTGCTTTAAGTCCACCTAAAGTTGTGTAGAAGATACACACTCCACATATAATTGGCGTCAATACATGATAATGGATACCAGTAACTGCAAATTAGGACTTTTAATATTCAAATTTTCCTTTTCTTGCCGAATGTGTGTACCCTGTGATAATGCTAGTGCTGCTACGTAGATAACCAATGGGAGAAACACGGCCGCGTAGATGGTATACAATATAGAAGCCATAATTCTCAATCTGTTGTCGAATCGAAGTTTGAAGTACTCGTATGTGCTTGTGACTTGTATCTTGTAGAATACTGGTATATACACGTAATATGTTATCACAGGCAGTAAGAATAACTCCAGTGTTATCAGAGAATTTTGGATGCCATAATAGTATGCTTCGTTTTGATATGTAAGCAGTGGTACTCCAGATACGCAGCTAAAAAAACACATTCTCTTGCAGGTTTTAGTGTTTCATAATTTATGTTTTATAATTAATAATGGTATATACCTGGATATAAGTGATAAAGCAATAGGCCACTGGTTCATTCTTTTCCCTCCTAATAAGTAGTCTGTATGTGTACTTTGCGCTTTGAAGAATCCATAATATATTCCTATTGCTGCACTCAATAGCAGCATAAGTATGAAAAGAAAATAATCGATATAAGAAAACAGTGTCGTCATTGCTGGTTGTTTAAGTCACTTTTTCTTGAGATTCTTCAAATTTAAAGGAAGTGTTCAAATACGTCCTTCTGGAGTCTTATATTGGTCTGGTTACTTATGAATATTACAAAAACACGTTACTTACATGGGTTATCGACAGTAACATACTTTACTAGTTCTTGTCATAAGTGTAGTTAAGCTAAATAACAATTGATAAGCAGAAATCAGTTTGAAGGCAAAATAGAACTAATGATGCAACCTTCGTTAAAAAAGTTTGTTGCTTAGCAGTTGTTATATCCTACAATATTTTGTATAACATTGCATCATTCTAAATATTTACTTGGATGTATTAGCTGTTTATTTTCCAAATGTAACTTTAAATTTATAGAAGATAGAAAAGAAAAACCCAGCATTCTTTTTCAATACAGTTTTGCCATATCAAATAAATATAAAACAGCAATGGCAGATTATTCTCCAATTTTTGGAAGATATGGTAAAACCTATGCAACAAAACATATAGGTAGATATATATTTCTAAGCGGAAATACACAAACCATGTATTATTATTATTTATTACTTACTATGTTATGCAAAAAATTGTACTTAGTAAAAATTAAAATAATTCGAACAGTTTCAATACCTGCTGGTGATATCTGTTGTTGTTCAGAACATGCTATTTTTTATATTTTGTGAAATAATCGAGAAAATAAGTGCGAATAACGGTGGTAAACCTTAGAATTTATTGGAACTTTTGATAAATACATATTATAACAAATACTTATACGATTTGTACACATTTTAAGTAATGGTATTCTCAACGATTTTAGGAACGCTGTCTGTTGTCAACCTCTGAGCTGCAAGTGCTGTGCTTATCAGCTGATTGCCAATAGTTCAGTATTGAGGTAAGAGGAAACAGTCTATGCTTTTGATCCATAACTTTATTATTTATAAGAATATGATTTTAATTTCTTTTCAGAGTTGTTTAAATTCTAAATTATTTCAATTAACAATAACTTAAGTAAATTTGTTATATAACTTTCTTTTTCATTTTTAGGTTTGTTTTTATTTTATCCTACTAGCTAGTCATTATGTTCATTTGTACACTGCAATGACTTACAGCATATTTAATTGAATTTAGGACATTGTTAAAGTATTATTGTCCAATACAGGCATTGTAGAATTATTTTTTTTAGTGTGGATTACTACCATTACTTAATCTTAAACTGGCATCAAAACTATGATATATTTAGACTTACTATTAGGGAATGTTTAATGGTAGTGTTGATCTAAGGTAAAACCAACGTTTGGCGTTTTATATTAACTAATAGAATAATATATAACAATGTCTTTATTTTATTTTATCAAGAGTTTCTCGGCTGCTTTGTAATCGGCCGCGTTCTGCTCCTTTGGTAGTAAAAAGTGCACAACAGGACTAATACAGTCCCTATTAACAATTGTGTTTTCATCTCTAGTGAAATAACTGACGATAATACTAACAACAAAAACTATTACAACACCAATAATTGCATAATAAGCATGAGCCACCCTGTAGAGGACAAATCCATCTCCCCCCAAAGTGGTATTTACAATATTGGACGTTAACGCCTCGGTTTTGTTGAAGTTTGTACAATTTTCAGCCGAGACTCGCAATGTTGGATACGGATATTTTGCTCTGTGAACTTGAGTGCCAATAATCATCCATATCAGAACAAGTAGGGATGTTATTCCACCACATAATGCACCCTAAAAAGCAATATGCTTTCATGCGTTTTACGTTTTATGGGAATAGAAGTCTAACCTTTGAGTTGACCATTGGTACCAACATTCCAACACTGAATAGTCCTAAGAGTGGACCTACTGCCAGGCTAAGGAAGCTTACACCCAGCGGTAGAAGGCTACCTAAGTGTTCCACACCATAGACCAGAAGAGTGCATATGATTCCGATTCCCAATACTAAAGATTTGAGGATGACGCTCACTTTCCGATCTGTTATATTCTTGGATATGAACGGTGTTAAAAAGTCCTCGTATATTGTCGCTGCCAAACAATTCATCGCTGCTGATAGAGTACTACAATAGAGACATTCTTCTCAAACGTGTTGTTAATAGATAATTACATGGTATTTCACACGCATTAAAAGTGTCACCTTACTTCATTCAGTTGAAAAATGTAATCTCTTCCATAGTTACCTTAAAGCAGCGCTTACAATTCCAGAAACAAAAAGCCCTGGTAGTCCTGGTAAATGTTTCGCAACATCCATAATGTAATATGGTAACAATTGATCACGTTTTGTGATCTTGCCTAACATCATTGGGTCACAATCAACGTATTTAGCGAACATCGCAAATCCACAAAAGTTGATGAAGAAAATTAGCAACGTAACACCAACAGCAAACGCACAAAACGCACTAGAAAATATTGTATTTTATGAAGGATTAGTCACCACAATCTTAGAGAAGGAAAATACTTCCTAATCTCCTTCATAGATGATAGTGATAAACATTTTTGTACTGTGCTTTGGTTTACAGAAACAATTCCCATCCACAAAACGAAAATGGCCACCACACCAGTCCAAAACGTGTCGCGTTCTGTCATATCTGGAGAAAAGCTAAAAGCAGCTTATTATGATCATACCAAGGAATAATCAGAATGTCATACTTAACATATAATCTCCCGTGCTCGTTAGCAGTCTTCCAAATAAAACTCACCCCACCAGCGGAAACTGTTCCTACTATAACAATCACAAACATCGACCCAATCATGACGAGGAATTGCAAAGCATCAGTCCAAACTACTGCTTTAAGTCCACCTAAAGTTGTGTAAAAGATACACACTCCGCATATAATTGGGGTCAATACATGATAATGGATACCAGTGACTGCAAATTAGAATTTTTAGTTTTCAAGTTTTCCTTGTGTTGCCGGAAGTGTGTACCCTGTGATAATGCTAGTGCTGGTACATAGATAACCAATGGGAGAAACACGGCCGCGTAGATGGTATACAATATAGAAGCCATAATTCTCAATCTGTTGTCGAATCGAAGTTTGAAGTACTCGTATGTGCTTGTGACTTGTATCTTGTAGAATACTGGTATATACACGTAATATGTGACCATAGACAGTAAAAATAACTCTAGTGTTATCAAGCAATTTGGGAGTCCATAATAGTATGCTTCGGTTGGATATGTAAGTAGTGATACTCCAGAAATGCAGCTAAAACCGTACGTACACGTTCTCTTCTAGTTCTTAGTGTTCGATAATCTAATACATACCTGGATATAAGTGATAGAGAAATAGGCCACTGGTTCATTCTTTTCCCACCTAATAAGTACTCTGTAGGTGTACTTTGCGCTTTGAAAAATCCATAATATATACCAATAGCTGCACTCAGCAGCAGCATAAGTGCGAAAAGAAAATAGTCGATCCAAGAAAACAATGTCGTCATTGCTGATTGTTCTAACCACTATGTCTTGAGATTCTACAGCTATAGAGGACGTGTTCAAATATGTCCTTTTGGAGTCTCATATTGGTCTGGTTATTGATGAATATTATAAAAAGCATGTTACGTTGTTTATCGACAGTAACATACCAGTACTAGTTCTTGTGGTAGGTGTAGTTATGTTGATAAGCAAATGATGAGCAAAACTCAGTTTTTAGTAAAAAAAAAGGACTAATTGGAACCAACGTTTGTTGAAAACGTTTGTTATTTAGCAATTGTTGTATGCTATAAAATTTTGTATAACATTACATGTTTCCATATATTCACTTAGATGTATTAGTTGTTTATTTTCCAAATGTATGTTTAAATAAATAGAAGGTAGTAAAGAAAAACCCAGCATTCTTTTTCAATACAGTTTTGCCATATCAAAAAAAGTATAAAGAGGCAATAGAAGATTATTTTCCAATTTTTGACAGATATCCGAAAAAGCTATGCAACAAAACATATAGATACATACGTATATCTATATACAGATAGATATATTTCCAAGCGGAAATAGGAGGGTTTCGAAAATAATGAAAGTTCTTTAACTGACATTATCGGCTTGATAAAAGAAAAAAAATTACGAACGAAGTATGTAGAAGAGATATATGAGAATTTAAAAAATAATTTTAAACTTGTAGGAAATTCATACACCATGTATTATTATTATTATTATTATTATTATTATTATTACTATTTATTACTTACTATGTTATGCAAAAAATTGTGCTTACTAAAAATTAAAATAATTCAAACCGTTTCAAAACCTGCTAGTGATACCTGTTGTTGTTCAGGACATGCTACTTTTTGTATTTTGTGGAATAATCGAGAAGATAAGTGCGAACAATGGTTGTAAACCTTTGAATTTATTGTAACTTTAGTGAAATACATATTATAACAAATATTTATACTCTTTGTTCATCTTTTATGTAATGATATACTCAACGATTTTAGGAACGCTATCTCTTGTAGACCACCTGCTGAGCTGCAAGCGCTGTGCTGATCAGCTGATTGCCAAGAGTTCAGCAATGATGTAAGAGGAAACAGTTTATGCTTTTGGTCCATCACTTTATTATTTATAAGTGTATGATTTTAATTTTTTTAAAAGAGTTGTCTATATTCTAAACTATTTAAATTAACAATAACTCAAGTAAATTTTTTGTATAACTTTTCTTTTCATTTTTAGGTTGAGGAACATCCAGTTATTCTTGTAGTGTGGATTACGGTCATTACGTGACCTTAAACTTGCAACGTTTGTTTTCTATTTTATACTACTATCTATAATAGTCATATATTCATTTGTACAATCCAATGACTTACAGCATTTTGAATTTAATTTGGGTCATTGTACAAGTATGAATGTTCAACGCAGACAATGTACAACTATTCTTTTTGAAGTGTGGATTACTGTCATTACTTAATCTTAAGCTGGCATCAAAACTATGATATACTTAGACTTACTATTAAGAAATGTTTTATGGTAGTGTTGATCTAAGATATAAAACCAACGTTTGGCGTTTTATATTAACTAATATAGTAATATATAATAACAATGTCTTTATTTTATTTTATCAAGAGTTTCTCGGCTGCTTCGTAATCAGTTGAGTTCTGCTCCTTTGGTAGTAAGAAGTGCACTACAGGACTAATACAGTCCCTGTTAACAGTGGCGTTTTTATCTCTAGTGAAATAACTGACAATAATACTAACAACAAAAACTACCATAACACCAATAATTGAATAATAAGCATGAGAGACCCTGTAAAGAAAAAATCCATCTCCATCCAATGTAGTATCTACCATACTCGATTTTAATATATCGGTTTTGTTGAAGTTTGTGCAGTTTTCCGTCGAGACTGGCAATGATGAGTACGGATATTTTGCTCTGTGAATTTGTGCGCCAGTAATCATCCATATCAGAACCAGTAAGGAGGTTATTCCACCGCAAAATGCACCCTAAAAAGCAATTTCCTTTCGTGTGTTTTACTATTTATGGAAATACTAGTCTAACCTTTGAGTTGACCATTGGTACCAACATTCCAACACTGAATAGTCCTAACAGTGGACCTCCTGTCAAGCTGAGGAAGCTCACAGTCAGCGGTAAAAGGCTACCTAAGTGTTCGACTCCATAGACCAGAAGGGTGCATATGATTCCGATTCCTAATACTAAACATTTCAGGATGAGGCTCACTTTCCGATCTGTTATATTCTTCGACATGAATGGTGTTAGAAAATCCTCGTATATTGTCGCTGCCAAACAATTCATCGCTGCTGATAGAGTACTACAATGAAGACATTCTTCTCGAACGTGTCTTATGATTGCATGGTATTTGTCATGCATTAAACGTGACACCTTTCTTCATTCAGCGGTGAAATGTAATTTTTTTATAGTTACCTTAAGGCAGCGCTTAGAATTCCAGAAACAAAAAGCCCTGGTAGTCCTGGTAAATGTTCCGCAACATCCATAATGTAATATGGTAACAGTTGATCACGTTTTGTGATCTTGCCTGACATCATTGGGTCGCAGTCCGCGTATTTAGCGTACATCACAAATCCACAAAAGTTAATGAAGAAAATTAGCAACGTAATACCAACAGCAAACACACAGAACGCACTAGAAAATATTGTTTTTTTTTTATGTAAGATTGTTCACCATAATCTTATGAGAATGAAAATACTTCCTAATCTCCTTCAGAGATGATAGTGATAAACACTTTTGTACTGTGCTTTGGTTCACAGAAACAAGCCCCATCCAAAAGACGAAACTGGCCACCACACCAGTCCAAAACGTGTCGCGTTCTGTCATATCTGGAGAAAAACTAAAAACGGCTTATTATAATCATACCAAGGAATAATCAGAATGTCATACTTAATGTATAGTCTCCCGTGCTCGTTAGCAGTCTTCCAAATAAAACCCACCCCACCAACGGAAACTGTTCCTACTATAACAATCACAAACATCGAACCAATCATGACGAGGAATTGCAAAGCATCAGTCCAAACTACTGCCTTAAATCCACCTACAGCTGTGTAGAAGATACACACTCCGCATATAATTGGAGTCAATACATGATGATGGATACCAGTGACTGCAAATTAGGATTTTTAGTTTTAAAGTTTTCCTTTTGTTGCCGATTGTATGCACCTTGTGATAATGCTAATGCTGGTACATAGATAACGAGTGGTAGATGCAAGGCCATGTAGATGGTATAAAAAATAGAAGCCATAACTCTCAATCTGTTGTCAAAACGAAGTTTGAAGTACTCGTACATGCTTGTAACTTGTATCTTGTAGAATACTGGTATGTACACGTAATACGTGACTACAGACAGTAAGAATAGGATCGGTGTTGCTAGAGAATGTGTGATCCCATAGTAATATGCTTCTGTTGGAAATGTAAGTAGTGGAACTCCAGAAATGCAGCTAAAAGGAGTCAATATGTTGCCTTACAGTTTTTAGTGTTTGATAATCTAATACATACCTGGATATAAGTGATAGAGAAATAGGCCACTGGTTCATTCTTTTCCCACCTAATAAGTACTCTGTAGGTGTACTTTGCGCTTTGAAGAATCCATAATATACACCAATTGCTGCACTCACTAGCAGCATAAGTACGAAAAGAAAATAATCGATCCAAGAAAACAATGTCGTCATTGCTGTTTGTTCTAACCACTATGTCTTGAGATTCTTAAGCTATAGAGGACGTGTTCAAATATGTCCTTTTGGAGTCTCATATTGGTCTGGTTATTTATGAATATTATAAAAAGCACGTTACGCTGTTTATCGACAGTAACATACCAGTACTAGTTCTTGTGGTAAGAGTAGTTATGTTGATAAGCAAAACTCAGTTTTAACTAAAAAAATAACTAATTATTAGTTATTAGAACTAGTTACTATGTGCTATAATATTTTGTATAACATTACATCAATCTAAATATTTACTTAGATGTATTAGTCGTTTATTTTCCAAATGTATGTTTAAATAAATAGAAGATAGAAAATAAAAACCCAGCATTATTTTTCAATTCAGTTCTGCGATATTAAAAAAAGTATAAAGAGACAATAGGAGATTATTATCCGATTTTTTAAAGATATCCTAAAAAGCTATGCAACAAAACATATAGGTTAGGTATATACATATTTCCAAGCGGAAATAAGAAAGCTTCGAAAATAATTAAAGTTCCATAATTGACGTTGTCGGTAAGATAGAAGGAAAAATGTTACGAACGAAGTATGTATAAGAGATATATGAGAATTTAAACAATAATTTTCAACTTGTAGGAAATACATAAACCATGTATTACTATTATTATTTATTACTTATTATGTTATGCAAAAAATTGTGCTTAGTAAAAATTAAAATAATTCAAACCGTTTTAAAACCTGCTAGTGATATCTGTTGTTGTTCAGGACATGCTACTTTTTGTATTTTGTGGAATAATCGAGAAGATAAGTGCGAACAATGCTTGTAAACCTTTGAATTTATTGTAACTTTAGTTAAATACATATTATAACCAATATTTATACTCTTTGTTCATCTTTTATGTAATGATATACATACTCAACGATTTTAGGAACGCTGTCTCTTGTAGACCACCCGCTGAGCTGCAAGCGCTGTGCTGATCAGCTGATTACCAAGAGTTCAGCAATGATGTAAGAGGAAACAGTTTATGCTTTTGGTCCATCACTTTATTATTTATAAGTGTATGATTTTAATTTTTTTAAAAGAGTTGTCTATATTCTAAACTATTTAAATTAACAATAACTCAAGTAATTTTTTTATATAACTTTCCTTTTCATTTTTAGGTTGAGGAACATCCAGTTATTCTTGAAGTGTGGATTACGGTCATTACATGACCTTAAACTTGCAACGTTTGTTTTCTATTTTATACTACTATCTATAATAGTCATATATTCATTTGTACAATCCAATGACTTACAGCATTTTGAATTTAATTTGGGTCATTGTACAAGTATCAATGTTCAACGCAGACAATGTACAACTATTCTTTTTGAAGTGTGGATTACTGTCATTACTTAATCTTAAGCTGGCATCAAAACTATGATATACTTAGACTTACTATTAAGAAATGTTTTATGGTATTGTTAATCTAAGAAATAAAACCAACGAATGGCGTTTTATATTAACTAATAAAGTAATATATAATAACAATATCTTTATTTCATTTTATCAAGAGTTTCTCGGCTGCTTTGTAATCAGCCGAGTTCTGCTCCTTTGGTAGTAAGAAGTGCACTACAGGACTAATACAGTCCCTGTTAACAGCAGCGTTTTTATCTCTAGTGAAATAACTGACGATAATACTAACAATAAAAACTATTACAACGCCAATAATGGAATAATAAACATGAGAGACCCTGTAAAGAAAAAATCCATCTTCATCCAAATTGGTATTTACTATACTCGATGTTAATATCTCAGTTTTGTTGAAGTTTGTGCAATTTTGCATCGAGACTGGCAATGACGAGTACGGATATTTTGCTCTGTGAACTTGAGCGCCAGTAATCATCCATATCAGAACCAGTAAGGAGGTTATTCCACCGCAAAATGCACCCTGAAAAGCAATTTCCTTTCGTGTGTTTTGCTATTTATGGCAATAGAAGTTGCTAACCTTTGAGTTGACCATTGGTACCAACATTCCAATGCTGAATAGTCCTAAGAGTGGACCTCCTGCTAAGCTGAGGAAGCTCACAGCCAGCGGTAGTAAGTTACCTAAATGTTCTACCACATAGACCAAAAGGGTACATGTGATTCCAATTCCTAATACTAAAGATTTGAGGATGAGGCTCACTTTCCGATCTGTTATATTCTTGGACATGAACGGTGTTAGAAAGTCCTCGTATATTGTCGCTGCCAAACAATTCATAGCTGCTGATAGAGTACTACAATCGAGACATTCTTCTCAAACGTGTTATTAATAGATAATTACATGGTATTTCACACGCATTAAAAGTGTCAAATTACTTCATTCAGTTGAAAAATGTAATCTCTTCCATAGTTACCTTAAAGCAGCGCTTAGAATTCCAGAAACAAAAAGCCCTGGTAGTCCTGGTAAATGTTTCGCAACATCCATAATGTAATATGGTAACAATTGATCACGTTTTGTGATCTTGCCTGACATCATTGGGTCACAATCGACGTATTTAGCGAACATCGCAAATCCACAAAAGTTGATGAAGAAAATTAGCAACGTAACACCAACAGCAAACACACAAAACGCACTAGAAAATATTGTATTTTATGAAGGATTAGTCACCACAATCTTAGAGAAGGAAAATACTTCCTAATCTCCTTCATAGATGATAGTGATAAACATTTTTGTACTGTGCTTTGGTTCACCGAAACAATCCCCATCCAAAAGACGAAATTGGCCACCACGCCCGTCCAAAACGTGTCGCGTTCAGTCATATCTGGAGTAAAACTAAAAGCAGGTTATTACGAATATACCAAAGAATAATCAGAATATCATACTTAACATAAAGTCTATGATGCTCGTCAGCGGTCTTCCAAATAAAACTCATCCCACCAACGGAAACTGTTCCCACTATAACAATCACAAACATCGAACCAATCATGACGAGAAATTGCAAAGCATCAGTCCAAACCACTGCTTTAAGTCCACCTAAAGTTGTGTAGAAGATACACACTCCACATATAATTGGAGTCAGTACATGATAATGGATACCAGTAACTACAAATCAGGATTTTTAATTTTCAAGTTTTCCTTTTGTTGCCGATTGTATGTACCTTGTGATAATGCTAATGCTGGTACGTAGATAACCAATGGTAGGTACAACGCCATGTAAATGGTATAGAATATAGAAGCCATAATTCTCAATCTGTTGTCGAATCGAAGTTTGAAGTACTCGTACGTGCTTGTTACCTGGATCTTGTAGAATACTGGTATATACACGTAATATGTGACTACAGATAGTAAGAATAGGATCGGTGTTATTAGAGAATATGTTATTCCATAGTAATATGCTTCTGTCGGAAATGTAAGTAGTGGAACTCCAGAAATGCAGCTAAAAGTAATCAGTATGTTTTCTTACATTTTTTAGTGTTTGATAATCTAGTACATACCTGGATATAAGTGATAGAGAAATAGGCCACTGGTTCATTCGTTTTCCACCTAATAAGTATTCCGTTGGTGTACTTTGCGCTTTGAAGAATCCATAATATATTCCTATTGCTGCACTCAATAGCAGCATAAGTACGAACAGAAGATAGTCAATCCAAGAAAATAGTGTCGTCATTGCTGGTTGTTCTAAAAAAATAAAAAGCATCGCTTACAAAAATCTGCAACAAGCGATTTAAACTGTTAGAGAACTTCAGATGCAATGTCGTGCAGTGTGTTACAGCAATATCAGTATATCTCGAGTTTCTTCAATTATAAAAAAAAATGTGTTAAAACATGTCCACATGGAGTATCATATTCATGTCGGTATTTATAAATATTATAGAGGCGCTTTATGCAGTTTATCAACAGTAACATACCTGCACACGTGCTTGTCGTAAGTGTAATTAATAAACAAATGACAAGAATAACTCTATTTAAAGTAAAAATGAAAATAGTTTAAAGTAAAATTTGTTGACTAATTCTTGTTGTTGATCAATAATTGTTGTTTGCTGTAATAATTATGTTATGTTATAACTGTATGTTATAATATTTTGTAATAGCATTATATGACTACAAATACATAGATATATTAGTCATTAGTTTTCCAAATGACACTGTAGATAAATATAACACAATTCAATTTTGTGAAGCCAGAGCCACTCTGTACCCTCAATCTTTAACCAACGATGACTGATCCCTAAACAGATAAAATGTATCGAAGACTTTTTATATCAAAGTAACCAATTGGTACTTTCTGCACAAATGCAATTTATGTTGGTGGGTGATCGTTAATTTATTTAAAATGCATTTAGTTACTAGGAATCTTGTTAAATCAATGTAAATTCATTATCATCAACTCAGCAATAAAACTTCTGATGAAACATGAAGATGAAATAAAAAGTCAAAAAATGTGCTTACATACCGTTTTTTTTTTTAAACTTACTCGATTTAAGCTTTGTTTAATTATCTAAATCACTATGAGATCAACTATTATACGTATAAACTAACTATTAGTTGCTAAAAATCCAAATAACAGAAACGAGAGAAATGTGATACTTATTTTGCTCTGGATTGATACTGAATGTCTACAGATATATGAACCAAACATCCTTGGAACGTAAATAAGATTTTTTGCATAGTTAAACTGCTCAAAATTATTTCACGAGTTTTTTTGCGATGTAATTAAATCAATCACGATACATAAATCATAATTAGGTCTTTATTGGACAAATTAAATCTATCATAAAACATTTTTTCATTCATCAGTGTCATTTTCTATAATTTTCTCACAATCATCATCTTCAAAATCCATGTAAACTTAACATCATCAACTCAACAATAAAACGTCAACGGTTATGAAACAAAGATGAAAGAAAATGAAAAAAATCTACTTACTTGTTTAATTATATAAATCACTATGAGATCAACTATTTGTATAAACTTAAAATGAGTTGCTAAAAAGAGAAATAATAGAAACGCGAGAAAGAGGATGATTATTTTGTACTTGGTTGAAACTAGATGTCCATATATAAACGAAACATCCTTGGAAAGTATGGAAATATATAAGTTTCCGCTATTGGAATACTGGTAGTACAAAAATGAAGAATGTGATGACACGAGTACAAATGTGGTATGAGAAATATGCGGCAATAGAAAAAGAATTTTACAATCTGGGTCATAAATATTAGTTATTGGACATAAAAAAACACTGCAAAAGTATTCAAGTATTACCTTCAAGTATTTTCAATAAGTATTACCTGATAGGAATATAAACTTTAACTCTTGACACTTTCAGTTCACAGAAACATTGTGTGAAATTAAAAAAAGTATTACGGTTAAATTAATTTTTTAGGCATAGAGGTTATCTCTCCGCAAGCTAATTATGGCTTTATTGACCGGTCATAAATTAATTAAAAATTCAAAAATATACGCGAAGAGCCTAGTTTACACAAACAACACAATGGTATAATAAACAATTTATTAGTCAATTTAAATATAAACAGCAATCAGTCCTAAATTCGAGATGTGCTGCTGATATAATCGCGAAGAGCTGGCACACTGGCATAAACTCCAGGAAAACCTGGACGGGCACATCCGTAACCCCAAGAAACGATACCAATCAATTCACCATCAACAACCAATGGGCCGCCGGAATCTCCCTGGCAAGCGTCCTTTCCACCTTCTGGGACTCCAGCGCACATCATGCGGTCGGTGATGGAACTTGCTCCGTAAGCGGCACTGCATTCTTCGTTGCTCACAACTGGGACCTGGACGGCTTGGAGTTGAGATGGTAAGATACCACCTTCGGTCAAGGTACCCCAACCGCTGACGACTGATGTTGCACCAGCGACAATAGCTTGATCTTGAACTGGAAGGGATACTGGAGCAATTCCAGCCGCGAAAGTCAGATCAGCATCGAGTTCCAAGACTGAGATGTCGTAGGCGAAAGTAGCGGAGTTGAAAGATGGATTTTGGTGGATGGTTTGGACACCGATAACGGTACCGCCGGAGTTGCGGATGGAGGAACCAACGCGGATACTCAGTTGAGTTGCTGAAGAACTGAATATGGAATTAGTTGATTGGATTGTTTGGTTTTATTAAATGCTTACCTGGCAGTGCAGTGAGCTGCGGTGACTACGTATCTATTGGAGATGATTGATCCACCGCAGATGTGGCTTCCGTAGTAGAGAAGGGATACTTGATAAGGGTAGTCTTCAATGTTGACGGCGTTGCCACCGACGATTCTGCCATCCAGCATTGGTACGTTGGCTGATCTTTGGGGTGCCGCTGTGTTGTTGGTGGATAATAAGCTAATGTGGATAATAAGCTAATTTTGTATGCTTACCGAAGGCAATAGCAATGAGAGCAGATGCGACTAATAGACGGAGCATGTTGATGTGTTTCTGATACCAATTGTAGACATCTTCTTGGTTTATATAGTAATTTGGTTTTGTGGGGATTTTTTTAGTAGAAATCTTTATCTGAAACGTTTAATTGATTTAATATTTTTGATTGTTATTCCCCTTATCTATTTAAAATCTACGTTAGATCTATTCATCTGAGCATGCTTCTCTTCCAAAATTTCTGTTTTAAATCTTCGATTATACTTTTTCAATATTTAAATTTAGTTCTCTTCAAATATTTTGTGGGTACTATAAATCATAAGCACTTGTCTAAATCATTTAACATAACGTATTTCTTATTATAGTTTGTCTGTCTAGTTTATCGTTGACTAATCTTCTCAAATCTTTGCTGTATTCTAGTTTTCAGTCAAAGTCGAGAAATTGTAGTATTGGATCTGTAAACTAGACTTGATTTTGCCCGATGGCCTTGAGAATCCTGTTCAACACCTGTAGCAGGTCTTTCATGAAAAATATCTTTACCACAATTATTGCATTTTTGTAGCACTGACACAAACTTGAGTAAAAACTACAAATAAAATATTTTTTATTAATTGGGAATGAGCATCCCATTGTAAGCACCCAGTTTCCACATACAATACCATAAATAAAGACCAGATTACTTCCCTGATTCAGAAATTGACCAGACATAGATTATGGGGAATAACAATTGAGACATAAATAGATTTAATAATTTATTTTTTATAGTTTATTAATCATGGCACTAAATATAGTACTAGATGATTATCAGTTAGGTAAACTACAATAATTTAAGATAACGATTTGCAATGAAAATCATCTGATAATGAATTACTATATAAACCAAGCGAATGTTTACATCCTGCATCAGATTCACATCAAGATGTTCCGTCTACTAATCGCATCCGCCCTTGTAGCCATTGCCTTCGGTGAGTACAAACACAAGAATAATATTCAACATCCTAATATTTATATTTACTAATTCAGCGGCTCCACAAAGATCAGCCAACGTACCCATGTTGGATGGCAGAATCGTCGGTGGCAACGACGTCAACATTGAAGACTACCCTTATCAAATATCCCTTCTCTACTTCGGAAGCCACATCTGCGGTGGTTCAATCATCTCCAACAGATACGTAGTCACAGCAGCTCACTGCACTGCCGGGTAAGCATTTAACAAAACCAAACAATACAGCCAATTCAACTAATTCCATATTCAGTTCTTCAGCATCCCAACTGAGTATCCGCGTTGGTTCCTCCATCCGCAACTCCGGCGGTACCGTCATCGGTGTCCAAAACATCCACCAAAATCCATCTTTCAACTCTGCTACTTTCGACTACGACATCTCAGTCTTGGAACTCGATGCTGATCTGACTTTCGCGGCTGGAATTGCTCCAGTATCCCTTCCAGTTCAAGATCAAGCTATTGTCGCTGGTGCAACATCAGTCGTCAGCGGTTGGGGTACCTTGACCGAAGGTGGTATCTTACCATCTCAACTCCAAGCCGTCCAGGTCCCAGTTGTGAGCAACGAAGAATGCAGTGCCGCTTACGGAGTAAGTTCCATCACCGATCGCATGATGTGCGCTGGAATCCCTGAAGGTGGTAAGGACGCTTGCCAGGGAGATTCCGGCGGTCCATTGGTTGTTGATGGTGAATTGATTGGTATCGTTTCTTGGGGATATGGATGCGCCCGTCCAGGGTTTCCCGGAGTTTACGCTAGCCTGCCAGCCCTCCGCTCGTATATCACTAGCGTTTCTGGAGTCTAAGACTTATGTCCAGTTTTATGGGGTTGTGTTATATAATAAATAAATTATTGATTAATGAAATTAGCGTCTTTATTTGATTGTCAATTCGATTTATTATTGTATGTTCACTCAAATGCAAAAGCAAATTGCTTCTATGCAAAAGATTTAATTAAGTTTTATAATCAATTGTTCTCTACAAGCCATGAAATTGCTGCTCGCTGTTTTGATTGAAAATATAAATGCTTGTTATGAGACCTGGAAATATTTATCATTTTCATTACATTTTAGTGAAAAACAATTTGAAGTTTTTTATAGTAATTCAGTGATGTTTTTTGCCTTTAATAAATAATTAGTCAGAATTTAGAAATAGAGAGGTTGTAAATATAGCAATGAAGCAGTAATATTTTAATTGATATTATTATTGATTATGACAATAATAAAAAATATTAAACTCGACACCTGATGGTGTATGATGATAGTTACAATTTTTTTTATCTCTAATTACTTTTGCAATATTTAGTGGATTTGGATACTTCTTTCAACAAATTGTAGACAAATTCTTCAAAAGTCGGTTTAGCTAATGTCTGTGTAGCCACCATGACGGTTTTGTGAACGTTGTTTGGAAAAATCTTGGAAACAATTAAATTAATTAACAATTAAAAACCTCAGTCAAGTTTTCGTCAACTCAACGTCAGCTCGTTTTTAAACCAAATGAATAAGCAATGTTTCGACATTTGTTTTATTTGAATATATTAATATTCAACAAAGATATAGTGTTTTAACAAAAACAAATTGTAAATTTAACTAGAAGGAAAGTATTGTAATTGACAGATTTTTTTATAGAGATTTCAGTGGAAATACGCGTTTTGAGGTCCCCTGAATCAATTGCGATGATTTCTGGAGTATGTGTGTATGTAAATAAAACTAATTAATCCATAGAATTTACGAAAAATATACATATATTTTGTAATCAGAACTTATTACACACTGACATCATAATTGATATTCAATCATTTAACAGTTCTTTTTAGTTTATATAGTGTATCCAGAAGAATCCTGTATAGAAGAAAAAAAAATACATCAGTTAAAATCAACATTAATCTCCAAGTTGTGCCATGTAAACTAACTTCTAATTATATATTATAAAAACTGCACATCTTCTGCAGTAATTTCCAAATAAACTACCTACAATAATACATCAATACCTCAAATATTTCAATAGAATTATAATAATTTATATGGTTTTTGCTTATCTGCAGGTAAGCACCATTATGAATGAATTATCTGGAATGGATTATGCCATCGTAAATTTGTACGCAATGAACTTGACATACTAAATAGTGCTACTAAGATTATTATAAATCATCAAAATTAACATTTAATTTCTTCGCTAATGGTTTTTCATGGATAACACGTATTGTACTACCTAATATACATGAAATAAATTATTCAAAAATTGCTTTTACTTTATCCGGTCATCAAGTAATTACTTCGTATGTAAAATTACATTCAATATCATACAACACACTGTGCAGACTCCACATGGGAGCAAGGACAAATTTCAGAGTTTCTTGCAACTATTAATCGATAAGGTTTTTCATCGATTGCCTCAGTCGAAAAAATAACATCGAGCAGTAAAGATGTCCAACATCTGCAACTTTTACAATGACAAAGTGTTGTTAGTTACTGGTTGTACAGGAGTGTTGGGTACATGCCTAGTGGAAAAAATCCTTAGATCGCTACAAATTCGAAAATTGATTCTCATGATCAGACCCAAACGGGGAAAAACAGCTGAGGAGAGGATTAAGGAATATACTAATAATGTAGTGAGCATTTTGGCGTTTTTTGAGTTGATTTCGACTTTGCAGTGTTACCAATCGAGTATCCATAGAATATAATACAATTACTTTTATATTTTTAGGTATTTTCCAGGATTAAAGAAGGTATTTTCGATACTAAAGTGACATGGGTATACGGTGACCTAACACTGGACAATTTTGGACTGTCCGACAAAGATTTGCTGATGATAAAGAATTCCGTTAACGCTGTATTTCATCTAGCAGCCACCGTACGTTTTGATGAACCGTTGGCTACTGCTCTCAAAATCAATTTTAGGTCTACCAAATTCATGCTCGATATCGCTTCAGAGTGTAAACAATTACAGGTATGTGTACCTATACTTTCAATTTAGTTTATTATGCTCCAAGTTCCAACCTTAAGAATCTACCGTCACTTTATTTTAGTCGTTTGTGTATGTTTCTACTGCCTATTCAAATTTTGGCAAAACGTTGGTCGAAGAGAAATTGTACACACAGAAATTCTCACCGGAATTTATGTTGTACATGCTTAAATATTTAGACGACGAAACCATAAATAAGTTTGGTCCTATAATGATGGAGCCCTATCCTAACACATACACGTTCTCCAAAGGGATCACAGAGCTGTTAGTTGAACAATACTCGCATAAATTTTCAATTGGGACATTCAGACCAGCATCAGGTAACACCCTGTATATATATCCGGATTAACAGATAAAAAATGATTAATTTTTGATTTTTTTAGTAATCGCAAGTGTCCAGGAACCATTTCCTGGTTGGATAAATAAAGCAACAGCAGCAAATGCTATTATCCTGGAGGTAGCTTGTGGCAGAGTTCGAGTTTTAAGGATATCGAAAGGAGACTTGAACTGTTGTCCTGTGGATATGTGTGCCAATGCCATGCTGGCAATAGCATGGGATAATTCAAAAAATAGGTTAAATTTTTATCTATTAACTACTTGTTTATGTTGGCATTATTAATGCAACTACTTGCTGATCATTCATAACTTTGGACAGTAAGAATTTCTTTTCATGTCCTATTAGGGCATTAAGTGGTACTTTATGACCGTGTATCACAGTTATAAAACTTATTTTTAAACAACTGTTGATTTCCATATCCACGAAATAACTATCCACTTCAGCCAAGACAAAATTTTCTCAGTAGAAGCGGGTTAAGTGCTTGATTGAAGACAAATTTAGTTGCAATGAGTAAATTATTAAGTCATACCAAACAGTCATCAACTACACAGGACTATATGTAGTTTTGAATGAAACTTTGTAGTATTACTTCAAATATTTAAACATTTCGACCAAATTGATATTGGTTTATTTCAACCATTGGATGGATTAAAGAGAATAATAATATCAGAATAAGTAATTTGTTGTTTTGCTTGGAAAAACAAATGTTTCAGAAAAAGATTTTTAGGTTTGGTTCAACACCTTCTGTGTGTTGAATAGAGTATTTCATTCTCACTGCAAGTAACTGTCATTTTAAATGAAATGCGATCAATTATTCAAAGTAAGCAATAGTAATTTACATTCAACATAATATATTGATTTGAAGTGAATAATTTTGTTGTTTTGTTCAAACTATCTACCCCTGCTGCAAAGGGATAAAAAAGTTAATATATACCAATACAGTAATTTATTATAAAAATAAAAAATACATTCAAAATAAGTACAAAATACATTCAAAAATACAAAAGAATTAAATGTTATCTGATACATTTCAAAGTAATAAATACATATAATAATTAAATAATACCTCTGGTGAATTTGTTGTCATTGATTTGCATCTCTGACTTTGGACCATGCTATAAAAACACATTGGTCCATTGTATGCAGTACTGTAGGACCTTTAGTAATGCATCATTAGCCGGAATAAGTTCTTTTACTTCTTCCTCTGTAAGTTTTTTTATGTTTTCCACAGTTATTTTATTGCCCAAGGGCGTACGTCCTGAAGATGCCTCTTGCAACTGAGTGTGAAACGTTAACTACTTTATCGTTGTTGAAGCGGAAGTCTCCAATTGTAATGATTGTTTAAACATATCCTACTAATATTTTGTGTACTAAAATAATGAATTTAACATAATATAACATAACAAATGACATAATATAACATCTCATTACAGATCACCACAGAACAAAATCTACAACTTCACATCGCGTGATTTAAAAGTTCCGGAATATGTGAAATATTCGCTCAGCAAAATCCAGGATTATCCTTTTAAATATACATTCTACTATCCATTTCTGATCATGGTCCAGTCAGCTCTGTTCTACCACATCTTGGCATTCCTCCTGCAAACAATTCCTTCAATTTTCTTCGAAGTCCCATACATGATTTCCCAAAGAAATCTCGAGTAAACGGACCTTATTTTTACCTAGAATTCACTACTAACATTTTGCTTCTTTTAGTATGCTGGCGTTACGGAGAAAAGCTCAAATTAAAGTCGATATGGTGGCTAGTTTTATGCGTAGAATGGATTGGACTTTTGACATGAATAATATTGAGAATCTATGGAAGGCATTGAGCGACACCGATCAGAAAATGTTTAATTTTGATTTGGATGGGGTAAATTGGAAGGAATATCTGCCTGAGGCCATGTGTGGCTTGAAGAAGTACTTCTTTAAGGAAAAGTTGGATGGTGAGAGTATTGTGAGAGCAAAACATCATTATAACAGGTAAATTACGTTACCACGCCTCGATTTCTTGTTCCTAGCCCAAAAGAAGATTTAATAAGAAAATTCAACGAAGTTAGATCAGTTTTTTATGCGTTTTTCTGAGTTTCTGGGACCCCATTTAGCAGTCGGTAAAATGACAATATAAAACATAAATATACAACATAAAACATACAATATAGAACAAAAATAAATGAGACAAGTTCGTACTAATAAATAATTATGAATTTTACTATTCAAACGATAAAATAAAGATGTAAAACTTAATTATAGTGGAGGTGATAAATGCACACTATTATTGCATTATTTTAATATTTATTGCATTTTGTGTCGCTCAGCGAAGTAGAAGATAACAATAAAAAAAAGCATAACTTTCCACGTTTAATGGCTGTCGTTACAGTCGGGAAATTTTATGATTAGACACACGCGCGCAAGTTATTGCTGATTTTGGGTCATTTTTTCCAAAAGTAGACTTATCCATTTCTTCTTTTGTCCATTCTTTAATATTGTTTGAAGAACTATTCCATATTTCTTTTATAAATCAGTTTTTTTATGTTTTTAATTATTGTCTGATATGGTAAACATGAAATATTTCGCCGTTATAAATGAGGTGTCATAAGTCATAAATTTTAGCTAATTGTTCTTGTTTTTAAATTTTCAGGTTACGCAAGATCCATATGCTAATTAAGTACGGGTTATTGATACTGGTTGTTTTAATATTCACTTCGATGTTGTGAAAACTCTTTTTGTATATGTCTGTATCCATATTTTTTATAATACGTTAAAGGTTAACATTTTAGTAGACTTGTGGTTGTTATTGTGATTAGAAACGCTTTGTAAATTATGTAATTTGAATACGAATTAAATATGAATAATAAATTATGATGTCAATTTAGTTTTAATGACATAGAAGTATTCCAGCTCTGATATTTTTAAGTCCGGTGAACGTGGGGGCCACTCGATTGTTCCTCTTCTTTATATCTGCTGGAATGAACATCATTAAACAAATCAAACTTCTTGTTGCTGTCGTTTATGCTATGGTCTAGGCTGTTTTACTAGCGTGCTATTTCCTACTGGCTACTAAGAGGATGGTGTGACCACTCAGCAGCGCTGTTTTACCAGTTGGTAAGTTTAGCAGCAGCCACCCCACCAGCGCTTGTTTAACTTTTACAGCAACCAGCATGAATGTTAACTTAAATTGTGGGGTGATTATTAGCCCCTGTTAACTAGCATAGGGTAATTAATGTTACCATTAATACATTAATCAACATCTACTTAAACTACTATTTATTTGATGAACTTTGCGCAGTAGTTTTAATAATAATAAACATTAAACATCATAAATATTGTGGCTTATATTTAAAGAACTCCAAAATGCGTATGCACCAAGTTCATTCTTCGTGTCCATGGCTATTTCGTCAGGATTTTTGATCAGCAGATATTTCAAATCACCTTCTTTGGAAACTGGGTCCCATGTGATGTTCTCTGTGCTCGGAACACTACAAAAGAAATATTTGTTCTTAAAGATGGATATTATCGCCCAATTAAAAAATATACTTTGGTACATTTTATTTATTTCATAAAAATATTAACGTTTTCTTTGCTTCTTTTTTCTAAACCTTGCACATTTAATTATCACATAAGTCATGTAAATTTAACTTCCGCATAGAAAATTCTTACCCAGTTCTTGCAAAGCTAACCACGAGGTCTACCAATATCTTCTGCATACGTTCATCATCCCCATCTAACTTTGTAAGTGTTGATGAACCAGGAAATTTAGTGTCATATAAGTAGATGGCTTCTTCTGCATGCATAACACCATCTAAAAAAAGAAATAGTTCATATCTTACTTCGAAATATGAATATAGCCTTAAATTACTTACCTAAATCAGTTGCATTGAAGAACCTCTTAAATACTTTATTGGAGCCATCGTAACCAAATAACATAACGTACACATTCGATGTAGATACCTTAGATGTCAATTTAGCTGATTTCTCTGCACCCATATGGAACAGTCTCTGCGTACAAACCTAAAAAATATACAAACCAACTTTTTTAATCAAAACAATTTTCATACCTTAACAAATCACATACCTTGACTAACAAATCAAAATTACCACGTGATATAGTCGCATTTTGGAAATAGAAATCCATAATTTTCTTAGAAATCTCATTCTGCTGGTCGACTCCATCTAAGTCATAGTATTCCAACATTTTCGGAAGCAATGTCATCATTTTTTCGTTGAGTTCCTCAATACGATTATAAAAAACTAATCGAAACAAAGAATTTCATCATTTCAACAAAGACATTCATCAACAAGCACCATATGTGGTTATTAGACACTCACCAATCGATGGAATAAGGCCTTCGTCCATTGCTTCTGAAATAACGAAGGGTATCTTCAATGTTTGTCCTTCCTTCAACTGATCATAAGGATGCCTGACTAGAAATGGATTAGGATTCTTGTCATTTTCCTTTTCGACAACAGGTCCAAATGGTGTTGCAGGCACCAAATTACCAGTACTATAGAAACTACCAACTGCACGAATTATATCATCCACTGACTTATTCCGCATGCATTCAGCAACACCATCCTGATTGCAACCTAATGACTTGATCAATTCTGCTGATTCTGGCCTTGTTCTTTCCCTCACGGCCCATGGGTCAAGTGCTGAACCACTTTCTGCCCATGCTTTATGGAATAGAACTATAAAACGAAAGAGAATGATAAATGATAAAGGTAAAGATGATAAATGTCAAAGAAATCAGGTTAAATAACCTAGAGCATTACCTTCGCTTGTGTTTTTCTTGAAGAAATGTAGATGAACACTGGCAGCACCTGCTGACACACCAATAAGCGTGACTGAGTTAGGATTACCACCGAAGAGTTTGATGTCTTTCTGGACCCATCTCAATGCCATCACTTGGTCTTTCAAGCCATAGTTGCCCGAAAATGTGTTGTCCTCAGTGGCCAGGAAGCCTATCATGGAACAAAGAAGAAGAAGAAAACTTTTAGAACAAATAAGAACTTCAAATGAATCAAATATTTTCCAACCAACAAAAAAAAATTGTGATATAAACTCCACCATACCCAATGGTCCAAGTCTGTAGTTCAAAGTTACGTAGACCACGTCCTTGTCCATGAGTTTTGAAGGGCCGGAGAGGTCATATCCATTCCCCATCATGAATGCTCCACCATGAATATGAACTATAACATCTAAATTCTCGGTACCGTTGATTGATCGAAGTGGTGTATAAACGTTTAAATATAAGCAATCTTCTGTACCTAAAATATATAATAACATCGTTTCTACGTGTTAACTAGGTTCCCTAAATGTTAAAGAGGTTGTAGAAGAATTATAACATACCATAAGGTCCTGTGTATCCTAATTGTGAACAGCTGTATGACTTATTGGCTTCGATTACGTCGTTCCATCGCTCTACAGGTTGTGGATCCTTAAAAATCGTGTTTTTGTAATCATAATTAAGATTAGTTGTACTCAGATTGTATAGAAATGAATATACTTGGACGCTTTGCAAATGGGTGTGGGTGTGTGCTCACCTTGAATCTGTTTGCCCCAATAGGGGGTGCTGCAAATGGAATTCCTTCAAAGCTAGAATAGTAACGGCCATAGTAAGACTGTTTGGGGACACCTGCAATACGACCTTCTTCCAACGTGACCAGTAAACCATCTTTGTCGCCGTATGTTATAGTTGCTAAATGAGCTGAGAAAATGGGAATCAAAGAGCATATTTCTAATCATTTATGTCTATAATTAATATTTGTTATGAAATGTGTACTGATTGATTCACTAAATTAATTGTAATGGGTAATGTAACTCAATATGATGAATAAAACATCTTAACATTTTAATATAATAATAATATTTTCTGTTTTATTGAAGTATTCAACTAAAATATCGATTTTTTTCCGTCGATTACAATACTTTCCTTCTAGGGTACTAGTCGAAAAGTAAAAATTCCTATGTACTTTATGAAATGTGCGTTTTTGTTACAAGCATAAAATTTAAATTTCATATCAACTTACCAACTAGGAATGTGTAGAACAAATAACCAACTTTACCCATTTCTTCAAGTTCACTGAAATAACGAATTGAATATGATATCAAAAATTATTATTAAATTATATTATTGTTGATGATTCAGTACATAACATCTTCGTAATAACCACTCAGGAGGTCATGTTATGTTTGATAATTATAGATCAACCAATTATATAACGAAAAAGTAAATCTGTTAATGATATTAAACACTTCAAGCCACATCAAATGATTTCGTAATAATTTTATATAAATCTAATAAACGAACTTACAGAAGAACGCAGCAGAACTATCTATTAGACTTGAACTACTAACGTCCACAGTTCTAAAGCATGTAACAAAAGAATAGAGTAACCAGCAGCCTCTTTTCCAAGGTCAGGTCATTGACAATTACCAATTAAAAATGTTTAAACGAAGGTTACCTAATCAAGCGAATCTCCATTGAAATCCCACACCCAAATTGCAAAAGATAAACTCTACTCTAAATCATACAGAGTGTCTCACAGAGCTGGTGTATTTGAAGTTATTGATGTTCAGTTTCTTCTGTATGTTTGAAACTTTGTCTATTCTGTTAAAAAATAAAGCCACTTGTAGCTTTTTGCACATAAAAACAATCTCAGCTGAAAATATGATTAAAGTGATTACGTAACCTCGAGTCAGTACTAGACTGCACTTACGTAGACTGGCTCTGATGCCAATCAGTCTAATCGATCAAGGGCTTGATAACATCAATGCCTTGGATAATGCAATAATGCAATCAATATGAGACACCTCAAATACCTACACGTTTCACTATGCACCAGTAATAAAACTGAATGATAAATCTATTAGGAAATTCGTTTAATATTAAAATAAAATTAATCATTAATTCACATTGGAAAGTAACAATATTTAAATTCCTGCATTTTCGGTGATGTAATAGCGGAGAGCCGGTACACTGGAGTAAACTCCTGGGAATCCTGGGCGTGCGCATCCATATCCCCAAGAAACGATACCAATCAATTGACCATCAACAACCAATGGTCCGCCTGAATCGCCCTGGCAAGCGTCCTTTCCACCTTCTGGGACACCAGCGCACATCATGCGGTCGGTGATGGAACTGGCACCGTAGGCGGCCCTACAGTCGGCGTTGCTCACGACTGGGACTTGGACGACTTGGAGTTGAGATGGAGATGAACCACCTTCGGTAAGGGTACCCCAACCGGTGATAACAGAAGTGGAGCCAGCAATAATAGCTTGGTTTTGAACTGGGAGACGAATCGGGCCAATTCCCTCACCGAAAGCCACGTCTGAGGACAGTTCCAAAACGGAGATATCGTAATCGATGGTGGCGGAGTTGTAACTTGGGTTTTGGTGGACGGTCCTAACACTGATAACGGTGCCGCCGGAGTTACGGATTGAAGAACCAGCACGGATGCTCAATTGAGAAGCTGATGACCTGAAGAGAAGATGGATTAGTTTTGGTTTAAAGATATTGTTTTATTAGATTCTTACCCGGCGGTGCAGTGAGCTGCTGTGACAACGTAGTGGTTGGAGATGATTGATCCGCCGCAGATGTGGCTTCCGTAGTACAAGAGAGAGATTTGGTATGGGTATTCTTCGATGGTGGTGGCGCTGCCTCCGACAATTCTGCCGTCCAACATTGGTACGTTGGCAGACCTTTGGGGTGCCGCTGTAACATTTAAATGTTATTAGAGCCATATGAAATGAATAAAGTAAAGTTTACTTACCCAGGGCAATGGCGACAAGGGCGGATGCAATCAACAGACGGAACATTTTGATCGGTTCTGATGCCAGTTGAAGCCATTCCGAGGATTTTTATAGTAGGAACTCAAACTTCGTTTCAAAAAAAATATGTTATCATGATGCACTGTATATATTTGATAGAGATTCGACAAGTATTTTGTGGAGTGGCATTTAAGTACATACGGGGATTGAAAATGGTATTTTTAAGTCAGGGTTTGTTATTCCCCATATCTACTAAAGTTTAGATTTCGATATTGATGCAACAGTTTTGAAATAGGTACTCTAGTGGTACATACTTAGCGTATTACGTTAGCGAAACGAAATTGAAAGCCCTGTTCACAATGCAAAGTCAAAGCAAAGTAAAATAATTGTTATTGTTTCAAATAAATACAAGTATAAGTACTGGAAAATGATTTCAAGTATCTTTCTAAATACCTTTTACAAATTTTAGATTGAAAACAAAGAGAAATTTTTTAACGAAATAAAATTTTCTGAATAATTGATAATAAAACTTTCTGCCATTTGTATCCAAGTTAGTGCCGGACACTGTATTCTTAACAAAATAAAATTGTCTGGGACAGGTCTTTCTTACTAAAAATTCAATAAAAGGACAAGTGTATCAATAATCCACTGGCCTTCGGTCAAGAATGTTGCAGTTTATTAATGAAAATAATTAAATTGCCTAAAACCCGTTGCAAAAAAACAGCAGGTAGGGTCAATTATAAACTAGTTTTAGGTCAGTAATGTTGTAGTTTATTACTAGGTACAATTTAATAAAAACAAAAAAAAAACAGATGCTATAAAATCACTTCAAAAATAAAAATAAACAAGCATTCAGTGGCAATATTGTATTGTTTTCCCCGTTTATCTATTTATGATCCTCAGGTTTAATCAGTAGCATATTACAACCACTTGCATCATTATTTCATCGGTTTTAAGAGTTTGATTGCACTGTATTTGTATATACACCGTGACAGAGATAACGATCATCTGAACAAGGTATTTTTCTGTGCAAAACTTAACAGATATGTATTAAAAAACACACAAAAATACGTTTGTAATTTATTTTTGATTGTAATTTTTTTGGGAAAAAACATGTTGCAAAGTGCAGATTCTTATTGAGCAGTGTAATAACCAGTGTCAGGGAATTGGTCTGTAGTTTTCTAGACGATTCTTTTGAGTTTGAAAAATCGAAAAAGTTTTGTCAGCTATAAGACTGTTTCAATTTATTTATTAATGATAAAAATAGTGAATTACTAGACATAAATAGAACCTGATTATTGTAGCATTGATGATATCAGTGTATATAGACAAATCAATACATGATAAGATTCATAAACAATTCAATTATGTACTGCCAAAATTATACGAAATGAATGTACTTCCCCAGCAATAACCATTGATATCTTGTCCTACTGAAAATGTACTGTACATATGATTAGACAATTGAGAACCAATAATAGAAGAGAACTTTGCGTTTTAAAGATACAGACGTCGTCTTTAGACAGCCTAAGAGAAATTGAAATCTTAGACCAAATGTAACCAATTTCAAAACGAAATAAAAAATTACATCTGTACCTGTAAGTACCATTAGAAGTCAATTAATTGGTCATTTATATCGCTAAAATACCATAATTTCTGCTTACTCAATAAATAAAACAAAAAAGTATTCAAATTTTAGCATTTTTTATTAACATACCACTGTCACACCAATCACCTAATAAAATATATGCCTACATGTAGAAATGCGGGCAAATAATTGGGTTTTGGCGCAATATTCACGCTGATTGATATTCTGTCACATTCTGCTGTTCACAAACTAACTATTAACGAACAAATCTAAGTCTACACCACTCTACCATCGTGTCAACCCCAAAATCTAATCTAACCTATTATATTTTAGCATCCAATTTTAGCACCAATTGTTTGTAAATTAAAATCCATAAATGTTGTATGTCAAATTTAAAGAATTCCAAAACTGATAAGCGCCCAGGGCTTCTGTTGTCTCCATGGTCAATTTATCAGGACTCTTGATCAGCAGATATTGTAGGTTGCCTGTTTTGCTAACTGGATTCCACGTCACACCTTTTGTGGTCGGTACCCTGCAAAATGCACAAGAATTAGTATTACTACAACCACAATGTAAATACGAACAGACCCAGTTTTTGCAAAACTACTCAAGAGGTCTAACATTATTTCTTGCATCCTGATATGTTCTGCTGACAAAGTTGGAATCATTGCTTTTGCGCATTCTGCGTCGTATAAATAAAAACCCTCAGCGGCATGCATTACACCATCTATAATACATTAAAACACGTTAATATCGACTAAATTCTTTGATATGCAGTATTACCTATATCAGTCACATTAAACCTTTTCTCCAGAATTATGGCAGTTCCTTTGTACCCAAACAACATGAAGTATGTCTCCGCAGAAGATACTTTAGCTTCCAGTTTTGCTGCTAATTCTGCTCCCATATGGAACATTCTCTCTGAACAAACCTGACAATACCCAATAAAATTAGCATTGTTAGAAATACATTGAATGTATAATAAATATCACCTTTGTCAAAGCGTCAAAGTTGTCTCGTGTTAAACTCTCATTCTTAAGATAAAAATTCTTTATTTTTGTGGATATCTCGTCTTGTGTCTGCTTGTCGGTGTCGTAATACTCAAGCATCAATGGAAGAAGCTTATTCCATTCGTCGTTCAGATGTTCAATTCGGTTATAGTAGACTATTAAATTCGTTTCATTAAAAGTGATTATTAATGTCGGAATAAAACTATGTATGTAGATACGTACGAATTGATGGATGTAGGCCTTCATGCGTTGCTTCAGAAATAATTAAAGGTATGTTAAGGGAATGCCCAGCCTTCAACTGCTCGTAAGGATGCCTTATCAAAAACGGATGAGGATTTTTGTCATTCTCCTCCTCGATCACGGGTCCAAATGGTACTAAAGGTATAACGAGACCGTCGACATAAAAACTCCCTATGCCATTAGCAATATCCCCAGCTGGCTTTTTCCTCATACAATCAGCCATATCTTTATCATCACAACCGATATTCCTGATCAATTTCAATGATTCTGGTCTCGTTCTTTCTCGGAGTACCCATGGATCGAGGGCACTACCACTTTCCGCCCAAGCCCGCTGAAATAAAACTACAATTTTTTGCATATTTAATGTCCCGAGCTGATTTTGTGCGGTGATTGAATACCTTCCGTTTTATTGTGCTTGAACAAGTGGAGGTGAACACTAGCTCCACCAGCGGATATTCCAGTGACCGTGACAGACTCAGGATTGCCTCCGAATTTCCTAATATTCTTCTGGACCCATCTCAACGCCATCACTTGATCTTTCATGCCATAATTACCAGGGAATGTGTTATCTTCAGTGGCCAGAAAGCCTAAATATAAATCGTTTTTATCAATAGAAAAATAATGCTGCATAATTTGGTAGGGGACTTGTACTGAGCGTCGAAAGTAGTGTTTTTCTTAAGATTTATAACAGTTTCAGAGTTCGAAGTCGATGGATCGATATTGATGATACGTTTCGTTGATTTTTAGTTGGTGCAATGTTGCTTGTACTTTGTGATTATGAATTGCAATTCATTGCTTGTGAATTCTGGTGGTAGCGGTGTGATGATATTAAGGGTTGGGAGTACTTTACCAAATGGACCAAGTCTATAGTTGAAGGTCACGTAGATTAGATCTCGGTCCATAATTTTTCCAGGCCCTGAGAAAACATTTCCGTCTTCGACCATGAATGCTCCGCCATGAATGTGGACCACAACATCTATATTTTCTTCGGGGTCAATTCGATCGCGTGGTATGTAAACATTCAAGTATAGACAATCCTCTGTACCTATGTTTACAAGAAGGTCCCAATATAGAACTCCCAATGTACAGCTTTGTAATACAAAATACCTGTAACGGCCATTTCACTAAATTGAATGCACGTGTAAGTTCTGTTTGCCAGCAGAATGTTGTTCCATTTTTGAACAGGTTGCGGATCCTTTGAATGAATTATTATTATTATTAAATATTTCATTGAATTATGTTATAAAATGTTTTAGTTAAATTATGTTTTGCTTTAGTAACTATATATCAAGCATAGAGTTCCTTGAATTCAAATTGCTTTCTTGAATTAGTAAAATATTTGTGTAGTGTTATCTTTTCTTGCATTGAATCTGTTCATTCCAGTTGGAGGTGCTGCATAAGGAATTCCTTCAAAGGCAGAAAATGTACGACCATGGAACGAAGTTCTATGCACACCTTGTACAGGCCCATCATCGACTGATACAGCTAAATCATTTCTCTCGCAGTTTGTTACCGCTGTAAGACAATGATGAACGTATAAACGTAAAATTGATACACTTTCCTAATCACTATTTTGTTAGCTCACCGAATAAGTAAGTCAACCACAAAAAATATTCAAGTTTTCCCATTTCGTATTAAACGAGTACTGTCACAGTTATTCAACTGATTTGGATTATGCTTCGTGATTTGGACTCATAACAAATGTTATCTAATGATTTTATTTGACCTTAAAATCTATCATATGTCTTAATATGTTATTGTTAATTATGTAATTTGCCGATAAAGTTTAGGTAACTTTTATTATTTAATTGTCTTCTGCAATCCGTTTTCTCTCCAAACATTTTGTCAAAACGTTCACATGATTTTTGTAAGGCTACTTGAAGCGATCTGTTACTATTCACTCTTGGAACATTAAGAAAATCATATTTTTACTCTGAGAATTTTATATTTTACTTGAACCAACCAAATGATCTTTCTGCGGGTATAGAAACAAGTTATATTCTTCACTCAAAGATATTCGTGTTGTATCGAATAAATTGTTCCCTCTGTGTAGTCATGTCTTGAGTGTATAACAAACCTCACCTGCATGAATACCTATACAAGGTGCTTATACGAGGCTTTGTATCTTGTGAAGTAATAAACACTTAAATATAATCAATCACTTTTATTTTATTTATCAATACTTTTAGTTTAACAATCTAAATTCCTGTATTTTGGGTGATGTAATCGCGAAGAGCTGGAACGCTGGAGTAAACTCCTGGGTAGCTTGGACGAGCGCATCCATATCCCCAAGAAACGATACCAATGAGTTCACCATCGACGACCAATGGGCCGCCGGAATCTCCCTGGCAAGCGTCCTTTCCGCCTTGTGGGACTCCAGCGCACATCATGCGGTCGGTGATGGAACTTGCTCCGTAAGCGGCTCTGCATTCTTCGTTGCTCACTACCGGGACTTGGACGACTTGGAGTTGGGATGGCAAGGAACCACCTTCGGTGAGGGTACCCCAACCGCTGATAACAGAAGTGGAGCCAGCAATAATAGCTTGGTTGTAAAATGGAAGGCCAACAGGGGCAACTCCCTCTCCGTAAACCAAAACAGAATTAAGTTCCAACACGGAGATATCGTAATCGATGGTGGCGGAGTTGTAACTTGGGTTTTGGTGGATGGTCCTAACATCGACGACGGTGCCGCCGGAGTTACGGATTGAAGAACCAACACGGACGCTCAATGTAGAAACTGAAGATCTGAAGAGAGATGATGCATTAATTATGGTTTAAAGATATTATTTTATTAGATTCTTACCCATCGGTGCAGTGAGCTGCTGTGACTACGTATCTGTCGGAGATGATTGATCCGCCACAGATGTGGCTTCCGAAGTACAAGAGAGAGACTTGGTATGGGTAGTCTTCGATGTTGGTGGGGCTGCCTCCGACAATTCTGCCGTCCAACATTGGTACGTTGGCAGACCTTTGGGGTGCCGCTGTAGCATTTAAATGTTATTAAAGCCATATGAAATGAATAAAGTAAAGTTTACTTACCAAGGGCAATAGCGACGAGGGCGGATGCAATCAACAGACGAAACATTTTGATCGGTTCTGATGCCAGTTAAAGCCATGCAAGCCCTTTATATAGTAGGAGGCATGCTCTTGGTGAAAAATATGTTTTATCATGATGCACTGCATACGTGTGATTATTATTGGGTAATCTTTTGGTCGAGTGGCACATGTATGTAAGTGCATTGAATATTGTATTTTTTAAATAATAGTATAGTATTGTTATTCCCCGTTATCGGTGATTCTCACTTTAAAACAATATTAAGCTTCAGTTATCTGTCTCACGATTTCATAATATTTTTTCTTAGATTTTATAGATCTGAAATTGATTTCTTTTTCGAGAGCTGATACTGTATAAAAAAGTATAAAAAATACCTAAACAGTAAACTTGATCCAGATCTAGACTTGTTCGTAAATAATCAGTTTGTGAACAGTAGAATGTGATAGAATATCAAACAGCCCCTATATTACGTCGGGTCTCAATTATTTTCCTGCATTTGTGATTGTACTTATTAAAACAAGTTAACATCTTGTTGTAAATCGGTAAAATGAATACAATTTAAAAATACAATGAAAATAATAAATATATATTTTATTAGGTGACTCTTGTGACAGTGGTACGCTAATACAAAATGGGAAAACTAGAATACTTTTCTTTACTTGATTTTTAGATAAGGAGAAATTATGGTATTTTAGCAAATTGATATAAATAACCAAGTATTTGCCTTGTAGTGGCAATAACAGGTAAATGTAGGTACCTGATGTGATTTCTTGTTCGGTTTTGAAATTGGTTACAATTGCTTTAAAGAAAAATTGAAATAGACTCTCTAAAGACAACGTGTGTAATTTTAAATAACAAAGTTGTTTTTTGATCATTATCTCAATTGTCTAATGATTATTCATATTTACAGTAGATTTTCAGTATAACAGGTTATTAATCGTTCTTGGTTATCTTTTATTCGTCGATAGTACAATAGATTCAGTTTGGGAACTACATAAATTACGTATGATTTTATCAGGCATTGATTTATCTGTATACACTGATTGTATCAATAATACTATAATATTTAGATTCTAATGATGTCTAGTAATTTACCATTTTTATCTTTAAAAAATAAATTGAAACAATGTTATAACAGTTAAAAACTTGTTCGTTTTTTAAACTCCAAAGAAGCGTCTAGAGAACTATAGACCAATTTTCCTCACATAAGCGCTTATTTCAATCCTGGAAAGCATAATCGAAAATTATGCCCTTTGCAAAGAATACTGCAATCAAACGATATATATCACTAAAGTCGTTATAGATATCAGTTGAGTCAAAAAAACTTATTCAAGTAAAGATCACTAAAGCAATAACAATAATAAATATCTGGGCAAGCAAACTCATCATTATTTATTTCATTTTGTTCTAATAACTTAAATGCTACAGCGGCACCATATAAGTCCGCTGATCGACCGATGTCAGATGGCAGAATTGACGGTGGCACCTCCACCACCATTGAAAATTACCCCCACCAAATCTTCTTCTTGTACTACGGAAGCCACATCTGCGGTGGATCTATCGTCTCCAACAACTATGTAGTCACAAATGCTCACTGCACCGCTGGGTAAAGATCTAACAAAACAATACCCTTAAACCAAAACCAATACATCGTTTCTTCAGGTTATCAGCTTCTCAACTGAGCGTCCGTGTTGGTTCTTCAATCCATAACTCCGGTGGTACGGGTTTAAGACCGTACCAAAACCCGACTTATAACTCCGCTACCATCGACTACGATATCTCTGTTTTAGAACTTCACTCCGCTTTGACTTACGGAGAGGAAGTTTCCCCTGTTGCCCGTCCAGTTCAAGACCAAGGCATTGTTGCTGGTTCCAATGCTGTTATCGCCAGTTGGCGTACCCTCACCGAAGGTGGTTCCTTGCCATCCCAACTCCAAGTTGTCCAAGTGCCTGTTGTGAGCAACGCCGAATGTAACGCCGCTTATGGTTCAATCACCGACCGCATGATGTGCCCCGGAATCCCAGAAGGTGGAAAGGAGGCTTGCCAAGGCGATTCAGGCGGTCCATTGATGGTGATGGTGAACTCATTGGTTCGTTGATGGTGAACTCATCGGTATTGTTTCTTGGGGATATGGATGCGCTCGTCGAAGACACCCAGGAGTTTACTCCAACGTATCAGCTCTCCGTTCTTACATCACCGCAAATGTCAGAATCTAAATTGTTATTATAATTACACAACAACAATAAAATGTTAAGACACAACACAGATCTGAAGGTCAAATGATATCCTTAGATAACATTTCGTATAAATAGATGATAACTATATAATATCCAAAAGAGTTGTGGCAGTAGTGACTGTTTAACACGAAATGGGAAGACAATATTTTTTGTGGTTAACTTGTTTATTCGGTAAGCTGAAAAAATAGCGTTTAGCAAATTTATATAAGTGATGAAATTGTCTTACAGCGGTAACACACTGCGAGACTAATGATTTAACCGCATATCTTGATGATGGGCCTGTACAAGGTTTTCATAAAACTTCGTTCCATGGTCGTACATTTTCAGCATTCGAAGGAATTCCGTATGCAGAACCTCCAACTGGAATGAACAGATTTAAGGCAAGAAAAGATCACACTACACAAATATTTTACTAAATCTGACATACACATCTTATCCATTTGGCGAAAGTTAAACAAGTTTGGATTCAAGAAAGTAGTCTATAATTGACTATACGTAGTTACTCATAGTTTAGCGAAACATTTAATAATAATAATAGTAGTTGTAGTTGTTTTGGGTGCGGTTTATTCCACTGCACCTAGGCCAATTCTTGGCCCTTTGTGCTTACCAATTTTTACATACTGTTTGATAACGACAACCAGAGGTGTTCAACTGGTTGCCGGCACCCACGGTTTTACGCCTCTTGCGAAAGGCGGTGGGACGAGGATCTTCAGCTGATGCCTGGATTTGAACCCAAGACTTCCTAGCAGGAGAGCAGCACTCTACCACTAGAGCCACATAATAATAATAATAATAATAATAATTTTTTTAAAGGATCCGCAGCCAGTTCAAAAATGGAAGGATGTTCTGCTAGCCAATAACAATTACACGTGTATGCAACTTAGCCAATTTGGACTTATTGGTATACGCTTTACTAAGTCTTTCATTGGGAGTTTCAGTTAGCAATGTATTTTTGATAAAATAGGTACAGAGGATTGTCTATATTTGAACGTTTATATACCACGTGATCGCATTGACTCCACCGGAAGTCTGGATGTGGTGGTCCACATACATGGAGGGGCATTCATGATGGGGACCGGAAATTCTTTCTCGGGGCCTGGCAAAATTATGGACCGGGATCTAATCTACGTGACCTTCAACTATAGACTTGGTCCATTTGGTAAAGTACTCCCAACCTTTAATATCATCACACCACTACCACCAGAATTGACAAGCAATGAATTACAATTCATAACCACAAAGTACAACCAACATTGCGACAACTAACAATTAACGAAACGTATCATCAATATCGATCCATCGATTTCGAACTCTGAAACTGTTATAAATCTTAAGAAGAACACTACCTTCGACGCTCAGCACAAGTCCCCTAACAAATTCTGCAGCATTATGTTTCTATTGATAAATATGATTTATATTTAGGCTTTCTGGCCACTGAAGATAATACATTCCCGGGTAATTATGGCATGAAAGATCAAGTGATGGCGCTGAGATGGGTCCAGAAGAACATTAGAAAATTTGGAGGCAATCCTGAGTCTGTCACGATCATTGGATTATCCGCTGGTGGGGCTAGTGTTCACCTCCAGTTGTTCAACCATAATAAAACGGAAGGTATTCAAACAAAAAATCAGCTCGGGACATTAAATATGCAAAAATTGTAGTTTTATTTCAGCGGGCTTGGGCGGAGAGCGGTAGTGCCCTCGACCCATGGGTACTCCGAGAAAGAACAAGACCAGAATCATTGAAATTGATCAGGAATATCGATTGTGACGATAAAGATATGGCTGATTGTATGAGGCGAAAGCCAGCTGAGGATATTGCTAATGGCATAGCGAATTTTTATGTCGACGGCGTCATTATACCTTTAGTACCATTTGGACCGGTGATCGAGGAGGAAAATGACAAGAATCCTCATCCGTTCCTGATAAGGCATCCTTACGAACAGCTGAAGGCTGGGCATTCTCTTAACATACCTTTAATTATTTCTGAAGCAACACATGAAGGCCTACTTCCATCAATTCGTAAGTATCTACATAGATAGCTTTATTTCGAAATTAATTATAACTTTTAATGAAACAAATTTAATAGTCTACTATAACCGAATTGAACAACTGAACGAGGAGTGGAATAAATTTCTTCCATTGATGCTGGAGTATTACGACACTGACAAGCAGACACAAAACGAGATATCCACAAAAATAAAGAACTTTTATCTTAAGAATGAGAGTTTAACACGAGACAACTTTGACGCATTGACGAAGGTGATATTTATTATACATCCAATGTATTGCTAACAATACTAATTTTATTGGGTATTGTCAGGTTTGTTCAGAGAGAATGTTCCATATGGGTGCAGAAGTGGGAGCAAAATTGGAAGCTAAAGTATCTTCTGCGGAGACATACTTCATGTTATTTGGATACAAAGGAACTGACAGAATTCTGGAGAAAATGTTTAATGTGACTGATATAGGTAATACTACATATCAAAGAATTTACTCGATATTGACGTGTTTTAACGTATTATAGATGGTGTAATGCATGCCGCTGAGGGTTTTTATTTATACGACGCAGAATGGGTAAAAGCAATGATACCAACTTTGTCAGCAGAACATATCAGGATGCAAGAAATAATGTTAGACTTCTTGAGTAGTTTTGCAAAATCTGGGTCTGTTCTTATTTACATTGTGGTTGTAGTAATACTAATTCTTGTACATTTTGCAGGGTACCGACCACAAAAGGTGTGACGTGGAATCCAGTTAGCAAAACAGGCAACCTACAATATCTGCTGATCAAAAGTCCTGATAAATTGACCATGGAGACAACAGAAGCCCTGGGCGCCTTTGAATTTTGGAATTCTTTAAATTTGACACACAATATTTACGATTTCAATTTTGACAAATAGATTGTTTACCAACTATAGGTGGGTAAATTGAAGGTAAAAACATTAGTTCTAGTAACTTTATTAATTAAATACATCAATCCACAAACATATTTACATTATTTCTATGGTAGAACCTTTAAAACGGTAAGCATTCTCGTCTTCTAAAAGTCCCAACGATTTCCAAAACTCGTTCGCAGCCAGACGTTTCCTCGATTTCATTTGTACATCATCAGGACCCTTTATAGATAGATACTTCAAGTTGCCTTCCAAGGAAACCGGTTCCCATTCAACGCCTTCCAATGTTGGAACACTAAAACAATTTGCAATTAATACAAAGTCCATAAATTATCACAAAAGAACCCTCAATGATTATCGATTTATTTGTACGAACCCAGTTTTTGCGTAACTTTCGAGAATATCCAGATAAATATCTTTCACACGTTCGTCTTCTTTGGTTAATTTATTTTCGCCTGCCATTGCATAGTTCATATCGTATAGATATCCAGCATCATATCCGTGGCCTACGCCATCTGCAAAAGAAAATCAAAACTTCAAATTTGTAGTATATTTATGCTATTTTTTCGTTGTTCGTTTGGCAACAATAAGCCAAGAAGTGATTGATTAAAATCATTAAAATAGATTGTAATAGATTATAAACCACATGATAATTACCAATTCCCATTTGATTGGTAAATGACCTTCCACTATCATAGCCGAACAACAAGAAATAGATATTTTCACTTGACGCGTTTGACTGAAGTCTAGCTGCTTTCTCGGCACCAACGTGGAAGATCCGATGGGACAGTGCCTAAAATCAATTCATCAGGTCACATTACGCTGTTTACCAGCAAAAGTACTGCTGCCACTGGTGGCTACTACCAGCAAGCCTCAGTTCAAACTACAAGGTTAACTATTCAAAAATACATAATTTCCTGAGTTAACATTCATGCTGGTTACTGTAAAAGTTAAAAAAAAGCGCTGGTGAAGCAACTGAGTAAAGCAGCGCTGCTGAGTGGTCACATTATGCTATTGATTTTTAAGTCGCTGCTTCTCAGAATTATGTGCTTTTCTGTAGGACAATAACACATTGTCACAAATTCTTAGACAGTAAATATTTGTATTAATGATTTATTGGAGGATATACAAGAATACATACCTTCACGAAAGAACCAAAGTTCTCTTTGGTGATATTTTCGTTTTTCAAATAAAACTCCTTGATTTCTTTTGTCACTTCAGCTTGTTTTTCTTCAGTGGCATCGTAGTACTCAAAAAGATATGGTGCGTACGTATCAAACTTTTCGTTTAATTCATCCAATCTGTTATAGTACACTAGAAGCAAAATCAAAATATATCACCACAAATTGTGCTAGTTGGAGTAGTTTCAAACTAAGAAGAGCACAGTTGTATATGCAACCAATCATACCCAGTGTATGATTTATAAATTGCCTGTGTATATTTGGTTGCATATACAACTGTGCTCTTCTTAGTTTGAAACATCTATATCTGTTTCAATCGACTTTACGCCTGAATATAAAAAGTAAACGCATAGAGAAAAATGAAGCTAAAGCTAATGTGAAACAAAATTCATATAACATATAAAAACACTTACAAAAACCTGGAAAGAGACCTTCTTCAGTGGTCTGCGAAATAATCAAAGGTTTGTTGAGACAGTATCCAGAGCGTAGCTGTATATAAGGATGAGCAATCATAAATGGTTCTCGATTGTTTGGACTGAGTAACTCCATCACAGGCGCAAAAGGAGCAACTGGAAGCATCTCGTCTACATACACAGCATCCAAGCCTTCGATCAATTGAAGAGCTGGTCTTTGTCGCATGCAACGCAAGGTAACTTTGATGGACTCATCTTTACAGCCTAGACGTTCTATCAATTTTTTTGCTGCTGGCCAAGCACTTCTTCTAGCTGCCCATGGATTTAAAGCCGCTCCACTTTGCGCCCATCCACGAGTGAATAAGTCTTCAGGGATAAATAATTATTCGTATTACCGGTTGCCAAAATTATACTCAAAATTAGACTAACCTTCCTCGGTGGTCAATGCGAAATAATGAAGATGGACGCTCGCACCACCAGCAGATAATCCTGTAAGCGTTACAGACTTTGGATTGCCCCCAAAATGTTTGATGTTGCTCTGTATCCATTTCAACGCTTGGACCTGATCTTTTAAACCATAATTACCAGCAAATACGTCATCTTCAGTAGCCATAAATCCTATACGGATTAAAGAAGAGCCAGATAAACATTTTGTTCACTTGATTCTTTTTCTGTTACTACCTAATGGGCCAAGTCGATAATTAAAAGAGACATATATCAAATCCCTGTCCATAATTTTTCCTGGACCAGTCATGTGTCCACTACCTATCATAAAGGCTCCTCCATGAATATGGACGACCACGTCTAATTGTTCCTCTGGATTTATTCTTTCTCTTGGGACATACACGTTTATGTATAGGCAGTCTTCCGATCCTAAAGTTTGGGTATTTTAGGAAAGAAATCTGAAACACTGAGGATATGCCATACCAACTATTCCATCGCCGATGAAAGCCTTTTGCAAGCAGGTGTATATATGAGATGCCTTCAATGTACCGTTCCATTTCTCTACTGGTTGTGGAGCCTAAAGTTGTGGTCAATAAACTATTTATTATAACATTTTCCCTTAACTGATCAAATAACCACAAATAAATAACAAACATTGATTTTTTTAAGTTACCCTAAATCTGTATTTTTGAATTGGCGGTGCCGCATAAGGAATTCCTTCAAATGAGGCATACTTCCTCCCGTTATAAGAGGTCTTATATGTGCCTTCTACTATACCATCTTCTGTAGAAACTACGAGATCTTCTTCAGCGCGACTTGCTGTAGGAATATGTTTTATGTAAACGTTTTATTTGTATGTGTAGTTTTACTCGTGCTTGCGCTTACCTGAGAATAGTATAAGAAAAACACAAATAAACTGGGGTAACATCTGAACACATGTGCAGGTACACGTCAATAATAAATAATCGTAAATTTTAGTACTATGCGTTCAGATAAGAGGATGAGAACATATACGTGTCTTTCTGATATTACAGATACGTTATCTTTGATAAACATACTTAATAATATTAAGTAGGTACATAAAATAACAACCGCCAGTATTGACAGTGTTAGTCTTGCCAGTATTAGATTCTTTGAGGTATAAACTGACTAACTTTTGTCAATTTTTTTTTATTAGAGAATAATATCTCACTTGACAGGCATTTTCCAAAAACAGATGCTTAAAAATTCTAGAAGTCATAAAGAGAAGCAAAATATGATTGTTTGTATAGCGCCATCTACATTCGCTCGTTCAGCCGAATTACAAAGAGATAACATCCAATTCACAAATGTCACTTTAACGTCAAATAAACATTTCTCTTTGTCAGTCAAAGTGAAATAGAATGCATTTTATTGGTGTGATCGATAAACGCAACTTTCTTCGTTTATTGCCGCGAGAATTTATGTTTTGTCCGTTTTCATCTCTGATTATTCACACTGATTACTTTTGCATGGTGTAGAATATACCGAGATAATAGACGAAAGCTTGACTACTAATTTGGGCAAAAAAAAAATTGTCGCCGGCGCCTCCACCAAAGTGCAAAATAGGTTTTTTTCTTTTTTTGCAGTTTTTAGTTTAGTTAAATTGATATATGAGACAATATTTATTATTAAACAATATCCATAGAAATTACATAGAATCGTCGACAAGGTGGATTACCATATAGAACTTTGGACTATAAAATTTATAAAATTTCCAAAGCGGTCCTAAGTCCTAGGCGGAAAAAATAAAATAGTTTGCGTTCTATATTGAACAGTATACATAATTTCAGAAGTTTTTCATCGAAAAAATTGTTATTTGTGTCGAAAATTATTTCCTTCTTTTCTCTAAATTTAAATGCAGTTTATTTTTCTTTAAATTTACTTTAGAGTTTCTGTTTCCTTTATATACCTATACAATATTCATGCATCGTTTTTCTTGATTATCACAAAACCGACCAATTTGAATAAAGGTGCTCGTTCTTTATGCTAGGGCTAGGAAACTCATGCAGAGCCGGATTAAGATTGCTTGAGAAAAAAAGAAACAAGCAAAGTGACACATTAAGCTTGGTAAAAAACGTTTTAGGTTTTGTAGTAAACTGGACATTACTGAAGTCCCTTACCATCAGTGCAAACCACGTCTTTCATCACTTGGTAATTTTTCAAAACAAAACGGAAATTTGTTATAAGAGAACGTCACCTAAATCTATGTTTAGTTCCAACTTTAAAAATGACTTGCATTGTTACCATGTTAGGCAGTATTTTGTTACTAGGTCTCAATTCCTAGCTGTGTCACATCTTTCAACAACAAATCCTCTAAAATTGTATTAAAGAACAATTTATTTTACTTACCTCTCCGACTGGCCTTTCTTTGCTCCAACAAAACACAAGGTTTACATAAAACAATAAAACAAAAAACAAGTACACACACTTTCCACTTTATTTAAGACTTACAAAAGTACAGCATTATACCTTAGTAACTCGTTACTAGCAAATAGTAGGAAACCGTAGTTTAAGAAACAAAAAAAAATTGACCTAACACTTTAAATAATTAAATAAAAACACTTCAACGTTAAGAATTACAAGAACAACTGAATAAATAGCAAACACATGCTATGAGGAAACGATAAAACAACCGACGGAAAAGAAAACTTAAAAAATCGCATCGTCAATTATCCATCAATTAGCTAACCATATCGAATAGTGTTGTATACATATATAATTTATTCTGTACATATAAAAACAAAATCTTATATCCCGCATTCTGTTCCTCCCTTAAAAATCTGATCGTTTGTCCCTGTTCTTCCCCCTTGATATCGTACGAGCCTTGAATGCCGCTGCGTTTATCAAGTGCTGAAAAAAAAACAAAAATTATAACTCACTATATTATTATTATTATTATTATTATTACCCTTTCTAATTTTGTCTGCTTCGGCAACGTAGTATCCCCAATGACCATTTTCTCTCCCAATTCGAAAATGTCACGCAATAAATCATTCTCCGCCAAATGCAGGTTAAAACCAGACCCGAGAACGTTGCAGAGGGCGTCGTATTGCTTCCTGCGCACCCAAGTATCCAAAATCAAGCACTCCTGTCCAAATTTAATGGTTTCCTCGGCAACAGTTCCAGTCTGAAACAAAGAAAATAATCGGGGAATAAAAATATTTTATGTTCTTGTCATTTGTTTACCTCAATGTAGTTCAAGACGTCACGGAACGTGGCCCTTTGTTGTTTCCTGTCCTTCTTGGCGCGGTACTTGTGAGAATCTGTCGCTAATTGGTGTAAGACCTTCTTCAGTTCTTCGGTCCATTCTTCGCCGAAATCTTCCCTGTATTCGCAGCCTATTTCGAAGACGGTCGCCAGAGCTTCACCAGCGCTCATGCGGACGTCCAAATGGCCGGACTTTAGCAGTTCGGATAATTGTTTGATGGAACTGAAATTAAATTGCAAACATCAGTACATTTATTGAAAACATTAAATAAAATATATGTATTGTGTATTATATTCCATCTGAACTTTCAATCTAAAATACTTTCAGCTCAACTGCCACTTCCGGTGACCAGAAGTCGACATCAACTTTGCTATTTTAAATGGAACAATATATTTTTTGTTTCCTATACTCAAATTTCACCGTTTTGTAGTTATTTTGATTTTTCTATAATTTTGATTGTTTTCAGATTTTGACAAACGTCAGTGTCACTGACATTACATGACATTACAGGTTGATGTTAGGTAGCGTCCAGAGATGGCTCTGGCTTTACTAAATTAAATAATTGCAGCAGTGTTTAGGCACTTCATTGTGCTAACGATTTAGTCGGAAAGTAGGGTGAGGGCCACCCCAGATATTTTCTATTTGGTGTTTGAATTAATAATAAACAATAGGTAGTGAGTAGTCTTATATATTATGATGCAATACAGTGCATTTTTAAGATTTTGACCAAAATACAATACGAAAATGTACTTTGAGTATGTGACGTTATCAATTTTAACACACCAGCCAGCATATTTTAATAATTTAACCAACTAAACCATTATCTTTGTTTTAGTTTCAATTATATTCAAGATAAGCAGTGTTTAATCTTGACATGACTTGTTTGTAAACCACGCAATAAAATATATGCATATTACGGTAATATTTTATTTATCCCGATAAGAAAATTGACGAATTTACTTAATCAAATTAAGGAAAGGTTATCAAAATAAACAATATCAATTAACAGCTTGCAAATACTAATATACATAACATACCATACCATACAATACCATTTGAAAAAGGCATTAAAATGGTCGTTGTTCAAATTATCGACCAATCATAATCAACATATTGCATATTAAACAACAGTCTTAAAGAAGTAATTAAGAATTGACGGTCATTTCTGCAAAACACCATACATTTTTCACCTAGAACAATCAAATAACACTTACGGTAGGTAGTTATCTCCGCTACTCATCCTCGTATAGATGTCGCCGGGCGTCATCAAAGTCAGAAGTAAGGTCCACGCACCGACGGCAGCACTATGCAAGACGGCAGTCTCCGGGGTAATATTTGGCACTGATCCATCACCCTTCAAATAGCTACCGGCAAAAATACTCTCCAACTGCTTCATCACCTGCAACATATCCCCCATCTCGCCGCCCGCAAGAAAAGAAACCAGACTAAGCGCCGTACAACACTGTAAACAAGAAACAAAAGAAAGAACCATTGAAAATTTGATGTTTAGTCGTGCCCAATGGTTATTATACCGTTTTCGAAAGAAGTTATAAACAAGAAACCATAATAATAATAATGACAATGACATTTGACAATGACATTTGACAATGACATTTGACAATGACATTTGACAATGACATTTGACAATGACATTTGACAATGACATTTGACAATGACATTTGACAATGACATTTGACAATGACATTTGACAATGACATTTGACAATGACATTTGACAATGACATTTGACAATGACATTTGACAATGACATTTGACAATGACATTTGACAATGACATTTGACAATGACATTTGACAATGACATTTGACAATGACATTTGACAATGACATTTGACAATGACATTTGACAATGACATTTGACAATGACATTTGACAATGACATTTGACAATGACATTTGACAATGACATTTGACAATGACATTTGACAATGACATTTGACAATGACATTTGACAATGACATTTGACAATGACATTTGACAATGACATTTGACAATGACATTTGACAATGACATTTGACAATGACATTTGACAATGACATTTGACAATGACATTTGACAATGACATTTGACAATGACATTTGACAATGACATTTGACAATGACATTTGACAATGACATTTGACAATGACATTTGACAATGACATTTGACAATGACATTTGACAATGACATTTGACAATGACATTTGACAATGACATTTGACAATGACATTTGACAATGACATTTGACAATGACATTTGACAATGACATTTGACAATGACATTTGACAATGACATTTGACAATGACATTTGACAATGACATTTGACAATGACATTTGACAATGACATTTGACAATGACATTTGACAATGACATTTGACAATGACAATGACAATAATACACCTTTCCAAATACTAACCTCAGCTCTAGTCGCAGGTAAAACCGACTTATTATTAGCAGTCAATAACAAAGCAATCTTCAAATCTTTGCAGATCTGTTCGCAGTCTTCGAGAGCACCGAGCTGGACGCATACCAAACTGGCTAATTTTGCTGCAGCGGTCTGTTCGGCGCCGCGGCCCCTTTTTAGGCATTTCTCGACGGCGTCGACTATTGTCAGTCGCCTGTCGAGGACGTAGGAGGGTACGTATTTCTTGATGAATGCCTTGGACACGGCGTCCAAGCAGTTGCACCGTCCCTGCGCGGATTTCTGGGTGAACCCGTCGATGGCCTCTGTTAGTTTTTCCTCGAAGACTTCTTGCTGCGAGAGCTCCTCGAGTTCGTCGGTGTCGTCGGTGCTGCGTACCTCGGAGAAGTTGCTCAGGACGCTGGCGTTGTCGTTGAATGACTCGTCGTCGGACGTTTGCAGGGAGCCGTTGGTGCGGTTGTCACGATCTGAAGTTTGTGGAAAGAGGGTTTAATTTTATCGCGGGAAATGTTATGGGGACATCATGAAGTGGTTGACTTCTTGGCTAGGCAATAAATTTTTTATCTCCGTGTAATGGGTCGGAAACCCATTATTTATTTGTTAGGATGTGATCAAATTGAGCGCGATGTAGACGGGGTAGAATGTTCGAGAATATCGAAGATTTTGGTGTTGAGTTGAACATCTGGTTTAGGATTTGACCGCGTGTTTATAAGTTTAAATTTGAAGTGTTGCCATTGGCTAAGAAGAAATGTTTCCGGCTTCCTTTGGGGTCAAGGGATGCAAACGAACAGATCTTTGTCTTCTCATTTCAACCACCGTCATATAAAGTACACGTTTTTGTGGAGCGTTCTTAGGCGCTTAAGTTTATCCCTGGTAAGTCTTTTCAACTCGTCTCGCATTTCATTGTAAATTAAATTATTCATATTTCTGCTAAAAGTGTGTCTGTCTAAATCAACTCCTAGGTTTAATTTAAACGTCAATATGTTCAAAGCTTCATTCATTTTTCTATGTAACCTATCAAACGGGATTGTTGATTATTATTGTTAATAGATGTTATTGTTTTGATAAGTGTTTCGTTTCAGTTGAGTAGTCTTGCTTTATCAGCCCTTATTAAATGTTAAATACTTAAACGCGTCAGTTAGTAGTCAGAAAATGTGTTCACAAGGTTCAAGAAAAAGAACCCAGTTAGTTTTGCCTTCGAATAAATTGGAAGAGATTTGATGAATTAGAATTTTGACCAGTAATTAAAGCCTTAGACCGCGCTCGGCCAAAATGCTACCATGTTAGGGAGTCGCGGCTGTTCCCGCCATTTTGACCTCCTACATCCGTACTTGTAAATGTTTTAACTAAATTTTGGTTGTAATTCAAACAGTCCCCAAAACTGTGAAAACTCGCATATTTTAGTACAAAAAATTCTCGGTACGATATCTAGAAATATCGGATCTTCCCCACAGATGGTGTGGGGAGCTTGCTGTCACTCTATGAATTGGGACAGTTAGTTCTTCCTTGCAACGAAACCAGTTGCAAGGAGTGGCAGTACATATTATCGTTTGGGGTGTATGTCAGCAGCAGGAATTGGTCAATTATGTTTTATAGAACAAATAATTTACAGTAAAAGGCTTATCTCAAAATATTACAAGAAAATTTATTACAAAGTGCGAAAAATACGAGATGACTTTATGCACGACAATGATCCCAAACACACATCTCGAATAGTGAAGGAGTGGCTTCTATATAGGACCAAAGCAACACTGAATCACCCTCCTCAATCACCAGATCTCAACTCCATAGAACATTTGTGGGAAGAATTGGAGAGACGAATCCGCACACACAAAGTAAGTAACAAAGATGACTTGAAAGAAAAGCTCCAAGAGTGGAATAAAATTGAACATTCGGTCACGACAAAACTGGTTAATTCTATGGAACGAAGATTGCGAGCAGTAATTACATCAAAGGGAAACCCTACCAAATATTAATATTCTGTTTCTGAGTTTAATTCTTTTCTTGAATCAATAAAATTATTTAATATTCAGTCAAGCTGTCATATTCGTACGGATACTTATTTGTAAGAAATTTAATGCTTATTTAACAAAATTATCTTTTTTTTTGTTCTGGAGACCATTTTAGAATTATCCTTACTAGCACATTTATAAAAAATGACATCCTTCTATGTGATTAAGAGCAAATACTCTAAATCAAATTAGAATTTCTTTTTTAATTTTACAAAATATGTTTAAAATGGTATCGCACGGAGACTTTTTTGTGCCACTGCACCTCATACAAAATTTGGGATTCTTGGAATACAAAAATAATGAGTTGCCACGAATTGTGCAATAATAAAAAATTTAGTTAACCGTTGAAATAAAAAAAAAACTCTTTTCGTTTACTGTTACGTATTTTAGTGAAAGGCGTACGTTTTGTAAAATAACTATAATACATATAGCTAATTTAATTCCACAGATGGATGAATCTTTGAAACTGTAATTCGTATCTAAATGCATTGTGATGTAATAATCTTAATACATTTTATTAACACTCTGACGAACGTAACTAAAATTGGTGTAGCACAATATGGTCTTTAATAAGAGTCGTACTAATTTATTGTAAATACGTGTTGATACGGATTATCGAATTACATATATCATAATTGGTGATTTCTGTAAGCTCTAGAGTCTAGATTGAACCTCAAATTGTTCTTTTTATCTCAATATCATCCCTGATAAGTAATACAACAAAATGATTTCGATGACGGTTCTTTTTGACAGGACATCGTATTTTATTCTAGCTTTTTCTAGCAAACACGTGCGTGCTATTTATGCATGATGGTGAAATGACTAACGAGAATAGAAATTTGACAGACAAGGTCGCACATGGAATCCATGTCTGTGATTGTTGTGAATTGTGAAATCAAAAAACGTTGCGCAAGTTGTCGCAAGTAAAGAATTAGTGTGCACTCCATATGCCAGAAATTCGCATAAAATGCTGGAAATTTGATGCATGGGCGTCACTGACGATATTCGCCCTTACGCGGTCCTAACATATGGTCGAGTATGTATTGCCTTGCTTACCAGACTTTCCTTTTCGTTTCCTATTCGGCATGGTTGCGATATGAAATACACTTTTCCTTAAATTTACTAAATAAAACAACTAATTTAACACTTGATCAAGAAGGTAAACTGTTCGATAAGGTTCCTCTCACGCGTATACAGAACTCTTGACATTTATTTTCTGGGAAACTCGTGTCAAAACTCAATAACATGTTTTCAGTTGCACTCGCTTTGGCCAACTTGCCTCTTGCTCCGTTGAAGGAACATTTATATAACCGCGTGAAATTAGTCACACACTCCCACCAACCGCATTATTGACATCGCTTCATCTCTTTATACGATTATCGATTCCGCCTAAACACTTGCAATTTATTGCTACATTTTAAATAACGTTATGAAATTATGATTTTTCGTTTGGTTGATTCTATGGTTTTCGAATTGTTGGTGTTTTATAGATACACGACCTACGCGATCTCACAAGATTTCACTCCCCCCACCCGCAAGGTATACAAGGAGGATAGTAATAAAAAGTTTTCTAGAAAAGAGGCTTTCCACCTATATAAAAGATTTTGACCACATTAGTATAAATCGTTTTAAACTTCACTTTAAATGTTAATTTATTAATTACTAATTATGAAATAGTCCGGATCTGACAGGCTTTGTGTTGTTTTTTACTGCACGGTTGGTATCGAAATGTCAGATAAACGTCAAATTCGTTGATGTTGGTTTTTATAGGTTATAAAAGATTATATCAAAATTTTAAAATGCACCGATAAGAAAATGCATAAAAATGATGCGACAGGCGAAAATGTCGCTACGAACGTTTTACACGCGTTTTCTAGTATTAATAGTCCTTATTATGTTTCTAGTGACAATTATATTAAGTTTTTTATTATTGAGAGGTAGTAAAAATAAATACAAGATTGGGTAGAAATAATTTTACATGATGTTATTTATTATAGATTGTAAATGCACAAATCCAGTGTATATACCAGATAAGGCTGAACATACTAGAAATATAGAATATTCTTCAGGTCACAAATTAGCTGTGTTAGTCCCATATAGAGATCGATTCGAGGAGCTGTTAGAATTTGTACCGTATATTCACAAATTTTTGAACAAGCAGCACATCAACCATAACATTTTTATATTAAACCAGGTGGATAACTTCCGTTTTAATAGAGCCTCTCTAATCAACGTCGGATATTTATATACGAACAACACTCACGACTATGTCGTTATGCACGACGTCGATTTACTGCCGTTAAACGACCAACTGAGCTACGCCTATCCCGAGAAAGGACCCTTCCACGTCGCCGCACCTAACCTACACCCTAAATACAACTATACCAATTTTGTCGGAGGCATTTTAATCGTGAATCGAGAACATTACCAATTAGTTAACGGCATGTCGAATAAATATTGGGGCTGGGGTTTAGAGGATGATGAGTTTTTTGTGCGGTTAAAAGAGTTGAATCTTAAAGTTACACGACCAGAAAATTTGACTACAGATAGAACAAATACTTTTAGGTTTGTTTTTGACATCTATATTCAAATCTAATCTCTAAAACTTGGATATTGACATGCAGTGTCAAATTTCAGTGTAGCCAACCTGCAATATTTTTCATGGCACGTGTTTTTTTTTTTTTTAGGCATATCCATGGAAGGGATAGGAAACGGGATACAGTCAAGTGTTATAACCAACGTGAAGTCACCAGGAGACGTGACAGGCAAACTGGACTGAATAATGTTGACTATAAAATAGTCGGTGTGAAAAAAATGACCATAGATGGCGCTCCTGTCAATATTGTTGGTATCGAATTGAGATGTGATCGTATCGTGACACCTTGGTGCGATTGTCCGCAAAAGAAACATTAATGTGATTAATTTGACAATTTACTTGGTATTATTTTATATGTTAGATATTTATTGCAGGTATAATGTTAAGCGCTACAGTGTTTGTTTGTATATAAGAAAATGTTTAGATAGCGAATTTTTATAATTATGACTTGGTGAATAATTAAGTGTGAAAGTGTTTGTTGATTTGCTATGTTGTAGTTTTAAGAATCTAAGGAAATGCTCTATTAAGATAATTATTATGGAATGATTACGTGCCATGAGAACAAAATAATAATAATAATGTAGATGGAGAACTTACTTAGGCCCAGTCTTCCAAAAAATTTATCCCATAGTTTATACACAGTATAACACTGTTACTGTAGTAACCAAGACGCGATAGCCAATGAAATGCCTCAAAAATTTATATATACTGGGTATAGCTTATCCTAGTGCACTTGTAAGACTGGCCCTTAGACTGTTTTAATTCAAGTTTCTACCACCAGAGAGTTTGGGATTAAAGTTAATCATTGGAAAAAACCAAAAATTAAAGAAATAAAACCACTGATATTTAACATATTTTGTTTTATTATTGATTCTTTATACAATATGTAATTTATCTACAGTAATATGAGATGCCAAAATGGACTAAGTCAAAATTATACAGTTAACGTTACCTAGGAATGTATATGTACAAAGAAAGACGACGAACAAAAACAACTAGAATGTCCCTAAATGAATATACATGCAATTTGAATAATAGTACGATGTTTTTTTTTTCATGCATTTGTGTTAATTCTTATTTATTTTCATTTAGCTGTGTTCAGCTATTTAAGGCACATGTGTCTTTACAAAATACTTTGCGATTCATATTATTTATAATGGAAAAATTGGATATTTTACATAAAAAAGAAACAAAAATAGAAATAAATAATCACCTTTTTCATTTTGAATAATCACCGTATAGTTTATACTTCTTAATAGACTGATGGAAGCTACGTTTTTGATAGACCTAAAAGTAGTTACAAAAAAACAATTGCTCCATTCCGTACAACCACTTTTTTGTTTTATATTATAACATATATCTCACATATAAATTATTACTATTTATATATTATTACAGACTAAAAGTTACGAACCCAGCACCCAAATAAATGAGCATTTTTTCATTATTAACGTTAACATTAATAACATAAAACAGTATGTGCAATGTTAAAAAAAAACATATTCATAACAAAACTTCATATATTAATAGATTTATTTGAATAAAAAGTACCTAATAAAGAAATAAAAAATCTCAAAAAACAAAAATCACAACATCAATTCACCAAAAAATTGGAACCGTAGTAGAAATGTCAAAAACTAATACTGCAGGAAAATTCCGTGATACGTAACGTTTTATTATTGCGTTTTCTTCTCGGAGTACTCAATATTCAACTCTTTGGAATACATTAGTAATTACAAAAAAAAAAATAATAGAAACAAACGAATCAGTTCGTGCGTTCAGTGAATATTGAGTGTCAATCATTTAAATGCGTTAAAAAATTGGTTATTATTAGCTTGAGGTTGCATCGGCTGGAAAGGCGCGGAATTATTAAAATTCAACGCCATTCCAAAGGTCGGCTGAGACATGCTCGTCTGCATCGTAGGCCTCGGTTGGTTGACGGGAGACGTCGGATTACTCGCTAACTGATTCATACTTGGCGCTATACCTTGCTTATTCTGTTTCGACGTTAGCAAATTGTCCAAGTCGATGTTTAAACTGCCCGAATTGGTCCATGTCGCACCTACGTTCACCGCTTTGCTCTGTTGAGTTGTCGTCACCGGCATGCTCTGGTTATTGGAAGACGGAGTGAGCAGGTCTGATGTATTCGGAGCCATGATTGAACCTGATAAAAGAAAAAATAAAAACTCATTTAATATGTCTAAAATGGCTGTTTTACTAGCGTGCTAATTGCTACTAGCTACTAACAGTGTGACCACTCACTGTTTAACCAGCTGTCCAGTGAGTTTAGCAGCAGCCAGCCCACCAGCGCTAGCAGCACCAGCAACTAGCAGCTAATAAAACACCTTAGTCACCAGTGTGACCGTGGCATAACTGACGTGATATTTTTGTGGCTTAACTTTCTAAGGCCGAATTAATTAGCAAATGCAATGTCCCTTAAAGAAGTTACTGTCCTTTAACTTAAAATGAATGTAGTTCCTGAAGTAATCAATAAATCTTTTAACTGTGCACGTAAAGGATGTGATTACATAATAAAATATAATGTAAATCAAAAATATCGGCTATAAAATTTCTGAATTCTTTCTTTGAAAAAGTTTTTTAAATAAAATTTAATAAGCCTCTAATATTTCTGTAAATTACCAAAGTGGAAAAACAGAGCAAAATTATTTTCCAACCAAAAAAATAAAAATTAACATTTTGCAGAAATGAATAAGACACAACATTACTTATAGAACATTTATTAAAAAATAATTGGAATTCAGAAAAAACAGTACATAATCAGTTTCTTATCATTATATACCTAAGCTATACAAAAAAAAGAACACATCCTACAACCTAGCACGTCCTAGATCCTATATAGATTCAACGCTCAACTACTGTGTCTCAGTACTCTTAAAAACCCCATCGATCAAACTCATCAGATGCGTCGCGAGCATACGACACTCCGTATTCGGTTCCCCCACGCTAACATTCGGCGACAACCTCTGAATCAACCACAACCTAAACTCCAACATCTGATCCAAATAATCCTTCATCAACACACTCTCAGGCATCACGTAAACCACAACCCACAACAACTTCAAAACTTCCATACGAACCTTCGCCTCCGCGCTAAACTTCAGATGCCAGCACACCCAGAACACCGACGAACCCATCGAGCAGGTAATCGGGCAATTCTGACAAGCCAACGTAACAGCGGAAAGCGTGTGCAACAATTGTACCAAAAGTATATTATCCGAATCGTTTTTTAGGGTTAGGGACGTCACCGAGGCCGAACTTAGAAACCCGTTGACCAACGGGAAATAAAACGACCCCGCCACCGCGGAGAAATCGTTCCTCTGCTCGTAGACGATCCTCGAAGTCGCAAATCGCCTCGTCTTAGCTTTTAACCGTTCTTTGATTATCTCTTGGGCATTTTGTACTTCCGGTTCTTTTATGCGTTTCTCTTGCGTAGCCGGAGGTGGTCGTAAAGCCGATAAAGCTTGCGCTGCACCTTCTAGAATCTCCAAAATCAAAACCCTGGTGGCGATGGAATAATTCGTCGTGTAAAATTCCCCGGCGAGATACTCGGCGTATATTTTCGGGTAAACGGTAACCAACGTCACGCAGGATTCGAAGACTTTTGTGTTGAAATTCTCCACGTACATCGTCGGTTGTAAATTGATCAAAATCTGTAATAGTTCCAGCCCGATTGAGGCATCGTCGTTCGGTAATTGCTTCCTTATTAATGACTCACAAACGTTCAGACTCTCCGTAAAGATTTCTGCATCTTGCGTTTCTAATAGACCGTCTCGTAGGTCGCGAAGATAACACGGTACCCCTTTCCGTATAGGGACATCATTGGATACATCATAAGGAGTAAGATCGTCGTCGTCATCGGAATCTATCTCAAATGTATCATCGATTATTTTAATCATTGCTTTTGAGGGAATTGCCTTTACTTCAATATCGTTTCTAGCTTCAAGTTTCAATTGTTTTGATCTAAATGTTCGTTCTGGTGGTTTATACTGTGTAATATTCGACTCACCGTCGGTTAAATAACGGATTATATCGCTCCAATCTTCCGGGTCGCTTACGGTAGATGTTGCTGCCGGAATCCCATATAATTCTTTAGCCAAAGGATTATCGACGTTCTGATTATTAAATTTCAATGTTACTTCGTCTTTCCCTTCGATTTTACCCAAGATATTGATGCTTATCTCTCCAGTAACCATACCGATCGTTCTGACCTCGGGAACGCTACTCTCCAAATGTATGGGAATACCCTCAAGTATAATCTGTCGTAAACCAGCTATATAACCATCTTTAACATAATCAAAATCTTTAATTCGTTCCAAATTGCGATAAAAATCCCATGTTTTTACAGCCATAATCAACAATTTCGCTATGTAAACTTGCTGCTCGATACTCGTATGTTGTATAGCTGTTTTACTAGCCCAAGCCTGTGCAAGACTCTTCATCAAAGTGCAGAAACATTTCTCCGAAGTAACGATTATATACCGCATGAGATTTCGCATAAAATCCGTGTTCCTGTGATCTTGAATCGACAATAATGGGAACTTAGTGCATAAAACGTATTTCCAAGTTGGGTTTTCCAATAATGAGGGTTTCCAAAAATCGATTATGTCGTACTGATTGCTTTTGAGGGTCCGTAAGGTCATCGGAGCGAATATCTCAATGGATTGCTGGTTTAACTTCTCGAATACAGCGTTGATAAAGCCCAAATAGCAAGTATCCGGACGGTTTTTAGCACAACTCTGTGCGAGGAGTTTAATCATGTTTTGGATTGGTAAGGAGTTGTAGTTTTCGTTGAAATTGATGAGGATTTTGTCCAAAAGTGCGGAGAGGTGTCCGGAATTGATGTGTTTTGGGTACATGTTCCAGAAGAATATTAATAGTTTAATGATTAAACCAATGAGGAACCGAACGTAGGTTGTGGCTTGGAAAAACTTTGTTATTTTCTCGTTTGAGGTGTTTGCAAATTTAGCCGGAAGGGATACTAACGCTTGCACGAGCTTAATATACCGCTGCGACGATAGATTAGCTTGCGGAAGCGGGTCTTTCGTAACCATGATATACCGAACGAGTAATTCTAAGAATTCTTCCGTATTCAAAAGAGTTTCCAATAAAACCGACAACTTAACATCATTACAATCCGAGGTCTGCGAAAACCCAACCCCAATAACCTTCGACAAAACCAAAATACTCGGTTCTAGGGTCATTATAACGTTAGCAAAACACAAATCGACAATAGCACTCGACTCCAACTTATTATCTTTGTCGATTGCTATCGGAAAAACGTCCAACATCAGTTTGAGCATCTCCGGAAAGGTGTTGTTGATAAACTCATCCAACGTGGGGTTCCCGTAAGATTCTTTTAGTTGGGTAAGTTCAAAGCAGATTGGGTCGACGTCGTCTACGAGGTGAGAAAGCGGTTCCTGCCTCTTCATCTTCGCGATGAAATTTTCTGAGAGAGAGAATAACTGCTCAATGTGTTTTTCCCTGTCGATGGCGGTCTTCTTAGATTGAGGTGTTTGAGGTGCGTCACTGGTTGGTGACACTTCACTGGTACACTCCGTAATTGCGGGTTTCTCTGCAACCGGTAAGCTCAAATGAGTTTCCGGTTTTAAGACATCAAATTCTATCGTTTAGTTACTTTTAGATAACGTGAAAATTAATTTGGGTATGATTTGCCCGAAATGCTTATGCAACCAAACTATCTTGTACGTTCGGTTGCATAACTAACTAGAATATTTTACGCAAATATGTACAATGTAATTATTTTTGATTATTTTATGATCAGTAAAATCGATTTTTGTGGGCTCAAGCCTGTTACACCCTGTATTATAATAATAAAAGTTTTGTCATTTTTATAGGAGAATGTGTATTTGATGACAATGACGTATATACTTTCATTTTACTGCACTCTATGCATAACAATGGGTACTACAATACATAGTTCCCGGACAATGGGTAATAAATTAAAATTGCTACTTGATAACTACATCTGTTGTATGTAAAAACAGGATGTTTTCCATTTTAATCCGTTTGAACTGTTCAATGAAATAAGGCAAAGTAGTTGACTTAATTTTTAGCATGTAAAAACTAATCTACACAATAATTATTGTGCTGATTACACTAATCTATAATCTATGATTTTTTTTAACACAATCAGTATTAACAAAACAAAATAAAAACAATGAGTTGAAATATGTTTATCCAAATAGTCATATAATAGATACAACCTAATATACCATAATCTATCTGTAATATGTTATGTTTAATCAAAATGATAAAACAGTTAACAATTCAAAACAAATATAACTTATATTATTACTGGATATCTGAAAACATGCCTATAAATATCCGTTGTAAAGGTTGTTGTTCATAATAATTAAACAATTTATATACATTGATGCTGACTACACCTATTCATTTGTTATCACAACAATGCACGATTAAATCAAAGGTCAAATTGTCGCTTTACTGATCGTTTAAATATGCATGTAAACACGTTTTTACTTTGCCACTAGTAAGTATTGTAATCGACCGAAAAAAAAATTCGAGATTTCCGCGCAAATACGCGTTTTGAAGTCCTCTGAATGCAATGATTTCTGGAAAATGTAATTGTACATATATAATATGTCTGGCATGACATAACATTAAAAGTCATTATATGATTGACCTTAGTTTTGGGGTCAGAGTGTGTTTAGACACTTCAATGTATCAACAATGTAATTGGAAAGTTGGGTGGGGGCCACACCGGATTCTTTTATCATTGCAAATACAGTTCTGCGCACAATTAAAAACTCCTATTAAATACATTAATACTTTCTATGCCACATTTATAACTTGTATTAACTTTCGTGTATTTTGCATTTATGGACATACTAACTCAAAAGTACATAACCCAGGGTTGTTATGTTTTTATTGTTTTAAAACATTGTTTTAAACATGTTTTAGAACAACCTAAAACATATTTTAAAAGATGTGTTTTATACATACTTTATTCAAAATCAAATTAACGTGTGTATAAAGCACAATTAATACGTTCTTAAATGTGATTATCCATTGCCCTATAAGCTAAGAGTATGCGAAGAATATACCAAATAAGTACAGTAGATGCAAAATTCAGTATTTGCTGAGAAATTCCTTAGCAGTATGTAGAAATGCTAGTTTTACATCTGATTAAAGCAAAAAACAAACTAGTTTTGCACCTTATTTGAATACATATAGGTAATCGTAATAATAAATTTGCCTGATTATAATATTTTGCATTTAGTGTTCTCAAATAACAGATGCAGAAAGAAAAAGTTATCGATTTAAAAAAAAAGATGTAGAACATGTTGTCTTAAAAACTGCTGGTTAAACAACCTTGTTTTTTTCTAAATAAACACATCTGTTTTGTATAAAACGTTTTTCAACATTATACAAAACTACTAACAATATAGATATTTATAAAGCCGATATTTACGTCAAAATATTTTAGATAAAAGTAAAAGAAAGACGAGATGCTGAAAACTTGTCAAAACACATCAAAACTGGTCAAAATCTACAAACAACCAAATAAAGAACGACACTAATCAAAACAAACTAATAAAAAAACAATAAATAAACAAATCTCTACTAACCTAAAGAATCTAAGAGATCCGGGGCATGTTGAACGCCTCCACCGTTGGTAGCAAACAAGCTCCCACCGCTCGACGACATATTCAAAGACCCGATACCCAAATCACCCAGCAAATCGCTGTTACTGACGTTGGACGCAACCGGTTGAAAAACGGGCACCGTCGGTCCCCCAAACAGATTCTCCACCGCCCCACCAGCCGGCTGACTCACCGGCTGGCTAAACAAATTCCCCCCGACAGCTTGCCTCGGCGACGTATCCAAAAACCCATCGACCGGACTCGTAACTCCGCTACCGCCAAACGCCGAACCAAAATCCGCAAAGTCATCCTTCTGGACCCCCGCGGGGGCCCCAAATGCATTCTCAAAGTCCCCGAATTCCTCCACCCTTTCACTGGACGCCGGAGCGGAGACGGGGGCCGGTTCGTAGCCCTGTTCCGGCGTCGTAACCCCGTAAGTAGCTGCAAGGCCGAGGTCGACCTTTTTGACGGGTTTGGGGCCTTTCGACGGGGATTTCGCTATGTTCGGGTTGATGGTGAGGTTCACCTTGGCGTTGGGCTGGCTCTTCGGGCTCCCGATGGTTTCCGAGTCGCGGTACTTTCGGCTGTTGTGGTTCGATTCGTTGTCGCTGTCCTCGTTGTCGAGCTCGTAGTCCTCGTCGTACGAACGGTCCTTGTATTGTCGGGCGCCCCCCGTACGGTTGTTGTCGGTGTCCCGTTCGCGGTCGAACTCGCGGTTTCGATCGGCGAAGTCGTCCCAACGTTCTCCACCACCTGAAGAAAATAACAGGATTTGGATTTGATAATATTAATACTATTAACAATAATAATATTAATATTAATAATAATAATAATAATGTTTATTATTATTATTTTGCAACATAAAGAATATACAGTATAATATTGTACATTTACAGTACAGCAATTACATAGCCCACAAACAAAAATCATTCTGTCAGGGTAAAGGGGCTCCCAAATTAAACCACTGTAACATATGTTTGAATACGTGATAATTGTCATATTACTTGATTGGTTTTTACATTATAGTAAAGTTATGTCGATTCTAAACCCACTGTTCTTTGTTCAATGTATTCAACAACATCTGCAAGTTAAATTTAGAATGTTTAAGTGAAAGTTAAGTATGCAAGAGTTGAGATAAAACAGTGTATCTTTGTCAACAAACGAGATATCAAAATGAATCAAAGGACATTACATTGCTAATTAATATGACTTTAAAACTGAGTGGGCAAAAATTTGACCAAGATCCTTAACTATTAGCTAGAGTGTTCCAAACCAAAACAATAAAAAAAAAAAACAGCATTTAAATTAGAAGATAACTCAAGCAGGAAAAGAAACTATGATAAATATGATTAAATGTTACTATGAATCATTTCCCTATAGATAAAACAAGGAACAAGATTTTTTAAAGTGTATATCACTGATAAATAAAAGCTACAATTTTACGTACTTGTGTTTTAAGCAAAGAACAGCGTGTAAAATGCATATCAATCTTATCTACAATGTACCATAAATAATTTTTTAATTATCATTTCACATTAGACACAATTAACCTTATCTTTTACAGGAATTCATTACTTACACACACAAAAAAAAGAAAAAGTAACATTATACGAAAACTTTCTAATTCTGATGCAAAATTAATATACAATTAGTAAAGTTAACTTACCAAATCCAGAGGTCATCATGTCCGAACTCATTCCGATATATTTATCTTTATTCTTCTTCGCTTTCTTGCGTTCCTCCCTCAACTTATCATCGTCTTGTATAAAATCTATCAACTCCCGAACTTTATGCCTAACATTCACGCCCTGATCTTTTCCGATATCGTCGACGAATGTATAATTTTCTAACGATCTCAAATCGTAGATGTGTTCCCTAGCCGAGGTAACGACCCGTTCAGAACCGTTTTTAATTAAATAATTCAAAACCAGGAGAGCCTAAAACAAAAAAAATTATTTGAAATTGATAGAAATAATTTCAGGCAATAAAACATACCTTGTAAGTTCGTCTCCAATGTTGTTTGTTATCTTGTAACATTCGTTTCCAAAGCATGGACATGACTTCGGGAAAATGCTCGTAGGTGAAGGTGGAGTGCGCTAATTCCTGCATAATTTGCCCCGTGGGGCCCCACGCTTCGTCGTTTGTCGCTTCACGTACTTTTGCTTCGACATCTGTATAATTCATAACAACATTTGTGCTGCAAAAAAAAAGAATCAATAGGTTAGCTACAAAATATTAATTACAATCAATTATAAATGAAACGTGGGTAACGTGTCCTAATTATTGCTACTTTTGGTACGATGTTTATTGAATATGAGTAGAGAGAGATAAGAGAAATAGTAAATTGCCCAAATGAAACACCATCAACTTTTACATCTGTTTGGGACTTTCCAAAATTACTTCTACTTACACTTTATCGGCCAATTCACGGACCTTCCACAAGCTGAAAAGGTTGTCCATGGTGCCTAATTAAGTATATTTCCACTCGAGCGGCCTACGGATTTAAACTAAATATTTTAACTAATATTTACAAAATAAATTCGGTGACACGGTGACTTGGCTGTCGGCCATACTTCCTTACATCACCAGACCGATGCTAAACTTAACAAAACAAAATCCACCAAACGTAAGTCGGTACGGAAGGTTCCTATATCTAGTTTTTGGTTATTTACCACAAATATATAGTCTTCTACGACCTGGAAATCGTCAATTTTGAATATAATTAAGAAATAATCTAAATAAGTTAAGTAATTATTACTAATTATTTGAATTATTGTATATTTATTGTACGCACGAGTTTGACAGTTGTAAATTTCTAGGTTGTAATAGAACTTTATTTATTTTTTATCGTAGGAATGGCAGGAAATAAAGTCGTTTTACTAGCTTGTGGGTCTTTTAACCCACCCACACATATGCATTTAAGGATGTTTGGTAAAATTTACAAAATAAATAACTGAATTGTGTAACAAACTTCGATGTTTTAGAACTTGCTCGTGATTACCTGAGCCGAATGGGTACCGAAGTATTGTTCGGTATTGTTTCTCCGGTACACGATGGATATGGAAAGAAAGATTTAGCGGCAGCATCACATAGATTAGCCATGACTAGGATAGCATTACAAGAGACTGATTGGATCAAATTATCGGATTGGGAATGCGATCAAACGGGTCACACTCGAACACTTTTAGTCCTAAAACATCACCAAGTAAGTTAGACTCGTTAATTTATATATAGATTTATAGAGAAACGTCTATTTCAGAATGCAATAGATACTATAATAAATAATAAGTTGAACGATAATGTTAACGAACAAAATATCTCGTGGTTCCCAAACTTACTAGATAATCAATTGAGGGCCCTACAGAATGTACAAGTTAAATTACTGTGTGGAGCTGATTTACTGGAATCTTTTGGGGTTCCCGGTTTATGGGCTGAAGATGATGTATGATTTTCGTCGTTATGTGAGAGAGCACAGTGACATATGCAACCAATTATACCCAGTGTATGATTTATAAGTTACCTGCGTATATTTGGTTGCATACACAACTGTGCTCTCCTTGGTTTGAAACACCTATCATCAAAATCTAATGTTTAAATTTCAGATAGAGGCGATTGTTAAGAACCACGGTTTAGTGGTAATTAGTAGGGAGAATTCTGATCCGAATAAATTTATTTACGACTCGGATATTCTAACGAAACATATGGTTGGTTTGATATTGATAAAATTGTGGTTTGATATTGATAAAATTGTTTATTTTGTAGAGAAATATTAGCATTGTCACCGAATGGATACGTAATGAAGTTAGTTCTACAAAGATACGACGGGCATTACAAAGACAGGAATCCGTGAAGTACTTATTGACAGATAAAGTTATCGATTACATCATAAAAAATGAACTCTACGGATATAAACGAAAGTAAGTCCTTTTTTTTAATTTTAGAGTAGGTAGAGTAGTTTTAAACTAAGTAGAGCACAGTGACATATGCAACCAATTATACCCAGTGTATGGTTTATAATTGACCCACGTATATTCGGTTGCATACACAACTATGCTCTCCTTGGTTTGAAACATCTATAAAATTAAGTACATACAGTAAATTCCCCTGGATAAACGAATGTAGATGGCGCTATTTATCTTGACTGTTTTAATTCAAATTTCTACCACCAGAGCAGAGATTCTTTCATTCGTTGAGGCAAATTGTGCAATTTATCTAATATTATTAAAAAGAAAAACAAATTTATGTGAACTATTACTAAGAATTATGTTAATCATTATCTTGGGTATTGCAATAATAAAAAAAAAGTCTCAAAAAAGAGATGATATTTTAGCTAAAATTTGTACCTAATTGCCATTTGTAACCACATAATAGCTATATTAATTATTTTAACTCTCTTAAAAACTCACATTACTAATTTTACCAATGACACTTCATACAGTATTCCATTCCTCAATTAACTAATCAGAACTCAACAAAAAAGCAACTTAATTTTCTAGTTTTGGTCAATTTTCGAAATTTATTAGCAGATATCAAAATTATAATAAATATTTTAGGTTCGAGTCTATAGAGCCTATTGAGGTTGACGTAATAGAGGAAACCATGGACACGACAAATACTAGTAGACGCGTGTCGTCGAGGGTTAGGGCGGAACTCTCTCGTAAAAAAGCATCACCGAAATTTCATAACCTGAAAAGAAAGCTCGCTCCGCGTCGTAAAGGTTATTACGAGGAAAGCAAAAAGTATAGATTTGCACCTTACGGCAATTCGTAGAGCTAGATATGATTGTTGTAACTCTTATCTATTTAGTGAATAAAATAAGATTACCATAAAAATTCTATTTTACATACCTACCTACCTATATTTATACATATATTTTGTTTAGTTACTTATTTGTTATTTTACATATTTAAAAATTAAACTACGACGATTGATTTTAGTTTAGAGCAATTTTATATTTGGGACGTTACTTATTCATTAATTAACTCATTTTGTTTTTAGTTTAGCATTAAATTTTGGCAGGAAACATCAAAGTTGGACGACATTCTGGTGTTGGGTGTTTTTTGTTTTCGCTTTAGCAGCCAAGATAATATGTCTTAGTTTGTGTCATTTTGTATATCATTTTGTATGTTCCAAATAAAATCTCATATTATGATTTCTACCAGAATTAAATCTTATTGGTAAAAGAGTTAAATTGAAATAGTTCTTCTAATGTCTTCTATAACAAACACAACTTAGGGGTACAAGATAAAATGTTGAATAAAAGAAAGTAACAACAAAATTTTGTGCAAATGATGTATGAGGTGTCAATGGTATACATCAGTATTGTTTATTTTTAAACTTTTGAAAATGTTTATCAATAACATTTCCTTCATAATTTGTCCCCTTGACTTTATATTGTTTTAACTGACATTTATGGTGGTTTCAACCACTACCTATGACTTTATATTGTTCACTATAGACGCTTAGCAATAATTATTGTTAATTTCATTAAGATTGCTTAATTTTTTTGATAATTATAAGCTTTTGAAAAATCTTTGTCAATGTCTTTGTCTTCATAAATTATTCCATTGATTTTAAATTGTTTTTTCTGACATTTTATGGTGGTTTCAACCACTACTCTTGACTTTATATTGTTTATTAGACTTTTGGTAATAATTCTGGTTAGTTTCATTAAGATTGCTTAATTATTTTTGAAGTTATAAACTTTTGAAAAATGTTTGTCCATATCTTTGTCTTCATAAATTGTTCCCTTGGCTTTATATTGTTTTGTTTGACAGTTATGGTGGTTTCAACTACTACTCTTGACTTTATATTGTTTATTAGACTCTTGTCAATAATTATTGTTAGATTCATTAAGCTTAATTAATTTGAGAGTTATAACCTTTTGAAAAATGTTTATCAATATCTTTGCCTTCATAAATTGCCATTTCGAATTTATAGAGTTTCTAACATTTATGGTGGTTTCAACAACTACTTTGAACTTTATATTGTTTATTAGACTTTTGGTAATAATTCTGGTTAGATTCATTATGATTGCATAATTATTTTGAGAAGTATAAACTTTTGAAATTTTTTTATCAATATCTTTGTCTTCATAAATTGTTCCCGTGGCTTTATATTGTTTTGTCTGACAACTATCGTGGTTTCAACCACTGCTCTTCACTTTATACTGTTCTTTAGACCCTTATCAATAATTATTGTTAGTTTCATTAGGATTGCTTAACTATTTTGAGAGTTATAAACTTTTGAAAAATGTTTGTCCATATCTTTGTCTTCATAAATTGTTCCCTTGAGTTTATGTTGTTTTGCCTGACATTTAAGGTGGTTTCAAACACTGCTCTTGACTTTATATTGTTTATTAGACTATTGGTAATAATTCTGGTTAGTTTCATTAAGATCGTTCAATTATTTTTATGTTTGAAACTTTTGAAAATCTTTATCGATATCTTTCCAATAATCTCTCTGATTGAAAACTAATAAGCTTGTTTACATTTCGTGTAATATATCTCATTTTCATCCATCCACATAACTTATACAACACAGACAATCATTAAAACACCATTCCACATTAAAATATGCTTCCCTATCCCTAATAAATCCAATTAAATGTATGTAACTAATTATCTAATGTTTTTTTTAAACGCTACCTGTGGATAACCAGTAAGTATTTGTTGCCTCCAGTTACAATTTACAGTACCCTCTTGACACCATCACCCGTGGACATGTCCGTGGATTCGCCGAGTCCCACACACCTAAATTGCATCAACATATGCAACAATAATATATTCAACACACAGTCGTCAAGCGACACGCTCGACAGATCGTTCCGTAACAGCGTCAAGCATCCGGGCCAGGCGGTGAAAATAATCACCGTCCCGAACGGTAACGTCAAGATGATCAAGGGCCCCGGTGACGAGGTATGTGAACCGCAGAATCCAGACACTGCACTTAAGTCGTCGAAAAGTTGCACGAACTTTGACAAGCTTGACGCTAGATGGTCGCTGCAGGGCACCAGGTCCAACGACGACCTCAAAGGGTACAAAAGCTGCGATGAGAATCTGATTAAGTTCATTTTTACCAAGCACGGGATACAGGTTATTAGCGATATCGAGACGATCGTTTGATTTCGTAGTTCGGTGTAAATTGTGTCGTAAATGGAGTCTTCTTTTCTGTATCTCCTGTGATAATTTTTGGACCCTGTCTTCTTGTATGTGCTAAAAAAAATGAGTAATATTGCTTATGCCTTCTTCCAGTGTTGATGTAGTTTAGTTCTTATTTGTTTTGGCCATTTAATTTTGCATGTATCACTCTATTTTACCAATTACATATTATTTTAACACTTATATTCCACTATGTTTTATCTAATTCAGTTTCCCTTGCATGATTATAATATAAATATGTAGTACTAACATTTTTTTCGTTACTAATTCTGGTATGGCAACTATAAAAACAATTCTTTCTGCGTATGTCTGTAAATATTGTTGATTGCATGATTGATATTTCTGTTACAGGTGTATCTAGATCGCCCTGCATGCCTCTAGCTGAATTTACAACCGTTTTTAAATGTTATTGTAGTATAAAATCAGCTTCAAAGTAAATAACTCTAGTAAATAACTTCTCTACAGGGAAAGAAATAGTCAGTAAGCATTTTGAACATATTTTCGTGGTTACTATTTATTTTGATCGTTTTAATTGTATAAAATATGCGATCCTGGCAAATTTATAATGTTTTAAAGTGTATTATTATTGTTATTTGTTTCATATTTTATTGTTGTTTTAATTGAATATTTGCTGTTGAAGCTCTGCTGTTAGTATATTATATATTTCTTGTTCCTATACTAATATTATTTACACGAAATATATTTATGTATGTATTTAAAATGTGTTTTATGGTGTTATTCCGTCTCCATGTACTATTTTTAAACTATGCGGACATTTGAAACTTTATTTTCAACTATCGCTAGGATAACCTTGAACGTGGTTCAAATTTATCTGTCAAAGTGACATTCTAGGAACTTTTTCGTAGTATATGGCCTCCACCTAACTTTCCGACTACATTGTTGGCACATCGTGTCTAAACACTTTTGCAATTATTCAGTTTTGTGAAGCCACAGCCACTCTGTACCCTAACCTAAAATTCTGTCAGACTGATTCTATAAATTCTTATAGCTCTTAATATTTAAAGTCGCTGGAGGATGAGCTGGTATCAGTTTGGACAAAATCGGATGAATCCCTAAAAAAGATGCATTTAACATTTGCCACTTCTGGTTGTCAGATTGTCACCAAAAATAACCTAGTTCATCCCCCGGTAATTCTAAATATCTATACCAAATTTCAGCCCGATCTGTTGTTCCGTTTGGACGCCATCATGTTTGCAGACAAACATACATTCACAAAGAGATTTCTCAAAAATCATGGCAATATATTTCGAAACATGCGCATTTCTGTTGATTTTTTTTCTGTTTACAGCACTTTTAGGGTACCTAGGAAAGTAAAAAAGATAAGAAAGACGTTTTTAGTAGTGTAGTAACATTTTTATTAGTTTAGTTATAAAATGGAATGCACACATTTTCACTCGTACAAATATCTCTTTATATGTCTTTAAAATACTTTGCCCTGCCATACAAAGCATAAAAGACCTTTTGCATTTGTTTTTTTATCCAATGCAAGACAAAATTACACAACTTTGTAATTTTTCCAAACTATCAGTTACTGCCGTGAAGCAAAAAGCAATTAATAAAGATAATGCAATGGCTCCAAGTTTAGATAAAATCAAATTTGATAAAACAATAAAATTAAACAAACCAACCATTTATCAGGTATTTTGACAATAGCATGACTAAGATTGTGAGAAAGTTTGATTGTAGGTAGAATGTGCAATACGTTAGCAATAATGCTTGTTATATGTTGCAGTAGTAACACATAATACTTGTACTATTTTGCTTATTTCTTAATTAAAAATCCTAACAGAATAATGCATACATGTGGGGTTTAATGTTACTAGTTAGCTAATATTACTAGCTCAGGCAACAAGAGAAATATGAAACAATATTTTTTATCATAATTATGTACTTTACATTTGTGACTACAAATGTAAAGTATCAACTTTTAGTATAAAACTTTATCAACTTTATTTCAATAAAGTTAATAAAGTTTTATACTAAAAAAAAAGCCGTATGAAATAAAAAAAACTTTGCGAGTCACCTGGACTATACGTACAATCTGAATGCAAAATTCCATAAGAACTAGTTTACAACCCTAACTTACGACTAAATTAATTAATTCACTAAACATTAACATCGCAATATGTTTATGTAATAATACCTATAACGTACAACGCACTATTTCAACGAAATAAATTAATCTCAAACGATAACCACTTCCTAATTAATTACACTAATCGAAATAAAACGTTAAAAACTTAAAGAACAACAAAACCTGACACTCCTCAAATAAATTAACATTCTCTAACAATACTGTATTTAAAATCCGATCATCTCGCTCAATTAAAAATATTTATACAATAAATAACTAGACGACGACTACACATCGTCAAAAATACCCCTAGGGGGCACGCCGACCCTATCCCTATTATTCAGCTGATAACTCTCGATGAAATTCGGCTCTAATTCATTCGAACTATCGTACCGTTCGTTTATAATACCGCGCGTGCTGATTCCGAATCTTGCGTCGATATCCTGCGACATATCCGGCGGAAATCTGGTATCAACTTCCTCCATTCGCGTGCCTTCGTAGGAATCGACATTCTCGTTATTCCTTAAGAGGTTAGTTCGCGTCGATTCGGTACCGTCGTCGCGGTTTATCTGACGAACTGGAAAGCAGAATGTTAGAATCTGTTTGTTTTTTTTTTTTTTTTTTTTGGAATATTGTTATTTACTTGTATCGATACTGTTCCTGTTCCGGAATCTCCCGTTTGTCGGAAATCTTTCCTGGAGTTCTCGACGTCGGCTCATCGACTCTTCGATTCTTTGACGCTTACGTTTTTCTAAAATGGTGATTTGTTAGTGTTAATTATTCTTTAATTGTTTTAGAATTGCTTTAGGAAGGTCATATTTTTATATAGTTTATTATTTAGTGTTGTAATAATTTTTGTACACTTAGAATTTTTTTAAAATACCTCTTGGTATACGTATTTACCTCTTTTAATAAGCTCTCTTCCGTCATTAATAAGATCAATAGTCATTTCGTCGTCACCCAAGAATTGGTGAAATCCCAGCATCGATAAAATTCTCGATCCAACGCTGAAATAGGTTGCTAAGCAAAATGCTAAGATAGCCATTGGAAAATAAACGTTGAACCCATCTGAGATGATGGCAATGACATCCATATGTCCCATAATCTAAAAAAAACGTATTATTCAAACAATAATTATGATCTGAAATGACAAAATTTAAGTTAACTATGGTCAGCTGTATGACTTTAATTACTCTGACGAGTATTTATAAGTATTTTCGGTACCCTTATTGAAAATATATGTATACAGATTATAAGAGACAATCCCTTGAAGAAGGAGAAAAGTTTTTTGCAGCTGGAAAATGTGACTATATGTGGATTTCTTAATAAAAACGTTTCGTTTTGAGATTAGATCCGCAATATGTCGAACTTAAAAACAATATGATTCCTTTACTGTACTCTCAACTTGATTTATTCGTGTACAAATCTTCTTTTAGAAAATACTTTGAACACACTAGCATATGTCTTTAGACATTTTTGCCAATTTTTAGTACACGTTGCCCCTCACTGTGTAACCTTTTCCTTTAGGAAACATATGAAATGACAATCCCTCGCTGTGATATGAATTGCATTGTGGAATGCAACAATAGATCTTACTTTTGCTGCTTCTTTTTTTGTCATTTTTCATCTTTTGTTTTAAATACCAGCGAAATTATACTCAACGTTCTATACCACACCATATAAACTTTTAAAGTTATTCCGATAAAACTTAGTTTATACTTTCACCACCAGAGCAGAGACTCTTTCGCTCGTTGAGGCGAATTACATAAAATGAACTAAATATTACATAAAATGAACTGAATATTACATAAAAAACTGAATATTACATAAAGAACTGAATATTACATAAAATAAACTGAATATTACTTAAAATGAACTGAATATTAAAAAAAAATCATCCAAATAATTGCTAAAACATTTACTCACCTGAGTATAGTGAGTTTCCAGCACTTGTTTCTTAATAATATGACTATCCATGTGAATTAGACCCAAGAAATTTAAACACAAAGGCGGAGTTAATCTGCTTAACATCATCCCAGAGAAAATTAAACTGTACTCGTTGGTTTGGTGATGGGGTGCCAAATAGTACAGATTCAGCAATTTGATCTTTAAAACAGTCGAGTAAGCGCAATAGCAGAGATACAAGATGACGGCAGTCGAAAGCACCTAAAATTAAATCAAACCCGAATTTTAGAGAGCGCATTTAAAAAAAAAATCACTGTAATTAACTACCTCTATAAGGAAATAGTCGTACTTTCTTTTCGCTACGTCTACAAGGATAGCAAAGATCGACAACGGCGGTTGTTTACTAAAGAACGTCACTTCTGACCAGACAACGGCAACAGATAATATTCCAGCACATACAGCTAGTATTCTTTTGTAGTATGTGTATAAGAAACACTTCCAATACCATTCTACAAAATACGGGTATTATAATAATAATAATCACAATAATAATAATAATAATGAAACATTCAAATAAAGAGGGAAAAAATACAACGTGGGTTAAATTAATGAATTTAGGCAATTAAAGGGAGAATTATGAATTTAAATTAACGTACCTATAGTGGAACCGTAAAATAATCTGGAAATTCTGTTCCGTTTCTTGTCGAAAGTGTGCTTGAACGTCCGGTCTCGTGAATTTAAATTCTTCATTGTGTCCTCGAGATCAAAAATTCGTTCGACTAGGAGGTTCCATTGGGTTTCTGTTCGTTGTAGCACTTGCAAAGCTTTTATAACCTGAAATTAAATCAATAAATAAATAGTTCAAATCTGACTGACTACGATTTCTTTTGTTGCATTTTTCGATAGCTTATGATGTGTAGAATATCTTTCCAAAGCGGTTTGGTCGATAAAGATTCCATAAAAAAGGTTATGTGGTAAGAATAGTTACCTTTTTTAAAAAATCATGTTTTTCAAACTGGTGTTCATGATAACTCAAGAATTACTCGATTGATTGACTTGGATTTTGTTTTTTATTTTAAAATAGATAAAATTTACTGGATCCTAAACCTAAATTCAGATGATATTGTCATTCTTTTTATAATTTTCGACTTTTTATTGAACCTATAATGTTCAAGCTCCAATAAATATCATATAATTTATAAAATTTGTTGGTTTTTCATTTCTGGTGACATAAATGTGACATTCGATGGCGTAGTCACACTTCCCATGTCACATTTTTCTACACTTTAAGAATCAATAAATAACTGTCAAAAAACTCAAAAAAAAACCTCAGGTCAAATCTGAAAATTGTCTTGTCTTTGGTGGCGCCATCTAGCATAAGTAGATGATGCTTGAAAAAAATAGGCTATTATTAATTTAGGTTATATGGCTGATACACTGGCAGTCCGACAGAAAGCAATCAACGTCAATGTCAGATCAAAATATACCTGCTTATGAATCCTGATGAACGACCTTTCGGTAGGGCAATCCGTCGGGGTGTCGTCCGGCAGCAACCGCCTACTCATCCTCTCCTTTAATTCCACAGGGATCTTCTGCAGGATCGTCTCGAGATACGCGTGCAGGGGATGCCCAGGTTTGACGGCCATAGACATAGCTTGCAATGACTACAATTTCGACATTTCAAATAGGTATTTACACAACATTTAACAAAATTTAACAAATTAATCCAACTTAACAAATCAAATTTGAATTTAACAAAAAACATACTCCACTCTTAGATATAGAATTTTTTTAGATGGAATTGTGACAAACTCACCTCTAAAACATCATCGACGCTTTCTTCGGCTTCTGCTTTGTCGGAGCTTAGTTTTGCCGCTTTGAAATACGCATGGTTTAAGACGTAGGAATAATTTGAATTATTCCAAAGGCCCCTTGGCACCTCGACGAGGGCGTAGCCTAATAATAGAACTAGAAGGAACAGACCCCAGGTGTTACTTGCCGATGACGCTATAGCTTTAAGTTTTGGCCTAAAAAATAATAATATTTTTGATGGGTGTTTTAACATTTTACACTTTTTGATGAAAAACTCTTCAAAACAATATAAAATACCCACAAAAAAAAGTAGTAAACTGAGTTGTAATGTTTTCTAACACGACAAACAAAATTCAATAAAAATTTAAAGAAATTAAAATCACTCAAATATGCTATAAAGGGAATACCAAAATATGTACTTACCAGTCTAAATCTATACCAGGTTTCAGGGCTAAGTAAATCAGCAGTACCCCACAAATTAATAAGTACGATCCATAATAGATGGCGTTATCTATCAAAGCGGACTTTAACTTTCCTTTTATCGTAAAATCTCCGGCTTTTATGTACGACTGCATCATAGGCATAAGCATCCTACAAATAACAAATTATACCATCAATAAAACAAGATTAAACCTCCCAAAAACCCACCATGTCAAACATTGCATGGACCAATAAACAGTTCTCCACAAATTAGGAAAAACCTGTTCAGGGACGTTACTCCAAGGCTCAATACAAGTCACCGAATCATTTTTAGTAAGATTTGCAATCGTCTCATTAATGATATGCACATTTTCTTCGGTACATTGCCGAAATACAGTCTAAAATCATGCATTTTTAACCGAAGAAATGAGGTACAGTAAAAAAAAAGGTACTTACGGATATTACGTCTAATGGCAAAGCAAATATAATTGAAAAACTGAAAAACCAAGCTAATAGCACGACTAAAGTGACGACTACGTGATGCCTGAACCAGTTGCCATAGCGGTACAGCACGCTCGACGAGATGACAAATGAAAATAACAATTTTGAGACTAAAGGCCCGTAATGCATTTTGTTTGTATCTTGATAATGCGATAAAATCAATAATTTTCTTGTGGGGTCTTTGCTCTGTTCTCCTTTAGAGTTTTAATAGCTTCTTGCTGCATTTTCTCTAGTTTTTCCAGCGTGTAACTCTTCAGTGGAATAAGACGTGGTTTACAAAGTATAAGTTCTTCTGGGTTTTCTAATAGTAATTGACCACTTTTCGGTACGATTGGCTTGATGTCAGCGCTATCGGACATTTTGGTTAATAAACTAGAGCATTTTTAATGCTATTGTTATCAATGACAATAATCAAAACGCAATTTTAGTCGCAATACGGTTTATCGAACGCCTCGTGTGTAAATTTGGAATTTGACGTCAACCTGACGTTAGAACTGACAGCTGTCAACCTACAAGAAAATCAATACGCAACGTGCAAAAACGAAAATCACCAGGAAATAAAACAACAAAACTTTTGGGATTATAACAATAATTTATTTGTTATTGTTATAGATATAACCCGATATCAGCCCTAAATAAATTAATAATCATGTTTTGTAATATAAATTCTATTATTTAGATTTAAATTGGATTATTTTTGGTGGATTGAGTGGGTGGATGTGGCAACATAAGGACACCGCAACGCCCTAACGATCCAAATCTCAAAAGTCAAATATGTTACCATTGTTGTCTCTGCGCTAAAGAGAAAATGAGTGGAATTTTTCAATCAGCTTTCGGTTATTTCAGCACGCCGAATAATGCACAACCCGAGAACAGTTTCGTAGGGCAAACGATTGAAGTATCCAATGTAAAATTAAGAGTTAAGAGGGTTATTGCAGAAGGTACATCACCAACCTATTGATTTTCTGTTTGTTTAACACTATGTTTCTCTTATTTTGAGGTGGTTTTGCCATCGTTTTTGTGGTGCAAGACGTTTCCACCGGTAAAGAGTACGCTCTAAAGGTAAATTATAATATTAAAATTGATATATTATATTATAAAATGTAAATTTTTCAGCGTATCTTGGCTGTGGACGAAGATGCTCGTTCAAACGCTGTCAGAGAAATAAACATCTTGAAGAAACTCAATGGGCACCCTAACATTATACAATATTTATCAGCGTCTTTCATAGAGAATGGTACGACGACGCAGTACGAATTTTTATTGATAACAGAGCTTTGTACAGGTATAATTAAAAAGATTTGTTTTGTGATTGAGAAATTATACAATTTATATTTACAGGGGGTACTTTGGTTGAAATTTTACAATCTAGGACTGCCGCTTTTGATCCTGAAACGATATGTCGAATATTTTATCAAACCTGCAAAGCTGTGGCTCATATGCATTCACAGCCTGAACCGATAATTCACAGGGATTTGAAGATAGAAAATTTGCTTATATCGTCCGATGGTGTGATAAAACTTTGCGATTTTGGTTCTGCTACCAGTGATGTTTTTAGGCCTGATATGACTTGGTCTTCAAATCAGAGAGCTACCTTAGAAGACAATGTAAGTATACTTGTTTAAAATATTTTTTTATATTCTAAAAATGCCCACACAAGAAATGATTTTTTGCTAAGAACTTAGCTTAAAACTCAAAGAAATGGTTTTTTGTTGCATCAATTTAGAGATAACATTGATTAATTAATTCTTAACAAGAAAACTGGTAATTTTTCAAGAAAAACTCTTGAATTTTTTGATAAAAACGTGAAACTGTTAAAGAAAACTTATAATACTTAAAGAAAACTTGTGATTCTTGATAAGAAAATTCTAATTCTTGAAGAAAAAGTTGTAATTATAAAGAAATATTGTAATAGTTTAAGGAAACCTAATTATTGAAGTAATTATTGAAGACAAAAGTGTGACTGTTAAAAAAGCTGGTAATTTTTCAAGAACAACTCATAATTTCTGGATAAAAAAGTGTAACTGTTCAACAAAACTTTTAATACTTAAAGAAAAACTTGTAATTCTTGAAAAGAAAATTCTAATTCTTTAAGACAAACGTGTCACTGTTAAAAAAGGCAGGTAATTCTTCAAGAACAACTCGTAATTTCTTGATAAAAACGTGTAACTATTACAGAAAACTTATAATACTTGAAGAAAAACTTGTAATTCTTGAAAAGAAAATTCATGAAGACAAAAATGTCACTGTTAAAAAAAGCAGGTAATTCTTCAAGAAAACCTCAATTTTTATAGATGGCTCGTTTTACCACACCGATGTATCGAGCCCCCGAAATGGTCGACACGTGGAACAACTTCTTCGTGGGGCCACCTGTCGACATCTGGGCCCTTGGTTGCGTCTTGTACACCTTGTGCTACATGAAACACCCGTACGAAGACAGCGCAAAGCTACGAATTATAAACGCCAACTACACCCTTCCCCCCGACCCGAAGTATGCCTGTTTCCACGACATAATAAGTGAGTTTAACCTTGCATCTAACATGCTTTGTATTCCAATTGAAGCCTCAGGCCACCATTATGTAAATGTGTATGTATTTATTTTCTAATGACAGTTTTGTATTGTTGGTTATTAAGTAGGTTTATTTTTATAAATAATGATGTTAAAACTGTAATTTTTTGAAGGGGGTTGTTTTCAAGTCGATCCGGAAAAACGTTTAACGATCAGCGGTTTATTAGAAAGGATAGCGGCTATCGCGGAGAGTAACGGTTATAACCTTAAAGCGCCGTTGGATATAAAGTTGCCGACCGTGCCGACGACTGATCTTCTCGGGAATAACGGAAACCAGTCGAACGGGATTAAGGTGCCCCCGAATAGGTCCTCGGAAACGTCTCCGTCTCATCAGCCGGCTAGACCACCGCCTCCGGTATGTACAACTTTCTGTTTTACCGATATTTATTTTTTTTTCACGTTTTTTTATGAAGTATGTTTTATTATGTATGTTTTTATTATGTGTTTCAAGATGAATAGGCTGCAGGTTGTTCTTGAGCGGTTTAGGAATTATTTAAGAGACTGGAATTGTTTTTATTAATATATATGTATAAGTGTATAAAAATATAAGTGTAAAGTTGCGGTTGCATCTTTTTTTTGTGTAGAATGTATTCTAGTTTTTTCATTAAATGGCGTTTATAGATTCTTGTTAAGTTGTCTTATTTTTGTGCAGCACAAAAGTAAAATTTTAAATGTGAAGACAAAAAAAATTGTTTTCTCTCATTTTAAGTTATTAAAACTAGAAAAGAACATATTGCCACGTTTTGAACAAAAAGATTGAAGTGTCTACACTTTTGCATTCTATTTTGTGAAGCCACAGCCACTCTGGACTCCAACCTCAGTTAGTCAGACTGCCTCTATAAATTCTTATAGTACCTAAGCCACTCGTCTCATTGATCTGCAAATTTGTATACATATTTCAAATCATTGGAAGATGAGCCGTAGTAGAGTGTAACAGGTCTGAGTGCACAAAAATTAAGAGAACAGATTGTGAGCTGCTGATATCAAAGGACAACACTGGTAAAATGCGTGCTGTCATATAAATGTAAATACTAAAAATACAATATATCACAATCATATGTGGTGCCATTGAAATATATCTGGCTTATTCGGTTTTAAAAATTTCAAACTAGTTTTTTTCACTGCTATATATTTTAGCAGTGAAACTTTCCAATGCTTGCTATATATTTTAGATAAATCAATCGAAAATGCAATAAAAGCAAAACTTTTCAAATTACTTAATTCTAAATTAAGTAATTTTTACTGCTGGTAAAACAAATGTTGCAGCTACACAAGAAAATACAAATCAAATAAGAAAAAATCACTTACCAGCAGCTGTTAAAGTAGTAAGTTGCTAGTAATATTAGAAAATTGGCTGGTTCTTTTAAAAAGTCAAGAATCTATTTTTCTTTTATTATTGTATGAGAGCATGGCTCATTTAGACCACAAAATCAATTTATCCAGACAAACTTGTGTATAATATCAATTTTATCCAAACACGAATTAACAGAATTAATTATTAGAACCAGATAAAAACTTATCTTTTTATCAATTTAAAAAAATACTAATTTTTTATCCGGTGATTTGATACAATAATTTTATCAATGCAACCTAATTCTTATGCATTCGAGAGCAGTCAATACATTATGATTCACTAATTAGTCACCATTTGCAAACGTACACTTGACCCATTACAAGCATTAATTCACTGGTGACTATAACCAGTGAATTAATGCTAACCACCAAAAAAATATAATTATTTTATTCCTAGGTACCCCAAAATAACACGATACCACAGCGACCCCCACAAATGTCTAAACAAAGCATGCCAGACCAACGACCGCAGTCTCACGCCGGTGGAGGCGGCTTATTTTCTTCGATTAAAGGCGGAGCGGGCAGTTTCCTCAAAAACCTGAAAGACACCAGCTCCAAAGTAATGCAAACAGTACAACAGTAAGTTTTTTTTTATTATTTATATTTAGTAATACAAAATTTGATTTTTAACCCTCAAACTCCCATTGCTTTAGGTCATTCCGCTAGTTTTAGAGGTTAGAATTGACGAATTTTCTTGTTTTCGCTAATTAAACTTGTTTGACAGCTAAAAATAACGTAAACATTGAGGTTATTTATATCTGACGTTTCTGTCAAAATATTGTAGGTTTGTCTACTATCAAATTTGACAGTTAAACTGTCAAAGATTTAGAGGTTAGAGTTGACCAGTTTTGTTGTTGTTTATCAATCTCTTAAAGCGTATAGCCAACATAAGTTTAAGAAACATACGATATTACATACTCTATCCAAAATTAACCTAATTTTTAAATGTTAAGGTCTATTGCGAGGACGGATTTGGATATAAGTTACATAACCTCAAGGATAGTGGTGATGCCTTTTCCTTCAGAAGGTATCGAGTCGACGTATCGCGCCAATCACATCGAGGATGTTAAGTTATTTTTGGACACGAGGCATCCGAATAGCAAATATTCGATTTATAACGTCTCCGGTCGGAGTTATCACACGAAATTTGGGTCTGCGAGAGTCGTCGATTGTAGTTTTGCGTATCCGGAACAATTCAGGGCACCGTTACTTAACTCTTTGTATCAAATGTGCGAGGACATCTACCAGTATTTGTCCGGAGACAGTAGGAATGTTTGCGTTATACATTGTACGGTGAGTGAATGTTTATTTATTCGATAAAGTTGGAATTTAACAGAGAAAATAATAAAACTGCGGTTATAATTTTAATTCCTAATAATCTTTTGTAATTTTCTTGTAGGATGGCAAAGCGACGTCAGCGACGTTAGTTTGTGCCTTGTTAATATATGCCGGTCTGTATCGGGTGCCGGAAGATGCGTTGCAAATGTTTGCGGTAAAAAGGCAGCCGCCGAACATGCGTCCCTCGGAGCTGCGATACCTGTATTATTTGGTGGATATAGTTCAGAGTCCGCCGACATATCCGCACTACAAGCCCATCACTCTGGCGTCGATTCAGATGCAGCCTGTGCCGCTGTTCACCAAAAGCAGGTTCGATTTTTTTAAGGAACTCTGAGCGTATGTATGTTTTGTTAAATGTTGTCAACAAATTTAAATATCTCCAGAAATAATATAGATGCACAACTGCTGCTTTTATACATGTAATCTATGTTGTTTTCTGCTTAATATGTGTGAAAATCAACACTGCATCTTGACTAGTAAAGAAGTTATTGTTGACCAAAAAGATTGAATTGAAAACAGCGACATTTGTCAACAAATTAAAAATAAATATCTCCATAAATAATATAGATTGCTTTAATTTGTTAATAGTAACGGTAATTAAATGTAACATTGTATTTTATACTATGTAGGGACGGATGTCGACCATATCTGGAAGTTTACAGTGAGAACAGATGTGTCTTATCGACTTTACTAGAATATGAAGCAATGAGGGTGTACAGCTTGATGGAAGGAAAGGTAATTTGTAACAAGAAGTCATATAAAACTGTCAGACATTTGCTTAAATTTAATAAAATATATATTGTCTATCTTTAAACTATGAAGACAGTTACAAATTTATTACTTTTAGATTTTGCTTCCTCTGAATGTCACAGTATGTGGTGACGTTTGCATTGTCATTTACCACGCCAGGCACATCTTGGGCGGTGTGATGACCCAAGGGAAAGCAACGGGTATCAGAATCTGCCAGTTCCAATTCCACACAGGTTTTGTACCAGAAACAGAAACATGCCTTACATTTACAAAGTAAGTACGCCATTAGTTATAAATTCTTCTCTGATTTATGATGTATATATATTTAATAAATCATAAAAACTGTTGTAAGAAGAACTTAAAAACTTTGTTATAAATAAACAACAACTTTTTAGGTCAGAGTTGGATGATCTTGCCGAAGGTCAGGACCACTATCCTGGACGCTTTACTGTATCGCTTAGTATATTTGTCAATGAGACTGAACGTAAACCATCACAGCCCGCTCCGTGGGTAATGGATAAGACGGTTCGAACTGTGGAGACTGTTTTCTCGTCGCAGATCGAAAAAGATGAGACTGTTGATAATTTCGGTAAGTCGGACCGTGCATTGATTTTAGTTAAGTATTGATTACTTGAGAAGTTGGTGGGGTAGAATCGATTTTTATGTCTCGCTGGATAACAAATAAATCATATAATTCGTCCTGAAAATTACAAACTTTTATCTCCTGGACTTTTTTTCAATATCAACCTTGTAACAATATTGCAGTTTTGACCATTTTAATATTTTCATCATTACTTGAAAAGTTGCTGGGATAGAATCAATTTGTATGTCTCTCTAGATTGCAGATCAATTGTATAATTAGTCCTGAAAGTTACAAGATTCTATCTTTTCTAGTTTAGTCAGGAGAAGTTTTCCAATATAAGCTTTATCTGCTGCGATATTGCAAGTTTGATAATTTTAGTATTTTCATGATTACTTCAAAAGTTGATGGGATGGAATCGATTTTTATGTCTTTCTGGATTACAAATAAATCATATAATTGGTCCTAAAAATTACAAACCTTACTTTTACTTAAACTTTGCTTGGGGGGAATTTTTCAAATATCAAAATGGGTATATTTTGTTATTTCATCATTTATTTCCACATAAAAACTAATATCTGTATCTATAGTTAGTAAAGTTCCTCCACCAAGGCCTACGCCACCTCCTCCACGTCCACAGGAAAAACCAAAAAGACCTCCACTGCCGCCTTCACCGCAACTTGAAAGAAAAGAAGAAAGACAACCGGACATACTACAAGAAGTTAATATTGTAATTATTCCATACAAATATCGGATTGCAGGAAGACCCGTCACATTTAATGACTGATTATCTCCTTGCAATATCTACATTCTGCTTAGTCGATAATGACCCATTATGGCTTAATCAGCCGTTAAAATTAGCGGGCCTTTCTGAAATCCACCAAAAATATACTTCAAATTTCTCATAATATATTTTTAGCTTCACGAAGAAAAGAACGTCGACCTTCTAGAGGATTCAATTGACTTACTAAACCTAAATTCCATGACAAACAATGCAATGCCTAAGCCGTCGCCCAGCACAAACTTTGACCTGCTCAGCGACCTAAACGACTCGGGAAATTCATTTGGATTTAATGTCGGATTCGGTACTAACACTTCTAAATCTCAAGGTGCTACACAAGATGATTTATTTGATCCATTCGGAACTATCGGTTCCGATAATGCAAACGCTAATACTATTCCGCCGTCGGCGAATTTGTTCAGTGCGGCTCCGACTCAACAGCAACCGCAAAAACCGCAGCCGTCGCCTTCGAATGATCTCTTTTCCGGACTAGGTAAGTTAGGTTGCGTTCATTTTTATATAATGAATATTTCAAACAATAAGTACATGTGGTAATATATTGTAATTTTCACATATTTAGTATTTTTATGATTACTAGAAAAGTTGATGGGACAGAATTGGTTTTTATGTCTCTCTGGATCACTGATAAATTAGATAATTAGTCCTGAAAATTACAAGCTTCCATCTACTTTACTTTAGTCAGGAGAACTTTTCAAAGTCAGGTACTGTCTTCAGGCTGAAATATTGCAATTTTTACAATTTTAGTATATTCATGATTACTCAAAAAGTTGATGGGTTAGAGTCGATTTTTATGTCTCTCTGGATCACACATAAATAGTATAATTAGTCCTGAAAATTACAAACTTCTATCTACTGTACTTTAGTCAGAGGAATTTTCCAAATGTCAAATACATCTGCTGCGATATGCTATTTTTACAATTTTAGTGTTTTCATGATTACTTGAAAACTTGATGGGGTAGAATCGATTATTATGACTCTCTGGATAGCAGATAAATATTATAATTAGTCCTGAACATTACAAACTTCTATCTACTTTACTTTAGTCAGGGGACTTTTTTCAAATGTCAAGTACGTCTGTTGCAATATTGCAATTTTTACAATTTTAGAATTTTCATGATTACTCAAAAAGTTGATGGGATAGAATCGATTTTTATGTCTCTCTAGAACACAGATAAATCATATAATTAGTCTTGAAACTTCCAAATTTCTATCTACCCCTACTCCTACGTAAAAATTACAAACTTCCATTTTAGGTAACTTAAACGCAGCGTGGTCATCAAACTCCGCCCCAAACCTGTCGTCGAACGGCACTAACTCGCCACAGAGGGGCCCAGCCCCGTCCACGCCCCAGCACGTCCCGGCTGCCCCGAAGTCGACACCCCAACATACCGCCGCAAAATCACCCACCAACGGCAGACCGGACTACAGCAGATCTCATTTCGAACCGGCCATGAACAAGACGGAGCCTAAGACAAAATCCAACCCGACCGACATCTTCGGAGACCTCTTGGGATCGCAGGGCTACCACCAGTTTGCGACGAAAAAAGAAGCGGGCCCCAGAACCATCAACGAGATGCGCAAAGAGGAGATCGCAAGAGATATGGATCCTGACAAGTTGAAAATTTTAGAATGGGTTCGTTTTTTATTATTTTTATCATTGTAATATGTATACAATCATTTAATTTTGTATTCTTTCTGCAGACGGAAGGTAAAAAGGGTAATATTCGTGCTCTTCTTTGTACAATGCATGTGATATTATGGGAAGGAACGAAATGGACAAAGTGTGACATGTATCAGCTTGTAACACCAGCAGATGTTAAGAAGGCGTATAGAAAAGCTTGTATTGCAGTACACCCAGACAAGGTATGCATAATTTTCTTAACTAAACGTTAAATAAAACTAACAACCTGTTAAAAATAACCTAAAATAACATAGCATCACTTTTCTTTTTCCAGCAAGCTGGAACTGATAATGAAAAGATGGCAAAGTTAATATTCATGGAACTGAATAACGCTTGGAGCGATTTTGAGAATGACGCTACGCAACAAAATATATTTGCGAGATAAACGATTACATTCCAGTTATCTTTTAGGATCAAAAGTTTTAAGAACATCTTTTTAGATTAATTCTCTATAATATTCTATTTATCAGCAGAGAGAGTGCAATCCTAACTTCAACCTTCTCTATGTAGCTTGTAAATATGTAATGTAAAAACAAAAATGTATAATAATACATACAAGCCAAGTGATTGTTTTCTGTGTTTTGTCGCGCCAACCGGCCGACAATTTTAAATGTGAGAAAGAAAAGAAACTATTTTAAAACATGTTTGTCGTAAAATATTTTAACTAATGTTACTGAAGAAGATATTTATTGTTTTAAGCTAAATCTTACAGAGATTATGAATTATATTTATAAGTTTTTCCAAACATACTCTCCTCCGCATATTTATTAAGATTTTATTTATGTTTATTTTTATGTTTTGTGTAATCCATACCTACAGGTGGTCCTATTGTAATGCACACCTGTAATAATTGTAAAAAAAAAAAACAGAACAAATAAATACGTAGCACAAATTAAACAAGTCTTTTTTTAAACAAGTATTTTCCCTCACAATTTACAGTCATTTTACAAACCAAAAAAATATAATACATTAAAATGGTGAAACAGGAACTAGTTTAAACCAGTGTCCGCATTCGCAACGTCTCGGTTGATCCCTTACAAGCCACATGTAAGTAATACTTGCCGCTTCTTCTTCGCAAATACACCCAACCAAACGCTTCTCGAAAGCTGACGGGATTTCATTTGGGTCGCATCTTGTTCCGGGACCCCTTTTCAGCACGACCATGCAAAACGGATTGTCGTTCCCAGCTAATTTTGCCAGCAATTCGCGTTTTTCTATCCCAGTTGCATGCTCTATCGGGTCTCCCATTGTACTTGCCTGCTTTATCTGCGTCAGCAGAGCAAAGTTTCTCATCTTAGGGGCAATAAAACGGGATATTATAGAGGACATCGTGTATATCAACTGTAAATGTCAGAATTCGGAGTTTCTTTCTGACTTTGATTGCAAAATTTTCGTTTGTTCAATTCTATGGTGTCTACGAGATTTAAATTTGCCGCAACGAGCGAGAGTCCCGCTCTGGTGGCAGAAATTTGAATTAAAACAGGTTCAGGCGAAGCGTAAGCGTGCTATATTTTCGTTTAAATATTTTGAAATGATTCGTTTTGTATAATTAAATTTTTGTATAAAAAATATAAAAAAATATTAAAAATGTGCAATTTTGAAAAATTACGCTGGCGATAATAAAGGTCCCGACATCTATATGTCAGAACATAGGCACTTTCAGGCATGTCAGACCGATTCATTATATCAACTGCAGATGTCGCTAGTGTAGCAATTATCCGCTGAATCCATTTTATTCCATTTCTTCCCTGCTTTGTACACAATCAAAATATACACAATACAAATGGAAATGTAGTGCGATAACGACAAGAAATACGTGCATAAAAATACTCATAAATTTGGCAATAACCGAAGCAAAGATGGCAAGTAACAATTCTGCGGTGTTAGACGTAGTGACCGAGAGCAAAGAAATATCAACATTACTAAAACAAACGAAGGAAATCGACGACTTAACCTTAAGTAACGTTTCAACGCTAGATAATAGTTCAATGGTAAGGAAAATTGTTATTTTTTGGATTTTGTAGCATTGACAGCGCTAATTTTGTTAAATTGTTTGATAAATTATCGTAATTTGTTAAGATTCAATCACCAAGCGTAGAAAGTTTCTCAACGATACAAGACATCGAGAACCTCTCGGAGCTTAACATGGAAGAAAACTCGGATCTCTGCGTGAAAATTGACAATCCGCAAAAGCATCTAGACACCTTGGAGACATACATAACCTTTCGCATAACCACTAAAGTAGCTCGAATAGAATTCTTGGATAATGAGTATGTTGTCAGACGTAGATACAATGATTTCTTGTGGTTACGACAGAGGTTAAGCGAATCCCATCCATTTTGTATTATTCCGGTATGTGTTCTTTATGTTTGTTGGATTATATTGTATAATTTGTGCCATTTTAGCCACTGCCAGCTAAACATTCCCTCGTCGGACAATTAGACCGATATTCCAAGGATTTCATACTCATGCGTATGAAAGCGCTCAATGTTTTTATTTCCAGGGTTGTCAAGCACCCGATATTAAGTTGCAATGAACATTTGAAATTGTTTCTGATAGCAAATCAAACTGTAAGTATTGGGACTATTTAATTTTTTCTTAAATTTATGTTGGCTTTAGGAATTGACATATAAAACGTCTGAGATATGTCAAAAAGTTAGGTTAATTTAACTCTAACCTTTAAAACTTTTTTAAAACTAATTTTAAACTAGATCTTTTTTTATTGAATTTTTGTTAAATATATTTTGCATGCTTTGTTATAAAAGTTTTTTTAAAGGCTTTTTTTGTTAAAACATGTTTTAAAACATTTTTTTTTGTTTTTTTTTATTTTTCAAGGCAAAGTGTCAGAAAAAATAAATTATTGTTTTCGAATATAAAGGGATGCTCATGGAGATTTAAGAATAATATAAAATCTATCCTTTTACAAATGTTGGCTCTCTTGAGTTGATAGTAGGTTCTCTGTTCGATTTGGCGTTGTAATGGGATTCCGTGAGGGTTAGGGGAATACCTCGCGGGTAGTTAGTTGGATTTAATACAAAACAATTATTTACTATTATTTATTTTAAAAGGTTTTTAACACTGTTATTTTTAAACAACCCTGGTAGTCTCGAAATGATTCTATTGAATGTAGTTCAGAAATAAACAGTAACAGTAGAAAAAAACATGTTTTAAAAACTTTGTTTTAAAACATAACAACCCTGCTTATTTGTAGGATTTTACATTGCTTCGAAGGCAAAGATCGATAACCGACAAATCTAAAGCGCCGGGAACCGCTGCAAGTTATCAGACATTAAAATATCGTAACCACGAATTCGATAAGATGAAAACTTACTTGAGTAATTTGACGGAGAAGTTGATCACCGTGGAAAAGATAGCGAATCGAATAAATAAGGAACGTCAGGATCTCATCGGGGAGTTGCAGTTTTACTATCCGGTTTTTATGACGTGGGCGGCGACGGAACCTGAGCTGGGGCCGCTACTGCAGAACACCTCCGCGGCTATCGAGAAGACAGCCAACGTGCAAATGACGCTGATCTCATCGTACTCGAATACCATCGGAAATCCGATAAAAGAATTTGTGACGTACATCGAAGTGGTACAGGATACGCTACAGAAGAGGGAGTCCTTTCAGTCTGTGTATGAGACGTCTATGGAAGAATTGTCTCGGAAGAAGACGGAAAAGGATAAGGTTGGTCCTGAAAATTACTAACTTCTACCTAGTCTACTTTGGTCACGGGATATTTTTGAATATCGACTTTATCTGATGCGATATTGACAAGTTTAGTGTTTTTGTGATTATTTGAAAAGTTGATGGGATAGAATCGATTTTTATGTCTCTCTGGATCACAAACAAATCATATAATTAGTCCTGAAAATCACAAACTTCTATCTACTCTACTATAGTCAGGGGAATTTTTCAAATGTCAAGTACATCTGATACGATATTGCAATTTTGATAGTTTTAGTATTTTTATGATTACTTGAAAAGTTGTTGGGATATAATCAATTCTAATGTCTCTCTAGATAACATATTAATCATATAATCAGTTCTGAAAATTGCAAACTTCTATCTACGGTACTTTAGTCAGAGGAATTTTTCAAATGTCAGGTACATCTGTGGGGGTAGTACAATTTCGATAATTTTAGTATTTTCATGATTACTTGAAAAATTGTTGGGATAGAATCGATTCATATGTCTTGATTACATATTAATCATATAATCAGTCCTGAAAATTGCAAACTTCTATCTACTGTACTTCAGTCAGAATTTTTCAAATGTTGGGTACGACTGTTGGCATAGTGCAATTTCGATAATTTTAGTATTTAGACGATTACTTGAAAAGTTGTTAGGATGAAATCGATTCTTATGTCTTTCTGGATTACATATTAATCATATAATCTTTCCTGAAAGTAGCAAACTTCTATCTACTGTACTTTGGTCAGAAGAATTTTTCAAATTTCAAGTACATCTGCTGCAATATTGCAGTTTTGACAATTTTAGTATTTTTATGATTACTTGAAAAGTTGTTGGGATAGAATCGATTCTATGTCTCTCTGGATTACATATTAATCATATAATCAGTTCTGAAAATTGCAAACTTCTATCTACTGTACTTTAGTCAGAGGAATTTTTCAAATGTCGAGTACATCTGTTGGGATAGTGCACTTTCGATCATTTTAGTATTTTCATGATTACTTGAAAAGTTGATGGGATAGAATCGATTTTTATGTCTCCCTGTATCACAAACAAATCATATAATTAGTCCTGAAAACCACAAACTTCTATCTACTCTACTATAGTCAGGGGAATTTTTTCACATGTCAAGTACATCTGCTGCTATATTGCAGTTTTGACAATTTTAGTATTTTTATGATTACTTGAAAAGTTGATGGGATAGAATCGATTTTTATGTCTCTTTGGATCACAAATAAATCATATAATTAGTCCTAAAAATCACAAACTTCTATCTACTCTACTTTAGCCAGGGGGATTTTTCAAATCCCAAGTACATCTTTACAAACTTCTGTCTCCTCTACTTTAATCAGGGAAAGTTAAATTTCCTTACAGTGTACCGAACGAAGTATTCAAGCTAAAATTACAAAACTTATTCACGACCAAGCTTGCACTAATTTAACTACATAATGTCGTTTTAGTTGCTGGCTTCTTCGGATGCTGCTCAATCATCCGGGGGATTTTCACTATGGAAACAACCTAGTTTTGATGATAAACTGGAGAAATTAGGTAAAATTTAAATCTATATAATCCATAGACTCGATCACTAAATTTGTTGGATGCCCTTTATTTTTAAAAACTTTATGTGTGTGAATTGGTTGTGAAACACAATTTTAATTTAATATCTTTTGTAGGATCGGTAATTCCTCAACTAGTGAAAAAGGTCGAAGGACATCAGGACAATCTAGAATGCGCCAACGAACAATTGCGTAGCGATCTGGAACAGTGGCAGCTCGAGAAACAGCAATGCATGAAGAAAATTCTCCTAGATTTTGTCAACAAACAAATCGAATTTTACGAGAAGAGCGTCAACGCCTGGGAGAACGTCACGACCAAAATAACGACCACTCATCTCAACACCACCAAGTGATATTCCTATCTGAAGGAATACTTTGTACATTCCAATTATATCAAATAAGCGCAATTTATATTTATATTGTAATATATTACGATTATACTAAACTCCGATGCAATAAATGAAACTCGTATATGTGTTAGTCCATTAGTCTTTTATTAGGTATTGGGAGACCGTACTGCATGCAAAACAGTATTCCGGTTGGGTCTCCACGAAAGTGGATAATGCTTCTTCGTATCTTTGTACAGGGGATTTTTCCATGTTTAGTTTTGTCGTGGAGACGTGTCTTGAGAATTGAGTCGCTTCTGCTGAGGTTAGTTTATCAGATTTTGGATAAATAGGTGCCTAGAATGATAAATAACATAGAATATTTAGAACAGAAAGGTATGTATTCCCAAATCTTTGAGATTGGTAGGAAGCGCCATCTCTGGACGATTGCACTAAACTGCGGAATTTGGCGGGGTATTCGAATTATTTTTTTTTTACTTTCCAACTAACAACAAAATAATTTATTACCTTGCACATGCTACATTCTGATGATATATTCTTCTTATCCATACTTAGTTTATCTCCAGTTCTTAGTACAGTCGTTATAGTAGCAGGATAGTTAACTTGCAATTTGTCGATAAAATTCCTCATTAGCCCTTGTACACTACCATACACTTTTTCCTTGACTTCTTTCATAACAACCGGTTCAATATTATTAAAATAATTGTACATGGCGCATTCTTTCATAATTAAATTCCTCATGGGTCTAATTATTTTAACCGATAAGTTCCTATCGTCGCTAACACCCTGGAAAAATACAATTTTTGGGTTTCCCAATTTTTAAATAAACCACATAAAAAATTTCAATAACACTTACTATATCGAGAGGAAGTTGGTTGCCTCTACCCAAAGAAACATTGGTTAAAAGTCTCACAGCAACATCAGATGTAAGGTCAGTTGTAATAATATATGTACATTGGAGAGATTCTGCACATTTTACTAATAATTCTCTTCTATAATTAAAAAAACAATTAAGAAATACCAAATATAAACTCAACGTAAAAAAAAACATCTAAAAATTTGCCAATTTTTGATAGTCAATAACTTTTATAGTGGACTTCGATGTGCTGCTATCTTGTGGTGGTTAGGAGAACTATCGCGCTACTGCGGGTTACCGACCCTGTAACCGATGTCAAAAATGACAAGACAACTTATAACGATAAAATTCCCTAAATCGACAAGAAAATGATTCATTATTTTGTATATTCAATACAAAATAATGAATCATTTTCTTGTCGATTTAGGGAATTTTATCGTTATAAGTTGTCTTGTCATTTTTGACATCGGTTACAAGTGTTAAATACTAAACGAAACTAAGGATAACAATACTTAGGAATACTTATTTTGTCATAAGTAAACTAGGAGCAATAAATGATTGTAAAATCTGAAAATTGGATTGTTCTGTCTTTGGTAGCGCCATCTTGCAAAAGTTATCACAGTTGTCAAAAAATTGTCAAATTTTAGGTTAGTTCTTCAATAATTAACAGCTACATACCCGTAAACATCAAAAATCTCCTTCTGATAAGTCAACTTAATTCGATTCGTTAATTTCTTTGATATTTTATCAAAATCATCATCCCTTAACCTTAATTTATCACAATCTTCAACTATGGTCAATTTATCGTCAATAAAATATTCCGCAAATGACACAAAGTACACCTTAAAATGGAATAACTTCACATGATTAGAAATCCTATTTAGTACGTCTTTACGTTCATTCAAAGTCAAATGAAAATTTTCTAAAAAAAAAATACCTAAATAATCTTGATTAAACCACAAAAATTTATAATCTTACGTTCGATGTAAATTATAACCGGTGTAAACTTCATTTGTTTTGGTGTAGGGGCGCCTAAACCGTCTTTTAAAAACTGTAGTAACATAGAAGATGGATGACCAGTTTTATACGATACTAAAACGTGTTCGTTCATCTTCGAAATGCGTTGCTTGCCGAGGAACGCTCTGAATTTGTGGAATGTACCGCTGAGAAAGCACTCTTTGCAGTAACAATCTTTCGCTCTTAATAAAACAATTGCCTCACGCTCTTTGCATTTGTTACATGTTTTTTCTTTGCTGTAATAATAGCAACAAAAGTCTTAATTTTTAGATGATTTTGTTATTGTTTATCTTACATGGAGAGTTTCTCTTCCATATATTTTACAGCTGTCTCATCTTCAATTCCATCGTCACCCACAGAACACATTTTTATGGAGTTTTAGAATAGAGCATAACAAACACGTGTTTCTAACCTCAAAGACATGAATGCATTCAATGACAATCGATATAAGAATATACATACTATAAGAATATATTTTGCTCATTTTTTTTATAATTTGTTTGTTGAAAGAATCAGGAAAGAATATTAAAATTCATGAATCAAAATTTTGGATTTTGAAACCAGGAAATTCGCCAGTCGGTAAAGTAGGTATTGGTACATCCGTATATGCATTTCCATTTCAGGATGTATTTTTCTTGTGATTCTCCAAAATTGTAAAGAGTTCTGACAAATAAAAAAAATAGTTACCGATATATTTAATTGTAAAAATAAATTCTGGATTACTAGCTATACAAATGAATTTGTTTACAAAAACGAGCGACATCTGTTGAGTGTTGAGGAAGCGCCAAAATACAACATTTTAAACCCAAGGTCACGCAAACAACTTGAAAATTCGGCTAGATATCTTATCTTTCTTCAACAAAATGTAAACAAATACTACTAGTTTTTAATCTTATCCTCGCGTTTTTAACTAAAATTGGCTTTAGATAACGCGCGTGAGCTCAAAAAACACAACTTGTGTGGGAGAATCGCATTGGTGGTCGATATGTTTACTTTCACTTCTTTCGGACAGCGGTGCTGCAACCAGTTGCGCAAATGCCGACTAAAACATCATGACTGCCACGTTATTTAATTATTTCCTAGCAAGTATCTTATTTTCGGTCGCGATCAATGAAAATCTAGCCCAAGTACCTACAGTGCCATGGTACGAAAATTTACCTGCGGTCGCAATGGACTACAAAGTCCATATAGAACCTGGAAAAGAAGACTGTTATTTTCAATATGTTAATCCAGGAGCTACTTTTTACGTTAGTTTTCAAGTAAGTGTAAGTTTTAAGTTGTTTATGTACATTATAACAGTATTGTGGGGGTTTATAATGGCTATATTATCTATACGATGGTTTTCAAGTAACTTGTATCATATTTTACACCTAAATGATTTATTTTAATTCTGAAATCAACCATTACATCTAGTTATGACGATTTTACGTATATTATAACAACATAACCGTTGAGATAAGTTTATTATGACACTAGTAACATAATGAGTCCATTATGACACTGTTTCCAGTGACATAATGAGTACATTATGCAACTAGTGTAGAAAATGTGTTTTTGTTAAATTTTTTTTATGGAATCAATTGTTTCTATCGATTTAGGTAGTTAGAGGTGGTGATGGTATGGCTGGGTTTGCTGTACGACACCCGTCCGGGCAAATCGTCCATCCGTACCAATGGAAGCCGACGAGCGAATATCAAGATGACCGGTCGACCGGCGGTTACTATTCCGTGTGTATCGATAATCAGTTTTCGAGATTTGCAGATAAATTAGTCAATTTATACATAACCGTGGTCAGGTACGACCAGTGGGAGAAATATTCGCAGGAATTGGAATCGATTGAAATGAATATACAGAATTTTAGTGTAAGTATTTGTTGATTATCTTTAAATTATAATTATCTTATTATAAAATATTTTTTTTTAATTTTTAGTCTTCCGTAATTACCGTAGAGAGAAATATCAACGAGATGTTGCAGTATCAGTACTATGCAAGAGGTAAGGAGGCATGGGACTACAATTTGCTTCAAGCGAACAATACGTACGTCCTGCGTATGTCTCTAGTTCAGATTTTCCTCATAATTTTTGTTTGTTGCGTCCAAGTAATGTTTGTCAGGAAATTATTCGACATCAAGACTGGCAGTAGTAGATCTAGAATTTGAAATGTTGTTGTCGCTTTGTTGTCATTGCATTTATACCGTATACTTGTGTTTGTTTTTTTTACAATCCAATGAATGAGAACGTATGTAAGATATTTATTATTTTTTAAAAAGTATATATTTTCTTGTATATTTGACAATAACAGGTCTTTTATTATATATATTATTGTTTTATTTTTCCTGTGTTGCGTCAAAATTTAAACAATAAATAGGTCAATAATGATAAGCAGAAAATGTTTGATATGTGATCTTGCAAAATACGATTTTTTCATGTGTTTGCAAAAAATAACATATCTATTGAAGAATAATCAACTGCAATCGGCAGAAATAAGTATTTTGAGATTCCTTGAATCCATTGCAGTGATTTGTTAATAATGTCGTTTTAATGTTTTGTTTAGAATTGCCAGGGGATGAACTGGATTGTTTTATATGACAACCGTAAGTGGCAAATATTGTATTTTCTTTTGGATTCAATAAAACAGAAAATTAAGGTCATATTGATGAAATTCCCAACTGTTTAGTCAAGGAGTACAAGTGGTTGAAAAAATAAGACGTCTTGGTTTTATTGTAGACTAATTTTTGTTACTTTTCTAGTATCTGGTACCTACTCAATCAATTCTTAATTCTCAAGAGTTATAACTAAAAATATTCTATGTATATCCTGTGTCTAATGTAATTTTTTAATTACTACTCTTAATGATGGACTAAGGGATAGAGTACAATATAAATAAAAAACAACTGACATAATAAAAAAATCGAATTCAAGTTTAACAATTTTATTATAAAACATAAAAACAATACCATGATACACAGGGACTTGAATGATTTAAATTACAACTTGGCACATCGTATAGTAAAATTCGGCTTAAAAAAAATTACTCTTCGATAATTTAAAAGTAACATAGGTTGCTTCTACTTCCAAGGGAGAAAATGAAAATCGATGCTCGAACACTGTCAGAAGATTGGCGAGGGTGGCTACGGGGAAGTGTTCCTGTTCAGCAACCCAAATGACAATATCTCGGTGATATAAATAATCCCGATCATCAAAGGAAACCTCATCGTTAACGGCAAAGAAGTACGATGAGATTCACTCGGAGATCACAATTACCATTGAACTGAGTAACCTGAGGAATAACGTACGGAACATTGCCGACGGTAAGAATACCATTGGGTATGATTTGAACAGAAAATGGCTTGAGTTGGACACAAAAGGCGTAAAATTCTCCATTATTGATTATATTTTATCAAGCATCAACCATGTGGGGATTTGTATGTATAACGATCTGTCCCTGGATCTTCATCTATGCAATGGAAAAGGAAATTACCAATTTTATATATACCAGGTGATGCGGGGATGCAATATGAACAATTTGGCAGATTTTTCAGCCGTATACGAATGTGTTGTGCTTGCATTACATACTAAGCAAGATGATGGTGGATTTGAGATACAAGAATAACAATTTCAAGGTCCACAAGGAGTACGTATAGAAACTGCGGAGTGTCAAAGATAAAATTTTAGGCTGCAGAAGCACCCAGGACTTTGCGACCAGCTGGATTATGCTAGATAACGATTCATTGTTATTAAAGTGTGATGCGAGTTTTAAAATGTTTTTATGGTTGTGATAGTAATGTTTTAATATATATTATGTATTTTCTAAATAAAAAAAAATTAAAAAAAAACAAAGAATTAAAAAAATAAACAGCTGGTACATATATACATATAAGACAACAGGTACATGTAAAAAGAATTTCTTAAATAGTGTTAATGCTTCATAATGATAAATATATAAATTGTATATCTTTTTGTTCCTGACAAATATCTGGATTGTAAGAAAACTCCTTAATTTCTTGTTACATTTTAAACTAGCTTGTTAATCAGAGCAATAATTTATTTAGAGTAAAGATCTGTATTTTTTCTTTTTAGTTCATAAATTTTCTATATTGTTAAGTGCATAAAAAAAGCTGTAATATCAATACAAAAATATCTTACATCTTACGAACTAACGTCTGTACAAATATTTATTCATATATTCTACTTATAAAAAAAAATAAAAAAAAAACTGGAACAACTCTTAAGCCTTAACCAATCAAAATACAGATCTTACACACCTAATAATTATTTATACAATTATACAGAATTTGGAACGTTAGCCTCGCTTTCTTCCACCAATTCGTCTCAAAAATCATAACACTACTTAAAATTAAATAACAACCAAACACATACTCATTCCCCTAAAATCTCATTCTTATATTTAAACATAGGATAAAAACTCTCATCAATTTTAACTTCATCTTTCAAACCAGCACCAGATCTGCTCCCAATATCATGTTTCCGGATAAAAGCCGTAAGTAAATTCGAAACGCATTCCGGATCATTTAAGTGACCGTGATGGGATCCAGGCACGTCATGATACTGATAATCGCTGCTCGACGTTTTCAACACCTCTTTTACACGATTAAAGATGGTCTCATTCCCAAAAAAAGGACTTTCTGCAGCTTTACTCACATACAGGGGGAAGGTAACTTTACCTGCCATGCGGATTAATTCTTCCGGATCGGGTGAATTGAGAGGCCCCACTTTCAGTCTTGCATCTCTGTTGAAATAAAATTTCCCCGGATGTTTCTTCGACGGTGCTATATTCCTATATAAGATATATTTCGCTGTATCTAAAGCTATTGAGTTGGCGGTCCCCACGTGCATTTTCTTGACCATTTCTTCGAAATGATAACTCGGAGGTTCTCGCTTAGAGTTATTAAGTGCGTCGTATTTTATCTGCTGTTCGATGCTTTTTGCGACGCGTTCCATTTTCTTCTTGTTGATGAGGGGGTGGAGGCCGTCGATGCACATGATGAAGTCTACTTCTTTGGGGAATAGCATCCCGTAGGTGTAGGATATTATGGCCCCCATCGAGTGCCCCATTAATGTGAGTTTGTCCCAACCGAAGTAGTTTTTTAGTTGTTTTAGTACGATGACACTGTCGATGTTGTGGTATGCGGAGCCCGGTGGAATTTGCGATGAGAAACCGTGGCCTAATGAGTCGATTGCTAATATCGGTATGTCTTCGGGTAGTTTTGGGACTAATCTGTCAAAACTGCCACAGTTATCCTACAAGGAAATGATATTATTTGTTAAACAAAGCAAAAAGAAGAAAGAATTGTCAGTTTTGACATCAAAAATCATGGTTTGACATTTGAGATTTCAACTGTCAAACGCTAGATGGCGATACCCAGTACAACCCAATTTTCAGATTTTACAACCATTTATTGCTTGGTTACTTACGACAAAATAATGACCATATGACCGTATTTAACATAATCAAAGACTGATTCATTTTCTTGAGCATTTAGGGAATTTTATCATTACATGTTGTCTTGTCATTTTTGACATAATTTACAGAGTCGGTAACCAGTAGTAACGTGATAGTTCTCCTAACCACCACAAGATACCAGCACATCCTGGCGCATTTATTCATTTTGTCCCAAAACAAGGCATTACTAAATTTCTTTTTACGCAGCGCCGGAATTTATTTCGCGTATATGTTGGGTACCACGCGATTCTACATGAATGTGTCTAAGGCTAAAAGTCATTTTTGTCCTCTCACTCCCATGTCAGACAAAAATATAGACGTGCAAAAAGGACGAAATATTGCCAATGTTTAACCTACTTATTTACAGCAAAAACCTCAAACTCCTTACTTGAAAACAACTTTCCACCCTTCCCACACATCTCTGAAATGCACTAGCGAAAACACTGTGCTAAAACATGACCTATTTTTCTCATAAATTGAAATAATAAAGAGCCATGTTTTTGTGTTTTTCTCAGTAAGACATAAGATAATAAATGTGGCACTAATTAAAAAATTTGCCAAAATAAATGCTTTGATATAAACTTACTAATCATGATACACATATTTATTTAGCATGAAGAAAACTTGCGTATTAAAGTCATATTTAAAACACAACAAAACACAAAACGCAACCCAAATTTGAGTTGACAAAAAAATGAGTTTTATTAACAATTTTAACATTTTGCGATTACAATCTTGTAGTTTGATACGAACGAAAGTGTAAACATGTACCTGCCATCCGTGGAGGGTAACAATTGGTCTTTTGTCTTCAGGGCCCCACCATTTTCCAGCAACGTGACCACCCGATATGGGAATTCGAACTTCTTGAACTGGCCTACTATTACTAGACATAGATCGAGCAACATTTTGCCAAGAACTGACCACTTTTAACAAACCGCGTGATCCCATTTTTATGCAGAACAAGAAAAGAATAACACCTCAATTACGAAAAAAACTAGGTCTAGATGTGGAGGTTATAAAATAAACATGTGTGCCTACAAATAAAAGGTTCAAAGTTAATGTTACGTAATATAAATGCGTGATTGAACTATACTAGTTTTGATACTTACCAACCATAAAGATAATGGTAATAATTAAAATTCCAAGTACATAATGTGCAAGTTGTTTATTAGGTTATGTTTTCAATTTACAACTATCAAACAGGAACGGAATTAAACACTTAAGCTTAAGTAATATATTTGGCATCAAATAAGTATACTATATAATGACCTTGTTGAGGAAATTCATGTTAAATTTATTAATTTTTTCAAATTGTCACTTCCAGTAAAATTCCGGATTTTGTCAAGAGATGGCGCCATGGCACTTATTTAAAATTAACTTTCTAAAATCTGTTTCTTATATTTAAACATAGGATAAACACTCTCGTCAATTTTAACTTCATCTTTCAATCCAGGTCCGGATCTGGTCCCGGTATCGTGTTTCCTGATGAAATCTGTTATAAAATGCGAAATATATTCAGGATTGTTTAAGTGAACATGATGGGTTCCTGGGACCTCATAATATTGAAAATCGCAGCTAGTTTTCTTCAAAACCTCTGTCAGACGATGGACCAACATCTCATTCCCTAAATACGGAGTCCCCTCAGCTTTATTCATGAACACGGGGAATGTAAAGTTACCCGCCATGCGAACCATCTCTTCAGGATCTGCTGAGCTAAGTGGCCCTGCTTTCAGTCTCGCATCTCTGGTGAAATAAAATTTCCCGGGATGTTTTTGCGAAGGTGCTATATTCCTGTATAAAATATATTTTGCTGTATGTAAACCTATAGAGTTGTCGTACAGCAATCGCATTTTCTTCACCATTTCTTCGACGTTATAACTCGGCGGTTCCTCGTCGGAACTGTTAAGTTTGTCGTATTTTATTTGTTGTTCGATGCTTTTCGCGATGCAATCCATTTTCTTCACGGGTATTACTGGGTGGAGGCCATCGATGCATATCAAGAAGTCTACTTCTTTTGGGAATACCATGCTGTAGTTGTATGATATCATCGCGCCATAGGAGAACCCCATTAATGTTAGTTTTTCCCAATTGAAATAGTTTTTGAGTTGTTTTAGGAGGACGACGTTGTCTATGGTACGGTATGCCGTGCCCGGAGGAATTTTTGAGGAGAAACCGTGACCAAATAAGTCGATCGCCAATATCGGTATGTCTTCGGGTAGCATCGGAATTAATCTGTCAAAACTGCCGCAGTTTTCCTACGAGGAAATGATATTTTTTGTTAAATAGATTATATAAGAAAAACTGTCAGTTTAGATAGTCATGTTTTGGTACATTTTTGAGAATTTCAGTTGTTTGCCATTAAATATTATTATTTATTAACGTTCTAGTAAAATAATACAGTAATAAACAATAAACAAGATTATACTGTCTGCACATATGAACGTCGATATGTAACATTTCTAAAATCCTAACTAATAAGTAGTTCTGTACATACAAGATCCATCCGATTGACATCGAGGGAATATAAGCATGTATGTACCTGTACACCGTGGATGGTAACAATAGGCCTTTTGTCTTCCGGGCCCCACCATTTTCCAGCAATGTGACGACCACCAGTTATGGGAATACGAACTTCTTGAACTGGCCTAATATTACTAGACATGTATCGAGTAATATTTCGCAAAAAACAGGACACTTTTAACAATCTGCGTGTAGCCATTTTTACCCAGCAAGAGGGATGAATGGCATCGATAAAAAAACTAGATAATAACTAAATTGGAAAGTATACATAAATATTACATATAACATAAAATATGTGGGCTTACAAAAGATTCAAAGTTATTGTTACGAAGTATCACACACCTACATGCATACATACATACCCACACATACATTTTCCAGACATCGTTGCAATGGATTTTACTTCTAGGGTACTACATAGTCGGAAAGTCGCTAAATCCAAAAGCACATGTAACAAAACTTATTTGGTGAATTTTTACAACATCTTCTTTGATCACTTCCTAGAGTTTAATGCCCAAAATGTCTGTATAACTTAACTTGATAAAATACCAAAAAAAACTTGTTGATTCGAAATATTTTGAACAATCTGATATGAGAACGTATGCACAGAAGGCTAATTCAATACTTTGATGTCTGGAAAAGCCATGGACAGCTAATATATGCTGTATTTTTTCCCGTTAGATCGGACTTTTAAAGAGGATGAAAGGGAAGCAAAAGAAAATACCGTTTGCAGTTCCCATGTTGTGGCGTAAGCCATCCAATCATGCAGATGATTGCTATTTTTGCACTATAAAAGCGTCTCCAGATATTCGAAGAAGGATAAGCATGAAATAAAATATCCAAATTTGCCATCAGCATCGCGACCTATCCCCCATGGAGAGAACCATCCTCTCTCAAGTGCGCCATCCACTTCATCATCTTCGATTTTTGACACAGAAGAAATTTCGCCTGTTTGAAGAAACTTGCCTGATTTGATTTGATTGCCTGATTAATTTGAGTGTCTGAAATCACTCTGTCAAATCAGGCAAGTAGTGAAGACTCACCATTTGAAGTTTTAGGAACACCTCACCTTAGAAACCAGTGAGAACTGAATGATTTGGTTAAAGACTTAGGTTTATCAAACGAAAAATCCGAGTTATTGGGTTCTAGGCTACAGGAATGGAATCTTTTCGCACGAGGTGTGACAGTGTCTTCATTTACAAAGCGTAACGAGCCTTTTAAAGCATATTTTAAATGACAGGATCTTTATTACGTGTATGTCACGATGTTGAGGATCTTATGAACGAGTTTGATATTCCCCACGATCCTTCCAAATGCTGGCTTTTTATCGATTAATCAAAATACAGCTTGAAAGCAGTACTTTTGTATATTCTTTGAATTTAAATTTTTGTTGTATCAGAAAGTTGGAAATTTGTTCTCTTGTATTATTTAAACTGCAGATACAAGATCTTATAGATTGATACTGGCGAAATGTAAGTATGTATGTACCTGTATACCGTGGATGGTAACAATTGGTCTTTTGTCTTCGGGGCCCCACCATTTTCCGGCAACGTGACAACCACCAGGTATGGGAATACGAACTTCTTGAACTGGCCTGTTGCTGGACAATCTGGAGATAGATCGAGCGACGTTTTGCCAAAAGCATGTCACCTTTAACAAACTGTGTCGTCCCATTTTAGCACAGCAACGAAGATTTAATGGCTCGATGAATGAACTAGACTTTATGACTAGGTTCGAAAGTAAATATAAATATTTAAGCTACAGCTATATAAGTAATACCACATACGTAAGCCCCACTTTAGTGATCAAACTATTAAGCCGGCTCTACACACTCGGCGAGACATGGCAAGACCGAGAATTTCCGGCTTTATAGATAGATCCAATGTTGCGATTTCAGCTCCATTCATTTTAGTTTTTTTTTATAAGTTCAACGAATTTGTCTCGAAGAAAGCGATAAAGGTATATAGTTATAAAGATAGGAAAATACGGCTGGCTTTATATATGCTTCCATGTTAAGATAAGAATACTTTGTAGGAAGAATTTTGAAACGTGGTCTTACTAAAGACCATATAAGATTTAGAACGAATCATTCGGTTTTAATATTACATAATATAGAATATCATAAATAATTAAGCCCCAGTTATTACTGATTAAACCATTATAATTAGATACAATGTTGGTATTTCAGCTGCTTTCATTTTTGTGGGGTTTTTTTTTTTGAGACAAATATGTCTAGATGAACGCAATAAAGAACATATCTAGCTACAAAAGCTATATGGGTAAGTGCCAGGCATTGGTACAATTTGTGAAATGTACATATTTCGAAAACAAAAATATAAAAAAAATTAAAAAACAAGCGACATTACATATTGTATTTATGTGCACATTGTATGCATCTCTAGAAATCTTTTCGATAATGCATACTGCCATTTCGGTAATGTACGTTATTGTATTAAATAGCCTATATTAATAGCCAACAATGAAATAGACAAAACGTAAATGAAACAATTTTTTAAAGATAAGAAAAAAATCAGCTGTCCGCAAGTGTATGTATGCTCGTGCTCGATCACCTTATTTCTACCACTCATTCCTCAAGAATCTAGAACTACCCGTTAATTGTTTCACACTTATACGACTTTCTTCATTGTCCGATGATGGTGGTGTATTTCGATTCAGTAAGACTCTTGTCTTTACCTCTAAGGTCTGTGTTCTGCTGTATGTTTTCTTCTGCAGTTGCAACTCTCCACTTCTTCCGCCTAATGCGCTTTTCTCTTGCATCACACTCCTTTATACTTTTTATCAGTCCCTGTTCTTTTTTCTTACGATATCGTTCTCGGTCTTTTCTCCGTCTTTACTCTAAATTAGCTTCAGACATTTTCTTTAATCTCGCTATTTTGCAGTTTTTTTTTGTGCGCAGTTCATCTTTTTTCATTTTTAGTTTTAAGCTGTTGTAAAAACATTAGGGAAAACCATAAAAAAAATGAAAATCAGTATTTTCGGTAATGATTACGTCATCTGGAAGCATTACCGAAATGATCATTAGCGAAATGACAATTTGTATGAAAGTGAACGACACCAGCTTCTCATATGTTAGTACTTGAGAATAAAAGTAAAGAGGCTTTATTCATGAACACGGGGAATGTAAAGTTACCCGCCATGCGAACCATTTCTTCGGGATCGGCTGAGCTAATGGCCCTACTTTCAGTCTCGCATCTCTGGTGAAATAAAATTTCCCGGGATGTTTTTTCGACGGTGCTATATTCCTGTATAAAATATATTTTGCTGTGTGTAAACCTATAGAGTTTGCGTACAGTAATCGCATTTTTTTCACCATTTCTTCGACGTTATAACTCGGCGGTTCCTCATCGGAACTGTTAAGTTTGTCGTATTTTATTTGTTGTTCGATGCTTTTCGCGATGCAATCCATTTTCTTTACGGGTATTACTGGGTGGAGGCCGTCGATGGATATCAAAAAGTCTACTTCTTTTGGGAATACCATGCTGTAGTTGTATGATATCATCGCGCCATAGGAGAACCCCATTAATGTTAGTTTTTCCCAATTGAAATAGTTTTTGAGTTGTTTTAGGAGGATGACGTTGTCGATGGTACGGTATGCCGTGCCCGGAGGAATTTTTGATGAGAAACCGTGACCAAATAAGTCGATCGCCAATATCGGTATGTCTTCGGGTAGCATCGGAATTAATCTGTCAAAACTGCCGCAGTTTTCCTACGAGGAAATGATATTTTTTGTTAAATAGATGATATATAAGAAAAACTGTCAGTTTAGAAAGTCATGTTTTGGTACATTTTTGAGAATTTCAGTTATTTGCCATTAAATATTATTATTTATTAACGCTCTAATAAAATAATACAGTAATAAACAATAAACAAGATTATACTCTCTGCACATATGAACGTCGATATGTAACATTTCTAAAATCCTAACTAATAAGTAGTTCTGTACATACAAGATCCATCAGATTGACATCGTGGGAATATAAGCATGTATGTACCTGTACACCGTGGATGGTAACAATAGGCCTTTTGTCTTCCGGGCCCCACCATTTTCCAGCAATGTGACGACCACCAGTTATGCAGTTTTTTTTTGTACGCAGTTCATCTTTTTTCATTTTTAGTTTTAAGCTGTTGTAAAAACATTAGGGAAAACCATAAAAAAATGAAAATCAGTATTTTCGGTAATGATTACGTCATCTGGAAGCATTACCGAAATGATCATTAGCGAAATGACAATCTGTATGAAAGTGAACGACACCAGCTTCTCATATTTTTGTACTTGAGAATAAAAGTAAAGAGGCTTTATTCATGAACACGGGGAATGTAAAGTTACCCGCCATGCGAACCATTTCTTCGGGATCGGCTGAGCTAAGTGGCCCTACTTTCAGTCTCGCATCTCTGGTGAAATAAAATTTCCCGGGATGTTTTTGCGACGGCGCTATATTTCTGTATAAAATAAATTTTGCTGTGTGTAAACCTATAGAGTTTGCGTACAGTAATCGCATTTTTTTCACCATTTCTTCGACGTTATAAGTCGGCGGTTCCTCATCGGAACTGTTAAGCATGTTAGTACTTGAGAATAAAAGTAAAGAGGCTTTATTCAGGCTTATACGGTATATTTTATCACTATATACCTTAGTTTTTCTTCATTCAACAAGCGCTAATCACATAGAGCATTACCGATATGATGTGTATTAAACGTAAGGTCTCAAAGTGTAACATTAACTACGTAATTGATGTCCAAATACATACAAATTCAAGAACTTACTAATCAAACATTGGTGTACCGTTGATGATGCTAACTACTGCACACTACATAGACGTATCAAATGTTTTGTGGTGTATAGGTATAGATGTTTCAAACCAAGGAGAGCACAGTTGTGTATGCAACCAAATATACGCGAGTCAATTATAAACCATACACTGGGTATAATTGGTTGAATATGTCACTGTGCTCTACTTAGTTTAAAACTACTCTAAACACATACCAAGCTTGGCATTACCGAAATTCACACAAAAGTGGTGGACAAAGAATATAATTTAATGAAAACAACTGTATAATTAATCACGGACATGTATACCTAGCAACAGATTCGAAGTAACGAGAACCCAAACAAATAAAAATACAACTGTACAAGTAAAAAAAATAATATATTCTCAATATGTAGACAATAACAATCAATATACATATAAAATAGTAAAATTTTACAACAAGAATCAGTCAAATAGCTTACAACAAAAACACAATAAAACCCCACTTTAATACCTAAACCTCATCATCGAGAATTTGCTGCTTAAACTTATACACAGGATACACAGATTCCTCAACCTTCACCTCAGGTCTTAATCCACCGTTTATCCTATCCTGAGCGTCATGCTTCAACAGGAACTCCGTAAGGAGTTCCGCCAGCACTTCCGGATTATTCAAATGACTATGATGCGTCCCAGCCACATTATGAAACCGAAAATCCTTACTATTCTCAGTCAAAATCTTAACCAACTGTTCAATAATCGGATCCTTCCCAAAATACAAACTTCCCTCTGCTTTACAAGCAAACAATGGACAAGTAATTTTCGACGCCATCCTTAATAACTCCACCGGGTCTTGATATTCTAATGGACCCACTTTTAACCTCGCATCTCTGTTAAAATAAAACTTCCCCGGATATTTTTTCGAGGGGGCTATATTCCGATAAAGAATATATTTAGCTGCTTCGATATCAACTGATTTTTTCGTGGCTATATTCATTTTTTTAACCATTTCTTCGAATGTATAACTAGGAGGTTCTTTCTGAGCGTTATTTAATTGATCGTACTTAATATGCATTTCTATGTTCTTAGAAATGTTACCTTTGTCTTTTACGGGTGTTAATAACGGATACAATCGATCGATACAAATGAGGAGGTCGACATCATTCGGGAATAAATATCCGTAAGTAAACGCCAATATTCCTCCCATAGAATGCCCCATAATCGAAATTTTATCCCAACCGAAATATTGCTTTATCTGTTTGACCAATATCTGTTGATCTACGTTATGGTAAGCGATCCCCGGCGGTATTCTACTTGAGAAACCGTGCCCCAGAGAATCTAAGGCTAATATAGGAATGTGCGGAGGCAATAACGGAATTAATCGATCAAAACTACCAGCGTTATCCTACAAGAAGAATCGTAAGTTTGTGTTCCCATAATAACAGAGAATTTTTATTACCTGCCATCCGTGGAAAGCTAAAATCGGTCTCCTATCTTCAGGGCCCCACCATTTTCCGGCAACGAATCCGCCTGGTATTGGGATTTGTACTTCTTGGGAAAGTCGTTGCGTTGCAAAGTTTCTGAGGTTAATTAGTGTTGATGTATTGATTTTTAAGGCACACCTCGATCCCATATTTGAATTTTTATCAAAAGCTGATTAATATCACAAGTTCTGAAGGCACCCTGAAGGTTTGAGGTCTTCTGTAGTTTGAGTAAAATAACACAAAACACGTTACATACGGTACTAAAAAAAAATTGGAGTAACCAATATTGAGCACCCAAAAAAACTTATTCTTTATGTTTCCTTAAGTTAAAAAAGAAATGTGTAAAATGTGGGACGATGCCACGACCTACTCGAGGTCGCGAAAAGAAATAAAAGAGAAAAAGTTAGGTTAGGTGGATGTGTCAAAGTGCGCGTGTTCTTACGTCAGTTGATTTAATTCAAACGGATTAGAAAAATGTGCGAGTGAAACAATGCGGTAATAAAACGATAAGAATGTTTGATCTGTGGCGGTGGTCTAGGAACTATTTTTGGACGTTTGTTTAGTATACTGCGTACCTTTCTAATCCCAAATTTGTTTTGGAAATTTGAAAACCCGAAATTGGACGACACAGTTTGTCAAAAATGTTACTGATTAAGCAACTTGATTTATATCAATTTATATATGACTTATCTCTTGGCATTAAAGGTTACTATGCTTTATATAAAATTTTTCAGTTGATTTTTTATTTTAATCGACCTGATATAGTCAAAACTGGGTATATAGTAAAAAAAAATGTAAACATAGAAAATCAGTGAAAGGATAATTACTTTAAGAAAATACATTCTTTTTTGTGATAAAATACAACAAGTATACACCACAACCTAAGAAAAGTTTATAATTAAAACTACCTGCTATTTTATTGCAACAAATTTTAGGCAATTCAATTATTTTCTATTAATAAACTACAACATTCGTAACTGAACATAATTTTACTACTGAGACACCTGTTGTTTTATTACAACTGGTTTAGGGAATTAAATTCTTGCCAGTAATTAAAACACCACATTCCTGACCTAAGACAAGTTATTACTGAAATCATCCGCTGTTTTATTGCATCTTTTTTGGTAATTAAATTATTCGTAGCAATAAACTACAACATTCCTGACCTAAGACAAGTTCATTAAAATTTTGGCTACCTGCTGATTTGTTGCCAAACGTTTTAGACAATAATTATTTCCAGTAAAGAACTACAACATTTCTGATTGAAGACAAGAAGTTTATGATTGAGACACCTGCTATTTTATTCCAACTAGTTTTTGGAAATTAAATTCTTTGCAATTATAAAATACAACTGGTTTTAAGAAATTAGCTTGACAAATTGATATATTTGTCTTTTTATTGAATTTTAGTAACAAAGCTTTATTGAGAAATAAATTCCTTCTAGTTATATACATTTTTAGTGTTCAGACACTTCATTGTGCAAACAATGTAGTCGGATTGTTGGTTGAAGTCCACCCCAGATATTTTAAAAACTAAATGGTGAAAACTAAAACTAATTTCTAAATCCAAAATGACAACAAAACGAACTTATCTGACACATGATAAATATGAAACACATTTTAACAGCTCTGAAACACCTGGCTATTAAAAATCGAAGGAGCACTTTTCCTGGAGGCAAAAATAAGACTTACCACAGTTGCTGGGAACTCTCTGCACAAGAAGATCTTACTCCTATCAACATATAAAACGTCAAAAAAAGACACAAATGATGGACAATACTCACCCAAATATTATATTGTATATTATCATGTTATTATTCAAGATCTGCTATAAATATATGAATAAATAATTTATTAATCTCAAAAATGAACTTTTTTTTATATTGAACAGAAATAAATAAATGTAATCTTAAAAAAAAACCTCTGGTTTGCCATGGATACTAATGGCTACTTTGAAATTTGACAAAAGGGACTTTTTGCTGTCTTTGTTACTTAAATTTTTGCTGACAACTAAAGATGATGTAAATGAAATGTGATATCTGAAGTTTTTATATGCCAATTCCTAAAGTGTACAGCCAACATATAAAAGAAAACAGTAAATCGTGGCACACAAGAGGTTTTTTTTTTATTAAACATACTATAGTTAGTATGAGAGTTGATGTACTTACCCATATTTATTCATTATTTTCTCCTCCAGAAGAATTACATGATTTTCATGATATGTTTTAAAAATTATAATCTTTTATTCACAATTAGTTCTCGCTACCTTTATTAATACTAAATATTGTTTTTGATCAACAAATGGAGAAAATAGGATATGAGGAAATAGGATTTGTTTTGTGTTGGGTGAACAAAAAACTGGCTCCATCCATCTACTTTGCATTTTATTGTTGACAATCAATTATATCGGTAATGGAAATAGTACAATAATAAAGTGTTACTAAAATTAGATATCTAACCTGAAAGAAGGTTTCTTTATTAGGCGGTAGGTAGCAAGAAGACGATACTTTGTTCTGAATTGGGGGGCTTGAATAGATCCAGCTAGATAGTGTTTTTCTTTTCGTTTTTTCTTTAAGCAACATTTTGAGATATTTTCAACACGTTTGATTGATAGTTTTCATCAGACTCTTGCTTGCTCAGACACAGAATACTTGCGATTCGGTCTGATGTTGTCTTCGACACAAATGATTCGACTGTTTTCTTCAAGAGAGTTGCAAAATTCTTCAACAAGAACATTTTCAATTCTCTTGGTGTGTGCGTGCGTGCGTATTGTGCAAGGCGCATTTTCTACCTGTTCGATTTTCGCATTTTTCATAGCTGACATTTTCTTAGTGAAAATTCAGTTTTGCTCAATTTCTTTAAATTTCATCCAATACCACGTGTTCTTAACCCTTTTTAAAAACAAAGGAAAACAATATTAGTCTTGAACGAAAAAATTTATTAAACTGCTTACCTAAGAGGAGTCACATATATATGCATATATCATTATCGTTATTGATATCTGAATACCATCTTTTAATAACTAAATCAAATCTTATACATTAAAAAAGAGAACAACGGAAAACAAAAGAATAAAAATGGAACTGATCTCAAATTTACAAAACCAATTCAATGCCTAAACATTCAAAAATATGTATTTTTTTTTTGTTGCTCGTCAAATTAGGTTACGCAACCTAATAAACACCATACGGGTTTCACAATCAGACAAAAGAATTCAAAAAAGCCTCGTCGGCGTAGTGTCAAACGTATGCCATAAAAACACATTTAAAGCAAATCAGAGAGTGAACTTAATAAACACGACTGCAAACACGTTAATTAATAATATAAACCTCTCATCTTTGTTTTTTTTTAAGGCTAAATTATCATCCATTTTTATATTAATTTGTCGAGACCATCCGGGAGTTAATAACGACCTGTAGGATACAGAACAGACACTAATTAACAAAAGCAATCACAAGTACATTGTAAAATCTAATTCTTCCTTACTAAAAAAAAAAAAAAAAATCTATCCTCTTCTTTATTTTTCGATAAACGACTCCTAATAATTTATGATAGGCACTGAGCAAATCATGAGAGGTAATAAGAAGTATAAATTAAAAACAAAAAAAAAATATGAAAAAATAACCTTAAAAACTATATGAATTTGGTGGGGGGGGATGAATGAGTCATTTGAAATGTGTGAGTGAGGGGTCGCAAACCAGCCGATAAAACTGGGATACCGGAATAAAAGAAACACGCTTAAAAATACTATTCATAGAAACCGGTATTTTCGATATCTTTTTAGATTTAAGAAATCCTACTTGTCAAACCTTAACCTATACTAATGAAAATGGAGGAATACATTCTTAAATCCTGTCAAGAAAGTTTGTCAAATTTCAGAGTGGCCAACCTAATATTGTAGGTTGGTCACACTGAAATGGCACACCAGGCCACTTTTTTATGGTTAAATGTCAAATTTCAGAGTAGCCAACCTACAATATTAATTTCTATGGAATACTAGTCGACTTTTTTTATGGGTTGAAAGATATAGCTGGTGGCAATTTTCCACTGACATAGGCTTCAAAAGTGAGGTTAGAGGTAAATGTGCAGAAGTAAACGGAGCTGAGTATAGTGGGAAACTAATATATCAGCACAGGACCCCCGCTTTATGTTTATAATCTTCCTGCGTGCATCAAGAGGCGTCATACTGATTTACAGAGGCCTCACAAATATCACAGGGTGTAAAGTTATGCCAATATTAATCAAAAGAATACATATCTAGTCTAAATATGTCTAAAAAAGTTTAAGTGTCAAATTTTAGAGTACCTAACCTACAATATTTCCCAAAAAAAAAAAAAAAAATGTTTGAATGATTTCATTGAATCGATTATTCCTATAATGTAAATGAAACCCTAAAAATTTCTTCAAATACTGAAAATACCGGTATTTCGCAAGACTATTAATACCTCAAACAGCGTTTTTGTTAATATGTATGTGGTGGTACTGCGACCCCTACTGGCAATCGAAGAGAGATTTCAAAATCGCCTAGGTGTACTTACGGGGTGAATAGGACCTCGACCTGGAACGGTCGTAGCGGCGCCGCCTGTAATATGGCGAGGGGGACCTACGGTGACTGCTGCTGTACTTAGAACGCCTGTAACTATCGCCGCCGCCACCACCACCACCACCACTGCTTCCGTAGTAGTCACTAAAAATACAACATGGTAATATAGTGTGTACGACACATCAATATAATATAGTATGTACGATACAGCAATATAATATAGTAGATAGAATGTAAAAAAACGTTTTGTTTACGTTATTTTCCGTTGTCAAGATAAATTTAAGTAACAAAATAACAAAACTGGTCAATTCTAACCTCTAAAACTTGCAGAATGATACAAAGGAGGAGTTTAAAGTTTGTCAAATTTTAGAGTAGCCAACCTAAAATATTTTAGAGTTGAAATGTTTAAAGACATTCTATATATCTATAGACATTCTAGAGTTCAATAAAACATGCCTAGTGTGACATGATTTAATTTTTTTCTTAAATTTATGTTGCATATATGCTTTGACATGTAAAATATCAGACAGAAACATTAGAAAATTTAAGCAACAAAAACAAGAAAACTAGTCAACTCTAACCTATAAAACTTAAATGACAGTAAAAAAGGGGCTTAAAGTTTAACTGTCAAATTTCAGAGTAGCCAACTTACAATATTTTCCATGGCATACTATACCTTTTTTATTGATCATATGATATTAACAATGTTAAAATGTTTCACGTTAAACATTCAAATAAACAGTTATTATAAAAATGTAGTTTTACATCACGAAACATAATTGTAATATTTAACTAAACATAATAAAATAAAAAAGAACGAGAACAATGTGCAGGAGTAAACGAAGCTGAGTATAAACGAGTACAGTTTATCAACACAATACTCCAGCAATTTTTTTATAATCTTCCTGTGTTGTCGGGAAACATTGTATCAAAAACAAATGCCTCTGAAATATCACAGGGTGTTACACAGTGTGTATAAATAATATATATATATATATATAATACTAATTCCACAGAAAGTATATTTAACAATATAAAAAAAAAATAAACAAGAATACTCACTCTCTATCTCTGTCTCTACGCCTGTCCCATTTGTCACTAATGCTGCGAAAATAGAAAATTTATTACCAAACTAAATAATATATATACTTAAAATCAGATATTTGTACTTCGTTAATACATGTACGATGATACCTTTAACGAATATTTAAACCTCCAAAATATTCATTCATTTTACACCTCACAAAACGTGGTTATTTTCTATCAAAAAGACCTATCACGACCCAATGCTTGGGACGTGGGCAGGAACCTTTTTGAATCAAAAGAAAGAGGTTACACCAAACATTAATCATCAACACTTACTAGGTCGGCTTTCCCATATAGATTCCAGGAGTGGGCGTGTGAGCACGTTCCGTTATCGAAAAGTCCACCCTAATACTTTTGCCATTGATTTTCATGCCAGTGCACTGGTCCTTGGCTGCTTTGGCATCGTCAGAATTCTCAAAATATACAAAAGAGAAACCTCTCGATCGACCAGTCTATAAAAGAAAGTCATTTACTTTATTTCCCAGGTTATTCAATCATATTTTATAGTATTTAAGACTATATTAAATTAAAACAAATGTACAGGAGTAAACGGAGCTGAGTATAGTGATAAACTAATATATCAGCACGGGACCCCAACTATATATGTTTAATATTCCTGCATGCATCAAGAAACAACTTATCTAATGACAGAAATCTCTCAAATATCACAGGGTGTAAAATTTATGTATACAAAACGTCCCTATAAAGAAACGAAAGTCACGCCATCTGTGAGTGATCAACAGCAGCGCGTGAAAAAAGAATTGTGAAGAAAAAGTGTGAGAAATGTGTTACCTTGGCATCGATGACAACTTGAACGCGTTCGACCTGCCCGTACTTGGAAAATATGTGGTAAAGTTCGTCCTCCGTGGTGTAGACGCTGAGACCGAAGACGCCGAGGCAGCGGGAGGGCTTGGGGTTGTCCCTGGTGCCCATGTGACGCCTGCGGCTAGACATAGGGCTATGTGAGTGAGAGCGCCGGCCGTATCCGCCCGATCGGGATCGGCTTCGGGAGTATCTAGAGGACTTGTAACGTCTGTCTGAGCGTGAACGACTACGGGACCTGCAAACGGTCAACAGCAACGCTTTAACGGAATTAAGTTCACCCCCCGTGATCACCCAATTTTAAGTCCAATTCAGAAGTAAACTAAGATATATTGAGGCTTAAATTAAATTGTAACACGGTCTGGGAAAAAGACAGCCTAACAGAGATTAAAAATCAGATGCTCTTTTTTTCAGATCGCATAACAACCATATCAACTACCTGGGTGCTTTTTTATACTACTTTCTTCCTAATCTATGATCATTTAATATCTAATGAATGTTTAATTAACTGCTATAAAATATAATTGCAAAGTGATGATAAGCTAGCTTATTTCTGTGTTTATATCAACAAGTATCCGGAAAAATATAAAACCGGTGTGTTGTTTTTAATTCCCATAGCAACTGTCTGTCTTTAGAGTTATGTTATGTTACTAACTTTCTTCTAATATTACCGGAAAAACTTATTGGAGGTAAATGTGCAAGGGTAAACGGAGCTGAGTATAGTGGTAACTGATATATCAGCACGGGACCCCGACTATATATTTATAATCTTCCTGCATGCATCAAGAGACGTCATACTGATTTACAGAGGCCTCTCAAATATCACAGGGTGTAATGTTATGACAAAATAAATCAAAAGAATAGAGTAAAATTTACACTATATTTAATATAAAATCAAGGGCAACCGAAAATATGCTCTAAGAACTAAAGATCTCAATAAGTAAACTATTTTCAATGTGTAATATGTACAAAGTAACAAGGTTCAAGATATCGGTGATTTCAAATTTAATCAAACAAATTGACATAAAAGAATTTTTTATTGCTTCTTACACAAGAGAATAGAAAAACGTTTAATAGTCAAAAGAATTAGCAAAATATGAATAAAAAATTTGTAAATAGGCAAAAAAATGAGCAACAAATGCATTAAAAATATTGATTATTATGCAACAGAACGCAATTTTAGTTACTTCTGGTGAAATAAAACCTAACAAAGGTTAAAAATGTCCAGCTCAACCAAAAAAAAAAAAATTATTTTTATCCAATTTCTTTATCAAGAGCACAAACGGCAATAAATTAAATATGCGATATTTTTTGTTGCTCTAATTTGTGAGAAGAGTTCAAAATTTACTGTTAAGCAATAGTGAAAGTAAGAATAGATTTTTATATATAAATAAGCAAACAATTCTAAAATTCTGGTAGTAAAAATATTAATTATCACTATCAGGCTTCATATATAGTGATAAAGTATACTAAAAAACATTTTGTACAATTTATATTATTCTTAGTTCTTAAAAATCTGACGTTTTAGTAACTCCAACCTAAAAAATATATTGACAGTTGAAAGCGCCATCTATAGATGGCGCTATGGTGTCATTAATTTTGTTGTTTTTACTCATTTTGCTTATTTTTCAACCTATGAAAACCTATGATAAACAGTTTCATAAACATAAAAGAACAAATAATTATTATCTGTAAGAAATATTATAAACTGGCACTGTTTAATCAAACCAATAGATCTAATCATATAATACATACCAAAATTAAGTAAATAAATAAAGTCAACACAGATAAAACCCTCTGGGTCCTATTTTAATCAAACAAAGATTTCACAACAATTTTACAGTCCCAATATAAGCTTCAATTGATAATATTTACAGATTATCATCACCTTGCAAGAACATATAGCCATTACTTAAGCAGAAAAAAAAAATTATTCAAGGATATAAACACAAATTTACAAAGGTCACCGCTTATAATACCACCAAGGTTAGATTTGAGTTTACTTCCTCAACCATGAATATATCAATGTATTCTCTTTGAAAACAGGTTTTGTCCAAAACCATTCGAAAAATTAAAAAAAAAAAAATAATAAATAAAATAAACCCAGACAAATCGCTTAAGTCCGAAACAGGGATTGACTTGGGAATTTCGGGAGGATTATATGTCATTCATAAATACCTATACCGACGGCTCTCTCTATCCCCGTCTCCCCGCCTCCTGTCTCTGTCCCGATCATCTCTGTACGACATTTTCCTACCTCGACTGGGACTCCTATCAATCGCAGAAAAAAACACACGTTTAAACGCTTATTTTCTAATAAAATAATCAATCGATTACTACAAAATTGCTTTTTCCAATGTACAAAAGTAAACGGAGCTGAGTATTTTGAGTATTGCATCAAAGCCTCGCAAAAATCGCAGGGTTAAATAATCGTTCTAATGTTTAAAATTATGATAATTTACTTACCTAGAGTAGCTTTTAGCTTTGTGGTTTCTTGGGGACTCTTCCCGCCGTCCATGCGGGGAATGATCGCGATCGTTCATCGTTTTATGTCCACCTGGAGATCTACTTCCCTAAAAGTACGATAAAATTCAAACCTGATCGGTGATCAGTGAACGTTATAATCGATTTTTTTTAATGGAGACGCTTCCCCCCCGGTTTTAAATACAACGATGCGTCTATAATTAACCGTTTACGTGTATTTTCTGGCCCGAAAACGCTGAATTGAACGAAGACGCGACCCGGAACGCCAACGTGCTCGCAAAAAGCGCTCGCAAACACACTCTACCGGCGTCTTACGAAAAATGCGCGAGTAAGCTATTTTTAACGCACCAACGGAGATTTATCGCGGTGCAACTCACCTCTCTATCGCTCATTATACGGGGAGATCTAATTTAAACCCAATTATTCACTCAGTCGACCCTTAAAAAAAACAACAGCCGCCACTCGAGACAAGGCGTAAAATAAACTGGATGGATGTCTGTCTCACGCAAATGGCGTCGATTGATCTTTAGAGCACATTGCTGCGTAGATGGCGCTTATCGCACCTTAGGTTGGCACCATGGTTGACACTATCTCGAAGTTCATCAAAGAAATTCTAGTTAATTCCTTTATAATTATTAAATATTATTGCAGTTGAGATTATGTTGATGCGTTAGGTATGATTTAATTACATAATAATAAATAAAAGTATGAGTATTCCTAAATTATACGGTATAAGTAGGGATTTTTATTGCGTCTCCCCCAACGAAATAACCAGTTTTGATTGGTCGAAATTCAAACGCGTTTCCGGTTTTCCATCAAGATCTATTTATTGCTCGCCTTGTCATATCAAATTGTTTGTCATCAATCCAATATCAACAGTACTAAGGTAAGTGTGGGTAAGTGAGACCAAGTGCGACGTTTCTCGTTTACCTGTCAATTACAAGACATCCTTATCTCAAAATTAATCACCCTTATCATCACATTTTAAATTTCCCGCGTCGCTTTGTTCAAGTTTTTTGTTGCAATTACGGGCGTTCCGCAATTACTTTGCCTATTATTAACCCTCTCGATGAAAATTAGCGAGTCATCTCGCGAACAAAAGCTTTTGCGCGTCGTTCCCGTTTTAAAAATAAGAACAGGGAAACTTTGCGTTTGTTTAGTACCACTGGTTTTGTTGGTGTTAACATGTCTGTCTGATGACAGTGCTTTTCTAGATTCGCATCATGGCTGGCGCAATGTTGTTCGAAAGAGCTCAATCCGTCTCCGATCCGAAGCGTGAAAAGGACATAGTCCTTTTAAACAAAATAAAACGTAGCGAGGAGGACCAGGAAAACGATGAAGACATCAAAGCTAAAGAACAGGACATACTAAACCTAGGCGAACAATACAAGAAAGAAGGTAAAGCACAGGAACTTGCAGAACTCATCAAACAAACCCGACCGTTCCTCAGCCTCATCAGCAAAGCGAAAGCCGCGAAACTGGTAAGATCCCTAGTCGATTTCTTCCTCGATCTCGAAGCAGGTTTAGGTATCGAAGTCCAACTATGCAAAGAATGCATCGAATGGGCCAAAGAGGAGAAACGTACCTTCCTCAGGCAATCCCTCGAAGCCAGACTCATCGCGCTCTATTTCGACACCGGCATGTTCGCAGAGGCCCTCCAAGGGGGCGCCACCCTCCTCAAGGAACTCAAAAAACTAGACGACAAAAATCTACTCGTCGAAGTCCAATTACTCGAAAGTAAAACCTACCACGCTCTAGGAAATCTACAGAAGGCACGCGCCGCATTAACTTCGGCACGCACCACCGCCAACGCCATCTATTGCCCCCCGAAAATGCAAGCCTCCTTGGACTTACAATCTGGAATTTTACACGCCGCCGACGAAAAAGACTTCAAAACTGCTTATTCTTATTTCTACGAAGCGTTTGAAGGTTTTGATAGCGTCGAATCGCCCAAGGCTTTAACTGCGTTAAAATATATGCTGTTATCGAAGATTATGTTGAATAATCCCGACGACGTGCAGCAGATTATTAGCGGAAAATTAGCGTTGAAGTACGCGGGTCGTGACATCGATGCTATGAGGAGTGTGGCTCAGGCTTCGCATAAAAGGTCTCTAGCTGACTTCCAGATGACTGTGAAACAGTATAAAGTGGAATTGGAGGATGATGTTATTGTTAGAGCTCATTTGGGTACGTTGTATGATAATATGTTGGAGCAGAATTTGTGTCGTATCATAGAGCCTTATTCGAGAGTCGAGGTTGACTATATAGCGAAAACTATCAAGTTACCTATGCCGCAAGTTGAGAAGAAGTTGTCTCAAATGATTTTGGATGCTAAGTTTCATGGTATTTTAGATCAAGGTGAAGGTATGTGTCATTGGTGCGATATTGGTTGTATAACTTTGTTATATTTTGTTGTTTTTTAGGTGTTTTAATAGTTTTTGAAGAAACAGCTGTAGACAAAACGTACGAGATGGCTTTAGAGACGATACAGAGCATGAGCAAAGTGGTGGATACATTATATCAGAAAGCGAAGAAGCTATCATAGGTCATTATTTTATTTTTTTTTTCTAAAGATAGCTGTAAATTTTATTAATCTTATTACTGATGAACAGACTGTATTTTTTTCTTACAATGAATGAGAATAGATTTGTTTGATGGATTCTTTTGTTCTTTCGTCCCTGTTATGTCTATCCGTTTAACGAGCTAATTAATTTTTCCGCCTTTTGATTAACAATTGATGTGTACATATTCAAGATGCAAATTAAAGGAAAAATATAACGAATTTTAGGAATGGGTTTTTGTTAACTGTGTGAATTTACTTATATTACCAATACTATTGAAATAAATTGATTTATAGAATTTTGCTGGTTTTATTTTTTGATATAAGGCATAAAAAGACATAGCGCTTTATTATTTCAATTCTTGCAAGTGTGGGAATGGTGGAAAGTTGTTTTCAAGTAACGAATTTGGGTTTTTTGCTATAAATAAATATATTAAACATCAGCAATATTTCGAACTTTTATCACATCTATATTTATGTCTGAGATTGAGATGAGAAGATAAAAATGACTTTTAGCACCAGATACTTTCATGTAAAATCGCGCGGTACTCAACATTTACTCGAAATAAATTCCGTCAAAGCACAAAATGAAATTTAGTAATGCCTTGTTCTGCTCTAAAAATACCGAATAAATGCGCTATGATGTGCTGGCATCTTGTGGTGGTTAGGAGAACTGTCACGATACAACGGGTTACCGACTCTGTCCATATGTCAAAAATGACACGACAACCATATAACGATAAAATTCCCTAAATATACAAAAAAAATGATTCATTATTTTGTCGTTTAATGTGTTAAATACTAATCTGAATTACCAGAAACAAATTCCGTCGATGCACGAAAAGATATTTAGTATTCTATAAAGCGTTGTTTTGCAAAAAAAAAGAATAATTCGCCCCAACGACCGAAAGAGTCGCCGCTCTGGTGGTAGAAATTTGATTTACAATAGGATAAATAGCGCCATCTACATTCGCTTGTTCATGCGAATGGTATCTCTCAAAGGCTTTGGAAATTTTGACATTCCAAAGTAGTTACTCAATAAAACCACATAAATTTTTAACATAACTTTATTAAGTCTTTACATATGTACAGTTTTTTATATACATTAGTATCTTTTAAGATTTTTAGGCACTGTATCATCTATGATAGAATAAAAGGTTAAAAATTGTGATTTGACTAGTAATATAAACTTATCGATAAATAATAAAAATAATCGTAGTATTAAAACAAAAGATGTTATAGTATGTATACAAAATAAGAAGGTGTAACATCCCTAAACGATATTTAAAGAAGGACTCGTAGATTTGGAAGCGTTAATAATTTATGAATTAAAAGATAATAAAAACGGAAAGAATATTAATATTTCCGTTAAACTATTGCGTCCCCTTTGTCATATTTTAATAAGTACATAGCATTTCCTATTATATTTTTACCGCTATTACGAATTTACTCTCTTCGTTATTTGTTTATCTCTTTACACATTTATTATTTAAATAATTCTGAAGTGACAAGACAACAGGTGAACCCTATGTAGAAAAAATTGACTATCAAATACACCATTCGACGCCAATCATCCGTTTAAACCTAACCTATATATTTAGCATCGACGGGCCTAACAACTTCATCTTACAAAATATATCCCTCACTTTGATTACAATTTTTCAACGTGGTTGACAAAAATTATAATAGATATTACCTAAATACTTACTAGATACGTCGGAAGAAAATACAATAGAGGCATGTTTCTTTTTTTTTAATTTACCTTATCAAAAAATATTGATTATCTTACCTTTTCTCAGCATAAATACGCAGAATTACAATAGAAATAATACAAAAAAAGTCTACAAATAATAATAATAAGACACTTATTATCGAGAAAACAAAAGAATGTCACCAGTAAACAGCAGTCTTATCACAAAAGGCTTTGAACCTAATTCTTACGTCTACTACGTTTAAACATTTAAACATAATTCTTCCTCGTATTATTAAACGATTAAAACCTGTGTCCTCTTGGAAAATATACAATCAATCGTGATATAATAGCCACAGCCAACAAGACTAACAACGACCATCGTCGTATCGTATAAGGAATGTTTGGGCCATACCTCATTATTCTCGATAAGTAATTCATTAATAACCGTGCTTATAATGTAATGATAAAAAGTTATGTGCATGTATAATACAGTAAACACCAATAAACTCGTTACAACGTAATAATGATATGATTTTGTAATTAAATTATATTATATTTGTCCCATTACGTTTGATATTTGATTTATTTGATTACTGTAAGTTAACCCTTCGATATAATAAATTAATAATTTAATATAGTTTTGCGCCTATACATACATAATCCATAACAATTAATAACTTGTTATTATTATTATTAATCTTTGTTACTATATTTGGAGCAATAACCCAAACATTCCCCACACATACATTGTATATTTCCTCTTAAATATATCTCACGATATATTATGCTAAATATGCCCACCGGAAAAAAAAATGGCTACCTAAACATTACATCATCTTTTGATTGAGTTTTTTAATCAAGTTTTCTGTTTTAAAGTAAAAAGAAAAGAAAATATCAAAGAGTTTATTAGAGTTGACCAGTTTTGTTGTTTCTGTTATTTAAATGTTGCTCTTTGACATTTTATGCCAATTCCTGAAGCGTATAGCCAACATAAATATAGATAAAAAATAAATCATGGCAACTAGACCTTCTCTCTTATTAGAATGGCCAGTTTTGTTGTTTTTGTTGCTTAAATTTTCTGCTGTCAGTTTGGTACTTTTCTTAAATTTTTTAATGTTCCTGTTTGACGTTTTATATGTCAATTCCTAACGGTATAGCCAACATAAATTTAAGAAAAAAAAAAACATGGCATACTAGGTTTAGTGTGTGATGATTTAATTTTTTCTTCAATTTATGTTGGCTATACGGTTTAGGAATGTAAAATGTCATATAAATGACATATAAAATGTAAAGAGGGAACTTCAAAAAAATTGAAGTAACAAAAACAATAAAACTGGTCAACTCTAACCTCTAAAACTCTCTATAATATATCCATCTTATATGTTTATTTTGAGTTAAATTTGTTCTATTTCCTTGTGATACAAACATAAACTCTCTAAAAACAATTTTCAGGCAACGTCATTTTTCTTACCGGCGAGCACACCGTAATACAAAACGAAAATAAATAACCTAAAACAAGCCAAACCCTCTCCTGGAGGTTAGACCATCCCTCCCGCTCCCCCGAAATTTTCTGATATGGTTCTAACAATTTTTCCGACAGAACAAGGTATGCACGTAATTGCACAGTTTTGAGCAGTTTGTGGGCGGAGGCAAGAGCCGCCGCTATAAAAGCTGATGCTAGCATGTCGACGAGTCCCACAGTCGGTTGTTGTTCAGCTGGAGGTGGTTCGGAGGCAGCGGAGCCTGCTGCTTGCTACCAACTATAAAGAAATAAAATACACCGGTCACGTTGTCCCTAAAGTATCACCGCACGACTCATGTCAAGTCTCACGTCTCTATATAAAAGTTAGGTGTGCTTGCGTGTGTCGCGAAAGATTATGAGGTTAGTTCAGACGCTATGCCATGCAACGCGACGTCGCGTGTCTATCTACCATGCATCCGTCCGTTATGCGCTCGGTACTAAAGAAAAAAACAAGAGTGTGAGAAGAATGATAGAAAAATAATAAAAAAAGAAATATGCTTGAAAAAAAAACAATAATATTAAGACAGTAGATAAGCTAGAGTAGTTTTAAGTAGAGCACAGTGACATATGCAACCAATTCTACCCGTATATTTGGTTGCATACACAACTTTGCTCTCCTTGGTTTGAAACATCTATAGGACAGTTGTGAACTAATATAGCTTATCCACTCCAATCAGACAAAAAGCAATTGGGAAACACACACAAGCAGAATATACCAAAATTAATTTTGCTCTTCGCTACTTGTTCCCAATTCTATAATAACACACGTGGAAAAGCCAAGTAATTTAACTAAACGATAACAACAAAAAAGATCTTGTAACAAAAAAGTCATGCATACAATATTACATACCAACAAAGACCAAGAAAAAAAAAAACTATCGCAAAAACTAACCTTGTTTGCTGGAATACACTTTTGCGACACCTTTGTAGGGGAGCGGCGACATATGACTGATGTCGTGAAATTTGAACTTTGACTCGAAATCTGACGGGGAAGACGCGGATTGCGTCGACGTCTGCCTGCTCAAACTGTTGTTGTCTTTCATCGAATAAACTCGTGGAGGTGGCGGGGGTGCCGTGTTCCCATTGGAAGACATCGTAGGCTAAAGAATAATATCAATTACATAATATTAAATTATTGAATGTACTAATTGTAGATTTTCACATTTTGGTATTATTTATTCTTTCGTTGAAGATTAAAAATGTCTTATTTGAAATTAGAATAAAATTTGACAGTTGATAGTTATCAACAACACTGAAAACTAAGTGTCAAAGTGACAGATAGGTTATGTGTTAAGAAATGTACACATTTTGAGCAAAGAACACAATATTAGAATAAAATTTGACAGATGACAGTCATCAACAGCAGTGCAAACAAAATGTCAAAATGATAATATAGGTTGTGTTGAAAATGTACATTTTCGAGCAAAAAATCAAAATTAGAATAAAATTTGACAGCTGACAGTCATCAACAGCCCTGCAGACTAAATGTCAAAGTGACATATGTATAGGTTATATGTTACAAAATGTACATATTTTGAGCAAAGAAATCAAAATTAGAATAAAATTTGACAGCTGACAGTCAAAATTAATATAAAATTTGACAGCTGACAGTCAAAATTAAAATAAAATTTTACAGTTGCCAATCAGCAAACAAAACATCAAACTGACAGTATAGGTTATGTCTTAAATTATGTACCTATTTTTGGCCAAAGAAATGAAAATTAAAACAAAATTTGACAGCTGACAGCCATCAACAGCATTGCAAACTAAATTGTCAAAGTAACAGTATTGGTTGTGTTAAGAAATGTACAAATGTAGAGCAAAGAAATCAAAATCAGAATAAAATTTGACAGCTGATAGTCATCAACAGCACTGCAAAAAAAATGTCAAAGTGACAGTATAGGTTATGTGTTAAAAATGTACATATTTTGAGCAAAGAAAACAAAATTAGAATAAAATTTGATTGACAAAAGTCAGGCATCAACAGCACTGCAAACCAAATGTCAAAGTGACAGTACAGGTTATGTATTAAGAAAAGTACAATAAAACTATCTTATTCACAAAAGCAATGTTTGTGACAAAACACAACTTACCGGTTGAGGAGGCGCGGCCCTCGGGGGTACGTGTGGCGCAACCCTATGCGGCGGTACCGGGGGCGGCTGACTTTGAGCTTGAACCATGGAGGGAGGCGGCGGGGGCGGAGCGTGTCCCGGGTGCTTAATACTTTTGCCGGGCGCGACCTGAGGAGGCCCCGCATTGTACGACTGCGGCACAGACGGTGGTGGAGCTTTGGGTCGTTCGTTCAACGCCGGCCGCTGCTTTGGCGCCTGGTGCATGGCAGCCAACGTCTCCTTCAGCCCCGGTGTTATATTTCGTACCGTACCAAAGTTGGAGAAGTTCTTTTCCGTAGACGGGCTCTGTGGCGACGGCGACCTAGGGTTCTTCATGCTTTGCGTTCGATTCAACGGTTTTATTTTACCTGTCAGTGAGAATGTTTGGTTTAAAGTTACAAATTTAATGAAATTTTTAATATATTTCTTTTTATTTTTCCTTAAAAAACTCCTTTAGAGTAGTTTTAAAGTAAGTAGAGCACAGTGACATATGCAACCAATTATACCCAGTGTATGTTTTATAATTGACCAGCGTATATTTGGTTGCATACACAACTGTGCTCTCCTCGGTTTCAAACATCTATACCATTCAATACTGGTGGTTTAGGTGCAACATTTGGCTTCCCAAAACTCGACTTATTCCGAACTGAATCAATACTGTCTCCACCAATGCTAGAATTGCTGATGGCGCGTTTGTGTAGAGAACTACGGTTAGGTTCATGGTCGGCAGTGGAAAGGTCGACAGTGCTGACAGGTTTTATCTGTTGAATTGGATTTGCGTTGCCGTTGCGCGGCGTCGAGAACGGGAACTTCCTCGGCGTGCCTGAGTCCTCGGAGGAGTTCAGGTTGCGGGTGGGAGCGGGCGGCGGGGGACCCCGGTTCCTGTTGTCGTTCGCCATCCGTTTCTTGATCTCGTTCTGCGTGTTCTTGTGTTGTAACGACGTGTCCGCCGATCTCTGACTTGGAGGGTTGCTGTGGCCGTTGCTGGCGTGAGAATTATTGGAAGCTGTCAAAATTTTTTAAAAGAGTTTTATTTGAGAAAAATAGCCACTAAAAAATTGCTTTTCTTTTTTGTAAGGTCTTTCTATTTCATGATTGAACCATAAATGCAAATAGATAAGGTGTGTAAAGAGTTCCTTCGAAATCATCTGACAAATAATAAGGAAGTATTGCAAACTGTACAAACAAACAAAAATTACCTCGAAAGTGACAGGTGATAGGTTATGTCTTAAAATATGTACATATTTTTGACCAAAGAAATCAAAATTAGAACAAAATTTTACAACTGACACTTGTCAACAACACTGCAAAGAAAACATCAAAGTGACAGTATAGGTTATGTGTTAAGAAATGTACATATTTTGAGCAAAAGAAATACAAATTAGAATAAAATTTGACAGCTGACAGTGAAAATTAAAATAAAATTTGACAGCTGACAGTCATCAACACCACTGCAAACAAAATGTCAAAGTGACAGTATAGGTTATGTGGTAAGAAATATAGATATTTTGAGCAAAGAAATCAAAATTAAAATAAACTTTGACAGCTTATAGTCATCAACAGCACTGCAAAGTAAATGTCAAAGTGACAGTACAGGTTATGTGTTAAGAAATGTAAATATTTTGAGCAAAGAAATCAAAATTAGAATAAAATTTGACAGCTGACAGTGATAAAAAGTAATGCAAACTAAATGTCAAAGTGACAATATAGGTTATGTGTTAAGATATGTACATATTTTGAGCAAATAAAACAAAATTAGAATAAAATTTAAAAAGTTATCAACAGCACTGCAAACAAAATGTCAAAGTGACAGTATGGGTTATGTGCAAGGTCTTTCTATTGCATGATTGTGCTATAATTACAAATATTTGCAAGATAAGGTGTGTAAAGAGTTCCTTCGAAATCTGATGACAAATAATAAGGAAGTATTGCAAACTGTACAAACAAACAAAAATTACCTCCAACTGAGCGCAACTTGGGAATCTGCCCACCGGGAAAGAGAGACCCAAGCCCTACAAGTCCATTCGGGGGCCCTGCCGACGGCGCTGGCCTATCATGTCCACTACCACCGCCAGAATTTCCACCAGCGTTTGAAACTTTACCTAATAGGAAAAAACAGAATTTCACTCAATTTCACTCAAAGTGTATGTCAAAAAATAAACAGTGCTAGGTGACACTCCAAGTCTCCAACCTAATAAACCAATTGTGACAGATATATAACCGTAAAAGTTAAGACTGTCAAAATATAAATGCATTCATTCAATCTTGTATTCGAGGGCATCTAAATGAATTATGGGTAAATAACCAATTAATTAATATAAACGAAATTAATAAAAATAGCAAACCTGGTATGTAAGGACCACTTTTATCAACGGTGACTGTCTTCTTTAGCTTTGCCCCCTTTTGAATCGATTTAAGTAGTGCATCTCTTTCCTGTCCCGAGTTCTTCGGCGTGGAAGGTAGTGGTGCAAAGGTAGGTGGTGGTGGCAAGCCCCCTGGGGGTGGTGGTGGCGGTCCTGGCATCTTTTCCGGTCGCTAAAACTAAAATAATCACTAAACTAGGTGAAAACACTCCGGGAACTTTGCTGTGGGTATAAGTGAACTCTTCAAGGTTGAAACCCGTGCGTTATTATTGTTTCTTTGAAACCTTTTACGTGTCTGACTTTATCTAGAAGGTACTCGATGCCGTATTCGACAGGAAATAATCATGTTATATCTATATTTTGAGTGTATGTAGGTTGACGACGTACGTATCTTACCTATCTAAAATAAATAAATAAGTCCGAGAAACTGGGCTGGTCCGTTTATATCGCTGCGTTGCACATATTTAAATGTCCGTTAAACTTATTGGACATTTACTCGGACGTGTTTGGATACATTAGCTATTTTCCCGTACACAACTTTGAGCTGTATTTTCGTTTTTGACGACAACCATAAACCGTCCGCAATGGCGAATTGCAGTTGTAATGGGCATGCGCGGCGAGGGGCACTGATGATCCCGTTGTCGAAGCGCCGTGCCGTCCGTGAAAGTTTACGATAGACCGCGGAATGAAGTGAAAAATTATCATAAAACGCAAACGCCGATGACTAACGACTAGTACATATGTCCTGCGTGAATCATGTCTCAACCAACTTTTCCTGTTCAACCTTTTTTACACACTACTTTATCGGGAGACTAAAAATAAACACTAGAAAAAATACCTCAAACAGAGAGAGCTCTATATACAAATAAACCCCGTTATAGAGTATAGATACCCCCTGAGTGTCGTAAAACAACCCAAAATTAAACATCAATAGATTTTTTTACCTTAACTCTCTGAATGAATTAACTATTCTGAGACTGTTTGATAAGATAGGGCATTTTTATCCTAACAAGATTAATAGATTTGATACATAGACCATAAACAAACAATACACGACACAGTACAGGCAATAGTGCATCATATGTCTGCAAAAATGTCACCGAATGCCGCGGTATTGAGCGCTATGTGCTAGCAAATCATGAAAACTTCACGATATGATACTATTCTCTGGTAACAAGCCGTAAAAAAGGTTATCTAGTACACACCTTTCTTATCTGGGTATTTTTACCCAACTACCTGAATAAATTACCTAATCTAAAGCTGATTAGATATGACACATTTATCCTAACAAGATTAGTAGATGAAAAAATTGGCAGAACATAAACAAAAGACACCTTTATTTCATAAACATGCCGAAAAGAATAACTTTGGCAATCTTTGACCGATTCTGATTATTTTTTCACCACATTGTAAAGAAATCCTTGAAGATCACGATTTATTCTTGCAGCATAACATAATTTATTAATATGCACAACTTACTATGCCCCAAAAGGCGACAAAACGAAAAATAATATCTTAAAAACAACGATTACAAGAACTATGAAACTTAAAACAATTAACAAACTTTTACAAGAAATAAGCATATAATTTAACAAAATAATAACAATTATTGTTGTGAATTTTCTCTGGAGTCCTTATAAACATTTTCTAACGCGTTGGTTATGAGCCGAACGTCACCTTCAATTGTTTTAGCCCAGTTTTCAACATCGCCTAATTCTTTCAAAGCAGTACTAAAAATTTCCACGATGTTCAACCATTGTTGCGTTTGTTTTGAAAAGTTTGTAGCACTGGTGTGTAGCTGTTTAGCTTCAGCGTCTAGCCTCTTTTGGTTTAAGTATGCCTGGGCCACCCTAAAATTTTATTTATTATTTTATGCTTCAAAATTTGATAGGATGTATCGTACCCAACGTTCAAATGATCTACAAGTGCTTGCGTGAGTTGGCTTGACGCTGCGCAAGCTTCTTTACGTTTTAACTCTGCAATAAATAAGAAAATAGATAGGAATATGTGCATGTTGGGAAATTAGTGGCTTTATAGTGTACCTTGTAGTTCTTTGGCCGCTTGCTGTTTGGCATTGTGTTCTTTGACCATGGACGACAACATATTTTGCATTTGTGTTTTCAAAACAACAACAAATAACCCCAAACTTGAAATGTCACTTTGACAGTTAGTAATCGATGTACAAACGAGTAATCCGACTACAAAATAATTCACTAAAACTTAATTTAAAACGAAAATATTTAAAGAAAAACACAGAATAAAACAACAGTATTCCCCAAAACATGCAACGGTCTTCAAATATGTTTAATTTCCTAAAAAATTATAGATAAATTTAGACCGCACTCCAACTAACAGTACGTCGATTATACAAACATAACCTAACCGTCCTAACCTAACATAACCTAAAAAAATGCTTGAAGAATTTCTAAGTTTAAATTGGTAAATATTTATACATTTTAACAGTATTTAAACTGAAATATTTTTAATTTAAGGAGAATAACGGGTCCTCATGAACTGGAACATGGGCCAGAATTCATCCCTGAAGAAGAAATCGAAAGATCTTATATATTCAGTAATTTACGTGATAAATTTCTTCAGAAACGTGATAACAAGGCCAATACCACTAAACCTGAATGTTCCTCGGTACAAAAACAGTACCCGGGTAAAAGTTACAGATTAAAATGTGAGCAAAAGTCATTTTTAACAATACCGGAACAAGCAAAATGTTTAAGTGCCTTGCAGATATTGCAATCGGGAAAAAAAGGTTTAAGTCCTATTGACAAGGGTTGTATAGAGTTATATAATGTAAGTTTTTATGTAATTTATCAAAGGTTAGTTAGAGGTATAGGGATTTGTATTTTTTTTTTTAGAATGTTCAAGACCAAATAATGGGTGAAAATGCAAAGTTTCAAGAATTTGCAAAGAAGAGATTTTTTGCAAGGAAAGCTGTAGGAGGGTTTTCAAAACATTACAGGAATTATGCGCAGCAAATATTTGGAGAGGAGATGAAAAGATGTAAGGATTATGCGCAGTTTTATAAGGAAATTGATATATTATCATATTCGTATTCTGAGGAACATACGCCAATTGAAATGAATCATTTAAAATGCCTTCTAGAGTTAGTAAGTTATTCTAATACACTGTCACAAGAATTTATTACATTATGTTGCTTTTTTATGGATTTTTTGCAGGGATCTTTAGCAAAATTTTCAAAGCCAAGTTTGATAAAACCGTATTTTATCACCTCGAATAAAATGCCAAATGTTTTTGAAACGTACAATTCAAATTTACCAGGTACAGTTCTCAGCCAAATGGTTTATAATTTTGTCCATTGCAACTTGATTAATTTTAGTGAGCAAAGATGGGAATGCGATGAATCTAGCCTATAATGAGAACATAGATGTTGTAGTGTCATCGAGTGTTTTGAAAAGGTTGCTTAATTTCACAGAAACAAATTGCAGATGGGATATACCAGTTGTAGTCAAAGAAATTCCTATTAAGAAAGGTAATACAATTTCACATTCAAAATTATTTCTTTTTTGTATTCCATATACTTTTTTTAGCTGACGGTTCAGATGGAATGAAAATAGTGGTGTTTATTGATAAACCTCTGCCAAATAGAAGTCCGACTACCATAGAAATGATGGAGAAGTGTATCAAAAGGAGTCTAAAAGCTAATTTGTGCTATATAGAAGGATTAAAGTAAGTTTTTTGTATTGTTATGAAATTTATGTTCCCTTTACTTTACGTTGTTTTGTCTGCCATTTGTGGTTGTTTCTACCATTACTTTTGACTTCATATTGATCATTAGACTCTTGGCAATAATTGTTGTTAGTTTCATTAGGCTTGGATAGTTATTTTTTGAGTTAGAAACGTTTGAAAATGGTCAATTAATATCTTTGTTTTCATAAATTGTTCCCTTGACTTTATGTTGGGTTGCCTGACAATTATGGTTGTTTCTACCACTACTATTGAATTTATATTATTCATTAGACTCTTGGCAATAATTATTGTTAATTTCGGTAGGCTTGGTTATTTATTTTTTAAATTAGAAACTTTTGAAAATGATCAATCAATATCTTTGTTTTCATAAACTGTTCCTTTGACTTTACGTTGTTTTATCTGCCATATATGGTGGTTTCTACCATTACTTTTGACTTCATATTGATTATTAGACTCTTGGCAATAATTATTGTTAGTTTCATTAGGCTTGGATACTTATTTTTTGAGTTCGAACCTTTTGAAAATACTCAATCAATATCGACGTTTTCATAAATTGTTCCCTTGACTTTATGTTGGTTTGCCTGACATTTATGGTTGTTTCTACCACTACTATTGAATTTATACTATTCATTAGACTCTTGACAATAATTATTGTTGGTTTCAATAGGTTTGATTAGTTATTTTTTAAGTTACAAACTTTTGAAAATGGTCACTCAATATCTTTGTTTTCATAAATTGTTCCCTTGACTTTATGTTGGTTTGCCTGACATTTATGGTTGTTTCTACCACTACTATTGAATTTATATTATTCATTAGACTCTTGACAATAATTATTGTTGGTTTCAATAGGTTTGGTTAGTTATTTTTTAAGTTAGAAACTTTTGAAAATGGTCACTCAATATCTTTGTTTTGATAAATTGTTCCTTTGACTTTATGTTGTTTTGCCTGACCATTTATGGTTGTTTCTACCACTACTGTTGACTTTAAATTGTTCATTAGACTCTTGACAATAATTATTGTTAATTTCATAAGGCTTGGTTAGTTATTTTTTAAGTTAGAAACTTTTGAAAATGGTAGATCAATATCTTTGTTTTCATAAATTGTTCCCTTGACTTTATGTTGTTTTGTCTGCCATTTATGGTGATTTCAACCGCTACTCTTGATTTTATTAGACACTTGGCAATAATTATTGTTAGTTTCAATAGGCTTGGTTAGTTATTTTTTAAGTTAGAAACTTTTGAAAATGGTCAATCAATATCTTTGTTTTCATAAACTGCCCCGTTGACTTTAAGTTGTTTTGCCTGACATTTATGGTTGTTTCTACCACTATTCTTGACTTTATATTGTTCCTTAGACTCTTGGGAATAATTCTGGTTAGTTTTATTAAGATTGTTTAATTATTTTTTAAATTAGAAACCTTTGGAAATATGTATCAATTTCTTTGCCTTCATAAACTGTATAAGTTATGTATGGATTTGAATAAGTTGTATAAGCACTTCAGTTGAACATATTTTGTTAGTTTTTTTTTTATCAGAAAGGGTTTCAATTTTTCAGATATGAACATGTAGAGACAGCCCTAACTACTGTCTATAATGAGCCATTACGAAACACGACAAAAAAGAAACGCAAAAAGAAAAAAAATTCTAATGCGGGGGATGTTGAAAACTCCAAAAAAATCAATACCACAAAAAATAGTGTTTCTGAGGTAGATGAACACGAACCAAAGAAGTTAAAACTCGATAGCGGTACCGAAAATGTTATCGTCGATACACATTCAATCGTCGGATCATCAAAAACCACAGAAGAGGAACGTACAGACAATATAGAAAGCAATACAAGTAATGTGACAAATAAAGAAGATGCCCAAGAAAACGAAGAAGAACCAGAACCTGAAAATCATCAAAACACCTGTGGAACTATCGATGAAGAAACAAGAGCAGAAAATGAATCACTCGCCAGGGAAAATCCTGTTAAATTGCATCATAATGCTTCGTATAGGCTTTGGAATTTAGCACAAGCACATGATCTCGACCAATCTGAACTTATGAAGCAGAGATATAAAACTAAAGATATCAAAGTTATGGTTCGAAGCAAGGTGGACGCCTGTGAGGTAAGAATTATCACAAAAATTTGTCTAAACACGCAAATACATAGAGTTATTTCAAAATAAGTTGAATACTGTGAAGTTATTCAGTGTTGTAGATTGCTTGGGAGACTGAGAAATTGAATAGCACAGAATTATGCATCCATGGTGATTTATAACACAGGGGAACATTGATTTTACGGCATGAGATTTTTTTATTGAAGTTTAAATTAAAATAATTTAACGTATACTATACTTTTGATTGCATGGTTTATCACAAGAACTGGAGTCAATTCAAACAGACTAATGATACAATGAGTACTTCATAATCATATTCTATCAAAATTGATTACTTACAAAAACTGATGCCGCAGAAAAGAATGTTTTTGTAGCTCTGTTTAATAAAAACGAAAAAATTGACATATTCTTATATACAAACTTATTCATTATATCAGTTTTTTCTTCTAACAGTTGGTTAATAACTCCGTACTACAACCACTTGTAATCCATCCGAAGATTGAATACCAACCGGAGTTTGGAGCATCAATTCCGTCAAAATCCGAGATCGTCAAGCAATGGGCTTCTTTATATTTCCGGCCATATTCTCAACTCTACAGAGGTTTGCTCATTTTTTATATTATTTTATTTTGATATCTAATTACAACTTGGAAAAGTTTGAACTTTTATTTCAATTTTGATTTTATTTCAATTTTGATTTTATCTAAATTTTGAATTTATAGTGCGACTTACGTCTATAACGAAAGAGGTACTTATGGTTGAGAATTGCACCATCGATAAGATCAAGAAAGAAGCTCTTGACCTTCACAAATATAAACCTTCGTTAGGATTGGGAGTTCTATATAAATTATTTGTTGAATTGACTAAACTGCCACCTGGTGGTTATATGCTGCATCACGTTCCAAAGCATGGTGCTTTTGTAGCATTATTAGAATCGACAAGGTTAGTTCAATTCTATATTATTATATTACATTTTTTGAGTTTACCACAACTTGTTTTATTATAGTGAAGATAAATCTACTTATAATCTTTATGATGAATACGACAGCAGTAAATGGCAGATTAATGCAAACTTTGAGAAAGTTTGGTGTCCAATAGATGTTAATCTTGCACTTCCAAAGCATTTAGCACTAGAACAAATGCCTGGTTTGTTCCCACCTTCGTTGAAAAGGAAGTCAGTTTTGCAGAAAGGTTGGACAAAAGGTTGTGATGCTTTATTGATCTTATGTTATAGAAACAACAGGATAATTTTTATTTTTAGGCAAGAAGAAAAACAAGGGAAAGGCAAAAAAGAAAGTGCAGAAATCTAAAAATGAAAACAAGAATGGTCAAAAGGCTTCTTGAGAATCTCTTGAGTTATTTTTATTTGGATAATAATGTATGGATATATATTTATTTTGTTATGATATAAGTGTTACAAATACAAATATTGTTGTTTTTTATAAGGATTGTTTTTGTTATCAAGTCAACTCCCTTCTTATTTCACTGTGGGATGAGCTCGTATTAATTTGGTTAAAATTCGCCGGTTCTCTAAAAGAATACATGTAACATTTGTCAATCCAGTTCGTCCCCTGACAATTCAAAATACGTATACCAAATTTCAGCCCGATCAATTGATTTGGGAGATCCCAAAACGCGTATTTCCGCTGAAATTGACACCTTTCTTCAGCTATTTACTATAATTAACCCTTTTAAATCATATAAACCGCATATGACACTCATACAAACCGCATATGTCCGTCAGAACAACCGCATTGCTCTCACAACGCTGTTAGCTGTTTTTTGTAATGTTGCGATTAGTTAAACATAAAACGTACAAACTACATTGTACCAAAATAGTATATTATTATACAAGTTTTATAAGACGTCAAATCGGCGCATGAGTTGCAAATGAACGAATGCGCCAATATGTCTTATAAAACGAGTGTAATATACTATTTTTTCTACTTTGCGTCATTAATTTTATAAAAATTTAGAAGTATATTAGGTAAAATTCCAATCTAGAGTATTTATGGGTGCAACCGTTGGTAACACTGTCATCTGTCACTTAAATTCAAATATCTGTAAAAAAGTAATTATTGATAATTATTATATACCATCATATACTAGTAGTACGAAACCTAGGATGCAACACGCATGTTTAAATATGTATAAAAATATACATACTTCGCAGTTTGTGCGATTCTAAAAAATCAGTTTGTGCTTACTTTTGTGGTTATGTGTATTTTCGTTTGACATGCATTTGATATCAATGTCACCAATCTTAGAAAAAAGTTACTAAAAACGGTGTTACAATTTGCTAATTGTAACACCGAAAACAGTGTTACAATGTGTGCATTGTAAATGCAAAGTAGAAAATAGCAATTTAACCAATAGGTCGTTTACAGTCGAGTACAGTTTACAGTTTAGTATGAATTTCCGAGTGTATTACATTTCTGCGACTACACTGTTCGTTGTTGAGAAGTCTAAATTCCAAGATTCAATCAAAATCAGGTAGATACGCCGCGCGATGCAATTTCTTTGAACACGGCGCATCTCGTGGATTTTCCTGCCAGTAGCGTGCCAGGTCGTAGTGGGGGTGATTAGTTTTTACGTCTTCGCGGCTCCTCCAAGCCCGGCAAACCGAACAGGTGTCAGTTGCTCGCGAAGCGTGGTGTTTTGCGTTTGTTTATTGTGGCGGCCGGTTGCTTACGTTTGTGATGTTCAGTGAAAAATGCACTTGTCGACTGTGACGAAAGAGGACATTATTCGACGGCTCTGATCATTCTCTCTGATAGTGCAGGACGAGTTATAGATGTCGACAGTTTGTCTCAACAAGAAACGTAAGTGTGTCGCCGTTGATTTCTTTCACAACAGAAAGAGATTGGTTAGGATTTTACGTTCCTACAGAGCTGTGTAAAACAGGTTTTTGGTGTATTAGTGGTGCAACCAGTATTTTCCTGCGTTTAATTTTACGTGTAGTTATGAACGTAAGTTGTTAATGATCAAATAATTGTCACTGGATATTTATTGGACATCACTGTGGAGGTTAATTGGTGAATCTTTTGTCTGTTTGGTTTCTGTATAGTAATTAAACGGTGTGAATTGAATGTATAATTGACATTTAAGTTTAGATAAACGCGCTGATTGTCAGGTTAATAAATTCTTAATGTCGGTAATAAAATTTTGGTTGTGTTTTGAAAACCTATGTTGTTATTTACTATTTCATACGCGCACAATCAAACATTCCACTGTTAATCATGCTAAACCTATTCATTAAAAAGTCATTGTGTCGATATCGGTGTTTTTTTGGTGCCTCACAAGTGGAAAAAATAACGTTTAGTTCCTAGTTCTTGAAGTATTTAAGTTGTAAATTAAAACATTTAAATTCCAAAACTTATCTGAAATATCAAGTAACAGAAATAGAAAGATGCACGAATCGTATTGTCAGGTGGTTTTAGTTATAGTGTACTTTCTTTGAACCCGGATTCTATAATAGTATATTATTATACAAGTTTTATAAGACGTCAAATTGGCGCATGAGAGAGAATCAAATGAACGAATGCGCCAATATGTCTTATAAAACGAGTGTAATATACTGTTTTTTCTACTTTGCGTCATTAATTTTATAAAAATTTAGAAGTATATTAGGTCAAATTCCAATCTAGAGTATTTATGGGTGCAACCGTTGGTAACACTGTCATCTGTCACTTAAATTCAAATATCTGTGAAAAAGTAATTATTGATAATTATTATATACCATCATATACTAGTAGTACGAAACCTAGGATGCAACACGCATGTTTAAATATGTATAAAAATATACATACTTCGCAGTTTGTGCGATTCTAAAAAATCAGTTTGTGCTTACTTTTGTGGTTATGTGTATTTTCGTTTGACATGCAATTGATATCAATGTCACCAATCTTAGAAAAAAGTTACTAAAAACGGTGTTACAATTTGCTAATGGTAACACCGAAAACAGTGTTACAATGTGTGCATTGTGAATGTAAAGTAGAAAATAGTATATTATTATACAAGTTTTATAAGACGTCAAATTGGCGCATGAGAGAAAACCAAAAGAACGAATGCGCCAATATGTCTTATAAAACGAGTGTAATATACTATTTTTTCTACTTTGCGTCATTAATTTTATAAAAATTTAGAAGTATATTAGGTAAAATTCCAATCTAGAGTATTTATGGATGCAACCGTTGGTAACACTGTCATCTGTCACTTAAATTCAAATATCTGTGAAAAAGTAATTATTGATAATTATTATATACCATCATATACTAGTAGTACGAAACCTAGGATGCAACACGCATGTTTAAATATGTATAAAAATATACATACTTCGCAGTTTGTGCGATTCTAAAAAATCAGTTTGTGCTTACGTTTGTGGTTATGTGTATTTTCGTTTGACATGCATTTGATATCAATGTCACCAATCTTAGAAAAAAGTTACTAAAAACGGTGTTACAATTTGCTAATTGTAACACCGAAAACAGTGTTACAATGTGTGCATTGTGAATGCAAAGTAGAAAAAATATATACAGTAGATAGTCGATAATCCGGACGTAAAAAATCTAGATCTCGATAATGCGAATTCAGTTCCGGTGGTCAAAAATCAATAACGGATTTCTTTAGGACCTCTGACAATGTATAAACTATACAGTATTCTGTAAATAAATACGATCTGCTCCAATTATTTAACCACTAAAGTCACTGACAAAGAAAAAGTTATTCTTCTATAAAAATGTAGACGTTCGTCTTACAACAAAAATATTTCGTTTCGGGCGAAAAATATGTATGCTTCAACGAACAAACAGTTTTCTTGACACAAGTATTATGCATTGTAAAAACTAATGCAGTCTTATTTGCTTTTCTCTATAATTACAAGAGCTTTGCTCATCGCTATACTTGCTATAAGTGGTTGAAGTGGGTATTACCCATTTTCTATATCTTCGACAAAAACTTGCAGCTTATTATAAGATGTGATGTAAGTTGATCATAAAATGCAATTTTATTTTATTTTGTTGGAATGATTGGGCCACTCGTTTTGCTATATTCTTTTCGCACTAGTGTGATAAGTAGTTATTTTTTTAGACAACAAGTTTATAATAGTATATTATTATACAAGTTTTATAAGACGTCAAATTGGCGCATGAGTTGTGAACGAATGCGCCAATATGTCTTATAAAACGAGTGTAATATACTATTTTTTCTACTTTGCGTCATTAATTTTATAAAAATTTAGCAGTATATTAGGTAAAATTCCAATCTAGAGTATTTATGGGTGCAACCGTTGGTAACACTGTCATCTGTCACTTAAATTCAAATATCTGTGAAAAAGTAATTATTGATAATTATTATATACCATCATATACTAGTAGTACGAAACCTAGGATGCAACACGCATATTTAAATATGTATAAAAATATACATACTTCGCAGTTTATGCGATTCTAAAAAATCAGTTTGTGCTTACTTTTGTGGTTATGTGTATTTTCGTTTGACATGCATTTGATATCAATGTCACCAATCTTAGAAAAAAGTTACTAAGAACGGTGTTACAATTTGCTAATTGTAACACCGAAAACAGTGTTACAATGTGTGCATTGCGAATGCAAAGTAGAAAAAAGAGTTGTTTTATTGTTTTGAATAAATTCAAGCGTCACTCTCATTACCTATAACCGCATCTTTAAAACACACGTGACGTTTACTTTCGTTCTTGGTATCGTTATTATTAAATGGCGAATGCAAGCGTTACAATCAAAATTGAAACTTCTACCGTAATAATTATTACTTTGTGTTATGATATACATACATAGTGAGTCCAATTTCAATAACAATTGCTTGCGTAATCAAAAACATGCTCTTCCTTTTTACTTTCTCATTTATTTCACCGCTTTTATTTGTGCATGTATTACCTGCCTCGTCCAGCAGATGGCACTATACAAAGCTGAGAGATTGAAAAGATCACTGTTGCGCAAATATATCAGATATTACGTGAATTCAATTTATTTCTTGTACAATAATTGAAGTTATCAGTTTATGAGATTGAAATTATCAAATTATCAGATAAAATATCTACAATCAATTAATGTTTTTTTTAGTATTTGCCGTTATAGGAAGTATGTATGTGTTTATGTAATCACATATATTTGTAGATTACACTTTGTAGATTAAATATTATTAAACTACAATAGTTTATATATTAAATAAATATTATTTTGTTAGTACATAATAGTTTTTTTTTTAATTTAACACAAACTACCAACCCATTTTCAGCATTATTGTTGTTCATTAGCGAAGAACGTGCAATGGTATGTCCATTATAAACAAATTTCGAGCAATCATAACGTTTACAACAAAAACAGAATGATTATCTTAGCCTTGTGCATTGGGCCACTTAACTTTTTCCTATTAAGAAAATAATCTATCATTATCTACTCGATTTAATGCCACATAATTGTAAAAGTTCCAATAATGCATCATCACTTATTCCATGTCAAATGACAATATACTGTATCCGTTGTTTAAATGATTAAATTCCACACGCATTTACTTGTATCACTTATATCATTTATTAAGGTCGTCTGACTGCATTGAACTTGGTTATTATGCACTTGATATAATAAATGAGATGCCGCATTGAGAAATAGATGAAATCGTTTTATGCGCTTAAGAAGATATAGTTGAATTTGCTTATTGTAGGTTGGCAGCTCTAAAATTTGACAGTTAATAGTATATTATTATACAAGTTTTATAAGACCCAATCTAGAGTATTTATGGGTGCAACCGTTGGTAACACTGTCATCTGTCACTTAAATTCAAATATCTGTGAAAAAGTAATTATTGATAATTATTATCTACCATCATATACTAGTAGTACGAAACCTAGGATGCAACACGCATGTTTAAATATGTATAAAAATATACATACTTCGCAGTTTGTGCGATTCTAAAAAATCAGTTTGTGCTTACTTTTGTGGTTATGTGTTTTTCGTTTGACATGCATTTGTTATCAATGTCACCAATCTTAGAAAAAAGTTACTAAAAACGGTGTTACAATTTGCTAATTGTAACACCGAAAACAGTGTTACAATGTGTGCATTGTGAATGCAAAGTAGAAAAACAAGTTTATAGGTTAGAATTGATCATGATCAGTGCTGTCTGACGTTTGTTGATTTCTAACGTGTATAGCCAACATAAATACACGAAAAGTTAAATCATGGTTAAATCAGTGTATATTGATGTGTTGCTAAGCAATCCTTTCTGTTACTATATACATTTTATACTGAATATTAACGAAATAATTTTGCTTGGAAATAAATTGCTTGAATATATAAAATGTTTTAAGCAAGTTTTTGTACTATTTACGATAACAAAACGATAAAATTATTGTATTATATTGATAAAAGGTGCAGTAATATTGCAATTCGATAACCATATAACTAACATACATAAATTGTAAAATAGTAGTGAGTCATTTTATACACCTACCGTGGCATGAAAGAAACGAGTCATAGTAATAAATTGCGAAAAGAAAATTCGAACAAGATCGTCCGTTCGGAAGAAATCGAAAGGCTTGCCAGTCAGAAGAGTAAAAGTGAAATTTACACTGGAGGCACGGTTCCGGTTATGCCGAAATTCCGTCAAGATTTGTGTTACGTAAGCGAAGAATTTATGTGTCCTGTTGACGCTAGTGCTCAAATTAAATATACAATACCTTACAACTAGCTTCGAAGCAATTTCGAGCAGTAAAATAGAATTTGGCGATTAGAAATTATCGGTTAATCTTATCGAGGTATGGGATTATGTATATGTAATCTAATTTTTAAGACAGTGCTTATTATATCACTTAAATGACTGAGCAATGTGCTGCAAATCAATAAGACTTGACGTGGAACAGATTAAAAAATAGATGCTATTTTTTAATTAAAGTGCCTGGAATTCATTAATTTATTTCACCCACTAATTGTTACAAATTCGCTCTGCAATAACTATGGTAGATAGGTGGAAGTCTCAGCTATCTTTTGATGTATATATCGATATGATTTAAACTCGTAAAAAGTTTGCACAAAACGATTTATACATCACTGTTGGCCGCCGACCAATATCCGCTGGAAAAAGTGCCTGGAATTCATTAATTTATTTCACCCACTAATTGTTACAAATTCGGTCTGCAATAACTATGGTAGATAGGTGGAAGTCTCAGCTTCTTTTGATGTATATATCGATATGATTTAAACTCGTAAAAAGTTTGCACCAAACGATTTATACATCACTGTTGGCCGCCGACCAATATCCGATGGAAAAAGTGCCTGGAATTCATTAATTTATTTCACCAACTAATTGTTACAAATTCGCTCTGCAATAACTATGGTAGATAGGTGGAAGTCTCAGCTATCTTTTGATGTATATATCGATATGATTTAAACTCGTAAAAAGTTTGCACAAAACGATTTATACATCACTGTTGGCCGCCGACCAATATCCGATGGAAAAAGTGCCTGGAATTCATTAATTTATTTCACCAACTAATTGTTACAAATTCGCTCTGCAATAACTATGGTAGATAGGTGGAAATCTCAGCTATCTTTTGATGTATATATCGATATGATTTAAACTCGTAAAAAGTTTGCACAAAACGATTTATACATCACTGTTGGCCGCCGACCAATATCCGATGGAAAAAGTGCCTGGAATTCATTAATTTATTTCACCCACTAATTGTTACAAATTCGCTCTGCAATAACTATGGTAGATAGGTGGAAGTCTCAGCTTCTTTTGATGTATATATCGATATGATTTAAACTCGTAAAAAGTTTGCACAAAACGATTTATACATCACTGTTGGCCGCCGACCAATATCCGATGGAAAAAGTGCCTGGAATTCATTAATTTATTTCACTCACTAATTGTTACAAATTCGCTCTGCAATAACTATGGTAGATAGGTGGAAGTCTCAGCTATCTTTTGATGTATATATCGATATGATTTAAACTCGTAAAAAGTTTGCACAAAACGATTTATACATCACTGTTGGCCGCCGACCAATATCCGATGGAAAAAGTGCCTGGAATTCATTAATTTATTTCACCCACTAATTGTTACAAATTCGCTCTGCAATAACTATGGTAGATAGGTGGAAGTCTCAGCTATCTTTTGATGTATATATCGATATGATTTAAACTCGTAAAAAGTTTGCACAAAACGATTTATACATCACTGTTGGCCGCCGACCAATATCCGATGGAAAAAGTGCCTGGAATTCATTAATTTATTTCACCCACTAATTGTTACAAATTCGCTCTGCAATAACTATGGTAGATAGGTGGAAGTCTCAGCTATCTTTTGATGTATATATCGATATGATTTAAACTCGTAAAAAGTTTGCACAAAACGATTTATACATCACTGTTGGCCGCCGACCAATATCCGATGGAAAAAGTGCCTGGAATTCATTAATTTATTTCACCCACTAATTGTTACAAATTCGCTCTGCAATAACTATGGTAGATAGGTGGAAGTCTCAGCTATCTTTTGATGTATATATCGATATGATTTAAACTCGTAAAAAGTTTGCACAAAACGATTTATACATCACTGTTGGCCGCCGACCAATATCCGATGGAAAAAGTGCCTGGAATTCATTAATTTATTTCACCCACTAATTGTTACAAATTCGCTCTGCAATAACTATGGTAGATAGGTGGAAGTCTCAGCTATCTTTTGATGTATATATCGATATGATTTAAACTCGTAAAAAGTTTGCACAAAACGATTTATACATCACTGTTGGCCGCCGACCAATATCCGATGGAAAAAGTGCCTGGAATTCATTAATTTATTTCACCCACTAATTGTTACAAATTCGCTCTGCAATAACTATGGTAGATAGGTGGAAGTCTCAGCTATCTTTTGATGTATATATCGATATGATTTAAACTCGTAAAAAGTTTGCACAAAACGATTTATACATCACTGTTGGCCGCCGACCAATATCCGATGGAAAAAGTGCCTGGAATTCATTAATTTATTTCACCCACTAATTGTTACAAATTCGCTCTGCAATAACTATGGTAGATAGGTGGAAGTCTCAGCTATCTTTTGATGTATATATCGATATGATTTAAACTCGTAAAAAGTTTGCACCAAACGATTTATACAGCTCTGTTCATTGCCGTTCGAAAAAGTCCCTAGAATTCTGGAGATTATGACAAAAAAATGCAGTTCGTCCTCAAATTATTCTAAATATGTATGCCAAATTTCAACCCAATCAGAACTAGATAGATAGCTACATTCCGCACAGGTTTTTTAGTCACTGATTCCAACATATCGTCTTTGATTACTTGTCATGATAACCGACAGCAACATACCTTGCAATCACCGACAAAAAAGTCAATATTTACATATCATGTTTCGCATAATTATTGACATACCTACAACCAAGAATATACTACACGTCTTGTACACTGCAACGTCTGTATTAATAAATCTCCTTTCGATTTAAAGTGTTAAGTAACTAAATGCATTTTACTTCCCATTTTTTCGGCACCTTGCGGCGTACTAAGACCGCCTTTCTCTTGTTACACTTACAATACCGTAATTTCGATAGCAACCAGCTAACTGGAACATTTCCCCTACACAAGGTATGCTAGAAGTTGCCAGCCAACAGTGCCAGTGCCTAATCGCAAATACCGCAGAATTCACGCAGCTGTGTTAAAGACAAACATTGGAAACGGTATTTTTGTATCCGATTTCTTCCTTGGCTTTGTCAGTAGTGATTATATTGTGGTTTCGACCGTGCTTGGTTATGAAACCATCCAGCAATGCAATTATAGCTTCAGTAGCTTCTAAAATGCCACTGACGTTCGTTAAACTTACTGGAAGTAACCATAGAAACAACGCTCCAACATGTATTTATAACAATAAGGATGAGGTTCGTAACCATGCAACCATGATGTTGTAATTAATGATGTTATAATTAACTAGCATTACTGGTTTCGTATGGTCAATAAAAAAACCTATTAGCTGGAGGATTATAGGTTAGCACTCTAAAATTTGACTTTAAGCCCTTTTTTGCTTCAAGTCATTATCTTTTAGAGGTTAACCAGTTTTGTTAGATCTAACTTGTTTTGTTGTTGTTTTCGTTAATTAAATTTTCTGACGTCTGACGTTTTAGACGTCAATTCCTAAAGTAAAGCGTATAGCCAACATAAATTCAAGAAAAAAACTAAATCATGGATACCGTACCTGTTTTTCGTTCGCCTGAACTACAGAATGTAGAGGGCGCTAACATCGCCGTGTGGATTTCTATAAAAACGTTTCGTTTTGAGGTTAGATCCGCAATATGTCAAACTTAAAAACAATATGATTCCTTTACTGCACACTCAACATGATTTATTCGTGTACAAATCTTCTTGTAGAAAATGCTTTGAACATACCAGCAAGTGTCTTGAGACATTTTTGACAATTTTTAGTACACCTCGCCACTCACTGTGTAACCTATTCCCTTTAGGAAACATGTGAAATGACAAGTCCTCGCTGTGATATGAATTGCATTGTAGAACGCAACAATACATCTTACTTCTGCTGCTTCTTTTTTGTCGCTTTTCGTCTTTTGATTTAATTACCAGCAAGTTATTCCGATGAAACTTAGTGCATACTTTCACCACCAGAGTGGAGATTCTTTCATCATATTATCAAATAACAGTGAAACATCAATAACAGTACACAGCGAGGCTGTCATCACCAATTTCAATGTCAAAACCTCAAAAAATCCAGATTGAGCAATCCTTGTACAGAATACTTTAAAAAAATCTTGAATTGAAGGCACAAAATCTCAATGTTAACTTGTTCAGTCACTACACTGGTTCTTGCAAAATCGCGGTGTAAATCTTATTGAGGACAGTCGAGACTTTCGTAAAGTTGTCTCTTTCGCGTTTTCCAATTTTCGTTCCCCCCACCGCAGGTGGAAAACGCGAAAATTGAAATCGTTCAAGGCGGTATGTCGACACTGCAGATATGCGGTTGTTATGGTGGACCTACATCACCACCGCTAGCAGCACTCGCAGCAGCAGTCAACCACATTTCTATGTCCAGCCAGACCATGGTAAAGTGACCAAGCATGTGCGTGACCCAATTATGTAATCAACGATACCAGCTTGTTTATTTATCGTGTATAAACCCACTGGTTCGTTGCACAGAAACTGCACGAAACTGCATGTAAAACAGTCATGCATTCTACTGGGCTATATAAAATTTACGAGATTAATTATTGCTGAAACTGACTTGTAAATCAAAAGGGTCTAAGTACCATTTTTATGTTTTTTGAGGTTTTTGTGTCAATGGGTTCTACAGGCCAGCCTCAGTAACAATCAAAAGGATCTGTGTTAATATCAATTCGGATTTAGTTAGTACTGCGGTCAAAAGATGGTATGGCATGGCAAAAAGTACCATGCGTCGTCTTTAACACGCCAACCCACCAGTTGACAGTATTCATCAAACCACCGCATATACAAAGAGATAAGCTAGAAGACCTAAAGAATATGATGGAGTACTTGCCAGGCGAAGCTAAACACTTTAATTCGGACCTTATCCGAGAGTTTGCTTAATACTGAATTAAGTGTCTTCATTTAGTTTTTATTTTCATAACCAATAAACAAATACCTTGTATTCTTGTTAATATACCTTTCTTATTGAAGTATAAGAGTAGCTGACGCTTAATTTGGTAAAATACCTGATTAATGATTTCTAAATTTTCGGGAGGAAACCACGTCAATGACGATAAAGTTGTCAACGTTTCGCAGCCTGTTGCAAGAGGCATCTTCAGGACGTAGCAGTAAGAGAGAAAAAGTGAGAGAAGTAATTCTCTTCGTAGCTCTTTTACTGTTACGTCCCCTCTTGCAACATGTGTGCGAAACTTTGTCACTTTATCGTCATTCACGCGGTTTCCTCCCGGAAATCTAGAACTTAGTGATTCGGACCGAGGAAGTCTCCAATCTAAATATACCTGATTTATGTTTGAGATAATACGATGTGGCACATAGCCCGTGGGTAGGTTCTGATGTCAGTTGGACCGTTTTGATTATCTCGGCTGATGGTACTTAGACCCTTCTGCAAGGCTCCAAGTTTATAACGACAGAATTAATTAAATAGGCACATTAACCAAATAACGTTTGTATCAGAAATCAAGTATGTTAAAAACATTAATTAGGCGTAAAAATAATTAAGGGAAGTACTCATTTTGAAATTTTAAGTTTGTCAGTTTCCTAGGAACTAAATATTTGGTACTATAATACTGGTACTATAATAAGGTGACTTCTGACTGATTTTTAGGAGGTTTTTAAATTTGAATATATACATATTCTAAATATATTATTCCTTTAAGGTACAAAAGATTGCAACGTAATTGTGCAAACGTTTTGGTGATTGAAAATAGAAATAGGTACATATTTGGACAAGAGTACGAATGTTTTTTTGTCCAATAACGACATTTTATGGTAGGCACTGCATATACAGTGTCGGCCAGTTTCAGACGCCGTATAGCCCATAAGAGAGAGCAAGAAACCAATATAAAGGCGGTCACTGCATGCCCCCACCAAGCGACATGAACCAACCACATGCCCCCACCAAGCGACATGAACCAACCACGAGGCCGTGCTAGCGCGGTGCCTGCATTGGTGGGGATGTGTTTCAAACGTTCTCTCTCGCACTCGCACAAAACTGATGCGGCGGCTGGAATTCGCCGACACTGTATAATGTATTGAATATACAACAAATGTTTTTTTTTTTACTCGATAACTGCTGTATTTCAGCGTACGCAATAGGTATGTCAAATTGATGACTTTGTGGTAAAACCATTAGAAATTATTGCACAAAAACATAAAATAGAAACTGGGTAATAAATTGCGAAATTCTTCAATGCAACAGATTTTGAAAACTATTTTCTAACCTCAGAAATAGGCATATAATACATATGTCATACATTATTATGTCCCTATCAATAAGATAGGTTATAAAACTATTTACGGTTATCAAATATTTTTTTTAATCATTGGTAGTTGTTCCTGTGTTATAATATAATGAAATACCTGGGTTGGCTCGTACATAACGTTCCGATTACCTTATTGGCACGTTTCCTCCTAAACTGTTTATCCCATTGATCTGCAAGTTAGATTAATTGATTACACAGAGAGAACTCTATTCTTGGATATCAAGAAAAATTATTCTTGTGTAATAGTTGATCAAAAAGTTGGGTTCTTGTAATGTGTAGTGCATGACAAAAAAAATGTTCTAAAACATTTAAAGTCAAACACCACGACCCCCCAAACACAAGCCACCTCTATTATTGCTCTTACACTCGCTCTGCACGTGAGTTCTTGCAATGGGACCAGTGCAGCATTTTAGCAGGCAAAACTAATTAAACTACTCATATTGATATTTAACTCAAAGGAAAACACTTCTCAACAAAATAACAAATTTATTAAATTAAAAAAACATAAAAATGAATGAATAAAAAATATAAAAGAGACACTTAATTCATCCTTAAAATTACCATCTAGAGGAGCTGTTAGATTCTCGTAAAAATACAAAGAAGTGAAAACACAAAGGAGGAAATAATAATTAGCTTACCATTTACAAAACACAAAACACTACACTAAGTTACATTATAAAAATAAATGAAAAAAGACTACATCTTAAGTAGAATGCCGAATGCCGGCTGTTAATCTCGACTGTTCTCTACAGAATGTTTTTCTCTTCATCTTTGTGTCTTGAACTTATACCTCTCATGTATAAACTATCTCGGTCCACGATACCATAATTTATAATTAAGCAAATAACACACACACAAAATATCAAGACACAAAGCACTTAACGAAAGGGCCCTACTGATTTGGGCCATAAAAAAGAAAGATTTACGAGTCTTCTAAGTTGAAAATATAACAAATCATACCCATGCGTGTGAAAAGGTCAGACAGTATCACCATTCACATATCCGGCATCACATACAATTTATCTCAAATTACAATGAACAAAATATGGATGCAGCTGAAATCCCTAATTATTACACTTGCGTATATAGTGTAGCACGAAGAGGATTTTTTTCTATCCAAATAATATTTTATTCTAATAAGAATTTCAATATAGTACTTTCAACGGTTAGTTATTCTTACGATTTAAGAATTTAGTATGTTTATGTTAAGTATATGTTTCTCTGACGAAGAAAAAGTATTCTTCAATAAAAAAGTAGACGTTCGTCTTCAACAACAAAAATATTTCGTTGGACGAAAAATATATATGCTTCAACGAAAAAACAGTTTCTTGACCCAAGATTCTTACTCTGAGAGATACATAGAAAGTTGTGCAATTACTTTACAGATGGCGCTAACAGTTTCTCTCGTCTTTTGCCACATATCATCGCTATATAAGTTCGACGATATTGAGTGTTCGTATATTGTTTGTTTACGTCTCTGCATAAGTGTTCTATTTCATGGGTGACTTACAAGGATTGTGAGGAAAACCAGGATTGGAGTGTAATAGCCTACACAGAGAGAACTCTATTCTTGGATATCAAGAAAAAATGTTCTTGGGTATATAGTGTAGCATGAAGTGGATGTTTTTGCTATCCAAATAATATTTTATTGTAATAAGAATTTCAGTATATGTTATAGTTATTTCAACGGCTAGTTATTCTTCCGGTTTAAGAGTTTAGTATATTTATGTTGAGTATATTTTGCTCTGACGAAGAAAATGTTATTATTCTACATATAAAAAGAGTAAGACGTTCGTTTTACAACAACAACAATATTTTGTTGGGTGAAAAATATACATTCTTCAACGAACAAACAGTTTCTTGACCCAAAAGTATACGTACGTGTCGCTTAAAACAGACGTAATTCCTTTCAAGCAGTTCCATCATACTTAAAACAAGAAAACGTAATACTTGGAACATCAAGAAAATCATATTCTTACTCTGAGAATTGTATATTTTACTTGAATCAAATTTTTCCCTCACTGTAGATATTTAAGTCTCAATTGAAAATAAGACTTCAAAATTTCAGAAATCATCAATTATGATGACTCATCGGTGTATATGGACGGAAATGGGTGGGCAAGACACCCAGTAAATTGTAGTGTTTGAAATTAGCAACGATCGGAAGTGGTGGTGCGCAATTTTTACCGGAGAAAGTGTTGTGTAAGCCGCCGAATTGCTTGTTTTTCAACACCCAATTACACTCCAAATACCGCGTGTTTAATCAAAAATTACGACCGACACGCCACTGTTTCACCAAAGAAAGTTTGCTTGAACTAGTCATAATGCTCCATAATAATAGTGTACAGTCATAATCATAACTTTGATATAAAGCCTACATTCTTATGTTATGATCAGTAATCATCATTTTTAATTGTAGTGTAACTGAATTAATTTGTTTTCTTTTTCTGTTTTGCACAATTTTTCTTTATACGAGTGTCGTTGAAAATTTTATTTAATGACGTGATTCAAGGTTAATTATTCTGTCTTTGTAATGCTGCGTTATTCTTAATTAGAACATATTTTTTTTAGAACATTTCTTACAAGAAAAGTATAATAAAATGATTTGTTTATGTGGATGATATCACCACGTGTTAATGCAAATGGGTTTTAGTAAAAACTGCATTAGTTTAATGCTACAAAACATTGTTTATTTCTTGTTTTAGAATTTAGTTGACGTAGTTCGTTTGTCGCAAAGGTCTTGCATTTTTTATGATGTTTATGATCAATCGTAAACAGTTTAACATTACATAAGTATGCACTTAGATAGCAAAATGCATAGTACCAAATATTTAGTTCCGAGGAAACTAACAAACTTAAAATTTCAAAATAAGTACTTGCCTTAATTATTTTTACGTCTAATTAATGTTTTTAACATACTTGATTTGCGATACAAACGTTATTTGGTTACTGTGCCTATTTAATTAATTGTGTCGTTATAAACTTGGAGCCTTGCAGAAGGGTCTAAGTACCACCATCAGCCGAGATAATCAAAACGGTCCAACTAACATCAGAACCTACCCACGGGCTATGTGCCACATCTTATTATTTCAAACATATATCAGATTTATTTAGATTGGAGACTTCCACTGTCCGAATCATTAAGTTCTAAATTTCCGGGAGGAAACCGCGTCAATGACGATAGAGTTGACAAAGTTTCGCACACATGTTGCAAGTCCCCTCTTGCCTATTTCTATGCCTATTCCTGAGGTTAGAAAATAGTTTTCAAAATCTGTTGGAATGAAGAATTTTGCAATTTATTACCCAGTTTCTATTTTATGTTTTTGTGCAATAATTTCTAATGGTTTTACCACAAAGTATTTATCAATTTGACATACCTATTGCGTACGCTTAAATACAGCAGTTATCGAGTAAAAAAGAAACATTTGTTGTATATTCAATACATTATATATGCAGTGCCTACCATAAAATGTCGTTATTGGACAAAAAAACATTCGCACTCTTGTCCAAATATGTACCTATTTCTATTTTCAATCACCAAAACGTTTGCACAATTACGTTGCAATCTTTTCAACCTTAAAGGAATAATATATTTAGAATATGTATACATATATTCAAATTTAAAAACCTCCTAAAAATCAGTCAGAAGTCACCTTATTATAGTACCAGTATTATAGTACCAAATATTTAGTTCCTAGGAAACTGACAAACTTAAAATTTCAAAATGAGTACTTCCCTTAATTATTTTTACGCCTAATTAATGTTTTTAACATACTTGATTTCTGATACAAACGTTATTTGGTTAATGTGCCTATTTAATTAATTGTGTCGTTATAAACTTGGAGCCTTGCAGAAGGGTCTAAGTACCATCAGCCGAGATAATCAAAACGGTCCAACTGACATCAGAACCTACCCACGGGCTATGTGCCACATCGTATTATTTCAAACATAAATCAGGTATATTTAGATTAGAGATTTCCGCGGTCCGAATCACTAAGTTCTAGATTTCCGGGAGGAAACCGCGTGAATGACGATAAAGTTGACAAAGTTTCGCACACATGTTGCAAGAGGGGACGTAACAGTAAAAGAGCTACGAAGAGAATCTCTTCTCGTCGTAGCTCTCTTACTGCTACGTCCTGAAGGTCCCTCTTCCAACAGGGTGCGAAACGTTGACAACTTTATCGTCATTGACGTGGTTTCCTCCCGAAAATTTAGAAATCATTAATCAGGTATTTTACCAAATTAAGCGTCAGCTACTCTTATACTTCAATAAGAAAGGTATATTAACAAGAATACAAGGTAGTTGTTTATTGGTTATGTAAATAAAAACTTAATTAAGAAACTTAATTCAGTATTAAGCAAACTCTCGGATAAGATCCGAATTAAAGTGTTTAGCTTCGCCTGGCAAGTACTCCATCAAGTTCTTTAGGTCTTCTAGTTTATCTCTTTGTATATGCGGTGGTTTGATGAATACTGTGAACTGGTGGTTAGGCGTGTTAAAGACGACGCATGGTACTTTTTGCCATGCCATGCCATCTATTGACCGCAGTACGAACTAAATCCGAATTGATATTAACACAGATCCTTTTGATTGTTACTGAGGCTGCCCTGTAGAACCCATTGACACAAAAACCTCAAAAAATATAAAAATGGTACTTAGACCCTTTTGATTTACAAGTCAGTTTCAGCAATAATTAATCTCGTGAATTTTATATAGCCCAGTAGAATGCATGACTTTTTTACATGCAGTTTCGTCTGTCATCTCTTTGTATATGCGGTACTTTGATGAATACTGTGAACTGGTGGGTGGGCGTGTTAAAGACGACTCATGGTACTTTTTGCCACGCTATGCCATCTTTTGACCGTTGTACCAAAATCCAAAATCTAATTCGTTTCATTCAAATTTTCTTTTCTCTCTGTATAAGGCGATTTCAGTACTACTAAAATAGAAAATGTCACTTCAAATCTCTATCTATCACTTTAATCTACAAAATAGAGCAACATAATTTGCTAAATATGTTCTCAAATGTAGTCTCACAGTGTCAAGGTTGAGTAAATTGAATATTAACGAAGCAATGTCATTGAATTCGATCGAAAAATCAAATGCGTTGTGTATTGATTGCACAAGTAATTCCATATTATTATTGCTGCGCATAAATCGACATAAATTATGGATATTTCGGTGTCAGTTTGCGGATGTTAATAAACCTTCGATTTCCTTATACATACATATTAAATAATAATCAAGAATATTATGTATGTTTCAATTCAGTATTCTGACAGACCAATTTTGCGCGACGTACGTGTGTTTTTGCACGTTAAATTTTTATTGGGAACTTTATGATTTATTTGCGCAGTAAATTTTTTATTTCTGCGGTCAGTGTTGGTCTTAACTCGTTGGGGAATGTTTTTTATTTGTTGATTTGACTATAAAGAGTATTTTATTCGTTTCTGTATTGTTTTTAAGCGTGACTTCGCAAGGTACTGTCGTGTTTAAAGTGCAAATTTTAAATTTGGCGCGTTGAAAGACGTTGTGCTATTATGTAATTGTTTAAATAATAGGTAAAGTATTGTCAATACGTGGTTTATGGTTTTAGAGAAACGTAACTGATGTGTCTAGTGCAGTGTTTCCCAACCTTTTTTGAGTTATGCCCCACCGAAGCTGGTCTAAAAATCTCATGTCCCACTTCATATTGTCTTTTTTATACCTATAACAGAGTTGGAAATGAACCTTACTCGGAACGGTGTACGTTTCTCATTTCGTCATTGGTACACATTCTGCCCAACAAACTTTGACTAATTTCCTCTCTGTGACGTAATGAAAAACTTGCGCCATTGGGGGTATAAAAATAATAACATAAAACAATAATTTATTTGATTATTGAAATAAATACTAAGCATTTTAGCAGAAACAAAATTTGCTACATATTCTATTATAACAAAATAGAAATAAACATTCACTTAAAAACTAATACAACACAAATCTGCCATATTTTATTATAACAACACAAAGTTAAACATTTACTCTAAAACTGAAATTGTCACTGCAAGTGTTAATCGTACCCTTGAGTCTAGTTATCAAATATTCGTGCTCATTGCTAAATCTGGAAAAAGCACAAAATAGGGGAACATTTAATTAAACTGTCAATATCAACATTTGTAAAAACGGTTTTAGAAAAAGATGACAAAGATGTGATAGCTGTGCCCCTTAGTTACAACACTGTCAGAAAAAGAATGGTTAAAATGAGCAAGAGTGAGAGGCACAGATGCCTTGTTGATAACTTATGTAAGGTACATTAATAAGGAACATTTTTTTGAGGAAATGTTATTCTGCAAATCATAAGAAAGAACCACGACCTCCAGAGATAATTTTTCTAAGCTAAAAAAACTATGTTATTAATTATGTCGATAATATTCCAATGCAGAACATAACATCTTGTGCTGCCAATTGTGCTCCTAACATGATGGGCAAGAAAAGTGGCTGTTTAAAGATGAAAATCCAGAAATACTTCTTGTGCATTGTGTAATCCACAGGGAAAACTTGGTAGCAAAAAATATTTGTTCAATGAAGTATTAACTTTAGTTATAAAAAGTATGAATTATTTTGTACTTCACAAATTAACTTGAAATGTCACATTCGGCATTAGCTTTGATACAATTGACATATTTTATAACCGAATTTAATCTTCATTGAGAACTGGACAAACATTTTTGGTTACCAAGTTTTCCCTATGGAGCTATATTAGACAATGCACAAGAAGCATTTCTGGATTCTTATCTTTAAATAGCCGCTTTTCTTGTCCATCATATTAGGAGCACAGTCTGCAGTACAGGATGTTATGTTCTGTATTGAAATATTAAAGACATTGAAGTAATTTTTTTGCCTATGAAGAATATCTCCGGAGGTTGTGATGCTTTCTAATTTACAGAATAACATACCTTCAACAAAATGTTCCTCAACAATGTATCTTAAGTGGCATAGCTATCACATCTTTGACATATTTTTCTAAAAACGTTTTTACAAATATTGATGGTTTAATTAAATTTTTCCCTATTGTGTGTTTTTTTTTCAGATTTAGAATTGTGTAGGGATATTTAATAATTAGCCTCAAGGATATGATTAACGGTTGCAGTATGAACGGTACAAAGAGACTTTAAGGTAAGTTTTTTTTTTCAAAATTTTTCTATATTCCAATTGCCCCCCTCAACAATCATATTGCCCCCCAGTGGGGCGTACGCCCCACGTTGGGAAACACTGGTCTAGTGTGTCTACTGTATGTACAGTCTGAGCAAGTATATGTCGGTCAAGAACTAACCAAGTGATATTTTCCTAAGTTTTGCAATAAATATAGTACTCTATCGTCGATGCTGTGTATGCACTTTCCAATTATCCTTCTATACGCATCTTGCCCAACACTATCGTTACCTAGCTACACGGCCGGTATGTGAAATTGCTCATTTTCAAACGAGCTCGACAGTTTCTTTTATACAGGTTGCCCACATAACTATATCATTATTATAGACTGTGTTTTTTTAGATTTATACAATATGTCAGTATCATGAACTGTTCAAAGAACTTCCACAGCAGAACTCCACACAAGAAACTCCTCATAAGCCAAAAAAAAAAGAAAAACTGGAAACTTCGCTTGGAATTTGATGCATCTGGAGTAGGAAATTGGGTGTTTAGACACATTGTTAAGGAATGGTTGCTTTACTACGCTTGACGACAATGTTATCAAGCACGTTTGGGTAGATTGTGGAGCGTAATATAAGACAACATGGCATTACTAGTGGTCCAGTTCTAAAAGAAAAGCTGCAAGAGGACTGGCAACGAATAACGCCCATTGAAATAGAAAATTTACTTGCTTCAATACCCAGACGCTTGCAGGTTGTTTATAGATGCCCGTAGTGGACCAACCAAATATTAAATAATAATTTTGATTAGTTTTTAGTGCCTCAGTGAAATCGTTTCTGGTCATTTTCAATATGATGAATAAATAACTCGTTAAGTTTACATTGCAGCTAGTTATTCTTTGTTATATAATAATAAAAATGGATTTAAAACAAAACTGTATCATTACTTTTCTTCGTAATGCTTTTGGACTAGTCAGATAGGAGAAATGAGGGTCGTACGTAGACTTTTGTCGGCCACTGTACGCGTAGTGTACCATAAAATACTTTGTATACGGTCATTATAAATAATTACGTAGTTAGACACATACGTAATCAATTTTTTAAAACGTAATTATTCTTTACGTGCTATAATTTTAGGTAAAAAATCGTGGATATAAAAAATACAAGGTCATGCTAAACCTCTTATTGAACTTTGCAATTCGCCGAAAGACTCATTATTGTCTGGTGACGCAGTTCGCTGATCATTTTTAAGAGAAAAAAAGGTACCCACATCAATGTCATCCATATGATTTCATGACGTGGTATCAGTCAGTATCAGGGATTGCAAAATTATGGCAATTTGTATTTACCTAATTTTTTTTTCTGACGATCTTTTGATGATAGATGGTACATATGCAGTACAGACTAAGTATGTACATACATTTTTATATTAGTTGTTAAGATTTGGACATTTTAGTCCAGTTTTCTGTTATAACATAAAATCATATATTGAAGTATCAATAACTACTATTGCTACTACACAGAGAGAACTCTATTCTTGGATATCAAGAAAAATTATTCTTGCGTATATAGTGTAGCACGAAGAGGATTTTTTTCTATCCAAATAATCTACCTATACTAATTACGAACTTTCAAGTGTAGGGCGCGTTCAGCGGAATCGCCCATTTTCGCCGACATTTGCGATCGAGTAGCTGCAAAATTGGGCTTTTCGATATTACTTTTGACGCTCGAATTGAAAAAAGGACACGATTCCGCGTGGACTGCGCGATATTTTGTAAATTAAATGCGTCAATTTTGAAAAAAAATCACGTTTTTGCACCTCTTCGGGTGAAGGCGAACCTCGAGAAAATGTCACGTGACGTCTAGAAATTCCGACAAGCGGATCGATGAACGTCAAAAATTTACATTTTTTATCCGTTCCTGCCGACCTTATAAAAGCCGCTCACTCTCATGTCTTACGATAAGATCCCTCTAAATACCCTTCGCAAAGAGTTTTGAGCAAAAAAAACGGCCTTAAAAACAATTTTCGATCCAAAAAATCGATTTTTGTCGACCCGTGTTTTGCTGCTATTACCACAGTAACGTCAAACCCGAAACGCCCCCTGCCGGACATTCGTAACAACAGTAACAGATAGCAGATAACCTAAAATGTATCCTAAAATGTCGATATTGCGAATGTGGACAGGTGGGAAGCCTTAACCACATATTTCTAGAATGCCCAATAACTAAAATCGAAAATTTTGACATATATACAGAGCTACTATTTTATTCTAAGGAGAAATTCAGTATAGTTGTTTCAACGGTTAGTTATTCTTACGATTTAATAATTTAGTATGTTTATGTCAAGTATACTTTTCTCTGACGAAGAAAAAGTTATTCTTCAATAAGAAAGTAGACGTTACAACAAAAATATTTCGTTGGACGAAAAATATATATGCTTCAACGAAAAAGCAGTTTCTTGACCCAAGATTCTTACTCTGAGAGATACATCAAAAGTTGTGCAACTACTTTACAGATGGCGCTAACAGTTTCTCGCGTCATTTCCCACATATCACCGCTATATAAGACCGACGATATTGAGTGTTCGTATATTGTTTGTTTACGTCTATACATAAGTGTTTTATTTCATGGGTGACTTACAAGGATTATGAGGAAAACCAGGATATTGTAGTGGAATAGCCTACACAGAGAGAACTCTATTCTTGGATATCAAGAAAAATTATTCTTTACACTATATACGTAGCACGAAGAGGATTTTTTTGCTATCCAAATAATATTTTATTCTAATAAACTTTCAGTATGATTGTTTCAACGGTTAGTTATTCTTACGATTTAATAATTTAGTATGTCTATGTCAAGTATACTTTTCTCTGACGAAGAAAAAGTTATTCTTCAATAAAAAAGTAGACATTACAACAAAAATATTTCGTTGGGCGAAAAATATATATGCTTCAACGAAAAAACAGTTTCTTGACCCAAGATTGTTACTTTAAGAGATACATAGAAAGTTATGCAACTACTTTGCAGATGGCACTAACAGTTTCTCGCGTCTTTTGCCACATATCACTGCTATATAAGTTCGACGATATTGACTGTTCGTATATTGTTTGTTTACGTCTATACATAAGTGTTTTATTTCATGGGTGACTTACAAGGATTATGAGGAAAACCAGGATTGTAATGGAATAGCCTACACAGAGAGAACTCTATTCTTGGATATCAAGAAAAATTATTCTTTACACTATATACGTAGCACGAAGAGGATTTTTTTCTATCCAAATAATATTTTATTCTAATAAACTTTCAGTATAGTTGTTTCAACGGTTAGTTATTCTTACGATTTAATAATTTAGTATGTCTATGTCAAGTATACTTTTCTCTGACGAAGAAAAAGTTATTCTTCAATAAAAAAGTAGACATTACAACAAAAATATTTCGTTGGGCGAAAAATATATATGCTTCAACGAAAAAACAGTTTCTTGACCCAAGATTGTTACTTTAAGAGATACATAGAAAGTTATGCAACTACTTTACAGATGGCACTAACAGTTTCTCGCGTCTTTTGCCACATATCACTGCTATATAAGTTCGACGATATTGACTGTTCGTATATTGTTTGTTTACGTCTATACATAAGTGTTTTATTTCATGGGTGACTTACAAGGATTATGAGGAAAACCAGGATTGTAGTGGAATAGCATACACAGAGAGAACTCTATTCTTGGATATCAAGAAAAATTATTCTTTACACTATATACGTAGCACGAAGAGGATTTTTTTCTATCCAAATAATATTTTATTCTAATAAACTTTCAGTATAGTTGTTTCAACGGTTAGTTATTCTTACGATTTAATAATTTAGTATGTTTATGTCGAGTATACTTTTCTCTGACGAAGAAAAAGTTATTCTTCAATAAGAAAGTAGTGTTCGTATATTGTTTGTTTACATCTATACATAAGTGTTTTATTTCATGGGTGACTTACAAGGATTATGAGGAAAGCCAGGATATAGTAGTGGAATAACCTACACAGAGAGAACTCTATTCTTGGATATGAAGAAAAAATGTTCTTGCGTATATATTGTAGCACGAAGAGGATATTTTTGCTATCCAAATATATTTTATTGTAATAAAAACTTCAGTATATGTTATAGTTATTTCAACGGATAGTTATTCTTCCGGTTTAAGAGTTTATTATGTTTATGTTGAGCATATTTTGCTCTGACGAAGAAAATGTTATTCTTCTACATATAAAAAGAGTAAGACGTTCGTTTTACAACAACAATATTTTGTTGGGTGAAAAATATACCAAACAGTTTCTTGACCCAAAAGTATACGTACGTATCGCTTAAAACAGACGTAATTCCTTTCAAGCAGTTCCTTCATACTTAAAACAAGAAAACGTAATACTTGTAACATCAAGAAAATCATATTCTTAATTTTAACCTGTCAGTTGTACCAGTAAAATATTATTCATAAACTCAACCAATTATGTCAATAAATACTCAGGTAGACATAAATTTAATTTCAGTTTCTTTGCGCATTACAATCATTAGAAAGTGGTACATTTATTCACGGTATAAAAATAGATAGGTAGTTTAATTTATAGCACATAACCTTACACAGTGTACACATACAAATTCTATAGACCAAGATTTGTTAATGTATTATACATACACATTATATCACGCAACTTGAAGAGTAGAGTTACATATATCAATATTATCAACAGCTAAAATACCCTTTTTGTGCATTCTAACCTGCTCCACCCTGTATATTAATACATATAGGAAAAAACTGACCTTTCAAACATGGCAAATGTTCCGGGTCAGTGAGAATAATCGAATCAGTTCGGGGGGTAAAGTAGGTCAGCCCTTGGCATTTGCAAGGTTGTGCTTTCAGCTTTCATGGTCCTCTATGTGACGTCATTGTTTGGCCAGGTCCGGATGCGAAAATTCTCGATGCTTCAACAATTCAGGTGACCCTGACACTTGCGAATTTAAAATATCCACCAAGTGGCAACTGAATGTTCAGAATTGTGCATTGTTTAGCTTTGAATACATTAACAGTTTTAGGATCGATGAATTTTGCATGAGCTTGGCATCGATTGGAGTTTTGTTGTTGTTTTAACACTTTTAGATGTGCAATTTTGTGTTTATTTACTATTGTACTGTTAAGTAAATTATGCAATATTTTAATTTCGATCTTTACGTATGTTTTTCTATGATATTTTGCAGATAGCAAGGGCAAGTGATGCCGGCCATCCGTCTCTTCGGAAGGAAATGGTTGGCCGCCTCGGATGACCTCGTTTTTCCCGGATTATTCGAAATCTCCGTCCGGACACTATGGTAAGTTCGATCTCCAACCTCAAAATCGCCCTCCATAGGATGAGGGTGTAAAACAGGTGGCCCCGTGCGCTATCATGATGCGACGTGCACCGTATAGACGGGTTACTTGGGTTTGGAATTTCTTCATTTCGACAAAATTGTTAAGCATGTGTAGTATAGATGTCAGTCTAAATAATAAACTAATCTATTACATACTAATATTTTTTTACTACATAAAAACGAGTTTACAAACTTGCTATATTTTAGTATAAATAATTACTTGTTGATAACTTAATAGATATAACACGATATAGATTATGGTACTATTTATTTCGTATATTTGAGAAGTCATAAAACATGATTATGTACTGTAAATATGACATGTTGTTGCACAATAACTACATTTTAATACGGATTTTAATTAAAGCTACTGACGGTTAAATTGAATAATTGTATTATTAAAAATAATAACAAATTAATTTTTAATTACATATAACCGAATATCAAATAAAAAGTAAATGATTTCTACATAGAGAGAACTCTATTCTTGGATATCAGTATAGTTGTTTCAACGGTTAGTTACTCTTATGATTTAAGAATTTAGTATGTTTATGTTAAGTATATTTTTCTCTGACGAAGAAAAAGTTATTCTTTAATAAAATAGTAGACGTTCGTCTTGCAACAACAAAAATATTTCGTTGGACGAAAAATATATATGCTTCAACGAAAAAACAGTTTCTTGACCCAAGATTCTTACTTTGAGAGATACACAGAAAGTTGGGCTATTACTTTACAGATGGCGCTAACAGTTTCTCGCGTCTTTTGCCACATATCACCGCTATATAAGTTCGACGATATTGAGTGTTCGTATATTGTTTGTTTACATCTATACATAAGTGTTTTATTTCATGGGTGGCTTACAAGGATTATGAGGAAAACCAGGATTGTAGTGGAATAGCCTACACAGAGAGAACTCTATTCTTGGATATCAAGAAAAAATGTTCTTACGTTTATAGTGTAGCATGAAGAGGATATTTTTGCTATCCAAATAATATTTTATTGTAATAAGAATTTCAGTATATGTTATAGTTACTTCAACGGTTAGTTATTCTTCCGGTTTAAGAGTTTAGTATGTTTATATGTTGGGTATGTTTTGCTCTGACGAAGAACTACTTCTACATATAAAAAGAGTAAGACGTTCGTTTTACAACAACAACATTTTGTTGGGTGAAAAATATACATTCTTCAACGAACAAACAGTTTCTTGACCCAAAAGTATACGTACGTATCGCTTAAAACAGACGTAATTCTTTTCAAGCAGTTCCTTCATACTTAAAACAAGAAAACGTAATACTTGGTACATCAAAAAAATCATATTCTTACTTTGAGAATTTTATATTTTACTTGAACCACCCAAATGATCTTTCTGCAGATATAGAAACAAGTAATATTCTTCACTCAAAGATATTCGTGTTGTATCGAATAAATTTTTCCCTCTGTGTAAAATAGGCATTTCAACCAAGTTGTTTAATTTGCTAATTGACAATTTAATTGGACATATAATTCATATATTAATATATTAATATTACAAACATTTTCCAGATTCAGGGAACCCCAAAACGCGTATTTCCACTGAAATTTCAAATGTTTTTTTTTTTCGTCGATTACAATACTTTTCTTCTAGTTTGCTAGTCGTAGTCAAACCAAACCAAAGTAAGTCAAAACAACACTCTTTAATAATTTCTCTCCTATAATTATCTTGCGTGCGTGTTTTAATAAAACATACCTTATAATTATTCATTGGCATCATTGTCGTCCGCTGAACGATGCTATTATCCCACTGTTAATTTACGGAATTATAAAGTTATGTTTTTAACTGGCAGTTAATTGACGTATACGATATTTCTCACGATTATTTCTAACACTTTAACTAGAGAGTAATGAGATTTGCGATAGTTAAAACAAATCGCAAATCGTCGGTGATCAAGTTATGACACTTGATTCACCTTGCAAAAGGTCTCAACACATAATTTATTGTTAAGACCGTAAGGTTTGTTGTTGTTTGTTGTTCTTGTTGTTCTCACTGTTCATATATCAAGTCATCAAAGTGTTGTGACTGGTCTAAGAACCATTTTATTTGAAGTCATATATTTCGCTTGAATTAGCGTTCTGTGCATACGAATCAACCAGTTTTTTGAGTTATTTTATCAAGTTAAGTTATACAGACATTCTGTGCATTAAACTATGAGAATTGATCAAAGAAGATGTTGTAAAAATTATTCTTAAGGTTATAAAAATAGTGCCTTCTGTTTCAGGCTGATACTTATAGTTTGCGTCCACACAAAATATTACGAGTCGACATGGGAGTGCTCCAAAGGTGGTCAGTACGTGAGGACGTACATCATAGGAATGATGGCGTTACTTAGCGTAGTCATAGTGGTCCTCATAGCGCTCATAAACAGGAGCGCCCAAGGATCTATCACAGATCAAGAGGCCAGAAGGCACGTACCTGCAATTTTACTTGTAAAATTATTCCTTATCATCCCAGAAGCTGTATTGAACGTCTTCGGCACCATGTGGGCTTTCTGCGGAGATCTAGTCGTTTGCCCTTACGAAGGGCACTTTTCCAGAACAGTCATAGAAGGTAAACGAGATCTTGTTTCCTTTGAAGCCTTATTTCTTTTGAAACATTCACCCTGTTACCTTTTCTTTGTCTTTCCTTAAGTATCTCCTAAAATATATCTTTATAATACCATATTCCAGCATTGGTGATATTCAATTGGGCTCTATTCGGGCTGGCGATCTTCGGATTGGCGTTGATCTTCGATCCTTTGGGTTCGAGAAGGTACCATGAAGCACCGGAGACGCCCAGCGCCGGCGAGTCGCTGCGACACAGGAAGGTGACCAGCGTGTGGCATCGAAGGTTCAGGTGGATATTTTGCTGGGTGAGGAAGGACGAGCACGGCCATGAGGCCTTCCAGCAGGTTGCTGCGTTGCTCAGCGCACTATTCAGAAGTACCGATCTGGTACCGTCCGATGTACTTGCCGGCTGCATACTTATGAGGGTCAAGCAGAAAAGGGAGACCAGAGAAATGCGGAGGATACAGATGCTATCGAATGATGAACCAAAATACACCACTGGTTAGTATTTTTTGCTTAAAACATACACTTAGATCAATTTGAGATAATGTTCGATAATTTTTTATACTTTTTCGCAGTTTTAGACGATTTTGATTAATTTTAGACAATTTTTGACAATTTTTCAATTTCATAATTTTTGACAGTTTTCTGGATATGTTTGGACATTTTTACTCGTTTTGGATTATTTTAAATGCTGAGCTTCTTTCTTTCTTTCTTTATTTCCTTCTTTCCTCGTCCATTCCTTGTCCTTCCCTTATCCTTTCCTTGTCTGTCTTCTGTCTGTCTGTCTTCTGTCTGTCTGTCTTCTGTCTATCTGTCTTCTGTCTGTCTTCTGTTTGTCTTCTGTCTGTCTTCTGTCCGTCTTCTGTCCGTCTTCTGTCCGTCTTCTCTCCGTCTTCTGTCCGTCTTCTGTTTGTCTTCTGTCTGTCTTCTGTCTGTCTTCTGTCTTGGCCTTTCCTAGTCCTTTCCTCGTCCTTTCCTTATCCTTTCCATATTTCTTTTTCTTCTTTTGTGTTCCATTCCTTCGTTACCTTTCCTTTAACTTATTTTTTCCTTGTATTTGCATGTATAAAAACAATGTTTTTCTATAAAATTTTAGATTTGAACAGGATCTTCTCGATAGCTCCAAGATGGATGAACCTGGAGGACGCTCGTCACTTCCTCAGGTTATCGATGGCTGCATACGGTTGGCCCTTTGTTATGTACCGTTACTGCGCCACTGGACTGTTTCGGTTACTCGGTGACGTGACGTGTTGTTCGTGTTTTCGCGCCAAAACCGTGCTGGTGACGGATGACAATTGCTGCTTGTGCCACCTCGCGGGAGTCAAGTACATCTCGAGGGTTCGCGAGCAAGATATCCTATTTGCTTCCTTCAGGAATCACGTGTTTGAGGTAAGTTGCAAGCAAACACACTGTATAACAAATCCTATCGAAGGTTCTTTATAACAATGCGTCAATGCCACATAATATAATATATAGCACTATGTCATTCGGATAATATTGAAAATAGATTCTTGTTTTTCACGTTGTTGATCGATATAATGTTTGCTCTTTTTGTGCACTGTACATATTTAATTAAATAGATGGAAGAAACACTTCCATGAATTGCAATAGAATTTTCCGCTGTTGACTTAGCTGAAAAGATTGAAAATATGTATTGTGTGGATGTGTCTGTCTCCTGAATGATTTTCCTAATGGATGGGCTCAAATAACGAAAGTATCAATTTCAGTGCGAAAGACTATTTTTTGATGTTGGTCAACCAGTTTGCCTCTATTCACGTGATGCCTTTGGCTTAAAATAGATCAATTTGGTGTGAATGCATTACAAAAAAAAAATTAAATTGCCCAGTATGTACTTATTAAATATTACTTAACAGCTATCACTAGAAACCCGTTTCAAATGCTGCATTTAATCGTATATTATTATGTAATCAAAAGAACACACTACACGGTGTTCCAAACAATTTTTTGCTCTAAGAAGCCTCAACGATCGTTATGTTACCGTATTTTTCCAGCTACCATTTTGCGTCCTGGCGGATCACAGGACCTCGAATATAGTGATAGCAATTCGCGGCTCGATATCGCTGCGAGACATTTTCACGGACCTGACGGCCACCTCTGATCGCTTCGAGGCTGAAGGATTGCCGGCGGACACGATGGCCCATAAAGGGATGGCGATTGGTGCCAAGTATGTCCTCCGACGCCTCAGGGAGACCGGCATCATCGAGAAGGCTTTGGCGTTGTACCCCGAATACGGCTTAGTGCTTACGGGCCACAGCCTTGGTGCTGGCGTTGCCGCATTACTTGCCCTAAAGATGAGACCCAGTTATCCAGAATTGAAGGTTTACGCCTTTTCGACACCAGGTAAGTTTTCTTTCTTCTTTTATTCTTTCCTTCTGTCTGTCTTCTGTCTGTCTTCTGTCTGTCTTCTGTCTGTCTTCTGTCTGTCTTCTGTCTGTCCTTCTGTCCTTATGCCCTTCTGCTGCACTTCGTATGCCCTTCTTCTATCTTGTCCTTCAGTCCTTTTCTGCCCTTTTTTGTCCATCTTCTGTCCTTTTGTCCTTCTTCTGCCATTCTTGTGTCCTTCTGCCCTTCTTCTGGTCTTCTATCTTCGTCTGCCCATCTCCTGTCTTCTGTCCTTCCTCTGTCTTTCCTCTGTCCTTCAGTCCTGTCCTTCTTTCCTTCTTTACTCATTCCCTTGTCTTCTTATCCTTCTTTCTTTCCTTGTATTATTTGTCTCCTCAATCATAATTGTTTCTTTTCTTTCAGCTGGTCTTATAAGTAGAGAAGCTGCCAGAGTAACAGAGAGTTTCATATTCACCGTCGGCGTTGGTGATGACTTCGTGATGCGCCTCGGAGTTGACAGCATCGAGAATGTCAGAACGGGAATCATTCAAACTCTACATGCCAGTAAACTACCTAAGGTAATAATTCTTAAATACCTACCGAGAGCAGTACATATATCATGTTGGGTATTGTCGTAAAATAACTATTTTAGTCGATGAAAGGTCAACCATTTCCAATTTAGGTTACGTTCCTTAATGCAGTTTTCCATGCTGATTCCAGTGGTGCCATTGGATTTTCTCTATCTTAAACGGTTCGGAAGTTATGACGTTCCAAAGTTTAATAAATGTGTCGAAGTAACTATTTTACGACGTTTTCTTTTTTCGGAATAGTGCGATATGGATGATTCTAACGGTACTTTATGGAAAATTATCTCAGGAATCCATTTTTGAAGACCTCGTTGCTCAATGAAGTACCGTTCGCGAGTAAAACGCGACCACATTAGAACGCTTTGGTTTTTACTTTTGTGCTTGTCAACATTTAAAAACATGTAATTTATCACTTGCAGTACAGAATCATGTTGAATGGTTTCGGATACGCACTATTCGGAGTCCCCTCTGGAGATTTGGAGTCAACCTGGAGAGACGACACCATTACAACACCCGGGACTTCCCCGCTTTTGGGCAGAAGGCCGGTACCAACAGTAGCAGCATCAACTGTAAGTTTTTCGTTTGTTACTTTAGCCTAGCTCACTAGCGCCACCTACGCCCTATACTGGCACCTATCAACTTGTCCTAACCATAAAATCGTTCCATAGTAGCGCCCTCTATCGTCATTCTTCATAAATAAAACAGAATGAAATAATACAAATTGCGTTTTTATTTTTTTTTACAGGAAGCTGCGCTGTTATCTCATGATATTGGAGTGAGACGATTCTCAAAAACGCGACTCTTTTCCGCTGGAAGGATTTTGCATATTGTCAGTAGGAAGAAGACTAAAGCAGAAAGGTGTTTTTTTTTTTTTTTGTTTAAATCTGTTAATCTGTGTTTGTGTGGGCTAATTTTGTAATTATTTTGTTATAGGAAAGCGGGAACTGGAGGGCCTAGTTATGAAATGCGATGGGCAGTACCTGAAGACTTTATGGAATTGAAGATAATGCCTCGAATGTTGCTGGATCACTTACCAGAAAATGTGTATAAAACATTGGACACGATTTTGGTCGAGCAGAGGAACAATGCTAGTGAAATAATCTAAAACATTCCTTCGTTTTTTCGGTGCATATACCCAGGTCTAAATTGTATCATACTTAAGGATAAGTTATTATTATCAACCAGAAATAATGTGATGGATAACAGAACAATCCGTAGAATTGTAGAAGACATATCAAGTTTTTGCTACTTATTTTTATTGGTATATGTATTGTCCATGTTTTCAAATGATGAATAATTGTGACACTCCACCCAAAGTGAAGAAGTATTCTACTGTAGAAGTTTAGAATCTGCATTGATTTTGTTGATATTTTTTTATTTTTTTACGTTACTGTATAGATAGTATATATATATATATATTTTTATAAGCTCACTGTAAATATAATTTAACAATAAATATTCCTTCAAACATACCTTGTTTTATCTCTCCCTAGATTAGCTTGTATCAGTTTAATCAAAATCGGATGAATCTCTAAGAAAATATGTGCAAAATTTCCCATTTCCGGCTATCAGATTGTGACCAAAAACAATCAAATTCATCCCCTGGTAATTCTAAATATGTATACCAAATTTCATCCCAATCCGTTGTACCGTTTGGGCGCTATCGTACAAGTCAGAAAGAAAATATCGAATTTGAAAACTCCCGCGCATATTTAATTCCGTACATGCCTTCATAGGTGGCAGATTGATCGCCGAAGCTGAAGCCAGCTCCAAATTGGGCGCTTGGAACTAAAATATCCCATTCAAAATTACGCGGTAAAACAGAACCGCCGGCGCATGACTAATTTTTATATTAAATATGACTCCGATTCCGTTTAACTGTTTGATTTTATTTGTATGGCCATTAGAGTGAAGCAATAAATTGAAACGTTGAAGGTAAATTATACATATTTATTTGGTCTAACTGATAAAAACAAAACATGAAACATTATTTTATTTAAAAACAGCGAAAGACGCGTAGTAAAGCTAACGAAAACTACGAGGTTTGCATAATCTAGAATAAATTTAATTTTAGCCCAATTTTTATACGATCCCGGCTAAGCGGGAGAGCATGACCTAGTAGAGACGTGTGCGTTGATCAAACGTCACCTAATCAAAGAACTAAATTACCGTTAATTATTAATGACTACAAAACAGTATCGATACCATATATCGCATATAGAACGTTTTAACGAACAATTTGTAAAATCTGAGTTTCGATTTTGCTTGTGTCACATGACAAGATAGCACCACGCGCACATCTCTAGTCGGCTTTTTGACATTACCTTTCGTGAATGAACTCCGTTGGTTGTAAAAACATGAAAATTTTATTTCTAAACATAAGTATTTTACCATTTTTAACGTTCGGTTAATATGTGAACATTAAGAAGCTTTAATTTACGTCGAAACATCGTGCGTTATTGTTTAATTTACAGTTGTACACAGTGAACAAATTGAGGTGAGCAAAACGCCGTTACTGCACCTTTATTTCCAATTAGATAATGAAAACTCTCTATTTATATGTTTAATTTATGTAATACAAACACCAACAACCCGAAATAATTCGATTCTAACCTAAATTTCAGAAAATAAAATGGTTATTAAGGCATTACAAAAGAGGAACGTGAGAATATTACTTGTGGGTGACCAAGGTGTTGGTAAAACATCTTTGATCCTATCACTGGTATGCGAAGAATTCCCAGAAAATGTTCCGGCTAAAGCGGAAGAAATTACCATACCTGCGGATGTCACTCCCGAGCAGGTTCCAACAAATATCGTCGACTATTCTTCCGCCGAACAATCAGACGAAGATTTAAACGAACAAATATCAAACGCCAGCGTTATATGCGTCGTTTACTCGGTCGACGATGATGAATCCGTCGATCGGATATCGTCGTACTGGATGCCCTTGATTAGGTTAACTCATCCTGACGGTTCGTGTCCCGTCGTCCTGGTCGGCAATAAAATTGATCTCGTCGAATATTCCACTATAGATGTTAGTATTTTGGATTGGATTTGGTGTTATTTTGGTGTTTAAATGTTTTGATTTTTTAGGGTGTGTTTGCGATTATGGAGGAGTTCTCGGAGATTGAAACTTGCATCGAGTGCTCCGCGAAAACGTTGAAGAACATTTCGGAAATGTTTTATTACGCTCAGAAAGCTGTGCTACATCCTACTGGACCGATTTATTCAGTGGAAAATTCAGATGTAAGTAATGAAATGTATTCTTTTTTTCTTAATATTTGATTAATGATTGTTTAAATTAGTTATCTATTTTTGGGTATTACTTGTACTTACACGTGTTATCTGACTTAAATTCTATAATTACTTAAATACTATAATTTAACTGTCAAATGTCAAACTGTCAGATGTCAAACTGACAGTTAACTGTCAAATGTCAAACTGTCAAATGCCCAACTGTCGAACTGTCAAATGTCATATTGTCAGATGTCAAACTGACATTTAACTGTCAAATGTCATACTGCCAGATGTCAAACTGACATTTAAGTGTCAAACTGTCAAATGTTTAAATTAGTTATCTATTTTTGGGTATTACTTATACTTACACGTGTTATCTGACTTAATACTATAATTTACTTATCTTATGTGATCATTGTGTTTATTTGTTATTAATAAAAACATATTTTATAACATAATCAACACAAAAAATAATCAAAAGAAAAAAGAACCAAAACAATTGAAATTTCAGCTTACAGAAGCGTGCAAGAAGGCCCTTATAAGGATATTTAAAATATGCGACATAGACTGCGACGGATTACTGAACGACATGGAACTGAACAACTTCCAAAGCCGGTGTTTCAACGCGCCCCTCCAACCTCAAGTGCTCGATGACGTCAAGGCAGTGTTAAGAAAAAATTTAGAAGACGGAGTCAGCCACAATTGCGTCACGCTGAAGGGTTTTTTGTACTTGCACAGTTTATTTATACAGCGCGGCAGGAATGAAACAACGTGGACAGTCTTGCGGAAATTTGGTTACAATGACAACTTGAATATGGCCAAGGACTACTTATATCCAACGTAAGCAAATTTAAACATTTTTTGATTATTTTATTGCATAACCAACTTGTTTAAAACGCATTCCTAATTGTATATGTAGCAAGTGTCAAATGGACATTTAGCTGTCAAATATCAAAGTGCCATTCAACTGTAAATGGCTTATGTATTATGTGTTCTAAATAATATTTACCTGTCAAATGTCATCTTGACATTTAAGTATCAAATGTCAACTTGACATTTAACTGTCAAATGTCATCTTGACATTTAACTGTCCGATGTCAACTAGACATTTATCTATCAGATGTCAACTTGACATTTAACTGTCAAATGGTTTCTAGATTGTGTAGTAAATATCAATTTGATTTTTAACTACCAAATGTCAACTTGACATCTAGTTGTCAAATGTCAAACTTAACTGTCAAATGGTTTATAAATTAAGTATAGTAAACACAAGTTGACATTTAGCTATCAAATTGAAATATCAAGCTGACATTTAACAGTCAAATGGTTATGTGTAGTAAATATAACATTGACATTTAGCTGCCAGATCTTGACATCTACCACACATAACCTTAAATAAAGCCAAACATTTCCTAATTTAATAATCAAATTATATTCTTAGAACTTAAACAATTGTCGAAATATTATATTACCAATTTCTCTCAAATGGGTAGGTTAAAAGTACCGTCTGGGTGTACGACTGAGCTGTCGCATAAGGGTCAGCAATTCTTGACGCACATCTTCGAGAGGTACGACAAGGACAGGGATCGTGCTCTGTCGCCGTCGGAATTCGAGGAGCTGTTCTCGACGTGTCCAACCCCAGCGTGGGGCCCCGATGTCAGCTCAATGGTGCCGACAACCGAGAAAGGGTGGATTACCTATCAGGGATACATGTGCCAATGGGCCCTTATGACCCTTGTCGATCTTCCCAGGACATTTGAATATCTCGCATATCTAGGTTATAATATCTACGAGAATGAATCGCAGGTTTCCGCCGTTCACGGTAAGTTGCTTTTTACGTCTTTCGATGTTTTCTGATAGATTAAAATGATTCAACGACTTTATTGAGACATTTTTGGGTTATGTGTTGTTCATATCCAGTTGACATTTAACTGTCAAAAGGGTTTATAGGTTATATGTAGTAAATGCCAAAGTGATATTCAAGTCAGATTCAAGTATCATATGGTTCTTGAACTGACATTTAACTGTCAAATGTCATACTGTCAAATGTCAAACTGTCAACATGTCAAACTTACCTTTAACTGTCAAATGCCAAACTGACATTTAACTGTCAAATGTCAAACTGACCTTTAACTGTCAAATGCCAAACTGACATTTAACTGTCAAATGTCATACTGTCAAATGTCAAACTGATATTTAACTGTCAAATGTCAAACTGCCATTTAACTATCAAACTGACATTTAATTGTCAAATGTCAAACTGTCAAATGTCAAACTGTCAAAAGTCAAACTGTCGAATGTCAAACGTCAAACTGTCAACATGTCAAACTGTCAACATGTCAAACTTACCTTTAACTGTCAAATGCCAAACTGACATTTAACTGTCAAATGTCAAACTGACCTTTAACTGTCAAATGCCTGACATTTAACTGTCAAATGTCAAACTGGTTTTAACAAATGTCAAACTGTCAAATGCCAAACTGACCTTTAACTGTCAAATGCCAAACTGACATTTAACTGTCAAATGCCAAACTTACCTTTAACTGTCAAATGCCAAACTGACATTTAACTGTCAAATGTCAAACTGACCTTTAACTGTCAAATGCCAAACTGACATTTAACTGTCAAATCTCAAACTGGTTTTAACAAATGTCAAACTGTCAAATGCCAAACTGACCTTTAACTGTTAAATGTCAAACTGACCTTTAACTGTCAAATGCCAAACTGACATTTAACTGTCAAATGTCAAACTGGTTTTAACAAATGTCAAACTGTCAAATGCCAAACTGACCTTTAACTGTCAAATGCCAAACTTACCTTTAAGTGTAGTAATTAATATAAAGTAGACATTTAGCTGTCATATCTAAATATGTAATCATAAATGTCAAATGTAAATATCAACTTAACATTTATCTGTCAAATGTCAATTTGACATTTAACTGTCAGATGTCAACATGACATTTAACTGTCAAATCTTAACTTAAACCACACATAACCTAAATACAGCCAACATTCCGCTATGTTAAATTTTCATGTCTAGTTACGAGAGAAAAGAAATTGGACGTCGCCAAGAAACAATCGAGTAGGAACGTTTACCAGTGTCACGTAATTGGTCCCGTAGGTTCTGGGAAGTCGAGTCTTTGCCGCAGTTTTATCAGAACGGTTTCTGAGGTATAAAGAATTTACCGTTTTTTTTTGTGTGGGTGTTTACATGTTTTATGTTGAGTAGAAAAATCCTAAATTGGATGCGTCTGGAACGCCGACGTGCACCGTGAACGTCGTGCAGGTGTACGGTCAGGAGAAGGTAATGGTGCTGCGCGACATCAACGTTAGAAACATGTCGGATCCGTTGCTTCCCCATGAGGTGCAGTGCGACGTCTCGTGTCTCGTCTACGATGTCAGCAATCCAAAGTCGTTTGAATATATTGCCAGAATTTATATCGTAAGTCAACGTTGCTAAAATAATTCATGAATTTCTTCTACCTTAAATATTGAAATAGCAAAAAGCGTCTAAGTAATGTGTTTTTTTTGATAGAAATATTTTGCTGAAAGCAAAATTCCTGTGTTAATCGTGGCGGCAAAGAGCGATTTGAAGGAAGAAAGACAGGAATACTTACTTCAACCGACGACGTTTTGCCAAAAGTACCGGATAATACCGCCGCAACCGTTCAGCGTGAAAGGACATTTCCGGAAAGATGTCTTCGTTAAATTGGCCACGATGGCTGCATTTCCGTAAGTATTTATTTACTTATTTATCACAACTTAATTATAAATTTGAAAGGTCTTAAGAAGTTACATTTATCAAGTGAATTTACTTAAATATATATTTTTTCTTTAGCCGTTTTCAACCTGCTTGGATAATGTTCTACAAGCACAGGTTTGTCCATGTAAAATATTGCTGTCGTAGATTTTCATCAATAGTATCTATACTTTTTGTAATTTTTCTTTTTTGTGTATTTCCAAAACCGTCGCCAAATTGTGGATACTTTACCAAAGTTTTAGTTTAAATACATTTGACAGCTTCTCTTCGTGAAACGGCTTGACATTTTGCGGCTGTTTCCGATATCAAAAACACACCATTTTTTGCTTTCGACTACATGTGTATTATTTTATTTTACAGTCCATTGCGTCGCATGGTTAATATGTTGCTATTGCGACCACAGCCGTCGGAATGGTTTAATCAATTTTACAGGTTACTGCCGTTTTATATTATGTTACTCTTTTTAATACTCACCCAACTAATTTTGTCGCTGCTGCTATGACGCTATTGAGTTTGGACTTGGTTTTTGAGTGTTTTATAGATAAAAAGGAAACTAAAAAAAGAGACACAATTGGCAACATTTTTGTAGGCTCTGGAGTTTTTTTTTTGTATCTTTATATCGCATCCTTTCATTTCTGTCTCAATGCACAAGGAGCCGTTTTCTAATCCGTATGTGGCATGATTTATGTACCTTGTATTCTCCTAGATCAGTTGTTCTAATTTTGCACGATAGTTTGCCTCTTGATTTTGACTAACTAGCACTTGTTGAACAAGAACATAACTGACTGATTAATTTTGATGATTTTGTTGACATTTTTGAAAAATATGTTCCGGTAGCTGTAAATATGCTTAAAATGTTAAATTTAGGGATCCAAAACTGTAATTTTTTGGATCCAAATATTTCGTTTTTTGAAGATTTGAAGAGAAAACTTTATAAATTCTGTTGATTCTTGACTTGAAAATCCAGTGCCAAAAGGAAACACAACCGTAGCATTTAGCTGTCAAATATTCACTTGACATTTAACTGTCAAATGTCAACTTGACATTTAACTGTCAAAAAATAATTATTTCTATTTTAGTCAGATAAATTCTAGCAGCCATTTATAAAGTTTATAAAATGTTTGAGCAAAAAAATCATCAAATTTCGTGTATTTTAAGAAACTGTCAACAAATAAATCAACACCGACGAGTTATGTTCTTGTTTCATGTCACTGTATAAAAATTTGCATGACCATACCTCATCATACATTATAGATAGAAGTAACCGTATTTATTTTCTAGAAATCTGCGTGAATTTGGTCTGTTGCCGTCGGACAACACAGCTTGGTGGAAAGCGGGATTAGGTTTGGCGGCGGCTACGGCGTTCGGTTTTCTGGTTGTTAAGGTGCTCCACACGACGGACAAAGTGAGATAGTTTGGTTAATCGCGAAACCGAGATGACGGACCGGTTGTCGTTCTCTTTTCTTTTTCAGCTGAGTGTGGGCGGCTCGTCGAAAAAGTAAAACCGAAAATAAAACTGCCGCGTATTCTTCTTCTTCTACGTGAAAGTTTCAGAATGTATTGTTATGTTTTTACACCGTAGGTGCTTACCGTGAGAATAAATGTAAAATATGTAGTGTGCGTTGTGTTTTTTGTTCAGTTAGGTCGTTGCTGATCTTTTTGTTTGTAAATATTCGATAATTTTTAGATGGTTTGTGAAGAAAGAAAACATTATGTATTTTTGGTAGTGAATCATAGGTTAGAATAAATTTATTAAGTATTTTGATTAATTCCAAATTTGCCAATACAGTAAAATCTCTGACTGTCTGCTGATTTTTTTGACCCTTACATTCACAGTTTTCCAAATATAGCCGTATAAAAATGTCGACTTTCTAATAATCGTAAGAATTATGTACACACAGTGTTAAATGATAATATTAAACAATAATAGCAACAATATTTTTATAGAACATAAGACAACTTATTAATTTTTCATAGCAGTTCTTCGATGGTGCAAGTATGTAGATCTAGTCAAGATTTAAATATTTAATGTTCCCCAGACCAACAGAATTCACCTAAAAATGGGTGCTGCTAAGCCAAGAATTTATTTTATTGTGGTCCAGAGAGCGTTTTTAAAGTTCTAAACTGCCAAAAACTAACACGACAGGCATAAAACGTTTATTTTATTGCACAGAAGGCAGAATATATTTACTTGTCTGTATTATATTTGATATTTATAAAATATACTATATTCGCAAGGATACATATTGTTTTTTTGTTAGTTTATAACCCTTTATTCCTCCGTAATTTTATTTATAGAGTAAAAAAGGGAAACGGCATAACAAAATAGTTTATACACTTAAATTTAAGATGACATGGCGCCAAACAGGGACACCAATCACCAAATATATAAAAATAAAAAGGGTCTTACGAATATATTGATCTATAAGCGGAGATTCTTGAAAATAGTTTAACTCCACACCGTAAACTTATAATTTACAGTAATATATCACTTATATATGTGATTAACGTATAAAATACGGGTAAAATATTCGGGAATGTAGCGATTCCCAGTGACTTTTAACTTTTACGGTTGGAGTTGTACACTAAGTTGGCAGCGCTGAACCAGAGACCTCTGCGGTGACAGCTAGAACTACTCTCCTTTTTCCCGTGTTTTCTGAGCTTGAATGTTCTGGTGACAAACACAAAATAAATCGCAGGTAATTACAATATATTTTAACCATCCGTACCCGTAAATCGATCCATACGAACGCTGAACAATCCTAGTTTATCGCACGGCTTGTATTTTACCCGCTCTCGATATATTTCACTTAAAAAACACAAGTCGCAAGACAACATTGGACCCATCCATCAATGTTTGATTGTCATTACTAAGTTTACTATCACTTTTTCGGCTTGTCTTTACTACTTACATTCTTGGGCCGTTCTTACTATAGTAGTATTCGATAAATAAGCTAGGTTTGTACTGCAAGTTGTTTTCTAAATAGATCTAACCTCACTTTGTTTGTTTCAGAAATGGTGCGAATGAACGTATTGAGTGATGCTCTTAAATCCATAAACAATGCCGAGAAACGTGGCAAGCGTCAGGTGCTGATCAGGCCTTGCTCGAAGGTGACCATCAAATTCTTAACCGTAATGATGAAGCACGGTTATATTGGCGAATTTGAAGTTGTCGACGATCACAGAAGTGGAAAGATTGTTGTTAACCTGACCGGAAGATTAAATAAGTGCGGTGTTATCTCCCCGAGATTTGACGTACCAATCACACACATTGAAAAATGGACGAACAATTTGTTGCCGTCGCGTCAGTTCGGGTAAGTTTTTGTTTTTTTTTAATGTTGCCGGAAACTTATTGTTGTTTGTTACAGTTATGTAGTTTTAACGACTAGCGGTGGTATCATGGATCACGAAGAAGCGAGAAGAAAACATCTTGGAGGAAAAATTCTAGGGTTTTTCTTCTAATGTAACATATTTAATAAAAACGATGTTTAAGTAATGAAGATTGTTATTTCTTACAAATCCTTTTATAGTGTACATAGTGGAGGTTTAATTTGTTGAGGGTAAGTAACTTTTGTATGGGTTAATGTTATGTTTAAAGTGATTGTGTCTGTAAATTTATTCTTGTTCCCAGAAAATACAGAAAACTATTCTACATTAATGTGTCTGGGGCTCAGAGTCATTTTTGTCCTCTCACTCCAATATTGCCAATGTTTAACGTCTTTATTTATAGCAAAAAACCAGAATTCGTTCCTTGGAAACAACTTTTAGTTCTTCCCGTACATCTCTGAAGTTTATTAGGGAAAACACCGTGCTTAAACATGACATACGTCTCTCATGAATTGAATTAATAAAGTTTATTACTTTATTTTTGTATTTTTTAAGTTTTTTCCTTTGATATCTTAGTAATTATGGGGAATATAATATTTTTTGATAAAAATTTTATGATCAACGTCTCAAAATCTACGTTCAATCAAATTTTGTGCAATCAAACGTGTTACACCCGCTTTTTGAGCGCCATCTGTTGGGCCGCTGGTTTATCATGTTAATTAGTGTAGCTATTTCTCGCTTCTAGTGGTAGCGCTGTTGTTTCAAACGCTGCGCTAGCTGATTTATCAGAATTTGAATGTTATTATCAGAAAAATGATAAAATCAGACCAAATCTTTTGCAAATATTCACTAAATATGGGTTATGAATTATAGATGTAATACTGATTCGATGCGCATAGTTTTTCTGGTATTATTTGTCATTAAATCAAAACTATAATGAAGTAGTTTGTTCTGTTATGGCATGAAAATTGAACTTATTTATGTAATAACTGGGAATAATGTCAAAGCCTATCAAACGATTTATTACCTTATTAGTTTATTGAAGACGAAAATGGTTGTGTGGTATTTTGCTCTCTTTTAAAATCATATATATTTATCTCTAATTAAATTTGGTTAAAAGTCTATAACAAGTTATTAGAATTTCAAAAGAAAATACTCCAAAGTGACATTTCAGTCGAAACAACACTGCTGCTTGTGTTGCTTGGCAACGGTGTTTACTTTTTTCACCTAGCCTAAAAAGTGACAATTCTCCCTCAAAATAAACACAAGCGCACACATATTAACAACACAACACATCACCAGATACTTCAATTTGTTTATCTACACCCTAATTAAAACATTCATGACGCATTGCAATCACCTAAACCGTTTATTTACACACCCACAAAACACAAACAAATCCAACCGCGCGCGACCGCAGATTAAAATATTCAAACCTAATTCGCCACCTGGCCGCCAGGTGTCACTCGATTCGCCACAGGTAACTCGCATCGCCTATCGTACCTGAGAGCGCACGCATGCGCGCTGCGACCAAAATAACGTGCAGTTCACCAAACTCCGCTGCGACTCGCCACAAAACGGTTCGCGGCGTGCTGTTGTGTTGCAAGTGCGGACGACAAAATGCGTAAGTTACGACTCGTAATCTCGCTTTAAACTTTAACCAAAGTTCGGGAAGTTTTACATGGATGTCCACGGTAACTTTCTCAGTGATTACGGATCTGGAAAAGTGCGCGATGAGTTCGAGAAGTGAACGCGCGTGTTGTGCTGTGATCTAGCCACAGGTGTTTTTTTTTTTTTGAATGGTATTATTCTGTGACCTTAGAAAATGTGCGTTAGAATCGTGTAAAGTTGAGTTGAAGTAGGGAAATTAGTGGAAAATTGTGAGATCGGTACGATGTTTAGTGTCGCTTTTAACAGTTCAAGTGCCAAAAGCCAAAAGGAAAGATTTTGTTGGTCCGCATGGAGATGGACGTGTTGTTTTGTGATTTTACTCTGTGCTACAACTCAAGCAGGTATTTATTAATTATTTTTTACATCTTAAACGTATGAATCATTATTTTTCAATCGTTGAAAGTTTCCTTTTGTGCAATCTATAATCCTAACCTTTACCAAGAAATGTTCGCTCTGGATTTAATGCAAGCGGTCATATGTGTCATAATAACAATTTTCATGCATGAATCTGCATAATAATTGATATTTTGCATGTCAACAAAACCGTTTTGCTGTTATATACAGTGTGTTTTAGTTCCATTGGTTGTAGACTCAAAACATCTATCTTGCATCACATTTCGTAATGATGAATGACCGATGCATTTCGAGCGCCCACTTGTTAATAAAAAGCGTAAACATGGGCACAAAGTAGCCTCTGTCGGTAGAAAAGAGACCGCTTTGTGTTCTTTTGTCGTCGAGTTCGTTATCCGTGCCGATGATAACCTAAAAAGTGGCCTTTTCCGACCGAATTCGTGTGTCTAAAGCAGCACGCTCACTGGATCGACTCGACTCCGCACAGTCCGCATCGACGCTGTCGGCGAAGTTGCTCACAAAGGAAGTAACGGGTGCCCGCTCACTGCTTTCGATCGGTACGTTCGACTCGGACCGACTACGTTCGGCAACGGCAGGGTATTCTTGAAGGGGCAACTTTGGTTCGGCGCCTTCGACGGCGGATGGTCCTTTCATTATGTTTAGTGGTTTCAAAATTATTGCAGCTTGTATTTACCAGTAAACGGTAAATATTTTAACAAAAACCGATTAACCGGTATATTATCTATAATTTTCTAATTTTTTCCGACGATCTTTTGATAATAAATGGCACGTGGAAATACCTAGAAACTCAGTACATTTTTGTATTAATTTCGAAGATGTAGACATTTTAGTTTAGTTCAGTTTGCTAAATGTTAATCTAATTTTTATTTGAAGGGTGTTTTCGGCGGATGGCTTTCTTTCCTTTATAAAATCTTCTGGTGTCTGTACATCTGGTGTACATACTCGAAGACAGCCAACATGTACCTTTGTACCAACTTAGCTCTTTTCGGTACAAAACAAAACTGTTATTATCTGAGAAACCATTCATAAACATTTTTTGTCAGATGTAGGGATGTGTTCTAAAAAGTTTAATCTCGCACATCTCCTACACAGTTCATTTTAAGGATGTTCAATAAGTATAACTCTTTTGTAACCAAAAGTCTTAAAAAATCTCTTTTGTCTCATAGTGATTCATACAAAGAATATTTTTTGTGCTTTTTTTTCGGTAAGGCGTTGCGTTTCGGTACATACATAAGAATGCCAAAACGTTATCCTGCCATCAGTTCAAAAATTGTGTTTGTTGGTGCTTCAACGTAGTACTGCGCGCACACCATGTCTGATGAAATGTTGATAGAGTGTGTTCTGGAATATGACGTTGTATACGATCCACGTAACAAGTATTACCACGACAACAATAAAAAGGAAAATGCTTGGGCAGATATATCGAAAAAAATGGACTATGTTATTTAAGTTAAAATAAATTAGAAATGGACCGTTTTGTTTTTGGTACGGTACCAATAAAAAGTAGACTCCGGTCCACCTCAACAACTGAACATCGCGTCGGGTGTTACCAGAAACGTCGATTGCCGCCGATTCAGTGGGCGGTGGTCGCTGCCGAGCCGAACGTGCTGTGCGTACCGTGCGGAGTCGAGTCGATCCAGTGAGCGTGCTGCTTAACGGCCCTAAAAGATAACACACAATTGAACCCGTTAAAGAGGGCCGTTAAAACGTTAAAACCGTTCAAAAGTCAACACCAACGACGAGCTTTTACTTTAGCAGCAACAGGTTTCTAAGATATCTACATTATTGATGAGATCCAACAGCGCGGGAATCGTGTTTGCGAGCTTTGTTGCTAAACGTCAAACTGACATTTAAACGTCAAATTGGCGTTTAAACGTCAAACTGGCGTTTAAACGTCAAACTGACGTTTATAACATGACGAGTCTTTTGTTTTCGCTCTATTTAATTACCAAAATTAATTCGTTTCATGGAATTTGTCATCATTTTGCATGGAATTACGTTCGGTGATTACCGAAATCCGGTATACCTACATTCGATCGTTATTGAGGTTATGTTCGCGTAAAATTCGCGCAAATTGCGGGATTCAGTGGGTCTTCGGCGGTCGCGCCGGATGACGTAAGGGGCGACGACCACAAAGGAAATACCTGAGGCCAGTTTGTACCGGCCACGGTGCCGGCAAGTTGCGAGGTAGCAGGCAGTACAGCAGCTGTGGAATGTGGCCGCTCGTTCGGACAAGGCTGTCTTTGAGTTTGTATGTTTGTCCAGGTTTGTCCGGCGAGTGAATGCCGATGGCGAGCACTTCGATTGGCAACTGAGATCCTTCTTTTTATAATGATACCTAACTCAGAACCTCAGAAGAAGGACTGTAGAGGTCTACTACGGTCATTTGATGGCCGGTTCTGTCATTGCAGACAACTGTGGATCTCTGTATGGATGATAAATGGTGACAGGTTGTGGTGATTCATGCGTTGTTGAGTGTGAATGATATTTCGGAGAAAATGTTTACCAATACATTTTTAGCAATAAAAAATATATTAATCACAATTGCAGTTTTGTAATAACATATACACTTTAGTACGCAATCAATAGAAATTTTTTAAGATTTCGGTTAACAAGCTAGTTAAGCTGGTTAAGTACTCGAGCTGCAGGGTTTTAGGGAGATAAAACTATATCGCTTCGCTGCTACAGAGCTGCAAATTTAATCTATTTACAAACCGCATTTTAGTGTTTAATAGCCTTCGCCGTGACCGGGATTAGTAATTGCATATTCCCATTTCGCCTGACTCCTCCAGTAAGTGAATGAATTAAATCCACCATGGCTAAGTGTATTCCGTTCATTATTTAGTTAACAATTTGGTTAATTACTACGAAATATCACCACAGACGTTATGCTTAAATACACAGAGAGAACTCTATTCTTGGATATCAAGAAAAATTATTCTTGCGTATATAGTGTAGCATGAAGAGGATTTTTTTCTATCCAAATAGTCTCTACCTATACTAATTACGATCTTTCAAGTGTAGGGCGCGTTCAGCGGTATCGTCCATTTTCGCCGACATTTGCGATCGAGTAGCTGCAAAATGGGGCTTTTCGATATTACTTTTGACGCTCGAATTGAAAAAAGGACACAATTCCGCGTGGACTGCGCGATATTTTGTAAATTAAATGCGTCAATTTTGAAAAAAAAATCACGTTTTTGCACCTCTTCGGGTGAAGGCGAACCTCGAGAAAATGTCACGTGACGTCTAGAAATTCCGACAAGCGGATCGATGAACGTCAAAAATTTACATTTTTTATCCGTTCCTGCCGACCTTATAAAAGCCGCTCGCTCTCATGTCTTACGATAAGATCCCTCTAAATACCCTTCGCAAAGAGTTTTGAGCAAAAAAACGGCCTTAAAAACAATTTTCGATCCAAAAAATCGATTTTTGTCGACCCGTGCTTTGCTGCTATTACCACAGTAACGTCAAACCCGAAACGCCCCCTGCCGGACATTCGTAACAACAGTAAAAGATAGCAGATAACCTAAAATGTATCCTAAAATGTCCATATTGCGAATGTGGACAGGTGGGAAGCCTTAACCACATATTTCTAGAATGCCCAATAACTAAAGTCGAAAATTTTGACATATACACAGAGCTAGTATTTTATTCTAATAAGAATTTCAATATAGTTGTTTCAACGGTTACTTATTCTTACGATTCAAGAATTTAATATGTTTATGTTGAGTATATTTTGTTTTGACGAAGAAAATGTTATTCTTCTACATATATTATAAAAAAAGAAAGACGTTCGTTTTACAACAACAACAATATTTTGTTGGGTGAAAAATGCTTCAATGAACAAACAGTTTCTTGACCCAAAAGTATACGTACGTATGGCTTAAAACAGACGTAATTCCTTTCAAGCAGTTCCTTCATACTTAAAACAAGAAAACATAATACTTGGAACATCAAGAAAATCATATTCTTACTCTGAGAATTTTATATTTTGCTTGAACCAACCAAATGATCTTTCTGCGGATATAGAAACAAGTGATATTCTTCACTCAAAGATATTCGTGTTGTATAGAATAAATTTTTTTCTACTTTGCGTTCACAATGCACACATTGTGACACTGTTTTCGGTGTTACAATTAGCAATTTGTAACACCGTTTTTAGTAACTTTTTTCTAAGATTGGTGACATTGATATCAAATGCATGTCAAACGAAAATACACATAACCACAAAAGTAAGCACAAACTGATTTTTTAGAATCGCACAAACTGCGAAGTATGTATATTTTTATACATATTTAAACATGCGTGTTGCATCCTAGGTTTCGTACTACTCTAGTATATGATGGTATAGAATAATTATCAATAATTACTTTTTCACAGATATTTGAATTTAAGTGACAGATGACAGTGTTACCAACGGTTGCTCCCATAAATACTCTAGATTGGAATTTTACCTAATATACTTCTAAATTTTTATAAAATTAATGACGCAAAGTAGAAAAAATAGTATATTATACTCGTTTTATAAGGGGGGCACTCAGTTGTTTGGGGCACTCGTCGCTAGCGCTCCTCGTGCCCCAAACAACTCATGCGCCAATTTGACGTCTTATAAAACTTGTATAATAATATACTATTTTCTACTTTGCATTCACAATGCACACATTGTAACACTGTTTTCGGTGTTACAATTAGCAAATTCTAACACCGTTTTTAGTAACTTTTTTCTAAGATTGGTGACATTGATATCAAATGCATGTCAAACGAAAATACACATAACCACAAAAGTAAGCACAAACTGATTTTTAGAATCGCACAAACTGCGAAGTATGTATATTTTTATACATATTAAACATGCGTGTTGCATCCTAGGTTTCGTACTATTAGTATATGATTGTATATAATAATTATCAATAATTACTTTTTCACAGATATTTGAATTTAAGTGACAGATGACAGTGTTGCCAACGGTTGCACCCATAAATACTCTAGATTGGAATTTTACCTAATATACTTCTAAATTTTTATAAAACTAATGACGCAAAGTAGAAAAAATAGTATATTACACTCGTTTTATATGACATATTGGCGCATTCGTTCATTTGGGGCACTCGTCGCTGGCGCTCCTAGTGCCCCAAACAACTCATGCGCCAATTTGACGTCTTATAAAACTTGTATAATAATACACTATTCCCTCTGTGTAGGTATACATTCTCTTACAGTTTACAAAGCACATTATGAAACTCCTTCATTCAGATATGATTTCGTAATTCATTGCATAAACTGTTAGTTCTGTTGTCTACAAAAAAGAAAGAACTGATAACGTACGTAAAGATCTAAGATAAATTAACCTCTTTTCAGCGTGTTAATTACCCGATATAGCCTTATCGTAGGGGGGGGGGTATACAGTATACAAAGGGATCTTTATCTTGGAAGCTCGAAATGATTAATTTAAAAACGTAATGGGAGGTAAATCCACAGAAAAATTAATTCTTTAAGTTAATTGAGGGGGCGGTCGTTGGACCAGTGCAAACAAAGGGTTAATTACCCTTCCGGGACTACCCGCAAAAAGGCTAACCAACAAAGGAGCTAGTCAAAGTCATTAGGGCAAAAGATACCAGGTTGTTATAGTGTACTTACTCCTGTATTGTGGTGTAAAAATATCGAAATTTAATATAAAAATACTAAGTTTAGTGTTATTATGTATTATATATAGTTATTTTTAAAAATATAGCAATAGTGTTTGTATTGATTACGCCATTATTGAATTTTAGATAACAGGTGTTCATAATATGCCAATATTGCATGTTTATTTGTATTGTAACATAAGATAAGATAGACAACGCAGGTCTTATCATATGTTAAACATTGACCCATTGCACACTAGGGTATTTCGCTGATCTAGTTGGTCATAAGTCATATTACAAAATAGTAAAATTAAAATGGGAAATATCGGTAATATGATGTATGTTGATGGGCCTATCAAAATAAAGAGCATGCGGAACGGTCAGCTTGTCTTTTGCTTCGTACCGGGGCTGTCTACTTTCCATCGTCTAAGTGAGTGAGCGCCTATGCTCACATAACAGGCTTGTCAAACTATTTTCAGATGGTATATTATTATACAAGTTTTATAAGACGTCAAATTGGTGCATGAGTTGTCCCAAATGAACGAATGCGCCAATATGTCTTATAAAACGAGTGTAATATACTATTTTTTCTACTTTGCGTCATTATTTTTATAAAAATTTAGAAGTATATTCGGTAAAATTCCAATCTAGAGTATTTATGGGTGCAACCGTTGGTAACACTGTCATCTGTCACTTAAATTCAAATATCTGTGAAAAAGTAATTATTGATAATTATTATATACCATCATATACTAGTAGTACGAAACCTAGGATGCAACACGCATGTTTAAATATGTATAAAAATATACATACTTCGCAGTTTGTGCGATTCTAAAAAATCAGTTTGTGCTTACTTTTGTGGTTATGTGTATTTTCGTTTGACATGCATTTGATATCAATGTCACCAATCTTAGAAAAAAGTTACTAAAAACGGTGTTACAATTTGCTAATTGTAACACCAAAACAGTGTTACAATGTGTGCATTGTGAATGCAAAGTAGAAAAATAATATTTTGTTATTTGTGTGTAACTCTTAAGAGTTTTTGTGATCAAAATGGCCGATGCAAGTATGTAAGAATTCAATCTTTATATTTTGATGAGTATATCATTGTGTGGATTTCTTTTTCAATTTGTTCTATAAGTGTTATTTATGACATATTCTCAGTATATTCTTAAAAAGATTGGAAGATTAGTTCAAAGTGGGTTTCAACTTATTTTTTATACATAAATTGATAGGCAGTATATCAATATTTCATGGAATTGGAAAATGTACTATTTGGTTTAATCCATTACTATTTTTATATTTCTTTTTACTTTAGGTTTCTCGAATATGATGTTATTAACTAGGCAATCCCAAAATGCAACAGCCCCTAACTAATTTTAACAAAAAACCTCAATTTTATTGAAAACTATCTTCATTTAAACTGGGATTCTGTAATATCTCGAAAAATATGCATCGTACAGAAAATTTGTCGAATTGAAACATTAATATCTCCAAGGGATGTACCCGTTCGTACAAAACTATGCCTACCCCCACACCCCCTGTGGATGGGGCACTTTACTAGCGAAAGAGGTCAATGTATCTCCAAAGCGAGCATCAAAGTTCAAGAAAGCGTATTTTAGAAAAGATGATGTAAAAACGACTGGTACCTCTGAACCGATAATTGGAGAAGCTGGCCTTACGAGAGCACAATACAATATTATACGAGCTACTAACAAAAAATTCTATCCGTGCTACAGTTTGGTACAAAACAAGAAATCAAAATGCTATCCTGACAATTCAGCATTTAGAATTACCGCAACTTGTGCTGAAGTGAAATTAGATAGCCTGTTAGAACACACAAATAGAAGGTTACTTTCTGTCTAAAAGATATTGTAAGCATCACCCAAAAAAAAAGAGACGAAAGAAAAGAATATATGTAAGAATAATAAGAATTCTAATTTTTTCAAATCGTGAAATTTATTATTTATATCCTATAAAATAGTATTTTTCTTCCGTTGTTAAAGAAACTTTGCGACAACATACCTACAATATTATTATCTTTCAATTAGTTGCAATGCTTGTACAGTAGGTGGCGCAATTACTAACATAACCCCGACAAATTAGGTTAGTGTGGCAAAACGTTTACTCAAACAGTCTGTCGACAAGTGTCGACAAGGCTGAAAAGGATATTACACGTCCCAATGGAAAGCAAAATATTTCCTGAGAGAGAAAATCGTAATTCGTGCTGAACGAGGCATAGGAAAACCGTGTTTATTGCCCCGAAGAAAACTGACAGAATCGAAATCTAAGAGAAACAAACTCGAGATCTGCATTTTATAGACTGCCTTAAGGCATGCACTGACAATGGGAAGCAATTAAATTAGCTCATTTGTTGTTCTTTTCTATCTTTACGCGCTTTGAGACGATTATTTATAGCTTCCTTTGTTTGGTTTCTTGTGATGTAACTGCTTATGCGAGTGTACATAACTCCCATCTGTGTTCCATATATATATTCGGAACTAGTATTACAAAGGAGCTAAACGGTACAACGGATGGGGTTGATGTTTGGTACCTATACATATTTAGAATTACCAGGGGACGAACTTTATAAGCATACAGTTTAAACAATTTTATTGAATCAAGAAAAAAATTAAACTTAGAAACAGAAGTTTAATATTTGGTAGGGTTTACCTTTGATGTAATTACTGCTCGCAATCTTCGTTCCATAGAATTAACCAGTTTTGTCGTGACCGAAGGTTCAGTTTTATTCCACTCTTCTTGGAGCTTTTCTTTCAAGTCAACTTTGTCTACCTATACTAATTACGAACTTTCAAGTGTAGGGCGCGTTCAGCGGAATCGCCCATTTACGCCGAAATTTGCGATCGAGTATCTGCAAAATTGGGCTTTTCGATATTACTTTTGACGCTCGAATTGAAAAAAGGACACAATTCCGCGTGGACTGCGCGATATTTTGTAAATTAAATGCGTCAATTTTGAAAAAAAATCACGTTTTTGCACCTCTTCGGGTGAAGGTGAACCTCGAGAAACTGTCACGTGACGTCTAGAAATTCCGACAAGCGGATCGATGAACGTCAAAAATTTACATTTTTTATCCGTTCCTGCCGACCTTATAAAAGCCGCTCGCTCTCATGTCTTACGATAAGATCCCTCTAAATACCCTTCGCAAAGAGTTTTGAGCAAAAAAACGGCCTTAAAAACAATTTTCGATCCAAAAAATCGATTTTTGTCGACCCGTGTTTTGCTGCTATTACCACAGTAACGTCAAACCCGAAACGCCTCCTGCCGGACATTCGTAACAACAGTAACAGATAGCAGATAACCTAAAATGTATCCTAAAATGTCCATATTGCGAATGTGGACAGGTGGGAAGCCTTAACCACATATTTCTAGAATGGCCAATAACTAAAATCGAAAATTTTGACATATACACAGAGCTAGTTACTTATTCTATGTGTGCGGATTCTTCTCTCTAATTCTTCCCACAAATGTTCTATGGAGTTGAGATCTGGTGATTGAGGAGGGTGATTCAGTGTTGCTTTGGTCCTATTTAGAAGCCACTCCTTCACTATTCGAGATGTGTGTTTGGGATCATTGTCGTGCATAAAGTCATCTCGTATTTTGCGCACTTCATAATAAATTTTCTTGTAATATTTTGGGATAAGCCTTACTGTACATTGTTGGTTCTATAAAACATAATTGACCAAGTCCTGCTGCAGACATACACCCCCAAACGATGATACTACCATGCTTAACAGTTACCGTTAAATTGTCGATATTTAATTCAGTATTTGACTTCCGTTACACTTTTTGTTTGCCATCTGATCCGTGAATATTATATTTGCTCTCGCCACTGAAAATTACCTTGTTCTAGTACTCTAGATTTTTATTTAGATGTTTTTTGGCATATTGTAACCGTTTTACTTTGTTTACCGCCAAAATAAATGGCTTTTTTCGATAGGCTCGCGTATTACAGTTGTTATTATCTTAAAACGTACCGTATGGGTTCATAGCTGCACATCACTTTTATCTCAAGTCTTAATTCTTTAGCTATTTTGGTAGCAGTATTCCTCGAAATTTTCTTAATCTCTCGTAGAATATGTCGTTGATGATGTTGATTAAAAACTTCTGGACGATTAGATCGACGATAATTTTTCACTGTGCCTGTATTTCTATAGTGTTTGTTAACATATTGAACCGTCGATTTACATTTTTTAACAATGTTTGCCAATTTTTGCATAGAATTTCCCTCGGAATATAATTTTACAATTAATAGACGCATATCTTCACTCAATTCGCGTTTTTTTCGGACACATTTTGAGTTTTCTCTAAAATAAATATTCGTCTCGTTGCAAGGAAGAACTAACTGTCCCAATTTATAGAGTGATAGCAAGCTATTCCTAGATATCGTACGGAGACTTTTTTGTACTAAAATATGCGAGTTTTCACAGCTTTGGGGACTGTTTGAATTACAACCAAAATTTAGTTAGAACATTTACGCAGCAAAAGTAGTAAGAATCAAAATTAATTAAGTCACAGTCGCAGAAAATTACGACCTCATACCAACTTTACTCCAACTTTTCCATTCTTTTATTCGATCCAGCATTGTCGTACACTCTTTTTTTTACATAACTTAGTTTCCCAGGGAGCAGGGTTTATTATCTCGTTGAGTATTAACATAGCCATTGTCTTCGTGGCGGACAGAAGAAGGAAACGGTCGTAGCATCCATCCTTGACATGGTTGGGTAACTCCTTAGAACGTCTTTGTGTGTCTCTCTATGAAGGAAAACCGCGGGATATTCATATGAAAGTGTAAAAGAGGTTTGGAAGAGAATATATTCACAGATGAAAAAATGTATTTGATACAACACAAATATCTTTGAGTGAAGAATATCACTTGTTTCTCTATCAGCAAAAAGATCATTTGGTTGGTTCAAGTAAAATACAAAAGTCTCAGAGTAAGAATATGATTTTCTTGATGGTCCAAGTATTACGTTTCCTTGTTTTAAGTATGAAGGAACTGCTTGAAAGGTATGACGTCTGTTTTAAGCGACACGTGGGTCAAGAAACTGTTTGTTCGTTGAAGCTTGTAGGTATATTTTTCATCCAACAAAATATCGTTGTTGTTGTAAAACGAACGTCTTACTCTTTTTATATGTAGAAGTAGTTCTTCGTCAGAGCAAAACATACCCAACATATAAACATACTAAACTCTTAAACCGGAAGAATAACTAGCCGTTGAAATAACTATAACATATACTGAAATTCTTATTATTTGGATAGCAAAACTATTCTCTTCATGCTACAGTATAAACGTAAGAACATTTTTTCTTGATATCCAAGAATAGAGTTCTCTCTGTGTAGGCTATTCCACTACAATCCTGGTCTTCCTCACAATCCTTGTAAGTCACCCATGAAATAAAACACTTATGCAGAGATGTAAACAAACAATATACGAACACTCAATATCGTCAAACTTATATCGCGGTAATATGTGACAAAAGACGCGAGAAACTGTTAGCGCCATCTGTAAAGTAATTGCACAACTTTCTATGTATCTCTCAGAGTAAGAATCTTGGGTCAAGAAACTGTTTTTTCGTTGAAGCATATATATTTTTCGTCCAACGAAATATTTTTGTATATTATGTATAACATTATGTATCTATAACACAATGTAATAAGGATTCGATAAACCACAGGTAATCAATAACGCCCATAATGCAATCGCCGTGTAAAATGCACCATTTCCCCCATCGAAAGCCTATAAACGTTGTCATTCAATCCATGAGGAGCGAACTTGCTGGCTTCGTGTCGCAAAAGCAGAGTGAGAGATCAAATGTCTCACCCAAGGGTGATCATAATTAACGTTAGGGGGTAATGCGGATGATCGAATGTCATCCCTTAGCCGCAGCTAGCTTTGCAGTATTGTTGATGAGGACGCACAGGATACGTTGGAACACGTTCTGTCGTTAACAATGGCGACATAACGCATTCTACATGCCATCGTACATACGGAATCGTGTAATGGCCTATACGCTGATGGCAATCGAAGAGTCCTGGACAAAAACTTGTATTAGTATGCCAGTTAGGCTGTGATTGTTATTCTATAAGTGTAGTTTGTTGTACCTATGGTTGTTGTATGGATTATATATTATATATAGGAGAGGAGAATAAAATATATGTAGGAGCAGATCAAAATTTGTTTAGTTTTAATGTTGGTAAGATTTTTTGTGGGCGGTTGTGTATTTTATGTTACGGTTGATGTCAGAAACATAATGAATTATTGAACAAAACAATCGCGTGACTATTTTAATGCCAGCCATTATGAATCAGAGTTTACATCATGGGCAAAAAATGTTAATTGTCGTTTGGTGTGCGAGAATGTATAATAGTTAAGTAATAGTAATTAGGAATTGAAGTAATTCGAGAACTTGCAGAAAGAACTTGCAGAAAGACGTTTGAATGGGAAAAAATCTGGTTTTATTTGGAAGAGAAAGATTTGAGTGAAAAGATTATGTGTTTGAATAAAAAACGTGCGGTTTCATTAAAAATTATCGCTATGTCTACTGGCGGGGAGATGGCGCTGACAGTCTCTAGTACACGTTGGCCTAGTTTGAGTTTATATAAGCTGAGCTATGGAAAGCGAGCGGTCTTCATTTGGGAATAAGTCTGTAGTCTTTACTAAAGATTTCCGTGGCGAAAATTAATCTAATGAGTCCACCATAATGTTTTATTGTGTTTTACGACTACACTATGTTTGGATTATAATCAAGGTCCGATGATTATAAACCAAACATAAGAAAATAATGATTTAGTTAAAGAATGATTATTTATTTTAATTTAACAAAAAATAATTCATGTTCGCAATATTTATCAAATTTGAAAGTACACTTTTCTGAAACTAAACTGCTCTTTAATGAAAATTTGTATTTTTAAATCAATGTTCGATTTTATTAAGTCAAGTACTTGGAACGTAGAGTTCTTGAAAGAAAATCTTCATTTCTTTTGAAAATATTACGTTAACAGACAACCAAAAATTATGCAACCACGAATAAATCACACCATTAACCACTCTAATGATTCAATACTAAGTACACCTACACACTTAACTACGTATTCCAAATCATTGCAAGAAAACACGAGATTTACCTCATGGGTCAATATTTGGTCCTCTCTTATCAAAACTAAACTCCTGTTAAATTGTAATAATTGGGGATTTCAGCTGCATCCATATTTTGTTCATTGTAATTTGAGATAAATTGTATGTGATGCCGGATATGTGAATGGTGATATTGTCTGACCTTTTCACACGCATGGGTATGATTTGTTATATTTTCAACTTAGAAGACTCGTAGATCTTTCTTTTTTATGGCCCAAATCAGTAGGACCCTTTCGTTAAGTGCTTTGTGTCTTGATATTTTGTGTGTGTGTTATTTGCTTAATTATAAATTATGGTATTGTGGACCGAGATAGTTTATACATGAGAGGTATAAGTTCAAGACAAAAAGATGAAGAAAAAACAGTCTGTAGAGAACAGTCGAGATTAACAGCCGACATTCGGCATTCTACTTAAGATGTAGTCTTTTTTTATTTATTTTTATAATGTAACTTAGTGTAGTGTTTTGTGTTTTGTAAATGGTAAGCTGATTATTATTTCCTCCTTTGTGTTTTCACTTCTTTGTATTTTTACGAGAATCTAACAGCTCCTCTAGATGGTAATTTTAAGGATGAATTAAGTGTCTCTTTTATATTTTTTATTCATTCATTTTTATGTTTTTTTAATTTAATAAATTTGTTATTTTGTTGAGAAGTGTTTTCCTTTGAGTTAAATATCAATATGAGTAGTTTAATTAGTTTTGCCTGCTAAAATGCTGCCACTGGTCCCATTGCAAGAACCCACGTGCAGAGCGAGTGTAAGAGCAATAATAGTGGTGGCTTGTGTTTGGGGGGTTGTGGTGTTTGACTTTAAATGTTTTAGAACATTTTTTTGTCATGCACTAATCACATTTCAAGAACCCACCATCCTACTATTACAAAATTTTGAGCAAATAGATACACACCTTAGGTTTGATTTGTCTGTTTGGTAGGTAAGAGAAGCCCAGCAACAAATCTTTTTTTTGTGTTCGGTAGCTATCCTCGCGTTATTCACGAAGACGTGGCGTTATTTTTTTGCCTACCGCTTCCGCGGTCGCTTCTTTATTGGATTCCGACCGCGGTTCTTCGGTTTCCTATACGGTTTTACCGGTGCTTTCAATATCAACAGACAAAACCACGTACCTCGCATTCATCTAGCCGGGGACGATATACCCGATTCGGCGACTGGGAGTCCGTGAACGGAATCTCTTTCTATTTTAGGCAAATAGACGAAGAGAGATAGATGGTTTCGTATGCGGAACAATACCGTGTACAGTATACGAACTCTGGGTGCTGGGGGTCACATGAATGCATGCAGATATCTTTTAGCAATGGGATGTTGTGCAGGATATGCTATACGTATGCAGGAAAAGACTAGACACTTTCAGACTGTGCGGAGTTATCCGTACGGAAGAAAAATCCGTACAGTTTTTCTACCCTCCGGTGTCTATTCATACGAGGTGTGGATATGGTATTTTAACAATTGTATCGCTTAAAGTCCTCTTTATATATTGAGACAATAACACCTCGCATAGAGGGGCGAGTGGCTCTAGCGGTAGAGTGCTGCTCTCCTGCTAGGAAGTCTTGGGTTCAAATCCAGGCATCAGCTGAAGATCCTCGTCCCACCGCCTTTCGCAAGAGGCGTAAAACCGTGGGTGCCGGCAACCAGTTTGAACACCTCTGGTTGTCGTTATTAAACAGTATGTAAAAATGGGTAAGCACAAAGGACCAAGAATTGGCCTAGGTACAGCGGAATAAACCGCACCCAAAACAACTACAACAACACCTCGCATAATATTTATAAAAGACATTTCAAAAATACATAATTTCCTGAGTTAATATTCACGCTGGTTACTGTAAAAGTTAAATAAGCGCTGGTGGGCTGGCTGCTGCTAAACTCACTCGCCAGGTGTGAATGGTCACACTGTTAGTAGCCAGTAGCAAGTAGCACGCTAGTAAAACAGCTTAGTGTGACAATTTCAGACATTCGCACTGTCTGAAAGGGCCCGATAAGCTGTGAACGTAGCAACCTAGGTCCATTTCTCATGTTGGTCGAGTGTGTGTACGTGCTTGTGTGGCTGTCTTTAAATCCGGTGTTATTTTAAAATAGTAAGCGTGATACCTGGCCTAGCTTAGCTCGACCTCGACCAACAGCATGCCCGATTTATACTCCCGCTGCAGAGATTTATAAGAGAGCCCTGTGAACCAGAAAGAGAGATACCGGTAGCATTAGTAGGAACGGGCGATTTTGCCTTGCAAAATATTTTTTTCGCATTTGGGGATATATATTAGTTTTTTTGGGTATAATTTAAAGCCAAATAGAAAGAATATAGCTCTGTGTATATGTCAAAATTTTCGACTTTAGTTATTGGGCATTCTAGAAATATGTGGTTAAGGCTTCCCACCTGTCCACATTCGCAATATGGACATTTTAGGATACATTTTAGGTTATCTGCTATCTGTTACTGTTGTTACGAATGTCCGGCAGGGGGCGTTTCGGGTTTGACGTTACTGTGGTAATAGCAGCAAAACACGGGTCGACAAAAATCGATTTTTTGGATCGAAAATTGTTTTTAAGGCCGTTTTTTTGCTCAAAACTCTTTGCGAAGGGTAATTAGAGGGATCTTATCGTAAGACATGAGAGCGAGCGGCTTTTATAAGGTCGGCAGGAACGGATAAAAAATGTAAATTTTTGACGTTCATCGATCCGCTTGTCGGAATTTCTAGACGTCACGTGACATTTTCTCGAGGTTCGCCTTCACCCGAAGAGGTGCAAAAACGTGATTTTTTTTTCAAAATTGACGCATTTAATTTACAAAATATCGCGCAGTCCACGCGGAATTGTGTCCTTTTTTCAATTCGAGCGTCAAAAGTAATATCGAAAAGCCCAATTTTGTAGCTACTCGATCGCAAATGTCGCCGAAAATGGGCGATTCCGCTGAACGCGCCCTACACTTGAAAGTTCGTAATTAGTATAGGTTGAGAAAAAAATGTGGATTTACTTTTATATGTTACCGTTAAAGTCCTAATGACGTTACAATTGATTTTACTTATTAAAAATAACATTCTCTAATATTTTTCGTTAATTATTCGTTATTTTTGACAATCAAATCTAATTTAATGAATCAAGCCAAAGTAAATAACAATTTCTATCAAACGCTTCTAAAAAAAAATGTATGTATTTACAATTGACGAGCTGGTATACAAAGCTGCTTAAATTTCGTACCTCTATTCATCCTAATTTGTTTAAAAGTATGGTTCGATATTTATTTTGAAATTATCTTTTTTTTTTAATTCTTTTTTGTTGCGTTCTTTTGCTCTGGTCACAGTAGGAACACATTATGAAAATGAACAAAACAAAATCACCATAATGTACAGCTTAATCTTTGTTCATTAATGCGAAACACTTGGATAAAATGCGCTGCTAGCAGCAACAGCAGTCAGGGGCTATTTTGTGGTTACATTACGCTGTTTACCAGCAAAAGTACCGCTGCTACTGGTGGCTACTACCAGCAAGCCTCAGTTCAAACTACAAGTTCAAGTATTTCTTGTGCATTTTATACGTCACCAGGTAGATACATACAACAGTGAGACAATGTATTATCTTTTGTCAGGTGAAGGCGTCGCAATCATAAAATATTTTATATATGATACCAATTTATTGGGTTTTATTGACTACCTGTCTTGAACCTGACTACATAAATTTTGAAAGCACTGTACACGAGTGTAAATAACATAAGCAAGGCCACGATGACGATAAAATTGGAAATTGTATATCTTGGAAGTATTTAGCTGAAAAGTCAATGGCTCTACTAGAATTAGTTATTAAAAAAAAATATAAATTATATATTAAAAATTAATATTTATAAAAGACATTTCAAAAAGACATAAATTCCTCAGTTAACATTCATGCTGGTTGCTGTAAAAGATGAACAAGCGTTGGTGGGCTGGCTGCTGCTAAACTCACTCGCCAACTGATAAAACAGTGAGTGGTCACACTGTTAGCAGCCAGTAGCAAATAGCGCGCTAGTAAAACAGCCTAGTGCGACCAGGGTATGTAGGACTTAAAGCCCAATAATCTCTCTAGAGATGTCATGCTTTCCGGTAGGTATATATGGAGTGAACTATTCTCAAAGTCATCAAGAAAACCACTTCTGGCAAGTTATTAAATATGAAAGATCTATTCCCTGTTGGGCATAAATGTTGCAAGTCAATCTACGTTGTTTCACTATATATACCGTGTGCCAGCATAGCTCTCACAATTGTTCCAAGTGTTCTTCCCAAACAATTCTTCCTGTTACACTTCATAATATATATTTCCGCGGTTTCCTCGCGGAAACTTTTAAGAGATATCAGACGAGAATGCTTGCCAACGTATATGACAGTCGCATCCAGTTTGCGACCAAACTTTTATGGGCAATAAATTGCCCCGTCATTGTGTTGGCATATGCATACGAACCAGAGGCTTCAGCTTTATATTGACTGTATAGATATACGTTCGCGGTTTCATTCGTAATATCTGATATTCAAGAAATATATTTGATTTTATGTCCGAGGTAGATTTCTGCGTAAACTTTTCAATATAGCCATCGGCCTTCAATCCAAATAGTATATTACTAGCTCTGTGTATATGTCAAAATTTTCGATTTTAGTTATTGGGCATTCTAGAAATATGTGGTTAAGGCTTCCCACCTGTCCACATTCGCAATATGGACATTTTAGGATACATTTTAGGTTATGTGCTATCTGTTACTGTTGTTACGAATGTCCGGCAGGGGGCGTTTCAGGTTTGACGTTACTGTGGTAATAGCAACAAAACACGGGTCGACAAAAATCGATTTTTTGGATCGAAAATTGTTTTTAAGGCCGTTTTTTTGCTCAAAACTCTTTGCGAAGGGTATTTAGAGGGATCTTATCGTAGGACATGAGAGCGAGCGGCTTTTATAAGGTCGGCAGGAACGGATAAAAAATGTAAATTTTTGACGTTCATCGATCCGCTTGTCGGAATTTCTAGACGTCACGTGACATTTTCTCGAGGTTCGCCTTCACCCGAAGAGGTGCAAAAACGTGATTTTTTTTCAAAATTGACGCATTTAATTTAGAAAATATCGCGCAGTCCACGCGGAATTGTGTCCTTTTTTCAATTCGAGCGTCAAAAGTAATATCGAAAAGCCCAATTTTGCAGCTACTCGATCGCAAATGTCGGCGAAAATGGGCGATTCCGCTGAACGCGCCCTACACTTGAAAGTTCGTAATTAGTATAGGTAGATTATACAAGTTTTATAAGACGTCAAATTGGCGCATGAGTTGTTTGGGGCACGAGGAGCGCCAGCGACGAGTGCCCCAAATGAACGAATGCGCCAATATGTCTTATAAAACGAGTGTAATATACTATTTTTTCTACTTTGCGTCATTAATTTTATAAAAATTTAGAAGTATATTAGGTAAAATTTCAATCTAGAGTATTTATGGGTGCAACCGTTGGTAACACTGTCATCTGTCACTTAAATTCAAATATCTGTGAAAAAGTAATTATTGATAATTATTATATACCATCATATACTAGTAGTACGAAACCTAGGATGCAACACGCATGTTTAAATATGTATAAAAATATACATACTTCGCAGTTTGTGCGATTCTAAAAAATCAGTTTGTGCTTACTTTTGTGGTTATGTGTATTTTCGTTTGACATATCAATGTCACCAATCTTAGAAAAAAGTTACTAAAAAGGGCGTTACAATTTGCTAATTGTAACACCGAAAACAGTGTTACAATGTGTGCATTGTGAATGCAAAGTTGAAAAATGTATTAATAACATCTATTAATAATAATATTCACTCACAATAATGATACACTTGTAATGATTGAGAAATTAAAACGTCAATATAAACCACAAAGATTTAATATGACACCAGTTGTACATGTAATATGACACCAGTTATTCTATTGACACCCACAGTCACCTTTTTGGACAACACACACACACGTATCGTAGCAACCACATGTGCTACAATACAAACAAAAACGAGAGCGCTGCGCGCAGGTTATCACCGCTGCAAAGCCTGCAAGTCGTGCGCGTCGCGTCCTTGATAATTTCAAAATTTTGGCTAAATATCGCACCGAATCATGTTATTAGTGTTACCAGTGTGGAAGTGGGAATATGGAACATCATTTTTATACAATCTGCAGAGCCGATCGATCATCGGTAAGTTTATTTTTGCGGATAATCGCCGTGATTGTTATAGATACAAAATTTGCACGTTCGCCATATTGAAACTTTGACGTTTCGCGTTGTGTTGTGGAATGTTGAGGCTTGTATGTAAAATGCGGTTATTATTTTGTTGATTTTGTGTGATGTACCTGTTTTTTCTAGTGGTTGTAATGCTGTTTATAATATTTTTGGTGATTATTATTGAAGTATGGTATGATGTGGGTTACTTTAGGTAATTACTATTTCGATAAGTTCGCAGTCACGGTTAAGTGGTCTCTACAGGGTCTTGCCGCTCGCCTCCCGTCTTCTGTAGCTCAGTTATTGACTAAGTTAAGAGTTTGGTATTTTTCAGGCATATCCTGCATATCAGAGAGCATTTCAGGAAATTATTTTTGACCACACAGCTTGTTTAAAAGACGTGCAACGTCATGATATATTTTTTTAAATTGCATGATATATTTTTTTACTCATTTGGGTGCCTTTTATGGATGATTACACACCCCTAAAATTTTATTGAAATCGGTTAAGTGATAGCAGCGCAAGAAATAAAACAAAAAAAAATAATTTCGAATCATTAGATTAGAAAATTAATGATAACCACAAACAGCGTCTAGTTAATAAAATTTTATGACGTGCTCATTAAGTAAGGTCTAGTGGCAACTTTGTCCAAGTTTCATTGATCCAGATCATACAGGGTGATCAATATCTATTGTCAAAGTTGTCAAACTTTAAAGTAAGCTAAGAAGAGGATTTTTTTTCTGTCTAAATAATATTTTATTCTAATAAGAATGTCAGTATACATAGTTGTTTCAACGGTTAGTTATTCTTACGATTTAAGAATTTGGTATGTTTATGTTAAGTATATTTTTCTCTGACGAAGAAAAAGTTATTCTCCAATAGAAAAGTAGACGATCGTCTTACAACAACAAAAATATTTCGTTGGACGAGAAATATATATGCTACAACGAAAAAACAGTTTCTTGACCCAAGATTCTTACTCTGAGAGATACATAGAAAGTTGTGCAATTACTTCACAGATGGCGCTAACAGTTTCTCGCGTCTTTTGCCACATATTACCGCGATATAAGTTCGACGATATTGAGTGTTCGTATATTGTTTGTTTACATCTATACATAAGTGTTTTATTTCATGGGTGACTTACAAGGATTATGAGGAAAACCAGGATTGTAGTGGAATAGCCTACACAGAGAGAACTCTATTCTTGGATATCAAGAACAAATGTTTTTGCGTATATAGTGTAGCATGAAGAGGATATTTTTGCTATCCAAATAATATCTTATTGTAATAAGAATTTCAGTATATGTTATAGTTATTTCAACGGCTAGGTATTCTTCCGGTTTAAGAGTTTAGTATGTTTATATGTTGGGTATGTTTTGCTCTGACGAAGAACTACTTCTACATATAAAAAGAGTAAGACGTTCGTTTTACAACAACAACAATATTTTGTTGGGTGAGCAGTTCATCATACTTAAAACAAGAAAACGTAATACTTGGAACATCAAGAAAATCATGTTCTTACTCTGAGAATTTTATATTTTACTTGAACCAACTGTGCATAGCCAGATACTGTCTGTAGTCGCCCAACCCTGTATATTCCATACAGACCATTCAATTAACGATATTTATCACAGCATTAGTTGACATAATTCTCAACTAATTAACAATCCACTATCAATTAACATGCGCTTTCCCTATCCATTAAACCAATATAACCAATATCCTTAATAGGTAGCGATGGGGGGCTGTTGTTACGTGCGTGGTGTCATTTTCTAAATCGGCAAGGCAGTCGCGAACTTTTGGCAGCGGGCCAAAGTGGTGCGCGGATCGGGTGATAGGGCAGTTGCGAAACGCCGGCGCTTGGGGTCGCTGCGGCGGCCGCCTCGCCGGGACGCCGAATTCTCCCGCCAATTACCCCGGTTATTCTGCCGAGTTTAGCGCGGATAATGGCGCACGCTGTTGCTTCTTCTGAAGCATGTCCGCTAACGGACTTTGGATGGGTTCGTATTAGGGACACAGTGGACGATTTTCAACTTGTAGGCGAGTTAAAATTGTTTGAATAGGAATGTGTTACGAAGGTATTGGAGTGGTAATAGTATATTATTATACAAGTTTTATAAGACGTCAAATTGGCGCATGAGTTGTTTGATGAATGCGCCAATATGTCTTATAAAACGAGTGTAATATACTATTTTTTCTAGTTTGCGTCATTAATTTTATAAAAATTTAGAAGTATATTAGGTAAAATTCCAATCTAGAGTATTTATGGGTGCAACCGTTGGTAACACTGTCATCTGTCACTTAAATTCAAATATCTGTGAAAAAGTAATTATTGATAATTATTATATACCATCATATACTAGTAGTACGAAACCTAGGATGCAACACGCATGTTTAAATATGTATAAAAATATACATACTTCGCAGTTTGTGCGATTCTAAAAAATCAGTTTGTGCTTACTTTTGTGGTTATGTGTATTTTCGTTTGACATGCATTTGATATCAATGTCACCAATCTTAGAAAAAAGTTACTAAAAACGGTGTTACAATTTGCTAATTGTAACACCAAAAACAGTGTTACAATGTGTGCATTGTGAATGCAAAGTAGAAAATAGTATATTATTATACAAGTTTTATAAGACGTCAAATTGGCGCATGAGTTGTTTGGGGCACTAGGAGCGCCAGCGACGAGTGCCCCAAATGAACGAATGCGCCAATATGTCATATAAAACGAGTGTAATATACTATTTTTTCTACTTTGCGTCATTAGTTTTATAAAAATTTAGAAGTATATTAGGTAAAATTCCAATCTAGAGTATTTATGGGTGCAACCGTTGGTAACACTGTCATCTGTCACTTAAATTCAAATATCTGAGAAAAAGTAATTATTGATAATTATTCTATACCATCATATACTAGTAGTACGAAACCTAGGATGCAACACGCATGTTTAAATATGTATAAAAATATACATACTTCGCAGTTTGTGCGATTCTAAAAAATCAGTTTGTGCTTACTTTTGTGGTTATGTGTATTTTCGTTTGACATGCATTTGATATCAATGTCACCAATCTTAGAAAAAAGTTACTAAAAACGGTGTTACAATTTGCTAATTGTAACACCGAAAACAGTGTTACAATGTGTGCATTGTGAATGCAAAGTAGAAAAAAACAATTTTTTAGATTATGATGATGAATCTTAACCTAATTCTGAATGAATGATGGGACAGTTGTTGCGATATATTTTTTTTATTTTTACCCTATAATTATTCATTTTGGGCTGCTGTACTACCATTGAGGCTCTCGTTACAAGGACACAGACATTTCATCCTTTAAACGTTAAGGGATTTGTTATTTAAGCGTTTGAAGGACGGTAGATCTTGCCATTTGCAATTTATCTCTTTAATTTTTTTGATCTGTCTGATTGAAACATCGCCGTTAAATTTGATTTAAGTAGAACGGACGATTAATCTAAAATTCTTCTTGTTTATATTCTTGCACGTTATTAATTCTTATATCCTTTGTTTCAGGTAAGATCAATTATAGTACCTATTCTCCAGTTCGTGACGTTCGTCGTGTCTGGTAAAAAGTTTAAGTAAGTTATCGAATTAATCACAAATAAATGAACTGGTGCTGCTAGTAGCAACAGCAACCAGCGGCTATTTTGTGGCCACATTACGCTGTTTACCAGCCGCTGGTGGCTACTACCAGCAAACCTCAGTTCAAACTACAAGTTCAAGTATTTCTGGTGCATTTTATACGTCACCAGGTAGTTACATACAACAGTGAGACAATGTATTGTCTTTTATCAAGTGAAGGCGTCCCAACCATAAAATATTTCATATCTGATACCAATTTGTGGTGTTTTATTGACTACCTGCCTTGAACGTGACTACATAAATTTTGAAAGCACTGTACACGAGTGTAAATAACATAAGCAAGTTCACGATGACAATAAAATTAGAAATTCTATATTTTAGAAGTATTTAGTTGAAAAGTCATTGGCTCTACTACAATTAGTTATTTACAGAATTATTTTAATTATTAATTTAATAATTATTTCAATTATTATTACTTATATTATTACTACTCTGTATATATTGGGAGAATATTACCTCGCATAATATTTATGAAACACATTTCAAAAATACATAATTACCTGAGTTAAGATTCATGCTGGTTGCTGTAAAAGTTAAACAAGCGCTGGTGAGCTGGCTGCTGCTAAACTCACTCGCCAACTGGTAAAACAGCGGCTGCTCAGTGAACAAACGTTTTTTTTTTTCAAACACAATCGATATACGTGCGGATCCATTGTAATTTAAAACAATAAGAGGAAAGCGTGAAGGACACTTGACAAGGGGGGACTTTACGAACGGGGTCCTATGTCGGGGACAATCGATGAAATAATTCCCATTAACCTCAATTTCCCGAAAACACGAACACGGCGGCACACCGCGTTCGCTAATTGCCTTAATTTTAGCGACCAACGAGCGTTGGTCGCGTGGGTTTCTTTTGGATCTGCCTGCACGAACTTTTATTAACGGATACCGCCGCTCGTTGCAGAGCGCGGTGTGTTCTGCCGCCACACGACGACGACGGTTATTAACGTTTCGCTCTCCATAAATTTCGTAGCCAAATTGGCGCATCAGTATACCTCTTGACGTGAATAGATGCATGCGATAATGGAACCATTATTGTTATTATTTATTATCTTCGGAAGAATTAAGTTGTCTCGAGATGTGACGTTTGATATGTTTCTTTGACAGTTGATAGGAAATGATTGTGTTGTTTTATCAAGTTACTTTATACCAGTGTTTCCCAACCTTTTTTGAGCTATGCCCCACCGAAGCTGGTCTAAAAATCTCATGCCCCACTTCATATTGTCTTTTTTTATACCTATAACAGAGTTGGAAATGAACCTTACTCGGAACGGTGTACGTTTCTCATTTCGTCATTGGTACACATTCTGCCCAACAAACTTTGACTAATTTCCTCTCTGTGACGTAATGAAAAACTTGCGCCATTGGGGGTATAAAAATAATAACATAAAACAATAATTTATTTGATTATTGAAATAAATACTGAGCATTTTAGCAGAAACAAAATTTGCTACATATTCTATTATAACAAAATGGAAATAAACATTCACTTAAAAACTAATACAACACAAATCTGCCATATTTTATTATAACAACACAAAGTTAAACATTTACTCTAAAATTGAAATTGTCACTGCAAGTGTTAATCGTACCCTTGAGTCTAGTTATCAAATATTCGTGCTCATTGCTAAATCTGGAAAAATTCGGTTATAAAATATGTCAATTGTATCAAAGCTAATGATACAATTGACATATTTTATAACCGAATTTAATCTTCATTGAGAATTGGACAAACAATTTTGGTTACCAAGTTTTCCCTATGGAGCTATATTAGAAAATGCACAAGAAGCATTTCTGGATTCTTATCTTTAAACAGCCGCTTTTCTTGTCCATCATGTTAGGAGCACAGTCTGCAGTACAGGATGTTATGTTCTGTATTGGAATATTAAAGACATTGAAGTAATTTTTTTGCTTATGAAGAATATCTCCGGAGGTTGTGATGCTTTCTAATTTACAGAATAACATACCTTCAACAAAATGTTCCTCAACAATGTATCTTAAGTGGCATAGCTATCACATCTTATTTTTCTAAAAACGTTTTTACAAATATTGATGGCTTAATTAAATTTTTCCCTATTGTGTGTTTTTTTTCATATTTAGAATTGTGTAGGGATATTTAATAATTAGCCTCAAGGATATGATTAACGGTTGCAGTATGAACGGTACAAGAGACTTTAAAGTAGGTTTTTTTTGTTCAAAATTTTTCTATATTCCAATTGCCCCCCTCAACAATCATATTGCCCTCCAGTGGGGCGTTCCAGTGGGGCGTACGCCCCACGTTGGGAAACACTGCTTTATACAGACGTACTGTGCGGTTGTTATGTAAAAGCAAAAGCAATCATGTAGTCTATACAATCCATTTTTTAAAATTTAAAAATACTTATTTGTTTCAAACATTTTCCTCTGTGTGTTTAATGATTCTTCATAAGCCAGATGAAGGGTTCGAGTGTTTGGAGGCGTTATTTTTGCTCGAATTCATGGCCACAAAACCGCCAGCCAGAGGAAAATTCATTTTGAACTGATTACGTTGCAGCGCAGTTGCAATTTTCGTCTGATATTAGAAACGTGAATGTATTAATAAGTGGAGAATTGAAGTAGTAAAGCAGGTAACAGGTATAGCAGAAAACAAAGGAAACACGCCTCTGCATGCAGGTGGAACGTCTCAGCGAACAAAGTTATTATTATATTTTATACGAACATGATATTGTCCATATTAAAACAAAATATAAGGGAACAAGATATTCTGTGTATTAAAATATGGGTGATCAAAGAAGATGTAAACCAGCTTGTGGCGAGAGCCTTCCAATCATGTAGATGATTGCTATTTTTGCACGATAAGCGTCTCCGGATATTCGAAGAAGGATAAGCATAAAATAAAATATCCAAATTTGCCATCAGCATCGCGACCTATCCCCCATGGAGAGAACCACCCTCTCCCAAATGCGCCATCCACTTCACAATCTTCGATTTTTGACACAGAAGAAATTTCGCCTGTTTGAAGAAACTTGCCTGATTTGATTTGATTGCCTGATTGATTTGAGAGTCTGAAACCACTCTGTCAAATCAGGCAAGTCGTAAAGATTCACCATTTGAAGTTTTAGGAACACCTCACCTTATAAACCAGTGCGAACTGAATGATTTGGTTGAAGACTTAGGTTTATCAAAAGAAAAAGTCGAGTTATTGGGTTCTAGGCTACAGGAATGGAATCTTTTCGCACGAGGTCTTTTAAAGCATATTTTAAAATGGAAGGATCTCTTTACGTGTGTCACGATGTTGAGGGTCTTATGAACGAGTTTTCCCCACGATCCTTGGCTTTTTAGACAAGTTTGAACATAAATATGTACATAACATAGAATTTACTTGCTAACGTTGGTCTTTTGTTGTTCTTTTTGCATGTGACGTAAACACTAGGTGTATACCTACGCCTTATAGAATTCGTTCTTGTGTTACGTTTCGATACATACTACATGGGACACAGAGAGGAAATTCGATATTTCTGTCGATACGGTTAAGCCAGTGTACCCTGGGCAACAGAACTGCCGGTCGAGTGACTGAAAATGTAAAACAGTATAGCGGTCGCGAAATTAAATGAACCCATACAATTGAACTGGACAGAAATTGTGAATATCTATCGTAGTTTTCTGTCGACGATAGCAACGGCGGACAATTACTTTTTCAGGGACAATTTTCTCCATTCGACAATTGGAAAAGTTGCGGCGACTTTCTGACTGTCCGAGCCGAATTCTGATTGAACCTTTGTTCGTATTTGTTACCGTTGGTTGCTATTGTTTAAGGACCATTGTATTTACAACTGTGTTTACTTATTTACAGATGTAAACCAACAAATTGTTAGCGCAAACCGTGACATAATAGTATATTATTATTCAAGTTTTATAAGACGTCAAATTGGCGCATGAGTTGTTTGGGGCACGAGGAGCGCCAGCGACAAGTGCCCCAAATGAACGAATGCGCCAATATGTCTTATAAAACGAGTGTAATATACTATTTTTTCTACTTTGCGTCATTAATTTTATAAAAATTTAGAAGTATATGAGGTAAAATTCCAATCTAGAGTATTTATGGGTGCAACCGTTGGTAACACTGTCAGATGACAGTCACTTAAATTCAAATATCTGTGAAAAAGTAATTATTGATAATTATTATATACCATCATATACTAGTAGTACGAAACCTAGGATGCAACACGCATGTTTAAATATGTATGAAAATATACATACTTCGCAGTTTGTGCGATTCTAAAAAATCAGTTTGTGCTTACTTTTGTGGTTATGTGTATTTTCGTTTGACGTGCATTTGATATCAATATCATCAATCTTAGAAAAAAGTTACTAAAAATGGTTTACAATTTGCTAATTGTAACACCGAAAACAGTGTTACAATGTGTGCATTGTGAATGCAAAGTAGAAAATAGTATATTATTATACAAGTTTTATAAGACGTCAAATTGGCGCATGAGTTGTTTGGGGCACGAGGAGCGCCAGCGACGAGTGCCCCAAATGAACGAATGCGTCAATATGTCTTATAAAACGAGTGTAATATACTATTTTTTCTACTTTGCGTCATTAATTTTATAAAAATTTAGAAGTATACTAGGTAAAATTCCAATCTAGAGTATTTATGGGTGCAACCGTTGGTAACACTGTCATCTGTCACTTAAATTCAAATATCTGTGAAAAAGTAATTATTGATAATTATTATATACCATCATATACTAGTAGTACGAAACCTAGGATGCAACACGCATGTTTAAATATGTATAAAAATATACATACTTTGCAGTTTGTGCGATTCTAAAAAATCAGTTTGTGCTTACTTTTGTGGTTATGTGTATTTTCGTTTGACATGCATTTGATATCAATGTTACCAATCTTAGAAAAAAGTTACTAAAAACGGTGTTACAATTTGCTAATTATAACACCGAAAACAGTGTTACAATGTATGCATTGTGAATGCAAAGTAGAAAAACCAATATTGTAGGTGTTTGCTCCACATACCTACTTACTCATTGTGTAATTATTTAGCAATTTGTTTGTCGTGTGTACATTGTACATATTTTCTTGCAAATCCGTTACAAAATATATTATTATTGTAATATATGAGTAATGAACATAACATGCGTTATCTGGAATGTCTCCCATGTCTGACTATAATATACCTAAATAAATCTTCTAGATTTTCTGGGATTAATAATATCAAGATTCCAATATTTTGTTTTGTGATTCATGTTATTTTTTTAGCCTGTACAACAGTATCTCATACTTTGTGTTAGAATATTGCTTTTAATACCAACTAAAGTCGAACAAACATCAATCACTAACACCAGTCACGTGATCGTGCTGTGGTCTATCCTTCGGGCTGTAAAATCAGTCAAGCAAATACATTTCTAGTTTAATGTAGGTCCCCTGATTAATATAAGCGATCTAAGTTTTGGCTTATCTGGACTACTATCCCAAACTGTTAACAAGGGTAACTTCCCCATAGTCTGTTTTGCTGTTAAAGTTAGTATCAGTTTTACTTTTCGACTTTTTTCGAGATTTCAGCGGAAATACGCGTTTTCAGGTTCCCTGAATACATTACAATATTTGTCTATGTGTGTTTTGTGTTTTTATCTTTGTCTATCAGCTGTGGATTCTGTGAAACTGCTTCTATAGACGCTTATAGCGCCTAAATCGTTCATTCTATTTTGTAACTGTGAAAACAAGTCACAACTTTCGACAAGCTTATCTTTACTCCTGAAATTAATATTAAAACAATTTTAATATGTATATACAACTATTTATTTCCAGTGGACAGTTGTTGAAAATTACGGACCATCGCGTAGTTATTTTTAATTAATCACAGTGTTTCGGATTTACAACAAACTTTACTGCTTTCGCGATAGCAATTCGCAATAATGCCAGCTAAATGAAATGGAAATGTAGCTATGCATGTTTATACAGTATAGTTGTTTATACATAGCTGGGTCGGTCGTGGTATTATCTGGTTTACAGATAGCCCAGTTTTATTATAAAATCATTAGGTTAATATATATCGCGTTCATGTGCCGGTCCCATTTCGAAAACAACACCGCTCCCTGATATTTACGCAAATAATGTCCATTATCCCCACAGAAATTACTATTATTGTTATATCAGCACGCGTATTGCCAACGTAAACGCAGAATGTTGGCGATTTTGATCAGAATTAATTTTAATTTAATTACTACTTTTAATTTAATTGAATTTCTGTAGAAATAACAATAACTATGGCAGAAAATTGTGATTTAGAACAGTGACTAGCTCTGTGTATAAGTCAAAATTTTCGATTTTAGTTATTGGGCATTCTAGAAATATGTGGTTAAGGCTTCCCACCGTCCACATTCGCAATATGGACATTTTAGGATACATTTTAGGTTATCTGCTATCTGTTATTGTTGTTACGAATGTCCGGCAGGGGGCGTTTCGGGTTTGACGTTACTGTGGTAACAGCAGCAAAACACGGGTCGACAAAAATCGATTTTTTGGATCGAAAATTGTTTTTAAGGCCGTTTTTTTTGCTCAAAAATCTTTGTGAAGGGTATGTAGAGGGATCTTATCGTAAGACATGAGAGCGAGCGGCTTTTATAAGGTCGACAGGAACGGATAAAAAATGTAAATTTTTGACGTTCATCGATCCGCTTGTCGGAATTTCTAGACGTCACGTGACATTTTCTCGAGGTTCGCCTTCACCCGAAGAGGTGCAAAATCGTGATTTTTTTTTCAAAATTGACGCATTTAATTTACAATATATCGCGCAGTCCACGCGGAATTGTGTCCTTTTTTCAATTCGAGCGTCAAAAGTAATATCGAAAAACCCAATTTTGCAGCTACTCGATCGCAAATGTCGGCGAAAATGGGCGATTCCGCTGAACGCGTCCTACACTTGAAAGTTCGTAATTAGGATAGGTAGACTAGCTCTGTGTATATGTCAAAATTTTCGATTTTAGTTATTGGGCATTCTAGACATATGTGGTTAAGGCTTCCCACCTGTCCACATTCGCAATATGGACATTTTAGGATACATTTTAGGTTATCTGCTATCTGTTACTGTTGTTACGAATGTCCGGCAGGGGGCGTTTCGGGTTTGACGTTACTGTGGTAATAGCAGCAAAACACGGGTCGACAAAAATCGATTTTTTGGATCGAAAATTGTTTTTAAGGCCGTTTTTTGCTCAAAACTCTTTGCGAAGGGTATTTAGAGGGATCTTATCGTAAGACATGAGAGCGAGCGGCTTTTATAAGGTCGGCAGGAACGGATAAAAAATGTAAATTTTTGACGTTCATCGATCCGCTTGTCGGAATTTCTAGACGTCACGTGACATTTTCTCGAGGTTCGCCTTCACCCGAAGAGGTGCAAAATCGTGATTTTTTTTTTCAAAATTGACGCATTTAATTTACAATATATCGCGCAGTCCACGCGGAATTGTGTCCTTTTTTCAATTCGAGCGTCAAAAGTAATATCGAAAAGCCCAATTTTGCAGCTACTCGATCGCAAATGTCGGCGAAAATGGGCGATTCCGCTGAACGCGCCCTACACTTGAAAGTTCGTAATTAGTATAGGTAGAAGATAAACAGAAACGCACAGAAAATCACACCTTTTTTTTTGGGTTATTTATAATTTTTATACAGGTCAAAGAAAGATCGATGTTTAAATTTCTTTGGTAAGATTTAGGTACATATTAAATTCAAAGCTATCATACCTATTTGCGTGAAAGTTAATTAATTTAAATTTAATAACATAAAATTTCAAAAGAAATGAACATTGTCATATTAATATACATTTTTGATTCAAACACATAACCTTTTCACTCAAATCTATATGTCTTTCTCTTCGCCGATCTTTATTTGAAATAAAACCAGATTTATTTCATTCAAACGTCTTTCTGCACTTAAACCTAAACAATTGTTATTTGTGATTGAGAACAGTGACAAAAGATCACAACTTGCGACAAAAACTCGCACTTGTTCTTTGGCTGTTGCAAAATACGGAATATCGCCAACACAATAGTACATTAACGCTATCTTTTTGTACATTAACGGGTGTCCCGTTAACATTCTCCTCATCTTACTGTGTGAGAATCTCGATCTGATAACGGTATTTTCGTATTGCGAGACGTACAAAATTTAATGATAGCCGCGAAAAGGATACACTTTACTTAATTGCATTATAATCGATACCACTACATACGAGCCCACTTCTTAAGACCATATAGGAAATATTTTTGGGGCTTCTTTTTGTCGTAAGGCAGTTAAATCTTACTTGGAATGTTAAATTGCTTCCTACCCATCGATATATTATCGTAAATCTTGCTTTAAAGGGATTTCTTTGCAGATATCGAATGGTTTTGTTATTCCTTACAGGATTCTCATGAAAAAACTTGTATTATAAAAGCAACAATCAACATCTATGGAAGAATTCTATTCACTGAAAAGTACTACGCAACTTTGAGAGAGAAATAACTAGAAAACTTTGATACCATTCACCGAAGCCAATTAATAGCATTTTTCACGCGTTCGAGCCCACAAAACGCTTTGTTCAGATCGTTTCGGATAACGATAGAGCGGAACACTGCTCCGTTTCGGCCGTGTTTTGTTTGTTATCGAATCTCTCGAGAGATTCGAACATGATTCGAGTACATCCGACTGTCATTGTAGCACGTGAAAGCACTGGAAAGCGCCCCCTTTCGGCGGTGCTTCACGTCGTTTCAGGCTTCAGCGTATATGCTCTGATTTGATTACGGACAACTGCTGTCTGTCGCTGTTCTGTATGCCGGACAATTCGGTTATTTCCTACTTGTTTTCAGCTTGGAACGAGAAATCTAATTACTGGCCTACCTGAGGGTTATTAGGAAGTTATGATGGGTTTTTTTTAGGATTTACATAGAGAATCGAAAAGTTTTATCGGATATACCCGAGACACACTACATACAGAGGAAAGAATGCTCAGTTTAAGTCAATGAACTACAAAGGACTATTATGTAGTTTTGAGTGAAACTTTGTAGTATTACTTCAAATATTTAAACATTTCGACCAAATTAATATTGTTTTATTTCAACCATTGGATGGATTAAAGAGAATAATAATTATCAGAATAAGTAATTGGTTGTTTTGCTTGGAAGAACAAATGTTTCAGAAAAAGATTTTTAGGTTTGGTTCAACACCTTGTGTGTTCTGAATAGAGTATTTCATTCTCACTGCAAGTAACTGTCATTTTAAATGAAATGGCGATCAGTTATTCAAAGTAAGCACTAGTACATAATTACATTCAACATAATATATTGATTTGAAGTGAATAATTTTGTTGTTTTGTTCAAACTATCTACCGCTGCTGCAAAGGGGTAAAAAAGTTCATATATACCAATATAGTAATTTATTATAAACAAAAAATACACTCAAATTAAGTACAAAATACATACAAAAAGAATTAAATGTTATCTGATACATTTCAAAGTATTAAATACATATAATAATTAAATAATACCTCTGGTGAATTTGTTGTCATTGATTTGCATCTCTTACTTTGGACCATGCTATAAAAATACCTTGGTCCATTATATGCAGTACTGTAGGAACTTTAGTGATGCATCATTTGCACCTGTGGTGAAATATAATAAGTACAAATATATGATAGATATATACGGTTTCTCACCTCAGATGTTTCCAAATCTAATAGCTTCACAGCTCACACCAAACAGTCATCAACTACAAAGGACTATATGTAGTTTAGAATGAAACTTTGTGGTATTACTTCAAATATTTAAACATTTCGACCAAATTAATATTGTTTTATTTCAACCATTGGATGGATTAAAGAGAATAATAATTATCAGAATAAGTAATTGGTTGTTTTGCTTGGAAGAACAAATGTTTCAGAAAAAGATTTTTAGGTTTGGTTCAACACCTTCTGTATCCTGAATAGAGTATTTCATTCTCACTGCAAGTAACTGTCATTTTAAATGAAATGCGATCAATTATTCAAAGTAAGCTATAGTAATTACATTCAACATAATTTATTGATTTGAAGTGAATATTTTTGTTGTTTTGTTCAAACTATCTACCGCTGCTGCAAAGGGGTAAAAAAGTTCATATATACCAATATAGTAATTTATTATAAACAAAAAATACATTCAAATTAAGTACAAAATACATACAAAAAGAATTAAATGTTATCTGATACATTTCAAAGTATTAAATACATATAATAATTAAATAATACCTCTGGTAAATTTGTTGTCTTTGGTTTGCATCTCTTGCTTTGGACTATGCTATAAAAAATACCTTGGTCCATTCTATGCAGTACTGTAGGAACTTTAGTAATGCATCATTTGCACCTGTGCTGAAATATAATAAGTACATATATATGATAGATATATACGTTTTCTCACCTCAGATGTTTCCAAATTTAATAGTTTCTTAGCTTCCCAGAAAGCAATTCGATCTCCAATAGCCGAAATAAGTTCTTTTACTTCTTCCTCTGTAAGTTTTCTTATGTTTTCCACAGTTATTTTATTGCCTTGAAAATATAGAACGCACATAGTGTATTAAAATTTTCATAAAAAGTAGTTATAAGCATTTGTTTACTTGTTTTGAAGCTCATAGTAAATTTTCGTAAGGCAACGAATGTCTTTCTCTGTGTGTACGAAGTAAATCATAACTTGAGAAATGATGATCAGGCTTGTACAATTTTGACTTTGACCTGTAAATCTAATCGCCCTGTGGTAGTCACCGCCAATTTTTTTAGTATTAAATCTTGTTTTTTCTTTTGGGTAACACGAATGATTTTTAAAAATAAATTCCACGAAAGGTAGCTATACAAACGAAAACAAACATATCTTTTTCTTGTAATAAAACGCATCATTTCGTGGACGCGTATTTCGATATCATCCTTCGGGATAACGCTAAGGGTTGGAGGGGGAGGGGGTTACGTTTTCCGACTTCAACCCTCCAGACTAAACGAAGCCGCTTAGCAGCCCCCTTTGGGCGTATCACAGATTTACCAGAGCGGAAATATGTCGTCTCTATTCGGTAATATCTCCCTACGTTGTTCACGACATTGTTCTACAGATTTAGACATATGTCGTAATATTTTCAATCCTTTGACAACAATGTGTTAGCGTACCTACTTTTATTTTGTGGTCTTTATTCCTAACGTTTGCTATGAGTACGTAAGACATATTTAGAATATCACCTTAAAGCCTGTGAGAGAAGGCTTTGCGCATACTGACGGGTCGTATATTTCGCGGTTAATAAAGACAATAAAGTGCAAGATTTACTGGTGTCACGAGGCGAATGTGCAAGGTAAATGGATCCCGCAACTCGCTAAAATTTAAAAGAAGCCGCTATCCAAGACGGCAGATAAACAATTTTCACCGAAAAATGATTCTTTTATAAAAATTACCTACTCAGTTCATGTTTTTCGCATTTTTTGTGCATTACCTAAACAAACTTGATAAAATAATATTTACTGTAACTGTTACATGTGATATTTAATATCACCGTTTGAAATGGTAGGTAATACAGCACATTATCAATTCGTCAGAAGTGGCCATAAATTTTTCATAATCCATCCTCTCCTCTTTCACATCAAAAAATCTAAAACTGATACGAAAGTTATTCAATCCTCAAAACCCGTCCGGTTTACTTTACCACCGGTCAGGTCGCGGTCGCAATCGTAATTCGTAAAATCACCCCGAAAGGTCAACCCTAAAAATCCACCCTCTCGGCGCGGCCATCCGACAATCAGAGCGTAACCGGCAGTGGCGTTTGTTTTCCCGGATTTTTGCACCGACATTTTCAGCTGCTCACCAGAAACACTAACATTTTTTCGCCTTCTGCCTTTCGCTCGGCCTCTGAAATAATCCGACCGCATTTGCATATCTCCATCTCGACGCCTGATTCATGTAAGCAATCCTCGGTCACACGCGAACTCTTGCGAAAAAGTTATACGACGGACCGTGCTTATTGTCGACTACGTACTTTCCTAGAATTATTTACTGAGGTAAATAAATTAGTTCATTTGCATCATATGGGCGTTTTATACAGTCATGATTGATTTGTACGAAAGAAAATGCTTCAAAGTTTACAAATTGTGTAGAATTGTCCAAAATCTGTCAAAAATTGTCCAAAATTAGCAAGCATTGTCTAAAATTGCAAGAAGATTTAGCAAATTGTCTAAAATTGCAAGAAGATTTAGCAAATTGTCTAAAATTGATCCAAAACAAGTTAAAATGACGCAACATTGTTTAAACTGGTCCAAAAATCTTCACAACTCTCCAAATTGATCAAAAAAGTTGTGTAAAAATATCAAAAATTGCTAGTTGCTGTCGCTGCTAGCAGCATTGCTTAAAATTGCAAGAACATTTAGCAAATTGTCCAAAATTGATCCAAAACAAGTTAAAATGACGCAACATTGTTTAAACTGGTCAAAAAATCTTCACAACTCTCCAAATTGATCAAAAAAGTTGTGTAAAAATATCAAAAATTGCTAATTGCTGTCACTGCTAGCAGCATTGCTTAAAATTGCAAGAAGATTTAGCAAATTGTCCAAAATTGATCCAAAACAAGTTAAAATGACGCAGCATTGTTTAAAACTGGTCCAAAAATCTTCACAACTCTCCAAATTGATCAAAAAAGTTGTGTAAAAATATCAAAAATTGCTAGTTGCTGTCGCTGCTAGCAGCATTGCTTAAAATTGCAAGAAGATTTAGCAAATTGTCCAAAATTGATCCAAAACAAGTTAAAATGACGCAACATTGTTTAAACTGGTCCAAAAATCTTCACAACTCTCCAAATTGATCAAAAAAGTTGTGTAAAAATATTAAAAATTGCTAGTTGCTGTCGCTGCTAGCAGCATTGCTTAAAATTGCAAGAAGATTTAGCAAATTGTCTAAAATTGATCCAAAACAAGTTAAAATGACGCAACATTGTTTAAACTGGTCCAAAAATCTTCACAACTCTCCAAATTGATCAAAAAAGTTGTGTAAAAATATTAAAAATTGCTAGTTGCTGTCGCTGCTAGCAGCATTGCTTAAAATTGCAAGAAGATTTAGCAAATTGTCTAAAATTGATCCAAAACAAGTTAAAATGACGCAACATTGTTTAAACTGGTCCAAAAATCTTCACAACTCTCCAAATTGATCAAAAAAGTTGTGTAAAAATATTAAAAATTGCTAGTTGCTGTCGCTGCTAGCAGCATTGCTTAAAATTGCAAGAAGATTTAGCAAATTGTCTAAAATTGATCCAAAACAAGTTAAAATGACGCAACATTGTTTAAACTGGTCCAAAAATCTTCACAACTCTCCAAATTGATCAAAAAAGTTGTGTAAAAATATTAAAAATTGCTAGTTGCTGTCGCTGCTAGCAGCATTGCTTAAAATTGCAAGAAGATTTAGCAAATTGTCTAAAATTGATCCAAAACAAGTTAAAATGACGCAACATTGTTTAAACTGGTCCAAAAATCTTCACAACTCTCCAAATTGATCAAAAAAGTTGTGTAAAAATATTAAAAATTGCTAGTTGCTGTCGCTGCTAGCAGCATTGCTTAAAATTGCAAGAAGATTTAGCAAATTGTCTAAAATTGATCCAAAACAAGTTAAAATGACGCAACATTGTTTAAACTGGTCCAAAAATCTTCACAACTCTCCAAATTGATCAAAAAAGTTGTGTAAAAATATTAAAAATTGCTAGTTGCTGTCGCTGCTAGCAGCATTGCTTAAAATTGCAAGAAGATTTAGCAAATTGTCTAAAATTGATCCAAAACAAGTTAAAATGACGCAACATTGTTTAAACTGGTCCAAAAATCTTCACAACTCTCCAAATTGATCAAAAAAGTTGTGTAAAAATATTAAAAATTGCTAGTTGCTGTCGCTGCTAGCAGCATTGCTTAAAATTGCAAGAAGATTTAGCAAATTGTCTAAAATTGATCCAAAACAAGTTAAAATGACGCAACATTGTTTAAACTGGTCCAAAAATCTTCACAACTCTCCAAATTGATCAAAAAAGTTGTGTAAAAATATTAAAAATTGCTAGTTGCTGTCGCTGCTAGCAGCATTGCTTAAAATTGCAAGAAGATTTAGCAAATTGTCTAAAATTGATCCAAAACAAGTTAAAATGACGCAACATTGTTTAAACTGGTCCAAAAATCTTCACAACTCTCCAAATTGATCAAAAAAGTTGTGTAAAAATATCAAAAATTGCTAGTTGCTGTCGCTGCTAGCAGCATTGCTTAAAATTGCAAGAAGATTTAGCAAATTGTCCAAAATTGATCCAAAACATGTTAAAATGACACAACATTGTTTAAACTGGTTCAAAAATCTTTACAACTCTCCAAATTGATCAAAAAAGTTGTGTAAAAATATCAAAAATTGCTAGTTGCTGTCGCTGCTAGCAGCATTGCTTAAAATTGCAAGAAGATTTAGCAAATTGTCCAAAATTGATCCAAAACAAGTTAAAATGACGCAATATTGTTTAAACTGGTTCAAAAATCTTCAAAATTGTCCAAAAAAGTTGTGTAAAATTATCAAAAATCGTTATTTGCTGTTCACCACAGGTGCAAATGATGCATTACTAAAGTTCCTACAGTACTGCATACAATGGGCCAAGGTATTTTTATAGCATGGTCCAAAGCAAGAGATGCAATCCAATGACAACAAATTCACCAGAGGTATTATTTAATTATTATATGTATTTAATACTTTGAAACGTATCAGATAACATTTAATTCTTTTATATTTTTGTACGTATTTTTACAGTGAGATCAATATTTTAACAACTGTACTGCTTAAGACATTTCAAAAATACATACATAATTTAATATCTAAATAACATATTGTTTTGTGGTGTCTATGGCACAAGGCAAAGCACTTAGCTCTAAAATACCTTTGACGCGCGTAACTGCTACTTATAAAACCCAACAATAGCTACTATATTCTAATAAATGCAAATCTACGGACTACTTAATGGAATAAAAAGTGCCACTAAAAGTATAATTACCATTGTAATTCAAAATTAATTGTAACACCCATCCAGGCTAATAAAATCTATAATACCTACATCACAACGGTGCCAAGCTTAATTTCATATACATACATTCTTAATGTGTCCATGAATATCCGATATGCCGCATCATACACCACTAATTTATGGTGTCACGGGTTATAACACATATGTGACAAGATCACCCCCTAGCTGACACACGTGCGCCACGCACAATGGGGTTAAGAATGCGTTAATTTCAGAGGGGTGGTTAATACACAACCTCTCTGTATATACACTATACCAGATGTTACATATAATCTTTTCCTATGTAGATGTGCATGTTTCAACACAATATGATTGTTATTTCCGACGCATCTGTTACAATTCTGGTGTGTTATTGCAACAGATGATACGACAAGTGGTCTTAATCTCTTTTTTTTTTACTACAGCTGGTTGTATTAAATCAATTGTTGAGTTGCGGATCAATTGATCTTTAACCTAGTTGTAGATTAACGTAGTAGATGCAGAGTTTGTTGAACTCATTCACAGAGGGAAACATTTATTCGATACAACACGAATATCTTTGAGTGAAGAATATCACTTGTTTCTATATCCGCAGAAAGATCATTTGGTTGGTTCAAGTAAAATATAAAATTCCCAGTGAGAATATGATTTTCTTGATGTTCCAAGTATTACCGTTTTCTTGTTTTAAGTGTGAAGGAACTGCTTGAAAGGAATTACGTCTGTTTTAAGCGATACGTACGTATACTTTTGGGTCAAGAAACTGTTTGTTCGTTGAAGCATGTATATTTTTCACCCAATTGATGTAAAACGAACGTCTTACTCTTTTTATATGTAGAAGAATAATATTTTCTTCGTCAGAGCAAAATATACTCAACATAAACATACTAAACTAGCCGTTAAAATAACTACATATATTGAAATTCTCATTACAGTAAACTATTATTTGGATAGAAAAAAATCCTCTTCATGCTACACTATATACGCAAGAATAATTTTTCTTGATATCCAAGAATAGAGTTCTCTCTGTGTTTATCATCACACTGTATATTATAACATATAGTACATAATGTAATGGGCAAAACTTCTCTGTATAAAAAGAAGTATCCATTATTTTGTTCTGCTTGGCTAGCTTTAACAAACTGAATTCTCCTGTCACCCGTGGTAAAATTGTAGAAATTCCTGCATGTGAAAATATCGCCACACAATGGTGGTGGATAACAGAATATTTAGAAAGAAATGTATAATAATACACTATATAATATGGTGTATTATTATGCATGGTTAATTACGGTCTATATATTTGTGTTGTCGTTGTTTATTAAAATAAAATGCTACTTGATACGGGGTTATGTATTTCAGTGGCATAATTCAGCCGATAAAATAAACGTGATATACGTGAGGCCATGAAATCTTAACGGTTATAACCGTCATTTAGAGTTCTTTACCAAGGCCGAAGGTATAATTAAATATTTGTGTGTGTCGACGGAAAGTAGAAACTGCTGGTTTTATATTCTTCAAACATCCTGTCGGCCTGTCGATGTAGTTACGTAGCATGAAGTCACAGAACTTTACAGGAATTCTACCACTTTTTCATTCACACTGTGACAATGGATGTCCTTCATTACACAGAGGCAAACATTTATTCGATACAACACGAATATCTTTGATTGACGAATATCTTTGATTGAAGATTATCACTTGTTTCTATATCCGCAGAAAGATCATTTGGTTGGTTCAAATAAAATATAAAAATTTCAGAGTAAGAATATGATTTTCTTGATGTTCCAAGTATTACGTTTTCTTGTTTTAAGTATGAAGGAACTGCACGAAAGGAATTACGTCTGTTTTAAGCGATACGTACGTATATTTTTGGGTCAAGAATGTGTTTGTTTGTTGAAGAATGTATATTTTTCACCCAACAACATATTGTTATTGATGTAAAACGAACGCCTTTTCTTTTTATATGTAAGTCAGAGCAAAATATACTCAACGTAAACATACTAAACTCTTAAATCGTCTCTTTATATGTATATTGGGAGAATATTACTTCGTATAAAATTATTTAAACGACATTTTTTCCGAGTTAACATTCATACTGGTTTCTGTAAAACTATAGAGTAAAAATATGGAGACAATTTCAGTTGAGCAAGATAAAAATAACAAACGTTGGGCATTTTTTTCGTCTAGCCATAACCATAAAAAGAAAGATATAATCATTTTATACATACTCTCAGCAGTTTCACTTGGTTTCGCTTCAAGTCAGATAATGCAGTAACAAACAACCTTATTAAATGTCATCATACTCAGAACAATGACTTTCTAACACGGCGCAAGCAATGGTGACACACTTAGGTCCATTATTGCGTCCATTAAAATATTGAAGCCCATTAAAAGTATTAAACTCGATTAAAAATATTAAAGTCCATTAAAAATGTTAAAAACCCCGTCCAGTTTATTTTTTATTTAATAGAAAATAGCCTATTATCTGAAATATCGATTCGATTCGTGTAGCGACGTACCAGTGAGAATTTACCTACCAAACTAGGTGTTACGTAGCTTCGTTTATTTGATGCACCCATGCATTAAATTGCATTGTCTCACTCCATTGGATACACTCCCATCTCTTTCTAGATAAGCCGATGTTAATAAGCAACCACCGGATGCACTAAAGCGGATATACTCAATCTTCTCAGGGGTTTGAAACCAGTATAAATTAGAACTAGAAATAGTTTCCAGATCAATCCTAATACACCAATTATTAACGTTGAAGTCTACCTTGAAGTAATACCAAAATTTGTTCGCAAGTGACATTTTTTCTAGCATCTATGCCACATTTTTGTAGCTTATATCAGGCTGTATGTCGTAACAAGATTCCTATATTATCCTCGAGTGAAATGAGCCAATTAAACGGGAAAATGTGTTTACTTTCTCGTGCTGCCATTCGAAATAGTGGTATCTGTAAATATTTAAACTGTACCAATTTACCTGTAGTACGCCTAGCGGTGTTAAAAGTTTTATGGCCCCCTCAGTGACAGAAATGCAAACGGTTCCTTTAAATTTAGATCGCGTAAGAACTTGAGTTTCTGAAATTCTCTATGTAAGAACTACAAGTTAACGGTACGGAGGTACAAAAAATAATTCGCTACACGTTCATTTTAGATAAGAAAGACTAGATGAGTGTGCAACTTTTGTGCAGTGCTCTGTAATTTCTACCAAACGAGACACTTAACAGTTTTGATGTTATAACGAGTGGGAAGTCGAAAGTATATGGTAAAATATGTGCTGCTTATATTCTTTAAACTGGATGCCTAGTAGTTGGAAATTTTGTTCAAGTTTTCTGCATTATGGAGTGCCTGTTATGTATGACATTATGTGTCACGTGCCTTACTATTCCCTATATGTAGGAAAGTAATTTGTAAAGTTTGTATTTCTGCAAAGTAAATTGAGAACGTATGTAACAATAGGTTGTAATGTCAATATAGTCTATGTCAATACCAACAATGAAATAAACAAAACGTCAATGAAACACTTTATTAACGATAAGAAAAAAATTAGCTGTCCGCAAGTGTCTGCATGCTCGTGCTCGATCACCTTATTTCTACCACGCATTCCTCTAGAACTACCCGTTAATTGTTCCACACTTATATGACTTTCTTCATTGTCCGATGATGGTGGTGTATTTCGATTCAATAGGACTCTTGTCTCTACCTCTAAGGTCTATTTTCTTCTGTATGTTTTCTTCTGCTGTTGCGACTTCTTCCGCCTAATACGTTTTTCTCTTGCATTACACTCCTTTATACCTTTTATCAGTCCCAGTTCTTTTTTCTTATGATATCGTTCTCGGTCTTTTCTTCGTTTTTACTCTAAATCAGACATTTTCTGACGAAATTTTCTTTAATCTTGCTGTTTTGCAGTTTTTTGTTCGCAGTTCTATCTTTTTTCACTTTTTTCATTTTTAGTTTTAAGCTGCTGTAAAAACATATAAGGGAAAACGATAAAAAAATTAAAATTACTAATTTCGGTAATGATTACCAATTCTACTGTAGAAAAATCACAAAATATAATAATAATAATGTATTAAACACATTTTAAAATCAAAACGTTGTCGGCGAAAGTACTGATGCTGGTATGGCGTGCATTTTCCTGCATGGCAATCAATATTTTACCGTGTTTTCAACATATATACGTTCCATTTCGTCACACTTGGCTTTTAAGCTTGTAAATTCCGCCAAGAGTTAGGTGTATAGTTTACGAAGAAAGTTAGTTATGGTGTTTTGAGACCGAGTGGCTTTGCAGAGTGAATCATTCAAGTGTTACACAAATAGAACGTCTTCTCTCCTTTTTAGCGCCCGCGAGGACGCTAAAACGAGAGTAGAGCTGTTTTGTAATAATTAATGGATTAGTGTATAATGCACTACGGTGTCTACAGTACACCTACTGTTGCCAGAGTGTACAGAGTGTACTGGGTGTAATATTTAATTTGACAGGCTTCTATTTTGCTGTTTTAAATTGCTTAAGACTGTAGGCCTTCCACTGCGATGTCAGACAAAATGGGCGTGAAAAACATCCCAAATATTGCCAATGTTTTGTTATATGTTCCATATTTTGTCTTCCACTGCGGTGTCAGACAAAATGGGCGTGAAAAACATCCCAAATATTGCCAATGTTTTGATATATGTTCCATATTTTGTCTTCCACTGCGATGTCAGACAAAATGGGCGTGAAAAACATCCCAAATATTGCCAATGTTTTGTTGTATGTTCCATATTTTGTCTTCCACTGCGATGTCAGACAAAATGGGCTTGAAAAACATCCCAAATATTGCCAATGTTTTGTTATATGTTCCATATTGTATGCCTTCCACTGCGATATCAGACAAAATGGGCGTGAAAAACATCCCAAATATTGCCAATGTTTTGTTATATGTTCCATATTTTATCTTCCACTGCGATGTCAGACAAAATGGGCTTGAAAAACATCCCAAATATTGCCAATGTTTTGTTATATGTTCCATATTGTAGGCCTTCCACTGCGATGTCAGACAAAATGGGCGTGAAAAACATCCCAAATATTGCCAATGTTTTGTTATATGTTCCATATTGTAGGCCTTCCACTGCGATGTCAGACAAAATGGGCGTGAAAAACATCCCAAATATTGCCAATGTTTTGTTATATGTTCCATATTGTAGGCCTTCCACTGCGATGTCAGACAAAATGGGCGTGAAAAACATCCCAAATATTGCCAATGTTTTGTTATATGTTCCATATTTTATCTTCCACTGCGATGTCAGACAAAATGGGCGTGAAAAACATCCCAAATATTGCTAATGTTTTGTTATATGTTCCATATTGTAGGCCTTCCACTGCGATGTCAGACAAAATGGGCGTGAAAAACATCCCAAATATTGCCAATGTTTTGTTATATGTTCCATATTTTGTCTTCCACTGCGATGTCAGACAAAATGGGCGTGAAAAACATCCCAAATATTGCCAATGTTTTGTTATATGTTCCATATTGTAGGCCTTCCACTGCGATGTCAGACAAAATGGGTGTGAAAAACATCCCAAATATTGCCAATGTTTTGTTATATGTTCCATATTGTAGGCCTTCCACTGCGATGTCAGACAAAATGGGCGTGAAAAACATCCCAAATATTGCCAATGTTATGTTATATGTTCCATATTTTGTCTTTCGTTCGTGTACCTGACCTTGTATCGGATAATAGTTCGAAAGAAATGAAAATCCTGGTTGGAATTAACCCCATATGCAAACTATACACCCGGAAACCATTCCAATTGATTCGGTGATGCATTGCAAGCTGCATTCTGGTTGTATACTCATGTATGGGGAGCAATAATTGAAGGCACATAGAATCCGGTATTCAAAAGTTAGCGAGCTTTCCGAATGAGAGAGAGAGAGAGAGATGGACATTGAATATAACCCGAATGCAGGCTGTAGTATCCGAACGATTGGATGAGTTGTGTTGTTTCTGTGTTGTATTGAAAGGCAGCGGATGCTAAATACTGTCATTAAAGAGTACTATGTTCCGGAATAACGATTCTGATTGGCTGATTGATGGCGAATCGATAAGTTGAGCGATGTATGGAGCGGATTGTTGCGCAATTTAATAAACAAACATGCATGTTTTTGTAAAGAATTAATGACACGGTGTTATGTTTGTTGTGTTATGTTTTGTGCAGTGAATTTGCATGAAATGATAAACTAATATTAAAGCTTATAGAGCACGACTGAAAATATTATTGGACCTACAGAAAATATTTATTTGTTATCTATTTTTAATTTGACAGACGATATGTGTTCAACTCTAAAAGGGCTATAGCGCTTAGACGGTACAACGGATCGGGCTTAAATTTCGTATACACACAGAGTGCAAATTTTATATTAAATAACACGAATATCTTTGAGTGAAGAATATCACTCGTTTCTATACCCGCAGAAAGATCATTTGGTTGGTTCAAAATGATTTTCTTGATGTTTGTATTGTTATATATTTTCTTTTAAGTATGAAGGAACTGCTTGAAAGGAATTACGTTTGTTTTAAGCGATACGTACAGTCAGAACAAATATGCAAGTTTTCATATTTTCTTTCAAAATCCGTCCCTTTTTCCCTCAAACTCGGCCACATATGCAAGCAATAACGTATAGCGATCACGGGAATTCTCATCCGCACAGAGGGTTGTCTCGTCCATCGCCAATTATAGCGTCCCAGGTACCGTAAAAAAAAAATACAACAGGATTTGGGCGACGATAAATCTCATACGGTGTCGGGGAGGAGGTTTTTAAAAAAGCGTTCCTAATTCGGCCATAAATCGGGCCGTAGCGGAAGCAAATTGCCGAACTTCTGGGACCGCTAAATCGCACCCTCCAAGCACTGCTAAGAGGGGTTATTCGTATTGTACAGATCACTTGACGCGTCCTCAGGGGGATTCGTGCGCATTCAACACCCCACAGGAAAGAAGAAAGAATCTTCCGTCATATGCGGTACCTACGGCAGAAAAATCGAGACGCAGCTGTGCAAGAAGAACTCTACTAGATCGCGTGATCTCGCGTCTGGTACCCGAAGTGGTTTATGACTTTGCAGCCCAGAAATAGATTTTCCGGAAAGATTATTTAACACAGCACATTACTTTGCGGTAACGAGATTTCGCTTTTTTTTCAAAAGAGCATAAATAATAAAGGATTTGAATGAATTAGGATCGTGGGGAATATCAAACTAGTTCCTAAGACACTCAACATCGTGACATACACGTAAAGATCCTTCAATTTTAAAATAAGCTTTAAAAGGCTCGTTACGCTTTGTACATGAAGACACTGTCACATCTTGTGCGACAAGATTCCATTCCTGTAGCCTAGAACCCAATAACTCGGCTTTTTCTGTTGATAAACCTAAGTCTTTAACCAAATCACTCAGTTCGCACTGGTTTATGAGGTGAGGTGTTCCTAAAACTTCACGACTTGCCTGATTTGACAGAGTGATTTCAGACACTTTGTCAAATCAGGCAAGTTTCTTCAAACAGGCGAAATTTCCTCTATGTCAAAAATCAAAGATGATGAAGTGGATGGCGCACTTGGGAGAGGATGGTTCTCTCCATGGGCGAAAATATTCCATACCTGTAGCCTAGAACCCAATAACTTGGCTTTTTCTTTTGATAAACCTAAGTCTTTAAGCAAATCATTCAGTTCGCACTGGTTTATATGGTGAGGTGTTCCTAACACTTCAAATGGTGAATCTTTACGACTTGCCTGATTTGACAGAGTGATTACAGACACTCTGTCAAATCAGGCAAGTTTCTTCAAACGGGCGAAATTTCTTCTGTGTCAAAAATCGAAGATGATGAAGTGGATGGCGCACTTGGGAGAGGATGGTTCTCTCCATGGGGGATAGGTCGCGATGCTGATGGCAAATTTGGATATTTTATTTTATGCTTATCCTTCTTCGAATATCCGGAGACGCTTATCGTGCAAAAATAGCAATCATCTACATGATTGGAAGGCTCTCGCCACAACAGGGGAACTGCAAATGGCATTTTCTTTTGCTTCCCTTTCGTCCACTTTAAAAGTCCGATCTAACGGGGAATATAGTATATATTAGGTATCCATGGCTTTTCCAGATCTCCAATTCTAAATCCAAAATAGCAGCAGTACGCTGCTTTTACCCCTTCCGTATTTTTTTTCATCTTCTTTGATCACTTGCCATATTTTAATGCAAAGAATGAACAGCAGGCTAATTCAAGCAAAACGCGACTTCAAATAAAATGGATCTTAGACCTGTCACAACACTTCGATGACTTGATCTATGAAAAGTGATGTTAGGTCAACAAAAATATGTGATCACTGTTCTGGTGGTAGAACCCTTCTTCCCTTGTTTAATGAACTGTAAACAAAGAACTGCTAGATGAACATTTCTTGTTTTTCTGTCTTAATCGTACTTTTACTTGTGGTATTATTGCAATAAACCTTCCTTTCCCAGGACGTTGCGTCGCTTCTCTATTTCAAGAATGTCCACCTTAGAAAATAACAAGCGCCATTACATTTCCAAGAAGACCGACCTCAGCTGCGCCGCGCTGCGTTCCGTGCTGGTGAAAATGCAACGGCCATACTAATAATAATAAACCTTTCACTCACGGCACAGCACAGCCTTGCATATAGTCGGCGTCTTCGTCATAGCGTTGACCTTGAGAGGTCACTAACCACATGATGCCATCTCTCGAGGCAACCCAAGACTCAAGCGCCCTTTTGTGTGTGTGTGTGTGTGTGTGTGTGTGTGTGTGCAGTGTATGTGCAATCCTACAATCGTAGAGATCCGTTCACTGACCACTAGCTCCTATTATTCGCGAATAACGACATTTTTACAATATTAAAGCTCCATCCAAACTGGCGCGAGCATGCGGACGCGAACACGTACCCGATTGTTAAAAATTGGTGTTTTTTTTTTAGATTTTGATGTGCTCTTTCCGAATTTCTACTTTACCACCTCGTATCTTTGCCGCTCGCGCCGCCATATTGAAAAAATGGCGCCTAAAACAGTTATATAATAAATTAAACTAGAGAAAATTTCTTATAATTTATGTAATAACCTTTTTTTTCCGTAAAATGAATAGTTTCAGCGTAAGAGTGCCACATGGTGTGGAAATGAGCTTTTAGCCAAATGCATGTTGCAGCAAACTTTGTGGCACTCTTACGCTGAAACTATTCGTTTTACAAAAAAAAGTTTATTACATAAATTATAGGAAATTTTCTCTAGTTTAATTTATTATATAACCGTTTTTATCGTAAAATGAGTCGCAAAGGAGATATTGTCAAAAAACTGTTCTTAAGCGCTATTATGCGTGAGGAACTATCGTGTTCGTGTCCGTATGCTCGCGTCAGTTTGAGGAGACCTTAACGCGACGGAAAAAAGCGAAATTGCTCGCTGAATTGTGCGGATGTGGCGACGACAGGAGAACTAACCTGTAGAATGCGCCATCTATCATCAGTGTTATGCGGTGTCATTCAACCCTTACGTCTTGTGTATTTTCTTGCAACCTTTAAAGAATTGTCAATATATTTATATGACATGTACCTTAAATAACTGAAATGTGCGGAAGAAACTGTTAGCGCCATCTTTAAAGTAATTGCACAACTTTCTATGTATCTCACAGAGTAAGAATTTAGGGTCAAGAAACTGTTTTTTCGTTGAAGCATATATATTCTTTGTCCAACGAAATATTTTTGTTGTAAGACGAACGTCTATTTTTTTATAGAAGAATAACTTTTTCTTCGTCAGAGAAACATATACTTAACATAACCACACTGTATACTATTCATATAATACATAATTTCAAGACATAATTCAATAGTTCGAACCACAGTTCCAAGTTTGAGGTGTCTGGCAAGGACATTTTCAATTACAAACTTTATTGTTGTTAAGTCCATTAGTTAACGGTTAGGATCAGCAACCATTAACGTTTTATTGCCCCGACCTAAAAGGTAATTGAGGAATTAACATTCCTCCTTTGCTCATAACAATTCCCATAAGTAAAACTAAACATAAAACAATCTAATGGCACATCGACTACATATTACTGCCACAACATACCGCAGTAACAATCACGCAACTCTAGAAAATAAAACTTCGCAACTAAAGAAAATAAAACAAAGCCGAGGAAAAAATAGAAGCTAACCGTAAATATTATTCTTAGACCCCTAAAGAAAGATTTTTAACTGTCGTCGGTCACATGTGTAAAGAAAGACATTTACGAGCCACACAATGTGTAATCTTCGACGCCGTAAAGTGCAAGGCGGCCGGCGTCGTACCATCCCCGGAACCGAGCGGAAACTTTAAAGGAGGAAAGCGGGAAAAAGGTTAGGAAACGGCTCTCAACTCTCTAAATAGACTTCGGATCAAATAAAAATGTTATAACTTCCATAAAAGAATCCACCGAGTTTGTACAGACGCCTCGGATATAGTTATAAAGGTTGTCCAAACATTCGCGCAATTTACGCCCTTTGAGAGGATGATATAGAAAACTTCTTGAAAATGAAAACGATATTACGTAGGTAATAAATTCTTCCACATTCTTCCCAGCTAATACGATTTTAATACCATAATAAGGTAATAAAAGTCACTTTTAACAAAAGTTTGATTGCTCTGACCAAAAAAATGTCTGAAAATGAACAAACAGTTTCTTGACCCAAAACTATACGTACCTATCGCTTAAAACAGACGTAATTCCTTTCAAGAAGTTCCTTCATACTTAAAACAAGGAAACGAAATACTTGGAGCATCAAGAAAATAATATTTTTACTCTGAAAATTTTATATTTTACTTGAACCAACCAAATGATTTTTCTGCGGTGTTGTATCGAATAAATTTTACCCTCTGTGTATCTTTTGCTTCAAATGGGTCACACGATGCAGCAGTAAGTTCTTTTTTACTTTAACATAATAACCTCTGAATTTATGGCAGGCGTTAATGGTATTATAAGCAGCATAGCAAATGTGTAGTTTGCCCAGGACATAAATTTGTGCTAATACTACATAATGTATTCCTCTCCGGGTCTAGTACATGCAGTGCCCCCCCCCCCCCCAACGAAACTACGGAACTTAAAAGAATTATACAAATTCGTGCAACATAAACTTTAGCCAAATATATGTATGTAGATTTTGCACTCTGAATGTAGGAGTTTTTAAATGTCATTAGAAGATATATTGCCTATCGCTAACAAATGTTCTGACTTGTAAAAGAAATGAATCAAATTTGTAAAAAAATGAATCAAATTTGTAAAAAAATGAATCAAATTTGTAAAAAAAATAAATCAAATTTGTAAAAAAATTAATCAAATTTGTAAAAAAAATGAATCAAATTTGTAAAAAAAAATGAATCAAATTTGTAAGAAAATGAATCAAATTTGTAAGAAAATGAATCAAATTTGTAAAAAAATGAATCAAATTTGTAAAAAAATGAATCAAATTTGTAAAAAAATGGATCAAATTTGTAAAAAAATGAATCAAATTTGTAAAAAAATGAATCAAATAGAATATTTATATACCTCAAGGTCGATCTTTATTTCAAATAAAACTAGATTTATTTCATTCAAACTTCTTTCTGCAATTAAACCTAAACAACTTCTACTTTACGGAAATGATGGAAAACCATTTGCAAGAAATTTTTCAAAACCTTTTTAGAGCATAAGCAGAATAGATTTGGTTCTTATGATAGATCAATTCTTATAGAATCAATCAATCTAATGCACTTGTTGAAGAAATGAATCAAATTTGTAAAAAAATGAATCAAATTTGTAAAAAAATGAATCAAATTTGTAAAAAATGAATCAAATTTGTAAAAAAATTAATCAAATTTGTAAAAAAATGAATCAAATTTGTAAAAAAATGAATCAAATAGAATATTTATATACCTCAAGGTCGATCTTTATTTCAAATAAAACTAGATTTATTTCATTCAAACTTCTTTCTGCAATTAAACCTAAACAACTTCTACTTTACGGAAATGATGGAAAACCATTTGCAAGAAATTTTTCAAAACCTTTTTAGAGCATAAGCAGAATAGATTTGGTTCTTATGATAGATCAATTCTTATAGAATCAATCAATCTAATGCACTTGTTGAAGAAATGAATCAAATTTGTAAAAAAATGAATCAAATTTGTAAAAAAATGAATCAAATTTGTAAAAAAATGAATCAAATTTGTACAAAAATGAATCAAATTTGTAAAAAAATGAATCAAATTTGTAAAAAAATGAATCAAATAGAATATTTATATACCTCAAGGTCGATCTTTTTTTCAAATAAAACTAGATTTATTTCATTCAAACTTCTTTCTGCAATTAAACCTAAACAACTTCTACTTTACGGAAATGATGGAAAACCATTTGCAAGAAATTTTTCAAAACCTTTTTAGAGCATAAGCAGAATAGATTTGGTTCTTATGATAGATCAATTCTTATAGAATCAATCAATCTAATGCACTTGTTGAAGAAATGAATCAAATTTGTAAAAAAATGAATCAAATTTGTAAAAAAATGAATCAAATTTGTAAAAAAATGAATCAAATAGAATATTTATATACCTCAAGGTCGACCTTTATTTAAAATAAAACTAGATTTATTTCATTCAAACTTCTCTCTGCAATAAACGTAAACAAACTTCTCTCTGCAATTAAACCTAAACAAACTTCTACTTTACGGAAATGATGGAAAACCATTTGCAAGAAATTTTTCAAAACCTTTTTAGAGCATAAGCAGAATAGATTTGGTTCTTATGATAGATCAATTCTTATAGAATCAATCAATCTAATGCACTTGTTGAAGAATGGGGGTGGCAATTTCCCTTCTTCTCGTTCGCGCCTCAATAAATGATACCGTTATGACCTATCCATTTGGGAGGGGAAACTCTGCTAAACGACCTGCTTATAGCTTATCTCTGTCGATCCGATATTGCCATCTATTCCTCTCCAACTATACCCTCATTTGTCATCCAGGCGACAACTAATGCCCCTCCTGTCAGTTTTTCGACGGGCGCCAGCAGAAGCCCTCTTCATTATTTGTCCTTACAGATAAATTGCTTTGTTTATTCAGTCAATTCTTAACACATTCCAGACGACGCCATTTGATCTTAACCTCAATATTGTTATTTGGGAGACACAAAACTACAAAATCAACAAAATAGAAACATCAAAACCATCCTTTTATATCAATATTTTATAATATTGATACAACAAGTTGCATAAATAGAGTTAGATACGGTTTAAATATGTATAATTTGTAGTTATGTCTTAATACATATAATTTACTCACCTGTTTTTAAGCATAAACTCTCTGAGTCGACAGAATCCGGTTTGTATTGAATGTACCCGTACGTAGTCTTGCGTAACCTAATACACCTCGTCTACAAAGGACAAAGAAAGTGCATTGATGTAGGCAGGATATGGAGTGGGTGAACAAGTTGCATCTGTTGCGAGGAAACCAGGCAAGCAACATGCATGTGAATGCGCACTAGACAGAGTGACTTATTTGAGTTGCCGCACTATTTAGTCGATTTAGTTGGTCATAAGTCAAATTACAACATAGTAAAAAATAGGGCTACCAAAATAAATTTGAAAACTAGAAATCTCTATTTTTTTGCTACAGATGGTACTGTAATAGCAAGAAATGGAACAGAAATCAAAAGAATAAAAAAAAAACAGAAAAACACGTACCGATTCAGCAAATTCTCAAATTGTTTATGTACGATGCATATTTTTCGAGATATGTATTACAAAATTCCAGGTTAAATGGGGTAATTCATTAGGAATAGCACCGGAAGAAGAGATGCCACTTTAGTAGTGAAAGAGATCAATGTATCTCCAAAGCGAACGTCAAAGTTCAAGAAAGCGTATTTTAGAAAAGATGATGTAGAAATGACTGGTACCTCTGAAGCGCTAATTGGAGAAGCTGGCCTTACGAGAGCACAATACAATATTATACGAGCTACTAACAAAAAATTCTATCCGTGTTATAGTTTCATACAAAAAAAGAAATCAGAATGTTATCCTGACAAATCAGCATGTAGAATTACCGCAACTTGTGCTGAAGTGAAATTAGATGCTTGTTAGAACACACAAATAGAAGGTTATTTTTCTGTCTGAAAAATATTGTAAGCATTCTATAAAAAAAAAAAAAAACGAAAGAAAAGAAGATGACCTTTGTTTGATATCACTTTAATAAACACTATAGTAATCGAAAGGTTTGGAGATCATCGTTGACTTTAGAAGGTGTAAGAAGGTGTAGAAGGTGTAAAGAATGATCAAAATCTACCAAAGATTACCAACAGATATTCGAGAGTATATAATAAATAACTGGTAGAATAAACAAAGGAGTTATTCTGCTTTATAAACTTTTAATAGTTTATTTTCTGGACCGTTAATTGTTGAATAGCTATTGAAATGGCGGCTACGAGGCGATTGGTGGTGTTGATATTAACAATTAAAGTTGGAATTGGTCCATTATTGAGGAGGAGTTATAGCAGCAAGCGGAAAGTAATTTCTGTTCCATTCAGTCTGAGCATTCTTTCTGTGATAATTCTCCCATTTTGTTTCCTTGCTTCGCGGTGGGCGATTATAAATTCATGGATTCTTACCTTGGTCATTTCCTGTTGAAGTTTTATGAATCCTAATTGTCCATTCTATTGTCGACGCCAGAAAATCTTTACGTAAAGTTTTTAATAATCCTCTTTTTGGTAGCTTGTTCATTATATTCTTTTTTATCTATAATTCTGACAAAATTTATGGTATTGATTTAGATTTTTTTTAATGAAAATATATAATTTAATTCATAATAATTGAAATAATGGTTTAATTAATAATTAAAATAATTTTATAAATAACTAATTGTAGTAGAGTAATTTCTATTTTTTTTTGTCATCGTGGCCTTGCTTATGTTATTTACACTCGTGTGCAGTGCTTTAAAAATGTATGTAGTCAAGTTCAAGGCAGGTAGTCAATAAAACCCAATAAATTGGTATCAAATATGAAATATTTATTATCTCGCTATTGTATGTCTCACTACTTGATGACATATCAAATGGACCAGAAATACTTGACCTTTTAGTTTGAACTGAGGCTTGCTGGTAGTAGCCACCAGCGACAACTGTATCGCTTAAAGCCCTCTTTATATATTGGGGGAATATTACCTCGCCATAATATTTATAAAACACATTTCAAAAATACATAATTTCCTTAGTTAACATTCATGCTGGTTGCTGTAAAAGTTAAACAAGCGCTGGTGGGCTGGCTGCTGTTAAACTCACTCGCCAACTGGTAAAACAGCGCTGCTGTGTGGTCACACTATGCTGTTAGCAGTTAGTACGCAAACAGCCTAGTGTGACCATAGCATTAGGCACAAGTGTTCTAAACACTTCTACTTGCTTTTACTATTATTCAATTTCGTGATGAAGACATTAATTCTGCTGTGTTATCCCCTTGCAAATTTAGTCTGGTGTTTTATGCGGGCCGTCTGGACCGGTCTCCGTCGTCTGGCAGTTTTTAGAGACCCCTTGGTCGGACCAAGATCGGTTAATTAGCGAACAGTTAACACAGCTGCGGATTAATTACTGGCAATTTTGAATTAGTGCTCGTCATTCATCTGCGTCTTGCTTGCTCGTTTAATAGCCCGAACCTCTTCATTATGTCGACGAACTTTACGAAGGCAAGTGATACAATTAAGCTGCACTTTGCCTCTTACTAAGCTACCGCCTTCTTGCGTTTGTTGTTTACATGGTGCCCTCATTGCCATCATCAGTTGGATTAATTTGTTTGTGGTACTTTACTGTTTTATGAATCTTGTTGTGTAAGATACAATTTGACTAAATTGACCGTAATAAAGTTTTTATTCAAAATAATGAAGGTTACGCTTTGTGAATGAAGAAGACACTGGCACACCTCCTGCGAAAAGATTCTATTCCTGTAGTCTAGAACCCAATAACTCGGCTTTTTCTTTTGATAAACCTAAGTCTTTAAACCTGAATAATAATAAGATTTAGGAATATAAAGTCCTAAATCATTCAGTTCGCACTGGTTTATAAGGTGAGGTGGTCCTAAAACTTCAAATTGTGAATCTTTACGACTTGCCTGATTTGACAGAGTGATGTCCGACACTCTGTCATATCAGGCAAGTTTCGTCAAACAGGCGAAATTTGTTCTGTGTCAAAAATCGAAGATGATGAAGTGGATGGCGCACTTGGGAGAGGATGGTTCTCTCCATGGGGGATAGGTCGCGATGCTGATTGCAAATTTGGATATTTTATGTTATGCTTATCCTTCTTCGAATATTCGGAGACGCTTATCGTGCAAAAATAGCAATCATCCACATTTAATCTAAAAATACACATGGTGCAGTTCTCAGTTACAAAAGGGTGACACTCACTAGTGATTGTACAAAGTATAAACTTCTATAGAACGTTTACATGAACACATTATTCGATTTGTTATCTACAAAGCTATTCGAGCAGTGCTGGTTGTTTAACACTTTGACATAATAACGGCTTTTAGATAACAGATAAGCCTCTAAAAAGAGGACTCTGTTATATGTAGCTAGTGAGCGAAAGGACAACCTGAAAAAGTGTGCTTTCAGGTCAGTTTTCGATCGTATCAGTTGTTGTATTTTCCTGCCTATGCCGCACACGCATATAAATCGTTTATCAACCTTTTTTTTCCTCATAATGCACGCACTGTACCACAAGAATGCACAATTATGGAGATTTGATTAATAATGGAATATCATGCGTAAGTTGAGTACTTCATTTTGTTGATAATGTTCTTTTGAAATATAATCAAATTTTTCTTACAGACAAGAAAATATTTTGTGATTATTTTTCTGCTTGTTTTGGTAAATTAACAATGTTGATTATCTTACCTAATGGGAAATTGTGAAAATACGGTCTCTTGAATATTTACTGCCATCTGATGGCGATTATTAGTAATGACTAATGAGTGCAGCAGCGGTGGGAACGGCTAAAAGCTCGTTGGTTAGCCGTCACCACAGCAGAGGGTGTTATTTCGTGACATTGGGCCGGCGAGTTAATTCAAATAATTACTCCAATCAAAATACGTTCCCGTAAACAAATTGGGATAATCTGTAGCTACCCAAAATTGTGTTCTCTCAGTTTAGACACAACATTTTTAGCAAAACTGATCTAATAAAATATGTTATGTGACCTTTCTTAAAAAACAACTTGAGTCATTTAAATTATGATATAATAACTCGTAAACCAGCAATTGGTCTGCTGCTAAGTGGTCACACTATGTTGGTTAACAGCGGCTGATAATCTACAGCAAGTAGCAAATACTAAAACAGCGTAGTGTGACCACCCCACATTTTGCATTCCAATCAACGTTGCAGCATAACTTTTCGGCCGGCGACTATTCATTATGTGATCAGTATTTTAACAACTGTATCGCTTAAAGCCCTCTTTATATATTGGGAGAATATTACCTCGCATAATATTTATAAAACACATTTTAAAAATACATAATTTCCTGAGTTAATATTCATGCTGGTTTACCAGCTGTAAAAGTTAAACAAGCGCTGGTGAGCTGTTATCGTGACCGAAGGTTTAACAATGTTTACCACTTTTTGTATAGAATTGCCCTCGAAATGTAATTTTATGATTAATAGACGCATATCCCCACTCAATTCGCTCTTTTTCGGACACATTTGAACTTTTCTCTAAAATAAATATCAGAAGATCTAACTGTCCCAATTCATTGAGTGGTAAAAAGCTCCCCACACCATGTGTGGGTAGTAAAATGTCCCAAAAATTAAAAAAAAATGATCTAAAATCATCCAGAATGGCACATTTTATTTTGTATAAAATTAAATAAGCACAATACATACTATGAATAAATATCTGTTTAGTGGTATTCCCCTGTTGCGTGACTAATTTTTGATCTGTACAACATGCTGTATCAGTATAGTATATACGTTATTATAAGTACATTAATTACCACCATATTCATTATACTCTCGTATTAATTTTGCTTTTAATCTCGCTGTATGGTCCTCCCTCGCGTCCCTCGCGTGTACATATTGTATTGACAAATTCCACGTTTAATTTTTGACATTTTTCAGCTGAATACTTTCCGTAGGTATGCAAAAAATACGCATTGTGTTCAACTGGTAGAATTTAAACAATTTTGTGGCTTTTTAACTCACTGGAACATTTTGGTATGTATATTTTGATGCGTACTTATATTGGTTTGTATTGTTACATAACCACAATGCCATTTATATAGATACAAGATTATTATACTAATGTACCGACACATAATAAACATTTCTAATGGATTTTAGATTAGGTAATATCGTCTTGCTCATTATACGGATATTATGTATTAAAAATGCAGATGTGGAGCATGTCCTTAACAAAACACAATTTCTGCTTTAGTATTTCTATTTTTAATACGATTATTTATTAATTTAAAAGTCGTCAGCGAAATATAATTATTTTATTTTAAAACATTATTAGTATTTTACTAATAATAATTTATATAAAGCAAACAACAGTCAGTGTGGACATTGAAATTTATACCAGAGTTGCATGTACAGTTCATGTATTTTAATAGCTGTGTATTAAAAAACTGCGGTGCTATTGACCGTACTTTAGTCATTAACTCAAATTGTTGTTTGTGGCTGTGCTCCACATTTGAAATATAATATAAGTACATATAAAATACATTAGATAAATATAGCAAATTGTGTATGTATTTTTAATATTGGTCATAATTTAATTTGTTTTTTTTTACTTTCAGGTAAGAGCTATATTGATGCAGTTATTAGGGACTTTTAAAGGTATTGTAAAAGATTTTTTTTTTAGATGAAATTACAATCTTTTTTGGAGTACATGTATGGACCATACGTCTTTATCAGAAGATCTAACTGTCCCAATTCATTGAGTGGTAACAAGCTCCCCACACCATGTGTGGGTAGTAAAATGTCCCAAAAATTAAAAAAAAAAAAAAAGATCTAAAATCATCCAGAATGGCACATTTTATATTGTATGAAATTAAATAAGCACAATACATATTTATCATTATCATATAATCCAATATTCCAGGAATAAACCCTTACAATAACAATGAGCGCCAACAAGGGTATTTATTAATCGACCAAAAGCCACCTAGAGGGCATTACCATACATTACGGATCGCATAAATTTCAATGCATATACATAACGCATCAATGTCATAGCGACAGGGACGCAACGTGTGCCGACACGATACAACGGTACGATACCGCGTTATGTTACGTCCTGCCCCCGCGTTACGGGCTCGCATAATGTTACAATTAACGCGAGCATCGGTTTTGCATATCAAAAGGTCCGTATACGGATTGGCGGAGGTGCCGGGCTGCAGGCGGATGCGATCGCTAAAGTCGAGAGATATGCGAGCAGTGGTGGACCGCGTTTTCCGCAATCGTGTTAACTGCCGATAATAGTAAAATATTCTGAAACGCGTCACGTGCCCGATAGTCGTATGTTTCAGTTTTCAGGGCGTGCGAGAAAGGCGGAGGGGAAGGAATTTATAAAAGGACCGTTATTAAGTGAAATGGGCGGATGGATTTATCGTTTTTACGCGTTTTGTTGGCAGGATGTTTAGCTTAAAGACATAAGTGTGCTGCTGTGCACCCTTAGAAATAAAATTTCATCAAATTCTACCAACTCTTTCAATTTTTATCGAACACTTGTATTGAGTTTTTACCAATTGTACCATTTATTACAAAATGGATGAATTTACAATTTTGAAAAGTTTCGGCCATTTGATAACGATATTTTGAAGCATTTAGGGCAATTTTGTTAATCGGTGATATAATTGTTAAATAGTGTCTATATGAAATAAATGGTATAAAATTCATTGTTTGGGAGTAACTATATTTATAGAAACATCCAAATAAAAACAACAAAATTTAACGGTGTTATGTTTCATGTTTATTTAGATTTCAAAGAGCAGATTGCAGTGATTTCTGTGCGAGAAATTGAAACGAAAATTAAAATCTAAAGTTACCTATATTCGTTAAAGTAAAAAAGAAATTATTATCTATTATGTTATACAATCCTTATTGTACACAGAGTGTTTATTTATTTAACACTTCATATAGCTTACTTTAATTCATTTAAATTTCAACAAACACTCGTACATGTACGAGTACAAAACACATGGACACAAATACATAATGAAAACACTTTTATCGCTAAATCAACAAGGGTTTTCCTGCGGATATCCAGCCATATGTATATCTATTGTACATTACGTTGTATGGGAAAAATACGGCTTATTGTGAAAAATTGAAGCCGTACTCATTGTTTAGCGTTTGCAACTGAAAAATCGCATTATTAATAGCCAATGAGTCGCGGAAAACCGAAAAAAAAAGCGCATATAGTCCATATTAAAACGCCAAACAGTGGAAACAATACAATCCGTTCTTTTTTTAGATGCATTATTCATGTTGCCATTAAATTCATTGCTGACTAGTCACTAAACTTTTTTTTTTCTATCACAATAAATACATATTGAAATATGTAGTTTTTGAAATATGTAGTTTTAAAAATTGTCCACAAACATTTCTAATAAAATCAATTTCATACTCAGAAAAGATTAAAGATTGAAATGTTTTCTATAACGAGTAAAGGGGCAAGGTTCTCTAGTCACAGTATAAGAAAAAGGTACATAAACACTGGAATGGATCATATTGAAGCCCTCAAACTTGAGCCATGTGTTCTGGGGTTAGTAAACCACTTGAATCTTATAAATAGACTACCCTAATAGAATTGGGGTTTACCAAATACCGAAGATGCATATCGATGACGTGTTTATTATAGAGCGTTTCTTTAAACATCTCTCTTCTTTTTAGAACAAACGATATAGTTTTACAATATCTAAAAATAACATAACCTTAAATAATTCAGTATCCACCATAATTCAGTACTTACATCCATCTTAGCTCATCTGTCATACCTAATTCATTTTTTCGTTTGTTTTTGTTCCCCCTAAGACAAAGTTGTTGTGATTGTGATAAAGCACAAGAATAAACGAACTTGTCAGAGTTGATAAGTGGCTTAATTGGGGTTAGTTGAATTGAGATAAATAGGAAATATTTATGACGTAAATGGATTACCTAAGGCTCATGCTGGATGTTTTTTTTTGTAAATGAACCATGTTTGTTTTTATAGAGAAATTTTATTTTTCCAGCTGTATGTTAATTTTGTAATGCGCTCGATAGCAGATTACATCAATAATTCATTAATTATGTGCATGCATTTGTTACTGCATGAATTTAGCTGGTGTAAATAATACAGAACGCAAAATGAAGCGTATTATGCAATAGTGTGTAATTTTGTATGTATGTATTCCTCAAATTTTGAAAAAGATTTTCTGATAGTTATAAAGAAAATAGTATAGTAATTAGTATAGTAATTAAATCACGAAATTGTATGTATACATATATTTTACGACTCAAAAATGTACAAAAACATCAAAATCTCATTATCATTAAGCAGGTACAAGAAACATTTTAAATATTTATTTATGATACTTTTATTATGGATTGCCAACTTGGAAATGCAGACTATAAACAATGCATGACATTATGCTTATCGTTTATTAATGTGGACATAATGTGAACATTATATACAGTGATATTATTACCACTGAATAATTTCAGTTAATATTTATTGAATATTTTACTAGCATGGAATATTTGGAACTGTTTAATTAATGATTATAATTAGTGTTACAAAAAAAAGATGTACGTTTAAATAACCAGAAGCTATTAAAAATATTATCATTTTATGTGTATCATTTATCTACATACGTGTTCTATTCATATCCATAAATCAATATTGTATGTTCATATTAAATATTTGAGTGTTAATTGAACAAAAAAATGGAACACCAATATTAATATACTGGTGGTTATATTTATATTTAATCAAATGAAATATCTCTGGCAGATGTTTCGAGCATTCTCTTATGCTATGGTCACACTAGGCTGTTTTACTAGTGTGATATTTGCTACTAGCTGCTAACAGCATAGTGTGACCACTCAGCAGTGCTGTTTTACCAGTTGGTGAGTGAGTTTAGCAGCAGCCAGCTCACCAGTGCTTGTTTAACTTTTACAGCAACCAGCATGAATGTTAACTCAGGAAATTATGTATTTTTGAATAGTTGAACTTGTAGTTTGAACTGAGGCTTGTTGGTAATAGTAACCACCAGCAGCAGCAGTAGTTTTGCTGGTTAACAGCGTGATGTGACCATAAAATACCCGCTGGCTGCTGTTGCTGCAAGCAGCACCTATACTTGCTTTCTTAGTTTAACCTTAACAAATTTCAATTGTATACACCTACTAACAATTTCAATTTTAGACATCTATAAAAAAATAAACTAAATAAAACTTTAAATCACTATACGCGTCTAACTTTAGCTCTTTTGTTACGCTTTAGTCGAACCACCGATATTAAAGATTAACCTTCCCATTCATAACGTATATCCATTCGGTTTCGCTTCCCCTTTATATGAAGCCATATTGCCCCCTGACAAAGTAAAAATTACACATTTATTTTCCAATCTCTGCTGAATCGATGGTGTTCCGATACAGTTTAACGGTAACAAATTGAACTGGTCCAGATATCATCAGAAAAACAGGAAACTGAGTACGGCCGTTGCGTCTGTCTTTCGAAATTAGCGACTACTTCCGGATAAACAACAGGATATATGAATTCTCTTGAGTAATTGTTTCCGAAGCGCCGAAAAAAGGTCGAATGGTACGTTGTATGTATTAGGATAGTTAACGTTGGTATTATTATATTTGACGGATAGTCACGCTCACGCAGCGTTCTTTTCTGCGACCGCCCCTTTTTATTCTTTCATCCTTTTTCGTCCTTTTTTGTCCTTTTCGCCTTTTTTGTCCTTTCGACTTGGACATATACCGAATTCTCGTATTCTAAAGTGGTCGTATAGCTGATTATATTAGTTTTATATATTGGGAGAATATTACCTCGCATAAATTTCATGAGTTCAACATTCATGCTGGTTGCTGTAAAAGTTAAACAAACGCTGGTGGGCTGGCCTCTGCTAAACTCACTCGCAGACTAGTAAAACAGTCTAGTGTAACCAAGCAAGCACCCTGTAAAATCAGAGCGAACAAATTAGTATGGGTTCTTGATTAAACATTCTTAAAGCCCTTTAATGAGAACTAAAGGTCCCGAAGTTCGACGCTCAGCATCCTTCCGGCTCTTTGGAGACATCGCATTCATTTCAGGTTCGTTCCTTACACTGATTGGTTATTTTCACCAGACTTATACCCTTTTTGGGTACTGATAGTAGCGCTTAAACGAACTTCTAGGTCTTCTAACAATTCTAAAGTTACTTTAATTACATTCCTCCATGTAATTTGCCAATTTCTACAGCTAAATCTATTTTTTTTTGCTATTGGTGTTGTCTGTAACAGAAGTTCAATATAATAAATTTCTAGACAACAAGCGTCCATGACAAACTAGTAAATAGTAGTACTGGCCCATGATCAAAAGTGACGGACATTTGCGGTCCCATTTGGTCACGCGCTCGCGAAATAAATGATGAACGGTTCTGGTTCAATCTCGAATAGCGCTTACCGATTATTTTACACATCGCCGTTTAATTACTGGCCATTGTTAGCGCCATTCACGCCGACCGCTGATTTGCGATCGCCCCGCGTGTTTTGCCAACAATGAAACCGACCCCGCTGTACCGCTTTGAGATACCGAATACCTCTCGTAAATAAAACTATATTCAGTTAGAATCATTCCACAGTTTATTAGGTTAATAAAAATCTTCATAATATCAAACTCGTTCAGACGACCCTCAACATCATGTCACGATGTAAAGATGTAAAGAGACACGTAAAGATCCTTTTAAAATACGCTTCAAAAGGCTCGTTACGCCCTGTAAAAGAAGACACTGTCACACCTCGTGCGAAAAGATTCCATTCCTGTAGTCTAGAACCCAATAACTCGACTTTTTCTTTTGATAAACCTAAGTCTTTAACCAAATCATTCAGTTCGCACTGGTTTTAAGGTGAGGTGTTCCTAAAACTTCAAATGGTGAATCTTCACGACTTGCCTGATTTGACAGAGTGGTTTCAGACTCTCAAATCAATCAGGCAATCAAATCAAATCAGGCAAGTTTCTTCAAACAGGCGAAATTTCTTCTGTGTCAAAAATCGAAGATTGTGAAGTGGATGGCGTTCCTGGGAGAGGATGGTTCTCTCCATGGGGGATAGGTCGCGATGCTGATGGCAAATTTGGATATTTTATTTTATGTTTATCCTTCTTCGAATATCCGGAGACGCTTATCGTGCAAAAATAGCAATCATCTATCTACATGATTGGAAGGCTCTCGCCACAAGCTGGTTTACATCTTCTTTGATCACCCATATTTTAATATACAGAATATCTTGTTCCCTTATATTTTGTTTTAATATGGACAATATCATGTTCGTATAAAATATAATAATAACTTTGTTCGCTGAGATGTTCCACCTGCATGCAGAGGCGTGTTTCCTTTGTTTTCTGCTATACCTGTTACCTGCTTTACTACTTCAATTCTCCACTTATTAATACATTCACGTTTCTAATATCAGACGAAAATTGCAACTGCGCTGTAACGTAATGAGTTCAAAATGAATTTTCCTCTGGCTGGCGGTTTTGTGGCCATGAATTCGAGCAAAAATAACGCCTCCAAACACTCGAACCCTTCATCTGGCTTATGAAGAATCATTAAACACACAGAGGAAAATGTTTGAAACAAATAAGTATTTTTAAATTTAAAAAAAATTATTGTATAGACTAAAATATATAATAATTTTCGTAAAGTAGAAATTGTTTGTGTTTAATTGCAGAAAGACGTTTGAATGAAATAAATTGCACAGACAAACAATAACTAAACATAAAAAATATCACAAAAAGACTTCCTAATTTATATTTACTTTTATACAGAAAGACTGGTTAATAACGTAATTTTCCAAGAAGTTCACAGAATGTTCATTTCCATGTAATGACGTGGCAGTAATTTTCTTCGGCGCTGCCACCTATTATTGCGATTCGTTATGCCGTAATGACGCTCTGAACTGATCGTTGCACAAAGGACATCGCAAATAACCACTTAACGACGCTGATGAAGAACATATTGCAGGCACAAAGCGCTCACAATATGGCTGTCTCTAAACTAGGTGGACAGTACGGTCAAATTTGAAGTTATGGTGTGAATTAATTGATGACGTATAAATACTTAATTTGGGTGTTTATTAATGCATATTAACGTGGTCGTTTTATAACAATTTTAGAACAATTACCGAGGGACAGTAAATATTGGTTGTATTATAATCATTAGTGGTTTTATTAGTAGTCGATTGTGTCTAATGGTCGGTGTGTATGGCACATAATTAATATTGTATAACATAATTATCACAAGATAAATTAAATTTGTGTCTTTGTATAGAAAGAAATCCTCTTCATGCTACACTATATACGCAAGAATAATTTTTCTTGATATCCATGAATAGAGTTCTCTATGTGTAGGCTATTCCACTACAATCCTGGTTTTCCTCATAATCCTTGTAAGTCACCCATGAAATAAAACACTTATGCAGAGACGTAAACAAACAATATACGAACACTCAATATCGTCGAACTTATATAGCGGTGATATGTGGCAAAAGACGCGAGAAACTGTTAGCGCCATCTGTGAAGTAATTGCACAACTTTCTATGTATCTCTCAGAGTAAGAATCTTGGGTCAAGAAACTGTTTTTTCGTTGAAGCATATATATTTCTCGTGCAACGAAATATTTTTGTTGTTGTAAGACGATCGTCTACTTTTTTTATCGAAGAATAACTTTTTCTTCGTCAGAGAAAAATATACGTAGGTAACATAAACATACTAAATTCTTAAATCGTAAGAATAACTAACCGTTGAAACAACTATGTATACTGACATTCTTATTAGAATAAAATATTATTTAGACAGAAAAAAATCCTCTTCTTAGCTTACTTTAAAGTTTGACAACTTTGACAATAGATATTGATCACCCTGTATGATCTTGATATCCAAGAATAGAGTTCTCTCTGTATGAAGACATTAAATGTTCATTAAAAATCTACAAGCAGTGGGTGGTCTTTGTCGCATTTTGTCGCAGTTCACCCCCCCAAGTCGACTTTTCAACCCGTTATACCCAAACATCAATAAAACGACCAAATGACCTTAACACACGAAAAACCCACCCCATTTCCCGTTACCAGTTATCACCCCAAGTAACTCCCCCATACCGGAAATGTACCGCGACGAAAATTAAAAATATATACCCGTCACTCCGCAGACAAAGGCGGTAATTGTAGCAGTCCTAAGGAGAGAAAGCCATTTTCAGTCGATAGTAACTCCCGCAGCACGCAACTTATTGTGAAATACTCACGCATTCGATTCGGTGTGACAAGTTAGGGACCACGGGTGAAATATTGAAGGTATTTAGTGAGTTGCCGGTGAATGTTAGTTATGTTTTTCCCATGCTGTCTTAACGCCTTTAAGGGAATAATGGATGGTGGTAATGGAGGTCTTTGTTTTTGGTGTTATACCGCAACTCTCGCCGAAATTGTTCTTTGTCTTTTGATGGGGTTAATCGGTGATTAATCCACTAATTAGGACTTTGCTTTCATTGGATATTTACTTGTTGAAGTTCTAGTATAATAATTACACGAGTGCTGACTTTGTTGACTGCTGACTTTGTTGAAATTATACTTTCGACTACAACCCCTTAAAATTACTGTACTGAACAACAATCAAACAACAATCCATGATTGAACGAACTAGAGAAGGCTGATTAATTCTCCCAACAATGATCATTTTTACTAATTACCTCTAATCAAACCCGACAATATCGTCAGTTGGTGTCATTGAGGGTCAATTTATGACTTCTGCAGTAGTCACGTGACTCTGTTCCGGCCGCCAGAGTGTGGTGAACACCACGGGATCTGTCATTCGACCGCATCGTTCTCATTAATTCCATTATCCCAATCACCTACCAGGTCAACCGATCCGATTTCAAATGCGACAACCCCCTTATTTGTTCATCTATGATTGGATTACACATACATGAGTAGGTGGTTGGGAAATTGTTATACAGGGTTGGGCAGCTAAATAGAATATTCCCCCTACACAGAGAGAACTCTATTCTTAGATATCAAGAAAAATTATTCTTGCGTATATAGTGTAGCATGAAGAGGATTTTTTTTCTATCCAAATAATATTTTATTCTAATAAGAATTTCAATGTAGTTGTTTCAACGGTTAGTTATTCTTAGGATTTAAGAATTTAGTATGTTTATGTTAAGTATACTTTTCTCTGACGAAGAAAAGTTATTCTTCGATAAAAAACGTAGACCTTCGTCTACAACAACAAAACTATATTTCGTTGGACGAAAAATATATATGCTTCAACGAAAAAAACAGTTTCTTGGCCCAAGATTCTTACTCTGAGAGATACATAAAATGTTGTGCAATTACCTTACAGATGGCGCTAACAGTTTCTCGCGTCTTTTGCCACATATCACCGCTATATAAGTTCCACGATATTGAGTGTTCGTGTATTGTTTGTTTACATCTATGCATAAGTGTTTTATTTCATGGGTGACTTACAACGATTATGAGGAAAACCAGGATTGTAGTGGAATAGCCTACACAAAAAGAACTCTATTCTTGGATATCAAGAAAAACTGTTCTTGCGTATATAGTGTAGCATGAAGAGGATATTTTTGCTATCCAAATAATAATTTATTGAAATAAGAATTTCAATATATTATGTGGTTATTTCAACGGCTAGTTATTCTTCCGGTTTAAGAGTTTAGTATGTTTATGTTGAGTATATTTTGCTCTGACGAAGAAGATGTTATTCTTCTACATATAAAAAGAGTAAGACGTTCGTTTTACAACAACAACAATATTCTGTTGGGTGAAAAATATACATTCTTCGTTTGACTATTTTTTCCCAGATTTTCACAAAAAGAATCACCAAAATCAACCGAAGAAACAAAATTGCTTACAGAATAGACCAAATCCCAAGAACGCGTGTCAAAGTTTTCCGAGCATTTCCATCCGGAAATAGCTAAACCCCTGATGGCGTAACCACGAACAAATAACTCGTTTTCCCGGTGTAAAATTCCCCGGACTCGACTTTTCCCGGCCTTTCTTTCGATTCTTTTTCGGGCCGTTTACCGAATTTTCGGTATTTGACTTTTGCCGGGCATATTTCCCGAGTCCCACGGGCTGTTCGCCGGTAATGACGTAAGAAAACTACGGAATTCGAATTTCGTTGGTCGAAAATACGAAAGTTTATGTTACCTGAGCTCGACACGATTATTTACGAAAATATTGACTCGGCAAGTGCTCTTGTGGACGGCGGTGATTTTGTTGGGGTAGGTGTTAGATAAAGGGTGCGGATTTTGGCGTGGAACGACGTACGGTAACTGAAATAACACCGATAACGTCTGTTCCAGAGATAAAACGGTCGATTCGCGGTGTGTATAGTCAGTATAGTGTGTACGGACAACACCTCGTTCGACAAACTACCTTAGCATGCATTTGACAGCTCGAATTTGCATCGCTCCTTTCCGACAAAAACACAAATTTACACCACTCCGGTTTACCATGTTATGAAAACAATTATGTATCTACATCTACCTTTCTAACACAGTGAGCGAGAGAGAAAAATTGATTATTTTTCTCCACGGAAATCATCAGTAAACACTACAGACTTATTCCCAAATGAAGAGAAACCAGGATACCGTTCGCTTTCTATAGCTCAGCTTATATAAGCTCAAACTCAGCCAACGTGTGCTAGAGACTGTCAGCGCCATCTCCCCGCCAGTTGACATATCGATAATTATTAATGACACCGCACGTTTTTGATTCAAACGCATAATCTTTTCACTCAAATCTGTGTCATGTCTTTCTCTTCCAAATAATTTCAAACAGAATATTTATTTACCTCAAGGCCGATCTTTATTTCAAGTAAAACCAGATTTATTTCATTCAAACGTCTTTCTGCAATTAAAACTAAACAATTTCTACTTTACGATAAATTATGGAAAACCGTTTCGTGTAAATGAATCGTTTTTTCTGGGGAACTAGTAAAACTAGTGAAAAGCTACACTCCTAGCTATGAAAGTAGTGTAAAAGAGCTCGCGAAAAACAATCTGGAAGTACTACATAACTTCTTGTTTGCAGGTCTGCCCTAATATGCCAAAAAGTAACTTTATTTGAGGTAATAAAATGCTGTGTCTGAGTTTGATATCTTGGCTGTTGGTAACAGTGTTGGTTCTATTACACCGTCAATCGTATTTACTTTCCGACTGGAACCCTACACAGAGAGAACTCTATTCTTGGATATCAAGAAAAATTATTCTTGTGTATATAGTGTAGCATGAGGAGGATTTTTTTTCTGTACAAATAATATTTTATTCTAATAAGAATTTTTCATTTATTATAGAATCCAATTAGGTAACATATTTTCCATGATTTTCAAGTTTGCTAAATTAATTTACCTAATGTATATTTGTATTGGTAAGCTTGGCAATCGAAACAGGAAAGATAAAACCAAAGGAATTAATTCCTTTAGCACTTAATCAACAAAATTGATACATGTTGTATTTGTACTTTGTAGGTACATATATTCTGGGTTACAATCTTTATTCTACTTGTTCAATTTTACTTGATTTCTCTTCAACCTTCACCTTTGTATTCTGACAAATGTGGACTCCGCTTACTAGTGTCGTGACAAAGAGTCATTATGACGACTGTACCGATGCAAGAATGCATTCCATTTCCGCCAGTTTTCTCGAACAATAAGAGCACAAAAATTGCTGCATTTTTATAATTGAAAAAAAAAGAAAATAAGAAAAGGCGTTACTCCAACCATAATACATTCCCCAAATCTATTGTTAAACTTGCTTAGAAGGGCTCTCGCTTTACTCATGGTGAATTTATCTAATTATACTAGCTAATGGACACGCAAATATTTTAAATTATAATTTCAAATTACCACTTTGCATGATTAGATGTAATAACAAGTTCAGTTTGTAGAAATGACATCCCTTGCTATGTTAACTACATATATACGGTAAATCCTTAAATTTGTCTCAAACTTAGTAACAAATAAACAAGGACCCTCGATCTCCCGAATCGAAATACGCCAGATTACGTTTTATTTGGACAGCGGTGCCACAAGGGCCGATTGCAACACGGATTCCTCCCGCACGTGCCTCCGGAGCGTTGTTAGGCGTGCTCCGGCGGTGTTCAACATGTCCGTAGGGCGTATGGGGCCGTATGGTGGCGTGAAACCTCCACTGCTAATGGATTATCGCGGTACCGCGCCACTAGTCCCACCGGTGTTGAGGCCTCAACTCTTCCGTGCGCGCATTATCACGCCGCGTATTAATTAATATTACATACCATTTTGCTCTTTAGCGCCACTCTAATGCGACCGCATCGTGCGAAGGGTCCTTTGACCCGTTCGGGAGGCAAAAGTTGGCGGGAACTTAATTTTGGAGGTGGTTTACAGTTTTGGTGGAGGAGCCGGGAAAGAATAAGTTGAATTATCGGTAATTTTCTGATTTTTTTCAGACGATTTTGCTTAATAATTAGTTGTATATGCAAATAGATAAGAACTAAGTACATTTTTGTATTAATTTTGGACAGAAAACTGGACACTTTCGGATAATGTCCGAATTAGTGTATTTAGCTTCGCCTGGCAAGTACTCCATCATGTTCTTTAGGTCTTCTAGCTTATCTCTTATCTATTTGTATATGCGGTGCGTTAATGAACACTGTCAACTGGTGGGTTGACGTGTTAAAGACGACGCATGGCACTTTTTGCCATGCCATGCCATCTTTTGATCGTTGTACGTACTAAACCCGAATTGATATTGATATAGATCCTTTTGATTGTTACTAAGGGTGGCCTATAGAACCTATTGACACAAAAACCTCAAAAAACATAACAATGGCACTTAAACCCTAATTATTTATTGAAGTATGGTATGATGTGGGATAATTTAGGTAATAACTACTTCAAAAAGTTCTTTCTTTCGCCGTCATGGTTAAGTGGTCTCTATACAGGTTCTTGCAGCTCGCCTCCCGTCGTCTGTAGCTCATTTATTGACTAAGTTAAGAGTTTGATATTTTGCAGGCTTATTTTGCATATCAGAGAGCATTTCAGGAAATTATTTTTCACCACGCAGCTTGTCCCAACAACGTGCTTTGTTTCTTTCATTGCAGTTTCCTTTAGCATGTTTATTTCAACTCCCAGAGTTTTATTAATGAATTTCTTTACAACGTAGGATTAAAGATAGCTAAAATAGGCATTCATTGTTGCACCAATTTTGCTTGTGAGCGTGCATTAACGATATGAGTTTTTATGCAAATGTCTATAGAGCAGAACTGTAGCAAGCGCAGTCACATAATGTGATATCAAAAGAATGCATCTAGGCCAAATGATTGGCATCTCTGTGGTCTGCTCGTAGCAAAGAAAAGTATGTCAGAAAATAAAATATATAGCCTGATTAGAGTCACATGAACTCAGCATAGATTTCCGTTTGTCCCTGTGGGATTTTTCTTCGATCGCGTTTCCGGAAAATTGTTTGCGTGTTCATTTAGACAAATCCATGAGGAAATCATGGCGGTTCTCTAAATCGCCCTAGTTCGTAAATATTTCATAGAAATGTACGATTCAATCACCAGAATAAATATTGTATTCTATTTTTACTTTCCGACTACAGAGAGTGAAAAATGAAATAAAAATGAAACGAATTTGATTCAAGTCAAAGAAAGATCGATGTTAAATCGTGACAGACAAAGCTTAAGTTGCCGCAAAGAAATTATTTCTTTGGTAGGATTTATTAAATTCAAACCTATCGTATTTGTATGAAGGTAAATTAATTTAAATTTAATAACATGTTTCCAAGAGAAATGAACTTTTTCTTTCAAGAACTCTACGTTCATTTTAAATAGAAAATCTTTCTTTACTGTTCGACAATGTAGTACTTGACTTACTTATGTAAACTCAAACTAAGCCAACGTGTGCTAGAGACTGTCAGCGCCATCTCCCTGCCAGTAGACATAGCGATAATATTTAATGAAACCGCACGTTTTTGAATGAAACCAGATTTATTTCAATCAAAAGTCTTTCTGCAATTAAACCCATACAATTTCTACTTTACGAAAATTATGGAAAACCCATTTGGTGTAAAAGAATCGAAAATTTACGTTTTACATTTAAATTATTAGGACATGGGCACGTGTAATTTATTTATAGCTTTTGTTGTTTGCGAGGGTTCGCATACGTGATATAAGCGGGGATGAAATCTGCGGAAACCCTGATGGGGTTAACCACGTTTCGCCGTAAATTTTAATATTCATGCTATTTTTATCCGTACAAATTTCATTAATAAAAACGTGCATTTTTTTCAAGCCGTGTTTTGCCACATTTATGATCAAATTAAAAATAAAGAAGGATGATTTTATTATATCTTAGAAATGGACCATTTTCTCAAGTAATGTCATAGTAATCCTCAAAGGACTTCTGTTTGAGAAGTCATATATATAGCCTGTCATATAAGTTCTTTTCCGCATTCTGCTTCCTGAAATATGTCCGGTACTTCTAATTTCCCAGGATAATTTTAATGAAATGTCACCGGAGCACGGGAAACCCCATGGTCACCTATTTTAAAAATATTTTTGAGCAAATATAAAGAACACTGGAATACGTGGAACTTCGCGAGTTAAAATTATAGATCGGTTTATATTTTTCTCTACTCGGTTCACGTAATTATTTAAGAGTTTGAAACTCCGGAACATCATAATGATCTTAAAAACGATTTGAATTTCATGGAAATATGAGGTACATTGAATATTCATACTGAAGTTATCTAAATTGAACATTTATGTCTTTTATCTTTCGTTTTCATTTCAACGGTTATACTTCTAAAAATAGATAAAAAAAATTATTGTTTCACATCTTGAACATCGTTAAAAATAAACTAGTAAATAAATTATTGTCTTTCCTACAATATTCTTTATCTCAAATCTCTGTATTATAACTTTAAAACAACAAAGTTTATTCATTAAAATTCAATTCAAAATTATATACCACCCACTTACCCAGTAAACTAGTTCAGCACAAAAGGAGGAAACAATTTATGAATGTTTTATGATATTAACCACTCTGACGTTGCCTATAGACACTGTCACTCGAATATCTCAATTCAATTCTTCGTGCAGTTTACGCGTGCCCATAAAAAAATTGATCGCTGAAAATTTTTAACCGGGACACCAGTATATATCACTTGGCGTGACAAGGGTCACTTAGGAGGGAGACCATGGCATAATTCATTTCGTTACTTGGCTACGTGGGTAATTTCTCTGCATGTATACAACTAATTGCTTTCATTAACCGCCTGAAAACGCCCAGTTTTAAGCTCTTTAATGCTCAATTGGTTGCTTATTAGTACTACGCTGAGGGCATACACAAGATTATAATTATAACCATCAAAGGGCCTTGTGCAGTATAGCTAGCAACCAGAGCGTTACTTTGGAAGTTTGTAGCTAAGGTTTTATGGTGGAATAATAAGTTGGAATAGGGTCAAAATCTATTTATTTAACTTTTTTCAGGAGAAAATATTTACTATATAAATGTAGTTATTTTCGATGATTTTGACCACCAATCTGGCTAAAAATTGAATCAAATTCTTCATCATTTTCAGAAAATAATCCAAATACATCAACTCTGAGGGCAGACTTTATAATCAAAACAATATATTGAACAAAATTCACGTATTTTCGTAACTACATTTATTATCAGTATTGAAAATAACATTCGTTGCGTATTGGATTACGTGATCACTGATCAGTAATGATCAATGCGTGATGTAGACCGCAAATAATGTGATATTGCCAGGAAGTTCAGCAAAAGCCCTTTGATATCGACACCGGTCACAGTACCCCGGTGTGTCGCTCAATCAGTCCATCGCAAACGATTTATTTGCATCATAATTGGATAAACGAAACTGTCTGCTATCACGGAGCAATATCACTGTATCCCCTACACGTCACACCCCCCAAACAAACGCGTACAAATTGGACCCTTTATCCATGTTTTTAACGTAATAATTTGATCGAAATAGATTATTTCGATATTTTAGACTACACGATTCAATTTTTAACCAGTTTGACGAAAGAAATGTTTGAGTAGTACATCTGTAATAATTGGGGATTTCAGCTGCATCCATATTTTGTTCATTATAATCAAGGTCCGATGATTATAAACCAAACATAAGAAAATAATGATTTAGTTAAAGAATGATTATTTATTTCAATTTAACAAAAAATAATTCATGTTCGCAATATTTATCAAATTTGAAAGTACACTTTTCTGAAACTAAACTGCTCTTTAATGAAAATTTGTAGTTTTTAAATCAATGTTCGATTTTATTAAGTCAAGTACTTGGAACGTATGATTCTTGAAAGAAAATCTTCATTTCTTTTGAAAATATTACGTTAACAGACAACCAAAAATTATGCAACCACGAATAAATCACACCATTAACCACTCTAATGATTCAATACTAAGTACACCTACACACTTAACTACGTATTCCAAATCATTGCAAGAAAACACGAGATTTACCTCAAGGGTCAATATTTGGTCCTCTCTTATCAAAACTAAACCCCTGTTAAATTGTAATAATTGGGGATTTCAGCTGCATCCATATTTTGTTCATTGTAATTTGAGATAAATTGTATGTGATGCCGGATATGTGAATGGTGATACTGTCTGACCTTTTCACACGCATGGGTATGATTTGTTATATTTTCAACTTAGAAGACTGGTAGATCTTTCTTTTTATGGCCCAAATCAGTAGGGTCCTTTCGTTAAGTGCTTTGTGTCTTGATATTTTGTGTGTGTGTGTTATTTGCTTAATTATAAATTATGGTATCGTGGACCGAGATAGTTTATACATGAGAGGTATCAAGACAAAAAGATGAAGAGAAAAAACATTCTGTAGAGAACAGTCGAGATTAACAGCCGACATTCGGCATTCTACTTAAGATGTAGTCTTTTTTCATTTATTTTTATAATGTAACTTAGTGTAGTGTTTTGTGTTTTGTAAATGGTAAGCTAATTATTATTTCCTCCTTTGTGTTTTCACTTCTTTGTATTTTTACGAGAATCTAACAGCTCCTCTAGATGGTAATTTTAAGGAGGAAGTAAGTGTCTCTTTTATATTTTTTATTCATTCATTTTTATGTTTTTTTAATTTAATAAATTTGTTATTTTGTTGAGAAGTGTTTTCCTTTGAGTTAAATATCAATATGAGTAGTTTAATTAGTTTTGCCTGCTAAAATGCTGCACTGGTCCCATTGCAAGAACTCACGTGCAGAGCGAGTGTAAGAGCAATAATAGTGGTGGCTTGTGTTTGGGGGGTCGTGGTGTTTGACTTTAAATGTTTTAGAACATTTTTTTTGTCATGCACTAATCACATCCCAAGAACCCACCATCCTACTATTACACATCCACAAGTGTAAGGAAGGGAACGTTTGTGTTTGTCTCTTCACAAAAGAAAGCTATGGTAGAGTAAATTTATACAAAATTCTCAATATAGTCCAACTTACTTAATAAATAATTTTTCAAGTTTTTTGTTTATTTTAAAAACAAAATTTGTCTGGTATTGTCCAACATAGCCAAAATTATCCATCCATACCTCCAAAAATTAACAAAGAAATTACTTATTCATACTCAATTTGTACGTGGTGAAAATAGGCCAATATAGTGCCATAATATTTTAGATCCCCTATAAAATGGGGTACTTTAAATTCATGGCCTCCCTGGCGGTCACTTTCACCTGTTCACCTCTCCAAATTTTACGAGCACATTAAAAATTCAACACCGAAGTACGTCTAACACATTATCAATGACACCATTTCCGCTATACATAACCTATTAGGTCAATATATACCTTACATAATGTGGAATTATCAAACATACAAAACATGTGTATGGAAATCATTCTTACGTCATTTTACCATTCGATATAACTTTATATATAATCGATTCACTTCTCGAACAATGGGAATTTAGTTCTGCATTCGGAGAGCAGTAAAACTCGCGAGCCGCGAGCCCAACTGACCGTAAACGATCGTTCGACAGTTCGAAATACGACCAGTTGACGATCCGCTCAGTTTCCTACAAATATATAACTACTGCAGCGATTGTGCTGCACTCCCATAAACTCGAATGGACTTTTATGCGGCTTCCAACGATTATGGCATGCGTTCAATTGCCCGTTTAGCCTAATACGCAATTTATTCGACAATCGTAAATCGTAACACCGGTTATAGGGAGAACCTATTAGTGTGGTACTTAGCAAAGGTTGTTAAGCAGCCCTGTATATAGAAACTAGACATAATAAAGCACTTAATTCGGATTTGAATCAGTACTTAGCAATGTTTAGAATTGATTACGATACATTTTCCTTATATAACAAATTGTGAAATTGCCCAGTTTAGTTATAGAAACAATTATTTGCAAGACACTGTGGGTAAATTGTCGATATAAGCTGTGTTCTACCCCTATAGTTGTGGGTAAATCTACTTTGGAGCTGAAAATATCAGTGTTGATCGTATTACGCCTGCCGACTGTGAAATTCGCAGTATGGATTGAAACGGAAGCGGAAAAAGCAAACGTGATGTTTGTTAGTGTGGAACGTGACGAAAGCTTGTATGTGACGATTTGCTTTATGGTCGTGTTGTGCAACAGTGTACGGAAATAACCCTCAGTGTAAAGGGTTTACATTTCGTCCGCCATTTGGTCCCTTGTTGTTAACTTGTTATTGAGTTTTATTTAATGCCCATTGTTTATCAAAATTTGCGTACTTTTTGCTACTGGCTACTAACAGCGTAGTGTGACCACTCAGCAGTGCTGTTTTACCAGTTGGCAACTGAGTTTAGCAGCAGCCAGCCCACCAGGACTTGTTCTAACTTTTACAGCAACCATCATGAATTTTAACTCAGGAAATTATGTATTTTTCAAATGTTTTTTATAAATATTATGCAAAGTAATATTCTCCCAATATATAAAGAGGACTTTAAGCGATACAGTTGTTAAAATACTGAACACATAATGAATAGTCGCCGGCCGAAAAGTTATGCTGCAACGTTGATTGGCATGCATGGGGTGGTCACACTTACGCTGTTTTAGTATTTGCTACTTGCTGTAGATTACTAGTTAACCAGCATAGTATGACCACTCAGCAGCCGCTATTTTTCCATGCCGGCGAATGGTTTTGGCTGTTGCTTGTAAAGTTGAACATGTTGAACTTTCATAGCACCTATTTAGAGCTTGCGCTGCTGGCTCGAGACAAATATGGGTATTGTAGAAAATACCAACCATCGATTATAATAAATCATTTAAAGCAACAAGTCATTACTTTTGTTAAAGTATTTCTTCAAAATTGCATAACCTGTATTATGCTTATTTATGCATTTTATGTATACAGTGCAAATATTATGAAATATTTATAAGTTGTAAAATATCTTATATCTTATATCTTTTGTAAAATATATCGGATTTTAATTATATCAGTTGTATATTAAATTGTAGGTATAATTATATAATTGTATATTATATTTTAATTAATAATTTGGACGGAAAACTGATTGAATTACCTACTTTTATGTTTGAAATTTATATAAATAAAACATTAAATATGAAGTAGGAACTAAATGACGGATGAAAGCAGTAACTTTTGAACAATTTATCATTTAGAAATATACTGGGAAATGATTGAAGACCTGAAAGAGATTTTTTTCTTATGAAAATATAAAATTTAATCAATAATAATTGAAATAATGATGTAATTAATCATTAAAATAATTTTGTGAATAACTAATTGTAGTAGAGCCATTGACTTTTCAACTAAATACTTGTGCAATATAGAATTTCTAATTTTATTGTCATCGTGACCGTGTTCATGCTATTGATACTCGTGTACAGTGCTTTCAAAATTGATGTAGTCAGGTTCAAGGCAGGTAGTCAGTAAAACCCCACAAATTTGTATCAAATATGAAATATTTTATGGTTGCGACGCCTTCACCTGACAAAAGACAATACATTGTCGCACTGTTGTATGTACCTACCTGGTAACATAGTCGCCATTATTTTTATTATTACTGCACTTAAGTTAGTACCGTAATAAATCCAAAATAGATTTATCACCTTTTAATTTACAGCACTAATTAAACGTCAACTATTAAATAGATTCCCGCCTCTTTATTATATAGTAGTCGCCAGTGCACCTGTATGCACATACATAGCTACAAATAGCAACGTTAGGAAGTCATATTTAATCTCAGTTTAACTAATAAAACCCGGAAGCCTTGCACTAAATGAGAATGCATTGCGCCCGTAGTGGCGTAGTAGAATATCCATGTATTGCATAATTTATATCGCGGCCGCTGATGCGTTCGCAGTCGCACATGCATTCTGACCGCACCAACGGGTAACTAAGCGCTCCCTAATTGCGCATTGTTCCGCCGGCCACGTGAGCAAAACATCGCGCGCGCCGTCCCCACCACGGCTTGCGCCCGCCGATCCCGCTTCTGAAAAACTCCTAGATCGGCGTACGTACAACAGTGGCAATACGACAAAATTAAATTCCTAGATGGACGAAAAACAACGTATCCTCGGTATGCTGTTGTTCTTTTGTCGTTTCGGCGTTCTTTGTACAAAGAGTCTCCCTCTCTCTCTCTCTCCGTCTTTCTCTGTTTATCTCGCTCGCTGGTGGTATTTTTTAATTAAGGGTAAGACAATGTCGTGTGGGAACTGTGAATGGGATTAGAAATTGTGGGCGGGTGCTGTAAGATCTTTGTCCGGCTGTATATGTATACTAATTGGCATCTCTTGCAGAGTTTAAGACCATTGTGAGAAAGAAGGGTTTGTAATAGTAGGATGGTGGGTTCTTGGAATGTGGTTAGTGCATGACAAAAAAATGTTCTAAAACATTTAAAGTCAAACACCACGACCCCCCAAACACAAGCCACCACTATTATTGCTCTTACACTCGCTCTGCACGTGAGTTCTTGCAATGGGACCAGTGCAGCATTTTAGCAGGCAAAACTAATTAAACTACTCATATTGATATTTAACTCAAAGGAAAACACTTCTCAACAAAATAACAAATTTATTAAATTAAAAAAACATAAAAATGAATGAATAAAAAATATAAAAGAGACACTTAATTTATCCTTAAAATTACCATCTAGAGGAGCTGTTAGATTCTCGTAAAAATACAAAGAAGTGAAAACAGAAAGGAGGAAATAATAATCAGCTTACCATTTACAAACCACAAAACACTACTCTAAGTTACATTATAAAAATAAATGAAAAAAGACTACATCTTAAGTAGAATGCCGAATGTCGGCTGTTAATCTCGACTGTTCTCTACAGAATGTTTTTCTCTTCATCTTTTTGTCTTGAACTTATACCTCTCATGTATAAACTATCTCGGTCCACGATACCATAATTTATAATTAAGCAAATAACACACACACAAAATATCAAGACACAAAGCACTTAACGAAAGGGCCCTACTGATTTGGGCCATAAAAAAGAAAGATCTACGAGTCTTCTAAGTTGAAAATATAACAAATCATACCCATGCGTGTGAAAAGGTCAGACAGTATCACCATTCACATATCCGGCATCACATACAATTTATCTCAAATTACAATGAACAAAATATGGATGCAGCTGAAATCCCCAATTATTACAGGTTTGTATTTGTGTATGTCTGGTCACCGTAACCTATGTTTCTTGACTTCTTGTTTACTGGGGAGAAGATAGGTATAAAAGATATCCACACACGAGATTTTTAGACGAAGAAATATATCCAAAGAAATATACTTTTATTTTAACTTTTTTTCTATCTGTTCACTCCAGACATTGTCAATCATTACGGTACATATAGAAATATCTAATTAAAATGTATACGAGACATCTAGATCAATTTAATCGTTCCTTTTGGGATAAGATCGCCATGTAATCTACAAATGTGTCCCAGAATAGAAACAAAGACTTCAATTAATAAGTTTAATGGAAAAGACAGAATCAATATTGCCGGTCTACGCAAATTAGATTTGCTGTTTGCCGTCGGTGACGCTGCGAGCGTCCGGCTGCCTTAATCATCGGATTTTTTTCCCGATCTCCTTCGCCCTTTGTGTCGAGTTTATTGCAAATCCCTCCTGGACCTCCTGGACATTTTTCGGCCTGTTTTTTTGCCATCCACGGCCGACGGCACTCGATAAGAACGAACGGGACAAAACATAAATTATTACTGGCAAATTAAAACCGAACGGGGAATTCTTTAGAAACCGATTAATGTACGTTTTGATTGAAACGAAGAGAATCGAAGGTTTTTTTTATACAGAAGAAAATATTAGACGTATATCATAAAACGCTTTACGATTTAAGAATTTAGTATGTTTATGTTAAGTATATTTTTCTTTGACGAAGAAAAAGATTATCTTCGATAAAAGAAGTAGACGTTCGTCTTACAACAACTAAAATATTTCGTTGGACGAAAGATATATATGCTTCAACGAAAAAACAGTTTCTTGACCCAAGATTCTTACTCCGAGAGATACATAGAAAGTTGTGGAATTACTTTACAGATGGCGCTAACAGTTTCTCGCGTCTTTTGCGTCATATCACCGCTACATAAGTTCGACGATATTGAGTGTTCGTATATTGTTTGTTTAAATGTATGCATAAGTGTTTTATTTCATGGGTGACTTACAAGGATTATGAGGAAAACCAGGATTGTAGTGGAATAGCCTACACAGAGAGAACTCTATTCTTGGATATCAAGAAAAAATGTTCTTACGTATATAATGTAGCATGAAGAGGATATTTCGCTATCCAAATAATATTTTATTGTAATAAGAATTTCAATATATGTTATAGTTATTTCAACGGCTAGTTATTCTTCCGGTTTAAGAGTTTAGTATGTTTATATGTTGGGTATGTTTTGCTCTGACGAAGAACTACTTCTACATATAAAAAGAGTAAGACGTTCGTTTTACAACAACAACAATATTTTGTTGGGTGAAAAATATACATGCTTCAACGAACAAACAGTTTCTTGACCCAAAAGTATACGTACGTATCGCTTAAAACAGACGTAATTCCTTTCAAGCAGTTCCTTCATACCTAAAACAAGAAAACGTAACACTTGGTACATCAAAAAAATCATATTCTTACTCTGAGAATTTTGTATTTTACTTGAACCAACCAAATGATCTTTCTGCGGATATAGAAACAAGTGATATTCTTCATTCAAAGATATTTGTGTTGTATCGAATAAATTTTTTCATCTGTGAATATATTCTCTTCCAAACCTCTTTTACACTTTCATATGAATATCCCGAGGTTTTCCTTCATAGAGAGACACACAAAGACGTTCTAAGGAGTTACCCAACCATATCAAGGATGGATGCTACGACCGTTTCCTTCTTCTGTCCGCCACGAAGACAATGGCTATGTTAATACTCAACGAGATAATAAACCCTGCTCCCTGAGAAACTAAGTTATGTAAAAAAAGAGTGTACGACAATGCTGGATCGAATAAAAGAATGGAAAAGTTAGAGTAAAGTTGGTATGAGGTCGTAATTTTCTGCGACTGTGACTTGATTAATTTTGATTCTTACGACTTTTGCTGCGTAAATGTTCTAACTAAATTTTGGTTGTAATTCAAACAGTCCCCAAAGCTGTGAAAACTCGCATATTTTAGTACAAAAAAGACTCCGTACGATATCTAGGAATAGCTTGCTATCCCTCTATAAATTGGGACAGTTAGTTCTTCCTTGCAACGAGACGAATATTTATTTTAGAGAAAACTTAAAATGTGTCCGAAAAAACGCGAATTGAGTGAAGAGATGCGTCTATTAATCGTAAAATTATATTCCGAGAGAAATTCTATGCAAAAAGTGGCAAACATTGCTAAAAAATGTAAATCGACGGTTCAATACATTAACAAACACTATGGAAATACAGGCACAGTGAAAAATTATCGTCGATCTAATCGTCCAGAAGTTTTTAAACAACCCTCTGTGCAATACGACAAACAAACTTGATCGTTCCAAAGCAAGATATAGTGGTTTTCAGCGAACTGGGTGATAATAGAACATACATGGGGGCAATAAAACATGTGTATATATCTCTTAACAGTGTTAACTGGAAAAGCTCTAAGCCGATAGACGCGAGTCAACACGATTTATCATCCATTGTGTGCCTAAACGCAATTACGGTGTATGCATATGTATCTTCCACCCTTAGCGCCCTCTGTATATCGTGTATTAAGTGCCCTCACAATAACCCACGCCGTACGTGCGCCACCTGTATTCCTTCTCGGGAAATACATATGTGAATTAATGATTCCCACCTACCTACGCTTAATTATGCTTGTATGCTTCAATAATTCAAACAAAATTTTAATCTCTAATAAGTTCTGTAATCTTTGATGGATTTTGATGAATCTCAGTAAATTATAAAGAAATTATTACTGTTTTAACGAATTTATCCGTTACTTTTGGTATTCGTGTATATACAATTAGTTTGATCATGTCTGGTTGGAGAAAATTACAATTTTAGATCATAGATCTTCTCTCACAATACCTACTTTCCACCAGATAACATATAGATCATCATTATTTATTAATTGATTGTCTTTATTAGTTTGAAAGTCGCGTATAATAGCTGTATCTATAATCTACCTTCTTGTGGTTCTCGTATTCATTATGAGATAATTGCATACTTCCTATCGGCCAAATAGAGCGTCTCAACCTCATTACAAAATACTATTACCTCCAATATTTGTCTTGCCAATGTTAACTGTACATAATAATTGATACTTTCTCGACCATTTCAGGATAATTCTAAAATGATTTCTAGAGCAAAAAAAAAACATTTTATTAAATAAGCATTAAATTTATTACAAATAAGTATCCGTTCGAATATGATAACTTGACTAATTATTAAACAATTTTATTGATTCAAGAAAAAATTAAACTTAGAAACAGAATATTAATATTTGGTGGAGTTTCCCTTTGATGTAATTACTGCTCGTAATCTTCCTTCCATAGAATTAACCAGTTTTGTCGTGACCAAAGGTTCAGTTTTATTCCACTCATCTTGGAGCTTTTCTTTCAAGTCATCTTTGTTACTTATTTTATGTGTGCGGATTCTTTTCTCCAATTCTTCCCACAAATGTGATATGGGGTTGAGATCTGGTGATTGAGGAAGGTGATTCAGTGTTGCTTTGGTCCTATACAGAAGCCACTCCTTCACTATTCGAGATGTGTGTTTCGGATCATTGTCGTGCATAAAGTCATCTCGTATTTTGCACACTTCGTAATACATTTTCTTGTAATATTTTGGGATAAGCCTTACTGTGCATTGTTGGTTCTATAAAAAATAATTGACCAAGTCCTGCTGCAGACATACACCCCCAAACGATGATACTACCATGCTTAACAGTTACCGTTAAATTTTCGATATTAAATACAGTATTGGGCTTCCGCCACACTTTTTGTTTGCCATCTGATCCATGAATATTATATTTGTTCTCGTGGCTGAAAATTACCATGTTCCAGTACTCTAGACTTTTATTTAGATGTTTTATGGCATATTGCAACCGTTTCACTTTGTTTACCGCCGAAATGAATGGCCTTTTCCGACAGTTTCGCGTATTATAGTTGTTTTTTTCCGAAATCGTTCCGTATGGTGTCATCGCTGCACTTCACTTTCATCTCAAGTCTTAATCCTATTTTGGTAGCACTATTCCTCTGATTTTTCTTAATCTCTCGTTGAATATGTCGTTCATGATGTTGATTCAAAACTTTGAACCTTCGATTTACATTTTTTAACAATGTTTGACACCTTTTGCATAGAATTGCCCTCGAAATATAATTTTACAATTAATAGACTCATATCCTCACTCAATTCACGTTTTTCGGGCACATTTTAAGTTTTCTCTAAAATAAATATTCGTCTCGTTGCAAGAAAGAACTAACTGTCCCAATTCATAGAGTTATTAGAGTCCCTTTTGTATATGCTGAGTATAATTTGGATGATTAATGATCTCCGTTTAATTCAATAAAGAATTACAAAGTAAAAATAGCCAGACCAATTACTGAATTACCAGCAGAAGCCATCAAAAAAGTTAATAAGCGGGAAGGAATTAATTTTAAAAATCTGGAAAGTTGCGCGAACAGGAAGACAGGGAAGCCCTGATGGGTCGAACTTGGCCACGAGAGAACCCTCGTAAATAGCTTTCTAACGTTATCCTGAAATCTTCAGTCATCTCTCGAACAAAAGGCAACCGCTGAAAGTGTCACAATTTTATTTAAAATTTACCTTTTGTGTTGCTCCTTTTTGTCGTACCTGAGGGTTCTTTGTAAAATGATACGACGCACAGTGCATCGACCCAATACAAACGTTGGACAAAAATAGAAAGACTTGGTAGAATTTGATGAAATTTTATTGCTAAGGGTGTAATACAAGCTGACTTCAAAAATGAATATGGTTTTTGAGTACCAGTTATCGTGAAAAAAAAAACAACAAATCTTTTTTATTTTATCATGTTTCGTTATAACTCCTTTACACAACGGTTAACTTAACTGCAATACTGCGTAAGGGGTTATAAAAATATCTAAATCTAAATTGTAAAGATAGTTAAAGCAAATACTTGCTCACAACACAAATTCTTACTATTATATATTTAATTTTAAATAATAATAATACTATAAAACACATTCAAAAACAAATATTTTTAATCCTCATCATCGAATGATAAATCTTCGTCACTAAGTAAATCGAACTGATCGTGTAAAGTAAAAGGAATATCGCTTTCCAAAATATCTGGCTTTCCACATACCACAGTATGTCGAACATATCATTGTCTATTATCTTTTACAAGAGATGTAGTTTTCCTAAGACTTAATATGTATGGATCTGACCGTAGCAATAATATTCTAATTAGATCCTTATTACAATGTATTCTTGAGGTCTTTCTTGTATGACTTAAACGATGCGTTCGAATTTCTTTGTGGGCAGCTTCTAAAGCCTCTGCAGAAAAAATTCCTATAGGTAACTCAAAAGAAGAAAGCCCAAGTATCGAATAAATCACCATGAGTGATTTCAATACATCGCTCTAAAAATATATACTTTCATTACTATCTGCACGTTTCTACAAAAATTATTTATGTGCACTAATAGTAAAATGATAGAGCTATCATACGGCGTAAACATCTCAAGAGAGCCTTTTTGGGCTATTTATCTTACTACACGAATTCCCGTCGAAAATCCGGCTGGATCTTAAGAATGCTTTCACGTTCAAGAAAGGCGTCTCGAGCAACGGCAGGTGACAGAGTTATTTGTAAATCTGGGCCTAATAACGCTGTGAAATATTAAGGACAAGACGATATTAAGAATTAATATTGTTTGATTGATAGTGCCAGAACTTCTTTGGTATATAATTTATGCTATAAAGATTTTATTTGTGTATGTGTTGTATATAATAAGTTAGATCATCAAAAATTGATAATAGCTATACTTTTATTAAGTTTATGTCCCGGATATATTGATGCTTGTAGAGTAGGAACGCATATCCCCTATATAATATATAGATTCGATTACGGCTATAGAACCAACTCGACCTACTTTAAAGTCTGATATTTCTCAAATAACATATTGCCTGCTGCCATTGACAATTTTCGAATGTTTTGTCGCGACTCACTCGGCCATAATATTCCATAGAATGGCCCGATCCGTATTCTACTCTCTGGAACATACCATGTCATTATTTACTTCGACATAAGCTCACAATCAATCTCCTACATCCAACAGAACATTTCAACTACAGATGCATAAGAAACTCGACACCTAAAGACAAAACTTTTCGACACTTGTCGAAAGATACCTTTTTGTTATCTATACTTGTCTTCTACCTATACTAATTACGAACTTTCAAGTGTAGGGCGCGTTCAGCGGAATCGCCCATTTACGCCGAAATTTGCGATCGAGTAGCTGCAAAATTGGGCTTTTCGATATTACTTTTGACGCTCGAATTGAAAAAAGGACACAATTCCGCGTGGACTGCGCGATATTTTGTAAATTAAATGCGTCAATTTTGAAAAAAAAATCACGTTTTTGCACCTCTTCAGGTGAAGGCGAACCTCGAGAAAATGTCACGTGACGTCTAGAAATTCCGACAAGCGGATTGATGAACGTCAAAAATTTACATTTTTTATCCGTTCCTGCCGACCTTATAAAAGCCGCTCGCTCTCATGTCTTACGATAAGATCCCTCTAAATACCCTTCGCAAAGAGTTTTGAGCAAAAAAACGGCCTTAAAAACAATTTTCGATCCAAAAAATCGATTTTTGTCGACCCGTGTTTTGCTGCTATTACCACAGTAACGTCAAACCCGAAACGCCCCCTGCCGGACATTCGTAACAACAGTAACAGATAGCAGATAACCTAAAATGTATCCTAAAATGTCCATATTGCGAATGTGGACAGGTGGGAAGCCTTAACCACATATTTCTAGAATGCCCAATAACTAAAATCGAAAATTTTGACATATACACAGAGCTCCAAAACCAAAACGAAAGGGGAATAATAATAATAATTTAATAATAAAAAAATACGATTGCTTATGCAACCGTATGTGCACGCTAGTCTGGTTGCATAATCAAAGGGGCAAATATTACTCAAATATATTCCTAATACTACTGTAAATAAATAGAATTCTAATTTATGGTTTATTTTTTGTTGCAGAGAACCTTCAAGCACCTAGATTTACAACTTCGCAATCGACCAATAGCATAGTTAGATTAGGAACCACGAAAATCATACAATGCCAGGCGTTCGGTGAGTGTTACTTCATAATATAACTCTTATACATCATTTCCTTCCACTTTCCTGCATAATTCGTGTCAAATTACTACAATTGTCGCGCCATTGTGACCACCTTTGATCATTTTTGACACGCACATTACAACAAAAGGGTCTGTTCGCGGTCTGCGTTATAAGAACAGGCCCGTATTAAAGTAATTTTCGGTCATAATATGTATAGTATTTTAACTCAGATATAATAAATGTTATATAGTGTAAAAATTATGATATATTTGGCAAATCTTTTGAGAAACCGTGAATAACTGTTGTAGCTAACATCTCACCGGTTTTTTATCTTTGGTATAGTGCGTGCCTGTACATACAAGGGTAAGGTCAAAGGTGGTTAAAACCGCCCAACGAACGTTGCCTCACGTAAGTGATAAAACGATAAGGTCGTTTTTTTACACGCTGGTTGAATTTTTACAACCGCCACGTAATGATATATCGCTTTTTCGCTAAATATCGGTCACCAGTATGTTGATGTATGGCCGGCAATAACTCATGTGTCAGTTGGTGGCTCTCTGTCCTTTTTTTTCTTCGACTGTCATGCGTTATGTATGTATTCAGACGGTCATTAATACAGTTTTACGTTAGCGTACGGCTAATTTTGCTAATTGACAACGTGTGGTTTATTATATATGTTGGTGGTGCATGAACCATTAGCGGAGTTAAGACTGTTTATACTAGATTCAATATTAGGTGAGACTGGAAGTAGTTTCGTATTCTACTGGATCCGAAATGTATTCGTCATTTAATATCATGTCATTTAAGTTGACAACCAATATTTCCTGGTTGCTGTTGAAAGTAGGACACTCGTATGTGCTAAATTTGCCGAGGAAGTTGATTGGTGTTTGTCCAAAAGATTGCTTCAGCCTCTTGAGGAAATTTCTTCCGGTGTATAACCCTTTGGACATTCATTGGTGCAGTATTTGCTTTAAAAAATTGAGTTTGCCCGATAAATTTGATTGGTGTTTGTCCAAAAGCTTCCTTCAGCCTCTTGAGGAATTTTTTAATGACTTAGATGACTTTGGACACTCGTAGGGGCTAAATTTGCCGAGGAAGTTAATTGGTGTTTGTCCAAAAGATTGCTTCAGCCTCTTGAGGAAATTTCTTCCGGTGTATAACCCTTTGGACATTCATTGGTGCAGTAGTTGCTTAAAAAAAATGAGTTTGGCCGATAAGTTTGATTGGTGTTTGTCCAAAAGCTTTCTTCACCCTCTTGAGGAATTTTTAATGACTTAGGTGAGTTTGGACACTCGTAGGTGCTAAATTTACCGAGGAAGTTGATTGGTGTTTGTCCAAAAGATTACTTCAGCCTCTTGAGGAAATTTCTTCCGGTGTATAACCCTTTGGACATTCATTGGTGCAGTAGTTGTTTAAAAAAATTGAGTTTGCCCGATAAGTTTGATTGGTGTTTGTCCAAAAGCTTCCTTCAGCCTCTTGAGGAATTTTTTAATGACTTAGATGACTTTGGACACTCGTAGGGGCCAAATTTGCCGAGGAAGTTGATTGGTGTTTGTCCAAAAGATTGCTTCAGCCTCTTGAGGAAATTTCTTCCGGTGTATAACCCTTTGGACATTCATTGGTGCAGTAGTTGCCTTAAAAAATTGAGTTTGCCCGATAAGTTTGATTGGTGTTTGTCCAAAAGCTTCCTTCAGCCTCTTGAGGAATTTTTTAATGACTTAGATGACTTTGGACACTCGTAGGGGCCAAATTTGCCGAGGAAGTTGATTGGTGTTTGTCCAAAAGATTGCTTCAGCCTCTTGAGGAAATTTCTTCCGGTGTATAACCCTTTAGACATTCATTGGTGCAGTATTTGCTTTAAAAAATTGAGTTTGCCCGATAAGTTTGATTGGTGTTTGTCCAAAAGCTTTCTTCAGCCTCTTGAGGAATTTTTTAATGACTTAGATGACTTTGGACACTCGTAGGGGCTAAATTTGCCGAGGAAGTTGATTGGTGTTTGTCCTAAAGATTGCTTCGCCTCTTGAGGAAATTTCTTCCGGTGTATAACCCTTTGGACATTCATTGGGGCAGTAGTTGCTTTAAAGAATTAAGTTTGCCCGATAAGTTTGATTGGTGTTTGTCCAAAAGCTTCCTTCAGCCTCTTGATGAATTTTTTAATGACTTAGATGAGTTTGGACACTCGTAGGTGCTAAATTTGCCGAGGAAGTTGATTGGTGTTTGTCCAAAACATTGCTTCAGCCTCTTGAGGAAATTTCTTCCGGTGTATAATCCTTTGGACATTCATTGGTGCAGCAGTTGCTTTAAAGAATTGAGTTTGCCCGATAAGTTTGATTGGTGTTTGTCCAAAAGCTTCCTTCAGCCTCTTGAGGAATTTTTTAATGACTTAGATGACTTTGGACACTCGTAGGGGCTAAATTTGCCGAGGAAGTTGATTGGTGTTTGTCCAAAAGATTGCTTCAGCCTCTTGAGGAAATTTCTTCCGGTGTATGACCCTTTGGACATTCATTGGGGCAGTAGTTGCTTTAAAGAATTGAGTTTGCCCGATAAGTTTGATTGGTGTTTGTCCAAAAGCTTCCTTCAGCCTCTTGAGGAATTTTTTAATGACTTAGATGACTGGACACTCGTCGGGGCTAAATTTGCCGAGGAAGTTGATTGGTGTTTGTCCAAGAGATTGTTTCAGCCTTTTGAGGAAATGTCTTCTGGTGTACAACCCTTTGGACATTCATTGGTGTAATATTTCATTCAAAAAGGTGAGTTTGCCCGATAAGTTTGATTGGTGTTTGTCCAAAAGCTTCCTTCAGCCTCTTGATGAATTTTTTAATGACTTAGATGAGTTTGGACACTCGAAATCGAAGGTTACTTTTCTGTCTAAAAGATATTGTAAGCATTCCCCAAAAAAAGACGAAAGAAAAGAAAATGTCCTTTGCTTGATATCACTTTAGTAAACAATTTGCTGTAAGTTTTTACTATCGAAATCAAACAAGTATCCATTCAATAGGAAATGATTTACATAAAACAGTAACGGTTGACATTATTCACGGTCTACATTCCGGACACTAAAAATAACCCTTATAAAGGGTATAAAGGGATAGGGGATGTTCCGGGGTGTTTGTAACTCCTCGTTTACAAAACGAGAGTGCCTGTCCGTTTGTCCTGCCCGTTAATATTTAAGGGTGTTCTTAATAAATAATAAGGGCGAAAAGTGTCAACGTGCGACAACTTGATGTATTTTTTTTACTTAAACTCCAACGGTGTAGGGAACCTTTCTCCAGACGAAACTGACCCTTGGTCCTTACGTTTACGTGCTGCCATCTATATCCCCACTGGGGGGGACAAACACTATACGGCAGGGCGCAATTTCCGAATTAATGCCCACGTCATCTTCCGTTGTCACGTAGTAAGTATTGCCCCCGAGCTTAAATTGAGCAATTGGAGAAAATAATAGAAATTTGAAATTGGTGTAGCTAAATTTCGCAGGGCTTGTTTCGAATTTCTCTTCTTTTAATCATTCGCGAACCAGCAAAGACCCGCTCCGTCAAAGTATCATCTGCGAGGTGGAATTTTGCCAACCGGACGTGCCGTGGGTGTCCGGAAATTGTTGGTCCCCTTCCGGCGGGCGGACGGCTTTTCCGGTGGAAATGACTTTTCCAATTACAGATCGAGATCGTATCTCGGTGGCGGCGCGTTTTTCGCGTGGCTAAACGCCGGCTAACCACAAACGTTGGCAGGAATAAGAACGCGGAATACATTATTTATACGCGGGGGATGGTTATTATGGATGATACGGTTTGGCTTACTTGTGGCGCACGGTGCATGTAGGGCAGAAAATAGGTAATCTCTTCTTGGGACGCGTGTCACGAACTACGGGGTGAGTTCTAACCCCAGTTACTCGTTGTTCCATAGCATCTTGTTCTCGTAGACTTGTGTTGGGGTAGGTTTAAAGCTTATTATCTTTTGCCCTTCTATTTCAATAAATGCACTGATGTATGTACTTAACCTACAAATTTCCGCTGACAGACGTCAAGTAATCAACAAGTTTGTGACGACTAATAAACGTTCAGCAAACTGCTGTTCTTAACTGTGTTTACAATAATTGGCAACCAGTGTGTGCAATTCAGGTGTGAAAATAGTATATTATACAAGTTTTATAAGACGTCAAATTGGCGCATGAGGCACGAGGGGCGCCAGCGACGAGTGCCCCAAATGAACGAATGCGCCAATATGTCTTATAAAACGAGTGTAATATACTATTTTTCTACTTTGCGTCATTAATTTTATAAAAATTTAGAAGTATATTAGGTGAAATTCCAATCTAGAGTATTTATGGGTGCAACCGTTGGTAACACTGTCATCTGTCACTTAAATTCAAATATCTGTGAAAAAGTAATTATTGATAATTATTATCTACCATCATATACTAGTAGTACGAAACCTAGGATGCAACACGCATGTTTAAATATGTATAAAAATATACATACTTCGCACTTTGTGCGATTCTAAAAAATCAGTTTGTGCTTACTTTTGTGGTTATGTGTATTTTCGTTTGACATGCATTTAGTATCAATGTCACCAATCTTAGAAAAAAGTTACTAAAAACGGTGTTACAATTTGCTAATTGTAACACCGAAAACAGTGTTACAATGTGTGCATTGTGAATGCAAAGTAGAAAAATGTTATTTAACCCATTCGAATGACTCAATCAATAAAATACCATTCAATATACTTATCAATGCGACTATAGATGTACGTACATACAATACAGTTCAGTCTGACATTTCTGGGTCTCTTCCGCGTTCTGTATTCGATATAGGTACACGTCCAATAATCATTGTTTGAAGGCACCCACAATTCCTGGGATGTATATTTATGCGTCAAAATGTAAAATAGTCCCTACTGTCTCCATATGGTTCGTTTCCTACAACTGCTAAATACAGATTTACTGTTCCAACGTTTCATTATACCTATAATAGATTATATTTCAAAAGCTCTCATGTACACTCGTGTAAACATATTATACACAAAAACTACTCGTGTTTTGATTTTTTTATCTTATATTTATGTTTTATAAATAGATATACATACATACAGTGGTACAAAAAAGACAACAACATTTCACCAACACTTCAAACATGCAATTCTATGGTCTATGTACACATTGTACACACATCAGTATGTACCTAACCATGTACGTCGATCTAATGTAAATTTCAACAAATCTCCATAATTAGCAACAAACACTAGAGGCATGACACGACCTGATCCCAACAAGATCTCACCCGAACTACAACCCTACTACATCGTAGTAAATTCGATGGAGCAGTTCACCATTAATACCTTAGTAGATGGCGCCACTTCACCCCGAATTAACCGCCTCATAACAACCACTATATACAGAGGGCGCTATATATCGAGTTACTTAACGCAAGAACACAGATAATTTTGAATAATAGACGGCGACACAGGAGCGCCCGCCGCTGGGGCATTACCGTTCCTGTACGCCACTGAACTTGCATCGTTAATATCAATAATAACGAGCGGGACCTCGTGACACGATATCGCGGTCGCAGCACCTATACAGGCCGGCCGCAGGTAACTAATTTTAATAAATCAATTTGTATTAATGAAGCTGCGATGCTGTCATAATCAAGCGGACAGAGCGGCCACGCTTGTGACGTAAACGTCAACCGTTCTGTCACCGAAACGCGCGAGAAAAAATGGTTTTCGCCCTACCGGGTGTGCTTGATACCGGATGTACGGTAATATTAACTAGGGAGGGGATGATAATGGAATTTGTGAATATTATATTTTGTTTGGTTTCGTTAGATTGAGGTTTTATTTTGTGGAATATGTCTCTGTTTATTTCTTTCTCTATTGAAAATAGTATATTACTAGCTCTGTGTATATGTCAAAATTTTCGACTTTAGTTATTGGGCATTCTAGAAATATGTGGTTAAGGCTTCCCACCTGTCCACATTCGCAATATGGACATTTTAGGATACATTTTAGGTTATCTGCTATTTGTTACTGTTGTTACGAATGTCCGGCAGGAGGCGTTTCGGGTTTGTTACTGTGGTAATAGCAGCAAAACACGGGTCGACAAAAATCGATTTTTTGGATCGAAAATTGTTTTTAAGGCCGTTTTTTTGCTCAAAACTCTTTGCGAAGGGTATTTAGAGGTATCTTATCGTAAGACATGAGAGCGAGCGGCTGTTATAAGGTCGGCAGGAACGGATAAAAAATGTAAATTTTTGACGTTCATCGATCCGCTTGTCGGAATTTCTAGACGTCACGTGACATTTTCTCGAGGTTCGCCTTCACCCGAAGAGGTGCAAAAACGTGATTTTTTTTTTCAAAATTGACGCATTTAATTTACAAAATATCGCGCAGTCCACGCGGAATTGTGTCCTTTTTTCAATTCGAGCGTCAAAAGTAATATCGAAAAGCCCAATTTTGCAGCGACTCGATCGCAAATGTCGGCGAAAATGGGCGATTCCGCTGAACGCGCCCTACACTTGAAAGTTTGTAATTAGTATAGGTAGATTATACAAGTTTTATAAGACGTCAAATTGGCGCATGAGTTGTTTGGGGCACGAGGAGCGTCAGCGACGAGTGCCCCAAATGAACGAATGCGCCAATATGTCTTATAAAACGAGTGTAATATACTATTTTTTCTACTTTGCGTCATTAATTTTATAAAAATTTAGAAGTATATTAGGTAAAATTCCAATCTAGAGTATTTATGGGTGCAACCGTTGGTAACACTGTCATCTGACACTTAAATTCAAATATCTGTGAAAAAGTAATTATTGATAATTATTATCTACCATCATACTAGTAGTACGAAACCTAGGATGCAACACGCATGTTTAAATATGTATAAAAATATACATACTTCGCAGTTTGTGCGATTCTAAAAAATCAGTTTGTGCTTACTTTTGTGGTTATGTGTATTTTCGTTTGACATGCATTTGATATCAATGTCACCAATCTTAGAAAAAAGTTACTAAAAACGGTGTTACAATTTGCTAATGGTAACACCGAAAACAGTGTTACAATGTGTGCATTGTGAATGCAAAGTAGAAAAAGAATCTTTTCCTGACCGAAGTGATATACATACATAACAAAAAAAAAACATGCACGGTGCGAATCTAATCATGAAGCGAGCGAAAGCGTTTCAGCATAATTGCATTTGCATAAAACGTGGTGCGTTTCTGGTTTTATCAACTAGCCGCGGTACTGCGGCACGCAAATGCCGCTCCGGCCGCCTCATCCGAAATCCAGTTACAGATATGTTTTATTTATCGCAGTTTGCGCAAAAAAGCGCGTGCGATTTTGGTTTTTACGAGCCCTTTTGACACGCTCTCGCGTTTTGCCCCCCCAAAACGCGACGTACTTTATTCAACCGCTGTAGATTGACCTCGGCCAAAATTACAATCGTTTTAGGTATGAATGTATGTTTGTAGGTGTACATTTTATGCGATTGGGCTGCCATTTTCAGTGAAACTGAGAATAAATACGTACAAATTTTGTCGGCAACTTTGCTAAGTGTACAAAACGGCGTCGAGGGCGCTGTTTGCGCTAAACAAGGCTCTCGGATTAAGTGAAGTCATCGGTAAAACGTGACAAGGGTAGAACGCTAATTAATTCTCAAGTTTTGGATATTGTGCAGCACCTGTACTTACTTCGCTAAGTCTATTATCCGTTTCTCGCGAGTTTATTAATTTACTATCAGACCTGTACAGAGTGTATAATGTACGGGCTATATAAACGCACCGGCTCCTTTTGATTTGATTTTCGGTACGCGAACAATAAACCTTAATACAGATGGTATTTTGTAGGGACAACTGGTCACCTATTCACTCGTTTCTGATGAGTAGCCACGAATCTGTAGGAAGCCTTCTAAGGAATCGTGCTGACGATAAAAGAAAGAAAATAGTCTGGCTTTATTTCTCGCCTGAATAATGAATGGAGCGCCGTCGAGAAGGGAATTGAAACTGCCTAGCCGGGGAAGACCCGGAAAGGTCCTGGGCTTGCCAGTCGGCCCTAGGCGACGGTCCCATCATAAACAAATGCCTCGTTACCGCTCCATTCAGTATCCTTTGGACGTTTTATCGCCACCCCCAGGGTGCACACTCCGTTTTAAATTAAAGATTGTCGCACTATATATATATAGTACCGGGAGGCACCATGGAGCAATTTTCGAACGGCGTACATATATACATAGTAAGCGCCATGGCGACCAGCCAAGCCAAGGAGTTTATTACCCCTGGAAAAGACTGTAGAGTTCGGTATTAGAGAGATGACGGCTTGGTTCGTGAATTTAATCAAATAGGGTTGTAAAATAGGAAAGCAATCTGCGAAATTAATATATAAAGTGTATCACAAAGTAAGGGCTAAAACTATATTTCAGATTATCACCTATCAAAGAATTTAGCGAAATTTAACGATAACTATTTTGTAATGGGTCGGAAACCCATTATTTATTTATTAAGATATGATCAAATTAAGCGCTATGTACACAGGGTAGAATGTTCGAGAATATCGAAGTTTTGGTGTTCAGTTGAACATCTGGTTTAGGATTTGACCGCGTGTTATAAGTTTAAAATTGAAGAGTTGTCATTGGCTAAGAAGAAATACTTCCGGCTTCCTTTGGGGTCGAGGGATGCAAACGAACAGATGTCGCTCTTCTCATTTCAACCACCGTCATGTAAAGTACACGTTTTTGTGGAGCGTTCTTAGGCGCTTAAGTTTATCCCTGGTAAGTCTTTTCAACTCGTCTCGCATTTCATTGTAAATTAAATTATTCATATTTCTGCTAAAAGTGTGTCTGTCTAAATCAACTCCTAGGTTTAATTTAAACGTCAATATGTTCAAAGCTTCATTCATTTTTCTATGTAACCTATCAAACGGGATTGTTGATTATTATTGTTAATAGATGTTATTATTTTGATAAGTGTTTCGTTTCATTTGAGTAGTCTTGCTTTATCAGCCCTTATTAAATGTTAAATACTTAAACGCGTCAGTTAGTAGTCAGAAAATGTGTTCACAAGGTTCAAGAAAAAGAACCCAGTGAGTTTTGCCTTCGAATAAATTGGAAGAGATTTGATGAATTAGAATTTTGACCAGTAATTAAAGCCTTAGACCGCGCTCGGCCAAAATGCTACCATGTTAGGGAGTCGCGGTTGGTTCCCGCCATTTTGACTTCCTACAATTTTACGTTGGTCATCATAACGAACGGGCTACTTTATTCTAACCTACTCGAATATAGGATTTTAGAAGAATTTGAAACACTAACTTGAAGTTTTAATCATACTCGATATTACTTATTAAAGCAAAGCTTGCACGAGATATCATTCGGTAACTCTATTTTCAAACTTATGGGCATTTAGAAACAATTTTTAAACCACCAACTCAAGATACATACTTACCTTAAAAAACTATTACAATTCATGAATTGGGTGAGCACGTAAACACCAAAAGTACGACATGTATCGTAACCAAACAGTAAATTTAATTCTAGATCAGTGGTAAACAAAAGGAAATTAAAAAACGTAAAGGTTACAATGTATGTAATCGCATAAATAATGCCAGTACATTAGGATACGCGAAACAAAATTCCAAAAATCTCTGTCTAACTAAACCATGCAGGCTGCAACAAATCTACCAGTAGTATTTTATGTAAAATGTATTTTACCATCAATAGATGTACTAGTAATACAACAGTACTAAATAACAACCAAAACGTGAAAATATATCGTTTCAGAATCCTTAATGGTATATCGTTGTTACATTTAACGTTGGCAATCTCTGTTGATTCCAGGATTCAAAGTAATTTGCTTCGCCAACCACTCCAACAGAGTTAAATGCATCAATATGAAAGAGAGTAGCTTGATTTGCTTAAGTTTCCATCGTTGTATACGATGGTTTTTACTGCAAATTAATATAAAACGATAATATAGCATAACATATGGATAACCTATTCTAGTAGAAGGTAACTTTGTTAAGCCATTTGTGGGTCACGAGCAAACGTCAACAAACATCAACACTAGTCTCACGCAGGACTGCCATACCTGTTCGTTATGATTCTTTCTTAATAATTTCTAAACTTTTCGTTAAGATAGCGAAACGAATGGCGAATTCGTACATACATCTCTGACAGTGACATTTCGTATTTGACATAACATTATACACATATAACATGCAGATTTATTAATTCAATATCTGTTTAACGTCGCGATTTTCTCTACTGTACAATAAAGTTCCGTATCGTATTCTTGTTTATTATCAAGCATTGGTTGTTGTTTACAGCAATTTTACGTCCGAGCTAGGTGCTAAAATGGGCAGTTACCCGTTTTACTGTATATTAATAAACACGTATATTTCCGATGTACGATGATATATATTTTTACGTTTTGATCTTAACAGTGCACCGTAAACCTAAAAATACGACGTAAAAATGCCGCGGGCTGCCTTTTCTTTAATAAAAATTTAAGCCCCCGAGATACTACGGCTTTGGTATGAAAGTCAGCTCCCCTAATCTCATATCTTATGCCACGGTCACACTAGGCTGTTTTATTAGCTGCTAGTTGTTGGTGCTGCTAGCAGCAACACAAAAGTAATGAATTGTTGCTTTAAATTATTTGTTGTAATCGATGATTGGTATTTTCTACAATACCCACATTTGTCCTGAGCCAGCAGCCCAAGCTCTCAATAGCGGCTTATGAAAGTTCAACATGTTCAACTTTACAAGCAACAGCCAAAAACATTCGCCGGCATGCAAAAATAGCGGCTGCTGAGTGGTCATACTATGCTGGTTAACTAATAATCTACAGCAACCAGCAAATACTAAAACAGCGTAGTGTGACCACCCCACATTTCGCATTCCAATCAACGTTGCAGCATAACTTTTCGGCCGGCGACTATTCATTATTTGATCAGTATTTTAACAACTGTATCGCTTAAAGCCCTCTTTATATATTGGAAGAATATTACCTCGCATAATATTTATAAAACACATTTCAAAAATACATAATTTCCTGAGTTAATAACATTCATGCTGGTTGCTGTAAAAGTTAAACAAGCGCTGATGGGCTGGTTGCTCCTAAACTCACTCGTCAACTGGTAAAACAGCGCTGCTGAGTGGCCACACTATGCTGTTAGCAGCCAGTAGCAAATAGCACGCTAGTAAAACAGCCTAGTGTGACCATAGCATTACAGGTAACTATATTCTATAAGATTTTAGCACAGTTTGTAATCCTTATAAATTAATTATGCAGCACTAAGTACACTGAATTATTATGTAGCACTGAACAACATTAACATGCAAACAAATCTCCAAAACATCAAAAAAAGGAATTCTTTTACAACTGGGATTGACAAACCAATTAAAAACTAAAGATAACTTTAAGATCATTCACGATAAACCCTGCATTCTTCTTTGGACATCAAACAACAATTAATTACTTAGCTTTTATAAAACTTAACGTCCAAAGTCTCGCTTTTCTGTTCTATCCCCCCCCTCTCTCTTTCCCTCTGCTTATATTCTCCAACATTAACATGCAAACAAATCTCCAAAACATCAAAAAAAGGAATTCTTTTACAACTGGGATTGACAAACCAATTAAAAACTAAAGATAACTTTAAGATCATTCACGATAAACCCTGCATTCTTCTTTGGACATCAAACAACAATTAATTACTTAGCTTTTATAAAACCTAACGTCCAAAGTCTCGCTTTTCTGTTCTATCCCCCCCTCTCTCTCTTTCCCTCTGCTTATATTCTCCAACATTAACATGCAAACAAATCTCCAAAACATCAAAAAAAGGAATTCTTTTACAACTGGGATTGACAAACCAATTAAAAACTAAAGATAACTTTAAGATCATTCACGATAAGCCCTGCATTCTTCTTTGGACATCAAACAACAATTAATTACTTGGCTTTTATAAAACCTAACGTCCAAAGTCTCGCTTTTCTGTTCTATCCCCCTCTCTCTCTCTTTCCCTCTGCTTATATTCTCCAACATTAACATGCAAACAAATCTCCAAAACATCAAAAAAAGGAATTCTTTTACAACTGGGATTGACAAACCAATTAAAAACTAAAGATAACTTTAAGATCATTCACGATAAACCCTGCATTCTTCTTTGGACATCAAACAACAATTAATTACTTAGCTTTTATAAAACTTAACGTCCAAAGTCTCGCTTTTCTGTTCTATCCCCCCCTCTCTCTCTTTCCCTCTGCTTATATTCTCCAACATTAACATGCAAACAAATCTCCAAAACATCAAAAAAAGGAATTCTTTTACAACTGGGATTGACAAACCAATTAAAAACTAAAGATAACTTTAAGATCATGCACTATAAACCCTGCATTCTTCTTTGGACATCAAACAACAATTAATTACTTAGCTTTTATAAAACTTAACGTCCAAAGTCTCGCTTTTCTGTTCTATCCCCCCCCTCTCTCTTTCCCTCTGCTTATATTCTCCAACATTAACATGCAAACAAATCTCCAAAACATCAAAAAAAGGAATTCTTTTACAACTGGGATTGACAAACCAATTAAAAACTAAAGATAACTTTAAGATCATTCACGATAAGCCCTGCATTCTTCTTTGGACATCAAACAACAATTAATTACTTGGCTTTTATAAAACCTAACGTCCAAAGTCTCGCTTTTCTGTTCTATCCCCCCCTCTCTCTCTCTCTTTCCCTCTGCTTATATTCTCAGATCTAAATTCAACGCAGCAGGCAGTTGAATATCACCTGTCAGCCGCAACGTGCATTGTGCTCTGGACGCAGCAGCGCGCTCTGTCATATTGTTGAAAATCTTATCGTCTACCGTTTCTGAATCCTTGCTAAACCTGGCGTGGGCGAAAACACAACGCACTGAGACCGGCGAGACAGCTAGCAGACGCAGACACCGGCTGTATTTTTCCGCTAAGCGTCAGAGGGGAGAATGAATAACGTGTCTTTGCAGCGAATGACGTGTCTTGCAGCAGGCCTACGTTTGATCCAAGGCGTCATTCTTTCAGACGAGATATTACGTCCATTGTTACGACTAGATATTACGTCATTTCTATACGAAAACGATTATTATCGTTCATATTATTGTGCAATATATTGATATTACAGAAATTGATGCTGAATTATATAAACAAATTTTGCGTTTTGAAGTAAGAAATGCATGTACGTGACCAATTTTCAGCTAATTTAATCGAGATAAATGTTTTTCTTAATGATTCTAACCTTAAGTTATGGATAAGAACAGAAAATTAACAGACATGTTTTTTCACTTTTTGGTGGAGGCGCCGGATGAAGCTTGGTTTTTTTTTTCATCTAAACATACAATCTAAAATACTTCATTCTATTTAAAATAACAAAGTTTATGTCGACTTCCGGTGACAGGAAGTGGCAGTTGAGCTGAAAGTATTGTAAATTGATGGAATATAATACAGATACAAAGTTTATTTTATGTCCCGAACTTTTGGAGACATCCTGTATAAGGAGGCCTATATTATTTTGTGATTTAGCGTTTTGCGGATTTTTATTCTTGGCTTTAGGTATTAAAAGCCGACCGCAGTAGGCAGGCACGATGATTTATATCAAGACATATACAATACACGTCAATAAAACATGCGAAATTCATTAATATCAAAGCGAAAAGTATTCGTGTCGCACGCCAGCCGCAACCAACAAAATTAAACGTTGGGTTATTTAAGGCAATTTTTAGCTAAGAGCGAGCATAGTAGGTCGTAGGTACCTATTCGAAATATTGTACCCTTTCATAGACGGCAAGATGTAGACGACGTGTGTAAGAGTAGCTTTTATTACAAGGCTCACCTTGCATTACCTGTAAGAGCTTTATAAGGCACCGGCTGCATATTTTATACTTGTCATTTTCGGCTTTTATTGAAGACTCCTTTCTTCTCGCGAGTGCATACATTTCCTAGAAAATGTCATTTTGTATTCACCAGCGACAAAAGTCTTAAGATCGGATATACGTGACTTATTCTAGAAGCTATTTCGCCATTGATGTAGAAAGATTACTTTTGATTATGTCTAAAGTTTAATATTTTTTTTTTGTTATAGGTTATCCGCCACCTCAGTACAAATGGTTGAAAGATGGAAATCCTGTCACAGAATTATCGACGGAATCATTTTATAGAATTTTATCGACGAAATTGGAGGATGAAGGCAGTTATCGATGTATAGCCGCCAATAAGGTTGGGTCCATCATCAGCGAGGAGATAAAAATCATAGTGGCATGTAAGTTGTCTTATAATCATTTATTTTGTGTTTTTTATTACATGATAATTGTTGTATTACATAGTAAATACATAATAAGTAAAACTCAGGATTTTTTGAGACGACAAAACACATAATCTTTTCTTTTTATTAATTATTATTAACATTCTAACGTTAGTGCAGCCATAGCCAGTTCACACAGGTTTTCATCCCAGGTGTCATATGGAATTTCTTTTGTGTTGTTTTCCCTCATGTATTCAAAATATGCAAAGATCTCAAGCAAAATATGGAATCTGAAAAAAAAAAACAGTATTGTGTCATTTCCCAAATAGTACAATCACTAGCTCTGTGTATATGTTAAAATTTTCGACTTTAGTTATTGGGCATCCTAGAAATATGTGGTTTAGGCTTCCCACCTGTCCACATTCGCAATATGGACATTTTAGGATACATTTTAGGTTATCTGCTATCTGTTACTGTTGTTATGAATGTCCGGCAGGGGGCGTTTCGGGTTTGACGTTACTGTGGTAATAGCAGCAAAACACGGGTCGACAAAAATCGATTTTTTGGATCGAAAATTGTTTTTAAGGCCGTTTTTTTGCTCAAAACTCTTTGCGAAGGGTATTTAGAGGGATCTTATCGTAAGACATGAGAGCGAGCGGCTTTTATAAGGTCGACAGGAACGGATAAAAAATGTAAATTTTTGACGTTCATCGATCCGCTTGTCGGAATTTCTAGACGTCACGTGACATTTTCTCGAGGTTCGCCTTCACCCGAAGAGGTGCAAAAACGTGATTTTTTTCAAAATTGACGCATTTAATTTACAAAATATCGCGCAGTCCACGCGGAATTGTGTCCTTTTTTCAATTCGAGCGTCAAAAGTAATATCGAAAAGCCCAATTTTGCAGCTACTCGATCGCAAATGTCGGCGAAAATGGGCGATTCCGCTGAACGCGCCCTACACTTGAAAGTTCGCAATTAGTATAGGTATAATACTGGGTGGGGCAGAATGGAAGGAAGTTTTTGATATGAGAATAACTCAGCTGTTGTGTAACGGGAAAAAAAATATAATTACGAAAAAGTAAGACTTAGATATCACAATTGAACAATGAAAAAGTTAAATTATGTTCTGGAAATAATGTAAATAATCAACTCTTCTATTCTGCCCCACCTTGTACAATGAGGCAAAGGAGCAACCTGACCTTATAAAACTGGTTTTAAATTAAAAATTAAAGAAGAAAAACTAGAGATATACTGGAAAATAAAAAGTATTTTCGATGAACTGCTGTTCTTGTTTGAATTATTGTTAACAGCATCCAGGATATTTCCCAAAATCAGTCAATTAACAATGCTTTTTAGAGGAGAGACAAGAGAGAATGACAAACATCTACCACAAATAAATCAAATTAATTAACTTACCTAATATCTTTTAAGGTTACCTCGTACATATCTTTCTCTACAAACTCTCCAGGTGTTCGCAGCATCCTGTTAATTTTGCCAGACATCTGAGCATGTTCTTTTGTCACGATAACTTCATATCCCTCGTACGATATTAACCTCACTAACTTCTCAGTAGAACCTTTACCACTTTTAATAACAGAGTCACTCTGTTCGTCACAAAAAGGTAGCAATTCCTGCATGTTTTCTTCGGATTCTTCGCATCTTTTGAAACCTGATTCATTGTTCTTCGAGCCTTTGGACGTTTTTGTATATTTCACAACCGGTCTTCGTCTTCTTGTATATTTCTTAGTCGGTGTTCTCCTACCTTTCGAAAATGACGGGCGTCTTGTGGTGTTTTTTGTAAAGGTCCTTGCTTCGTGCGAATATGAAGCAATATTTTGGACTTTAGTACACTTTTTCACTTCTGTAACAGTTCTGTGTTCTTCGTTGTTCATCTTAAGATATTCTGGGTTTACGTAGATTTTACAAATTGAATGATTGTGATATCTGTTGTATTTAAACTGTCTCTCCCACCAAAATCTTAAAAACATCCCTTTTCAAATTGAGTCAATAAATACATAATCATAAACACATTTATTATAAACCCTAAATCAGCAATCCACTATATTTCCTATAAGAGCTGAAGAAATTGTGAATTAATGACGAATAACTAGATATATAATTGATTTATGGTGATATAATTGATTTTTAATATACTGTTGGTCACTAATCGATTTTTAAGTTGTGTTTTGTAGTTTACTATTTTCTGTAAAGAGACTATTGAATAAAACCAACACCATAGGTATATTATTGTAGAAAAATACAAAAGCTAATGACTGTTGTAAGTGGTCAAAATCGTGTTTTTCTACTTTGCATTCACAATGCACACATTGTAACACTGTTTTCGGTGTTACAATTAGCAAATTGTAACACCGTTTTTAGTAACCTTTTTCTAAGATTGGTGACATTGATATCAAATGCATGTCAAACGAAAATACACATAACCACAAAAGTAAGCACAAACTGATTTTTTAGAATCGCACAAACTGCGAAGTATGTATATTTTTATACATATTTAAACATGCGTGTTGCATCCTAGGTTTCGTACTACTAGTATATGATGGTATATAATAATTATCAATAATTACTTTTTCACAGATATTTGAATTTAAGTGACAGATGACAGTGTTACCAACGGTTGCACCCATAAATACTCTAGATTGGAATTTTACCGTATATACTTCTAAATTTTTATAAAATTAATGACGCAAAGTAGAAAAAATAGTATATTACACTCGTTTTATCTACCTATACTAATTACGAACTTTCAAGTGTAGGACGCGTTCAGCGGAATCGCCCATTTTCGCCGACATTTGCGATCGAGTAGCTGCAAAATTGGGCTTTTCGATATTACTTTTGACGCTCGAATTGAAAAAAGGACACAATTCCGCGTGGACTGCGCGATATTTTGTAAATTAAATGCGTCAATTTTGAAAAAAAAAAATCACGTTTTTGCACCTCTTCGGGTGAAGGCGAACCTCGAGAAAATGTCACGTGACGTCTAGAAATTCCGACAAGCGGATCGATGAACGTCAAAAATTTACATTTTTTTATCCGTTCCTGCCGACCTTATAAAAGCCGCTCGCTCTCATGTCTTACGATAAGATCCCTCTAAATACCCTTCGCAAAGAGTTTTGAGCAAAAAAACGGCCTTAAAAACAATTTTCGATCCAAAAAATCGATTTTGTCGACCCGTGTTTTGCTGCTATTAACACAGTAACGTCAAACCCGAAACGCCCCCTGCCGGACATTCGTAACAACAGTAACAGATAGCAGATAACCTAAAATGTATCCTAAAATGTCCATATTGCCAATGTGGACAGGTGGGAAGCCTTAACCACATATTTCTAGAATGCCCAATAACTAAAATCGAAAATTTTGACTTATACACAGAGCTAGTAAGACATATTGGCGCATTCGTTCATTTGGCCTCTGACTCATGCGCCAATTTGACGTCTTATAAAACTTGTATAATAATATACTATTATCACATTAAATATTAAGATTAAAATGCTTGACATTTTAACGTAAAAATCTCACTAATACGTTCTTAGTGAGGTTAGTTAAGTGAGTATTTATTCAAATATAAAAATTCCGAAAATACTTATAAATACTCGTCAGAGTCATGCGCCGATGTTAGCGCCCTCTACATTCGCCCGTTCAGGCGAATTAACCAAACCTGAAATACAAATTATTGTTAATTATTGATTTTTCCCTGTAGATATGGGCGTATTTGACAACCAAACCGAATCAGCGATAACTGTCAAAGCCGGCGAAGCGGCCATATTGGATTTACCCAGAATCCAGTCGTCCCCCGATCCGGAAGTGACGTGGCAAACGGACGAAGGTCCGCTCGTTTACTCCCAAAAATACGCAAAAACCCAAACCAACCAACTAATAATCCTCTCAACCGATTTGGATGACCAAAAGTCGTACAGAGCACGTGCCATAAACACCCAAGAAGGGAAAGAAGAGAACAGCGCTTACATACGTCTAAATGTCGTAGAAGAAGATTTAACCACAGAAAAGGCACCGGAAATCATCATCCCTCCCGAAAACGTCGAAATTATCAAAGGAATTGATCAGACTACTCTAGATTGTATAGCCAACGCTAGACCTTTGCATGAACTTGAGACTTTGTGGTATAAAGATGGGATTTTGATACAGATTTCTGAGATGTACACCTTCAATGACGGTTGGAATAGGAGTTTGACGTTAATTTCGGCGAATTTATCGCATAGCGGTATATACGAGTGCCATGTTTCGTTAAAATCCGGAGGGTTTTCAACAGTGACAGCCAGCGCTGAGGTTGTCGTTTTAGAGAAACCAAAGTTTGCGAGTGTGACAAAGACGGAAACTTTGGGAGATTATGCAACCCAAATTGTCTTACCGTGTGACGTAGTTGGAATACCGAAACCCAATGTGTCTTGGTATAAGAATTCGGTGGATATTGATGAATTACAAGATAAAAGGTACCAAATAGAGGAAGATAACTCTTTACTGATCAAGAGAGTCATGATAGGCGATGGTGGGATGTTCCAATGTTTCGCTAGGAACGCCGCAGGAGAAACGTCAATGTCAACTTGGTTGAAGGTTAAAAGTGAGTAAAACCCACAAACTATTCTAGTTAGATAGTTGGCTAGATTAAAATTTTGTCTTTCCCCCTATCTTCAGAGCAAAAGAGGAAAATTCGGAGTCTTCGAAGAAACTTGATGCGTTTACGTAACGGCGAACGTCGCAATAGAAAAACCTATCAATTTATCGCCCCGTGTAAGAATACCATGCATTAGTTTGATCGCATTTTGTTTTTACACTGCACCCCGTTTGTCGTGTTCGTTTTTATTTGATGACCGCTGTATATTTTTGCACCGATTATTTTGCACATCACTGTATATATAGTTGTTGAGTTTTGATTCTGTTTTTATACCGTGTGTCCATGTTTGAATCGCAATTTTTCAATCGCCAATAACTTTTTTCTACTTTGCATTCACAACGCACACATTGTAACACTGTTTTCGGTGTTACAATTAGCAAATTGTAACACCGTTTTTAGTAACTTTTTTCTAAGATTGGTGACATTGATATCAAATGCATGTCAAACGAAAATACACATAACCACAAAAGTAAGCACAAACTGATTTTTTAGAATCGCACAAACTGCGAAGTATGTATATTTTTATACATATTTAAACATGCGTGTTGCATCCTAGGTTTCGTACTACTAGTATATGATGGTATATAATAATTATCAATAATTACTTTTTCACAGATATTTGAATTTAAGTGACAGATGATAGTGTTACCAACGGTTGCACCCATAAATACTCTAGATTGGAATTTTACCGAATATACTTCTAAATTTTTATAAAATTAATGACGCAAAGTAGAAAAAATAGTATATTACACTCGTTTTATAAGACATATTGGCGCATTCGTTCATTTGGGACAACTCATGCGCCAATTTGACGTCTTATAAAACTTGTTTAATAATATACTATTACGGTGCAGCAATTGGCACCATAATTCTGATTTTGCATGGATTTTTATTACTAGCATGTTTTTATTGTAGTTTATTTTGATAATGCAAACCAAAGTGATAAAACAAAATACCACCATAATTTTTGTAAATATTACTTCTACAAAATACTTCAAACAAACTTGTGTACAATTTTTTTTATTATTATTTTGAGTATAAAACTATAAACTATAAAACTATATACTAAAAAAGTAAAAAAAAAATATATGGATATTTATTTTCAATTGTAATTGTATAATGAATTGAATTTGTATAATTAATTTAGGTATTACTTTTGCTCGTCCCTGTACATATAGTACATTAGATCGCGTACTTAGGGGAGTGGTGTCATCTATCGGTACATCCCGGAAATAATTACCTCGCCCTCTGTACAACAGATGGGGTTGCCGCCTTTCACACAACAACCACCTGCTCGCCAACCACGCTGCTACCATAGCAACCAAAACAAAACATGTAACGGTTTTGCGAATTTTATCCATTAGATTAGTAATATGTAATTTATATTATTTATTTTACTTATTTATATACTCATTAGGCAACCATGTTTAACACGACAAGTACAATCATTTATTATTTAATAGGTAACTATATTATTTATAATTTGTAATTTAAGCATGTGCATTCAATTGTTTTTATCGAATGATATTATGTACCAGGATAACCAAAAGTTTCAGAGTGTTTTTCTAAATAAAATCCTATTATTTTTATAGCTTCTGTGCCTGTTATGGAAGTGGGTCCGCAGAACGTGACCGTACTCGATGGTAAAGACGCCACGATTACCTGCCAGGCTGCGGGGGCCCCCACACCGAACATAACGTGGATTTACAACGGTAAGTTACCGATTTACGTGGTCTATTTTGCTTCGCGCTGTACGTGCCTTAAACATACTCTTTTGTGCATTTTTAACAAGCTCTTTTGTGTGTTTGCGTTTGTGACTAATTCTTTTTAGAGCAAAACGATGTCGAGGTCTCCGGACGAATACAGATATTAGACAACGGCGATTTATTGATAGCAGCGGTCAAAAAGACAGACGCAGGACAGTATTCGTGCATACGAGCCAACGAAGCCGGACAAGTCAGGGGTTCCGCGTTTTTAAGTGTCTTAGGTATGTAGATGTTGTCTATGGTTCATTTGTTTCATTGTATTATTTGTTTATTGGCTGTTATTTGGTGTTAATTGATAAAAAAACATTTTTTTTTTGTTTAGTTCGTACTCAAATAATTCAACCGCCTGTTGAAACGAGGGTCCTTCTGGGGCACACAGCTACTTTGCAATGCAAAATATCATCGGATCCTTCAGTACCGTACGATTTACAATGGTACCACAATAAACAGTAAGTATAGATGTTTCAAACAGGGTTGTTATGTTTTAAAATATTGTTTTAAAAATGTTTTAAAACAAAGTTTTTGAAACATGTTTTTTTCTACTATTACTGTTTACTTCCAAACTACATTCAATAGAATCATTTAGAGACTACCAGGGTTGTTTAAAAATAGCAGTGTTAAAAACCTTTTAAAATAAATAATAGTAAATAATTGTTTTGTATTAAATCCAACTAACTACCTGTGAGGTATTCCCCTAACCATCAGGGAATCCCATTACAACGCCAAATGAAACAGAGAACCTACTATCAACTCAAGAGAGCCAACATTTATAAAAGGATAGATTTTATATTATTCTTAAATCTCCATGAGCATCCCTTTATATTCAAAAACAAAAATTAATTTTTTTCTGACACTGCCTTGAAAAGTAAAAAAAAAAAAACAAAAAAAACATGATTTAAAACATGTTTTTTTTTGAGGTGTTTTAAAACATTATTTCATGTTTTAAAATACATTTTAACAAAAAAAAACTGTTATTTTTGTTTGTTGTTTTGTTAAATAAAAAAAAAAACGGTTTTTTATAACAACCCTGGTTTCAAACCAAGGAAAGCACAGTTGTGTACGCAACCGAATATACGCGGGTCAATTATAAACCATACGCTGGGTATAATTGGTTTCATATGTCACTGTGCTCTACTTAGTTTAAAACCACTCTATATTATATGTTACCATTTTAACGAAAAGGTTTAAGTTATCCTGAGTTTAACTAACTAAAAATCAACTCAAATCTTAATTATTTTTCTTCAATTCAACATTTAAAACGTACCTTTACCTCCCCCCTTTAGAATAATCAACCCCACATCAAGTTCAAGAATAAACATAATGTCCGACGGAACGTTGGAAATTCAAGCAGTTCGTGCGGCAGACGTCGGACAGTACGCTTGTTCGGTGATGTCCCCAGGCGGTAACGATACTCGCAGTGCGAGATTGAGCGTGATCGAGTTACCGTTTGCGCCTTTGAATGTGAAGGCGACCAAGTTGGACACGGGGACTCACAGAGCCGTCAATGTCAGCTGGACTCCAGGTTTTGATGGCAATAGTCCCATAAAACAGTATATTATACAAAAGAGGGAGGTTCCGGAACTTGGTAAGTGGGAATTTGTTGTTTATCTGTGATGGTTAATATTGCTTTTGTGGTTATGTCAGTCGTTTGTCAGTGGTCTTGTATGTATTTATCATAGGTATTTATGGTTATATAGGTTGGTAGCTATTTTTATTGATTGTATATTTAATAAAAAAAAAAAGGTCTGGTATGCCATGATTTAATTTGTTCTTAGGTTTTTATTGGTTATGTGATTTAGGAATTGACTTATAAAACGTCAGATTGAAATGTCAAAATTCTAACCTCTAAAAATTTGACGTTTAATTGTCAGAAATTTGTTTAATGTGAAAAATTTGACAGTTAAGATTAGAGTAGCCAACCTACAATAATTTCCTTGGCAAACTAGACCTTTTATTTATTGAACATGTATGGAACTGTATATTATTATGTTTTTATGATTTATGCCATTTATGGTGATGTTTTGGTGTTGGTTTTAAGTAGGGTAAATTTTTTAGCAGTTTTTGATAATGTTTATTGATTATCCATTGCAAATAATTTTTAATCAAGTTAATTTTTATCAAACATGTCTTTATTCTCGCACCAAAATTTTGAAATTACCATCTTTTACCATGTTAAATATATTTTATGACGTTTTTATGTTAAAAAACAATTGAATATCTCAAAAACTAAATACAAACTGGTAATATAAATGAATTTTAATAAAAACTTTACCATCAATTCAGAATCTTTGCTATAATTAGTGAGACCTGTTACCTGTTACACCCTGTATGTGTTTTAATGCAAATTTTATTCTAATTTTAGCTTTTGATAGTAGCTTTATCAAAAAATAAAATTAGAATGAATGTTGCATTAAAACATATAATTTACCCTACTTAGAATACTTAAAACCTGTAACAGAAAATAGAACATTAGTAACTTGTAATTTAATTATTTTTTTTTTACTTAACAAAAGCAATATTAATCAAAGCATGAGCATGTTTTGTACATATTTATATGCAACTCAACTAATCCAAATTAATAATTAAATACATTTATTTGTAAATACTGAAGTATGTTCAATAAAAAAAGATCTATTGTGCCATGATTTATTTTATTCTCAATTTTTGTTGGTTATGCTCGTGTTGACAACAAAACTGGTCAACTCTAACCTCTAAAACTTGCCGAATGAAAAACTTTGAATTTAATTGTCAAATTTCAGAGTTTCCAACCTAAAAAAAATTCCCATGACACACTAAACCTTTTTATTTTATTGAACATACGATACAACTTCTATAACATTTAATTTAAACAGAAAATAACAACTAATAAATATACTGCATGCTCATAACCAACAAAACGGTTCACGTCGTACGTATCCAACAATACGTGAAGGCAGAAATTACTCTGCTTGAATAGTGCCGCCAATTCCAGGTCCGATCCCCGACCCACTGCTAAATTGGGTTACGGAGATGAGTAACGTCTCCGCGGAGCAACGTTGGGTTCTCCTAACAAATCTCAAGGCAGCCGCAGCGTACCAGTTTAGGGTTAGCGCTGTCAATAGCGTCGGAGAGGGCAGCCCGTCGGAACCGAGCAATCAGATCATGCTCCCGCAGGAAGGTATGTGAACGTTTGGTGTAGTTTCTTTTTTGAGGTTACATTGGTATGTGGGCAGTAAATTGTCTTTCGATTTCTCTTCCGTCACGCAGGAGCTCATAAACGTGTTTATTTTAAAGGTGGGCCTCTCTTTTTCGTGCCTTTGGCAATTTGTTGATTTTATTGTTATTTTTCTAGTGCTCTTGTGATGCGGGAATGCATACTGAATATTGTATGAATGGCAAGACAAATGGAGATTTAGTTTGTGTTTTGAATTTTTTATAGTTTTTTTAATAAATTTGTCAAATTTATTGGGTAAATTACGTTAAAATTATTAGTAATTAAAATTTTATGTCATTGACAGCTGTATATTATACTATTTTATGATTGAAACTGGAAAAAAAAATACTGAAAACAACAAATTTTGAACACATAACATAAAATTCAATTTGTTTTGTCATTTTTTAATGACCAAGATTAAAATTAATTAGTAATTGTTAGTAGTTATTTAATTTCTTTCAAACTCCTGTATATATTGTATAGCATGTTCAATAAAAAAAGGTCTAGTTTGACATGGAACATATAGGTTGGCTACTCTGATATTTGACAACTAAACTTTAAAACTTAAAGTTTTAGAGGTTAGAATTGACCAGTTTTTATTGTTTTGTTACATACATTTCTTGACGTTTCTGTATTGCCAACATAAATTTCACAAAATGATTAAATCATATTACATTAGACCTTTCTTTTATTGAACATAAAAAACTATTTCAGAGACTGTATTATATGTATTGTAAAAAGTGAATGTTTTAATTTTTTCTAGCTGTATTGCGCTTAATTTCTCTCATATTGCGCATAATCTCTTTCAATTTCACAATCTCTTTACGAAGGGAATATATTAATATGGCATGTTATTGCATGTTAAAACTTCGACAGAAATCAATTCATCGCAACATATACAATTTTTATAGCTCCTTCGGGTCCGCCTGTCGGTTTTGTCGGCTCTGCTAGGAGTTCTTCGGAAATCATCACTCAATGGCAGCCTCCATTAGAGGAACATCGAAATGGACAAATTTTAGGTTATATCATACGGTACAGGTTGTACGGTTACAACGAAAGCCCATGGACTGTACGCAACATAACAAATGAAGTAAGTAACCAGACTAGTTCGCCTTAACGAATGTAGATGGCGCTATACTAGCAAACTTACCCTTGACTGTTTTAATTCAAATTTCTACCACCAGAGTGAGACTTTTTTGCTTGTTGAAGCAATGAAATGCGCCATTTTCCTGAACGAACTAATGTAGATGGCGCTATACAAGCAAACTTACCTTTGACAGTTTTAATTCAAATTTTGACCACCAGAGGGCGACTGTTTCGTTGGTTCATACGAATTTTTAAACTTTAACACAATATCTTCTAAAGTCTAAATTATTAATTAACACAAAATGTTCACATTTAACTTTTAGGCCCAACGAAACTATTTAATCCCCGATCTCATAACCTGGAAAGATTATGTGGTTCAAATAGCTGCCTACAACAACAAAGGCGTCGGTAAATTTACTGAAGGCGCTAAGATTAAGACGAAAGAAGGGGTACCGGAAGCGCCTCCTATTATTGAAGGAGTCGAAGCTTTGAATTCGACGGCTGTGCAAGTATGGTGGACTCCTCCGGATCCGCAGAAAATCAACGGAATCAACCAAGGGTATAAACTGCAGGGGTGGAAGTACGATGTTAAGAAGGAGAGGAACGTTGAAGCAAAACGGATTACCGTTCATCCTAATTTGTTGGATCCGTTGGCCAAGCAGACTGCGGTTATCGGCGGTTTGGATAAATACACAGATTATAATATTACCGTTTTGTGTTTTACCGATCCTGGCGATGGGGAGATTAGCGAGTTTGTTCATGTTAAGACTACGGAAGACGGTAAGTTTTTTTTTTATTTTTGTTAACAAGATCAAAACTCTTTTAATTTGAAATAAGAAAAAATGCTTGGAATATGTTAAGTTTTTACATTCCATTAATTTACACAATTAATTTGAATCAAGAAGCCAATTTTGGTTGTCAAATTAGAAATTTGAAGTTATCTGTTCTCATTGGTTGAGCTTGTTTGAGACAATATTCCCAAAGCTTATAAAACCTAAATAAATGCTATTTGATAAGACAGAGTAATATTTAAAGCTGTGTTTTCATTTTCAAATATGTTTTGTGATTTGTGTTTAAACCACTATTGAAAAACTAAAAAAATTGTTTGTAAAACCTCGTAATTTTAAAGAAAATAAACAAAAGAGCACCATCTAGCAATAACCGTAAAAACCCCCTTTAAAATTCCAGTCCCCGACGAAGTAACAAACCTGCAATTCGACGAGGTATCCGACCGAGCCGTTAAAGTGCTCTGGTCTCCGCCCAAACACATTAACGGCATCCTCCGCGGCTACCAAGTAAAATACGAAGTCAAAGATCAACCGCAAACACGTCGCATACAAAACTTAACCGCCGACACCCTAAGCATGAAAGTATCCCATCTACAAGCCACCACACATTACCGTTTCGAAGTGACAGCCTGGACTAGCAAAGGACACGGCGCCCCCAAAGTCGCAATCATCCAATCCGGCGTAGAACCCGTATTACCGCACCCGCCTTCAAAATTAGCCCTGTCGAACATAGAAGCGTTTTCCGTCGTCTTGCAGTTCACGCCCGGGTTCGACGGGAACTCTTCGATCACCAAGTGGACCGTCGAGGCCCAAACCGCGCGGAATTCTACGTGGTTTACGGTTTACGAGATATCGGATCCGGATGCTTCGACTATAACCGTTTCCGGGCTTGTGCCGTTCACGTTGTACCGGTTGCGGTTGATTGCTAATAACGTCGTGGGGCCTTCAGAACCATCCGAGCCTAGCAAGGAGTTCCAGACGATACAAGCGCCCCCTTCGCATCCTCCGAAGAACGTTACCGTTAGAGCTATGAGCGCCACCGAGTTGAGGGTTCGATGGATTGTGAGTATTGCTTTTTTTTGTGGAAAAAATTTATAAATTTTACAAGTTTTTACAAAATTTTGCTGGCTGATTGTAAAACCTAGTCAGATTTTCTAGTAGTTTTCTAATTTTGACCAAGAAAATTGTAACTGTTGTTTAAAACTAAAATATGTGGCATAAGCAACAGTTATACAGCTTTTAATTAAATGCATAAAAAAACCCGCAAAAGGTTGTTTACAATAACGACTCTACTTTAAAAATAGTGTGGTTATGTTGCAATACCAATGTCCCCGCCCACTTGACCACTAACGACACCTAGATTGACATTTATACATCTCTGACTAATAACAAGGCACCTTTAGACAAATAGAATAAATCCTGTACATTACACCCTTTTTTCACTTAAGATTTTAAGATTTCTTGTCAGAGATATCAGTTAAGATTTAAAAAAAAACTTTGCTCTAAAAAAAAAACATAACTAAACGTCTTACAGCCCTTACAACAAGTGGAATGGTTTGGAAACCCGCGTGGCTACAATATAACCTTTGTCGAGTTACGAACGGGAAAAATCCTAAGTGAGACAATTGACGATCCAACAGCTAACTCACACATTGTCTCCGGTCTTGAAGAGTTTGCGTTATACGAAGTTACGATGCAAGCTTACAACGACGTCGGAAGTTCCATGCTGAGTTCCAGAGCTTTAGAACGAACAAGAGAATCAGGTATTATAAAAATTTGATACTTTAAATGACATAAGATATGTTAAAATTGTTAATTTTATACCTTAAATTATTGTTATAACTGTTATATGATTGTTAATTTTTATAGTGCCTTCTTTTGGTCCGCTACATGTTGAAGCAAACGCTACGTCATCCACTACGATTGTAGTGAAATGGGGTGAGGTGCCGAAGGAACATCAGAATGGTCTTATCGAAGGTTTTAAGGTGTATTACGGTGCTGATACCAGATCTCTGGTGCAGTTCAAACTGATCCCGAGCAATTCTACATTTACGACGACTTTGACGGAGCTGAAGAAGTTTGTTTTGTACCACATACAGGTTTTGGCGTATACCAGGCTAGGGGACGGAATCCCAAGTATGCCCCCTGTGCGGGTACAAACTTTTGAAGACGGTAAGTTTATTTCTTTCGATTTTTGTATGGGATTTTTAATTGTAATAATTTTTGTATTTGATTTTTGGATTTCTTTTTTAATGTTTTTTGTTTAATTATAGTTCCTGGTGCACCATCAAATGTTTCTTTCCCGGATGTCTCAGTTACGTCGGCTAGAATTATTTGGGATGTTCCCGAGGAACCAAACGGTGAAATTCTAGCTTACAGGGTTACGTACCAACTGAACGATACTCACGCTGGGACTAGCAGATATGCAAAGGAGTTTTTGCCCAGTGATAGAACTTTTCGGTAAGTTTATAAGAGGTTTATTCGAGCAGCAGTCAAAAAAGGCATGTATTATACTGCACAGAAAGTAAAGAAATGTAAAAACACAGAAAGACGTTTGAATGAAATAAATCTGGTTTTATTTGAAATAAAGATATATAAACTTCGAGATAAATAAATATTCTATTTGAAATTATTTGGAAGAAAAAGACACATTTGAGTGATGTTTGAATCAATGACGTTATGAGTTATGTTTATGTGAATCAAAAACGTGAGGTTTCATTAAAAATTATTATATATAAATAAATAATAAAATAAATCAATATTTTCAATTTCTTGCTTTATCTCTTACAGTGCGACACAATTGGAACAAGAGATGTATTACCTCTTTTCGGTAACTGCGCAGACACGGTTAGGTTGGGGAAAAGTGGCCCACGCTTTAGTTTTTACGACCAATAACCGCGATATTCCGCAACATCCGTCAAGACCGCAAATCAGCCACAGCCAAATACAGAGCAAGCAGATCACATTCAGTTGGACACCTGGACGAGACGGATATGCACCCCTAAGGTAAAATATCTATCAAATATTTAGTCGTTATTTCAACAATTTTATTTTTCATGAACTTGTTTAAAATATATTGTCAAATTGACGAATTTTTGTGGTTATATTTTTCTATGGTCAATATTTAAAAGAAGTAAATTCGCCCTGGATTATACAATTTTTAAAATAATTTAATAATTTTTGTTCTAATTTAATAGAAATCAATTTATTTTTGTAGGTATTACACTGTACAAAAGATGGAAAACAGCGGCCCTTGGATATCCCTTCCGGAAAGAGTCGATCCGCAATTAACCTCTTACACGGTGTCCGATTTAAAGCCGTTTACGTCTTACAAATTCCGGATACGAGCGACAAACGATATTGGACCGAGCAGTTTTAGTCCAGAATCAGTCGAAGTTAAGACATACTCAGCAGGTTAGAATTTTTCATTATATTTCAGTCCCTTTTTTAAGCTGAATTGAATTTTACTACTAACGTAATTAGTTAGTTAGTTTGAACTATGAAGAACTAGAACTATGAATAATTTGATGTTTTATTTGTAACAAGGCAGTATATTCTCTACTCTTCCAAAACAGCTAGTAATTGCTAGTTTTTTTTTTTTTATTATGAGAGTAATAAATTATAAATATTACAGCGCCCAGCAGAGGTGTAAATAATGTCAAAGTAGTGCCAATAACCACGACTAGCGTCGAGGTATACTGGGAACCTATTGAAGAGCAATTTTGGAGCGGAGATGTCTCATCAGGCGGATACAGGGTGGTTTTCCAACCCGTTTCTGACTTTCCTACGGCTCTGCAAATAACACCAAAAGAAGAAATCCTGGGGATTCACGTAAGTTCAAATTTCAACACCAAACTTTCATTCTTGAAGCACAATTAAAATTTATTCTTTTACTTTCTAAGAATATAATTTTGCTTGGACATAAAATATACCATAGAAAATGGTTAGAATAGGTAAGAAAACATTGTAATAATGATTTATTACAGGCAAATAAAATGGTTTTGAGCGAACTACTCCAAGATCGAAACTACGAGATCGTCGTGGTACCCTTCAACAGTCAAGGCGAGGGTCCGGCAAGTCCCCCATCGACGGTTTACGTTGGAGAAGCTGTCCCCACGGGGGAACCCCGCGGTCTCGAAGGGGAGGCAGTGTCATCGACGGAAGTTCGTCTGCGTTGGAAACCCCCGCAGTTGAAAATGCAGAATGGGGAATTACTCGGTTATAAAATCTTCTATTTGGTGACAAACTCATCCCAGGAGATTCCGCCTGATAAGAAAATCGAAGAGGAGATTGAAGTCGTACCGGCGACTTCGACGGCGCACAGTTTAGTCTTCCTGGATAAATATACGGAGTATCGTATACAGATCTTGGCGTTTAATCCGGCGGGTGATGGACCGAGGTCTGAGCCGATAACTGTGAAGACCATGCAGGGGTTGCCGAGTGCCCCCGTGAATTTGGTTTTTGCTGATATTACGATGAGCAGTTTGAATGTTTCTTGGGATCCCCCTAAGATGAGGAATGGGGAAATTATCGGGTATCTCGTTACTTATGAGACTACGGAACAAAATGAGAGTAAGTGAATTGTTTTATGAGACTCTTTTAACATAAATATAACCTTATTTTGATCAATTTCACATTTTTTATTTTAGAATTCAGTAAACAAGTGAAACAAAAAGTGACAACGACCAACCTCTACGTTCAGTCATTAGAAGAGGAGGTGACATATACTTTCACGGTACGGGCTCAGACGTTGGATTATGGCCCTGCGATCTCGAGCAATGTCACAACGGGGCCCCAGGAGGGCTCCCCTAGCACCCCGAAAGAGCTGACCCTGGTAAATACCGTATCGAGCGTGGAACTCCACTGGCTCAACAGTTTATCGGGGAAGGGCCCCATCTTAGGATACTACATTGAATCACGTCGGAAAGGTATTTAACTGCAAAAATACATAACCTCTAAATGATATAAGCTAAGAAATTCTTAACCACAAGAAAAGCCAAAGCGTCAGTGACAGTTGTAATATAATTTAACCTTGATTTTGACAGTTCTAATAGAATGTAACTCTAAAAGGTTTTATGTCAAAAAAAAAAAATATCTTCAAAGCATATATAGTCAAAAATGTATTACCCTAAAGGCAAATAAAATAAAATATTTAACCTTGTTTTTAGTGACAGTTTCAATAGAATATAACCTTAAAAATATATCATAAAAAAACATATAACCTCAGAAATATTTTACATCAATTTTGACAGTTTCAATACATTTTAACCTCAAAAATATTTAACCGTGATTTTGACAGTTTCAGTAGAATATAACCTCAAAAATTTTGACAGTTTGTATGGAATTTAGCCCCATAAATAATGAACCACAAAGTTATAACCGACAAGTTGCAACCTAAAAAAATATACATAATTACATTTTACAATTTTCAGACGATATTCGTCAAATAAAATAAAATATTTAACCTCGTTTTTAGTGACAATTTCAATAGAATATAACCTTAAAAATATATCATAAAAAAACATATAACCTCAGAAATATTTTACCTCAATTTTGACAGTTTCAATACAATTTAACCCCAAAAATATTTAACCGTGATTTTGACAGTTTCAGTAGAATATAACCTCAAAAATTTTGACAGTTTGTATGGAGTTTAGCCCCATAAATAATTAACCACAAAGTTATAACCGACAAGTTGCAACCTAAAAAAATATACATAATTACATTTTACAATTTTCAGACGATATTCGTCAAATAAAATAAAATATTTAACCTCGTTTTTAGTGACAATTTCAATAGAATATAACCTTAAAAATATATCATATAAAAACATAACCTCAGAAATATTTTACCTCAATTTTGACAGTTTCAATACAATTTAACCCCAAAAATATTTAACCGTGATTTTGACAGTTTCAGTAGAATATAACCTCAAAAATTTTGACAGTTTGTATGGAGTTTAGCCCCATAAATAATTAACCACAAAGTTATAACCGACAAGTTGCAACCTAAAAAAATATACATAATTACATTTTACAATTTTCAGACGATATTCGTTGGCAGACAGTAGTGAAGACAACCAATGGACCCCTACAGGATTTTATGATTTCCTATCAGAATTTGCTGCCGTCGACATTGTACAACTTCAGGGTTATTCCGTACAATAAATTTGGAATTAGTTTTCCGGCATATTCCAATGAGGCCGTCCGGACTCCTTCAAAATTATATTTGGAGTACGGATATAGGCAGCATAAGTCGTTCTACAGGCAGACGTGGTTTATGGTAGCATTGGCTGCCGTTTCAATAATTATTATCATTACAGTGATTGCCATACTTTGCGTGAAGAGCAAAAGTTATAAATATAAACGTAAGTATCTTTTAAATAGTTCTAGAAACCTTTGCTTTAGTTTTTAGTGTCAAATTTTGCATTTTAATAACATTTTTAATTATTAATTGCAAAACACTAAAAAATTATTATAATTTCTAGAAGAAGCTCAGAAAACCTTGGAAGAATCAATGGCAATGTCAATGGATGATCGTCAAGAGCTAGCGATGGAATTATACAGATCTCGGCATGGAGGAGGTAATTTAAGTTCGATAGGAACGATGAGTAAACGTAGTACGTTAGCTCGTAAGCCTTTACATCAACCTCCGCCTCCCGTGTTAGGGAAGTCACCGCCGCGGCCATCGCCGGCGTCCGTCGCGTACCACTCGGACGAGGAGAGTCTGAAAGGTTACGACGAGAACCCGGACGATAGTAGCGTCACGGAGAAGCCGTCGGAGATCAGTTCCAGTGACTCTCAGGTAAGAATATGACTTGGTTTTTTCATTCGTTTAAGTGTCGTAGCGCATAGAGATCAATACACTGTGAGTTTAAGAATTGATTGATTGGTAACGATTTGAAGATGAATTGAATGAGAGAAAGTGAATTTGTTTTTATTCTGCCAGTATTTTCTTGTTTCCCATATATCTAGCAATCTGAAATATCAGTTATCAATGCAAAGTAAGTATTCGTTAAGTAAAATTTTTAGATAAAAGAAATTTTAATTGTAAAATTGGAGCAAATTATTATTATTATCATTATTATTATTACGCACATTAAATTTACACCATGCATTTTACGAGTATTTGCAAATCACTGTAGATTTGTACACATAACCCAAAGATGTTAGCTGTTATATACAAAATGAAAATTATATTATGCAAGAAATCTGATTTTTATTGTTTCGATAAATTATTTCTTTTCTTAGTGTGGTTTTTAATACTTTATCTTCCTTCTCGAATTTATATCTACTTTATGGCTGGGTTTTATGGACTCCAATAGCTTTGACATTGTCTATTTTGTTAAGATTCTTTCATTACTTTTCAAGTTGTAATTTTTTCTAACTGTAATCTTTAATACTTTAGCTTCCTTCGCAAAATTATATCTACTGTATGACTGGGTTTTATGGACTCCAATATTGTTTATTGATTCTTCTTGAATTATCATGCCAATTTTGTTAAGATTCTTTTATCAGTTTTCAATTTGCGATTTTTTTCCTGTCGCTAGTTAGCAGCATAAAAACCAGATTCTTGAAAGAACATCAACTGCACACATTACACATTATAATGTTAGCTTACTTTAAAATGTTGTTATATAACAGCTAAAAATACACTGTGCTTCAAAATTAGATCACCACCTAAAAAAAATTCTTTCCTTGACGATGACATGTATTTTGGTTCCTCAGCTTTAACAATATAGCCAAAATATTCATTCCATTCCGTATACTTTTATCTGGTTATAACATTTTGAAGTGCAGCGTATAAAATCACTTTGGGAATATAATTCAATACAAAACATGAAACTGGCATTTTGGATTATAATTTTAATACATCGACAAAAAACGTTCACAAAACAAAGTTATTTTTTGTAAAAAGAAAACTATACATTATACAATAGTCTGCTTAAGCAATGTTGCATGAGATAACGAATGCATGACAAATCATTCAGCTTTCATACGAGCATTATAAATTTCCAATCTTTGCATGCGTAACCATTGCAAAATTCGTAATAAAAATGATGGTCTGTTTATTTTTTCAGGGCTCAGAAAGTGAAAATGAGAGTGTGCGATCAGACCCGCACTCATTTGTGAATCACTACGCGAACGTCAACGATTCGCTGCGACAGTCGTGGAAACGTCAGAAGCCGGTACGGAATTACTCCAGCTATACGGATTCGGAACCGGAAGGTAGCGCAGTAGTTAGCTTGAACGGCGGTCAAATAATAATGAACAACATGGCTAGATCTAGGGCGCCGTTGCCCGGCTTCTCGTCATTTGTTTAACCGTAGAATTTAGTTAGGCGAAAGAGTTTTTTTTTTTTTTTAGCGATTTAGAATTATTTACGAAAGTTTTCCTAGATGGCTCTCGTAGACCAAATTTAATTAGCAATCGGGATATACGAAATGTGATTGTTTGTTTGTTTAGGTTATGATAGATATATATTTAAGTTATATATAGACGCTAGGAAGGCAGCTCGAGAATTATTATTTATTTCGATGGTTTTGATTTTAGCTGACAACTAAATAAAGACTAAATAATAATAATAATAATAATGATAAATTGATGAATTTAAAGACTTACTATCGTAAAGAGAGAATAAAAACTCGTTATCATTTGTATATATGTCATTTTGTTTTGTAACGTGATTCCATCTACTTAATCGTTTTTTCTATAAAAATAGAGAATCTTAAAATTATCTGTATAATGTACAAGGATCGTGATCGTATATGTATATATAAACTAAATGGGGAAGTGTGTAACAAAAAGAAATCTTTTCTACATACAAGTGACACAAACATACAACATACAAGTGACACATACAATCTTTTCTGACATTTTCCAATTTGTTCCTAAGTGACTTTGCAATGTAACAAAACTCAAGCACGCAAAAGAACGTCGTTGCATTTATCTATCTTAAAAACTACAATGTAAGCTCAAATGTTACGTATGTATTCCGGAGCTATTGCAATTGTTTTTTTATGTAAATGCCCTTCTGGTATATGCTTGGTTGACTTTATTTTTTCGGGAGAATGACTTTTTATTTTTTATTTAGATATAATGTACAGTCCGCAAAAAATATTGCTACACTCGTGTGTAACATTATTTTTTCTTTGACTGTACGAAGTATGAATGAGTTTATTTTTGTGTTTATAAGCGACTGTACCTACAAAATCATGTTTTATTTTTGTAATTTTTAGTTTTACGAATATAATTATGATGTAATGAACTTATACACTGCCTATGTTCAATTTTTTTATGTACGTAATTTATTGTATAATTGAAAAAATTTGTTAAATAAACATCTGTGATTCTACTTAAACACCTGTGTTATTTTATTTTCTCTCTGTTGTATGTAATAAAAGTAAGTACATACCATCTTACAAAACCTAGTAGCATCCTATACCATGAACGACACTTGAAATCATATCATACCTTTTTGTGTCACTTGCTTCCACTTTGTGTTACTCGACTCCACTTTGTGTTACTCCCATTGAAATTTAGCAGAGTCGCATGTAATGAAGGTAAGTAACATCTTATGAAACCTAGTAACATCCCATACTATGAGCAACGTGTGAAATCATATCATACCTTTTTGTGTCACTTGCTTCCACTTTGTGTTACTTGCTTTGAAATTTCGCTGAGTGGCACGTAATGACGGTAAGTAACATCTTATGAAACCCAGTAACATCTTATGAAACCTAGTAACATCCCATACCATGAGCGACGTGTGAAATCATATACTATTTGGTGTCACTTGCTTCCACTTCGTGTTACTCGACTCCACTTTGTGTTACTCCCATTGAAATTTAGCAGAGTCGCATGTAATGAAGGTAAGTAACATCTTATGAAACCTAGTAACATCCCATACTATGAGCAACGTGTGAAATCATATCATACCTTTTTGTGTCACTTGCTTCCACTTTGTGTTACTTGCTTTGAAATTTCGCTGAGTGGCACGTAATGACGGTAAGTAACATCTTATGAAACCCAGTAACATCTTATGAAACCTAGTAACATCCCATACCATGAGCGACGTGTGAAATCATATACTATTTGGTGTCACTTGCTTCCACTTCGTGTTACTCGACTCCACTTTGTGTTACTCCCATTGAAATTTAGCAGAGTCGCATGTAATGAAGGTAAGTAACATCTTATGAAACCTAGTAACATCCCATACTATGAGCAACGTGTGAAATCATATCATACCTTTTTGTGTCACTTGCTTCCACTTTGTGTTACTTGCTTTGAAATTTCGCTGAGTGGCACGTAATGACGGTAAGTAACATCTTATGAAACCCAGTAACATCTTATGAAACCTAGTAACATCCCATACCATGAGCGACGTGTGAAATCATATACTATTTGGTGTCACTTGCTTCCACTTCGTGTTACTCGACTCCACTTTGTGTTACTCCCATTGAAATTTAGCAGAGTCGCATGTAATGAAGGTAAGTAACATCTTATGAAACCTAGTAACATCCCATACTATGAGCAACGTGTGAAATCATATCATACCTTTTTGTGTCACTTGCTTCCACTTTGTGTTACTTGCTTTGAAATTTCGCTGAGTGGCACGTAATGACGGTAAGTAACATCTTATGAAACCCAGTAACATCTTATGAAACCTAGTAACATCCCATACCATGAGCGACGTGTGAAATCATATACTATTTGGTGTCACTTGCTTCCACTTCGTGTTACTCGACTCCACTTTGTGTTACTCCCATTGAAATTTAGCAGAGTCGCATGTAATGAAGGTAAGTAACATCTTATGAAACCTAGTAACATCCCATACTATGAGCAACGTGTGAAATCATATCATACCTTTTTGTGTCACTTACTTCCACTTTGTGTTACTTGCTTTGAAATTTCGCTGAGTGGCACGTAATGACGGTAAGTAACATCTTATGAAACCCAGTAACATCTTATGAAACCTAGTAACATCCCATACCATGACTGACGTGTGAAGTCATATCATCCCTTTTTATATTATAACTATTTTGAGCTGTGGATCATTTAGGAAAAAGGATATATTAAAAAAACAATATATTAAAGAAAAATTTATTTTATGATAATAATAAAAGAACATCATCAACAAGAACACACCAAAACTTCTACACATCTGCGTGTTGCATATATTTCAGAATTTTTTTAATAACTTCCTTAAAAATTCTATGATATAATACAGTTTATAGTTTCCTCAACAACTAACATTGTTATTTAAGAAAAACTAAAGGCAAATATGAAATAAATAAAACCACAAATATAAAAAATAGAAAATGATGCAGTAAGTGTAAGATCACATTCGGTGTGCGCATCTCCAATAAAAAAAAATGATATGTAATTTTGCAATAATGAACAAAGACATCGAAAAAAGTCATCACAACGTCGCATTCCTCCGTTACCATAAAACAAAACAACGTAACTCATACGATATCACAAAATAAACTGTTTCCACGATAGTAATTGGCATAGGGTACATAAAACAAATACACGTGTATAATAAGTAGAAAAACATATCGTATAGTTGTAAAATAGACTATATCTTACGGTAAAACATCGAATAAACATTTTTTAGACTTGATCAAACTTGCTCGTGTGGTATTTTGTGAAAATTTATTTACTTATCTGGTAAAGGGGAACTCATGATATCTGATAAACTATATCTTTCACACTTTAAACGTTCTAACCACCCTGGTGATGTATTGCCGGCATATCGGACACTCCGCCAACTGCTTTCCACACTGTATACACGTCGCTATATGCCCGCATTCCAATAGCACACAATCCAACGGCGCATCCATACAAATCTTACAGCAATTGTCCAGGTTTGACTCAACATTCACTAGAAGAATAAAAATATATACACAAAAAGAATACATATTATTGCACAGAAGACATCTCAAACTTTTAACTCTTCTGTATAATAATAGTATATTTTTTATTACCACAAACTAATCTTGATTATTTTGTAAAATAATACAGATGTTATCATACTAGATGTATGATATTGTCTAGATGTTTGTAATTTTTTCCTTGACATGTTTTCTCAACAACTATGATTTATATGGCAGCTCTGATGCCACAAAGTTATAAATTTTATTTACAACAATTTATTTCACCATTATGACACTATATTAAATTTTATTATGCACAATCATCCTCTCCTGCAAAAAGTAAACAATACCGATATATAAACTGCTATTTATAATGTAATGACTCATTACATCAATTATGTTATATGAGTCAACCACAACCTCTATTATCAGTATCATAAAATTACAGTTAGTTTTATTGGATTACTCACTGATGTGATAATAATTCCATCAAACTAAATTCAGTAAGAAAAATTGTACGTCAAAGAAAAAAAAACCTAAAGTGCATACAAAATAACACAACAAATATTTTCTTTGAAGAAAAAAAAAAACTGTGTAATGTGCTTTACTTAACTGTTTAATATTTAGTTAACTTACCATTATCGGTTTCTTTTACGTTCTTCCACAGGGTTAAGGCCAATTGTAGGAGGTCGTTCTTTTCAACGCAACCTTTGTAGTTTACCCTGTTCAAGGTGAGCAACTCCTTCAGCTGTTTTACACTTAGATCACTCAACTCTTCTTCCGACGCAAAATCCGACAATTCGGGGTACTTCTTCGGCGGTGGGGGTGGAATATCGTCAGGTGGAGGGGGTGCCTAAAGTATTTTAAGTATTTTAAACCATCTACTAAATATTTATGACAATAAAATTCTGATTTCTACGTTCTGAACGCATTTAAAGCAAACTTTCTCAGTGCAGTTTAAGAAATACCAGTTTAAATACCAAATTTAAAGCATTATTTGAAATTTCTGGGAATTAAATATTAGAAAATTTTACCGAACGATGTGGACTCGTAGGTGTGTTATTGTCGGAACCATTGCTGTGTTGTCTCGACGGATTAGGATGTTCCGTCGGGTGAGAGGGACGATTCTGATATTCCCTGGGTTGTTGGTAATTTGTCCGTTGCGGACTTGGCATCTCGGAAAAAACACCATTGGGCGGCCATAAGTTACGATTTATTACAGCCTCTGCATTTGCTATAAAATATCAAAAAATCCTGTCATTCAATATTCCAAAACTTCAGATTTATCTTATCAAATCGATAGATAACATACCAAATTATCAAATAACAATAGATAATTAAGTACTTACATTTTAGATTATTTAAATAGCATTGTGACCTCGCAGCTAAATTTGGTACTGAGCCTGTCAAATTTAACAATTTATTTTTGTGTGACTTCTTATAATCGACCGGTATATGATATCTCCAAAATAAATCGACAAGTTCGTGTTTCTCTGCAAAATAAACAAAGTAAAATCGAATTAAATGAAAAAGCGATGATAACTTACCTACTAAACCGTGTGTCGGTACTTTGTACTTGTTTAAGTACTGCTGTAGATCCTTTGGTTTTAACTCCATCAAGCTGTCTCTATTCGGTGGCCTCTGCACCAAAATTACGCAAACATCACAAAAATAACAACTAAAACATCAATTAATCAATTCATTACTTACATACTTTATTATTATTATTACAAACCCTTCTTGTTTCTTCAAGCACTTCGAACAGTGACTTTCCTCGCATTCCATACATTTTAACTTCCAATTTAGCAAGTTAAAATCAGCGTTGCATTTGGTACAAGGCATTTTAAACTATTTGTGCCACCGTTCGCGATGTATTTGTTTGGTTTTTCCCGGCCAGGACGTTGCGTGTAGGATCTGTTTATGAATACACGATGGATATCTTACGCACTACAACATCTTCTTGTGTCACACACAACCAATTTTGCGCTACAGTCATCGTCTGTGGCTGATTTTTGACATGACCCAAACAAATTTTGACTGACGTCTGGAAGTTGCTGACAGTAGTGTAAAAATCAGGTTGTGCAACCTTACATGCTACAAACATCGAAGTTACTAATTTTAAATTGTATACTTGGGAGACATGAGCGCACACTAAAATATTTCAAAGGGGTCCAAAATAAATTACGTTATTTAAAACCAATAAAGATTTCAAAATTGTTTGGAATATTTTGTACTTCTGCCTGTCGAATCGGTTTAAAGCAATGCAGGTTATAAGTAACTAACTGTTCCAAGATCGAATGCATTTATACCTTATGCATCCCAGTATTTTTGAATTTTGCAATCATTTATTGCTACTAGTTTACTTCCGACAAAATGATAACCATAGTATTGTTAACCAGACTGTCTAATTAATATTCACATTCAAATACAAAATAATAAATTATTTTCTTGTGCATTTAGGGAATTTTATCGTTATATGTTCTCTTGTCATTTTTGACATACAGAGTCGGTAACGCGCAGTAGCGTGTTAGTTCTCCTAACCACCACAAGATGTCTAGACATTTCTTGGCAAAACATGGCATTACTAAATTTCATTTTGTGCTTCGACGGAATTCATTTTGGGTAAATGTTGGATACCACGCGACTGTACAAGAATGTGTCTTCGGCTAAAAGTCATTTTTGTCCTCTCACCCCGATGTTAGACAACAAAAGCATGCAAAAAGTATGGAATAGACAGACCTTACGACCCTATATATTAAATAAAATTAATACTTTAAAGAATATATCATTATTTATTTAACAAAAACATATCTATATCCACTTATCATAAAATTAACATTACTAAATAAAAATCACCATTTTATATTAAGAGCGGTATTCATTTTCTCAACAGCATGGTATTGCGTGTGCAACACAGCCGTTGTTTTATCGCTCTCCTGTCCCCCTAGCCAGTTCTCGTACAATTCCTTGACGGTATTATCTTCCTCGGGAAGAGTAACAGGTAAGGAAGCGTACAATTTTTCCAATTCCATCGTTAACTCTTTTAAATTCTTACCTGCAGTCGGTCTAACCTGTGCCCCACCATTCAAACAACCTACAAGCAATAATTTATAAAAAAAAAAACACCTCTACACAAGTGCCACTTTATTTATTTACCGGAAGGGCATGCCATAACTTCAACGTAGTGATACTGGGACTTCCCACGCTTCAACTTCTGTACGAGGTTTTGAATATTTCGAAAACCATTTGCAATCGCAAATTTCAACAAGGTTTTCCCATCATTCTCAAGTATTACCTCTTTAAAATCCGGATTTCTATAAATAGACTTTGATTTTTAACTGTTTAATAAAATTATTAACTCTTCAAACTAAAGAGAGCACAGTTGTGTATGCAACCGAATATACGCGGGTCAATTATAAACCATACACTGGATATAATTGGTTGCATATGTCACTGTGCTCTACTTAGTTTAAAACTACTCTACCTTAGATTTTTATAGACGATATTATCAACGTCGATACCAAACAACTCTTTAGCTGCGTAGCTAAAAATCTGGTCGGAATATCCCCCGGATCCCGATCCTTTGTGCGATTTAAGGTTAGGAGCAATCTCCGGAGCATTCTTCAGCCACGGTTGCGAAAACGTTGACGGTTGCTCGTCGTTTAGATGTATATTTTCCTTTTGTAGCATTTGATCAAGTTCGACTATTTAATAACACAAAAAAAGTTGTTAATGTACAAAAAAAATGTGTTAAAATATCGTACTTGCGGTGATTACACAATCAACGTCTTTGGTGTTGGTTTCACCGTCGAAAAAATCCTGACGGGCCGCTTCTAGCTTTTTGTCGAAGCAAGGCATGACGGTTAAGTGATAAATTGATTTGTTAGTGCCGCACCATTGTTTTATTAGGGAGCCCATTATCTGTTGGGGTGATTTTGTCGTCGCAATGTACGGAAGAATGTAACTACCGTGGGTTTTTTCTGCGTAACATACCCAACCTAAAATAATAATTATATGTTACATGATATTTAATAATGTGCTACTGCGGCTAAAAGGGTTGCATTATAATTTTTTATTCCACATGATTAAATCATAGATATATTAAGGAAATAATTCTGAACATGATAGCGTCCTACTATTATGCACTGTACAGGAAATTGATTATATATATATGTTATATTCTAATAGTTGAATGTAATTAATAATTTGTTTAATGTGCAATTTGGTCAAATTAGTTAGAGTGTGATTTTTTAGTATACATGTCAGGATCACAGATTGTGTAATTAATCCTGAATTTATAACAATCTACCTATACAGAGAGAAAAGAAAATTTGAATTAAAGAAAGTTGCGTTAAGTCAAAGAAAGGCTGATGTTAAATAGTGGCTTTGGTTGCTGCAAATAAATTATGTCTTTAGTGAGATTTATTAAATTCAAAACTACCATATTTGTACTGTTCGTACAATCAATTTAATAACATAATATTTTCAAAAGAAAAGTCTATTTTGTTTCAGGAAATATACAATCTTTTTAAATAAACTCTCTTTGCTGTTTGATAATAAATACTTAATTTAATAAAATCGAATGTTAGTTTAACAAATACAAATTTTAATATAACCAAATAGTAGTTCAGTTTCAGTGAAGTATACTTTCATGTTTAAAGAATTTAATTCGAAAAAAACAGACGTAGTAAAACAGCAGGTAGTCCCAATAATAAGTATAATTGTCTTCGGTCAGGAATGATGTATTTTATGACTAGAAAGCATTTAATTCGCAAAAACCAGACGCAATAAAACAGCAGGTAGTCCCAATAATCATTAAACTAATCTTAGGTCAGGAATGTTGTACTATATGACTAGAATCAGATGCAATAAAACAGCAGGTAGTCCCAATAATCAATAAACTTGCCTTAGGTCAGGAATGTACTTTATAACTAAAAAGAATTGAATTCAACAAAACCAGATGTAATAAAACAACAGGTTATCCCAATAATCAATAAACTTGTCTTGGGTCAGGAATGTTTTGTATTTTATGACTAGAAAGAATTTAATTTGCAAGAACTAGCAGGTGAAAGCAGGTGTCTGAATTATAGATAAACTTGTCTTAGGTCAGGCATCTTGTATTTTATGACTAGAAACAAATTAAATAAAAAAAAAACAGATGCAATAAAACAACAGGTAGTCCCAATAATCAATAAACTTGTCTTAGGTCAGGAATGTTCTATTTTATGAGTAAAAAGAATGTAATTTGCAAAAACCAGATGCAATAAAATAGCGGATAGTCCTAATAATCAATAATATTGTCTCAGGTCAAGAATGTTGTATTTTATGACTAGAAGGAATTTAAATCAAAAAACCAGATGTAATAAAACAACAGGTACTCACAATAATCAATAAACGTGTTTTAGGTCAGAAATGCTGTATTTTATGACTAGAAAGAATTTAATTTGCTAAAACCGGATGCAATCAAATAACAGGTAGTCCCAATAATCAATAAACTTGTCTTACTTCAGAAACATTGTATTTTATAACCAGGAAGAATTTAATTCCCAAAAACCAGATGCAATAAAACAACAGATAAATCTTATATTTTATGACCAGACAGAATTTAATTTGCAAAAACCTGATGCAATAAAACAGCAAGTAGTCCTTAATAATAAATAAACTTTTACCCCACCAAAGTTAACTAAAAAACGACATTTTAACTAACCAGGACAGCTTGAGGCCAACATGGGCAGCACATTCTTAGCACCGTCACTCTCCGTAGCTCTGTATCTCCGAATAAACTCCTTTTCGCTCTCCAACAGCGCAAAATCGTCAGCCACCGTCATATCGACAACAGCGTCCGCACCCAGCCTCTTAAAGTATCCCGCTAACTTGGCAGCACACTCATTCGGACTGAGATCATATTTAACAGCAAGCGACAAAATCGGTTGTATTGACACAGACACAACAATGTACTTTATATCCATTGATCCACTTTGCTAATAATAAATATCGTGTTTAAATAGTACTAAATTAATACTAAAGTGTCATAGTTGAATATTTACATACCTTAAGCATGTTATTCTCATTAAAAATTTTGAGTAACTCTTCCTGGCTTTGTTGCGTCACTAATACACTCTCCGCCGAAGTAATACAACCGGAACACGCCAAACAATCGGCTAAAGTGATCTCCACTTTTTGTAGCTTTTGGAATGAACCGTCATTCTCAATTTGCATATAAGAGCCATCCTCCTGTATAGAGATTTTCGCTCCGGTACTTGTCTTCGTCTTTTGTATTTCAACTGGTTTAATACATTCCTAAAATACTCTATTCAGACATAAAAATAACGACTTAAGCTACAAACCTGTGAAGGGGTTATAAAGTCATCCAAATCGGTTAATTGTAACACACCGCTAAATCCAGACATGATTCAAAAATTGGGTATTTTCAAATTAAAAATTATCGAATTTTATCTAGGTTAGGTATCTGTCAAGTGTCACGTACTGATAAAATTTGTTATGATGCTAGACAGCGCCATCTCTATTACGGTCGTTGTATTAGATACCCACCGATGGATTTTAGTGTTTTGTGGTTGGCTCTACTTTGTTTATTGCGTCAAAAGTGATAGGGCGCTCGTTTTTAGCGATTTGAAAGTAAAGGGTAAAAATTCTTTGAGTAAACAGTCTCAGTTTAATTTGAAAAGCTAGAAATGGCAGAAGAACCTAAAGAAAAGGAGGGAGAGGCGAAAAAAGTTGTTCATACTTACCCCTTAGTTAGGGTGAGTCATAATTATTGATTTTTTTACTCTATCAATATTTTTTGATATCTTTCGATTTACTGTGTTTAGTATTCGGATATGGCTGAGGAAGTGAAACAAGAGATAATGGAAATGGTTGTGACTGCTTGTGAAAAGTTTTCAAATAATAATGAGGTAGTTTAGCGACAATAATTTGACAAAAACTACATTTTTATTGTTTATTTTTAAGGCTGCTGCAAAGATGATCAAGGATCAGATGGATAAGAAATTGGGGCCCCCGTTTCACGTTGTCGTGGGAGAAGGATTCGGGTTTGAGATTAGTTATGAATGTAGCAATCTTTTGTATATGTTCTTCGGAGGGAATTTAGCCATTTGCGTCTGGAAGTGTTGAAAGAAAACGAACGAAATGGTGTAAAATAATATATATTTTAATAAATTCTCTAACGTTAAAAAAAAGATTATAATATATCTAGCATTCATAAAAATACTTTTATATATTTATATAATACGTATACTCAGTCCTTTTACAATAAAGCGTTATTAAATTATTGTAGGTATTTCATATTATGTTGAATACTTGAATACTTTTAACTGTAATCTCCCTATTTAAAAAAAAAGTACAATTTTGATACTTTGATGAACGAGATGAAAGAGAAAAATCATCAGAATTGTTCTTTTTTTTGAAAGGGAGTATAAAATAAGATAAAAATATATAATATTTAATATATAATATTCATTTATGGTCATATCATAGGATGGATTCAGACTTTGAGCAGTTAACAATTAAATTAATAAAACTGTCATGTACGAAAGTCAATTACGTAATTATGGAACTTTCTGAACGGATGATGATACTTAATCTAGAAGGATACCCTCGATTAATACATTCTAGTACCGCTAGTGGCGCTGATGTCAAGATTACAACCAAAACTTTTTCGCAAGTGGGGTTTTTTCCAAACATCACTTTCAAATTTTACAACCAACTCACTTTACTTACGATAAAATAATGACCGTAGTATTGTAAACTTGATTTTCAGATTAGTATTTAACAGATTCAAAGACAAAATAATGAATAATTTTCTTGTGGATTTAGGGAATTTTATTGTTATAAGTTGTCTTGTCATTTTTGACAGCGGGTACAGAGTTGGTAACCCTCTATACCGAGATAGTTCTCCTAACCACCACAAGATGACAGCACATTGTAACAATTATTCTAGATATTTTTTCGCAAAACATGGCATTACTAAATTTCATTTTGTGCTTCGACGGAATTTAGTTCGCGTAAAAGTTGGGTACCACGTGATTGTACATGGATGTATCTGTGGCTAAAAGTTATTTTTATCCTCCCATAATGATGTCAGGCAAAAATATAGACGTGTAAAAATCTTGAACATTCTTCCCATACATCTCTGAAAGGCATTAGCGAAAACACCGTGCTAAAACATGACCTACGTTTCTCATGAATTAAAAAGTGTCATGTTTTTGTGTTTTATATCAGGGGGTAGACTTCTATCTTAAACTTACAATAAATGAGTTTGATGAATAACGCTGCAACTTAAAGCTAATGATAAATGAATCTGGTACCGATGAAACTTTGGGTGATGCGGTTAATACTTTTTAGCTTCTCAATTACACAAATCAGCAAACAGCAAATAACCGAAGGCTTAATAAATCTTCATAACCAGAAAATAACTTTTACGTTTAAAATTAATTAATTAATAATATGTAATTAATATTATTATTAACCGTTAACATATATATTATTGCATAGTCAGGCAAGCGTTATATAGCATGTTCAATAAAAAAAAAGATCTAGTTTATCGTGGGAAATATTGTAGGTTGCCTACTAAACTAAAATTTGACAATTATGCAAGTTTTAGAGGTTAGAGAAATTTCTGTCTGACGTTTTATACGTCAATTTCTAAATGAAGGCACACTAGAGGTTTTCTTTTTTATTAAACATACAATACTTATAGAAACAATCAAACGATTAACAACCGATAAATCTGCCTTCAAAATAAAAAACAAACTCTCTCAACAGATCAAAATTGCACCTTATTCTCGTCAGATCACGAAATAAACTCAAACCGTATATTTTGTAACGATTTGCTTCGTATTCTTTGCAATTTCGTACGCCCATTCTCGAATGGTCTGATAGAGGACGTTCACCTCTTGCTGGTTGCCGGCTCTGTGAGCGTTCATCAAACTTAGGCACGCTTTCTGGAGCTGGAATACGTTCTCCAGGAGATGACGGGTGGTCTCAGTTCGATTTTCGATCGGTACGTTTCCGGATAGGGCTATAACGGCCGCTTTTATTCTATCCGAATGCGAGACGCATAATTCCCTCCCATTCGAATCTAGTATCGACTGCATCAGCTGTTGTATTGCTTTTGTTATTTGGTCGGTGCATTGGAATATTGCCTGACTTTGAGTGGGATTGTTGTATAAGCTAGTTGTTGTTCTTGATTGGTCGTTTTGTTTTAACTGTAATATTTAAATTATTTTGTTGATTGCATAAAGTATTGTAGTATATAGTATGATATACGAAAGCAAACACAGGTCATGTGACGGTTAGTGCTGTTGGTTTTGAACAAAACTTGCTAAATTTATTATGTTTTTACTATATCGTAAGTTTATTTGTTTTTATTCTTTAAAATGACAGATTGCTCTTTAAATGTTAATATGTAGTCTTACTGTCAGGTATTGGGAGAATATAAGTCTCTTCTGTCAAAAATCAATGTAAAGTTTGGCCAAATACGTTTACACTTGTGCGTGAATGTAGTGTTACATGTAATTCACACAAATATTAGAGTTTCTGTACAAATATCTCAAGATTAAAATGATCATTATATATGATTTCGGTAATGTCCCAACCACATTTATTATGTAATATTATTTATTTTCTTCTACACCTGAGCTTTGCGATAATTTTGCGGTATTGTTATCGTTTGTGAAAGAATACAGTAAAAAAAGACAAACCTGATTTTTGAAGTCCTGCCAATTTGGTGTTTTCAAGCCCTCTCTTGTTTCAAACATACTCAAAGGTCTGGTCGCTTTCCGACTGCTCCTTAGATCAGTGGGACTTGGCAATTGACCGTTCGACACTTTCGGATCCTTGAAACAAACAAAGAAACAACAACAAATTACACACAATATAAATAACAAAGTTTATAATTTGTAAAAGTGAAAAATAATGTATAATAATAATAATAATACAAAAATTAAGATAAAGATAAATAAGATACCGTTAGGAGGCCATCTAAAGAACTACATCCGCTATCGCCTTCGACAAAACTCTGCATGGATCCCGCCTGCGACAGCCTCGACTTCAACAGACAATTCTCGGAGTTTAATCTTTCGACGAGTGCCTTCAAAACCACAACTTCTTGTTTCAAAGAAGATATCGTGGTATCGGACAACTCTAACTTCTTCGTTATCTCTTCGACATTGACGTTGTTTGGTGCACAACACGTATTGTCGTTGTTATCCTTTTTAACGGTGATTAAGCGATTGTCAAGTTGTTCTCCATCCTAAATAAAAGAAAACTCAAAACGTCAAACAATCTTCATACAGAAAGTCACCACGTAAAATTTAGCTAGATAAGTTAACGAAATATTACATAACTTATAATTTTAGTAGTTTATTAACAATACCTCTTCTGGAGTGTCTGCAACGATGGCGTAATCGTCATCCGAAGCGACGGAATCGTAAAGGGGGTCGTCGTCTTGCGTTTGTACTTCTCTCAGGATGGGTAAGCTTACGCCTTTCGCAAGTAAAGAAACTAAAAATTAGTACGGTCTGATGAAAATTTTTTATTTATTTTACGGACACGAAAGAATATCGTAAATTTTCAAGTATTTTTTGGTTTTGGGTGTTTTAAAGTAGTTTTAAACTAAGTAGAGCACAGTGACATATGCAACCAATTATACCCGTATATTTAGTTGCATACACAACTGTGCTCTCCTTGGTTTGAAACATCTATACAAATACCTCTTTCGGATGCAATCTGTCTCCTCTGAGTGTCGATGAGTATGTCGTAAACAAGAGCCTTCAGTTCCGGCGACGAGAATTTGCCCAGTTTCTGCCGGCTCTGGTTTCTGGTCGTCGACAGGGTCGGGTCGACGGGAAGAAACGGCAGAGCGCTCAGTTTGACCGAATCGGAGCTGCTCAACCAAACTGGAAACGCAAGTAGCCTTGATCAGATGAATTAATGTGCTATTGGTATTGGAAAAAAATAAACTGGCCAAAAAATCAAAGTCTCATGGATGGTTTTTTAAATCATGATTTAATTTTTTCTTTCATTTATGTTGGCTATCCTCTTTAGGAGTTGACATATAAAATCTCAAAAAGAAACGTCAGAAAATTTAAGTAACAAAAACAAGAAAACTAATCAACAACAGAAACTGTTATTAAGTACTTACTATTCTAATATCCTTCATTTGCAAAATATAAAAATAGATTAGTCGAAGCGTAATAAGTTTGACGCAAATAAATACTTACTGGCTTCTATTTCGCGACGATCGATCTCGTCGTAAACGTCCATCGCTAATTCTTCGAACAACCGATTAGGCAACTAAAAATTGAATACATCATAAAATCTAAATAAGTACCAAAAGTTACAATCCAAAAAAGTACCAAAAGTTAAAATAATTAATAAAGTACCGAAAGCTTTACCTTTTTCAGTTTGTTGTTAATATTTTTTTCAGATTGTGGCCCACTCGGCGGTACTAAAAAGTGAACGCTACTCTGATGATCTGGCTTCCGTTGACATAAATAATTACTGAATTTATCCGTGACCTCGTACTGCAGTTCCATGAGTCTATTCGTCAATTCCTTGTTACCTTTTTGTCTATTTAGATAAAAAAAAAAGGTTTTTTTGATCAAATTGACCGTAAATTTTAAATCAAAATGTAATATCTAACCTTGCGTAATCAATTGGCGTCTTTCCATGGAGATCTGGATACGTCGGGTCTGCTCCGTATACAACCAATAACTCTACCTGCAACATTTGGTTCTTTTTTGCCGCGACATGCAGTGGAGTTGTTCCCTTCTCCTAAAATTATAAAGTATAATTCAAAAAAAAAAAATGATAAAGTGCACTCTGGTGGTAGAAATTTAAATTAAAACATTCGCGATAAATAGCGCCATCTATATTTGGCAGCAACTGTCACTATGACCTTAAACTTAAAACTATTCCATAAAAATGTAAATATAAATAGTAGGTCAAGAGTATAGAAATAAATAACCTCAATTTGTCAACTGTCAAAGTAAATTAATAAAGAACAAAAAAACTTACATCATGAAAAAAGTTGGGATCAGCACCTTGGATCAAAAATCGGAATGAAGTTTCCAAGTTGTTGGTCCTAACGCTAGCGTGCAATTGTTTTCCAAGTTCGTTTTCGACACACAGTAAACCGTCTTCGTTATTTGGACGGAAGACAAACGCACACTGCTTATGTTTTTCCTTGATAAATTCCGATTTTACACTAAAAATTAACCTATCAATAAACCTGTCGCATCACCGTATTTTATAAACATACTCGAGTGTGTCTTTTTGATTTGGCTTCTTCTTGTTTAACTTTGAGCCGTTCTCCAACAACGAGTGCTCCCAAATATTATTCACTCCGCTGTTGCACAAGGTTTGTACCATCTAAAACAAGAATTATCACCGCGGGTTCTTTTAAATCACGTATGTTTCAAAACAAACCGTAAGCAAGTGTCCCGACCAAGAGCTCTGTTGCAAAGATTTCACTTGGGATATGTGTCTACCGAGGTTTCTATGGATACAACAACACTCAACACATAAAAGGATTCCTCTGTTGACGGACGCCCATGTAGGATCTGCAGAATGATTTAATTCATAAATTAGTTTTATTCGGTATGCGATTTTACGTACCCGGGGCGCCACAGTCGGCGCAAACGTCCGTATTTTGCCTGGATTTCGCCCGGTTCATCTTGCCACCGACCCTATCAGCCCGCGAATCAAAATAAACATAAAAATAAAAACACGGAACGAACGAATTTATTGAAATATTTTACGCCATTTTACTTGTTGTGTGATTGTTGACATCTTCGGCGATATCTTCGTCCCCGTCGTGCCAACAGCTAAGCCGAAATTTCTCTAGATTCTTCATTGATGGCGACGATCCGTTCACGACGGCGGCAAAATTCGATTGACGCGAATTCTTCGGTGAAAGACGGCGAGGCGCATTTAGAAGTTGCGATGTTTGCTATTCTAATTCGCGATAAATGTAAACCTTGGCTTTCTCGTTTATCGGGTTATTTCATTAGATAAGATTGTTTCGCCCGCGGGCGAGAGACTGATGCTTTAATAAGTACGCAAATAATTTGAATATTTAGTAATTTATTGAGGTTGCAAATATATTAAATATCGATAAGGTTTCTTTTTGTTTTTGTCTTCAATTTTTAGCGATTTGTCAGATCTAAATTTACCATGATTATGTAATACACAACTTTGGGTATAAAATTACTAATATCGTGTTTAAAATTTACCATATACTTATCGTTTATGATGTTATATTTTATTAATTATATTATCTGGGATTAGATACGTTAGCTTTGTTCGAGCAACAGTCAAGAATTAGTTCGAAATTAAGTTTTTATACCATACTAGCCCAGGCAAGTTATTTTAAAAAATGGGCCATTTAGTGAGGATTTAATAAATGTACAACATTTTTATTTTACAAGTTCAAATGCTCGGATTGTTTGCCTTCAGCTCTGCATCTTTTTAAAAATGATCGTTTGTTAAAACATGCATAGCGAGTTGTGTTGATGTCTTCTGCTGCTTGCGTGGCGCAGCTCGGCGATATTTTGAATAGAATTGGAATAAACTTTTTCCTTTATACAGGTTTGGCCAGTTAAATTTGTAAAATAAAAGCACATTTTCTACTCTCGTACTTTTTGTTTTATTTATCAATTTATTTCCTCAATTGCTCCGCCTGAACGGGCGAATGTAGATGGCGCTTTTTGCCCAGAATTGTTTAATTCAAATTTCTACCATCAGAGTGGGACTCTTTCACTCGTTGAGGCGAATAGCCAATGAAATGCGTCATGAATGCGTAATTCGCCTCAACAAGCGAATGTAGATGGCGCTATTTATCCCGCATCATTTAATTCAAATCTCTACCACCAGAGCAGAGATTCTTTCGTTCGTTGAGGCTGATTAACTAGGATAGGTTGAGTTTCTTGCAATAATTTTTTTTGGGGGCAGAAAAGGAGCAAGTGTTGTACATTTTTTAAATCCTAACTAAATGGCCCATCTTTGAAAATAACTTGCCTAGGCTAGTACAGTATATTTCCTTTGTAATAAAGAATCAAAGTTAAGTGACAAATTTTTTTCAAACCACAACTCAAACAAACTACCTCATTTTTATCAATGTCACAATTTTTTTTTTTTTTTTGATTGATTTGCGATTGAAATTAATGGTACGGTGATTTAAGTTGATATTAGCAAAAAACCTTAAGAGAATTAGGAAATTTGTTGCCACAGTAACTAAAAATGTGATAAAGGATGTCGATTTTCTACTTTTTTTGAAAAAAAATGCTGATTATCACTCAACTAAGTGATTTTTTTTACTATTTTTGCCAGGACATACATAAACCACCCTCTCTCCTGGCATCCGCTTGACGTTGAGTTTTGAAACACCCTGTACAGAAATATTTATAAATAAAAATAAAACTAGATCAGTAATTTGATATTTTTATTAAATACAAAAATGTCAATAAATAACTTAAAACAAAATACAAATAAATAACGGTTATCTGTATAAAGTAAAAAAAAGGAAATATTACATAATATTTAAATATAATATATATATTTATATAATATAATATATTTATATATATATAGCTCATGCGTTTGTTTTGTCAGAGTCAGTTCGTTTGAACAAGTAGGAACATTATAAATCTTATACTGTTGTCGTAAACAAAGAGAAAATACATTATTGAATCATCGTATCGTGGTATATTATTTGATCTTTTGTTTTAAATACTTATACGTTTTTAATAACAGAACTTGTTTTATAAAAAAAAAACTTTAAAGCAGGGTGACTTGAAACAACAAAAATTTAAATATAAAACAATTAAATTTAGTACCTAATCAACTAATTAATAAATGACATTTGTCTTTTAACACGTTACTTTTTAAAAATGTGGTATATATATATATATTGATTCACCCTGTATATGGAAATGCAACACATAAATAATTGATATGAACACAACTGTAATATACGACTGTAAGTAATACTTTGTTACATTTGAATAATACTATAGATATCTTATAAAGTTTGAAATTGATCAAAATAATTTAATTGAATTCTGCAACAAGTATTACTTACATATCATTCATATCACAATTTATGCGTTTGCATAGCATTAAACGAATTAATAAGAAAACATTCAAAACAAAAGTTATTTAATAACGAAATTCTCATCTCTCTTCTTAATAGGAAACTTATTCTCGTTATAGGTAAACTTTAACTTATCTAACGTTTTAATAGCAACGGGAACAACAGTTTCAGTCTTATCGGTAGAATTCTTTTCGGAAGAGGCCGCTTCCGACTTACCGGAAGATATTCCTTCCCTAACTACGTTATTAGACACTTTAACAACAAAACCGTCGTTCCTATTCTCTTTAAAATTCAAAACAACTTTCCTTAAAATCCCTTCTACGTTACAATTCGCAAAATCAAAGACCACGTCTAAGAATAACTCCTGAATCATGCGTCTCGGGCCTAATCTATACGTATTTTCGGATATAACACGACACACGTCGGAGTACAAGCACATATCTTGGAATATCTCTGGTGCTTTTTGTTTGTGCTGTACCAACGTCTGTTTTGCCGATTTCATGAAGAGCGGATTTGCTAATCGTTCCACTTGTAAGATAATATCGGCTTTCATTTCTTGTTCTTCTGGAGAGTTTGTCGAACTTGAAGGTGTTTCGTCGTCTAAAGGGGAGGAGATTGAAAAAATTGAGGAGATATTGCGTGAATATTAAGACTGATGCTTACGTTTTTGCTGGATTAGCGATATTTTACTCAATCGTTTCCTTATTTGCGAGCAACGGAAACACGATATCGGATCGTGCGTTGAGGTGTCCGCTCTACGACGTAGTACTACCCCATTTCTTATGTCGGCTAGAAAAATATATAAAGATATACCCAGCTATCATGTAAACATTTTAGAAATTTTATTCTCTCCACGAACAAAACTGGTCAACTCTAACGTCTTCGATAATGACATTTAACTGTCAAATTTCAGAGTACCCGATCACAATATTTTCCATGAAAATTGACACATAAAATACAGAAACGTCAGAAAATGTAAGTAACAAAAATAACTCACGTCCTCGCTGGGATGTGGTACCATTTCTAAACATGACATCCGTACATCCGCCATCTGGAAATAAATTCCCCAACTCCATCGGCAAACAGATTCCCATATAGCATTGGCCCCTGTTGTTATTCTCCCTGACATCTCTCTTAGGCACTTGGCCGTCCTCCAGGTCCCTAAACTTTTGCTTGGACTCCATGTAATCCTCGTAATCGGTAGGCGTATGCGAGGAACCGCTCAAGTCACTGCGCATCGTATTATACCGATATCGACCGCTACCGGATGCGGAACTATAGTTGCTCTCTTGAATTTTCTTTAGGGTTTTATAGCCTCTGATATCGTCACCGCTCAGCCTTCCACACATGCTGCTAGGTGGCGACACTGTAGAATTCTCCGATGGGGTTTTACCTAAATGATGATATGTTATTTTAGATTTGACGGTGATTATATTAAGATTAAGGGGCTTACTTAGTATAGAATGTTGTTTCGATGATTCGGAGTATCTGCGGTCACGTCTTAACGTTGCTAAACTGGAGGAGCTCGGTATTGGGCTTAGGGTTTGCGTCCTTTCGAAGAAATTTGAGTAGTTGTAACTATCAGGTCTGTTATGATAAATAGAAACAAAAAGAAAAACAAGAAACTGTAAATAATAAAAAAAAACTAAAGAAAATAAAATGGAAAAAGAAGGGAAGTTAAGAAAATAGTTTGTTCCATTTTGGGGAATATGCAGAAAAAGATTACTTATAAATTAGAAAATAGTGGAATAAAATTGAATACAAATGAACAGAATTGAATAGAACTGCTTGAAATTGTACACAACTAAATATAATTGAATAAAAAACAATTGAAATGAACAAAAATTGAATGTTTTTCAATTGAATTGAATGAAATTGAACACATTTGATTCGAATTGAACAGAATTGAATACAAATGAAGAGGCATGAATAATACAGAACTTAACAAAATTGGATGGAAATGAACAGAATTGGTCATAATTGTGAATACAACTGAATGAAATTGAACACAATTGAGTAGAGCTTAACAGAACTGAATATAACTTATTAGAACTGATAAAATTGAACGTAAACTGGATAGCACTGAACATAACTGTATAGAAATGAACAGAATTGAACACAAATGAACAGAATTGAATACATAAGAATTGACTGCAATAACTCTACAAAACATATATGAACAAAATTGAATAGAAAAGATTGAAATTAAACATAATTAAATACAGTTGAACACAATTGAATACAAATGAAGAGAACAGAAATGAATAGAATTGAACAAAACTGAACAGAGTTGAACAGAATTTAATATAATGGAATAGAACCAGTTGCAATTACACATAATGAAATATAACTGAACAGAAATGAACACAGATGAACAGAACTGAATAGAAAAAACTTTAACAGAATTCAACAAAATTGAATAACACCGCTTGAAATTGAACACAATTGAATAGATTTGAACAGAATTGAACACAAATAAAGAGAACAGAAAGAATTGAACAAAATAGAGCTGAACAGAATTTAACTTAATAGAATAAAAGCAACTAAAATTGCACACAAAACTGAATAAAATTGCATGCAAGTGAATAGAATTGGATAGAATTTATCAAAATTGAATGGAACTGAACAGAACTGTGAACATACCTGACTAAAATTGAATAAAACTAAACAGAATTGACCACACAAGAACAGAATCGAACAAAAATGAACAGAATTGAACAAAATTCATTGGATTTAAACAAATTTGATGCAAACTGACCAAATATTGCAAAAATTTGACACATAGAATTGGATAGAAAAAATTATAATTAAATAAAAACATTGTAATAACAATAAAACAAAAATTAAAAAGAAAAATAAGGCTCAGTGCTTACCTTTTCGGAGGGTATGCAGAACAACATTCCATTGATTCAGCTCCTGACATCGATTCCGACCCGGAACCATCTTTATTTGTCACAAAGTTGGACATCCGCAACGTTAAAGACCCAATCCCCTCGTAAGTTTTAGATTCGGACAACGATCTAGTATGCTGATATGTCACCGACTGATGATTCGGCAACGTCTGCGACTTTTTCTGATCTACCGATGTTTCTACAAAATAAAGAGAATTAATACACATTTTTTGTATGGAAATGAATATTATACTAAAACTAACGGTCAAATATGTGAAGTTATGTTAATGATACTATAGTATTATGTGAAAATTTTGAAGAAATTATAATGAAATACTAACCTGGATTCGTCATAAATAAAATGTCATCGGGTTCGGTGGTATTCAGGTCTGAACTTGTTTCCTCGATATACGCAAACATATGATCTCGCTCACTAGATGGCTCTGAATCTGAACACGTACTAGAGATTTTAACGGGTATTTCCGAACTGTCTTCATCCCAATTTTCTTCTTCTATGACAGGATATCTATCATGCCTATCGTGTCTAGTTGACATCCATCCTGGGTTATTTCATTTATTAATTATTTATATTATTATTTTATTTATTGATTTTAAATATTATTTCTTACCTAATTTGAAGAGACAATCTGCTCCAAATTTAGTGGACGCTACCAATCCGAGAGCGTAAAAGGCGGTTGCTCTGATAGAATAAATTTCTGATTTTTCTGCAAGTTGCACGATAAGGTTGATGACGTTTTTTGAGTGCATGAGCTTTATGCCAACTTTTGAACTACCGATTTGACATAAAGCCCAAATAGCTGCCTTCACTTTTAAAATGTCTTCGTCCTTTTCACTACAGGACATATCCAAATGCTACAAAAAAGAGCAAAAGAACAAATTACAAATATAGTAGTTAGAAGTAAAAGAAAAATATTAAAAGAAACATGTAGGATAACAAATAAAACACCAGCCTTACCTCCATTAAAGTGTCTATTGGAGCCTGTTGTAAAAGCATTTCAAATCCCTCCTTATGGCTAGTCAGCTGCCCATAAAGGTGCGGAGGTAAAAATACGTCTTTCTTGCTGGTCGATCGGCTTGAACTGGTCCTCTTATCGTATCTGCCGTCCTCACCACGTTGATGTAAAGTTAAAGCGTCTGACATCTCAGTTTCTACTATCTTCACATACCTAATTAAACAAAAACATACAAATGACTGTCTGCAGAAAATAAATTGAATAGAATTGAACAAAATTAAACAGAACTAAAGAAAATTGAATAATATTGAACAGAAATGAATAAAAGTGGATATGAATACATATAAGCAGAATTGAACAGAAATTAACAGAACTGAATAGAAATGAACAAAACTTGAATAGAAATGAAAAAAAAAAACTGAATAGAATTGATTGAAATGGGGCAGAATTGAAAACAATAGAACTGAATGGAATTGCACACAACTGAACAGAATTGAATAGAATTGAACAACATTTAACAGAACTGAACAGAACATAATAGAACTGAATTGACAAAAATCACACACAACTAAACAAAACTGAATAGAATTGAACTGAACGGCATTGAACAGAAATGAAGAAAAAACAAACAGAATCGAATGTAACTAAATAGATTTGAAGATAATTGATAATGGAAAAGATAAAATTTGAATTGAACAGAATTGCACACAACTGAATAGAATTGAATAGAAATAAACTTAAACAGAAAAAAAAAAACACATACAAAACTTACCTATACAACATTGTGTGGCTCCATCTATCCATCTCCCTCTGCAGAAACCCACTATCTTCCAATAAACGAAAACCGCTATCAGTCGATAAAAACCTTATCAGTAAGAACAATCCTTTCTCCCCTAAACTTTCCAACAATTCCGGATTGACTTTGACTAAGGTATCGAGGCAAGATGGAACTTCGGCCGCTTCGTGCAGAATACTCAGAGCGACCAGCCGTATCGTTCTCGATTCGTCCTTCAGCTGTTTCGCTATCAACTCAATCCCCCACTTGGCAAAGTCGGGAACGTCCGCCCTCAGCAAGATCTGCAGGAACTGAGTCGTATACAGTCTGGCGCTCTCCTGAGGGGACTTCAGAACGCTCGCGAGTAGCTGCCTGGCCGGCGACTGTACCTTGTAATCCAACGACGACACTATCAACTTCACGTAGCATACGTGATTGGTTTTCAGGGCTAATTCCGACAGTCTAAAAAGGGATGGTAAAAAAATGTAATTAGAAATGACAAATACACACTTTTTTTACTTGAATTCTAATGAAAAATTACCTAATAAAACTTACACATGAAAAACTAAAGTAGACTGAACAGAATTGAATAGAATTGAGCAGAATTGAATAGAATTCAGCAGAATTGAATAGAATTGAACAGAATTCAATAGAATTGAACAGAATTGAATAGAATTGAACAAAATTGAATAGAATTGAACAAAATTGAATAGAATTGAACAAAATTGAATAGAATTGAACAAAATTGAATAGAATTGAACAAAATTGAATAGAATTGAACAAAATTGAATAGAATTGAACAAATTGAATAGAATTGAACAAAATTGAATATAATTGAACAAAATTGAATATAATTGAACAAAATTGAATAGAATTGAACAAAATTGAATAGAATTGAACAAAATTGAATAGAATTGAACAAAATTGAATAGAATTGAACAAAATTGAATAGAATTGAACAAAATTGAATAGAATTGAACAAAATTGAATAGAATTGAACAAAATTGAATAGAATTGAACAAAATTGAATAGAATTGAACAAAATTGAATAGAATTGAACAAAATTGAATAGAATTGAACAAAATTGAATAGAATTGAACAAAATTGAATAGAATTGAACAAAATTGAATAGAATTGAACAAAATTGAATAGAATTGAACAAAATTGAATAGAATTGAACAAAGTTGAATAGAATTGAACAAAATTGAATAGAATTGAACAAAATTGAATAGAATTGAACAAAATTGAATAGAATTGAACAAAATTGAATAGAATTGAACAAAATTGAATAGAATTGAACAAAATTGAATAGAATTGAACAAAATTGAATAGAATTGAACAAAATTGAATAGAATTAAACAAAATTGAATAGAATTGATTACGATTAAATATAAATAAGCTTGACCTATACATAATTAAATATAAAGCCGTAGTAATCCGGTAAATTAAATTTGTTTGACAATGAATTAAATAATATAAAAAATACTCACTGATTAAAAATTCCTAAGTTCTGAAGAATTTTGATGCCCCCCGTTCGAGTTCCTAACCTACCGATGAATAAAAAGTACGTTTGGCACATGGTATTGCCCATATGCTGGGGGCTGAATAGGCAATCGTGGGCGCTTTTGCTTGTAGATATCGCGTCGATGTTACCGGAAATATCCTGGAATAATTCTTGTAGGAGTTTTGTGGCGTAGTCGTCACCCAATTTCAACAGGACGTAAACTAACTCGATCCCGACAAGCGTATAAATTCTCTTTTCGTTGGTCAGTTCCGTGTGCGAGTATAAATGATTTGACGGTTTAAAGAAATCTACTAGGCGTTTCAAAAATGACTTATGGGTGTTCTCATTCACGTCAATCTTGAATAGTTTATCATCCTTTAGAAGGACTTTAATCAAATTCCAATCCCAAGAATACGGATCTTTGTTTACAACAACACCAGACTCTTTAATAAAATCGTCCACTTTAAAAAGCTAAAAAAATATTTGTAACAAATTTTTGTCAAACTCAAAAGTGATTTAATACATACTTGTGTAAATTTTGATCGTAGGATACCTCTTTTGTACTTTCTACTGCTGTATTCTATCTTATTTGATGTCTTCATGTAGCTTCCGCTCTGCAGAATAAAATCTAGGTACATGCTTTGTGAAGCAGGCCGGTGTTTCAGCAATTTGTGACATTGCTGCAAGGCTGTAATCGCAGGTAAAGCGTGGGGCTTATTTGAAACCGCATATTTTAGTAAATTCGGCAATGGCGGCGTTATATTACAGCACTCGGGCGGTAGCATAACTTGTATCAGTCGTAAAAGTTCTCCTAAAATAAATTTATTATTTATTGGATTCATTTGGCTTCAATTTTGTTCAATTCTATTCATTTCTATGTATACAGAACTGAATTGAAATGAACACAATTATATAGAATTGAACAAAAAATAATTGAAATAAACACAAATGAACAGAAATGAACACAAATGACCAAATAAAATGCACAAAATTCTACAGTACTGAAGAAAAATTGTAAGGCGGTCAAGAAAACTTAATGGAATTGAATAGAAATAAATACAATTGACAAGAACTTAAGCAAATTGAATAGAATTGAACAGAAATGAAAAGAATTGAACTTGAATAGAAATAAACAAAACTGAATTGAAATGAACCCAAATGAATAGAATTGAGCAAAATACAATTGAAATAAACATAAATACACAGAAATGAACACAAATGGTCAATTGAAAAGCTCAAGATTCAACAGTCCTGAATAAAATTGGAAGGCATTCAAGAAATTTTAATGGAATTGGATAGAAACTAATAGAGTTGACCAGCAAATTGAATAGAAATGAACATAATGGAATAAAATTTACCAGAGCTGAAACAAATTGAACAGAATTCAACAGAATTGACCATAAATGAACAGAATTGAACATAAATGAACAGAATTAATCACGGTTAAAGTTAGAAAAAGTCTTACCTAATAAAACAGTAGCTCTAACACTAATAAACGTATCGCTGGTGACTATGACCTCGACGAGGGCCCCGAGGAGCCCAGTTTCCAGGAAACAGTACAAAATTAATGATAAATGCATATCGGTGATGCTCGGCGTTGTCCTGGCTAGATGCGGTAAGACCGAACGGCCCTCGGCCACCACAAAACCTTCGTTTAGCCGCCAAGACGCCTGGGGCTCCGCCGGATCAACCGCTGTTAGCGCCACAGACAACTCGTCACTCCATTCCGGTTGTTGCAAGCCCAACAGTTCGTATAATAAATCTAACACCGCTTTCTGAAATAATTGTAAATTATAATTGGGTTGAAGGAGGGTAAAATTAAATGTGGAACTTACTCGAACTTCGAGTTGGTTCAAATAGAGCACGTCTACAATCGCCTTGAACCCTCTGCTGTCGTTTGGGTTGCATAGGTGCAGTATTCCAGGCCAACTACGTAATAAAGAGAGCAAGGCCAGTCTGCTACAGTTGAATCTCAACTCTCGTTCATCTCTGCAATGACAGATTAAGTTTGAATGCTATCCAGGCAGACATAACCTCACTTAAGTGAAGTCTGACTTCACTGACGTATGGTACACAGATACAAACATAACCTCAATATGAACTTCATGAAACATAACCCTACTTAACTGACAGTTCTATGGAGTAATCTCTACAGATAAGTAGGTAACTACATTATCAACATTGTGTAATTTAAAGAAAAAAAAAAAAATATAAACATACATACCTATTCTTGTCCATCCACCCGTGTCTATAATGAAAATCGCAATATGGGGCACATACACAGTGTAAATCAACAGCAGCAATATTCCTAGTGGAAGGTTTATCCAATAATAAGACAAGCACACCGCACAAAGATTCAGCAATTTTAGGCGTTTGACATTCTAGTAAGTTTCGAGTGATAGCTGCCACACCCCCGGAAGCAATGAACACATCTGGGTTTAGAACACCTACAAAAAAATTCACGTCAATCCTAATAATAAAAATTAAATGTATAATAAATATAAAATATGCTCAATAAAAAAAAAGTATCTGGTGGGCCATGATTACATTTGTTTGTTAAATTGACATATAAAATGTCAAAATGGTCAACTTTAACCTCCAAAACTTAGTATTGACATAAAGCTTAACTGTCAAATTTAAGAGTAGCCAACCTACAATAACAACAAAACTGGTCAACTCTAACCTCTTGGATAATGACATTTAACTGTCAAATTTCAGAGTAGCTAACCTACAATATTTTCCATGGGAATTGACATATAAAAGACAGAAACGTCAGAAAATATAAGTGACAAAAACAACAACAGCAAAACTGGTCAACGCTAACCTTTTGGATAATGACATTTAACTGTCAAATTTCAGAGTAGCCAACCTACAATATTTTCCACAGGAAATGACATATAAAAGACAGAAACGTCAGAAAATATAAGTGACAAAAACAACAACCACATTGGTCAACTCTAACCTCTTGGATAATGACATTTAACTGTCAAATTTCAGAGTAGCCAACCTACAATATTTTCCATGAGAATTGACATATAAAAGACAGAAACGTCAGAAAATATAAGTAACAAAAACAACAACAAAACTGGTCAACTCTAACCTCTGGGATAATGACATTTAACTGTCAAATTTCAGAGTGGCCAACCTACAATATTTTACATGGTACACAAGACTTTTAATAATGAACATACGATATAAAATTTAGCAACATGAAGTTCAACTTACATAATTCCGACAAAGTTGCTAAGCAAGCCCTGAGCATACGATCTTTTTCTTCGATACTACCTTTGGCAAATGCAACCAAACTGATAGACACCGGCATGGTAAATGTCGAAGGCGAAAGATACATGACCTTGCGAATTAATTTTAGAGATTCCGCACGTTCACAATCCACAAGCAGAAGATCAAAAGATCTACAAAATATTCATTGTTATTTAAATAAAAAATCGCTGATTAAATATATTACTAACCTTGATATTAGAAATGGAAATAGGAGTCTATTAAAACATATAACGTCTTCCTCTGTGTTCAGTATGTGTCGGACGGCACGGAAACCGCCGGAACGAACTTGAGCCGCCTCATCAACAACACATATTCGTAAACTAGAAATTAATTCGATTAATACCTAAAGTTTGTAGGTTAAGTATGTTTTAAAAACTTACCAGATTAACATATCTTCTACACTGAACCCCAACAGCGCTACATTCTTTTTTAGGTGCAGTACTAATTTGACAAAGGCGTTGAGATAATTCAGTCGTTTTGTTTCCGAAATTTCACTCTTCCTAGTGAGTTCGATAAGAATTTCCCTAGCATTATCATAGGGGTCTGCAAAAACATAAAAATAGCGACAAAAACAAATGATTGTTATGGAAAAACTAACCTCTATCTAGGTCCAATTTAACATAATCTTCGGATTTTGTCTGTTGAGCTGTAAATAAAAACACGGATACGTCCAAATTTATCGCGTTTACGATTAATTCTCTAGTATTAAACTTACTGCGACTGAATTTCGATCTGTTTGTAGGCAACATCCGAGTTGCCATGGTCGTTTTTTTAACGTTTGCACGCCGCTCGCAGCTAAAACACGATCGGCGAAACCATGAAAACGATTGTTAAATCAAAGGCAACCGTTTTAAATAAACCATTTCGCTAAGTTTAAATCCAAACGTCAAAAATATACGCCTAAACATAGGTTATGTGACAGCACTACATGCAACGATGGACGTTTCCCGATTCATGTGCTCATTATTGCTTGTTTGCGCCGAATTCTGTCGTTAGTTTTCAAGGAAATTGTATGTATTTATAGCGTGCGCCCGTAAAATACTTAGAATCATATAAAAAATACATTAATTTTCATTGTTTTTGTCAGTTTTCGTTGTAAATCGCTAATTTTTTGCGTCATTATACGCGCTTTTAATATTTGATTGCTTATTATACGAAAAATTTTAATCATTGAATTAATTTTGGTAAAATGCAGTTTTATCATTATTCTTAGAGTTAAGAAGCCATTAGATTTTTGCGATCGGCAAGTATGGCAACTGCCTTTTTTTGAAAAGTAAAAAATATATTCTTTATTTGAGCAGCATTAAAAAAAGTCAAGTATTCCACTGCACATGCGCAGTATAAAATTGGTGTTTGAACAGAAATAGGATTCTACAGTCGGCTGTTTGAGCAGTACTTTAGACTGAAAGTAAAGTATTTTAATTCTCTCGATGACCAACATATCGGCACAAGTTTCAAATTAGTCCATGCTCGTTAAGAGAATCCGCCTAAACGAGCGAATGTAGATGGCGCTATTTGTCCCGAATGTTCAAATTTCTACCACCAGAGCGGAGACTCTTTCGCTCGTTGAGGCGAATTTGCAATTAATTAAAATAAAAAATATAATAATGAACAGGCGAATATAAGTTCAGATTGCGCTTTTGAAATATAGTACATCCTTAGCTAATCTAACAAATATCACATATTTACATACATTCTTGATCACTCTGTATACATGCCACAGAAAAGCACTAACTGCAAGCTGCAACTTCACGATAGTTTGGCACGTTTGGTTTGCGTTAGCGCATTCTAGGTTATGTTGTAGCTGTAGCAACCCATAACTTATAAAGATGTCTTTGGCTGATGAGTTGTTAGCAGATTTGGAAGAAAATGACCAAGACGATTTGGAGGAGCTTCTCGAGGCTCAGGAAAAGCCCGAGATCAAAGAAGAAGACATTAAAGAAGAACCGATGGAACAAGACACCACACAAATCACAAGTGTTCGTGAACTGTGCAAACTGAGAGACTCCAAGCATCTCAGTAATATCATCGACCAAGTTTCCATGTACAGTAACAAACACAGGAAATCATCGGATATTATCGGACCTGTAGAATCAGACCCCGAATATCAACTTATAGTCGAAGCTAATAACACAGCGGCCGATATCGATAATGAAATCACCATCATACACAAGTTTGTTAGGGACAAGTACCAGAAAAGGTTCCCAGAATTGGATTCTTTGGTCGTTGGATGTTTAGAATACGTCAAAACTGTGAAAGAATTAGGAAATGATTTGGATCAAGCTAAAAATAATGAAATCTTACAACAATTCCTTACACAAGCTACTATCATGGTTGTTTCTGTAACTGCTTCCACAACGCAAGGGTGAGTTTTTGATTTTAATGAAAAAGAATAATTTTCATGACAGTTCTAGTGAATAATTGCCTTATTATTTCATGGAACTGTTAAAGTATATACATACCAACATTTTTGATTAGTTTTTGTTGATAACATATAAAAATAGCCAATTTTTTCTTACAGTACGATGTTATCACAGACGGAATTATTGCAAATAGAAGAAGCATGCGATATGGCCATAGAATTAAACAATTTCAAAACGCAAATCTACGAGTACGTCGAGAGCAGAATGGCTTTTATCGCACCGAATATATCGATAATCGTCGGTGCGTCGATTGCGGCGAAAATGATGGGGCTTGCGGGAGGTTTAACAAGGTTATCGAAAATTCCGGCATGTAATGTCTTGTTGCTAGGGCAACAGAAGAAAACGCTCAGTGGTTTTTCACAAGCCACTATGTTACCGCATACCGGTTTTGTTTATTACGCTGAAATTGTTCAGAACACACCACCGGTAAGTACCAAAGGATTTATAATCAAAATAGATTAAGATCACTGTGAGAAAATTGTAATAAAAACTGCCCAACAGCTTTTGACAGGAGAAAGATCTGATTGTAGCGCCATCTAGTTTTCAAAAGCTCACTTATGTATTTCAAACTTCAAATATTTTGTAAATGGGACATTTAAATTTTGAAATGTGCAATTCTATCCCTGAAAAATGTATTGATTAAATACACATTGGTTATTTTAATTGACATTTCACGGCATATTATAACCTTAAATGATATTGAATTTATTGATTTTAAGGATCTACGTAGGAAAGCTTCTAGATTGGTGGCGACTAAATGTACGCTTGCGGCTAGGGTGGACGCATGTCACGAGAGCCCCGACGGTAGAATCGGTAGGATGTTACGTGACGAAATAGAAAAGAAATTGGATAAATTACAAGAACCACCGCCGGTGAAATTCGTAAAACCTCTTCCAAAACCGATAGAGACGAGCAAGAAAAAACGTGGCGGTAAAAGAGTAAGGAAAATGAAGGAGAGATATGCGATGACCGAGTTAAGGAAACACGCTAACCGTATGAACTTTGCCGAGGTTTGTTCTTTCTTGAATTTATAATTGATTAATTTGAATTTGTAATATTTTGATTTTTGTCGTTTTTGTTTTATTTATATTTATTTATATTTTATTTTTATTTAATTGTTCTTTTAGATTGAAGATGATGCTTACCAAGATGATCTTGGTTATACCAGGGGAACGATTGGAAAGTCCGGAACTGGACGGATCAGGTTACCACAGGTTGATGAGAAAACTAAAGTTCGAATATCGAAGACCTTGCAGAGGAATTTGCAGAAACAACAGGTTTGGGGCGGAAGCACCACTGTGAAGAAACAGATTTCCGGTACAGCCTCAAGTGTGGCGTTTACCCCACTTCAGGTAAATTATATTTTTTGTATTCATCAAAAAAATTGTCCATCTAGAAGTTTGTTAAATTTCTATCTTCAATAATTTTTGTATTTTTGTTATTGTAAACAAGCTTTTGCGGGATTTTTTGTGCATTTATTTTATATTCTGTGCTATAATACCATAACAGAACAATTCTGTATTTTACTATAGTAAAATAAAATTAATTACTAATTCCTCCTTGAAGATAGAAATTTTTGAAAAGTGTTTGTCAATTTATTTGTCTTCATAAATAGTTTCCTTCATTTTATATTGTTTTGCCTGACATTTATGGTGGTTTCAACCACTACTCTTGATTCTTGACTTTGTATTGTTCATGAGACTCTTGGGAATAATTATTGTTAGTTTCATTACGATTGCTTAATTATTTTCAAAGTTATAATCTTTTGAAAAATGTTTGTCATATCTTTGCCTTCGTAAATTGTCCCATTGGCTTTATATTGTTACGTCTGACATTTATGGTAGTTGCAGCCTCTTATTTCGAGTTTATATTTTATTAGACCCTTTGCAATAATTGTGATTAGTTTCATTGGGATTGTTTAATTATTTTTGAAGATAGAAACTTTCGAAAAGCGTTTGTTAATATATTTGTCTTCATAAATTGTCCCCTTGACTTTATATTGTTATACCTGACATTTATGGTGGTTGCAGCAAACATTTTGCTGTTTTACTATCTGACCTAACTGAGGTGTTATATCTAATGTTAATTTTTGTCTTTTGTGTTTTCAGGGACTGGAAATTGTAAATCCTCAAGCTGCTGAAGTAAAAGTCAACGAAGCTAACGCCAAGTATTTCTCAAGTACCTCAGGCTTTTTGAAACTAAATAAATGAATGTGATTGTACAAAAAACTTGTTTCTAGAACAATGTATATGTTAAAAGGTTAATTATTAACCGTATAACTAGATAATTAGTCCTTTAATTGAGTAACTATTATAATCCAACCACTGCATAATAAATAATGATAAAAACTATTTGAATTTGACAACAAAACCTACAAACTTGTTTAATATAAACTTAAACCTGCCATTTTCAGCCTCACAACAACCAAATCCATAGTCGACCTCTCCACGAGTGCTCAGTGCGATCATGGTCGGATAGGATACCAAAAATAACACACCAAATAAAATAAATTACAAAATTATATTTCGCATCAAATTAAACATTCGGTCACCGGAAATCAAGACAAACTTGCACAGAATAAACAATTTTATAACATTCAAATTACAGTACGCTTCGAAAATAGGCAAAATTTAAAAAACAGAAACACCTAAATCACTTATAAACGTCTAGTCCGACTTGGACTTCTTTGTGTCATCCTCCTTGAAATGCAAGAAGACGATCGAGAACAGAAAAACGCCGGCCATCATCGAGAAGGCGCTCACGTAGTATGGAAAGGCGCTCGGAATGAACCGTTCGTACTGGGTGTGCTGCAGCGGGCGAACTGAAACTTGCGTCGTGCTGAAGAGACGCGTATAACCGACTTTATTGTAGTTTACTTTAAACTGGTATACACCGTAGACGTCCGGAATCTTGAATTTCGCCTCGTATCGTCCGTTGCCGGTATGTTTCAAGGTCGTACGGATGAACGGGTCGATTCTGACGAATTCTAGTTGGATATCGTCCGCGACGTACGGTACCCAACCCACCATGTCAAAGATGTCCACTTCAATTGTGTAGATCTAGACAAGAAATACATTGTTATGTTTTAAAACATTTATTTTAAAACATTGTTTTAAAACAAAGTTTTTAAAACATGGTTTTTTCTACTGTTACTGTTTATTTCCGAACTACATCCAATAGAATCATTTAGAGACTACCAGGGTTGTTTAAAAATAACAGTGTTTAAAACCTTTTAAAATAAATAATAGTAAGTAATTGTTTTGTATTAAATCCAACTAACTAACCCGTGAAGTATTCCCCTAAACGTCAGGGAATCCCATTACAACACCAAATGGAACAGAGAACCTACTATCAACTCAAGAGAGCCAACATTTGTAAAAGGATAGATTTTATATTATTCTTAAATCTCCATGAGCATCCCTTTATATTCGAAAACAATAAATTATTTTTTTCTCACACTTTGCCTTGAAAAGTAAAAAAAAAACAGAAAAAACATGATTTAAAACATGTTTTAAAACATTGTTTCATGTTTTAAAACACATTTTAACAAAAAAAAACTGTTTTTGTTTTAAATAAAAAAAAAAAACATAACTACCCTGCTTAACAATATATAAATAAAAAAACACAATAAAGTTTAAAGTGAACGTATTTTTAAAAATCTTACCACATCATCCATAATTGTATAATCCGTCGGCGGTGCTTTTTCACCAGCTTTATGATGGTTAATCGACCGTACCCTCAATTCCCCAGTTTCTTTAAAAGCCCATTGGCTGATAGCATTTGCCACCTTCTGATTACCAGATTTTTCAACTTTTTCCCCTCCGTGCGCTTTCTGTACCGACGAAGTGAAATATTCATCAGAAAAGAATGCCAAAGAACCACTGAATACCACTCTAGCATTATTCCTAGCTTGCAGACCGGCTATTAAAACAGTACTTTTACCGATAGCATGCGGATACTAAAAATAAATTAATTAGTTATTTTAAAATATGTAAAACTAAGTAGAGACACAGTGACATATGCAACCAATTATACCCGTATATTTGGTTGCATACACAACTGTGCTCTCCTTGGTTTGAAACATCTATACCTCTTTGATTGCCTGTTCAGGGTTGTAACTGTAAGCTGTGCTCTCTGCTGTTAATAACGGCAAAACTAATGGATTTTCCGGATCAGCCAAAAGACCGGTACCTTGATATAACAAAGGTGCTGTTTCTTTTCTATTTCCGACAACGATAGAAGCATCGATTAGATTTTCTGAGGGAACTACGATCTTGGTGTGTTGTCCTTCATCGGAAACGTCATAATTTAAATGGTCGATAACATAAGCTCCCTCTTCGTCAACCTATAAAATGCAAAAGGTAAAAACCTGATATTGCATGAAATATTAAGTTAAAAACCTCAAATCCACATTCGGAAGCTAATTCACGTAATACATCACCGGTATTGCTGCTCCCGGCTATCAAAACATTACCCCCATCGTCGATAAATTGAGTGATCGTTTCCACAGATAACAAACCACCGAATTCTTCGACAGACGGTGCAAAGATGATAAGATTCTGGTGTAGGAATTCGTTGTACTTGGAGAGCGTAAGCGAGGTGTCGTCGGCTATTTTGAATGTTAACGTGTAGCCCCTTTCTGTGAAGAAAAAACAGTTCTTAGAAGGTTTATTGTCGGCATAACCTCAAAGGGGGTTTTTACCTTGTAAAGATTTGAAGAACATCGAGTGCGTTTCTTTAATAACTTGATTATGTAAGAGGACTAGGGTGTTTCTCGATGCTTTTGCCCCAATAAGGCATAAAGCTAACGTAATTAGCGCGATTTTCATTTTGTATTTTAACACACGTCACCAACCGGTGTACATACAAGAAATGACATATGCGAACACCACAGTCCTGCAAACTTAATACGAAAAGCTAGATAACTAGTGAAGTTTGTGCTGTTCTAGTGACTAGTGGCAGCACTGCGTGTTATTGTTGATTATCATAGAGGTTATGGTTTATTATCATTAATAATGCAAGTAAACAACGAGAAAATTAACGAAAATCTTAGTGTTAGAAATTGTACATTATGCGAATTTAGTTTTACCACTTTATCCAGTTTAAGAAAACACGAACAAAAGTGTCACGAAAACCAAACACAAGGTATACAACAAGAAAAGGAATGGAAGTGTCCTCTTTGCGGATATACTAATACCTCAAAAGACACGATAATCGATCATTTTATACACGATCACAAAATATCAATGCTATCGCAAGATATTGAATTAAAAAACAACGAATTCCTAAAATGGAAAACTGACTTAGAACGTGATACAAATGCTAAATATGTTATCGAATACACAAGTAAATCTCAGAAATACACCACAAAAAGCTACGTGTGCCATCACTCCAAGATTGGTGGTTTCTGCCCTGCTGGATTTAAGGTTAACCAAGATAAAGAGACAAGTCGGGTACATTATATAAGAACGCATGTTGGACACGACTCAAGCAATTCAGTGATGCCAGTTGATAAAAAACCCATTGTGTGTGGAGAATGCAAGATACCGTTTTCTAAACCTGCAAATTTGAGAGCTCACATCCAAAGGAAACATCCTGGTAATATTTTAGTATTATTTTTTGACAATTAAAATTCACCAAAAATTCGCCTGAACCTGTGAATGTAGATGGCGCTGTGTATTCCAAGTGTTTAATTCAAATTTCTACCACCAGAGCGGCGATTCTTTCGTTTAAACTTAATCTAGAAATTTATTATAGGAAAATTAGATATCCTTTGTCCAAAAAAGACATATGCAGCTGTAGTATTTTGCTGTGAGTGCAGTAAAACTTTCGTGAACCAAAGTAATTTGAGAACTCATATGAAAAGGGCACATAAAGGTATAAATAAACGTCAAATTTCTTTACAGTTGTACTTATGCTCCTCATATTTTAGAAAGAGAGCATCAAAGTCGTAAAATACAGTGTTTAAAATGCGTTCTATGTAATTTCGCCGCGCCAAAACAAAATATACTCGCCCATTATACCCAGAACCACGGTATATCAATAGACATCGAAAGTAAAGAATTTCTATCCATTGGAGAGTTTGAAAACTGGAAGGCCAACGTAGAAGCGGAGACCGTTGCGTCATTTGTCAGTCATCACGGATCGTACAGCACGAAAAACTCGAAAAAACGCGTTTTTGAATGTCACAGATCTGGACAGTTTGTGTCAAAATCTACCGGCGCCAGACAGTTGAAGACGCAAGGCAGTAATAAAATAAACGGATATTGTCCGGCCCATATAAAAGTAGAGATGATTGATGGTATTATTATTGTTATTAGACTTCTTGAAATATAAAACAAAGATAAATTTGCAATTATCTTTTAGGTAAATGTAAAGTTAAGTTTTGTAAGACGCATATTGGGCATGAACAAGACCTACAGCATTTATTTTTAACGACTGCTCAAAGACACGAGATAGCTGCTAAGATAGCTGAGAAAATTCCGTTGTCGGCAATTTTAGAAGAGATTAAATTATCGGCAAGGGAAAATGCTAAACTTGAACGTCTACACCTCGTAAAAAAGAAAGACCTGTATAATATTGAGCGTTGTTTTCAATTGCATGTTTCTACAGTGTCTCAAGAACATGAGGAATGTAATAATTTAAGTCCACATGGTGCTGAAGATGAAAGAACAACATTTCAAGTTGAAGAAGTTGCTCAGTCTTTAGATGAAGGCAGGTCGTTTGATGTATTAAAGCAAGATTTATTGGAGCAAAAAAAGGCTGCCTTTTCAGCAGGGCTACTCAGGCAAATTAATAGTATTACCACACTCGAAGAGCTGGAGATTTTGAAGAGACTTATAGCACCTATTCTCCCTAATTTGAATATAGAGAATTTTGAAAAAGAGACGGAGAAGAGTGATATGGCTTCGCAGAATTTGGAGAGGCAGGACAGTTCTGTTAACATACAAGGTGTTGCTGATACTAATGGTTTGATAACTCTTTTTGATAAAACGTAGGGTGGAGAACTGTGGTGATCTGGTCATAGGAAAACATTGTGATAAATATGGTAGCTAAAGCAGTGGTTCTCAACGTGGTTCTCAACTGGTGGGTTGCAAACCCCAAGGTGGGGGGTAGTATTCCAGATATGTCCATCTTTTCCTTTCAGCTTTACCAGTCAGACGATGTTAGTTCATGTTCTCACTTGATTTTGTGGGTGGACATCAAAGGACAGTTTCTGTTTTGCAGAACAGAACTGCTGCAAAATGTTAAGACGGTATGAAAATGATTGAGTTCATTCTTTGAAAGTAATCACTTACAATGGAAAAACTTGTGTGTAAAGCCCTTGCACTCCCTGCAAATAGCCATTATCGCGTTATATGTATTTATTTGCTGAATAAAGATTTATTTTTGTTTATAATCTTTTAACAATCGTTGCTGACCGACATTCTAGTGATAATTACAACAAAAATCGTCAACACTGGTTCAATGCATGACTTAAAATTGACCAAAACTACAGATAATCGTCCGGATAATCGAGGTTGCACTGTATATAAGTTCTATCAAATCCATTCTGTTACAAAATCTGTAAAAACAAAACTATGCAAAGAAGCCGTTTGCTTCTACTTACCTCTACGAAAGTGCAGTCATCTCTTTTGCAGATCAAGACAGAAGCCAGGAATAAATAATGTTCAATAAATAATGATATGTAATTGGCCTTGGCAAAAATTCAATCAAAGATTGCAACACTTGTTAAGCAGATGTCACCTCAAATTAAATTAAATACTGAAATATTATCATTTTTGTTAAAACATAAAATGTAAATAGGTATATTTATTTTCAATAAAAATGTTTATTCATTTTTACTTTCCGACTAGTACCATAGAAGATTTCAGCGGAAATACGCGTTTTGGAGTCCCCTGAATCGCTTGCAATGATTTCTGGAAAATCTATGTGTGTATATGTTGTATACGTGTATGTATGTCTGTGAACATGATAGCGTCCAAATGGTACAACGGATCGGGCTGAAATTTGGTATACTTATTTAGAATTACCAAGGGACGAACTGGATTGTTTTTGGCCACAGTTTGACAACCGAAAGTGGCAAATACTAATTTGCAGATCATTGGGATGAGCGGTTTAGGCGCTATAAGCGTTTATAGAAGCAGTTTGACAGAATACACAGCCTCGTGGCTGTATTGCGAAGTGTCAGATTTTGACAAACGTCAGTCCTATTGACGTGATATGGCGTTATTCTATTCTATAACTGACGTTAGGTTGGGGTCCAGAGTGGCTGTGGCTTCACGAAATTGAATAATGGTGTGTCAACAATTTAGTCGGAAGGTTGGGAGGAGCACAAACTGTAAAGGGGAAACTCTAACAAAAGAAGTGATGTCCTATATTAAAAAAAAAAAACATTTTCAAAGCATTTAGAGAAGTTATGAATTGTTTATTCATAGCTGCTCTAACCTATAAAAAACCAATTACAGTTATATGTCAAGCGGTGACATTTCCGAAAGTTTGGAGAGTTTTCCAAGTTAACTCTAGCGAACAAAGCGCCATCTGAGCACGTATATCGTAGTTAGAACTAAAATTGAGCGGATTTTTTAAACACATTAATTAACTAATTGTCTTAGCATTTGTAATGAGGCATCTTTTGATCAAATCGTCACTCGGACAAGTAGCGTCGACGAAGTGCCAAATAAGTGTCATTATTTTACTGTCAAACGACGAAGAATGTCATTTCTTGAATGGCGTCACTCAAAATCCCAGTTCCATACAATTCTGCAATACGAATCATTCACAAACATCGTCCAAAAATTAAAAACAGAAACAAACCACAAGTTCCTGCCCGCGGCGGGATATTATGAACTCAAATTGGAATGGAGAATACAGCAAATCATTTATAACTCAAAGTAGACGAACCCAAAAGGATATCGTGGTCTCGATAATAATATCAGAGTCCATCGCGAGTTTACTAGAAATTGGAGTTATCCATTTGGAGGATATCTTGGAATCGAATAGCACAAATTCATCATTCCTACTGAACGAACTCAGTTTTCTGGATGGTCACCCTGATGTGGAATCCTCCAGTAGTCAAGCCTATAAGGACTTTTGGTCACCACATGCTGTTTTCTCTGATGGATATGCACCTTTCGATGTTACCCAGGAAATAGGTTATTTTTCGAGGAAGTTTAATTACGATTCTGAAACTTCCATTGGAAGCTTTGATGGTAATTATATCTCGCCTTGAAATGTTCAAAAAACAAAGATTTTTTGATGAAATCCGTGCCTTTTATTCTTAATCTATCCCCCCGTACTAAAATATTAGTAGATGCAACAGAAGAGAAACTAACACCGGATCAACCTTTGCACCTTCAACCGTGTAGGGTGATCACGAGACCGTTGCTGGCAGCGAAAACGACAGCCCATGAGGACAAGATCAAGTATCAAGGGAACAATATATGCATTTCGATCATGGACAGCGACCTGACTATAACCAGTTCGGGTTGGGTCAACTTCTGCAGAATATGCCATGGTGGAGAAAGCGCCGGCAGGCTTATAGCACCATGTCGCTGCAGGGGGTCCATTGCTCTGGCCCATCTGGAATGTCTCGAGGAATGGCTAAAGCAGTCGAACAACAGCAGATGCGAATTGTGCCAGCATCGGTACCAAATTGTTCGAGAACCAACGTAATTTGTTTATATAGTATTTGTGTAGCAATCTATAAGCTATATTGCTTGTGACATAGAAGTTTTCCATATTTAGTCATTACTAAATGAAACAATAATCAAAAGCGCCAAAACACTAACACTCCATTCCTACCAACTACTACAAACAAATAAATCCCAAACTGATACACGTTCAACATAACAGACACGTAAATTTTTCAATGCTTTAGCAAATTCTCTGACGGAGATTTACGAATAATTGTTGTAGGTATAGCGTTCCCTGGTCAGTCATAGTGTTTCTGACGAACCCAGGAGAGCGTCTCAAAGAACTACTTTTGGATGTTTTGGGTTTTGCAATATACACACCTACGGCCATCGCATCCACGTATTTGTTGATGGTTTTGTGTGATAACATCGCTGTGAGAAACAATTTACAGGTATCGAGAAGTTTTACGCCACATTTTCTGGCTTTCACAGCAGTTTTTGGTAAGTATATCTACCTATACTAATTACGAACTTTCAAGTGTAGGGCGCGTTCAGCGGAATCGCCCACTTTCGCCGACATTTGCGATCGAGTAGCTGCAAAATTGGGCTTTTCGATATTACTTTTGATGCTCGAATTGAAAAAAGGACACAATTCCGCGTGGACTGCGCGATATTTTGTAAATTAAATGCGTCAATTTTGAAAAAATCACGTTTTTGCACCTCTTCGGGTGAAGGCGAACCTCGAGAAAATGTCACGTGACGTCGAGAAATTCCGACAAGCGGATCGATGAACGTCAAAAATTTACATTTTTTATCCGTTCCTGCCGACCTTATAAAAGCCGCTCGCTCTCATGTCTTACGATAAGATCCCTCTAAATACCCTTCGCAAAGAGTTTTGAGCAAAAAAACGGCATTAAAAACAATTTTCGATTCAAAAAATCGATTTTTGTCGACCCGTGTTTTGCTGCTATTACCACAGTAACGTCAAACCCGAAACGCCCCCTGCCGGACATTCGTAACAACAGTAACAGATAGCAGATAACCTAAAATGTCCATATTACGAATGTGGACAGGTGGGAAACCTTAACCACATATTTCTAGAATGCCCAATAACTAAAATCGAAAAATTTGACATATACACAGAGCTAGTACAGTACTAAATGGCTAAAACAGACCACAAGCTTTGTTCGATTTGTCAACTAGAGCCTCTATCGGAAAAAATCTAGTATGTTCAATAAGAAAAGGTGTAGTGCACCATTGAAAAATCGTTGGTTGGCTACTCTGAAATTTGACAATTAAACGTTAACCCCTTTTTTTCTGACGTTTCTGTTTGACGTTTTGTCAATTTATAAAGAGTATTCGCCTGAACGAGCGAATGCAGATGGCGCTATTTATCTTGAATGTTTTAGTTCAAATTTCTATCACCAGAGCAGAGACTGTTTCGCTCGTTGCGGCGAATAGCCAATATAAATTTAAGAGAAGATTGTAAGGTTTTGCTAAATTTACTTCTGTTAGGAATGGCAACTATAGACTTTACATATTCTTCATGGCTTGTTGTGATGCTTCAGCGACACTTTGATGCTTGGAAACAATGGTATCAAAATAAATGCACCCTGAAAGTGATTCTTCCGCCGAGGAAGTTACGTCGCCATCACACAAAAAAGAAGCAAGAAAACACCACAATAGAGGTTGACTGATACATTTCTACGACTTGCTTAGTATATCTACATTGGAGACTTCCTTAATAATGTAAAAAAAATCGAATAAACGCCATTCATTAACATTATCACATTTATTACAACCCTGTCCAAGATATAAAAATATTTGTTTGTCTTAATAGCTAAAATAGGATATATTGTATATCAATCTCTTCCAACTTTGTGTGTATCCACAGGTCTGTCTATCCGATAAATACGTTCGGCTACATTGAAATATCCCAGATATTCAACCGTCTCCGGGGTAGTGTCGATGTGATAATGACCAGCCTCATTATGGTGACTAAAACTGTGGAAATGTTGCACACGTAAATCCAAATCCTAAAAGAAACATCAATTAGTGAAATAGAATTCGTTTATTTGAAAATTCGAGCGTTATTTTTAGTTCCAGCTGTCAAAATCGCGCACAGATGGCGCGTCGATCGACTGTTTTATACGGGAAAAACAGTTCCGACCTGTCAAAATCGCGCACAGATGGCGCGTCGGTTACCAATGTTTTATGTGGGGATTAGAAAAATCATAGGAATAATGCAATTTTGAATTAAGAAAAGGTATACTAACATATTCTCCAGTGACAAGTGTTCCAACAGCAATTAATGGTGCTGACATATTATAAAATCTCAACCAGTTATTCACTTCTTCATCGGTATTTATTGGCTGTATAGAAAAATCAGGCATTACATGCTGTTTTGCTTTACCCTCTTTCAATAGAAATGTTCCGCCTAAACCAACTATTTTGTCTCCGTAATGTTTTGCTAGGGAAGTACGAATACTTGTTATAAAATCATCGGTACCTGTACGTTTTTTTACATGCACTTTGACTACCTAAAATATAATAAAATTTTACAGAAGTTGACTTAAATATACTATATGATCTGTAAACATGTGACTTGGAGAAAGCAATTTTACAGAATATATATTTACTTTTCCAGGTTTTCCCTCACTGAAAAACAAATTGGCAAGTAAGGCACATCTAGTTTCCGTATTAGGAAGTTGTTGTTGTACTGGAGCCCCCGTATCAACGTTAACTTTAGATATCCTAGTTTGTTGATCGACAGTACCATTATCAAGTTTTAAATTAATTATACCCTGTAAAAATTAATTTTTAACCAGGATTCATAATTTTTCTACATACATACTTCACAGTTGGTCCCAGCAAAAGGGAATGGCCCCGCTCCAGCCCCAATAATACAAACAGAATCCATGTCAACTAATTTAGCAATATCTTTCATATCGTACAATTTATGTCTCTGCACCAAAGGCAATAAGTACGGGGGACCTCCGATCTCAACTAACGTTGCTTTTCCGTTTAAACCAGTATTCACCAACGTGAACGGCTGTTGCGTTAAATCCGGGCAATCGACCACCTCGACGTTCACATTTTCAAAGTTATACTTTAACGCATGGTTTAATACTAAAATAGCATTATAAGAACGCAATATTATAGCTAAAAACATATAGAAATACAGATAAAAACATGGAAATACCTTTGGAAACTTCATCTAATGATGGAACATGTAAATTTTTTGATTCAACAGGCAAATCCATAGTTCTAAGTTCACTTGATATGTAAGTAGCCACTAAAAGAATAAAAATAATCGTAAAGAAATGTTTTTTCATATTGTGTAATAAAAAGTATTCAAAACATATTGTATGTATAAAAGATGATTTTTACCGAATTAAATGTGATGACTCTTGTAGATCAATTAAAAGAAGTGATTATATGATATTTTAATTGTTTAATTGGTACGCTGATAACCCTGATAACTCCTGCATTATCTCTACAATAGTAGCGAGGTCATCAGGTCAAAGAAATTGAACGTAATTGTTGACTTCGGGCTTCAGATAAAAATCTCGTTTAACGTTTTCATAATTGACAATTATACTAATTCATAAACCGTACGATATCCGAACAGTTCGTGAACATAAACATTATAACCGTATTACAACAGTAAAAAAGAAATAAAGAGCATCCACACAGAAATAACATAAAATTTAAAATTGCCGCGTTATGGATAAACGGTGGATATGATTGGTTGGCACTCCTAATACAAAAATGCGGTTTGCCATTGGCGGCGATTCAAAACAAATTTACTACTTAGATCGTGCGCATGCGCATTTGTATTCGCCATATTTGACAAGGGAAGCGGCTTTTGCGCGGCTGTCCCTAATCTTCGCCAGTTTATGTACTTATTTTTGTGTAATTTGAGGTAAATAGATGTAATTGGACGAGGGGAGAACTCTAAAAAACAACACGTCAAGGTAAGTAAGTGCGGTATTTCGTAGACGGGCACGTTTTGCGTTTTTTTTTTGTCAGGTTAGGCGTCTACCAAATGCCGATCAATAATTTGTCAATGCGTTCTTCTTTTTAGATACTATGAAAATGTCGCGGTACAGCTCAGATTGTAAGGTTTACGTCGGCGATTTGGGCAATAACGCTTCCAAACAGGAACTAGAAGATGCATTCGGTTATTATGGTCCACTGAGGAATGTCTGGGTTGCCAGGAATCCGCCAGGTTTCGCGTTTGTCGAATTTGAAGACCCAAGAGATGCTGAAGACGCTGTTCGAGGTTTAGGTAAGATATTTTGGCACCAAATACTTAAAAAAAAAACCAAGCACTGAATGTCTCTAAAATGTCTATAAAAAAAATCTAAGTATATACAGTGATGAGCATGAGCAAAAGTTGTGGAACAAAAAAAAAATACGCATTTCTTTTTTTCTTTTTTAGACGGTCGTACAATATGTGGTAGACGTGCGAGAGTCGAAATGTCGAACGGCAAAACTGGTGGTGGTGGGCGGTATAGGGGCCCACCCCCGAGATCCCGCGGGCGTCCTTTCCACCCGGACGACCGTTGCTACGAGTGCGGGGACCGCGGTCACTACGCCAGGGACTGCAATCGATACCGTAGAGGCCGGAAGAGGTATGGGTTTTTCCGCATTTTACGTGCATATTTTACCTTTTATTTCCACGGTCAGAAGTCAGTTTTTATGTTTTTTCTTTTGAAACGTCTCTGATACATTTGGTTTTTGTTTTTATATTTTTATTTTTGCTGATCGGTACAACTGGACGTGTTTTTTTTTTTGTTCTGGAGTTATTTTTGTTTATTTTTGAACATTTCATTTTATAACCTTTATAATTACCAAAATAATGAAGCATTCTTAACAAAACTAAAAGTAATTATTGGCAAAGGTCTAATAAACAATATGAGTGGTGGAAACCACCATAAATGTCAGTTAAAACAATATAAAATCAAAGGAACAGTTTATGAAGACCAAGATACTAACAAACATTTTTCAAAAGTTTCTAACTTCATAAATAATTACACAATCTGTATGAAACTAACAATCATTATTGCCAAGAGTCTAATAAACAATATACAGTCAAGAGTAGTGCTTGAAACCACCATAAATGTCAGTCATAACAATATAAAGTCAAAGGAACAATTTATGAAGACAAAGATATTGACATTTTTCAAAAGTTTGTAACTTTCAAAATAATTATGTGATCTTAATGAATCGAATAATAATTATTGCCAAGAGTATAATAAACAATATACAGTCAAGGTAGTCCTTGAAACTACCATAAGTGTCAGTTATAACAATATAAAGTCAAAGGAACAATTTATAAAGCCGAAAATATTGATAAATATTTTTCAAAAGTTTCTTACTTCAAAAATAATTAAACAATTTTAATGAAACTAACAATAATTGTTGCCAAGAGTCTAATAAACAATATACAGTCAAGAGTAGTGCTTGTAACCACCATAAATGTCTGTCAAAACGATATAAAGTCAAAGGAACAATTTATGAAGACAAAGATATTGACAAATATTTTTCAAAAGTTTATAACTTCAAAAATAATTACACAATCTGTATGAAACTAACAATAATTATTACCAAGAGTCTAATATACAATATACAGTCAAGGTAGTGCTTGAAACTACCATAAATGTCAGTTATAACAATATAAAGTCAAAGGAACAATTTATAAAGCCGAAAATATTGATAAACATTTTTCAAAAGTTTCTTACTTCAAAAATAATTAAACAATTTTAATGAAACTAACAATAATTGTTGCCAAGAGTCTAATAAACAATATACAGTCAAGAGTAGTGCTTGTAACCACCATAAATGTCTGTCAAAACGATATAAAGTCAAAGGAACAATTTATGAAGACAAAGATATTGACAAATATTTTTCAAAAGTTTATAACTTCAAAAATAATTACACAATCTTTATGAAACTAACAATAATTATTACCAAGAGTCTAATAAACAATATACAGTCAAGAGTAGTGCTTGGAACTACCATAAATGTCAGTTATAACAATATAAAGTCAAAGGAACAATTTATAAAGCCGAAAATATTGATAAACATTTTTGAAAAGTTTCTTACTTCAAAAATAATTAAACAATTTTAATGAAACTAACAATAATTGTTGCCAAGAGTTTAATAAACAATATACAGTTAAGAGTAGTGCTTGAAACTACCATAAATATCAGTTATAACAATATAAAGTCAAAGGAACAATTTATAAAGACGAAAATAATGATAAACATTTTTCAGAAGTTTATAATTTTCAAAATAATTATGCGATCTTAATGAATCGAATAATAATTATTGCCAAGAGTCTAATAAACAATATACAGTCAAGGTAGTGCTTGAAACTACCATAAATGTCAGTTTTAACAATATAAAGTCAAAGGAACAATTTATAAAGCCGAAAATATCGATAAACATTTTTCAAAAGTTTATAATTTTCAAAATAATTATGCGATCTTAATGAATCGAATAATAATTATTGCCAAGAGTCTAATAAACAATATACAGTCAAGGTAGTCCTTGAAACTACCATAAATGTCAGTTATAACAATATAAAGTTAAAGGAACAATTTATAAAGCCGAAAATATTGATAAATATTTTTCAAAAGTTTCGTACTTCAAAAATAATTAAACAATTTTAATGAAACTAACAATAATTGTTGCCAAGAGTAATAAACAATATACTGTCAAGAGTAGTGCTTGAAACTACCATAAATGTCAGTTATAACAATATAAAGTCAAAGGAACAATTTATAAAGCCGAAAATATTGATAAACATTTTTCAAAAGTTTCTTACTTCAAAAATAATTAAACAATTTTAATGAAACTAACAATAATTGTTGCCAAGAGTCTAATAAACAATATACAGTCAAGAGTAGTGCTTGAAACTACCATAAATGTCAGTTATAACAATATAAAGTCAAAGGAACAATTTATAAAGCCGAAAATATTGATAAACATTTTTCAAAAGTTTCTTACTTCAAAAATAATTAAACAGTTTTAATGAAACTAACAATATTTGTTGTCAAGAGTCTAATAAACAATATACAGTCAAGAGTAGTGCTTGTAACCACCATAAATGTTTGTCATAACAATATAAAGTCAAAGGAACAATTTATAAAGACGAAAATATTGATAAACCTTTTCCAAAAGTTTATAATTTTCAAAATAATTATGCGATCTTAATGAATTGAATAATAATTATTGCCAAGAGTCTAATATACAATATACAGTGAAGGTAGTGCTTCAAACACCATAAATGTCAGTTATAACAATATAAAGTCAAAGGAACAATTTATAAAGCCGAAAATATTATTATTATTACTAATTTCTTTGTTTAGCATCCTTCTCAGAAAATCCTTGCAAATTGTCCAGTTGTACCGAACCAAGAATATAATTTTGAACGAGATGAATTAAAAAAAAAAAAAACTTGCGAAAAAGAGAAACTTTGTCAAACACAAAAAAAGAAATGAATAGTTGAGAGGCTGACAGTGGTGCCATGTTATAGGTATAGTCTGTGGCCGATAGTCAGGTAACGGTGCAATGAGTCTCATACACGCCACTATCGTCTTCTCGTGCTTTTCGTCCCGCCGTGACTGCGCAGAGCCGCCACGTAGTTCTTCGCTCACTACCTTGCGCTGTGTGTGTGTGCGTGTGTCTCGACGACGTCACACGACCTACCTATCTACCGCTCAAAAAATCAAACGAGAGAACAAACGCCGTGAGCCAGTGAGTTACCAGCAGCTCGCTCTACCTCTACCGTTCTACAACACACACGATCATTTACCCGGTCAATCTACCTACTACCTACTACTACTACTACTACTAGTTGCTTAACCCACTTTACTACGAGTGTTGTAACTTCTCGCCTCACGTGCTCTCTGAGACAGACAGACTGCAAATGGTAAAAAAACGTATATTTTCTAAATATCTTTTTATTATTACTGTAAAACTCTCTGCGTACGATACGTACGCACGGTACATTGCGTCACCTTTCCGTTTCACTGTATCGGCTGTAACCATTTTCCAAATAATGTCAACTTTTCTGTCAACCACTAAAGTTGTTAACCGACAGTGACATTTCCTGAACAAGAACTTTTCGGATGTTTAGAATATTTTACTACTGAGTGGATATGTAAGAACTGTCAGTTTGACAGTTATTAAATGACACTTTCAGTTCTTAAATAACAACTTTGCTGAAAAATATGTACCTTTTTAGTTACCAAGTGTTTGAAATATTTAGTAACTGAGTTGATCTGTTGGATGTGATGTCAAATTTTAATGCAATTAACGATGTGAAAATTAAGTATGTTAAAGTTAAATTTACAATATTATTCTCCATTCAAAGTTCCAGACTTCTTTATGAAACAGTACAGACTGTCGAAAGATCTCGTGATAAATCTAATTGAAAAATGGGAGAGTTTGTTCAAGGTAGTACCCAAAGAACAAAAATTTCACTCCGCCAAAAGGTTTCTGGTAAATTTATATATGTATTTACTGTCGGCTGTTACCAAACCAGCATAGGACAAGATATTTCTTTGTCTGTAAGCCAACCGGCAGTGAACAGACTTAAAAACTCCTTTGAAATTAATTTGACAAGATAAGCTGGATATGTTCTGCTATACGAAAAACACTTGTAAAGCAAATTCTAGTTTTAAATAAACTTATTTGGGAAGACCACATTACCATTGAAATTTTGACAAACCTTGTGACTATTTTATCATAAAAAGTTGTCATTATTTCCGTTGAGTGGACTGTAGCGATGGTGAGTGAAACGGAAATGGGTAACGCATTGTACGGTAAAATTTTGATTGGATCTTAACCTATTTGGAATTAATTAATATTTATTTTTCTTGATGAAATTGAGAACTAATCCTTTTTCTATTATAATTATTATAATTCTAATTTTTATTAACCCGCAAAAAGAAAGAGTACGAGCGCAACGGAGATGCACCCGGCGAACTCTGATGTGGTCTACTGTTTTCGGTTATGGAGCGTCACTCGAAAGGGCATTAAACGGCTACAGGTGATGACGATTGGCATCACTGCGTGCGGCGGCGTTGCATAACCGAAAACGTCTGCGCTGCAGTCGCTATGGAATTTTGCTACACAGCCGCTACAGAGCTACAAGACAAAACGCAGTGTCTACAAATTAAAATTTTGACAAAAGGGCGATGATGATAGATTCTCAAGAATACGTAGTCTATAAATCATATGCTTCCTTCATACTATATCAAATTATCATGAAAATAAATCACGGAGTAATTATTTATAGACTATCGTTTTTTTTTTTATTAAAACTATGATGTATGGGACTTAAAAAAATTGTATATAGATAGTGTCACGCAGGTTTGTAGATCTTTTCTGTTTATTTTCTGTCATTTTTTTTATTTACTCCGTCGCCGACTCGATTTTTAATAATCTTGCGGGATTTTTGTCGCCAGGTCAAGGTCGAGGTCGAGGAGTAGGTCTCGCGATCGCCGTAGCAGGTCGAGGAGCGCTTCGAGGTCCAGAAGCCGTTCGCGCAACCGTTCCAGGTCGCGTTCCGCCTCGGGCAAACGGGACAGGAGTCGTTCGAGAGATCGAAGTGCCGATAGGAATTCCGTGTCGAGGTCCAGGAGCAGGTCGGCCGCCCCCAAGGAGAATGGCGGTTCCGGGGATCATTCTTAAGCGTTTGAGTTCAGTAATTTTTTTTTGCGTTCCCTTTGTTCATGTGTATTTCATGTACGTATCCGTTTCGTCGTGCGAAATTTTGACTTTTTTTATATTTACATGCACCAGCAAGAACTACGTAAGTTATTATTGTTAGATCTCTATGTTTGTGCAATTGATTGAGCATACCAGGATTATGAGTAAGAGAAATATGTATTTAGTTAGTTTCTGTATTTGTATGTGAAATAAACTTATACGCACTGTAAAATTCTTCTGGTTTTTTTTTTGTTGTTGTATCTTTGAGTGTACTTTTATAAGTTCCATAAACGGAACAGTTTCAAAGTTATTGACATCCCAAGTACTGAAAATAATGTCACAATCAAAATTTTATTCCTTCCTATTTTCAAACGAAACTCAAAAGTTTATAACTTCAAAAATAATTAAACAATCTGTATGAAACTAACAATCATTATTAATCGAATAATAATTATTGCCAAGAGTCTAATAAACAATATACAGTCAAGAGTAGTGCTTGAAACCACCATAAATGTCAGTCATAACAATATAAAGTCAAAGGAACCATTTATAAAGCCGAAAATATTGATAATCATTTTTCAAAAGTTTCTTACTTCAAAAATAATTAAACAATTTTAATGAAACTAACAATAATTGTTGCCAAGAGTCTAATAAACAATATACAACCAACAGTAGTGGTTGAAACCACCATAAATGTCTGTCAAAACAATATAAAGTCAAAGGAACAATTTATAAAGACAAAATATTGATAAACATTTTCAAAAGTTTCTATAACTTCAAAAATAATTAAACAATCTTAATGAAACTAAACATAATTATTGCCAAGAGTTTTATAAACAATATAAAGTCAAGAGTAGTGGTTGAAACCACCATAAAGATCAGACAAACAAATATCATATCAATTTGATTTTTCAACTCATTCAATTATGTGTCGCTCATAGTTTTAACTGAATATTGGAAATTTGTGACCTTTTTTGTGTAAAACTTTGTTGTTTTTCTTCTGAATAAAGCCTTTTCGACATCTCTGTAATTTCTACCATTTTTGCACAAGGTTTATGTGTTCCGAAAACCGAAATGTTCAAACAAAGAAATGTCAACATTAATGAATGGAATGGAACAGTTTCACAATCGAAATTTTATTCTTTCCTGTTTTCAAACCAAACTCGTCTGAAATAATCACTGAACACGAACGATTCCAACACTACCAGATGGGAAATTGTTTCGAGAATCCGAACGGGAAAAAGAAATAAAATTAAACAACTATTCATTCGCTTCAAGTTAAAAACATTTAATTATCGAAGGTAGCCTTACACTTCTGGATATACTTTGTTAAAGTGGCGTTCAGTTCATTCTCAGCAAAATTCTTAAAGGTAAAGTAAACGGCAACGTCGGCGATCGTATACTGATTCGAATTGCACAGCCATGCCGACTTCCCCAGCTTCTTGAAGATGGTTTGGATGTGTTTTGCCCTCTCTGTCTTCGTATTCGCCTCAACAACGCAGTAACAAGCATCGAGAACAGGATCAATTTCCGAGGGACATGCTTCTTCGTATGGCAAATTTGGCAGTGTACGAGCCAAATACCTCAAAATATTCACTTCACCAACGATTGGGACACTCGAAATCAACAATTGTGCTTGAGTATTTACTGAAATTAAAAAAAATCACAATTGAGTTAGTTCTTTGTAAAAATAAACTATAAAAATTGTTTCTAATTAATATTTAGCTTTCATATAGTAAAAAAATCCATATTAAATTCTTTCTACTGATAAAATACACCATTCCTGACCTAAGACAAGTGTATTTATTATTGTAACCATCTGCTGTTTTATTGCATGTGGTTTTTACGAATTAAATTCTTTCTAATCATAAAATACAACATGCCCAGCAAAAGACAAGTTTTTTTTATTACTGAGGCTGCCTGTTATTTTATTGTATCTGGTTTTTGCAAATTAAATTCTTTCTAGTCATAAAATACAACATTCCTAACAAAAGACAAGTTTTTTTTTATTATTGGGACTGCCTGTTGTTTTATTGGATCTGGTTTTTGCGAATTAAATTCTTTCTAGTCATAAAATACAACAATCCTGATCTAAGATAAGTTTATTGAATATTGGGACTACCTGCTGTTTTATTGCATCTGGTTTTTGCAAATTAAATTCTTTCTAGTCATAAAACACAACAGTCTTAACAAAAGACAAGATTTTTTTATTATTAGGACTGCCTGTTGTTTTATTGTATTTGGTTTTTGCAAATTAAATTCTTTCTAGTCATAAAATACAACATTCTTAACAAAAGACAAGTTTTTTTTTATTATTGGGACTGCCTGTTGTTTTATTGCATCTGGTTTTTGCTAAATAATTTTTGTCTAGTCATAAAATACAACATTCCTGACCTAAAAGACACGTTTTTTTATTCTTGGGACCGCCTGTTGTTTTACTGCATTTCGTTTTTGCAAATTAAATTCTTTCTAGTCATAAAATACAACATTCCTGACAAAAGACAAGTTTTTTTTAATTATTGGGACTGCCTGTTGTTTTATTGCATCTGGTTTTTGCTAATTAATTTTTGTCTACTGATAAAATACAACATTCCTGACCTAAAAGACAAGTTTTTTTATTCTTTGGACCGCCTGTTGTTTTACTGCATTTCGTTTTTGCAAATTAAATTCTTTCTAGTCATAAAATACAACATTCCTGAGCTAAGACAAGTTTATTGATTATTGGGGCTACGTGGTGTTTTATTTCATCTGGTTTTTGCAAATTAACGTCTTTCTATTCATAAAATACAACATTTCTGACAAAAGACAAATTTTTTTTATTATTGGGACTGCCTGTTGTTTTATTGCATCTGGTTTTTGAAAATTAAATTCTTTATAGTCATAAAATACAAGATTCCTGACCCAATACACTACTATTAGTACTATTGATACATACACTTTAATGTAACATGTATTTGTCTCCAATAGAGCACTCAAAATCGCACATGAAACAAAATCACGACATTCTACCAACTAAAAAGCAATAAACTTACCGTCTTTTAAAATCACTCGTAAGGTAACAGTTGCCAAACCGTTAGAACTTTGCATACTGTTATCTTGAAGCCTCTGTAAGCTTTCGATGACTGCTTTTGGAGCATTTGAAACTGAAGAATGCATGTGCCAGGCGACCTTAATATTTACCGCGTTCCTAAGCAGTTTTTGCAGTATTTCCAAGAAGTACGGTGGTCGTGAGGGGTTGACGTTAACAACCGCAGTATAGGATTCACACTTTAACAAAATAGTAAAATATTATCACCGGAAATCAATTTGTTAATTTACTGATCGTATTTGTTAAGTTATTTTTACCTTTGTTACATTTCTATTAACGCTACATGTCGTGGAAGAAGTACTCTTCAAGGACGTGTTACTTTTTAGCGTTTCTCTCAAGGAAAGCATCTGTTTCTTGAGATCGGCAAGCTGTTGGAGAACACGCTCCTGATGTTGTACGACTTCGACCATTTCTGGCAGTTGTTGATTTTTCTGCAGTGGATATCTTTAATAAGTGACTAATATTAAATAATAATATAGAAATAACCCAAATAAAGCATGAAATAAGTTTGATTTTAATGATTTTTAGTGGTTACAGTGCTGGTGGTTGATTAGTTTGAGACAAAAGAAAAGAACTAACAAAAGAAGGAAGGCATGCATTTCTTCCTGTGTGCACATTTAGTAACATGACAGTTGTTCACAAAAATTCATAGCAGTTGTGTCACAGAGGCAATTTTAACTAAAATAATGGTGAGTAGAGCAATATTTCTAGGCTATATTGCAGTATTATGGTGTAAGTGGATAAGCTAAATAATATAATGTAATGAGGAACCTGTAAAAATTGAATAACCTGGTCGAAAGTGTCCAAATTTCCTTTGGCTTCTGAAACGTGACCCGTATCGCAAATCACATCACCATTTCTTCCACTATGGATATTTTTCATTTTGTACATGCAATTCGGTAGTTCTGCTTGCAGATCGTGCCGAATCAGCGGTTTCATCGAATACATTTTATTTATCCCACGCATTTTTACCAGAAAACTCGAATCAATCGTTAATTTCTATTAATTTTTTATCGTTTCGTTGCGGTCGTTCGCAAATTGAACAAAACTATTTTGACTTCCAAGTTGTCAATTCATAGGCGTCCGTCTCGACAAGGGTAACGGTAATTTTAAATCCGTTATTCTACTTTGAACATAACTATCTTTGCGGGTAATCTATCTAAGCGTAATAACGAAAATTAATCGTGTATTTAGTATGTTTATTATATTGTTAATTTGAATTTAATAAATGTTTGTACCTTTTGTGACGTGACGCCTATGATTTAGGGTGCATCAAAATCGTTGACGTAATCGTTTCACCGAGTACTTCCGCCCGTAGAACGGAAATTGCAGTTTGTTAGATAAAAAAATTAACACCTTTAAATTGGGGACCGAGGATGGCGTGAGATATTTTTAGAAATGCAGATTTTTATTTAGAATTGAATGTTTGGAGGAAATTTGAGGTGTACGAAATGTTGCATTTATTGCACAACAGCGCTGACATCTGTATGTCGATAACTAACAGTGGTCTGTTGAGCGTTAGGATTGGATGCGTTGAAGCATTGCCAGAAATTGATTTATTATAAAGTTTGGTGTGCTATACTCGATCGAATATTATAAATCAGCTAACCGGGAGCCGCATGTAACGTTATATTTCGTAAAGAGTGCATTTTTGTTTGAGCATGTAAAATTTTATAGTTGCAAGTTGTCATGGCGGCGAAGCCATCAGCCAATAGGATCGCTCCCTGCTTCGTTTGTTAGGTGTTCTTTTTCAGATCGCGTTCGCGTCATTGGACTACTTTATGCGTCCTTTGGCGTAACCGAGTGTTTTACATAGGAAAAGACGATAAATGTGATGTGTGTCGCATAGGAAAATACAATAAACGCCCGCAAAGTGAGCACCGATTAGGAGAAATGTGTTTCGAGTTGTTTGTCACGTGACGTAGTTAGCAGAATGGCGAAACGATCGGCCGTCGACCATGAATCGTTTTAAGTGAACTTTTGACATTCGTATTTGTATACAAGCTTGTTTTCATTATACACCACGTGTATCTGACCCTATGATTGGCAGATATATCGCACAATGTCAACGAGAGGAGTAAAAAAGCGGGGAAGACCCCCCAAAGTCCAAGTAAACGAAAGGACTAAGAAATTCCAGTACCACTTACTGAAAAAACCAAAATACTTGTTGAATTACAATAAAGGTTCAGATTCTCAACCTACCACACCGACACCATCCAGACCAACATCCCCGCAAGGCAGCGATGCCGGTCGGAGGAGCAGCACCAGGATCAGAGGAAAAGATGGTTATAAATCAGGTAGAAGAGGTGGATATGTTGGCTCAGCATACCAACGAAGAGGTTATAATCCAAGCGCAGCCGATTATCACGATTCAGAATATCATTACGGCTCAGATTTTGGTGACGAATCCAGCGATAACAAAAGTGAAGTTGAGGATGAAGTTGGCCTATCCGATAGTGATTCTGAAGAATCCATCGGACCTGGTGCTGAAAGTGACAGTGATTTTTCTTTGAGTGGTTATAGCACTATCAGTGGAACGCCTAGAAGACCCGGTACTGGTGCCCCACGGCCCCCAACTCCGGAACCGTTATGGTTACAGAATAAACCGATACCTCAATTAATACTACCGAAATCTTCTGAAGACTTATTAGTGCCGAACGAGTATATAATGTCCGTTGTTAGTATTTATGAGGTTTTAAGACATTTTAGAAATTTAGTGCGTCTGTCTCCGTTTCGGGTGGAGGATTTTTGTGCGGCGCTTATTTGTGAAGATCAAAATAGTTTGTTAGCCGAGGTACATATTATGTTGCTTAAGGCATTGTTAAGGGAAGAAGACTCCCAGCAGACGCATTTTGGACCTTTGGATCAAAAGGATAGCATAAATATATCGCTTTATCTGTTGGATTACATGACGTGGCCGGAGGTCCTTAGGGCTTATGTTGAGAGCGATAGAAGTTTTGATCCTGTTGTGCTTAATGTCCTCTCGAATGGTGATTACCCGTTTGGATCTTTGGAGGATAAAATTACCGTGTTGCAGTTTTTAACGGACCAGTTTCTTACCACCAACCCGGTCCGTGAAGATCTTACTAGCGAAGGTAACAACATCGTCACATAACCACAATTTCTGTTTGTTATAAGGTTTTTATGTTACGATGAAATCCTAGATTACATTTGGCCAATTAAGAATAACATTTCTTTGACACTTTGTATAGAAAAGGTACAAAAACATGGCATAATAATTTAATTCATGAGATAAGTAGATCGTGTTTCAGAATAATATTTTTGGTACTGCATTTCAGAGGACGAAAAGTTATTTTGAAGTAACAAATTTCTGGTTTTTGCTATAAATAAGTATGTAAAACATTGGGAATAATTCAGACTTTTTAAATGTCTACATTTCTGCTGAATTCTGTTGAATTTGATTCATTTCTGGTGAATTTGATTCATTTCTTTTAAATTCTGTTGAATTCTGTTCATTTATGTTGATTTTTACTCCTTTCTGTTGAATTCTGTTCATTTATGTTGACTTCATCTGTTGAATTCTGTTCATTTCTGTTGAATTCTTGTTCATTTCTGTTGAATTCTGTTCATTTCTATTGAATTCTGTTCATTTCTGTTGAATTCTGTTCATTTCTATTGAATTCTGTTCATTTCTGGTGAATTCTGTTCATTTCTGATGAATTTTGTTCCTGTCTGTTGAATTCTGTTCATTTCTGTTAAATTTTGGTTCCTGTCTGTTGAATTCTGTTCATTTCTGTTAAATTTTGTTCCTACCTGTTGAATTTTTTATCATTTCTGTTAAATTTTGTTCCTACCTGTTGAATTTTTTATCATTTCTGTTAAATTCTGTTCATTTCCGTTGAATTCTGTTCATTTTGGTTGAATTCGGTTCATTTCTGTTGAATTTTGTTCATTTATATTGAATTCTGTTCATTTCTGTTGAATTCTGTTCATTTCTGTTGAATTCTGTTCATTTCTATTGAATTCTGTTCATTTCTGTTGAATTCTGTTCATTTCTATTGAATTCTGTTCATTTCTGGTGAATTCTGTTCATTTCTGATGAATTTTGTTTCTGTCTGTTGAATTCTGTTCATTTCTGTTAAATTTTGGTTCCTGTCTGTTGAATTCTGTTCATTTCTGTTAAATTTTGTTCCTACCTGTTGATTTTTTTATCATTTCTGTTAAATTTTGTTCATTTCCGTTGAATTCTGTTCATTTTGGTTGAATTCGGTTCATTTCTGTTGAATTTTGTTCCTGTCTGTTGAATTCTGTTCATTTCTGTTAAATTTTGTTCCTAACTGTTGAATTTTTTATCATTTCTGTTAAATTCAGTTCATTTCCGTTGAATTCTGTTCATTTTGGTTGAATTCTGTTCATTTCTGTTGAATTTTGTTCCTGTCTGTTGAATTCTGTTCATTTCTGTTGAATTTTGGTTCCTGTCTGTTAAATTTTTTTCATTTCTGTTGAATTCTGTTCATTTCTATTGAATTTTGTTCTTGTCTCTTGAATTTTGTTCCTGCCTGTTGAATTCTGTTCATTTCTGTTGAATTCTCTTCATTTCTGTCGAATTTTGTTTATTTCTGGTAAATTCTGTTCATTTCTGTTGAATTCTATTCGTTTCTGTCGATTTTTTTTTCATTTCTGATAAATTCTGTTCATATCTGTTATATTTTATTTATTTCGGTTAAATTCTGACCATTTCTGTTGAATGTTTTTAATTAATAATTCAATTCATGAGAAAAGTATAACTAGTAAGTGTTTTAGAACAATGTTTTCGCTAATGCATTTCATGGAAAAGTGTGGAAAAGACGGAAAGTTGTTTTCAAGTAACAAATTTGTGATTTTGTCTATAAATAAATATTGGAAATATTTCGGACTTTTTACACGCTTATATTTTAGTCTGACGCTAGGTTGGGAGGACATAAATGACTTTTAGCCCCAGACACATTCATGTACAATCATATGGCACCCAACATTTACACGAAATAAAATCCGTCGAAGCACAAAATGAAATTTGGTAATGTCATGTTCTGCGAAAAAATGACTAGAATAATTAGAGAAACCGACTCACTACCTGATGTCAAAAATGACATGGCAAAAATTGGTTAAATACCAATTTCAAATTCAGGTTAACATAACTATGGTCGTTATTTTGTCGTAAGTAAACTAGGAACAATAAATTGTTGTAAAATCTGAAAATTGGATTATGTATCTTGAATTTCTACAATATTTAAATATTGAGTTGCAGTATCGTCAATTGCAACGTCAGGTGCACTTTTACACTGTTTTGGGCATTGGAAAAGAAGATTTGGACAACCGCCAGATAATCCAGTATTTTTAACGTGTTCAATGTAGTAAATCTTACAGAAACCCAATAAAATCATAAACCATCATCTTTTAAGTGATCCTAATATTAAATAATAATAATTATTATTATTATTACCAATTTTACCTTTTTTCTTTTCCGTTATAGTTCCGATGCACTACGATGACCACTGCCGAGTGTGCCACAAGCTCGGCGACCTGCTGTGCTGCGAAACTTGCCCGGCGGTCTACCACTTGGAGTGCGTCGATCCACCCTTGGTCGACGTGCCCGAAGAGGACTGGCAGTGCAATATCTGCAGGTCGCACCGCGTCACAGGCGTTGTCGATTGCGTCCTCGACATCGAGAAGCAAGGGCAGCTCTCCAGGCAGGACAACATCGGATACGACCGACACGGAAGAAAGTACTTCTTCCTCAGCCGACGGTTAATTGTGTATGTATCATCTATTTTTGTTGATTTCAGTGTCTCTTGACTTTTCTATTGTATTTGGATGCTTATTTTTTGGAAAAATTGATGCTTTGTTTACAAGATATGAGGAGAAAGCACAAAAAATTAAAGATAATATAAAAAAAAAAATGATAGAAGTATAGTTTGTTTGGCTGTTGGAGAACTTACGAAAGAATTTACAATTTGTTATGTTTGTCTGCAGTGAAGCTGAGGAAGGGGAGGTGTGGTACTATTCTACACCGGTTCAGCTAAACGAGCTTCTTAAAGTGCTTGACGGCAACGATATGGAGGCCCAGCTTGTGAGGGAAATCCAGGAGATTAGGGAAGAACTTGTGAGGCAGATGGAGATCACAGAAAAGATTACCAATCAGTTCAAGGGGAACAAGAAAAGCTACTTGGAGTTGGCTAATGGTGAGTGTTTTATATAAAAAAATGCTTTTTTGCTTTGGAAAAGTAACTAACATAGTTAATCTATCATAAAAATTCATTTCTGTTGAATTCTGTTCATATCTATTGAATTCTGTTTATTTTCATTTCATTTCTATTGAATTTCGTTCATATCTGTTAAATTCTGTTCATTTCTGTTGAATTCTGTTCATTTCTGTTGAATTTCGTTCATATCTGTTGAAGTCTGTTCATTTCTGTTGAATTCTGTTCATTTCTGTTGAATTTCGTTCATATCTATTGAATTCCGTTCATTTCTGTTGAATTCCGTTCATTTCTGTTGAATTCTGTTCATATCTATTGAATTCTGTTTATTTCGGTTCATTTCAATTGAATTCTGTTCATTTCTGTTGAATTATATTTATTTCTGTTAAATTCTGTTCATTTCTGTTGAATTCTGTTCATTTCTGTTGAATTCCGTTCATTTCTGTTGAATTCCGTTCATTTCTGTTGAATTCTGTTCATATCTATTGAATTCTGTTTATTTCGGTTCATTTCTATTGAATTCTGTTCATTTCTGTTGAATTATATTTATTTCTGTTAAATTCTGTTCATTTCTGTTGAATTCTGTTCATTTCTGTTAAATTCTGTTAATTTCTTTTGAATTCTGTTCATTTCTGTCGAATTTTATTCACGTGTTTCATTTCTGTTCATTTCTATTCATTTGAGTTGAGTTATATTTTGTTCTGTCCTTGTCCTGTCATTTCTGAATAGAATTTCTATTCTCAGCTCAAATCATCAAAGCAAACAAAGACATGGAGGACAAACAAGAGGAAGAACGCAAAGAAAAACAGAAACAAGACGCCGAAGACATGGTCGCGAAGATGCACGAGGATTCCTCCGACATTCCGTCGGAGTTCCAAGCTCCCGAATCACTAAAAATCGAGAATAAAGAAACAACCACCACGACAACCACCTTAGAAACGAAACTAGCCGTCGACAGCATAACAACAACAGAAATATCCACGACAACAACCACCACAACAACAACGATTTCCAACGCGGCTGGCGTCTCAAAATCAAGTTCCGAAATCGACCTGCAGATGGAGGAAGAACTCGACGAAAACGGCGAACCAATCATGACCCGTTCGAAGACAGGATCCCTCACGCCAAGGACTTTCAACATCGAGGACCTCCGACGTCGGACCACTGCGGTGTTAAATCGAGACGAGGACAAGAAAGACGAGAGAATGACGCGATTGAAGACGAGCCAGATTGCGAATGGGACTTATTTGTATAAATTGGGCATGGATAATCAATTTAAATCGTATACGAATCAGTTTACGATCAATATTATCGCGTTGAATAAGCCGCAGAGGAACGAGGAGAGGGATAAGAAGCGGCATCTGTCGCATAAGTTTTCTCTGACGACGGCTTCGGAGTTCAAGTGGGTGGGGGTCTTTAGCGGTAGTAAGACTGTACTGTTGAATACGCTTCGGCAGACGATAGTGCAGTTGGAGCAGACCATTCAGACGCCTTTTATGCATCCCAATTGGCATCTGATACGCAAGAATTGGTTGAATGTGGTTTCGGCTTGTCAGCAACCGAGGGATTTTGCGAAAGCTCTCATAGTTCTACAGGTAAATATATCAATTTTGATAGACTATTTTTTTATTTATTATTATTTGATTGATTATTTTTTGATAGAATTCTGTTCATTTCTGTTGAATTCTGTTCATTTCTGTTGAATTCTGTTCATTTCTGTTGAGTTCGGTTCATTTCTGTTGAATTCCGTTCATTTCTGTTGAATTCCGTTCATTTCTGTTGAATTCTGTTCATATCTATTGAATTCTGTTTATTTCGGTTCATTTCTATTGAATTCTGTTCATTTCTGTTGAATTATATTTATTTCTGTTAAATTCTGTTCATTTCTGTTGAATTCTGTTCATTTCTGTTGAATTCCGTTCATATCTGTTGAAGTCTGTTCATATCTATTGAATTCTGTTTATTTCGGTTCATTTCTATTGAATTCTGTTCATTTCTGTTGAATTATATTTATTTCTGTTAAATTCTGTTCATTTCTGTTGAATTCTGTTCATTTCTGTTGAATTCCGTTCATATCTGTTGAAGTCTGTTCATTTCTGTTGAATTCTGTTCATTTCTGTTAAATTCTGTTAATTTCTTTTGAATTCTGTTCATTTATGTTGAATTCTCTAATAAATCAAATATAATTTCTGTCCGTTAGGCGTGCATAAAACCTGTGGTCTTTGCGAACGTATGGCACGAGCAATTGGGCCACACGAAACTCTCGAGGATCACGGCAGCCGAAAGGGAGGAACGCAAGAAGTTGGAGAAACGGGAGAAGAAGGAACGCGAGGAGGAGGAGGAGCGAAACCGGATGATCATCAGCGGCTACGTCAAGTACACGATGGGCTTCAAGCATCAGCTGTGGAAGCAGAAGGGGGAGGAGTACAGAATCCACGGACGTTGGGGATGGCTGTGGCTGTCGGCCGGCAGGATCCACAAGATAGTAAGGTCCAGCGAGATGGGCCTCGCCGCCGGGTCCCAGAAGATGGCTGTCCAGGTCCGCGATCAGGTCGGCCTGAAAATTTTACTCGTCGACCAGACCATGTACACTTTCCTGATGAAGAAGTTCCAAAGGGAAGGCGATGAAAAGTCGGCGGTGAAGATCGAAGAAGGCGGAGGTGATGCAAAACCAAATAAAGATGATGACAGTAAGTTTTTATTTTGCATTTCTGGGTCAGTTGGATTTTCTTTAGTTCTCTTGAATTCTGTTGATTTATTTCTGTGATATTCTGTTCATGTCTGTTTAATTGTGTTCATTTCTGTTGAATTCTGTTCATTTCTGTTGAATTCTGTTCATTTCTATTGAATTCTGTTCATTTCTGTTGAATTCTGTTCATGGCTGTTTAATTGTATTCATTTCTGTTGAATTCTGTTTTTTTTATGTTGAATTCTGTTTGTTTCTGTTGAATTCTGTTCATGGCTGTTTAATTGTATTCATTTCTGTTGAATTTTGTTCATTTCAGTTGAATTCTGTTCATTTCTGTTGAATTCTGTTCATTTCTGTTGAATTCTGTTAATTTCTGTTGATTTATTTCTTTTGAATTCTGTTCATGGCTGTTTAATTGTATTCATTTTGGTTGAATTCTGTTCATTTCAGTTGAATTCTGTTTATTTCTCTTAAATTCTGTTCATTTCTTGTGAATTCTGTTCATTTCTGTTGAATTATATTTTGTTCTTGTTGATGAAACCAGATATGCTTCTTTTCTATTTTATTTTATTGTATATTATTTTTTAACTGAAAATATTAAATAAAGTATTAGTTCTTATAATAATTCTATTCAATTCTATTTTCATCTGATTTTGTTAAATTCCAACTAGTAGCACAAAATATACCAGATATAAATGTCCTAAAATAAATTATAATATTTCATCAAATTTATTTTCAGTTCCAGCGCCTTTAAGAAACCTAAAGATCGTCCCGCAAGTGGCTGAATTCGAAGAGATAGACGTGACGAAAGCATTGACAACGCCGGGACGTCTACTCTACCCGAAAGTAGCAAAAAAATCAAAACTCGACGACCTGCTGACCAGACGTCTGCAGCTAAAAGCGATAGAAGAAAAGAAAATAGCCCACACGAAAAACGAAGAAACTCAAAACGACGACGAGCAAGTAGACGTCGAAAACGACGACATGGACATCGAGGAGGTGTGTCTCGAGAAACAACTAAACAACATGATGAGCGGCAAAGTATCAACCCCCCAAAATATCCAACAACTCGGAGTCAACAAAGAAATGTTGAGCACAATCGCAAAAAAAATCCAACTGTTGAGATTACATTATACCTCGATTTCTAAGCTTGCGAAAGATTTCCAATGTTATTCGAAAGGTTGTAATAGCAATTCTTCGACTTTAACGAGTACTTGTTATTCCCCTTTGTGTCTGCAGAGGAATAAAGTACGAAGGGAATTATTAGCTTTACTGCGCAGAGCAAATTTACACACAAATTCCCCAGCGAGTGTAAAATTACCGCAATTGGCTGCTCCTCAAATCAAGAAGACATCGATTCTCGAACAGAAATTACTTGAGAATCAAAATATTAAGGAATCACCGAACGAAGCGACGATATGCAAAGATCTAGCGACCGCTGTGTTATCGGCGCAAGAATGCAAAGAAGAGACGGCTTCCGTCTACGTCCCAAAGAAACACGAAGACATCAAGGAGGAAATAAAAGAAGAAGAGATAATAAAAGACGAAATTGTCTCCCCACCTACGAAAAAACAAAAATTAAAAATGCAAAGCGAGAGCGAGAACGAAGACGTCGATATGGACATTATGTCCCCCGACGACATCAAAGAAATGATTTTAGGCAGCGGGAAAACGACGGTAACCACGTCAACCATGGTCACGACCACCAAAACTACAACAGATTCGTTATCCACCAACGTGAACGGACGCACGATCCAAAATTCGAAATCGTTGGTTTACAGCGCGCAGCAAAACCGTCGATTCTGCGCTTACAAAACAACCGTTAAACGCGAGGAAAAGGTCGTGAAGACGGAACACGCCGAGGACGGTACCGCTCGAGTTTATTCCACGATCTCCACAGAAGGTAAAATCTACCTTAAGAAGGTCGTCTTCAACGAGAAAAGGAAGAAACGACAAGTGGTAAAATACCCCTCCTGCTCGACTTTTAACACAAAGAAAGGACTTCGGTCGTTATTAGTTCTCCCGAAACGTGACGTTAAGAAATTGGCGAGACAGGCCGGTCGGATGCTGATTAACGGGTTTCACGCGTTGGCCAAGCCGAATAATAGCGTGTGGCCGTATCCGTGCGCGAGGCCGTTGTTTAAGACTTGCTGGGTGTATAGGACGGTTAATTTGAGGACGTTGTCGGCGGCCGCTTTGCAGTTGAGGATTTTGTGGGCGTGCTTGAGGTGGGATGATATGCAGGCGAAGCCGTTGAGTACTGATGGGAAGCACCAGATCACGACGGAGACGGAGATACTGTCGTTGGAGCTGTTGAAGCATAGGCACGTGGGGCCGTTTATGGAGAAGACGCAGTATCTGAGGAGGAAGGTGGTGATACCGTTGGAATTGCCGAAAACTGTTAGAGGTGAGTGGGTTTGCAAATTGATAAATTGTTTCCTCCATTTTTATTCCAAAATCCAAATTAAAATCGTTTTGAGTGCAGACTATGTTTCTGGCTTTGAAAATTTAGCTTCCTGTCAAAATTGTCAGTCTTTCTCTATAGTCTTTCTCTACAGTCTTTCTCTACAATCTTTTTCTGCAGTCTTTTGCTACATTCCTTTTCTACAGTCTTTCTACAATCTTTTTCTGCAGTCTTTGTGCAATCTTTATCTACAATATTTCTGTTTCAACAGTCTTTTTGTCTTTTTGTGCATTCTTTTTCTACAGTCTTTCTCTACAATCTTTTTCTGCAGTCTTTTGCTACATTCCTTTTCTACAGTCTTTCTACAATCTTTTTCTGCAGTCTTTGTGCAATCTTTATCTACAATATTTCTGTTTCAACAGTCTTTTTGTCTTTTTGTGCATTCTATTTCTACAGTCTTTCTCTACAATCTTTTTCTGCAGTCTTTTGCTACATTCCTTTTCTACAGTCTTTCTACAATCTTTTTCTGCAGTCTTTGTGCAATCTTTATCTACAATGTTTCTGTTTCAACAGTCTTTTTGTCTTATTGTGCATTCTATTTCTACAGTCTTTCTCTACAATCTTTCTATATCTATATGTCTGGTATGTCAAATTTTGTTGCTTTGTTGTAAAATTTGTGTTACAACTCATTCAAGTAATAGATTACCAATCATGGTGTGCAAAACTTGTCACTTGCCTCTTTTGTTCACGTTCTAAAAACTGCCATTAACATTTCTGTGATAATGCCAAAAAATGGGGCAACAAAATCATACCTGACACATGGCTAAATAACAGAACCTTATAGACAGGTGAATAAACTAGCCCTTGTTTTAGGAATTGACATATAAAACGTCAGGAAATTTAAGTAACAAAAACAACTCTAACTTAATAATTAGACCTTTTTTTTTTTTTTTTTTCATTGAACATACGATATAAGAAATATTTAAATCCAATCTCATCAATTAAATATTTGTTGTTTGTCTTGCAGAAGTTACATCAATCAGGAGCGGTTTGAGGAAACGAAAACGACCGGAGTCTCCGCAAAGCACGGACCCACAAGTAACTGAAGAATGGGTGGACGAATCCAGCCTCGAACTCTGGGAGATAAAGCAATACGGAGAACGGTACGTCCCCAAAATTCATTTTTCTCGAAAACACACTCGCTTTTTAACCTTTTCTGTCATTCATTCAACAAAAAAAATCACACCGTAACTTTTACGCTTGGAATCTATCATCTTCATCTAACTATCTTCTTATCATTATTCACCGAACACTATAGATATCCAATCCGCATGCAGATTCTTTCTTTTTCACTCAATTTTATACTTTTTTCTTGTAAGACATACTCTTGTATACGCTTCTACACGTTATCTGCATGTACCTCCCCACTAACTGCCTTGCTATGTGTGTTTCACCGCAGGATAGAGAAGGCTAATGCTCAGGTTATAACTAGGAGCAGGACGGGTAACCTTCCGCCGGCACGTCCTATTGTCGAGGCCCCCGAGGTCCCCGGAAAGATACTGGTCAGCGGCAAGGCTAGCGCGGAAGAGATCAAGGAGAAGATGGAGCAGCAGCTTCGACTGCAGAGGGCGGCTCACCAGCAGAAGAGGGCCCTCGAGCTCAAGAATAGTCAGGGCCAGATTATCAAGATGGTCGGAAGTACAGCTCAAGGTTTGTAAAGTTCCTGTTTTTTAGTCGGGTCTTTCTGTAGTAAAAAGATATTGGTTTATAAGAAAGAATATTGGTCTATAATAAAGTAATTTTTGCTCTAAAAGATATCTAATTGTAAAAAACAACCGTTTTGTAAATAAAATTGTAAAATAACAATATTAGAGTATATCTTAAATGTGTTTTCTCTTGTTGTAAAGCTGCTACTTCTAGTACAACTACAAAAGCAACTACAACAAACACGCCAATTCAACCAAAAGGTATGTTGATGTTGCGTGACAGTTGATTTTTATATATTGTTTTTTTTATTTGCATTGTTTTGAACACGAATGACACTTGATTTTTATCCATTGTGGTTTTTTTATTGGCATTTTTTTAACATGACTAGTTGAAGTTGATTTCCCAAATAGCAAGTTTTTTTTATTTTAAAGAAAAATATGAAATTACTTTCACGTTTGTTTCAATAATACATTATTTATCCTTATTTTCTTCCCTTTTCCAATATGCTGCTCCATTTTCTTCTGTAATGTGGTCGTTCTTTTTCTACAGTCTTTCTATGATCATTCTTTCTTTCTTTTTCTAGAGTTTATTTCTGTCTTTTTGTATAGTATTTTTCTAGTCTTTTTTCACAGTCTCTCTACAGTCTTTTTCTACAGTCTTTCTATACTGTCTTTCTCTACAGCCTTTCTATACAGTCTTTCTCTACAATCTTTTTCTACAGTATTTTTCTATAGTCTATCTACAGACTTTCTCTACAGTCTTTTTCTACAATATTTCTCTACAGTATTTCCCTACAATCTTTCTCAACAGTCTTTGTTTACAACGTTTCTCTACATTCTTACTCTGTAGTCTTTCTCTGCAGTCTTTTTCTACAGTCTTTCTCTACAGTCGTTCTCTACAGTCTTTCTCTACAGTCTTTCTCTACAGTCTTTCTCTACAGTCTTTCTCTACAGTCTTTCTCAACAGTCTTTCTCTACAGTCTTTCTCTACAGTCTTTATCTACAGTCTTTATCTACAGTCTTTCTACAACGTTTCTCTACATTTTTAGTCTGTACTCTTTCTTTCTCTGCAGTCTTTTTCTACAGTCTTTGTCTACAGTTTTTCTCTACAGTCTTTCTCTGTAGTCTTTCTCTACGGTCTTTTCTATAGTCTTTCTTTACAGTCTTTCCCTATAGTCTTTCTCTACAGTCTTTCTCAACAATCACTTTGTACAATCTCTTTTTTTTTTTTCAATCTTGTTCTGCAGTCTTTCGCGACATAATTTTTCTACAGTCTTTGTACAATATTTAGAAACATTATCTAGAATAGGACTGTAGAAACAGCCTTGATTGTACAGTCTTATTCTACAGTCTTTTGCTACATATTTTTCTATAATCTTTCTTTTCTTACAAATTGTCTCTACACTCTTTTTCTACAACTTTTCTCTACAGTCTTTCACTACAGTCTTTCTCTACAGTCTTTCACAGTGCTTCTCTACAGTCTTTCCTTAGCCTTTTAGTACTTCACTACGATCTTTATTTACAGACATTCTCAACAGTTTCTGTACAGTCTTTCTCTATAGCTTTTCTCTACAGTCTTTCTGTATAATCTTTTCTACAATCTTTTTCTACAGTCTTTTGCTACATTCTTTTTTCTACAGTCTTTCTACAATTTTTATCTACAATATTTCTTTTTCTACAATCTGTTTCCACAGTCTATTTCTGCAGTCTTTCTGTGCAGTCTTTTTCTACAATCTATCTCTACAGTCCTTTTTTAGAGACTTTCTCCACAGTCTTTCTATCCAGTCTCTCTCTATAATCTTTCTCTATAATCTTTTGCCACCATCTCAAAAATACTGCTCAATTTTCTTATGTAATTCTGTCGTTTGTCTTTAGTGACGACTGCCGACGGTCAGATGAAGATCGTGAAGAACGTCGCCCTGCCGAACCAGGCCGCCGCAGCCGGTAAAACCACGCTAACCTCGCTCTTGACGGGTGGTAATGCGGCCGCCGGAAAAAATGTTGCAGGTCGCAGGATATTCATGACGAAAGCACCGGACGGCACCACCAGAGTTATCACGGCGGGCGCCGCCATACTACCAAAGAACGCGCCCAACAATCAACAATCGCTCATCAAGGTCCAAACTAGCGCTGGCCAGCCCGTCCAACAACTTCAAATGCAACAACCGGGTAAGTCATTAATGAGTTTTTATCTGTGGTTGTGTGGATTGGTGGCTTGGTTTTGGTGTTTCTAAAATAGATGTAAAAGTTCTGCAGACTGTTGAGTTTGCTGAACGCGCCCAATGATGTTGGTCCCTGCAACCTGCTTTTCTCTTTTACTGCTTTGGGCAGGAACCCAAAAGTAGTGCAAGTGTTTTGCTTTGTGTTGTAAATCTCTTGTGATATAGTAGATGTAAATAGTTGTGTTTTAAATAAAAAAAATAGTATTAAATTAGTGATTAGTAAGTAAAAAAACACATCACTTGAAGTAAATACGCCTTATTTTGGACCAGTTACGACGCCAACACCGTCCACGCCGACAAAACCCGCGGAGGTACCTCAGCGCGTGCAGATAATGCGGGGTCCCGACGGCCGTCTGACGGTTAAGGGTCTGATGCCCGGCCAGCAACTCGTTCAGATGCCCGACGGGAAACTGCAGGTCCTGACCACGACGCAGGTGCAATCGCCGCAGACGCCGACAACGGCAACCGCCGCCGCCACACCGCCCGCAAAGGCGACGCCGGCCGCCGCGGCGTCGCCCGTCGCCAACAAAACCGTCATTAAAACGACACCCGCTACGTCCGCAGGCAAACTGGTCATGGGCAGCCAGGTGAAGGCGATCCTTCAGCAGCCGACGCAGAGCCCCGTCAAAACGCAGCAGGTCATAGTGAAGCAGCAGGCGCCGCCCCCCGTGCAGAAGATCGCCGCCGCTCCCGGGACTGTCGTCGTCAGCGGGAACCAGGTCTTCCAGCAGCAGCAGGTTGTTGTCAGCGGAAACCAGATCATGGCCGGCGCCGGCGGGCAACAGGTTTGTGAATAACGCGTCTATGTTTTTCAACGACTTTACAGTTTTATTCTGCAATCTTTTGCTACAATGTTTCTGTACAGTCTTTCTCTACAGTTTTTCTCTACAGTGTTTTCTACAATCTTTCTCTACAGTCTTTTTCTACAGTCTTTCTCTACAGTCTTTCTCTACAGTCTTTCTCTACAGTCTTTCTCTACAGTCTTTCTCTACAGTCTATCTCTACAGTCTATCTCTACAGTCTATCTCTACAGTCTTTCTCTGCAGTCTTTCTCTACAGTCTTTCTTTACAGTCTTTCTCTATAATCTTTTTCAACAGTTCACATTTTTTTAGTCATTCTACAATCTTGACAAACTTTCTTTTTCTACAAACTTTTTTTTTCTACAAACTTTCTGTGTCTGCAATCTTTTTCTACAGTCTTTCCCTACAATCTTTCTCTACAGTCTTTTGCTGCGGTTTTTCTCGACAGTCTTTCTCTACAATCTTTTTCTACGGTCTTCCTCTGCAGTTTTTCTCTATATTCTTTTTCTACTATCTTTTTCTACAGTTTTTCACTACAGTATTTCCCTACAGTCTTTCTCTATAGTCTTTCTCTACAGTCTTTCTCTACAGTCTTTTCTATAGTCTTTCTGTACAGTTTTTCTCTGCAGTCTTTTTCTACAGTCTTTTTGTACAGTCTTTCTCTACAGTCTTTCTCTACAGTCTTTCTCTACAGTCTTTTCTATAGTCTTTCTGTACAGTTTTTCTCTGCAGTCTTTTTCTACAGTCTTTTTGTACAGTCTTTCTCTACAGTCTTTCTGTACAGTCTTTCTCTACAGTCTTTCTCTACAGTCTTTCTCTACAGTCTTTCTCTACAGTCTTTTCTATAGTCTTTCTGTACAGTTTTTCCCTGCAGTCTTTTTCTACAGTCTTTTTGTACAGTCTTTCTCTACAGTCTTTTCTATAGTCTTTCTGTACAGTTTTTCTCTGCAGTCTTTTTCTACAGTCTTTTTGTACAGTCTTTCTCTACAGTCTTTCTCTACAGTCTTTCTCTACAGTCTTTCTCTACAGTCTTTCTCTACAGTCTTTCTCTACAGTCTTTCTCTACAGTCTTTCTCTACAGTCTTTTCTATAGTTTTTCTGTACAGTTTTTCTCTGCAGTCTTTTTCTACAGTCTTTTTGTACAGTCTTTCTCTACAGTCTTTCTCTACAGTCTTTTCTATAGTCTTTTCTATAGTCTTTCTGTACAGTTTTTCTCTGCAGTCTTTTTCTACAGTCTTTTTGTACAGTCTTTCTCTACAGTCTTTCTCTACAGTCTTTCTCTATAGTCTTTCTCTACAGTCTTTTCTATAGTCTTTCTGTACAGTTTTTCTCTGCAGTCTTTTTCTACAGTCTTTTTGTACAGTCTTTCTCTACAGTCTTTCTCTACAGTCTTTCTCTACAGTCTTTCTCTACAGTCTTTTCTATAGTCTTTCTGTACAGTTTTTCTCTGCAGTCTTTTTCTACAGTCTTTTTGTACAGTCTTTCTCTACAGTCTTTCTCTACAGTCTTTTTCTACAGTCTTTTCTATAGTCTTTCTGTACAGTTTTTCTCTGCAGTCTTTTTCTACAGTCTTTTTGTACAGTCTTTCTCTACAGTCTTTCTGTACAGTTTTTCTGTACAATCCTTCACTACATTATTTTTCTATAATCTTTCTCTACAGTCAGTCTCTACAGACAACAACTTAGCGTCAATTGTTTTTTTATATATATATATATATATATATATATATATATATATATATATATATATATATATATATATATATATATATATATATATATATATATATATATATATATATATAAAATCTTTAAATGTCAAATTACCTCACTAGGTGGTAACAAACCAGATCGTGGTCAACAATCAGAATCTGGCGCAACAGATCGCCTCCGGGAAGGTTCAGGTGGCGACGATCAACGGTCAGCAGGTGCTGATCCGTCCGACGGGTAACAATCAAGCGCAGATCGTTGCCCAATTGACGCCTAGTACGGTCGCCGCGCAGCCGCAGCAGATCCAGGCGGCGCCGCAGCCGCAACCGCAGGTCGTGCAGGCGGCGCCGCAACCCGCTAAGCAGATCGTGCAAGAGGCGGCGCAGAAACCGTCCGAGATCGACACGGACTCGCTGTTGGCGGGGCAACCGCCCGGAACCGTCATCAAGTGCGTGACGGCGCAGGTCATCCAGACGCAGCAGGGCCCCAGGATCGTCTTGCAGGGTCTGCAAGGGGCCGACTTCAATCAGACGCAGCTCGCCCAAGTCCAGCATCAGGTCAAACAGCAGTTGCTTAAAGGTAAGATTTGTTTTTTTAATTTTCTTGGATACTGATATAATATATTCAGGTGTTCAGCTGTTTTTCTACAGTTATTTTGCCACAGTTTTCTACAAAAAGCATTATAAAGGAACTGTACTGTCTTTTGCTATAGTGTTTCTACAGTCTTTCTCTACGTCTTTCTGTACTGTCTTTCTCTACAGTCTTTCTACAGACTTTTTCTACAGACTTTCTGTAGAAAAACAAAACTAAAAAAAGACCTGTCGTCTTTCCCTACAGTTTTTTTCTACAATCTTTCTCTACTAATAGCTTGTAATTTCAAACTTTAATAAGAAAACTTGGACAAAAAAGTTGTTTAAAAAATGAATTCATTGCAAAAAAAACTTGTTTTCAGTCAGCATTATCTACAACTTTCCTTTGCAGCACAAGCTTCGACCGGAAAGCAGGGAGTGCTCGGTCCAACAAAGATATATCTTGCCGTACAGCCATCCGCAGGTGACAACGCCGTGGATCAGAATTCGCAGCCGCCCCCTCTTGCCCCGGTTCAGCAAAATACCGCAAACGTAATAACGCAAAATAAACTAGCGAATCAAGTGCAAGCCAACATGGGCATCTTACAAGGCAACGCAGCCACGCAACAGGTATGCAACAACTTGCCCCCTATGAAACCCAAGCCCAAGGTGATAGTACAGCCTGTACACCAAGCCCTCTTTACCTAACAAATTAATCTGACCGACGTTTCGCCTCATTGCAAAATTGTATATATATACGTAACGTTTTTTTCGTAAAGAAATGTTCCGAAATAAGTTCTCTGTTTTTTCTTTAGTGTTTCTCGTTTGTCGTGTTCTTTTTTTTTGTGATAATAGTATTGATAAGGTATAACTTCGGATAAACAAGCGGGAGGCTAAATTAAAAACATTGAACTTACCCGTATTTTTTTTTTTTGGACAGTGTTTTGTTAATGTTTTGTTTTACTTGTAGCTTAATCTGTGTAAAATGTTCTCTGTACATGAACATTTGTTTTTAGAATTTATGTACCGGGCAAGGCAGTATTGACTTATTTTATTTCGTTTTGTTGCTAATTTAGAATCTCTTTTACCAAAGAAACTGACTAGTTTGTGATGTCGATTTTGCCTTGCACTGTATCCCGTATTTTTTATGTCGCTCTTGCCTTTGACCTTAGTTAACCGGTAATAAAGAAGAACCAAATCAAAAGTTCATGTATGGCTTCTAAATTTTAAAGTTAAAATCGTTTTTTTGCTCATCCGCCACCATTTTTTATCGCATTCCTGCATTTGTATTAACTCGAGTTCTAATAAATCTTTGTTATATTTATTTTTGGTTTGGTTTTGCTTCTTTAACTCATAGGTTTTGGTTGTTGTTTACTTACTCTTAACTCATACAGCTTAGTAGACATGCTTTTTACACATATCTCCTGCATGTGCACCCCCCAAAAAAATTGTTTCGATACTAAACTATTTTTTTCCTGATTAATACTGTTATTCTGGGTAAAACTCTTTTAGTTATTTACAGTTCTTTTAAATATTACAGTGTCAGTAGAAATGTTTTACTCAAAATGACAGTCTGATTAAGAATTGTGGAAGCTTGGCATTACCGAAATGACACAAAAGTGGTCGACGAAGAATAGCGTTTAATGAAAACAACTATATAATTAATCACGGACATGTATATCCATGTTCTGTTAATAGGACTATTCTACTCTTAAAAAATCACAAAATTAAGGTAGTTCATGCTCAGGTGTAGAAGAAAATAAATAATATTGCATAATAAATGAGGTTTGGGACTTCTATGGAAGGTAGCAGGTAGGTAGTGGTAAATGTCTATAATTACAGTATGAAGTCTAAAATGGTTTTAAATCATTAAAATTTTGCAATCTAACAACTGTATGTTGTTTTCTGGACATATTTTCAATTCTAGTGCAAAACAGAACTTAGTGAATATAATTTTTAAAAAAATAAGTCAATTTTCCCAAACGTTTATATTGTCGTGTAGTGTGGAGTTCTTTTGAAATGTGAAATTATCCGTTGCAGAATAACGAATCGCTGAGCCGTCAGGTGTTGGTGAACGGTCAGCAGCAAACGTCGGTGCTCTTGCAGGCGATGAAGGCGAACCTTGACGCAGGGCAGCAGTCGCACATTTCCCTGTCGACGCAACAGAGCCCGACGACCAGCGACCAAGACCACAATAAGCAGTTTGTCGTCACGCCAGACTACATACAGCAAAGTATGTTCATATATCAACCTTCCGTTATTGTCTACAATCCCAATTGTGCGTACCCATTGCAAAACGACTACACCCGTCATTATCAGTAAGTCTGTTGAGAAGTCATGCAAAAAAAAAACAAAGGGCACATGTGTTGTTGTTCCGTTTCTTATTTAATTTATTTTTTTTACATTCGTTTCATCAATTTGTTTAGTTTTCGTTCGGTCGATTTTATATTTTTGTCTGTGATATGTATATAACGTGTATATATTATACAGGGTGGATCAATTTTATGAATGCCGAACAGGAAAAAAAGGTTTTATTAACGGTTTTTTCGTAAACTGAAGAAGTAATTTTGTTTTGTTGTGTAGAAAATTATCAAGAAGGGCTCCTGCATATACAATGTTGAAAGTAAAAATTACATAAAAAGTTGTAATTTTTATTTTTTAAGTTGTATTTGTTGTGTCTTGATTAGTTTTCCACGAAAACTGTTAATAATCTTTTGTGTTATTTAGGAAGAAGCACTGAAAAACTGTAACACACGACAGTTTAATTTTTGCGATATAAAATGTTCAACCCTGTACGTTTTCATTTATATTTCTCGATGGTTCCTGTTTTTATAGATCCTTCTTAGACGTCAGTATTAAAACAAACGAAAGACACGTAAAGAGAACACTACCACCGACCTATTGACTGATTTTTACTATTATTAACGATGATTATATTTATAAAAACTGTATTCAAAATTTATGTAATAAAATCATTCCACGGCAGCAACGAGTTTTTGTCTCTCTCTCAACGCCCTTCTCAATATTTTCTTTTTCGTTTTCGAGTCGTTTTGCTTTGGGTCCCGCCTTAATTGTCCTACCGCACATTTTATTTTTTACACCGAAAAAAAAAATGTAAATTTACAGGTACTTTGTATTTTTCACCTCATCCATCGTAAATTTACAGGAATATCAATGTAATATTCCAAAAAACACCTGTAAATTTGCAAGGTATAATTTATTTTCTGTCAAAAAGAACCAAAAAAAAAAAGACATTTGTTTTTCATTTTATTCGATCGACAGCGATAAAAACTGCGTTGAAACAGGAGAATCTCAATCCGGAGATAGAGGAGAAACTGTTGCAGTTGCAACGGTACCAGGAGAAACAGATGAAGCAGGAGCCCGAGGTACCCATTCACAATACTAGGGTCGCGTTGCAAAACTCGTTCAATCGTAATCCGTCGATGAATTCGCGTAAACGTCCGCCGAGCGCCTCTAAGAACGACGACGAGGACTGGGTGATGGACACGCCTAAGAGGAGCAGGCCCAGCCGCTTAAGCGAAAGTAAAAAGGATGATGTGCAGTAAGTATTTATTTTGTGTGAATAAAATAAAATAAATAACAATAAATCAATTTATTTAACGGTTTATTAAAGTATTAACAAAACAAATTGTAATAATACATTTTAAGGAAAGCAAAAAAAGCAATATTTTATCACAAAACGATGGGCGCGTTCAGCAAACTCATCGGTGTTGTTCAGTTGCGTGTTCTCTGAACGATTCTGATAAGCAGTACTACCAGCCAACATATTAAAGCAGTGAATCAACTAAAAATCTGACTTCTTGTCAAAATTCTTTATTAAAAAAAAAATAATCATCAAGCAGTACCTACCTGAATTTTCTAACATAGGTAACAGTGGATCAAATCAATGTATGTAGTTTAAAAAGTGGGATGTTTTTTGCTTGCAGTATGGATATAATAAAAGAAAAGGTGATTGTTTCGCCGAGGGCCAGGCTGAAACTGAAGGAGTCACCACAGGAGGACAAGAAGGTGGTTTCCAAAGTTAATCTGGGCATTACCGCTTTGAAGCACATGGATCTCCTCAAAAAGGAGATCCTTCGTAAACGAGGTCAACTGGAAAAGGAGTTATTACAGGAGATACAGGTTTGTGTTTATTAATTTTTTATTCATTGTGTCCAGTTGGCAATATCTGTGATAATTTACTCAAATGTAACACGCTGGAAAGTTTCAAACAATCCACAAACTTCTACAGTTTCAATTATCTAGTCAATTCTAGACGGTCTCTTTAGCTATTGTGTACAATTGACAGTATCTGTGATAACATACTCAAATGTCACACTCTGGAAAGTTTCAAACAATCCACAAAGTTCAATTTCAACTATCTAGTCAATTCTAGATCATTTCTTTAGCTATTGTGTACAATTTATGATATCTGTGATAATATACTCAAATGTCACACTCTGGAAAGTTTCAGACAATCCACAAACTTCTACAAATTCAATTATCTAGTCAATTCTAGACGGTCGCTTTAGCTATTGTGTACAATTGACAGTATCTGTGATAACATACTCAAATGTCACACTCTGGAAAGTTTCAAACAATCCACAAAGTTCAATTTCAACTATCTAGTCAATTCTAGATCATTTCTTTAGCTATTGTGTACAATTTATGATATCTGTGATAATATACTCAAATGTCACACTCTGGAAAGTTTCAGACAATCCACAAACTTCTACAATTTCAATTATCTAGTCAATTCTAGACGGTCTCTTTAGCTATTGTGTACAATTGACAGTATCTGTGATAACATACTCAAATGTCACACTCTGGAAAGTTTCAAACAATCCACAAAGTTCAATTTCAACTATCTAGTCAATTCTAGATCATTTCTTTAGCTATTGTGTACAATTTATGATATCTGTGATAATATACTCAAATGTCACACTCTGGAAAGTTTCAGACAATCCACAAACTTCTACAAATTCAATTATCTAGTCAATTCTAGACGGTCGCTTTAGCTATTGTGTACAATTGACAGTATCTGTGATAACATACTCAAATGTCACACTCTGGAAAGTTTCAAACAATCCACAAAGTTCAATTTCAACTATCTAGTCAATTCTAGATCATTTCTTTAGCTATTGTGTACAATTTATGATATCTGTGATAATATACTCAAATGTCACACTCTGGAAAGTTTCAGACAATCCACAAACTTCTACAATTTCAATTATCTAGTCAATTCTAGACGGTCTCTTTAGCTATTGTGTACAATTGACAGTATCTGTGATAACATACTCAAATGTCACACTCTGGAAAGGTTCAAATAATCCACAAACTTCTACAATT